>JAUJYP020000848.1:0-1383145 GCA_030674075.2 Linum usitatissimum
CAAGTAACGAAAATTATAATTCTCTTAACTTAAAATCCATACATCATTCCGAATCTGAACTTCAAACACGAATTCTTTAAATTCCGAAGGAGTACTAAGCAACATTCAAAAGTTCAGCATCACTAAGCATCATTCAAAAATTACTAAGAAACATGAACTTGATTGAGCCACATTTAAGCTCAACTGCTTTTGCCCACTGTCCACTTTGTCACTAAGCATTAAGCAACCTTCAAAGGTTCACTCACTAAGCATCATTCAAAAATTACTAAGAAACATGAACTTGATTGAGCCACATTTCAGCTCCTTGCCAACCGCTCTTTGTATCACCGTCACTTTAAGCAACATTCAAAGGTTCAACATCACTAAGCATCATTAAAAAATTACTAAGAAACATTAAAAATTACTAAGCATCATTCATTTCAGCACTTTATGCCCTTTGCATCCTTTTTTCACCTTTGCAACATTCAAAAGTGGAAAACAAAGTGTTAAGTTCATGAGCTGATGAGCTATTTCAACATCAATTAAGCGACGGTGAAGAGATAATTGCGAATTGAGAAGTATAAGTATCATACCTTAGGATATGCGGCGAACTACACTCAATCGATTGTGTCAATCATCCAAGTGGAATGGTGACTTCGTAAACTGCTGTAGGTCCTAATTAAGTACATACAATCAATTTGAATCAATCATTTCAACATCGGATCACGTTGAGAACAGATCATCAACATTTCAAAATGCGGGAAATTAGAAACTTGAATCCGAATTTACCTCCAACGCTGGTTCTTCGACGGAAGAATCTGACCGATATCGCGAGAGAATACACCTTCCAATGCCTCGATTCCGGAATCGGTTCCTGGCCGAGGAAATTGACAAACAAAAAATTCACAAAGTTAGAAAAAAGCGAACTAAAGTAACGTGTATTTTGTAGAACTAAATGCTTTCATAATTACCTTGTTGCAATTCCTCCATTATCCGGCTCTAGTGCACATCATAGCCTCAGCTGTCCAGTAGTGCGAGTGCACTCCGATGAGGGTCTAACAACCTCCCCACCCCGAACTAAATGCACTTTCAGGAGGCAACCGATGTTACGAGGTATTGCCATAAAATCCTTGCTTATAGCTTGCAAAGTGGGATATTTCAGCCCATGAAATTTCCACCACATCCAAAAGATCAAATACCTCTTCTTCCGGACCTTGTTTTCGAGGAAGAACTTCCTCAACTAAATAATGGTCTAATTCACTAGCTACTAAAGTGGCTTTGCTCTTCTTTTTCTTTGTCTTACAAACAACTCGAAATCAAGATCATTATCTAAAGCGGAGGTCGAACCGGAACTACTAATGGGGCCAACCGGTGCGGCCCTCTTCTCGGCTTTAGATTGATATTCCATAATCAAATTACGTAGAATTTGTTTGATATTATCGGACACCAACTCATTGTCCGTACTCCCAAACTTTGCGGCATAGTAATCAATCACATGTAGCTTATATCTAGGATCCAAAATAACCGACACGGCAAGAACCAAATGGATATCATCCCGTATTTGGTAAACTTTAGCCACATGTTATGAGCCATAGCGAGAGATTACGAGGTTCGAATCGGCACACCACTCAATCGAGTTTTAGTCGAAGATCACAAATCTTAGGAAAAATAAGTTGGCGATGGGATACTTATTACCGAGAGAACAACTTAGTGATATGCGAAAAAATTTCCAACTTGTCGATCACAACGGATGCAAATTCCCAATGAGCATTCGTTGGGCAGATTATCTTGATTATCTCTGTTTTAGGCGAAAGAAGACTTCTTTATACGGTTTAGCATGAAAAAGCATTGCGTAGGTCGAATTCCACTAATTCGGACAATCAGGGACTAGTTTCTTTTCAGTCACCACCCTAAGTTGCTTAGCGGTTTCATAGAATATTTGAACTCTTTTAGGTGTAGAATTCCAATAAACTACACTCTCCCTCACCAAAGTTATACCGTCCTTGATTATATCCAAACCGTCTCTCACAATCAAATTCAAAATGTGTGCGGCACACCTCATATGCATCAAACTACCATCGAGAAGTAAATCGACCAAGCGAAGTTTGTTTTTTAGTTGGGGTATCATGGCATCATTTGTGGTACAATTGTCCAATGTGATTGAGGACAACTTACCATCAATATTCCAATCTAACAAGCAATCGAACGGTTTATCTCGCCAACCTCTCACTAGTGTGAGGGCTGGAACATACATAAACCGCAACAAAATTGACTTGAGTTTCCATGAATTGTCGATGTAATGGCCGATTCTCGCCATATAACCCATCTTCGATTTGTGGCAGTCCACAAATCGGTAGTGATAGCCACCCTTCCTAAATTTCCATCTACAATCCGCTGAAATCTATCCCTTTCAACCCCATACAAAGTCAAGATGTCCTTCTTGATTGTGTTTCTACAAGGGACGGTAAATTGGGGTTGCAAGGCACAGCAAAACCTCTTGAATCCCGGGTGCTCAACGATGCTAAGAGGGTACTCGTGAACCAAAATCATGGAACGAGTTCCTTCCTAGCAACATCGGCTTTGTGCGGGATGCAACAGAAGTTGGGGTGGACCGGTTGGATTGTAATTAGGGCCAAGAATCCTTTCTGGCCGTCGTGAATCTTTTTTTGGATACACGAATTCCTTAAATGGTTTCTCAAATGTGAAGTTCCATTATATGTTTCCCCACCCAACAATTTTCTACAGTACTTGCACCTAGCCTTCATTATTTCACCAACCCTAACCCTAGAGAAGTGTGGCCAGACATTGGATGTAAGCCTACGTAGTTCGGGTTCATCTCCATCACCATTACCATTAACAAGATTACCATTAACAGGTACAATGTCATTTGCCTGTTCAGGTTCGTTACTTTGGATATCTTGTTGAGGTGCATTATCATTTGATTCTGCATTATGTGCCCCTTCCATCTGATAAATGTATCGTTTATATTAATTAACGAAACGAGAATAAAAGAGTTAAGAAGATAGTAAGGAAGAGAACGTCGAGAGATGAGAATTACGATTTTACAAGGTTTGTTTAAGGGAACGAGTTACTAATTAGTAATTACTATTAAACATTTTAAGGTTTGCTTATTGTTTTAGAGCAAAGGATGGTCAAATAGATTAGTAGATTAATAGGTGAACTGATTTCAGTTTATGATTTGAGTTTAACTTTAAGGTTAATGTTTTACTAATAAGTAATTACTATTAAACATTTCTGGGTTTGCTTACTGTTTTAGAGCAAAGGATGGTCAAATAGATTAGTAGATTAATAGGTGATATCAGTTTATGATTTGAGTTTAACTTTAAGGTTAATGTTTTACTAATAAGTAATTACTATTAAACATTTCTGGGTTTGCTTTCGTTTTAGAGCAAAGAATGGTCAAATAGATTAGTAGATTAATAGGTGATTTCGGTTTATGATTTCGGTTTATGATTTCGTTTAACTTTAAGGTTAATGTTTTACAAATTAGTAATTACTATTCAAATTTTCCATCAACAAACAATCCAAGTATAAACTAATCGGTTCATTACATTTACAAGCTTACAACAACTCAATGCAATACAAAGTAACTACTAACTAATCATTTCGACACATCAACTCTATATAATAACCAAACGACCAATTGGTTCCGGACCACACAAACAATACGTTTCTAAACTCAATACAGTAACTATAACCTATTAAGCTAATCAATTTCCAAACAACACCAACGGTTAAACGTGTTCGGATGGTTACCTTATCCAATGTTGAGTAGAATCTTGATGATTACAGAGGATGACGAAGCTTGATGATCCCAATTCCCAGAAGCTCCTTAACAACAGAAACCCTAAACAAGAACGACAAACAGAAACGTTAATTGCTTCTGGGAAAAGAACAGAAATGCATATATGGAAAATTAGAAACCCTAATTGGCTTACCTTGATCTAACCCTACGGTACTCGCACCAAAACTTGATGGATGATGATGGCCACGGTCACGAGATTGACGGCTCCAAAACCTACACAATACACATGCACGAACACAAAGAGTCAAGAATGGAGTTTTAACCCTTTATTTCAGCGGCAAACCCTTCGGACTCAATGAAAAAACGAATCAAAACCTAAACAACTTACTCCTGCTTTTTCTTAGTAGTGGTCGTTGCTAGGAGTCGCATGTGGCTCGATGTTGAGGTGCTGCTCCCAACACGGAAAAGGGGACCCTATATATAGAGGACAAGTTGTGAGAAACTCATAATACACGAAGAAGAAGGAAAGAATAAGTGCATGCATCGATATTATATGACTTATACGAGATAATAATCGAAGAATCGGGGGAGATATGAACCCTAATCGGAAAATAATCATTTTTGGGAGTTGTAATCGACGAAATCGTCGGATTGATAGGTCAAATGTGTTGAAAACAAGAGAACGAGAGGAAGGAATTAACGAATTCGTCGGAGATTTCATGGGAAATCGTCCGATTTTTCGTCGGAGAAGGGTTTCATCGAGAGGAAATCGCGATGGAGAAGGGTTTCGGTTGAGAGAAAAGGGGGATTTGGACGGCTAGGGTTTCGGAAATCGGTCGAAGGGGAAGGCTGCTGCGCGTTTTTGGTTTATATATCAAAGCCAAAACGCGGTCGTTTAGATCACGGTTAACCAACGGTTTGGCCGCGGGCCGGATTTCGCGAAAACCAACCCACCCGGTACCCGTGTCGCCGGTTTTCGGGTTACCCGCGAACCATTTCCGGGTCCAAAATCCGGGCCAAAAAGCCCACATTTCGGGTAGAGTCCACGGTTACCCATCGCGGGCCAACCCAGATGCCATCCCTAGGTGGATGAGTCATGTGTGTGACGTAGGGCAATAGAACTGATGAATAATATACATAAAGACTTTAGTTAGTCAATAAACGAATAGAAAAAGACCATTTTATTATAAAGACTTGGTAAAGTTTTTGGGATACAGGTTTGGGTTGTTCTTGTGTTTCTCTATGCCGGTGGTTTTGACGGTGACGGCGACAAGTGGAAGACGGCCATCAGCACTCGTTGTGGCTTACATATGTAGGAGATGGGATAGTTATTTCGTTTTGTAACTTTGAAAATGCATTACTCGTGTAACCTGTTATAACAATTATAACATGTTACAAAGGCTCGTCGGAAAAGCCACCAAGAGGTGCGAGAGTGATCTAAGACTATCGTAGCAAATCGTCAAGCCATTATAACCTGAATAATTGATATAGCATATCGTTCATCCATGCATTGTTAGTACTTATAACATGTTAAGGCAGCATTTGTTTTGAAATGAGAATATTGTATCCAAATAAACAAACAAATATTTGGAGAGAAATATTAATTAAAGAAGAGTTTGTTGAATTTGAATAGAAAAAGACCAAGTAATGCAGCAGGGTCGAGCAGAGCAAAGCTAAGGGTGGAATTAGTAGTATATATATCACTGAAATGATGAGACCATAATTCATCTCATCCATCCAATATTCTCTCAATTCATTCCATATATTCCTCTCTACTTGCACTACCTAGCTACACTAAGGATGCCTACCGACTCCATGGAAGTTCATTTGAATTCGTCTGCTAATGATGTTTGGGGTGCCCTCACCGCCGCTACAACTGTTTTCCCTAGGGCCATGCGGGGTCTCTATCAACAAATTCGAAGTGTCGACGGTGATGGCTACACTCCTGGTTCTATGCGCACCATCACTTTCGGTCATCGTAAGTACCCACACACTCATCATCCATGCATCATCATCTCTTTCTTGCTATAACTAACCAACTTGCTATTTCTTGTCTTCCAGTTTTCAATCGTGTTGTCGGGACAGCCACTGAGAAGATCAAAGACGTTGACCACGAAAAGTTAATTATCGAGTCAACCTTTACTGAGGATGGAGGCTTCATTCCAACCTTGTTTGACACTTTTGATCTCAAGTTAGCGTCGTGAAATCTGCCCGCAACATGAGGGATGCTGCTGCATAATTAAGTGGGAGTTTACTTACGATGGAGCGAACGGTAATGCTAGCCTTAGCAACCTCAAAAATGTTATGAGTCAAGCTTTCAAAGATTTAGATACCTACTTAAGGAATCACCGTGGCGTCCGCCGCCCATGATCTCCATCGTCCTATCATCGATCTCGTCTCGTCCAATCTCGCTACCCATATTATACCATTATAAAATAAGAAAGACGGTCATTAACTATTACTACTTAATCATGCATTCCTCTAATGAATGTTTGTTTTAATTTGTAGTAATCAATTAGATGATCGCCCGTTTGTCATCATTTCCTGAATTTTTATGTATTATTGTATTTCCTTTGTGTCGCCTCCATCATTTTTTCAATGAGTATCTTATATTATAATCAGCTATTCGTATTGCTTCATTTCTTGTTCTTTTATCTCTAAGAAAACTCGATCGCTCTTCTTTTTCCATCCAACCGTGATTTTAAAAATCGGATCGCTCATCATGCCAACGGCTAAGATTTACATTTTCCGTTAAGCTCAACGATGTACTTGGCAACGGCTATCATCGCTCAATTAAGCCTGGAGTAATAAATTATCTTATTGATTTTCTCAAAACAAAAAACGGTTGTCAAGCAAGTGGTGTCCGAGAATGGAAAGTATCAAAGAAGCCAATGAACTTGTATTAATCCGCAGGCAATTTGTGGAAAGAATGAATGGAGAAGAAAGATAGAAATTTAATTAATGGGTGAGTAAGTGGAGTCAACTCAAAAGTCAAGTGTATAAGTGATTTCTATTGGAATATTTTACGAATTTCTACTCTTGTGAAGATTTCGTTTTATATTGATAAATAACGTTTTTTAAAGAAATATTTTTAATCAATTATACGGAATCGAGTTTTATGGTAGCTTACGTACCCAATTTTTTATGATCAAAATCCACGTAGTTCATTTAGAAAAATTATTGAGGATTCGCATCATTTTTGGTATTGTAAAAATTATGCCAACATTCTCGCTTTTTTTTACGTTTCAAAAAGTGTTGAATGTTTTTCTTATTATGAGATTTTTGTAAAGTGTTTATTTGGTATTTCGGTATTTCAAATCCGACGGTATTAATTTGGGAACATATTGGTCGAGGAAGAAAGGATATACGTTTGGATGTACTTATTTACGAACCTCTTGATTCATAATTAGCTTACTGTTAATTATAAATTTAGACAAATTAGTAATGGTTTGTGATTTGGGCAATTGTTTGTTGAAAGTTGGGTAGTCGATAATTTTTGTAGGATTCAAGACTCTTGCTCCGGATAAGAAATTTGTACGATGTTGTTATGAAATTTATGAAGATTTATCATTCAAGGGATACTTGATTTGATATCATTTACCTAATGACAAATTAGTTGGTTTTTAATAATTAATCTGATTTGACAAAAAGTAGAGATACACTATCGGACGAGAAATAAACTCATACTCGTATATGGTCGTTACAAACATTTTTAGTGAGTTTATGATTTTATTGTCATTAAATTAATTTTATCAGTAACAACGTAAAAATCCTTCCAATATCATTTCGGCCGATCTAAATTGCCCATGTAGTTGGCAGATATTACATGCCACGTCGATGGTGAGCGTGTATTGACTAACATTTACAAAGGGGATTACTATATGACGCCCTAACTTTCGAATTAAACGACGCCTAAACTTCGTAATGACGAAACTATCCAAATTTACTAATTCGAAAAACTTAGTATCGACAAAACTATCAAAACGTATAATTCGAGAAACTTTGTACCGACGAAACTATCAAAATACTTATTTCGACAACCTCTAACGGTACGTATTTCGTTAAAAATCGATGAACAGAAGTCGGATGAATCGAAAAAATCGGTACAAAAAGGCCCCGGAAGCTCGTTCCGGCCGGAGGCGCCCGGCCGGGCCCTTTTAAACCTAAATTAGACGTAAACACGAAAATCATATAACCCTAAACCCTTAAACTCTAAACCCCAAATTTTAAAACTCAAAACCCTAGATCCTTAAAATCCTTAACCTCGCAAACCCTAAACCCTAAATTCTAAAACGCTAAACCCGTACTTTAGAACCCTAAACCCTAAATTATCAAACCCTAAACCCTAAATTACAAAAATCCCACACCCTTGATCCTAAATATCTAAACTATCAAACGCTAAACCCTAAACCACAGAATCCTAAAAAAAGCAAACCCTAAACCCTAATTTTCGTAAGGATCGAGGCCTCCGAAACCTAATTTTCGGAAGGACCGAGGCCTCCGAAACCGTATTTTCGGAAGGATCGAGGCCTCCGAAACCTAATTTTCGGACGGACCGAGACCTCGAAACACAATTTTCGGAAGGACCGAGGCCTCCGAAACCTAATTTTCGGAAGGACCGAGGCCTCCGAAACCTAATTTTCGAAGGACCGAGGCCTCCGAAACCTAATTTTCGGAAGGACCGAGGCCTCCGAAACCTAATTTTCGGAAGGACCAGAGGCCTCCGAAACCTAATTTTGGAAGGACCGAGCCTCCGAAACCTAATTTTCGGAAGGACGAGGCCTCAAAAACCTAATTTTCGAAGGACCGAGGCCTCCGAAACCTAATTTTTCGAAGGAAGGCCTCCGAAACCTAATTTTTCGGAAGGACCGAGGGCCTCCCGAAACCTAATTTTCGGAAGGACCGAGGCCTCCGGGAAACCTAATTTTCGGAAGGACCGAGGCCTCCGAAACCTAATTTTCGGAAGGACCGAGGCCTCCGAAACCTAATTCGGAAGGGATCGAGGCCACCCGATATCTAATTTTCGGATGGATCAAGGCATCCGAAACCAAATTTTCGGAAGGACCGAGCCCTTCAGATACCTACTTATCAAACCCTAAACCCTAAATTGTAAAACCCTAAACCCTTAACCCTAGAACTCTAAACGATAAAGCGCTTATCCTTAAACCCCATACGTTATACCCTAACTTTAGTATCCTAGATAATCAAACCCAAACCCTCAATCAATCCTTAATATTTTACCTGGGTCAACTATTTCTTCACCGGTTCTTCGTTCATCTACGATTACGCGGATATATCCAATTTGGGAAACTTTGTACCGACGAAAGTATCAAAATATTTATTTCGGGAAACCTCTCACGGTACGTTTTTTCCTTACATTTCGATGATCCCAATTCGGGATGGAACGAAAATTTCCTTCACGGGGAGGCCCGGGCCCCCTCGGCCGGAATTTCGTTCCGGAGACCGGACCCCTTGCGGCGAAATTTTCGTTCCATTCCAACTTTTATCCGACATTTTTTCCGAAATTTCTAACGTTATATCGTACTCATTTTTTCGGGTAATCACATTGGAAAAACGATATTAACGTTCGTCGATGCATCGATTCCCCATGAGCACTTCGGTAAGCGCTCGAAGCCCGAAATTTCTTTAAGCGGGAACTAATACGAAGCATATAGTCGATAATTATGTGTTCGTGTTTATAATGTAGGGAGATTCATCGGCGAGTAAGGGTGACGGCATCAATTACACCGAACACTTTCTATCCGACGATGTTTACGATACGGTTGATGAAGCATTTGAAGCCGCCAAACGAATTGCCCGGACGTTTAATTTCACGGCGACTAAAGGATCGAACAAAATAAATTCGGCGGAGCGAGACTACCGTGTGTATCTTTCTCGCTCTCGGGGACCGATGCGTAAATCATCGGCTTCCACTCCTCCGAAACGGCTTACGAAAACAAAAAAGTGTAGCGCCCCTTCAAAGCGGCGGTGAGGTGTCGGGTCGTGCGTGGGGAGTGGAAGTTCTTCATCGACGGGGTTGGCCACACCGGCGATCGTACAATATCAAAAGGCTTCCACAACCATTTTTTCGTGCCATACCCCGAAGCTAGCACCGAAAGTAATGCACTTACGAGTGAAGAGAAGAGCGAAATTCGGGACATGCTTGCGACGCACACACGGCCGAACAAGATTAGGTACGCTCTCAACAAGAAGTTCAATTCTCACCATAATATAAATCGGATATACAACGAGTCCTACAAGGTTAGGAAATAAAAATTAGGCGGCATGAGTTCGACGGATTGGACATTGAGAGCCGCTACACGACATGGATATTTTGTTCAGTCTACAGAAGATGACAACAAAAATTTGGCCAACCTTTTTCTCTGTCACCCTGAGAGTGCTCAGATGTTGGGGGCTTGGTATTACGTAATTCTAATTGATTCGACCTACAACACCAACAAGTATAGGAAGCCGGTGATCCGGTTGATAGGTGTGACACCGGTGCGAGAAGAACTTCACTATCGGCTTTGTCCTCGTTGAGAACGAGAAGGCCGAGACGTATATTTGGTTGTTGAACCAATTGCGCTCGTTGTTGGGAGAGCGACGCCAACTGCGTTTGTCACCGATAAGGAGCGCGGATTGGCTGTTGCCTTGCGGAGTGTCTTCCCGGAAACACCACACTTACTTTGCGTGTGGCATATGAAGAGGAACATAGCTGCGAAGATAAAATTTGTCACAAGAAACGAGGAAAGTGTCGAGGCATTTGTGCACGGGAGATGGAACAAAGTGTTGTACGCATTTTCCAACGAAGACTTCAAGGAAGAGTGGGAACGCATGGTCGATAGTGATTGGGCCAGGATTGGAGGGTTGATGGACTACCTAACCAGTGAGTGGCTTCCGTGCAAAACTCAGTGGGCTCATTGCGATACCAATAAGGTTTTTCACATCGGAAACACAAGCACTAATAGAGTGGAGTCCCAACACTCGTCGCTTAAGACTTGGTACAACTCTTCCAATCAAGTTGTGGACTCACCGTTCGAGGGCTACCATGCATCCATCGAGGGACAAGTGATCGAAGTTTAGAAGGCGTTAGATGACTCGAGTGCAAAGGTATTGACATCCTCTTTCCCTATGTAGTTACATATTTGACATGTGATTGTTGAAACTAGTTCATTAATGTTTTTTTTAATTCGGTGTAGGTCTACCGTTACGCCCAAAGATCGCCATTTGTTTATCTCAATAATGCGGTTTCCGCATGGGCGATTGAGCTTTTGATCGAAGAGCTCTCGAAGGACACACCATGTGATTGTGTAGTGGAGACAACACATGGAATCCCGTGTTATTGTAGTTTACACTCTAAGGAGGCCGCTGACGAGGAGCTGAAACCATACCACTTACACAAATTTTGGCGTTCATTGTCTTACACGACCCGGCAAAGCACGACGTTTGGGTCGAGCACGATGTTGCTGATCGCAATATTCTTGACGAGATGGTTAAGACTATATGCTCTAGAGGAGGGCCATCCGTCCGAGCCTTGAGTCGATTAGTTCGGTCAGCATTTCAACCCGAGTCCGAAGGTTTGAAAGAACCGAAGGTTGCCGATGCTCCTAAAGGCCGACCGCGTGCGAGGAAGACCGACCGTCGAAATCCTTCTTGGCATGAGCATGCGAGTGCACGGTGTACTCCTCCGAAGAGTAGAGGTAGCTCAACTAGATCTACACCTAACTCGAAGGCTACACCTTCCTCGAAGGCTACTACTTCGAAGACGGGTATGTTCACTTATCGATGTTCCCGGTCCTTCCCGTTTCGTACATAGTTTTTTTACTCATGTGTGATCTAATTTCTTCACGGTTCGTCAGTTTGGGAGGTACATACCGGCGGGTAGTCACCCGGTACTTGGGGACGTGTTTAACCCACGTGGGGATGGACATTGCGGATTTCGGTGCATTTCATACATAGTATCGGGCGGTGACGATAGCCAGTATGTGGACATGCGGAGGCGTCTAATGGAACATGTCACAATGAACTGGTATGAACTTTACGGTAATGTCTATTCCACTGACTTAAACGGCGTCATTCACCGGTTGGGTTGGCTATGGGAAACTCCATGTGATGAAGCATGGTGGTTTTGGAATGTGGATCTTTTGGGGTATGCCACCATGTTTAACTGGACTTTCGTTGTCTTCGGACCCGGACTTCGCGGGGTACCTTATGGGGAGACTTACCTACCGTTGATAGTAGAAGAACGCACAACGGCACCACTAGGTGTGTCGTATATCGTTTGCATCGGGAATCATTGGGTCGTACTTACGTTGAATGATGCTATTCCGGTGTTACCTATCCCGGCGAAGTCTATGTATTGGAGGTACCGGGCGCAAGACCGCGCCAAACAAATGTGGGAACATGACTTATACCGTGATGAGCATGTAGAGTATGAACGGTTGAGTCAATATGTCATTTACTTAATATGTGTAAACTTTTTCGTGACTCGAACGTACGGTGATTAATTTATCGTGTCATAATATAATTCCATGTGTTTGTGACGTCCCCTAACGTTCAAAATAACATATCCGGGGTGATCGGTGGCGGAAAACTAGGTATCGGAAGACCTCGAGGCCTTCCCTAAACGAAATTCGGTTGACAACTGTTTGGGCCTGAAAATGGTTTCTGCCCAGGGGGGGTTGGGCCGGGGGATGGTTCCGGCCGGGAGGGGGGGGGGGGCGGCTGTTGGTTCCGGCGGGGGGGGGGGGGGGGGGGGGGGCTGGTTCCGGCCGGGGGGGGGGGCCGGGCGGGCGGGTGGTTCCGGCCGGAGGGGGTCTGGGCCGGGGGGTGGTTCGGCGGGCCGGTAGCAAACACTCCCAAACACTCTCAAACGTCTAACGGAAGAAGAAATCGAAGCTCGAAGACCGAAGATCGATCGAAGAAATCGTTGAAGGTACGATTTTTGAAAAAAAAAAAAGGGGGGGGGGGGGGGGGCCGGCCCGGCCGGAGCTAGCCGGGGCCGGAACGGGCGGGCGGCGGAGCCCTCCGGGCCGAAACGGGCGGCCGGCCCCCCCCCCCCCCTTTTTTTTTCAAAAATCGTACCTTCAACGATTTCTTCGATCGATCTTCGGTCTTCGAGCTTCGATTTCTTCTTCCGTTAGACGTTTGAGAGTGTTTGGGAGTGTTTGCTACTGTTCGATTGTGTTCGGAATAGTGAATACACACAACAACTTATAAGGATTTCGATTTTACGAAAGGATAATCTTGTAATTCACTTAAATTAGGGCGTTGTTTAATTCGAAAGTTAGGGCGTCAAATAGGGATTCAGTTTACAAAGTCTTCCTGTATTACTTAGCTCGTATTATGAATTCACATTCATGTATTTGAATGTTATTGTGTAATTTTATCATTGTGTAACTTTTATGTATTTGTCATGTATTTTATTATTCTCATTATATTATAATAATTTTAAATTGTATACGTTATAATATTTTGAACCTATAAATAGAGTTTAATAAAAAAAATGTTTTTTCTCTTATATTTTTGTTCTTCTTCTTTGTTAGTTTTATAACAGCTCGATCCTTTTTTCGAAAAATAAAAAAATGATCGAGCTGAATAATACTGAGAGAGTCTCCCCAACAACATACCTAAGAACTGACCAAAATCTATTAACAATACATGCATCTTAATTCATCCGGCCAACAGACAGGCAATAATATAATTAATATTTTATAAAGCTTGAGTTTTGACGAAAAATAAGTGTTTCAATATTTTGGTCTCTTGTTGCACTTATGTCATCACCACAAGTGATGCACTATTACATCATATTGGTTACCTATCAAAATTTATAAGTGAAAATATAATCACTTTGGTTCCAACTCTGGCCCCATCGATCAATACGGAAAAATAAAACTAATACTTAAGTCAATTTAATTCATAATCTATTATGAATGTACAAATAACTCGTAAAAATATTTAAGAAAGATGTGAGTGTGAAAGAGAATATAAAAAATCAAGAAAATGAAAAAAATAAATATCTTAAAGGTGATTGGTTGAAAAAAAAAATCATGAAGAAGGCTCCATGTTTGAAATATCCTGATGCGGCAAAATTTTAAATCTTAAATTTTTTTGTCCTTAAATAGCTGCTTGCGGAGGCAAAGTGATAGCAAATACACACCAACTACGAATCAACCAAAAGAGTGAGGATTATCGACAACACTTTTGGGTGATATTTAAGAGTCTTGCGTGCCACACAATGGACGGCTTTAGTACCTGACTTCTTAACAATCTGGAGCCGGATCCCTAGTAAGGCAAGAGCTGTTGACAGAACTTCACAAGGAAAGAACCTCTAGTAGCCAGTCTGATGTGTCGAGCGTGAACGTGGGTCGCTACTTCTTTTGTGTCGCCTCCAATGTCCACTCAAAGTTCCGCCGTAAGCGAGAGAACTCGAACCACCGCAAGGATATCCGTTGCAGAGTAAGGGTGTGTTGTTATAATTGCCATTCTTCCTCTGCTTCCTTTGTATGCATTATGGGCCAGCATTTAACATAGATTGGATGCATGATGGGAGAAATAAAGGAAAGATTAGAATAAATAAAGACTTCCCTAGCCATGTTGGTTGGATGGATTGCTTGGCCGAAGTCCTGCAACCAAAGAATGGAGACGAACGGGACTATGATGGTGACAAAGGGCGAGAACAAATGTCGTCGACGAACGAATGAATATAATGTCCCTGATTTGTCGATCCCGTTAATAGGGTCCACCCCGACTCCGCAAACCGGTATTTGCCTCCCACAGTCAATCTTCAATGTGGAAATCTAGGCTAAATAACATCAGAGAAGAGGATGGAATAGGCCAGCGACGCTTTACAAAGGGAACTAGGGAGGCTGGAGTGGTTAGGAGGGAAGGCCGGAGCGGTTACGGAGGCGGGGAAAGGTAACCGCTCCAGAGAAAACTGAAGAGTCCCCTGCGATTATCAAAATATTTTAACGAGTTATTTGAAAATTCATAACAGATTAAATCAACTTAAGTATTCGATTAACGTTAATCTGAACAAAACTGCTAGTATATTCTTAACTTGACATTTTTATTCAAAGGTTTCGATGAAGAGTTCTACGAAATGCTCTAAAATATGTTTTCGACCAAGAGTTTTAGCAAATTATGACGAAGGATCCATATTTGAATTCTAGCTAGCGTGGACTAAGTAGAAGAAGTAGACGTGGAGTTCTCATCGGTTAGCCAGTTATTTGATTGAGCTAGATATGAGGACCAAGAGTTTTACGGAATCGCATCGCGGTCGAGATAATATCACAGCCAGATTAGCATGTTGACTGCTAGGGGCAAGGATTAGTGAACCCCGATGGAGAAGGAAAAGTGAGTTTGCTTAGATAAACAAACATCAAATGAAGCAACGATGACACACGCAAATGATCGACCACTTGATGGAAATACAATATTACAATAAGAAATTATGACAAACGGGCGATCATAAAACACAACACATGCATTAAAAGCTTGACTCATAATATAATGGTATAATATAGGTACGTAGCGAGACGGGACGAGACGAGATCGATGCTAGGACGATGGAGATCATGGGCGGCGGACGCCACGATGATTCCTTAGGTAGGTATCCAAATCTTTGAAAGCTTGACTCATAACATTTTTGAGGTTGCTAAGGCTAGCATTACCATTCGCTCCATCGTAAGTGAACTCCCACTTAATCATGCAGCCAGCATCCCTCATGTTGCGGGCAGATTTCACGACGGTTAACTTGAGATCAAAAGTGTCAAACAAGGTTGGAATGAAGCCTCCATCCTCAGTAAAGGTTGACTCGATAATTAACTTTTCGTGGTCAACGTCTATGATCTTCTCGGTGGCTGTTCCGACAACACGATTGAAAACCGGAAGACAGGAAATAGCAAGTTGGTTAGTTATAGCAAGAAAGAGATGGACGACGAGTGTGTGGGTACTTACGATGACCGAAAGTGATGGTGCGCATAGAACCAGGAGTGTAGCCATCACCGTCAACACTTCGAATTTGTTGATAGAGACCCCGCATGGCCCTAGGGAAAACAGTTGTAGCGGCGGTGAGGGCACCCCAAACATCATTAGCAGACGAATTCAAATGAACTTCCATGGAGTCGGTAGGCATCCTTAGTGTAGCTAGGTAGTGCAAGTAGAGATATGGAATGAATTGAGAGAATATTGGATGGATGAGATGAATTATGGTCTCATCATTTCAGTGATATATATACTACTAATTCCACCCTTAGCTTTGCTCTGCTTGACCCTGCTGCATTACTTACTTGGTCTTTTTCTATTCAAATTCAACAAACTCTTCTTTAATTAATATTTCTCTCCAAATATATGGTTGTTGTTATGAAACTTGACTTTGCCATGTCTTTCTTTATTCTTTTTCAAAATGTATCACTTGCTTACAAAATGTACTAAGTGAATTTGAATACGATACCAAGTATTCAATTGTACCATTAATTTTACAATCGTTGGTACCATTTTTTCCCCTATAATTCCATTCGTATGCAAAATGTACCATTCATATACCATTCATTTTGTATTAGATACCATTTGTTACTTTCCAATGGTACCATCTACTCGCACCATTCCGACGTTGGCGGCCATTGTCAATTTCGAGAAAATGGTAGTTTTATGAATTTTCTGGTTTTCGGACAATTATAACCTTTTCGGTTATTATTTCATATATACCATCAGATCTAATGAGCTCCATCCAATGGCTAATAATGCATATCTGACCTCAGAAATTTAGATGGTTTCTCACCATATGGGCTAATTGTTCGTCAAAAGTCAAGCTTCATAACAAGTTAACAACAACCAAACCATCGGTGAGCAATACTAATTCAGAATAGTATAGTATTTTTTATACACACATTTGTATGATTTTGGCGGCGTTTGCCATTATTAAAATTTTGGCGCAAAATTTTAAAATTTTACTTCGTATTTTCAACTGTTAGATTTTAAATAAGATTTTTGAACAATTTAAATTTATTAAAACTTCCAAAATCGAATCCAAAAGTCATTTTTCTGATCCAAATTTAAACTCTAAGCCAACATAAATAATAAAACATCAAAACAGGATATAAATTTGGATTAAAATGGACAAGGAGCCCATTTTTATCAAGCACATGATATGGTCAAGAACTTGAATGATTATTGTGGATGGTTGGATCAATTTTAAAATTTTTAGGGTTACAAAACAATGAAGGGGTACGTTTTTCATTTCTGCTTCTTATTTTGTAATTTTAAAACTTTTTGCCACCTACCCGTCATCAGCGAGTTTTTGACGAATTTTTTTGGTGAATCTCTCACGAATTTCCGACGAGCCTCTAGTGATTTTTTGACGAACGGATTTTACCTCGCTAACCAAATACTCATTAGATTGCTCTAATGAAATCGTTTATTTCCTTAGGTCTTTCTAACGCTATTACTCAATTTGATTACGCCAACTAAACCAAGTAACAGAGAATGTTTTTTTCTTTGAATGTTTATGTAACCAATTATCAACTAAGAATGCAAATCAAAAGAAAGCAAATGCAAGAGATTAGGTTTCAAATATGGAAATGAAGGTTGTTCGGACTCGAATCCACTAAAGCTACCGATGCATGGATGGACGATATGCTATATCAATTATTCCGGTTATAATGGCTTTACGATTTGCTACGATAGTTTTGGATCACTCTCGCGCCTCTTGGTGACTTTTCCGACGAGCCTTTGTAACATGTTATAATTGTTATAACAGGTTACACGAGTAGCAGATTTTCAAAGTTGCAAGACGAAATAACTATCTCATCTCCTACATATGTAAGCCACAACGAGTGCTGACGGCCGTCTTCCACTTGTCGCCGTCACCGTCAAAACCACCGGCATAGAGAAACACAAGAACAACCCAAATATGATAGATCGATGATCATCATATGCGGCCATGATAAAAGACCTCAATTTTTAGATATGTAGGTATAATCCTTCATGTTTCATTATGTTTACGGTTTCAAATTTATTCAGTCTTTTGTTTACTTTTATATTTATAATAATATAATAATTTATTACTTTATATGCAGGTGAGCAACGTTATAAAAATCCCTGTTCAAAATTTTGCGACATCGCGTAATCATCCAAAATTATTTTTTGTTAAAGTATGACGATATATGATCATCATATGAATTTTATTAGAAATTAATTTGTTGAATGCACGATCGATGGGCTTAATTGAAGATACAAGTTTCTACTACAATTCGGACAAGCATTGGGGCATCATGTTAGCCAGAACTCGGTGTCATCAAATCGGCGAGAGATGGCAGCTAGAGTCTAACATAATAAGAATGACCCACTAACATGATGCAATGGTGGATGAGTCATGTGTGTGACGTAGGGCAATAGAACTGATGAATAATATACATAAAGACTTTAGTTAGTCAATAAACGAATAGAAAAAGACCATTTTATTATAAAGACTTGGTAAAGTTTTTGGGATACAGGGTTGGGTTGTTCTTGTGTTTCTCTATGCCGGTGGTTTTGACGGTGACGGCGACAAGTGGAAGACGGCCGTCAGCACTCGTTGTGGCTTACATATGTAGGAGATGGGATAGTTATTTCGTTTTGTAACTTTGAAAATCCGTTACTCGTGTAACCTGTTATAACAATTATAACATGTTACAAAGGCTCGTCGGAAAAGCCACCAAGAGGTGCGAGAGTGATCTAAGACTATCGTAGCAAATCGTCAAGCCATTATAACCTGAATAATTGATATAGCATATCGTTCATCCATGCATTGTTAGTACTTATAACATGTTAAGGCAGCATTTGTTTTGAAATGAGAATATTGTATCCAAATAAACAAACAAATATTTGGAGAGAAATATTAATTAAAGAAGAGTTTGTTGAATTTGAATAGAAAAAGACCAAGTAATGCAGCAGGGTCGAGCAGAGCAAAGCTAAGGGTGGAATTAGTAGTATATATATCACTGAAATGATGAGACCATAATTCATCTCATCCATCCAATATTCTCTCAATTCATTCCATATCTCTACTTGCACTACCTAGCTACACTAAGGATGCCTACCGACTCCATGGAAGTTCATTTGAATTCGTCTGCTAATGATGTTTGGGGTGCCCTCACCGCCGCTACAACTGTTTTCCCTAGGGCCATGCGGGGTCTCTATCAACAAATTCGAAGTGTCGACGGTGATGGCTACACTCCTGGTTCTATGCGCACCATCACTTTCGGTCATCGTAAGTACCCACACACTCATCATCCATGCATCATCATCTCTTTCTTGCTATAACTAACCAACTTGCTATTTCTTGTCTTCCAGTTTTCAATCGTGTTGTCGGGACAGCCACTGAGAAGATCAAAGACGTTGACCACGAAAAGTTAATTATCGAGTCAACCTTTGCGAGGATGGAGGCTTCATTCCAACCTTGTTTGACACTTTTGATCTCAAGTTAAGCGTCGTGAAATCGCCCGCAACATGAGGGATGCTGGCTGCATAATTAAGTGGGAGTTTACTTACGATGGAGCGAACGGTAATGCTAGCCTTAGCAACCTCAAAAATGTTATGAGTCAAGCTTTCAAAGATTTAGATACCTACTTAAGGAATCACCGTGGCGTCCGCCGCCCATGATCTCCATCGTCCTATCATCGATCTCGTCTCGTCCAATCTCGCTACCCATATTATACCATTATAAAATAAGAAAGACGGTCATTAACTATTACTACTTAATCATGCATTCCTCTAATGAATGTTTGTTTTAATTTGTAGTAATCAATTAGATGATCGCCCGTTTGTCATCATTTCCTGAATTTTTATGTATTATTGTATTTCCTTTGTGTCGCCTCCATCATTTTTTCAATGAGTATCTTATATTATAATCAGCTATTCGTATTGCTTCATTTCTTGTTCTTTTATCTCTAAGAAAACTCGATCGCTCTTCTTTTTCCATCCAACCGTGATTTTAAAAATCGGATCGCTCATCATGCCAACGGCTAAGATTTACATTTTCCGTTAAGCTCAACGATGTACTTGGCAACGGCTATCATCGCTCAATTAAGCCTGGAGTAATAAATTATCTTATTGATTTTCTCAAAACAAAAAACGGTTGTCAAGCAAGTGGTGTCCGAGAATGGAAAGTATCAAAGAAGCCAATGAACTTGTATTAATCCGCAGGCAATTTGTGGAAAGAATGAATGGAGAAGAAAGATAGAAATTTAATTAATGGGTGAGTAAGTGGAGTCAACTCAAAAGTCAAGTGTATAAGTGATTTCTATTGAAATATTTTACGAATTTCTACTCTTGTGAAGATTTCGTTTTATATTGATAAATAACGTTTTTTAAAGAAATATTTTTAATCAATTATCTGGAATCGAGTTTTATGATCGCTTACGTACCCAATTTTTTTTGATCAAAATTCACGTAGTTCATTTAGAAAAATTATTGAGGATTCGCATCATTTTTGGTATTGTAAAAATTATGCCAACATTCTCGCTTTTTTTTACGTTTCAAAAAGTGTTGAATGTTTTTCTTATTATGAGATTTTTGTAAAGTGTTTATTTGGTATTTCGGTATTTCAAATCCGACGGTATTAATTTGGGAACATATTGGTCGAGGAAGAAAGGATATACGTTTGGATGTACTTATTTACGAACCTCTTGATTCATAATTAGCTTACTGTTAATTATAAATTTAGACAAATTAGTAATGGTTTGTGATTTGGGCAATTGTTTGTTGAAAGTTGGGTAGTCGATAATTTTTGTAGGATTCGAAACTCTTGCTCCGGATAAGAAATTTGTACGATGTTGTTATGAAATTTATGAAGATTTATCATTCAAGGGATACTTGATTTGATATCATTTACCTAATGACAAATTAGTTGGTTTTTAATAATTAATCTGATTTGACAAAAAGTAGAGATACACTATCGGACGAGAAATAAACTCATACTCGTATATGGTCGTTACAAACATTTTTAGTGAGTTTATGATTTTATTGTCATTAAATTAATTTTATCAGTAACAACGTAAAAATCCTTCCAATATCATTTCGGCCGATCTAAATTGCCCATGTAGTTGGCAGATATTACATGCCACATCGATGGTGAGCGTGTATTGACTAACATTTACAAAGGGGATTACTATATGACGCCCTAACTTTCGAATTAAACGACGCCCTAAACTTCGTAATGACGAAACTATCCAAATTTACTAATTCGAAAAACTTAGTATCGACAAAACTATCAAAACGTATAATTCGAGAAACTTTGTACCGACGAAACTATCAAAATACTTATTTCGACAACCTCTAACGGTACGTATTTCGTTAAAAATCGATGAACGAAGTCGGATGAATCGAAAAAATCGGTACAAAAGGCCCCGGCCGGAGGAGCCGGCGGCGGGCCCTTTTAAACCCTAAATTAGACGTAAACACGAAAATCATATAACCCTAAACCCTTAAACTCTAAACCCTAAATTTTAAAACTCAAAACCCTAGATCCTTAAAATCCTTAACACGCAAACCCTAAACCCTAAATTCTAAAACGCTAAACCCGTACTTTAGAACCCTAAACCCTAAATTATCAAACCCTAAACCCCAAATTCCGAAATCCCACACCCTTGATCCTAAATATCTAAACTATCAAACGCTAAACCCTAAACCCTAGAATCCTAAAAAGCAAACCCTAAACCCTAATTTTCGTAAGGATCGAGGCCTCCGAAACCTAATTTTCGGAAGGACCGAGGCCTCCGAAACCGTATTTTCGGAAGGATCGAGGCCTCCGAAACCTAATTTCGGACGGACCGAGACCTCCGAAACACAATTTTCGGAAGGACCGAGGCCTCCGAAACCTAATTTTCGGAAGGACCGAGGCCTCCGAAACCTAATTTTCGGAAGGACCGAGGCCTCCGAAACCTAATTTTCGGAAGGACCGAGGCCTCCGAAACCTAATTTTCGGAAGGACAGAGGCCTCCGAAACCTAATTTTCGGAAGGACCGAGGCCTCCGAAACCTAATTTTCGGAAGGACCGAGGCCTCCGAAACCTAATTTTCGGAAGGACCGAGGCCTCCGAAACCTAATTTTCGGAAGGACCGAGGCCTCCGAAACCTAATTTTCGGAAGGACCGAGGCCTCCGAAACCTAATTTTCGGAAGGACCGAGGCCTCCGAAACCTAATTTTCGGAAGGACCGAGGCCTCCGAAACCTAATTTTCGGAAGGACCGAGGCCTCCGAAACCTAATTTTCGGAAGGACCGAGGCCTCCGAAACCTAATTTCGGAAGGGATCGAGGCCACCCGATATCTAATTTTCGGATGGATCAAGGCATCCGAAACCAAATTTTCGGAAGGACCGAGCCCTTCCGATACCTACTTATCAAACCCTAAACCCTAAATTGTAAAACCCTAAACCCTTAACCCTAGAACTCTAAACAATAAAGCGCTTATCCTTAAACCATATACGTTATACCCTAACTTTAGTATCCTAGATAATCAAACCCTAAACCCTTAATCAATCCTTAATATTTTACCGGTCAACTATTTCTTCACCAGTTTACTGTTCATCTACAGTTACGCAGATATATCCAATTTGGGAAACTTTGTACCGACGAAAGTATCAAAATATTTATTTCGGGAAACCTCTCACGGTACGTTTTTCCTTATATTTCGATGATCCCAATTCGGGATGGAACGAAAATTTCCTTCACAGGAGGCCCGGGCCGGAACGAAATTCCGGCTGGAGGGGGCCCGGGCCGGCCGGCCATTTTGGCCCGCGAAGAGGGCTGGCCGAAACGGCCGGCCGGCCGGCCCCTCGGCCGAATTTCGTTCGACCGGACCCCCTGCGGCGAAATCTTCGTTCCATTCCAACTTTTATCCGACATTTTTTCCGAAATTTCTAACGTTATATCGTACTCATTTTTTTCGGTAATCACATTGGAAAAACGATATTAACGTTCCGTCGATGCACTGTGATTCCCCATGAGCACTTCGGTAAGCGCTCGAAGCTCGAAATTTCTTTAAGCGGGAACTAATACGAAGCATATAGTCGATAATTATGTGTTACGTGTTTATAATGTAGGGAGATTCATCGGCGAGTAAGGGTGACGGCATCAATTACACCGAACACTTTCTATCCGACGATGTTTACGATACAGTTGATGAAGCATTTGAAGCCGTCAAACGAATTGCCCAGACGTTTAATTTCACGCTGACTAAAGGATCGAACAAAATAAATTCGGCGGAGCGAGACTACCGTGTGTATCTTTTTGCTCTCGGGGACCGATGCGTAAATCATCGGCTTCCACTCCTCCGAAACGGCTTACGAAAACAAAAAGTGTAAGCGCCCCTTCAAAGCGGCGGTGAGGTGTCGGGTCGTGCGTGGGGAGTGGAAGTTCTTCATCGACGGGGTTGGCCACACCGGCGATCGTACAATATCAAAAGGCTTCCACAACCATTTTTTCGTGCCATACCCCGAAGCTAGCACCGAAAGTAATGCACTTACGAGTGAAGAGAAGAGCGAAATTCGGGACATGCTTGCGACGCACACACGGCCGAACAAGATTAGGTACGCTCTCAACAAGAAGTTCAATTCTCACCATAATATAAATCGGATATACAACGAGTCCTACAAGGTTAGGAAATAAAAATTAGGCGGCATGAGTTCGACGGATTGGACATTGAGAGCCGCTACACGACATGGATATTTTGTTCGATCTACGAAGATGACAACAAAAATTTGGCCAACCTTTTCTCTGTCACCCCGAGAGTGCTCGGATGTTGGGGGCTTGGTATTACGTAATTCTAATTGATTCGACCTACAACACCAACAAGTATAGGAAGCCGGTGATCCGGTTGATAGGTGTGACACCGGTGCGAGAAGAACTTCACTATCGGCTTTGTCCTCGTTGAGAACGAGAAGGCCGAGACGTATATTTGGTTGTTGAACCAATTGCGCTCGTTGTTGGGAGAGCGACGACCAACTGCGTTTGTCACCGATAAGGAGCGCGGATTGGCCGTTGCCTTGCGGAGTGTCTTCCGGAAACACCACACTTACTTTGCGTGTGGCATATGAAGAGGAACATAGCTGCGAAGATAAAATTTGTCACAAGAAACGAGGAAAGTGTCGAGGCATTTGTGCACGGGAGATGGAACAAAGTGTTGTACGCATTTTCCAACGAAGACTTCAAGGAAGAGTGGGAACGCATGGTCGATAGTGATTGGGCCAGGATTGGAGGGTTGATGGACTACCTAACCAGTGAGTGGCTTCCGTGCAAAACTCAGTGGGCTCATTGCGATACCAATAAGGTTTTTCACATCGGAAACACAAGCACTAATAGAGTGGAGTCCCAACACTCGTCGCTTAAGACTTGGTACAACTCTTCCAATCAAGCTGTGGACTCACTGTTCGAGGGCTACCATGCATCCATCGAGGGACAAGTGATCGAAGTTCAGAAGGCGTTAGATGACTCGAGTGCAAAGGTATTGACATCCTCTTTCCCTATGTAGTTACATATTTGACATGTGATTGTTGAAACTAGTTCATTAATGTTTTTTTTAATTCGGTGTAGGTCTACCGTTACGCCCAAAGACTGCCATTTGTTTATCTCAATAATGCGGTTTCCGCATGGGCGATTGAGCTTTTGATCGAAGAGCTCTCGAAGGACACACCATGTGATTGTGTAGTGGAGACAACACATGGAATCCCGTGTTATTGTAGTTTACACTCTAAGGAGGCCGGCGACGAGGAGCTGAAACCATACCACTTACACAAATTTTGGCGTTCATTGTCTTACACGACCCCGGCAAAGCACGACGTTTGGGTCGAGCACGATGTTGCTGATCGCAATATTCTTGACGAGATGGTTAAGACTATATGCTCTAGAGGAGGGCCATCCGTCCGAGCCTTGAGTCGATTAGTTCGGTCAGCATTTCAACCCGAGTCCGAAGGTTTGAAAGAACCGAAGGTTGCCGATGCTCCTAAAGGCCGACCGCGTGCGAGGAAGACCGACCGTCGAAATCCTTCTTGGCATGAGCATGCGAGTGCACGGTGTACTCCTCCGAAGAGTAGAGGTAGCTCAACTAGATCTACACCTAACTCGAAGGCTACACCTTCCTCGAAGGCTACTACTTCGAAGACGGGTATGTTCACTTATCGATGTTCCCGGTCCTTCCCGTTTCGTACATAGTTTTTTTACTCATGTGTGATCTAATTTCTTCACGGTTCGTCAGTTTGGGAGGTACATACCGGCGGGTAGTCACCCGGTACTTGGGGACGTGTTTAACCCACGTGGGGATGGACATTGCGGATTTCGGTGCATTTCATACATAGTATCGGGCGGTGACGATAGCCAGTATGTGGACATGCGGAGGCGTCTAATGGAACATGTCACAATGAACCGGTATGAACTTTACGGTAATGTCTATTCCACCGACTTAAACGGCGTCATTCACCGGTTGGGTTGGCTATGGGAAACTCCATGTGATGAAGCATGGTGGTTTTGGAATGTGGATCTTTTGGGGTATGCCACCATGTTTAAGCTGGACTTTCGTTGTCTTCGGACCCGGACTTCGCGGGGTACCTTATGGGGAGACTTACCTACCGTTGATAGTAGAAGAACGCACAACGGCACCACTAGGTGTGTCGTATATCGTTTGCATCGGGAATCATTGGGTCGTACTTACGTTGAATGATGCTATTCCGGTGTTACCTATCCCGGCGAAGTCTATGTATTGGAGGTACCGGGCGCAAGACCGCGCCAAACAAATGTGGGAACATGACTTATACCGTGATGAGCATGTAGAGTATGAACGGTTGAGTCAATATGTCATTTACTTAATATGTGTAAACTTTACGTGACTCGAACGTACGGTGATTAATTTATCGTGTCATAATATAATTCCATGTGTTTGTGACGTCCCCTAACGTTCAAAATAACATATCCGGGGTGATCGGTGGCGGAAAACTAGGTATCGGAAGACCTCGAGGCCTTCCCTAAACGAAATTCGGTTGACAAATCGTTTGGGCCTCGAAAATGGTTTCTCGCCGGGGGGTTGGGCCGGGGGATGGTTCTGGCCGGGAGGGGGGGGGGCGGCTGTTGGTTCCGGCTGGGAGGGGGGGGGGGGGCGGGGGCTGGTTCCGGCCGGGGGGGGGGGGGGGCCGGGCGGGCGGGTGGTTCCGGCCGGAGGGGGTCTGGGCCGGGGGGTGGTTCCGGCCGGAACGGAGTCGCAAACACTCCCCAAACACTCTCAAACGTCTAACGGAAGAAGAAATCGAAGCTCGAAGACCGAAGATCGATCGAAGAAATCGTTGAAGGTACGATTTTTGAAAAAAAAAAGGGGGGGGGGGGGCCGGCCGAGCGCTGGGGCCGGAACGGGCGGGCGGCGGAGCCCTCCGGGCCGAAACGGGCGGCCGGCCCCCCCCCTTTTTTTTTCAAAAATTGTACCTTAAACGATTTCTTCGATCGATCTTCGGTCTTCGAGCTTCGATTTCTTCTTCCGTTAGACGTTTGAGAGTGTTTGGGAGTGTTTGCTACTGTTCGATTGTGTTCGGAATAGTGAATACACACGACAACTTATAAGGATTTCGATTTTACGAAAGGATAATCTTGTAATTCACTTAAATTAGGGCGTTGTTTAATTCGAAAGTTAGGGCGTCAAATAGGGATTCGGTTTACAAAGTCTTCCGTATTACTTAGCTCGTATTATGAATTCACATTCATGTATTTGAATGTTATTGTGTAATTTTATCATTGTGTAACTTTTATGTATTTGTCATGTATTTTATTATTCTCATTATATTATAATAATTTTAAATTGTATACGTTATAATATTTTGAACCTATAAATAGAGTTTAATAAAAAAATGTTTTTTCTCTTATATTTTTGTTCTTCTTCTTTGTTAGTTTTATAACAGCTCGATCCTTTTTTCGAAAAATAAAAAAATGATCGAGCTTTGAATATACTGAGAGTCTCCCCAACAACATACCTAAGAACTGACCAAAATCTATTAACAATACATGCATCTTAATTCATCCGGCCAACAGACAGGCAATAATATAATTAATATTTTATAAAGCTTGAGTTTTGACGAAAAATAAGTGTTTCAATATTTTGGTCTCTTGTTGCACTTATGTCATCACCACAAGTGATGCACTATTACATCATATTGGTTACCTATCAAAATTTATAAGTGAAAATATAATCACTTTGGTTCCAACTCTGGCCCCATCGATCAATACGGAAAAATAAAACTAATACTTAAGTCAATTTAATTCATAATCTATTATGAATGTACAAATAACTCGTAAAAATATTTAAGAAAGATGTGAGTGTGAAAGAGAATATAAAAAATCAAGAAAATGAAAAAAATAAATATCTTAAAGGTGATTGGTTGAAAAAAAAAATCATGAAGAAGGCTCCATGTTTGAAATATGCTGATGCGGCAAAATTTTAAATCTTAAATTTTTTTGTCCTTAAATAGGCTTGCGGAGGCAAAGTGATAGCAAATACACACCAACTACGAATCAACCAAAAGAGTGAGGATTATCGACAACACTTTTGGGTGATATTTAAGAGTCTTGCGTGCCACACAATGGACGGCTTTAGTACACGACTTCTTAACAATGCTGGAGCCGGATCCCTAGTAAGGCAAGAGCTGTTGACAGAACTTCACAAGGAAAGAACCTCTAGTAGCCAGTCTGATGTGTCGAGCGTGAACGTGGGTCGCTACTTCTTTTGTGTCGCCTCCAATGTCCACTCAAAGTTCCGCCGTAAGCGAGAGAACTCGAACCACCGCAAGGATATCCGTTGCAGAGTAAGGGTGTGTTGTTATAATTGCCATTCTTCCTCTGCTTCCTTTGTATGCATTATGGGCCAGCATTTAACATAGATTGGATGCATGATGGGAGAAATAAAGGAAAGATTAGAATAAATAAAGACTTCCCTAGCCATGTTGGTTGGATGGATTGCTTGGCCGAAGTCCTGCAACCAAAGAATGGAGACGAACGGGGCTATGATGGTGACAAAGGGCGAGAACAAATGTCGTCGACGAACGAATGAATATAATGTCCCTGATTTGTCGATCCCGTTAATAGGGTCCACCGCGACTCCGCAAACCGGTATTTGCCTCCCACAGTCAATCTTCAATGTGGAAATCTAGGCTAAATAACATCAGAGAAGAGGATGGAATAGGCCAGCGACGCTTTACAAAGGGAACTAGGGAGGCTGGAGTGGTTAGGAGGGAAGGCCGGAGCGGTTACGGAGGCGGGGAAAGGTAACCGCTCCAGAGAAAACTGAAGAGTCCCCTGCGATTATCAAAATATTTTAACGAGTTATTTGAAAATTCATAACAGATTAAATCAACTTAAGTATTCGATTAACGTTAATCTGAACAAAACTGCTAGTATATTCTTAACTTGACATTTTTATTCAAAGGTTTCGATGAAGAGTTCTACGAAATGCTCTAAAATATGTTTTCGACCAAGAGTTTTAGCAAATTATGACGAAGGATCCATATTTGAATTCTAGCTAGCGTGGACTAAGTAGAAGAAGTAGACGTGGAGTTCTCATCGGTTAGCCAGTTATTTGATTGAGCTAGATATGAGGACCAAGAGTTTTACGGAATCGCATCGCGGTCGAGATAATATCACAGCCAGATTAGCATGTTGACTGCTAGGGGCAAGGATTAGTGAACCCCGATGGAGAAGGAAAAGTGAGTTTGCTTAGATAAACAAACATCAAATGAAGCAACGATGACACACGCAAATGATCGACCACTTGATGGAAATACAATATTACAATAAGAAATTATGACAAACGGGCGATCATAAAACACAACACATGCATTAAAAGCTTGACTCATAATATAATGGTATAATATAGGTACGTAGCGAGACGGGACGAGACGAGATCGATGCTAGGACGATGGAGATCATGGGCGGCGGACGCCACGATGATTCCTTAGGTAGGTATCCAAATCTTTGAAAGCTTGACTCATAACATTTTTGAGGTTGCTAAGGCTAGCATTACCATTCGCTCCATCGTAAGTGAACTCCCACTTAATCATGCAGCCAAGCATCCCTCATGTTGCGGGCAGATTTCACGACAGTTAACTTGAGATCAAAAGTGTCAAACAAGGTTGGAATGAAGCCTCCATCCTCGGTAAAGGTTGACTCGATAATTAACTTTTCGTGGTCAACGTCTATGATCTTCTCGGTGGCTGTTCCGACAACACGATTGAAAAGCTGGAAGACAGGAAATAGCAAGTTGGTTAGTTATAGCAAGAAAGAGATGGACGACGAGTGTGTGGGTACTTACGATGACCGAAAGTGATGGTGCGCATAGAACCAGGAGTGTAGCCATCACCGTCAACACTTCGAATTTGTTGATAGAGACCCCGCATGGCCCTAGGGAAAACAGTTGTAGCGGCGGTGAGGGCACCCCAAACATCATTAGCAGACGAATTCAAATGAACTTCCATGGAGTCGGTAGGCATCCTTAGTGTAGCTAGGTAGTGCAAGTAGAGATATGGAATGAATTGAGAGAATATTGGATGGATGAGATGAATTATGGTCTCATCATTTCAGTGATATATATACTACTAATTCCACCCTTAGCTTTGCTCTGCTTGACCCTGCTGCATTACTTACTTGGTCTTTTTCTATTCAAATTCAACAAACTCTTCTTTAATTAATATTTCTCTCCAAATATATGGTTGTTGTTATGAAACTTGACTTTGCCATGTCTTTCTTTATTCTTTTTCAAAATGTATCACTTGCTTACAAAATGTACTAAGTGAATTTGAATACGATACCAAGTATTCAATTGTACCATTAATTTTACAATCGTTGGTACCATTTTTTCCCCTATAATTCCATTCGTATGCAAAATGTACCATTCATATACCATTCATTTTGTATTAGATACCATTTGTTACTTTCCAATGGTACCATCTACTCGCACCATTCCGACGTTGGCGGCCATTGTCAATTTCGAGAAAATGGTAGTTTTATGAATTTTCTGGTTTTCGGACAATTATAACCTTTTCGGTTATTATTTCATATATACCATCAGATCTAATGAGCTCCATCCAATGGCTAATAATGCATATCTGACCTCAGAAATTTAGATGGTTTCTCACCATATGGGCTAATTGTTCGTCAAAAGTCAAGCTTCATAACAAGTTAACAACAACCAAACCATCGGTGAGCAATACTAATTCAGAATAGTATAGTATTTTTTATACACACATTTGTATGATTTTGGCGGCGTTTGCCATTATTAAAATTTTGGCGCAAAATTTTAAAATTTTACTTCGTATTTTCAACCGTTAGATTTTAAATAAGATTTTTGAACAATTTAAATTTATTAAAACTTCCAAAATCGAATCCAAAAATCATTTTTCTGATCCAAATTTAAACTCTAAGCCAACATAAATAATAAAACATCAAAACAGGATATAAATTTGGATTAAAATGGACAAGGAGCCCATTTTTATCAAGCACATGATATGGTCAAGAACTTGAATGATTATTGTGGATGGTTGGATCAATTTTAAAATTTTTAGGGTTACAAAACAATGAAGGGGTACGTTTTTCATTTCTGCTTCTTATTTTGTAATTTTAAAACTTTTTGCCACCTACCCGTCATCAGCGAGTTTTTGACGAATTTTTTTGGTGAATCTCTTACGAATTTCCGACGAGCCTCTAGTGATTTTTTGACGAACGGATTTTACCTCGCTAACCAAATACTCATTAGATTGCTCTAATGAAATCGTTTATTTCCTTAGGTCTTTCTAACGCTATTACTCAATTTGATTACGCCAACTAAACCAAGTAACGAGAGAATGTTTTTTTCTTTGAATGTTTATGTAACCAATTATCAACTAAGAATGCAAATCAAAAGAAAGCAAATGCAAGAGATTAGGTTTCAAATATGGAAATGAAGGTTGTTCGGACTCGAATCCACTAAAGCTACCGATGCATGGATGGACGATATGCTATATCAATTATTCCGGTTATAATGGCTTTACGATTTGCTACGATAGTTTTAGATCACTCTCGCGCCTCTTGGTGACTTTTCCGACGAGCCTTTGTAACATGTTATAATTGTTATAACAAAGTTACACGAGTAGCAGATTTTCAAAGTTGCAAGACGAAATAACTATCTCATCTCCTACATATGTAAGCCACAACGAGTGCTGACGGCCGTCTTCCACTTGTCGCCGTCACCGTCAAAACCGGCGGCATAGAGAAACACAAGAACAACCCAAATATGATAGATCGATGATCATCATATGCGGCCATGATAAAAGACCTCAATTTTTAGATATGTAGGTATAATCCTTCATGTTTCATTATGTTTACGGTTTCAAATTTATTCAGTCTTTTGTTTACTTTTATATTTATAATAATATAATAATTTATTACTTTATATGCAGGTGAGCAACGTTATAAAAATCCCTGTTCAAAATTTTGCGACATCGCGTAATCATCCAAAATTATTTTTTGTTAAAGTATGACGATATATGATCATCATATGAATTTTATTAGAAATTAATTTGTTGAATGCACGATCGATGGGCTTAATTGAAGATACAAGTTTCTACTACAATTCGGACAAGCATTGGGGCATCATGTTAGCCGAACTCGGTGTCATCAAATCGGCGAGAGATGGCAGCTAGAGTCTAACATAATAAGAATGACCCACTAACATGATGCAATGGGTTGGCATCGGGGCGGATCGGGGCCGGGTAAGTGGTATCCGTTCCCCACCCACCGATGGTCGCCGGTTTCCCCATCCCCGCCCGTTTACCCGCTGCGGGTTTCAAAACCGTTACCACCACAGTTTGTGGGCGGTTTTCGGTTACCCGCGGATGCCCATACAAGTAACGAAAATTATAATTCTCTTAACTTAAAATCCATACATCATTCCGAATCCGAACTTCAAACACGAATTCTTTAAATTCCGTAAAATTACTAAGCAACATTCAAAAGTTCACCGTCACTAAGCATCATTCAAAAATTACTAAGAAACATGAACTTGATTGAGCCACATTTAAGCTCACCGCCACCGCCCACCGTCCACCGTCACTAAGCATTAAGCAACCTTCAAAGGTTCACTCACTAAGCATCATTCAAAAATTACTAAGAAACATGAACTTGATTGAGCCACATTTCGGCTCACCGCCATCGCCTCACCGTCCACCGTCACTAAGCAACATTCAAAGGTTCACCGTCACTAAGCATCATTCAAAAATTACTAAGAAACATTAAAAATTACTAAGCATCATTCATTTCACTGCCACTGCCCACTGTCCACTGCTGCACTGCAACATTCAAAAGTGGAAAACAAAGTGTTAAGTTCATGAGCAGTGAGCTATTTCAGCATCAATTAAGCAAGAAGCAAGAGATAATTGCGAATTGAGAAGTATAAGTATCATACCTTAGGATATGCGGCGGGAACTACACTCAATCCGATTGTGTCAATCATCCAAGTGGAATGGTGACTTCGTAAAAAACCGCCGTAGGTCCTAATTAAGTACATACAATCAATTTGAATCAATCATTTCAACATCGATCACGTTGAGAACAGATCATCAACATTTCAAAATACTGAAATTAGAAACTTGAATCCAGAATTTACCTCCAACCGCTGGTTCTTCGACAGAAGAATCCTGAACTGATATCGCAGAGAATACACCTTCCAATGCCTCGATTCCAGAATCAGTTCCTGGCCAGAAATTGACAAACAAAAAATTCACAAAGTTAGAAAAAAGCAGAACTAAATTAACAGATTTGTAGAACTAAATGCTCATAATTACCTTGTTGCAATTCCTCCATTATCCAACCTCCTAGTGCACATCATAGCCTCAACCGTCGAGTAATGGAGTCCGCTCCGATGAGGGTCTAACAACCTCCCACCAGAACTAAATGCACTTTCGCAGGCAACCGATGTTACGGAGTATTGCCATAAAATCCCTTGCTATAGCTTGCAAAGTGGGATATTTCAGCCCATGAAATTTCCACCACATCAAAAGATCAAATACCTCTTCTTCGGACCTTGTTTTCGAGGAAGAACTTCCTCGCCTAAATAATGGTCTAATTCACTAGCTACTAAAGTGGCTTTGCTCTTCTTTCTTTGTCTTACAAACAACTCGAAATCAAGATCATTATCTAAAGCGGAGGTCGAACCGGAACTACTAATAGGGCCAACCGGTGCAGCCCTCTTCTCGGCTTTAGATTGATATTCCATAATCAAATTACGGAGAATTTGTTTGATATTATCGGACACCAACTCATTGTCCGTACTCCCAAACTTTGAAGCATAGTAATCAATCACATGTAGCTTATATCTAGGATCCAAAATAAGCGACACGGCAAGAACCAAATGGATATCATCCCAGTATTTGGTAAACTTTAGCCACATGTTATGAGCCATAGCGAGAGATTACGGGGTTCGAATCAAGACACCACTCAATCGGTTTTAGTCGAAGATCACAAATCTTAGGAAAAAATAAGTTGGCAAAGTGGGATACTTATTACCGGAGAACAACTTAGTGATATCGAAAAAAATTTCCAACTTGTCGATCACAACGGATGCAAATTCCCAATGAGCATTCGTTGAACCGAATTGTACCGATTATCTCTCCGTTTTAGGCGAAAGAAGACTTCTTTATACGGTTTAGCATGAAAAAGCATTGCATAGGTCGAATTCCACCTAGTCGGACAATCAAGGACTAGTTTCTTTTCAGTCACCACCCTAAGTTGCTTAGCGGTTTCATAGAATATTTGAACTCTTTTAGGTGTAGAATTCCAATAAACTACACTCTCCCTCACCAAAGTTATACCGTCCTTGATTATATCCAAACCGTCTCTCACAATCAAATTCAAAATGTGTGCAGCACACCTCATATGCATCAAACTACCATCAAGAAGTAAATCGGCCAACCGAAGTTTGTTTTTTAGTTGGGGTATCATGGCATCATTTGTGGTACAATTGTCCAATGTGATTGAGGACAACTTACCATCAATATTCCAATCTAACAAGCAATCGAACGATCTATTCGCCAACCTCTCACTAGTGTGAGGGGCCGGAACATACATAAACCGCAACAAAATTGACTTGAGTTTCCATGAATTGTCGATGTAATGGCCGATTCATCGCCATATAACCCATCTTCGATTTGTGGCAGTCCACAAATCGGTAGTGATAGCCACCCTTCCTAAATTTCCATCTACAATCCGCTGAAATCTATCCCTTTCAACCCCATACAAAGTCAAGATGTCCTTCTTGATTGTGTTTCTACAAGGGACGGTAAATTGGGGTTGCAAGGCACAACAAAACCTCTTGAATCCCGTGTGCTCAACGATGCTAAGAGGGTACTCGTGAACCAAAATCATGGAACGAGTTCCTTCCTAGCAACATCGGCTTTGTCGGGATGCAACAAGTTGGGGTGGACCGGTTGGATTGTAATTAGGGCCAAGAATCCTTTGCCGGCCGTCGTGAATCTTTTTTGGATACACGAATTCCTTAAATGGTTTCTCAAATGTGAAGTTCCATTATATGTTTCCCCACCCAACAATTTTCTACGTACTTGCACCTAGCCTTCATTATTTCACCAACCCTAACCCTAGAGAAGTGTGGCCGGACATTGGATGTAAGCCTACGTAGTTCGGGTTCATCTCCATCACCATTACCATTAACAAGATTACCATTAACGAGTACAATGTCATTTGCACTGTTCGGGTTCGTTACTTTGGATATCTTGTTGAGGTGCATTATCATTTGATTCGCATTATGTGCCCCTTCCATCCGATAAATGTATCGTTTATATTAATTAACCGAACGAATAAAAGAGTTAAGAAGATAGTAAGGAAGAGAACGTCGGAGATGAGAATTCTGTTTTACAAGGTTTCTGTTTAAGGGAACAGAGTTACTAATTAGTAATTACTATTAAACATTTCTGGGTTTGCTTACTGTTTTAGAGCAAAGGATGGTCAAATAGATTAGTAGATTAATAGGTGAACTGATTTCAGTTTATGATTTGAGTTTAACTTTAAGGTTAATGTTTTACTAATAAGTAATTACTATTAAACATTTCTGGGTTTGCTTACTGTTTTAGAGCAAAGGATGGTCAAATAGATTAGTAGATTAATAGGTGATATCGGTTTATGATTTGAGTTTAACTTTAAGGTTAATGTTTTACTAATAAGTAATTACTATTAAACATTTCGGGTTTGCTTACTTGTTTTAGAGCAAAGAATGGTCAAATAGATTAGTAGATTAATAGGTGATTTCAGTTTATGATTTCAGTTTATGATTTCTGTTTAACTTTAAGGTTAATGTTTTACAAATTAGTAATTACTATTCAAATTTTCCATCAACAAACAATCCAAGTATAAACTAATCAGTTCATTACATTTACAAGCTTACAACAACTCAATGCAATACAAAGTAACTACTAACTAATCATTTCAGCACATCAACTCTATATAATAACCAAACAGCCAATTGGTTCCAGACCACACAAACAATACAGCTTTCTAAACTCAATACAGTAACTATAACCTATTAAGCTAATCAATTTCCAAACAACACCAACAGTACACTGTGTTCAGATGGTTACCTTATCCAATGTTGAGTAGAATCTTGATGATTACAGTGACAGAAGCTTGATGATCCCAATTCCCAGAAGCTCCTTAACAACGAAACCCTAAACAAGAACGACAAACGAAACGTTAATTGCTTCCGGAAAAGAACGAGAAATGCATATATGGAAAATTAGAAACCCTAATTGGCTTACCTTGATCCAACCCTACAGTACTCGCACCAAAACTTGATGGATGATGATGGCCACAGTCCACAGATTGACAGCTCCAAAACCTACACAATACACATGCACGAACACAAAGAGTCAAGGACTGGAGTTTTAACCCTTTATTTCAGCAGCAAACCTTCAGACTCAATGAAAAAACGAATCAAAACCTAAACAACTTACTCTCTGTTTTTTCTTAGTAGTGGTCGTTGCTAGGAGTCTGCATGTGGCTCGATGTTGAGGTACTGCTCCCAACACAGAAAGGGGACCCTATATATAGAGGACAAGTTGTGAGAAACTCATAATACACGAAGAAGAAGGAAAGAATAAGTGCATGCATCGATATTATATGACTTATCTGAGATAATAATCGAAGAATCAGGGGAGATATGAACCCTAATCGGAAAATAATCATTTTTGGGAGTTGTAATCGACGAAATCGTCGGATTGATAGGTCAAATGTGTTGAAAACAAGAGAACAGAGGAAGGAATTAACGAATTCGTCGGAGATTTCATGGGAAATCGTCCGATTTTTCGTCGGAGAACGGTTTCATCGAGAGGAAATCGCGATGGAGAAGGGTTTCAGTTGAGAGAAAAGGGGATTTGGACGGCTAGGGTTTCGAAATCAGCTCGAAGGGGAAGCTGCTGCGCGTTTTTGGTTTATATATCAAAGCCAAAACGCGGTCGTTTAGATCACGGTTAACCAACGGTTTGGCCGCGGGCCGGATTTCGCGAAAACCAACCCCACCCCGTACCCGTGTCTGCCGGTTTTCGGGTTACCCGCGAACCATTTCCGGGTCCAAAATCCGGGCCAAAAAGCCCACATTTCGGGTAGAGTCCACGGTTACCCATCGCGGGCCAACCCAGATGCCATCCCTAGGTGGATGAGTCATGTGTGTGACGTAGGGCAATAGAACTGATGAATAATATACATAAAGACTTTAGTTAGTCAATAAACGAATAGAAAAAGACCATTTTATTATAAAGACTTGGTAAAGTTTTTGGGATACAGGTTTGGGTTGTTCTTGTGTTTCTCTATGCCGGTGGTTTTGACGGTGACGGCGACAAGTGGAAGACGGCCGTCAGCACTCGTTGTGGCTTACATATGTAGGAGATGGGATAGTTATTTCGTTTTGTAACTTTGAAAATCTGTTACTCGTGTAACCTGTTATAACAATTATAACATGTTACAAAGGCTCGTCGGAAAAGCCACCAAGAGGTGCGAGAGTGATCTAAGACTATCGTAGCAAATCGTCAAGCCATTATAACCTGAATAATTGATATAGCATATCGTTCATCCATGCATTGTTAGTACTTATAACATGTTAAGGCAGCATTTGTTTTGAAATGAGAATATTGTATCCAAATAAACAAACAAATATTTGGAGAGAAATATTAATTAAAGAAGAGTTTGTTGAATTTGAATAGAAAAAGACCAAGTAATGCAGCAGGGTCGAGCAGAGCAAAGCTAAGGGTGGAATTAGTAGTATATATATCACTGAAATGATGAGACCATAATTCATCTCATCCATCCAATATTCTCTCAATTCATTCCATATATTCCTCTCTACTTGCACTACCTAGCTACACTAAGGATGCCTACCGACTCCATGGAAGTTCATTTGAATTCGTCTGCTAATGATGTTTGGGGTGCCCTCACCGCCGCTACAACTGTTTTCCCTAGGGCCATGCGGGGTCTCTATCAACAAATTCGAAGTGTCGACGGTGATGGCTACACTCCTGGTTCTATGCGCACCATCACTTTCGGTCATCGTAAGTACCCACACACTCATCATCCATGCATCATCATCTCTTTCTTGCTATAACTAACCAACTTGCTATTTCTTGTCTTCCGAGTTTTCAATCGTGTTGTCGGGACAGCCACCGAGAAGATCAAAGACGTTGACCACGAAAAGTTAATTATCGAGTCAACCTTTACCGAGGATGGAGGCTTCATTCCAACCTTGTTTGACACTTTTGATCTCAAGTTAAGCGTCGTGAAATCGCCCGCAACATGAGGGATGCTGGCTGCATAATTAAGTGGGAGTTTACTTACGATGGAGCGAACGGTAATGCTAGCCTTAGCAACCTCAAAAATGTTATGAGTCAAGCTTTCAAAGATTTAGATACCTACTTAAGGAATCACCGTGGCGTCCGCCGCCCATGATCTCCATCGTCCTATCATCGATCTCGTCTCGTCCAATCTCGCTACCCATATTATACCATTATAAAATAAGAAAGACGGTCATTAACTATTACTACTTAATCATGCATTCCTCTAATGAATGTTTGTTTTAATTTGTAGTAATCAATTAGATGATCGCCCGTTTGTCATCATTTCCTGAATTTTTATGTATTATTGTATTTCCTTTGTGTCGCCTCCATCATTTTTTCAATGAGTATCTTATATTATAATCAGCTATTCGTATTGCTTCATTTCTTGTTCTTTTATCTCTAAGAAAACTCGATCGCTCTTCTTTTTCCATCCAACCGTGATTTTAAAAATCGGATCGCTCATCATGCCAACGGCTAAGATTTACATTTTCCGTTAAGCTCAACGATGTACTTGGCAACGGCTATCATCGCTCAATTAAGCCTGGAGTAATAAATTATCTTATTGATTTTCTCAAAACAAAAAACGGTTGTCAAGCAAGTGGTGTCCGAGAATGGAAAGTATCAAAGAAGCCAATGAACTTGTATTAATCCGCAGGCAATTTGTGGAAAGAATGAATGGAGAAGAAAGATAGAAATTTAATTAATGGGTGAGTAAGTGGAGTCAACTCAAAAGTCAAGTGTATAAGTGATTTCTATTGGAATATTTTACGAATTTCTACTCTTGTGAAGATTTCGTTTTATATTGATAAATAACGTTTTTTAAAGAAATATTTTTAATCAATTATCCGGAATCGAGTTTTATGACCGCTTACGTACCCAATTTTTTATGATCAAAATCCACGTAGTTCATTTAGAAAAATTATTGAGGATTCGCATCATTTTTGGTATTGTAAAAATTATGCCAACATTCTCGCTTTTTTTTACGTTTCAAAAAGTGTTGAATGTTTTTCTTATTATGAGATTTTTGTAAAGTGTTTATTTGGTATTTCGGTATTTCAAATCCGACGGTATTAATTTGGGAACATATTGGTCGAGGAAGAAAGGATATACGTTTGGATGTACTTATTTACGAACCTCTTGATTCATAATTAGCTTACCGTTAATTATAAATTTAGACAAATTAGTAATGGTTTGTGATTTGGGCAATTGTTTGTTGAAAGTTGGGTAGTCGATAATTTTTGTAGGATTCAAGACTCTTGCTCCGGATAAGAAATTTGTACGATGTTGTTATGAAATTTATGAAGATTTATCATTCAAGGGATACTTGATTTGATATCATTTACCTAATGACAAATTAGTTGGTTTTTAATAATTAATCTGATTTGACAAAAAGTAGAGATACACTATCGGACGAGAAATAAACTCATACTCGTATATGGTCGTTACAAACATTTTTAGTGAGTTTATGATTTTATTGTCATTAAATTAATTTTATCAGTAACAACGTAAAAATCCTTCCAATATCATTTCGGCCGATCTAAATTGCCCATGTAGTTGGCAGATATTACATGCCACGTCGATGGTGAGCGTGTATTGACTAACATTTACAAAGGGGATTACTATATGACGCCCTAACTTTCGAATTAAACGACGCCCTAAACTTCGTAATGACGAAACTATCCAAATTTACTAATTCGAAAAACTTAGTATCGACAAAACTATCAAAACGTATAATTCGAGAAACTTTGTACCGACGAAACTATCAAAATACTTATTTCGACAACCTCTAACGGTACGTATTTCGTTAAAAATCGATGAACAGAAGTCGGATGAATCGAAAAAATCAGTACAAAGGCCCCGGCCGGAAGCTCGTTCGGCCGGAGGCCCCGGCCGGGCCCTTTTAAACCCTAAATTAGACGTAAACACGAAAATCATATAACCCTAAACCCTTAAACTCTAAACCCAAAATTTTAAAACTCAAAACCCTAGATCCTTAAAATCCTTAACCCGCAAACCCTAAACCCTAAATTCTAAAACGCTAAACCCGTACTTTAGAACCCTAAACCCTAAATTATCAAACCCTAAACCCTAAATTCCGAAATCCCACACCCTTGATCCTAAATATCTAAACTATCAAACGCTAAACCCTAAACCCTAGAATCCTAAAAAAGCAAACCCTAAACCCTAATTTTCGTAAGGATCGAGGCCTCCGAAACCTAATTTTCGGAAGGACCGAGGCCTCCGAAACCGTATTTTCGGAAGGATCGAGGCCTCCGAAACCGTATTTTCGGACGGACCGAGACCTCCGAAACACAATTTTCGGAAGGACCGAGGCCTCCGAAACCTAATTTTCGGAAGGACCGAGGCCTCCGAAACCTAATTTTCGGAAGGACCGAGGCCTCCGAAACCTAATTTTCGGAAGGACCGAGGCCTCCGAAACCTAATTTTCGGAAGGACCGAGGCCTCCGAAACCTAATTTTGGAAGGACCGAGGCCTCCGAAACCTAATTTTCGGAAGGACCGAGGCCTCCGAAACCTAATTTTCGAAGGACCGAGGCCTCCGAAACCTAATTTTCGGAAGGACCGAGGCCTCCGAAACCTAATTTTCGGAAGGACCGAGGCCTCCGAAACCTAATTTTCGGAAGGACCGAGGCCTCCGAAACCTAGTTTTCGGAAGGACCGAGGCCTCCGAAACCTAATTTTCGGAAGGACCGAGGCCTCCGAAACCTAATTTCGGAAGGGATCGAGGCCACCCGATATCTAATTTTCGGATGGATCAAGGCATCCGAAACCAAATTTTCGGAAGGACCGAGCCCTTCCGATACCTACTTATCAAACCCTAAACCCTAAATTGTAAAACCCTAAACCCTTAACCCTAGAACTCTAAACAATAAAGCGCTTATCCTTAAACCCTATACGTTATACCCTAACTTTAGTATCCTAGATAATCAAACCCTAAACCCTCAATCAATCCTTAATATTTTACCGGTCAACTATTTCTTCACCAGTTTACTGTTCATCTACAGTTACGCAGATATATCCAATTTGGGAAACTTTGTACCGACGAAAGTATCAAAATATTTATTTCGGGAAACCTCTCACGGTACGTTTTTCCTTACATTTCGATGATCCCAATTCGGGATGGAACGAAAATTTCCTTCACAGGAGGCCCGGGCCCCCTCCGGCCGGAATTTCGTTCCGGACCGGACCCCTTGCAGCAGAAATTTTCGTTCCATTCCAACTTTTATCCGACATTTTTTCCGAAATTTCTAACGTTATATCGTACTCATTTTTTCGGTAATCACATTGGAAAAACGATATTAACGTTCCGTCGATGCACCGATTCCCCATGAGCACTTCGGTAAGCGCTCGAAGCCCGAAATTTCTTTAACCGGGAACTAATACGAAGCATATAGTCGATAATTATGTGTTCCGTGTTTATAATGTAGGGAGATTCATCGCCGAGTAAGGGTGACGGCATCAATTACACCGAACACTTTCTATCCGACGATGTTTACGATACAGTTGATGAAGCATTTGAAGCCGCCAAACGAATTGCCCAGACGTTTAATTTCACGCTGACTAAAGGATCGAACAAAATAAATTCGGCGGAGCGAGACTACCGTGTGTATCTTTACTGCTCTCGGGGACCGATGCGTAAATCATCGGCTTCCACTCCTCCGAAACGGCTTACGAAAACAAAAAAGTGTAATCGCCCCTTCAAACTGGCGGTGAGGTGTCGGGTCGTGCGTGGGGAGTGGAAGTTCTTCATCGACGGGGTTGGCCACACCGGCGATCGTACAATATCAAAAGGCTTCCACAACCATTTTTTCGTGCCATACCCCGAAGCTAGCACCGAAAGTAATGCACTTACGAGTGAAGAGAAGAGCGAAATTCGGGACATGCTTGCGACGCACACACAGCCGAACAAGATTAGGTACGCTCTCAACAAGAAGTTCAATTCTCACCATAATATAAATCAGATATACAACGAGTCCTACAAGGTTAGGAAATAAAAATTAGGCGGCATGAGTTCGACGGATTGGACATTGAGAGCCGCTACACGACATGGATATTTTGTTCGATCTACGAAGATGACAACAAAAATTTGGCCAACCTTTTTCTCTCGTCACCCCGAGAGTGCTCGGATGTTGGGGGCTTGGTATTACCTAATTCTAATTGATTCGACCTACAACACCAACAAGTATAGGAAGCCGGTGATCCGGTTGATAGGTGTGACACCAAGTGCGAGAAGAACTTCACTATCGGCTTTGTCCTCGTTGAGAACGAGAAGGCCGAGACGTATATTTGGTTGTTCAACCAATTGCGCTCGTTGTTGGGAGAGCGACGAGCCCAACCGCGTTTGTCACCGATAAGGAGCGCCGATTGGCCGTTGCCTTGCGGAGTGTCTTCCGGAAACACCACACTTACTTTGCGTGTGGCATATGAAGAGGAACATAGCCGCGAAGATAAAATTTGTCACAAGAAACGAGGAAAGTGTCGAGGCATTTGTGCACGGGAGATGGAACAAAGTGTTGTACGCATTTTCCAACGAAGACTTCAAGGAAGAGTGGGAACGCATGGTCGATAGTGATTGGGCCAGGATTGGAGGGTTGATGGACTACCTAACCAGTGAGTGGCTTCCGTGCAAAACTCAGTGGGCTCATTGCGATACCAATAAGGTTTTTCACATCGGAAACACAAGCACTAATAGAGTGGAGTCCCAACACTCGTCGCTTAAGACTTGGTACAACTCTTCCAATCAAGCTGTGGACTCACTGTTCGAGGGCTACCATGCATCCATCGAGGGACAAGTGATCGAAGTTCATAAGGCGTTAGATGACTCGAGTGCAAAGGTATTGACATCCTCTTTCCCTATGTAGTTACATATTTGACATGTGATTGTTGAAACTAGTTCATTAATGTTTTTTTTAATTCGGTGTAGGTCTACCGTTACGCCCAAAGACTGCCATTTGTTTATCTCAATAATGCGGTTTCCGCATGGGCGATTGAGCTTTTGACCGAAGAGCTCTCGAAGGACACACCATGTGATTGTGTAGTGGAGACAACACATGGAATCCCGTGTTATTGTAGTTTACACTCTAAGGAGGCCGCTGACGAGGAGCCGAAACCATACCACTTACACAAATTTGGCGTTCATTGTCTTACACGACCCCGGCAAAGCACGACGTTTGGGTCGAGCATGATGTTGCTGATCGCAATATTCTTGACGAGATGGTTAAGACTATATGCTCTAGAGGAGGGCCATCCGTCCGAGCCTTGAGTCGATTAGTTCGGTCAGCATTTCAACCCGAGTCCGAAGGTTTGAAAGAACCGAAGGTTGCCGATGCTCCTAAAGGCCGACCGCGTGCGAGGAAGACCGACCGTCGAAATCCTTCTTGGCATGAGCATGCGAGTGCACAGTGTACTCCTCCGAAGAGTAGAGGTAGCTCAACTAGATCTACACCTAACTCGAAGGCTACACCTTCCTCGAAGGCTACTACTTCGAAGACGGGTATGTTCACTTATCGATGTTCCCGGTCCTTCCCGTTTCGTACATAGTTTTTTTACTCATGTGTGATCTAATTTCTTCACAGTTCGTCAGTTTGGGAGGTACATACCGGCGGGTAGTCACCCGGTACTTGGGGACGTGTTTAACCCACGTGGGGATGGACATTGCGGATTTCGGTGCATTTCATACATAGTATCGGGCGGTGACGATAGCCAGTATGTGGACATGCGGAGGCGTCTAATGGAACATGTCACAATGAACCGGTATGAACTTTACGTAATGTCTATTCCACCGACTTAAACGGCGTCATTCACCGGTTGGGTTGGCTATGGGAAACTCCATGTGATGAAGCATGGTGGTTTTGGAATGTGGATCTTTTGGGGTATGCCACCATGTTTAACCGGACTTTCGTTGTCTTCGGACCCGGACTTCGCGGGGTACCTTATGGGGAGACTTACCTACCGTTGATAGTAGAAGAACGCACAACGGCACCACTAGGTGTGTCGTATATCGTTTGCATCGGGAATCATTGGGTCGTACTTACGTTGAATGATGCTATTCCGGTGTTACCTATCCCGGCGAAGTCTATGTATTGGAGGTACCGGGCGCAAGACCGCGCCAAACAAATGTGGGAACATGACTTATACCGTGATGAGCATGTAGAGTATGAACGGTTGAGTCAATATGTCATTTACTTAATATGTGTAAACTTTCGTGACTCGAACGTACGGTGATTAATTTATCGTGTCATAATATAATTCCATGTGTTTGTGACGTCCCCTAACGTTCAAAATAACATATCCGGGGTGATCGGTGGCGGAAAACTAGGTATCGGAAGACCTCGAGGCCTTCCCTAAACGAAATTCGGTTGACAACTGTTTGGGCCTGAAAATGGTTTCTGCCCAGGGGGGGTTGGGCCGGGGGATGGTTCCGGCCGGGAGGGGGGGGGCGGCCGTTGGTTCCGAGGGGGGGGGGGGGGGCGGGGGCTGGTTCCGGCCGGGGGGGGGGGCCGGGCCGGCGGGTGGTTCCGGCCGGAGGGGGTCTGGGCCGGGGGGTGGTTCCGGCCGGAACAGTAGCAAACACTCCCAAACACTCTCAAACGTCTAACGGAAGAAGAAATCGAAGCTCGAAGACCGAAGATCGATCGAAGAAATCGTTGAAGGTACGATTTTTGAAAAAAAAAGGGGGGGGGGGCCGGCCCGGCCGGAGCTAGCTGGGGCCGGAACGGGCGGCCGGCCGGAGCCCTCCCGGGCCGAAACGGGCGGCCGGCCCCCCCCCCCCCCCCTTTTTTTTTCAAAAATCGTACCTTCAACGATTTCTTCGATCGATCTTCGGTCTTCGAGCTTCGATTTCTTCTTCCGTTAGACGTTTGAGAGTGTTTGGGAGTGTTTGCTACCGTTCGATTGTGTTAGGAATAGTGAATACACACAACAACTTATAAGGATTTCGATTTTACGAAAGGATAATCTTGTAATTCACTTAAATTAGGGCGTTGTTTAATTCGAAAGTTAGGGCGTCAAATAGGGATTCAGTTTACAAAGTCTTCCTGTATTACTTAGCTCGTATTATGAATTCACATTCATGTATTTGAATGTTATTGTGTAATTTTATCATTGTGTAACTTTTATGTATTTGTCATGTATTTTATTATTCTCATTATATTATAATAATTTTAAATTGTATACGTTATAATATTTTGAACCTATAAATAGAGTTTAATAAAAAAAAATGTTTTTTCTCTTATATTTTTGTTCTTCTTCTTTGTTAGTTTTATAATAGCTCGATCATTTTTTCGAAAAATAAAAAAATGATCGAGCCGAATAATACAGAGAGTCTCCCCAACAACATACCTAAGAACTGACCAAAATCTATTAACAATACATGCATCTTAATTCATCCGGCCAACAGACAGGCAATAATATAATTAATATTTTATAAAGCTTGAGTTTTGACGAAAAATAAGTGTTTCAATATTTTGGTCTCTTGTTGCACTTATGTCATCACCACAAGTGATGCACTATTACATCATATTGGTTACCTATCAAAATTTATAAGTGAAAATATAATCACTTTGGTTCCAACTCTGGCCCCATCGATCAATACGGAAAAATAAAACTAATACTTAAGTCAATTTAATTCATAATCTATTATGAATGTACAAATAACTCGTAAAAATATTTAAGAAAGATGTGAGTGTGAAAGAGAATATAAAAAATCAAGAAAATGAAAAAAATAAATATCTTAAAGGTGATTGGTTGAAAAAAAAAATCATGAAGAAGGCTCCATGTTTGAAATATGCTGATGCAGCAAAATTTTAAATCTTAAATTTTTTTGTCCTTAAATAGCTGCTTGCGGAGGCAAAGTGATAGCAAATACACACCAACTACGAATCAACCAAAAGAGTGAGGATTATCGACAACACTTTTGGGTGATATTTAAGAGTCTTGCGTGCCACACAATGGACGGCTTTAGTACCTGACTTCTTAACAATCCGGAGCCGGATCCCTAGTAAGGCAAGAGCTGTTGACAGAACTTCACAAGGAAAGAACCTCTAGTAGCCAGTCTGATGTGTCGAGCGTGAACGTGGGTCGCTACTTCTTTTGTGTCGCCTCCAATGTCCACTCAAAGTTCCGCCGTAAGCGAGAGAACTCGAACCACCGCAAGGATATCCGTTGCAGAGTAAGGGTGTGTTGTTATAATTGCCATTCTTCCTCTGCTTCCTTTGTATGCATTATGGGCCAGCATTTAACATAGATTGGATGCATGATGGGAGAAATAAAGGAAAGATTAGAATAAATAAAGACTTCCCTAGCCATGTTGGTTGGATGGATTGCTTGGCCGAAGTCCTGCAACCAAAGAATGGAGACGAACGGGACTATGATGGTGACAAAGGGCGAGAACAAATGTCGTCGACGAACGAATGAATATAATGTCCCTGATTTGTCGATCCCGTTAATAGGGTCCACCCCGACTCCGCAAACCGGTATTTGCCTCCCACAGTCAATCTTCAATGTGGAAATCTAGGCTAAATAACATCAGAGAAGAGGATGGAATAGGCCAGCGACGCTTTACAAAGGGAACTAGGGAGGCTGGAGTGGTTAGGAGGGAAGGCCGGAGCGGTTACGGAGGCGGGGAAAGGTAACCGCTCCAGAGAAAACTGAAGAGTCCCCTGCGATTATCAAAATATTTTAACGAGTTATTTGAAAATTCATAACAGATTAAATCAACTTAAGTATTCGATTAACGTTAATCTGAACAAAACTGCTAGTATATTCTTAACTTGACATTTTTATTCAAAGGTTTCGATGAAGAGTTCTACGAAATGCTCTAAAATATGTTTTCGACCAAGAGTTTTAGCAAATTATGACGAAGGATCCATATTTGAATTCTAGCTAGCGTGGACTAAGTAGAAGAAGTAGACGTGGAGTTCTCATCGGTTAGCCAGTTATTTGATTGAGCTAGATATGAGGACCAAGAGTTTTACGGAATCGCATCGCGGTCGAGATAATATCACAGCCAGATTAGCATGTTGACTGCTAGGGGCAAGGATTAGTGAACCCCGATGGAGAAGGAAAAGTGAGTTTGCTTAGATAAACAAACATCAAATGAAGCAACGATGACACACGCAAATGATCGACCACTTGATGGAAATACAATATTACAATAAGAAATTATGACAAACGGGCGATCATAAAACACAACACATGCATTAAAAGCTTGACTCATAATATAATGGTATAATATAGGTACGTAGCGAGACGGGACGAGACGAGATCGATGCTAGGACGATGGAGATCATGGGCGGCGGACGCCACGATGATTCCTTAGGTAGGTATCCAAATCTTTGAAAGCTTGACTCATAACATTTTTGAGGTTGCTAAGGCTAGCATTACCATTCGCTCCATCGTAAGTGAACTCCCACTTAATCATGCAGCCAGCATCCCTCATGTTGCGGGCAGATTTCACGACAGTTAACTTGAGATCAAAAGTGTCAAACAAGGTTGGAATGAAGCCTCCATCCTCAGTAAAGGTTGACTCGATAATTAACTTTTCGTGGTCAACGTCTATGATCTTCTCAGTGGCTGTTCCGACAACACGATTGAAAACTGGAAGACAGGAAATAGCAAGTTGGTTAGTTATAGCAAGAAAGAGATGGACGACGAGTGTGTGGGTACTTACGATGACCGAAAGTGATGGTGCGCATAGAACCAGGAGTGTAGCCATCACCGTCAACACTTCGAATTTGTTGATAGAGACCCCGCATGGCCCTAGGGAAAACAGTTGTAGCGGCGGTGAGGGCACCCCAAACATCATTAGCAGACGAATTCAAATGAACTTCCATGGAGTCGGTAGGCATCCTTAGTGTAGCTAGGTAGTGCAAGTAGAGATATGGAATGAATTGAGAGAATATTGGATGGATGAGATGAATTATGGTCTCATCATTTCAGTGATATATATACTACTAATTCCACCCTTAGCTTTGCTCTGCTTGACCCTGCTGCATTACTTACTTGGTCTTTTTCTATTCAAATTCAACAAACTCTTCTTTAATTAATATTTCTCTCCAAATATATGGTTGTTGTTATGAAACTTGACTTTGCCATGTCTTTCTTTATTCTTTTTCAAAATGTATCACTTGCTTACAAAATGTACTAAGTGAATTTGAATACGATACCAAGTATTCAATTGTACCATTAATTTTACAATCGTTGGTACCATTTTTTCCCCTATAATTCCATTCGTATGCAAAATGTACCATTCATATACCATTCATTTTGTATTAGATACCATTTGTTACTTTCCAATGGTACCATCTACTCGCACCATTCCGACGTTGGCGGCCATTGTCAATTTCGAGAAAATGGTAGTTTTATGAATTTTCTGGTTTTCGGACAATTATAACCTTTTCGGTTATTATTTCATATATACCATCAGATCTAATGAGCTCCATCCAATGGCTAATAATGCATATCTGACCTCAGAAATTTAGATGGTTTCTCACCATATGGGCTAATTGTTCGTCAAAAGTCAAGCTTCATAACAAGTTAACAACAACCAAACCATCGGTGAGCAATACTAATTCAGAATAGTATAGTATTTTTTATACACACATTTGTATGATTTTGGCGGCGTTTGCCATTATTAAAATTTTGGCGCAAAATTTTAAAATTTTACTTCTGTATTTTCAACCGTTAGATTTTAAATAAGATTTTTGAACAATTTAAATTTATTAAAACTTCCAAAATCGAATCCAAAAGTCATTTTTCTGATCCAAATTTAAACTCTAAGCCAACATAAATAATAAAACATCAAAACAGGATATAAATTTGGATTAAAATGGACAAGGAGCCCATTTTTATCAAGCACATGATATGGTCAAGAACTTGAATGATTATTGTGGATGGTTGGATCAATTTTAAAATTTTTAGGGTTACAAAACAATGAAGGGGTACGTTTTTCATTTCTGCTTCTTATTTTGTAATTTTAAAACTTTTTGCCACCTACCCGTCATCAGCGAGTTTTTGACGAATTTTTTTGGTGAATCTCTCACGAATTTCCGACGAGCCTCTAGTGATTTTTTGACGAACGGATTTTACCTCGCTAACCAAATACTCATTAGATTGCTCTAATGAAATCGTTTATTTCCTTAGGTCTTTCTAACGCTATTACTCAATTTGATTACGCCAACTAAACCAAGTAACAGAGAATGTTTTTTTCTTTGAATGTTTATGTAACCAATTATCAACTAAGAATGCAAATCAAAAGAAAGCAAATGCAAGAGATTAGGTTTCAAATATGGAAATGAAGGTTGTTCGGACTCGAATCCACTAAAGCTACCGATGCATGGATGGACGATATGCTATATCAATTATTCCGGTTATAATGGCTTTACGATTTGCTACGATAGTTTTGGATCACTCTCGCGCCTCTTGGTGACTTTTCCGACGAGCCTTTGTAACATGTTATAATTGTTATAACGAGTTACACGAGTAGCGGATTTTCAAAGTTGCAAGACGAAATAACTATCTCATCTCCTACATATGTAAGCCACAACGAGTGCTGACGGCCGTCTTCCACTTGTCGCCGTCACCGTCAAAACCACCGGCATAGAGAAACACAAGAACAACCCAAATATGATAGATCGATGATCATCATATGCGGCCATGATAAAAGACCTCAATTTTTAGATATGTAGGTATAATCCTTCATGTTTCATTATGTTTACGGTTTCAAATTTATTCAGTCTTTTGTTTACTTTTATATTTATAATAATATAATAATTTATTACTTTATATGCAGGTGAGCAACGTTATAAAAATCCCTGTTCAAAATTTTGCGACATCGCGTAATCATCCAAAATTATTTTTTGTTAAAGTATGACGATATATGATCATCATATGAATTTTATTAGAAATTAATTTGTTGAATGCACGATCGATGGGCTTAATTGAAGATACAAGTTTCTACTACAATTCGGACAAGCATTGGGGCATCATGTTAGCCTGAACTCGGTGTCATCAAATCGGCGAGAGATGGCAGCTAGAGTCTAACATAATAAGAATGACCCACTAACATGATGCAATGGTGGATGAGTCATGTGTGTGACGTAGGGCAATAGAACTGATGAATAATATACATAAAGACTTTAGTTAGTCAATAAACGAATAGAAAAAGACCATTTTATTATAAAGACTTGGTAAAGTTTTTGGGATACAGGGTTGGGTTGTTCTTGTGTTTCTCTATGCCGGTGGTTTTGACGGTGACGGCGACAAGTGGAAGACGGCCGTCAGCACTCGTTGTGGCTTACATATGTAGGAGATGGGATAGTTATTTCGTTTTGTAACTTTGAAAATCTGTTACTCGTGTAACCTGTTATAACAATTATAACATGTTACAAAGGCTCGTCGGAAAAGCCACCAAGAGGTGCGAGAGTGATCTAAGACTATCGTAGCAAATCGTCAAGCCATTATAACCTGAATAATTGATATAGCATATCGTTCATCCATGCATTGTTAGTACTTATAACATGTTAAGGCAGCATTTGTTTTGAAATGAGAATATTGTATCCAAATAAACAAACAAATATTTGGAGAGAAATATTAATTAAAGAAGAGTTTGTTGAATTTGAATAGAAAAAGACCAAGTAATGCAGCAGGGTCGAGCAGAGCAAAGCTAAGGGTGGAATTAGTAGTATATATATCACTGAAATGATGAGACCATAATTCATCTCATCCATCCAATATTCTCTCAATTCATTCCATATCTCTACTTGCACTACCTAGCTACACTAAGGATGCCTACCGACTCCATGGAAGTTCATTTGAATTCGTCTGCTAATGATGTTTGGGGTGCCCTCACCGCCGCTACAACTGTTTTCCCTAGGGCCATGCGGGGTCTCTATCAACAAATTCGAAGTGTCGACGGTGATGGCTACACTCCTGGTTCTATGCGCACCATCACTTTCGGTCATCGTAAGTACCCACACACTCATCATCCATGCATCATCATCTCTTTCTTGCTATAACTAACCAACTTGCTATTTCTTGTCTTCCAGTTTTCAATCGTGTTGTCGGGACAGCCACTGAGAAGATCAAAGACGTTGACCACGAAAAGTTAATTATCGAGTCAACCTTTACTGAGGATGGAGGCTTCATTCCAACCTTGTTTGACACTTTTGATCTCAAGTTAACTGTCGTGAAATCTGCCCGCAACATGAGGGATGCTGGCTGCATAATTAAGTGGGAGTTTACTTACGATGGAGCGAACGGTAATGCTAGCCTTAGCAACCTCAAAAATGTTATGAGTCAAGCTTTCAAAGATTTAGATACCTACTTAAGGAATCACCGTGGCGTCCGCCGCCCATGATCTCCATCGTCCTATCATCGATCTCGTCTCGTCCAATCTCGCTACCCATATTATACCATTATAAAATAAGAAAGACGGTCATTAACTATTACTACTTAATCATGCATTCCTCTAATGAATGTTTGTTTTAATTTGTAGTAATCAATTAGATGATCGCCCGTTTGTCATCATTTCCTGAATTTTTATGTATTATTGTATTTCCTTTGTGTCGCCTCCATCATTTTTTCAATGAGTATCTTATATTATAATCAGCTATTCGTATTGCTTCATTTCTTGTTCTTTTATCTCTAAGAAAACTCGATCGCTCTTCTTTTTCCATCCAACCGTGATTTTAAAAATCGGATCGCTCATCATGCCAACGGCTAAGATTTACATTTTCCGTTAAGCTCAACGATGTACTTGGCAACGGCTATCATCGCTCAATTAAGCCTGGAGTAATAAATTATCTTATTGATTTTCTCAAAACAAAAAACGGTTGTCAAGCAAGTGGTGTCCGAGAATGGAAAGTATCAAAGAAGCCAATGAACTTGTATTAATCCGCAGGCAATTTGTGGAAAGAATGAATGGAGAAGAAAGATAGAAATTTAATTAATGGGTGAGTAAGTGGAGTCAACTCAAAAGTCAAGTGTATAAGTGATTTCTATTGAAATATTTTACGAATTTCTACTCTTGTGAAGATTTCGTTTTATATTGATAAATAACGTTTTTTAAAGAAATATTTTTAATCAATTATCTGGAATCGAGTTTTATGACTGCTTACGTACCCAATTTTTTTTGATCAAAATTCACGTAGTTCATTTAGAAAAATTATTGAGGATTCGCATCATTTTTGGTATTGTAAAAATTATGCCAACATTCTCGCTTTTTTTTACGTTTCAAAAAGTGTTGAATGTTTTTCTTATTATGAGATTTTTGTAAAGTGTTTATTTGGTATTTCGGTATTTCAAATCCGACGGTATTAATTTGGGAACATATTGGTCGAGGAAGAAAGGATATACGTTTGGATGTACTTATTTACGAACCTCTTGATTCATAATTAGCTTACTGTTAATTATAAATTTAGACAAATTAGTAATGGTTTGTGATTTGGGCAATTGTTTGTTGAAAGTTGGGTAGTCGATAATTTTTGTAGGATTCGAAACTCTTGCTCCGGATAAGAAATTTGTACGATGTTGTTATGAAATTTATGAAGATTTATCATTCAAGGGATACTTGATTTGATATCATTTACCTAATGACAAATTAGTTGGTTTTTAATAATTAATCTGATTTGACAAAAAGTAGAGATACACTATCGGACGAGAAATAAACTCATACTCGTATATGGTCGTTACAAACATTTTTAGTGAGTTTATGATTTTATTGTCATTAAATTAATTTTATCAGTAACAACGTAAAAATCCTTCCAATATCATTTCGGCCGATCTAAATTGCCCATGTAGTTGGCAGATATTACATGCCACATCGATGGTGAGCGTGTATTGACTAACATTTACAAAGGGGATTACTATATGACGCCCTAACTTTCGAATTAAACGACGCCCTAAACTTCGTAATGACGAAACTATCCAAATTTACTAATTCGAAAAACTTAGTATCGACAAAACTATCAAAACGTATAATTCGAGAAACTTTGTACCGACGAAACTATCAAAATACTTATTTCGACAACCTCTAACGGTACGTATTTCGTTAAAAATCGATGAACAGAAGTCGGATGAATCGAAAAAATCAGTACAAAAGGCCCCGGCCGGAGGAGGCCCCGGCCGGGCCCTTTTAAACCCTAAATTAGACGTAAACACGAAAATCATATAACCCTAAACCCTTAAACTCTAAACCCTAAATTTTAAAACTCAAAACCCTAGATCCTTAAAATCCTTAACCTGCAAACCCTAAACCCTAAATTCTAAAACGCTAAACCCGTACTTTAGAACCCTAAACCCTAAATTATCAAACCCTAAACCCTAAATTCTGAAATCCCACACCCTTGATCCTAAATATCTAAACTATCAAACGCTAAACCCTAAACCCTAGAATCCTAAAAAAGCAAACCCTAAACCCTAATTTTCGTAAGGATCGAGGCCTCCGAAACCTAATTTTCGGAAGGACCGAGGCCTCCGAAACCGTATTTTCGGAAGGATCGAGGCCTCCGAAACCTAATTTCGGACGGACCGAGACCTCCGAAACACAATTTTCGGAAGGACCGAGGCCTCCGAAACCTAATTTTCGGAAGGACCGAGGCCTCCGAAACCTAATTTTCGGAAGGACCGAGGCCTCCGAAACCTAATTTTCGGAAGGACCGAGGCCTCCGAAACCTAATTTTCGGAAGGACGAGAGGCCTCCGAAACCTAATTTTCGGAAGGACCGAGGCCTCCGAAACCTAATTTTCGGAAGGACCGAGGCCTCCGAAACCTAATTTTCGGAAGGACCGAGGCCTCCGAAACCTAATTTTCGGAAGGACCGAGGCCTCCGAAACCTAATTTTCGGAAGGACCGAGGCCTCCGAAACCTAATTTTCGGAAGGACCGAGGCCTCCGAAACCTAATTTTCGGAAGGACCGAGGCCTCCGAAACCTAATTTTCGGAAGGACCGAGGCCTCCGAAACCTAATTTTCGGAAGGACCGAGGCCTCCGAAACCTAATTTCGAAGGGATCGAGGCCACCCGATATCTAATTTTCGGATGGATCAAGGCATCCGAAACCAAATTTTCGGAAGGACCGAGCCCTTCCGATACCTACTTATCAAACCCTAAACCCTAAATTGTAAAACCCTAAACCCTTAACCCTAGAACTCTAAACAATAAAGCGCTTATCCTTAAACCCTATACGTTATACCCTAACTTTAGTATCCTAGATAATCAAACCCTAAACCCTTAATCAATCCTTAATATTTTACCGGTCAACTATTTCTTCACCAGTTTACTGTTCATCTACAGTTACGCAGATATATCCAATTTGGGAAACTTTGTACCGACGAAAGTATCAAAATATTTATTTCGGGAAACCTCTCACGGTACGTTTTTCCTTATATTTCGATGATCCCAATTCGGGATGGAACGAAAATTTCCTTCACAGGAGGCCCGGGCCGGAACGAAATTCCGGCTGGAGGGGGCCCGGGCCGGCCGGCCATTTTGGCCCGCAGTAGGGGCTGGCCGAAACGGCCGGCCGGCCCGGGCCCCCTCCGGCCGGAATTTCGTTCCGGACCGGACCCCTTGCAGCAGAAATCTTCGTTCCATTCCAACTTTTATCCGACATTTTTTCCGAAATTTCTAACGTTATATCGTACTCATTTTTTCAGGTAATCACATTGGAAAAACGATATTAACGTTCCGTCGATGCACTGATTCCCCATGAGCACTTCGGTAAGCGCTCGAAGCCCGAAATTTCTTTAACCGGGAACTAATACGAAGCATATAGTCGATAATTATGTGTTCTCGTGTTTATAATGTAGGGAGATTCATCGCCGAGTAAGGGTGACGGCATCAATTACACCGAACACTTTCTATCCGACGATGTTTACGATACAGTTGATGAAGCATTTGAAGCCGCCAAACGAATTGCCCAGACGTTTAATTTCACGCTGACTAAAGGATCGAACAAAATAAATTCGGCGGAGCGAGACTACCGTGTGTATCTTTATCGCTCTCGGGGACCGATGCGTAAATCATCGGCTTCCACTCCTCCGAAACGGCTTACGAAAACAAAAAAGTGTAACTCGCCCTTCAAACTGGCGGTGAGGTGTCGGGTCGTGCGTGGGGAGTGGAAGTTCTTCATCGACGGGGTTGGCCACACCGGCGATCGTACAATATCAAAAGGCTTCCACAACCATTTTTTCGTGCCATACCCCGAAGCTAGCACCGAAAGTAATGCACTTACGAGTGAAGAGAAGAGCGAAATTCGGGACATGCTTGCGACGCACACACAACCGAACAAGATTAGGTACGCTCTCAACAAGAAGTTCAATTCTCACCATAATATAAATCGATATACAACGAGTCCTACAAGGTTAGGAAATAAAAATTAGGCGGCATGAGTTCGACGGATTGGACATTGAGAGCCGCTACACGACATGGATATTTTGTTCGGCCTACGAAGATGACAACAAAAATTTGGCCAACCTTTTTCTCTCGTCACCCCGAGAGTGCTCGGATGTTGGGGGCTTGGTATTACGTAATTCTAATTGATTCGACCTACAACACCAACAAGTATAGGAAGCCGTTGATCCAGCTTGATAGGTGTGACACCAGGTGCGGAAGAACTTCACTATCGGCTTTGTCCTCGTTGAGAACGAGAAGGCCGAGACGTATATTTGGTTGTTGAACCAATTGCGCTCGTTGTTGGGAGAGCGACGCCCAACCGCGTTTGTCACCGATAAGGAGCGCGGATTGGCCGTTGCCTTGCGGAGTGTCTTCCGGAAACACCACACTTACTTTGCGTGTGGCATATGAAGAGGAACATAGCCGCGAAGATAAAATTTGTCACAAGAAACGAGGAAAGTGTCGAGGCATTTGTGCACGGGAGATGGAACAAAGTGTTGTACGCATTTTCCAACGAAGACTTCAAGGAAGAGTGGGAACGCATGGTCGATAGTGATTGGGCCAGGATTGGAGGGTTGATGGACTACCTAACCAAGTGAGTGGCTTCCGTGCAAAACTCAGTGGGCTCATTGCGATACCAATAAGGTTTTTCACATCGGAAACACAAGCACTAATAGAGTGGAGTCCCAACACTCGTCGCTTAAGACTTGGTACAACTCTTCCAATCAAGCTGTGGACTCACTGTTCGAGGGCTACCATGCATCCATCGAGGGACAAGTGATCGAAGTTTAGAAGGCGTTAGATGACTCGAGTGCAAAGGTATTGACATCCTCTTTCCCTATGTAGTTACATATTTGACATGTGATTGTTGAAACTAGTTCATTAATGTTTTTTTTAATTCGGTGTAGGTCTACCGTTACGCCCAAAGACTGCCATTTGTTTATCTCAATAATGCGGTTTCCGCATGGGCGATTGAGCTTTTGATCGAAGAGCTCTCGAAGGACACACCATGTGATTGTGTAGTGGAGACAACACATGGAATCCCGTGTTATTGTAGTTTACACTCTAAGGAGGCCGCTGACGAGGAGCTGAAACCATACCACTTACACAAATTTTGGCGTTCATTGTCTTACACGACCCCGGCAAAGCACGACGTTTGGGTCGAGCACGATGTTGCTGATCGCAATATTCTTGACGAGATGGTTAAGACTATATGCTCTAGAGGAGGGCCATCCGTCCGAGCCTTGAGTCGATTAGTTCGGTCAGCATTTCAACCCGAGTCCGAAGGTTTGAAAGAACCGAAGGTTGCCGATGCTCCTAAAGGCCGACCGCGTGCGAGGAAGACCGACCGTCGAAATCCTTCTTGGCATGAGCATGCGAGTGCACAAAGTGTACTCCTCCGAAGAGTAGAGGTAGCTCAACTAGATCTACACCTAACTCGAAGGCTACACCTTCCTCGAAGGCTACTACTTCGAAGACGGGTATGTTCACTTATCGATGTTCCCGGTCCTTCCCGTTTCGTACATAGTTTTTTTACTCATGTGTGATCTAATTTCTTCACGGTTCGTCGGTTTGGGAGGTACATACCGGCGGGTAGTCACCCGGTACTTGGGGACGTGTTTAACCCACGTGGGGATGGACATTGCGGATTTCGGTGCATTTCATACATAGTATCGGGCGGTGACGATAGCCGTATGTGGACATGCGGAGGCGTCTAATGGAACATGTCACAATGAACCGGTATGAACTTTACAAGCAATGTCTATTCCACCGACTTAAACGGCGTCATTCACCGGTTGGGTTGGCTATGGGAAACTCCATGTGATGAAGCATGGTGGTTTTGGAATGTGGATCTTTTGGGGTATGCCACCATGTTTAACCGGACTTTCGTTGTCTTCGGACCCGGACTTCGCGGGGTACCTTATGGGGAGACTTACCTACCGTTGATAGTAGAAGAACGCACAACGGCACCACTAGGTGTGTCGTATATCGTTTGCATCGGGAATCATTGGGTCGTACTTACGTTGAATGATGCTATTCCGGTGTTACCTATCCCGGCGAAGTCTATGTATTGGAGGTACCGGGCGCAAGACCGCGCCAAACAAATGTGGGAACATGACTTATACCGTGATGAGCATGTAGAGTATGAACGGTTGAGTCAATATGTCATTTACTTAATATGTGTAAACTTTCGTGACTCGAACGTACGGTGATTAATTTATCGTGTCATAATATAATTCCATGTGTTTGTGACGTCCCCTAACGTTCAAAATAACATATCCGGGGTGATCGGTGGCGGAAAACTAGGTATCGGAAGACCTCGAGGCCTTCCCTAAACGAAATTCGGTTGACAACTGTTTGGGCCTGAAAATGGTTTCTGCCCAGGGGGGGTTGGGCCGGGGGATGGTTCCGGCCGGGAGGGGGGGGGGCCGTTGGTTCCGGCGGGGGGGGGGGGGGGGGGGCGGGGCCGGTTCCGGGGGGGGGGGGGGGGGCCGGGCGGGCGGGTGGTTCCGGCCGGAGGGGGTCCGGGCCGGGGGGTGGTTCGGCGGAACGAAGAAAACACTCCCAAACACTCTCAAACGTCTAACGGAAGAAGAAATCGAAGCTCGAAGACCGAAGATCGATCGAAGAAATCGTTGAAGGTACGATTTTTGAAAAAAAAAAGGGGGGGGGGGCCGGCCCGGCCGGAGCTAGCTGGGGCCGGAACGGGCGGGCGGCCGGAGCCCGCCCGGGCCGAAACGGGCGGCCGGCCCCCCCCTTTTTTTTTCAAAAATTGTACCTTCAACGATTTCTTCGATCGATCTTCGGTCTTCGAGCTTCGATTTCTTCTTCCGTTAGACGTTTGAGAGTGTTTGGGAGTGTTTGCTACTGTTCGATTGTGTTCGGAATAGTGAATACACACAACAACTTATAAGGATTTCGATTTTACGAAAGGATAATCTTGTAATTCACTTAAATTAGGGCGTTGTTTAATTCGAAAGTTAGGGCGTCAAATAGGGATTCAGTTTACAAAGTCTTCCTGTATTACTTAGCTCGTATTATGAATTCACATTCATGTATTTGAATGTTATTGTGTAATTTTATCATTGTGTAACTTTTATGTATTTGTCATGTATTTTATTATTCTCATTATATTATAATAATTTTAAATTGTATACGTTATAATATTTTGAACCTATAAATAGAGTTTAATAAAAAAATGTTTTTTCTCTTATATTTTTGTTCTTCTTCTTTGTTAGTTTTATAACAGCTCGATCCTTTTTTCGAAAAATAAAAAAATGATCGAGCTGAATAATACAGAGAGTCTCCCCAACAACATACCTAAGAACCGACCAAAATCTATTAACAATACATGCATCTTAATTCATCCGGCCAACAGACAGGCAATAATATAATTAATATTTTATAAAGCTTGAGTTTTGACGAAAAATAAGTGTTTCAATATTTTGGTCTCTTGTTGCACTTATGTCATCACCACAAGTGATGCACTATTACATCATATTGGTTACCTATCAAAATTTATAAGTGAAAATATAATCACTTTGGTTCCAACTCTGGCCCCATCGATCAATACGGAAAAATAAAACTAATACTTAAGTCAATTTAATTCATAATCTATTATGAATGTACAAATAACTCGTAAAAATATTTAAGAAAGATGTGAGTGTGAAAGAGAATATAAAAAATCAAGAAAATGAAAAAAATAAATATCTTAAAGGTGATTGGTTGAAAAAAAAATCATGAAGAAGGCTCCATGTTTGAAATATGCCGATGCGGCAAAATTTTAAATCTTAAATTTTTTTGTCCTTAAATAGCTGCTTGCGGAGGCAAAGTGATAGCAAATACACACCAACTACGAATCAACCAAAAGAGTGAGGATTATCGACAACACTTTTGGGTGATATTTAAGAGTCTTGCGTGCCACACAATGGACGGCTTTAGTACCTGACTTCTTAACAATCTGGAGCCGGATCCCTAGTAAGGCAAGAGCTGTTGACAGAACTTCACAAGGAAAGAACCTCTAGTAGCCAGTCTGATGTGTCGAGCGTGAACGTGGGTCGCTACTTCTTTTGTGTCGCCTCCAATGTCCACTCAAAGTTCCGCCGTAAGCGAGAGAACTCGAACCACCGCAAGGATATCCGTTGCAGAGTAAGGGTGTGTTGTTATAATTGCCATTCTTCCTCTGCTTCCTTTGTATGCATTATGGGCCAGCATTTAACATAGATTGGATGCATGATGGGAGAAATAAAGGAAAGATTAGAATAAATAAAGACTTCCCTAGCCATGTTGGTTGGATGGATTGCTTGGCCGAAGTCCTGCAACCAAAGAATGGAGACGAACGGGGCTATGATGGTGACAAAGGGCGAGAACAAATGTCGTCGACGAACGAATGAATATAATGTCCCTGATTTGTCGATCCCGTTAATAGGGTCCACCGCGACTCCGCAAACCGGTATTTGCCTCCCACAGTCAATCTTCAATGTGGAAATCTAGGCTAAATAACATCAGAGAAGAGGATGGAATAGGCCAGCGACGCTTTACAAAGGGAACTAGGGAGGCTGGAGTGGTTAGGAGGGAAGGCCGGAGCGGTTACGGAGGCGGGGAAAGGTAACCGCTCCAGAGAAAACTGAAGAGTCCCCTGCGATTATCAAAATATTTTAACGAGTTATTTGAAAATTCATAACAGATTAAATCAACTTAAGTATTCGATTAACGTTAATCTGAACAAAACTGCTAGTATATTCTTAACTTGACATTTTTATTCAAAGGTTTCGATGAAGAGTTCTACGAAATGCTCTAAAATATGTTTTCGACCAAGAGTTTTAGCAAATTATGACGAAGGATCCATATTTGAATTCTAGCTAGCGTGGACTAAGTAGAAGAAGTAGACGTGGAGTTCTCATCGGTTAGCCAGTTATTTGATTGAGCTAGATATGAGGACCAAGAGTTTTACGGAATCGCATCGCGGTCGAGATAATATCACAGCCAGATTAGCATGTTGACTGCTAGGGGCAAGGATTAGTGAACCCCGATGGAGAAGGAAAAGTGAGTTTGCTTAGATAAACAAACATCAAATGAAGCAACGATGACACACGCAAATGATCGACCACTTGATGGAAATACAATATTACAATAAGAAATTATGACAAACGGGCGATCATAAAACACAACACATGCATTAAAAGCTTGACTCATAATATAATGGTATAATATAGGTACGTAGCGAGACGGGACGAGACGAGATCGATGCTAGGACGATGGAGATCATGGGCGGCGGACGCCACGATGATTCCTTAGGTAGGTATCCAAATCTTTGAAAGCTTGACTCATAACATTTTTGAGGTTGCTAAGGCTAGCATTACCATTCGCTCCATCGTAAGTGAACTCCCACTTAATCATGCAGCCAGCATCCCTCATGTTGCGGGCAGATTTCACGACAGTTAACTTGAGATCAAAAGTGTCAAACAAGGTTGGAATGAAGCCTCCATCCTCAGTAAAGGTTGACTCGATAATTAACTTTTCGTGGTCAACGTCTATGATCTTCTCGGTGGCTCGTTCCGACAACACGATTGAAAACTGGAAGACAGGAAATAGCAAGTTGGTTAGTTATAGCAAGAAAGAGATGGACGACGAGTGTGTGGGTACTTACGATGACCGAAAGTGATGGTGCGCATAGAACCAGGAGTGTAGCCATCACCGTCAACACTTCGAATTTGTTGATAGAGACCCCGCATGGCCCTAGGGAAAACAGTTGTAGCGGCGGTGAGGGCACCCCAAACATCATTAGCAGACGAATTCAAATGAACTTCCATGGAGTCGGTAGGCATCCTTAGTGTAGCTAGGTAGTGCAAGTAGAGATATGGAATGAATTGAGAGAATATTGGATGGATGAGATGAATTATGGTCTCATCATTTCAGTGATATATATACTACTAATTCCACCCTTAGCTTTGCTCTGCTTGACCCTGCTGCATTACTTACTTGGTCTTTTTCTATTCAAATTCAACAAACTCTTCTTTAATTAATATTTCTCTCCAAATATATGGTTGTTGTTATGAAACTTGACTTTGCCATGTCTTTCTTTATTCTTTTTCAAAATGTATCACTTGCTTACAAAATGTACTAAGTGAATTTGAATACGATACCAAGTATTCAATTGTACCATTAATTTTACAATCGTTGGTACCATTTTTTCCCCTATAATTCCATTCGTATGCAAAATGTACCATTCATATACCATTCATTTTGTATTAGATACCATTTGTTACTTTCCAATGGTACCATCTACTCGCACCATTCCGACGTTGGCGGCCATTGTCAATTTCGAGAAAATGGTAGTTTTATGAATTTTCTGGTTTTCGGACAATTATAACCTTTTCGGTTATTATTTCATATATACCATCAGATCTAATGAGCTCCATCCAATGGCTAATAATGCATATCTGACCTCAGAAATTTAGATGGTTTCTCACCATATGGGCTAATTGTTCGTCAAAAGTCAAGCTTCATAACAAGTTAACAACAACCAAACCATCGGTGAGCAATACTAATTCAGAATAGTATAGTATTTTTTATACACACATTTGTATGATTTTGGCGGCGTTTGCCATTATTAAAATTTTGGCGCAAAATTTTAAAATTTTACTTCGTATTTTCAACTGTTAGATTTTAAATAAGATTTTTGAACAATTTAAATTTATTAAAACTTCCAAAATCGAATCCAAAAGTCATTTTTCTGATCCAAATTTAAACTCTAAGCCAACATAAATAATAAAACATCAAAACAGGATATAAATTTGGATTAAAATGGACAAGGAGCCCATTTTTATCAAGCACATGATATGGTCAAGAACTTGAATGATTATTGTGGATGGTTGGATCAATTTTAAAATTTTTAGGGTTACAAAACAATGAAGGGGTACGTTTTTCATTTCTGCTTCTTATTTTGTAATTTTAAAACTTTTTGCCACCTACCCGTCATCAGCGAGTTTTTGACGAATTTTTTTGGTGAATCTCTCACGAATTTCCGACGAGCCTCTAGTGATTTTTTGACGAACGGATTTTACCTCGCTAACCAAATACTCATTAGATTGCTCTAATGAAATCGTTTATTTCCTTAGGTCTTTCTAACGCTATTACTCAATTTGATTACGCCAACTAAACCAAGTAACAGAGAATGTTTTTTTTTTTTTGAATGTTTATGTAACCAATTATCAACTAAGAATGCAAATCAAAAGAAAGCAAATGCAAGAGATTAGGTTTCAAATATGGAAATGAAGGTTGTTCGGACTCGAATCCACTAAAGCTACCGATGCATGGATGGACGATATGCTATATCAATTATTCCGGTTATAATGGCTTTACGATTTGCTACGATAGTTTTAGATCACTCTCGCGCCTCTTGGTGACTTTTCCGACGAGCCTTTGTAACATGTTATAATTGTTATAACAAGTTACACGAGTAGCAGCATTTTCAAAGTTGCAAGACGAAATAACTATCTCATCTCCTACATATGTAAGCCACAACGAGTGCTGACGGCCGTCTTCCACTTGTCGCCGTCACCGTCAAAACCACCGGCATAGAGAAACACAAGAACAACCCAAATATGATAGATCGATGATCATCATATGCGGCCATGATAAAAGACCTCAATTTTTAGATATGTAGGTATAATCCTTCATGTTTCATTATGTTTACGGTTTCAAATTTATTCAGTCTTTTGTTTACTTTTATATTTATAATAATATAATAATTTATTACTTTATATGCAGGTGAGCAACGTTATAAAAATCCCTGTTCAAAATTTTGCGACATCGCGTAATCATCCAAAATTATTTTTTGTTAAAGTATGACGATATATGATCATCATATGAATTTTATTAGAAATTAATTTGTTGAATGCACGATCGATGGGCTTAATTGAAGATACAAGTTTCTACTACAATTCGGACAAGCATTGGGGCATCATGTTAGCCTGAACTCGGTGTCATCAAATCGGCGAGAGATGGCAGCTAGAGTCTAACATAATAAGAATGACCCACTAACATGATGCAATGGTGGATGAGTCATGTGTGTGACGTAGGGCAATAGAACTGATGAATAATATACATAAAGACTTTAGTTAGTCAATAAACGAATAGAAAAAGACCATTTTATTATAAAGACTTGGTAAAGTTTTTGGGATACAGGGTTGGGTTGTTCTTGTGTTTCTCTATGCCGGTGGTTTTGACGGTGACGGCGACAAGTGGAAGACGGCCGTCAGCACTCGTTGTGGCTTACATATGTAGGAGATGGGATAGTTATTTCGTTTTGTAACTTTGAAAATCTGTTACTCGTGTAACCTGTTATAACAATTATAACATGTTACAAAGGCTCGTCGGAAAAGCCACCAAGAGGTGCGAGAGTGATCTAAGACTATCGTAGCAAATCGTCAAGCCATTATAACCCGAATAATTGATATAGCATATCGTTCATCCATGCATTGTTAGTACTTATAACATGTTAAGGCAGCATTTGTTTTGAAATGAGAATATTGTATCCAAATAAACAAACAAATATTTGGAGAGAAATATTAATTAAAGAAGAGTTTGTTGAATTTGAATAGAAAAAGACCAAGTAATGCAGCAGGGTCGAGCAGAGCAAAGCTAAGGGTGGAATTAGTAGTATATATATCACTGAAATGATGAGACCATAATTCATCTCATCCATCCAATATTCTCTCAATTCATTCCATAATCTCTACTTGCACTACCTAGCTACACTAAGGATGCCTACCGACTCCATGGAAGTTCATTTGAATTCGTCTGCTAATGATGTTTGGGGTGCCCTCACCGCCGCTACAACTGTTTTCCCTAGGGCCATGCGGGGTCTCTATCAACAAATTCGAAGTGTCGACGGTGATGGCTACACTCCCGGTTCTATGCGCACCATCACTTTCGGTCATCGTAAGTACCCACACACTCATCATCCATGCATCATCATCTCTTTCTTGCTATAACTAACCAACTTGCTATTTCTTGTCTTCCAGTTTTCAATCGTGTTGTCGGGACAGCCACTGAGAAGATCAAAGACGTTGACCACGAAAAGTTAATTATCGAGTCAACCTTTACTGAGGATGGAGGCTTCATTCCAACCTTGTTTGACACTTTTGATCTCAAGTTAACCGTCGTGAAATCCGCCCGCAACATGAGGGATGCCGGCCGCATAATTAAGTGGGAGTTTACTTACGATGGAGCGAACGGTAATGCTAGCCTTAGCAACCTCAAAAATGTTATGAGTCAAGCTTTCAAAGATTTAGATACCTACTTAAGGAATCACCGTGGCGTCCGCCGCCCATGATCTCCATCGTCCTATCATCGATCTCGTCTCGTCCAATCTCGCTACCCATATTATACCATTATAAAATAAGAAAGACGGTCATTAACTATTACTACTTAATCATGCATTCCTCTAATGAATGTTTGTTTTAATTTGTAGTAATCAATTAGATGATCGCCCGTTTGTCATCATTTCCTGAATTTTTATGTATTATTGTATTTCCTTTGTGTCGCCTCCATCATTTTTTCAATGAGTATCTTATATTATAATCAGCTATTCGTATTGCTTCATTTCTTGTTCTTTTATCTCTAAGAAAACTCGATCGCTCTTCTTTTTCCATCCAACCGTGATTTTAAAAATCGGATCGCTCATCATGCCAACGGCTAAGATTTACATTTTCCGTTAAGCTCAACGATGTACTTGGCAACGGCTATCATCGCTCAATTAAGCCTGGAGTAATAAATTATCTTATTGATTTTCTCAAAACAAAAAACGGTTGTCAAGCAAGTGGTGTCCGAGAATGGAAAGTATCAAAGAAGCCAATGAACTTGTATTAATCCGCAGGCAATTTGTGGAAAGAATGAATGGAGAAGAAAGATAGAAATTTAATTAATGGGTGAGTAAGTGGAGTCAACTCAAAAGTCAAGTGTATAAGTGATTTCTATTGGAATATTTTACGAATTTCTACTCTTGTGAAGATTTCGTTTTATATTGATAAATAACGTTTTTTAAAGAAATATTTTTAATCAATTATCCGGAATCGAGTTTTATGACTCGCTTACGTACCCAATTTTTTATGATCAAAATCCACGTAGTTCATTTAGAAAAATTATTGAGGATTCGCATCATTTTTGGTATTGTAAAAATTATGCCAACATTCTCGCTTTTTTTTACGTTTCAAAAAGTGTTGAATGTTTTTCTTATTATGAGATTTTTGTAAAGTGTTTATTTGGTATTTCGGTATTTCAAATCCGACGGTATTAATTTGGGAACATATTGGTCGAGGAAGAAAGGATATACGTTTGGATGTACTTATTTACGAACCTCTTGATTCATAATTAGCTTACCGTTAATTATAAATTTAGACAAATTAGTAATGGTTTGTGATTTGGGCAATTGTTTGTTGAAAGTTGGGTAGTCGATAATTTTTGTAGGATTCAAGACTCTTGCTCCGGATAAGAAATTTGTACGATGTTGTTATGAAATTTATGAAGATTTATCATTCAAGGGATACTTGATTTGATATCATTTACCTAATGAAAAATTAGTTGGTTTTTAATAATTAATCTGATTTGACAAAAAGTAGAGATACACTATCGGACGAGAAATAAACTCATACTCGTATATGGTCGTTACAAACATTTTTAGTGAGTTTATGATTTTATTGTCATTAAATTAATTTTATCAGTAACAACGTAAAAATCCTTCCAATATCATTTCGGCCGATCTAAATTGCCCATGTAGTTGGCAGATATTACATGCCACGTCGATGGTGAGCGTGTATTGACTAACATTTACAAAGGGGATTACTATATGACGCCCTAACTTTCGAATTAATCGACGCCCTAAACTTCGTAATGACGAAACTATCCAAATTTACTAATTCGAAAAACTTAGTATCGACAAAACTATCAAAACGTATAATTCGAGAAACTTTGTACCGACGAAACTATCAAAATACTTATTTCGACAACCTCTAACGGTACGTATTTCGTTAAAAATCGATGAACAGAAGTCGGATGAATCGAAAAAATCAAGACAAAAGGCCCCGGCCGGAGGAGGCCCCGGCCGGGCCCTTTAAACCCTAAATTAGACGTAAACACGAAAATCATATAACCCTAAACCCTTAAACTCTAAACCCTAAATTTTAAAACTCAAAACCCTAGATCCTTAAAATCCTTAACCTCGCAAACCCTAAACCCTAAATTCTAAAACGCTAAACCCGTACTTTAGAACCCTAAACCCTAAATTATCAAACCCTAAACCCTAAATTCCGAAATCCCACACCCTTGATCCTAAATATCTAAACTATCAAACGCTAAACCCTAAACCCTAGAATCCTAAAAAGCAAACCCTAAACCCTAATTTTCGTAAGGATCGAGGCCTCCGAAACCTAATTTTCGGAAGGACCGAGGCCTCCGAAACCGTATTTTCGGAAGGATCGAGGCCTCCGAAACCTAATTTTCGGACGGACCGAGACCTCCGAAACACAATTTTCGAAGGACCGAGGCCTCCGAAACCTAATTTTCGGAAGGACCGAGGCCTCCGAAACCTAATTTTCGAAGGACCGAGGCCTCCGAAACCTAATTTTCGGAAGGACCGAGGCCTCCGAAACTATTTAGGCCTCCGAAACCTAATTTTCGGAAGGACCGAGGCCTCCGAAACCTAATTTTCGGAAGGACCGAGGCCTCCGAAACCTAATTTTCGGAAGGACCGAGGCCTCCGAAACCTAATTTTCGGAAGGACCGAGGCCTCCGAAACCTAATTTCGAAGGGATCGAGGCCACCCGATATCTAATTTTCGGATGGATCAAGGCATCCGAAACCAAATTTTCGAAGGACCGAGCCCTTCCGATACCTACTTATCAAACCCTAAACCCTAAATTGTAAAACCCTAAACCCTTAACCCTAGAACTCTAAACAATAAAGCGCTTATCCTTAAACCCTATACGTTATACCCTAACTTTAGTATCCTAGATAATCAAACCCTAAACCCTCAATCAATCCTTAATATTTTACCGGTCAACTATTTCTTCACTCGCCATCGTTCATCTACAAGCTACGCGTATATATCCAATTTGGGAAACTTTGTACCGACGAAAGTATCAAAATATTTATTTCGGGAAACCTCTCACGGTACGTTTTTCCTTACATTTCGATGATCCCAATTCGGGATGGAACGAAAATTTCCTTCACAGAGGCCCGGGCCCCCTCCGGCCGGAATTTCGTTCCGACCGGACCCCTTCCGACCGGACCCCTTTGAGAAATTTTCGTTCCATTCCAACTTTTATCCGACATTTTTTCCGAAATTTCTAACGTTATATCGTACTCATTTTTTCGTGTAATCACATTGGAAAAACGATATTAACGTTCCGTCGATGCACCGATTCCCCATGAGCACTTCGGTAAGCGCTCGAAGCCCGAAATTTCTTTAACCGGGAACTAATACGAAGCATATAGTCGATAATTATGTGTTTCGTGTTTATAATGTAGGGAGATTCATCGCCGAGTAAGGGTGACGGCATCAATTACACCGAACACTTTCTATCCGACGATGTTTACGATACAGCTTGATGAAGCATTTGAAGCCGCCAAACGAATTGCCCGGACGTTTAATTTCACGCCGACTAAAGGATCGAACAAAATAAATTCGGCGGAGCGAGACTACCGTGTGTATCTTTACTTGCTCTCGGGGACCGATGCGTAAATCATCGGCTTCCACTCCTCCGAAACGGCTTACGAAAAAAAAAAGTGTAACTGCCCCTTCAAACTGGCGGTGAGGTGTCGGGTCGTGCGTGGGGAGTGGAAGTTCTTCATCGACGGGGTTGGCCACACCGGCGATCGTACAATATCAAAAGGCTTCCACAACCATTTTTTCGTGCCATACCCCGAAGCTAGCACCGAAAGTAATGCACTTACGAGTGAAGAGAAGAGCGAAATTCGGGACATGCTTGCGACGCACACACAGCCGAACAAGATTAGGTACGCTCTCAACAAGAAGTTCAATTCTCACCATAATATAAATCAGATATACAACGAGTCCTACAAGGTTAGGAAATAAAAATTAGGCGGCATGAGTTCGACGGATTGGACATTGAGAGCCGCTACACGACATGGATATTTTGTTCAGTCTACAGAAGATGACAACAAAAATTTGGCCAACCTTTTTCTCTGTCACCCTGAGAGTGCTCAGATGTTGGGGGCTTGGTATTACGTAATTCTAATTGATTCGACCTACAACACCAACAAGTATAGGAAGCCAGTGATCCAGTTGATAGGTGTGACACCAGTGCAGAAGAACTTCACTATCGGCTTTGTCCTCGTTGAGAACGAGAAGGCCGAGACGTATATTTGGTTGTTGAACCAATTGCGCTCGTTGTTGGGAGAGCGACGCCCAACCGCGTTTGTCACCGATAAGGAGCGCGGATTGGCTGTTGCCTTGCGGAGTGTCTTCCCTCGAAAACACCACACTTACTTTGCGTGTGGCATATGAAGAGGAACATAGCTGCGAAGATAAAATTTGTCACAAGAAACGAGGAAAGTGTCGAGGCATTTGTGCACGGGAGATGAAACAAAGTGTTGTACGCATTTTCCAACGAAGACTTCAAGGAAGAGTGGGAACGCATGGTCGATAGTGATTGGGCCAGGATTGGAGGGTTGATGGACTACCTAACCAGTGAGTGGCTTCCGTGCAAAACTCAGTGGGCTCATTGCGATACCAATAAGGTTTTTCACATCGGAAACACAAGCACTAATAGAGTGGAGTCCCAACACTCGTCGCTTAAGACTTGGTACAACTCTTCCAATCAAGCTGTGGACTCACTGTTCGAGGGCTACCATGCATCCATCGAGGGACAAGTGATCGAAGTTTAGAAGGCGTTAGATGACTCGAGTGCAAAGGTATTGACATCCTCTTTCCCTATGTAGTTACATATTTGACATGTGATTGTTGAAACTAGTTCATTAATGTTTTTTTTAATTCGGTGTAGGTCTACCGTTACGCCCAAAGATCGCCATTTGTTTATCTCAATAATGCGGTTTCCGCATGGGCGATTGAGCTTTTGATCGAAGAGCTCTCGAAGGACACACCATGTGATTGTGTAGTGGAGACAACACATGGAATCCCGTGTTATTGTAGTTTACACTCTAAGGAGGCCGCTGACGAGGAGCTGAAACCATACCACTTACACAAATTTTGGCGTTCATTGTCTTACACGACCCCGGCAAAGCACGACGTTTGGGTCGAGCACGATGTTGCTGATCGCAATATTCTTGACGAGATGGTTAAGACTATATGCTCTAGAGGAGGGCCATCCGTCCGAGCCTTGAGTCGATTAGTTCGGTCAGCATTTCAACCCGAGTCCGAAGGTTTGAAAGAACCGAAGGTTGCCGATGCTCCTAAAGGCCGACCGCGTGCGAGGAAGACCGACCGTCGAAATCCTTCTTGGCATGAGCATGCGAGTGCACAAGTGTACTCCTCCGAAGAGTAGAGGTAGCTCAACTAGATCTACACCTAACTCGAACGCTACACCTTCCTCGAAGGCTACTACTTCGAAGACGGGTATGTTCACTTATCGATGTTCCCGGTCCTTCCCGTTTCGTACATAGTTTTTTTACTCATGTGTGATCTAATTTCTTCACAGTTCGTCGTTTGGGAGGTACATACCGGCGGGTAGTCACCCGGTACTTGGGGACGTGTTTAACCCACGTGGGGATGGACATTGCGGATTTCGGTGCATTTCATACATAGTATCGGGGCGTGACGATAGCCGCATGTGGACATGCGGAGGCGTCTAATGGAACATGTCACAATGAACCGGTATGAACTTTACGGTAATGTCTATTCCACTGACTTAAACGGCGTCATTCACCGGTTGGGTTGGCTATGGGAAACTCCATGTGATGAAGCATGGTGGTTTTGGAATGTGGATCTTTTGGGGTATGCCATCATGTTTAACTGGACTTTCGTTGTCTTCGGACCCGGACTTCGCGGGGTACCTTATGGGGAGACTTACCTACCGTTGATAGTAGAAGAACGCACAACGGCACCACTAGGTGTGTCGTATATCGTTTGCATCGGGAATCATTGGGTCGTACTTACGTTGAATGATGCTATTCCGGTGTTACCTATCCCGGCGAAGTCTATGTATTGGAGGTACTGGGCGCAAGACCGCGCCAAACAAATGTGGGAACATGACTTATACCGTGATGAGCATGTAGAGTATGAACGGTTGAGTCAATATGTCATTTACTTAATATGTGTAAACTTTCTGTGACTCGAACGTACGGTGATTAATTTATCGTGTCATAATATAATTCCATGTGTTTGTGACGTCCCCTAACGTTCAAAATAACATATCCGGGGTGATCGGTGGCGGAAAACTAGGTATCGGAAGACCTCGAGGCCTTCCCTAAACGAAATTCGGTTGACAACTGTTTGGGCCTGAAAATGGTTTCTCGCTGTGGGGGTTGGGCCGGGGGATGGTTCCGGCCGGGAGGGGGGGGGGGCCGTTGGTTCCGCCGGGGGGGGGGGGGGGGGCCGGTTCCGGCCGGGGGGGGGGGGGGGGCCGGGCGGGCGGGTGGTTCCGGCCGGAGGGGGTCTGGGCCGGGGGGTGGTTCCGGCCGGAACAGTAGCAAACACTCCCAAACACTCTCAAACGTCTAACGGAAGAAGAAATCGAAGCTCGAAGACCGAAGATCGATCGAAGAAATCGTTGAAGGTACGATTTTTGAAAAAAAAGGGGGGGGGGGGGGGGCCGGCCCGGCCGGAGCTAGCCGGGGCCGGAACGGGCGGCGGCCGGAGCCCTCCCGGCCGAAACGGGCGGCCGCCCCCCCCCCCCCCCCCTTTTTTTTTTCAAAAATCGTACCTTCAACGATTTCTTCGATCGATCTTCGGTCTTCGAGCTTCGATTTCTTCTTCCGTTAGACGTTTGAGAGTGTTTGGGAGTGTTTGCTACCGTTCGATTGTGTTCGGAATAGTGAATACACACAACAACTTATAAGGATTTCGATTTTACGAAAGGATAATCTTGTAATTCACTTAAATTAGGCGTTGTTTAATTCGAAAGTTAGGGCGTCAAATAGGGATTCAGCTTTACAAAGTCTTCCTCCGTATTACTTAGCTCGTATTATGAATTCACATTCATGTATTTGAATGTTATTGTGTAATTTTATCATTGTGTAACTTTTATGTATTTGTCATGTATTTTATTATTCTCATTATATTATAATAATTTTAAATTGTATACGTTATAATATTTTGAACCTATAAATAGAGTTTAATAAAAAAAATGTTTTTTCTCTTATATTTTTGTTCTTCTTCTTTGTTAGTTTTATAACGGCTCGATCCTTTTTTCGAAAAATAAAAAAATGATCGAGCCGAATAATACAGAGAGTCTCCCCAACAACATACCTAAGAACCGACCAAAATCTATTAACAATACATGCATCTTAATTCATCCGGCCAACAGACAGGCAATAATATAATTAATATTTTATAAAGCTTGAGTTTTGACGAAAAATAAGTGTTTCAATATTTTGGTCTCTTGTTGCACTTATGTCATCACCACAAGTGATGCACTATTACATCATATTGGTTACCTATCAAAATTTATAAGTGAAAATATAATCACTTTGGTTCCAACTCTGGCCCCATCGATCAATACGGAAAAATAAAACTAATACTTAAGTCAATTTAATTCATAATCTATTATGAATGTACAAATAACTCGTAAAAATATTTAAGAAAGATGTGAGTGTGAAAGAGAATATAAAAAATCAAGAAAATGAAAAAAATAAATATCTTAAAGGTGATTGGTTGAAAAAAAAATCATGAAGAAGGCTCCATGTTTGAAATATGCTGATGCGGCAAAATTTTAAATCTTAAATTTTTTTGTCCTTAAATAGCTGCTTGCGGAGGCAAAGTGATAGCAAATACACACCAACTACGAATCAACCAAAAGAGTGAGGATTATCGACAACACTTTTGGGTGATATTTAAGAGTCTTGCGTGCCACACAATGGACGGCTTTAGTACCTGACTTCTTAACAATGGAGCCGGATCCCTAGTAAGGCAAGAGCTGTTGACAGAACTTCACAAGGAAAGAACCTCTAGTAGCCAGTCTGATGTGTCGAGCGTGAACGTGGGTCGCTACTTCTTTTGTGTCGCCTCCAATGTCCACTCAAAGTTCCGCCGTAAGCGAGAGAACTCGAACCACCGCAAGGATATCCGTTGCAGAGTAAGGGTGTGTTGTTATAATTGCCATTCTTCCTCTGCTTCCTTTGTATGCATTATGGGCCAGCATTTAACATAGATTGGATGCATGATGGGAGAAATAAAGGAAAGATTAGAATAAATAAAGACTTCCCTAGCCATGTTGGTTGGATGGATTGCTTGGCCGAAGTCCTGCAACCAAAGAATGGAGACGAACGGGGCTATGATGGTGACAAAGGGCGAGAACAAATGTCGTCGACGAACGAATGAATATAATGTCCCTGATTTGTCGATCCCGTTAATAGGGTCCACCGCGACTCCGCAAACCGGTATTTGCCTCCCACAGTCAATCTTCAATGTGGAAATCTAGGCTAAATAACATCAGAGAAGAGGATGGAATAGGCCAGCGACGCTTTACAAAGGGAACTAGGGAGGCTGGAGTGGTTAGGAGGGAAGGCCGGAGCGGTTACGGAGGCGGGGAAAGGTAACCGCTCCAGAGAAAACTGAAGAGTCCCCTGCGATTATCAAAATATTTTAACGAGTTATTTGAAAATTCATAACAGATTAAATCAACTTAAGTATTCGATTAACGTTAATCTGAACAAAACTGCTAGTATATTCTTAACTTGACATTTTTATTCAAAGGTTTCGATGAAGAGTTCTACGAAATGCTCTAAAATATGTTTTCGACCAAGAGTTTTAGCAAATTATGACGAAGGATCCATATTTGAATTCTAGCTAGCGTGGACTAAGTAGAAGAAGTAGACGTGGAGTTCTCATCGGTTAGCCAGTTATTTGATTGAGCTAGATATGAGGACCAAGAGTTTTACGGAATCGCATCGCTGTCGAGATAATATCACAGCCAGATTAGCATGTTGACTGCTAGGGGCAAGGATTAGTGAACCCCGATGGAGAAGGAAAAGTGAGTTTGCTTAGATAAACAAACATCAAATGAAGCAACGATGACACACGCAAATGATCGACCACTTGATGGAAATACAATATTACAATAAGAAATTATGACAAACGGGCGATCATAAAACACAACACATGCATTAAAAGCTTGACTCATAATATAATGGTATAATATAGGTACGTAGCGAGACGGGACGAGACGAGATCGATGCTAGGACGATGGAGATCATGGGCGGCGGACGCCACGATGATTCCTTAGGTAGGTATCCAAATCTTTGAAAGCTTGACTCATAACATTTTTGAGGTTGCTAAGGCTAGCATTACCATTCGCTCCATCGTAAGTGAACTCCCACTTAATCATGCAGCCAGCATCCCTCATGTTGCGGGCAGATTTCACGACAGTTAACTTGAGATCAAAAGTGTCAAACAAGGTTGGAATGAAGCCTCCATCCTCAGTAAAGGTTGACTCGATAATTAACTTTTCGTGGTCAACGTCTATGATCTTCTCGGTGGCTGTTCCGACAACACGATTGAAAACTCGGAAGACAGGAAATAGCAAGTTGGTTAGTTATAGCAAGAAAGAGATGGACGACGAGTGTGTGGGTACTTACGATGACCGAAAGTGATGGTGCGCATAGAACCAGGAGTGTAGCCATCACCGTCAACACTTCGAATTTGTTGATAGAGACCCCGCATGGCCCTAGGGAAAACAGTTGTAGCGGCGGTGAGGGCACCCCAAACATCATTAGCAGACGAATTCAAATGAACTTCCATGGAGTCGGTAGGCATCCTTAGTGTAGCTAGGTAGTGCAAGTAGAGATATGGAATGAATTGAGAGAATATTGGATGGATGAGATGAATTATGGTCTCATCATTTCAGTGATATATATACTACTAATTCCACCCTTAGCTTTGCTCTGCTTGACCCTGCTGCATTACTTACTTGGTCTTTTTCTATTCAAATTCAACAAACTCTTCTTTAATTAATATTTCTCTCCAAATATATGGTTGTTGTTATGAAACTTGACTTTGCCATGTCTTTCTTTATTCTTTTTCAAAATGTATCACTTGCTTACAAAATGTACTAAGTGAATTTGAATACGATACCAAGTATTCAATTGTACCATTAATTTTACAATCGTTGGTACCATTTTTTCCCCTATAATTCCATTCGTATGCAAAATGTACCATTCATATACCATTCATTTTGTATTAGATACCATTTGTTACTTTCCAATGGTACCATCTACTCGCACCATTCCGACGTTGGCGGCCATTGTCAATTTCGAGAAAATGGTAGTTTTATGAATTTTCTGGTTTTCGGACAATTATAACCTTTTCGGTTATTATTTCATATATACCATCAGATCTAATGAGCTCCATCCAATGGCTAATAATGCATATCTGACCTCAGAAATTTAGATGGTTTCTCACCATATGGGCTAATTGTTCGTCAAAAGTCAAGCTTCATAACAAGTTAACAACAACCAAACCATCGGTGAGCAATACTAATTCAGAATAGTATAGTATTTTTTATACACACATGATTTTGGCGGCGTTTGCCATTATTAAAATTTTGGCGCAAAATTTTAAAATTTTACTTCTGTATTTTCAACCGTTAGATTTTAAATAAGATTTTTGAACAATTTAAATTTATTAAAACTTCCAAAATCGAATCCAAAAATCATTTTTCTGATCCAAATTTAAACTCTAAGCCAACATAAATAATAAAACATCAAAACAGGATATAAATTTGGATTAAAATGGACAAGGAGCCCATTTTTATCAAGCACATGATATGGTCAAGAACTTGAATGATTATTGTGGATGGTTGGATCAATTTTAAAATTTTTAGGGTTACAAAACAATGAAGGGGTACGTTTTTCATTTCTGCTTCTTATTTTGTAATTTTAAAACTTTTTGCCACCTACCCGTCATCAGCGAGTTTTTGACGAATTTTTTTGGTGAATCTCTCACGAATTTCCGACGAGCCTCTAGTGATTTTTTGACGAACGGATTTTACCTCGCTAACCAAATACTCATTAGATTGCTCTAATGAAATCGTTTATTTCCTTAGGTCTTTCTAACGCTATTACTCAATTTGATTACGCCAACTAAACCAAGTAACAGAGAATGTTTTTTTTTTTGAATGTTTATGTAACCAATTATCAACTAAGAATGCAAATCAAAAGAAAGCAAATGCAAGAGATTAGGTTTCAAATATGGAAATGAAGGTTGTTCGGACTCGAATCCACTAAAGCTACCGATGCATGGATGGACGATATGCTATATCAATTATTCCGGTTATAATGGCTTTACGATTTGCTACGATAGTTTTAGATCACTCTCGCGCCTCTTGGTGACTTTTCCGACGAGCCTTTGTAACATGTTATAATTGTTATAACAGGTTACACGAGTAGCAGATTTTCAAAGTTGCAAGACGAAATAACTATCTCATCTCCTACATATGTAAGCCACAACGAGTGCTGACGGCCGTCTTCCACTTGTCGCCGTCACCGTCAAAACCACCGGCATAGAGAAACACAAGAACAACCCAAATATGATAGATCGATGATCATCATATGCGGCCATGATAAAAGACCTCAATTTTTAGATATGTAGGTATAATCCTTCATGTTTCATTATGTTTACGGTTTCAAATTTATTCAGTCTTTTGTTTACTTTTATATTTATAATAATATAATAATTTATTACTTTATATGCAGGTGAGCAACGTTATAAAAATCCCTGTTCAAAATTTTGCGACATCGCGTAATCATCCAAAATTATTTTTTGTTAAAGTATGACGATATATGATCATCATATGAATTTTATTAGAAATTAATTTGTTGAATGCACGATCGATGGGCTTAATTGAAGATACAAGTTTCTACTACAATTCGGACAAGCATTGGGGCATCATGTTAGCCAGAACTCGGTGTCATCAAATCGGCGAGAGATGGCAGCTAGAGTCTAACATAATAAGAATGACCCACTAACATGATGCAATGGTGGATGAGTCATGTGTGTGACGTAGGGCAATAGAACTGATGAATAATATACATAAAGACTTTAGTTAGTCAATAAACGAATAGAAAAAGACCATTTTATTATAAAGACTTGGTAAAGTTTTTGGGATACAGGGTTGGGTTGTTCTTGTGTTTCTCTATGCCGGTGGTTTTGACGGTGACGGCGACAAGTGGAAGACGGCCGTCAGCACTCGTTGTGGCTTACATATGTAGGAGATGGGATAGTTATTTCGTTTTGTAACTTTGAAAATCTGTTACTCGTGTAACCTGTTATAACAATTATAACATGTTACAAAGGCTCGTCGGAAAAGCCACCAAGAGGTGCGAGAGTGATCTAAGACTATCGTAGCAAATCGTCAAGCCATTATAACCTGAATAATTGATATAAGCATATCGTTCATCCATGCATTGTTAGTACTTATAACATGTTAAGGCAGCATTTGTTTTGAAATGAGAATATTGTATCCAAATAAACAAACAAATATTTGGAGAGAAATATTAATTAAAGAAGAGTTTGTTGAATTTGAATAGAAAAAGACCAAGTAATGCAGCAGGGTCGAGCAGAGCAAAGCTAAGGGTGGAATTAGTAGTATATATATCACTGAAATGATGAGACCATAATTCATCTCATCCATCCAATATTCTCTCAATTCATTCCATATCTCTACTTGCACTACCTAGCTACACTAAGGATGCCTACCGACTCCATGGAAGTTCATTTGAATTCGTCTGCTAATGATGTTTGGGGTGCCCTCACCGCCGCTACAACTGTTTTCCCTAGGGCCATGCGGGGTCTCTATCAACAAATTCGAAGTGTCGACGGTGATGGCTACACTCCTGGTTCTATGCGCACCATCACTTTCGGTCATCGTAAGTACCCACACACTCATCATCCATGCATCATCATCTCTTTCTTGCTATAACTAACCAACTTGCTATTTCTTGTCTTCCAGTTTTCAATCGTGTTGTCGGGACAGCCACTGAGAAGATCAAAGACGTTGACCACGAAAAGTTAATTATCGAGTCAACCTTTACTGAGGATGGAGGCTTCATTCCAACCTTGTTTGACACTTTTGATCTCAAGTTAACCGTCGTGAAATCTCGCCCGCAACATGAGGGATGCTGGCTGCATAATTAAGTGGGAGTTTACTTACGATGGAGCGAACGGTAATGCTAGCCTTAGCAACCTCAAAAATGTTATGAGTCAAGCTTTCAAAGATTTAGATACCTACTTAAGGAATCACCGTGGCGTCCGCCGCCCATGATCTCCATCGTCCTATCATCGATCTCGTCTCGTCCAATCTCGCTACCCATATTATACCATTATAAAATAAGAAAGACGGTCATTAACTATTACTACTTAATCATGCATTCCTCTAATGAATGTTTGTTTTAATTTGTAGTAATCAATTAGATGATCGCCCGTTTGTCATCATTTCCTGAATTTTTATGTATTATTGTATTTCCTTTGTGTCGCCTCCATCATTTTTTCAATGAGTATCTTATATTATAATCAGCTATTCGTATTGCTTCATTTCTTGTTCTTTTATCTCTAAGAAAACTCGATCGCTCTTCTTTTTCCATCCAACCGTGATTTTAAAAATCGGATCGCTCATCATGCCAACGGCTAAGATTTACATTTTCCGTTAAGCTCAACGATGTACTTGGCAACGGCTATCATCGCTCAATTAAGCCTGGAGTAATAAATTATCTTATTGATTTTCTCAAAACAAAAAACGGTTGTCAAGCAAGTGGTGTCCGAGAATGGAAAGTATCAAAGAAGCCAATGAACTTGTATTAATCCGCAGGCAATTTGTGGAAAGAATGAATGGAGAAGAAAGATAGAAATTTAATTAATGGGTGAGTAAGTGGAGTCAACTCAAAAGTCAAGTGTATAAGTGATTTCTATTGGAATATTTTACGAATTTCTACTCTTGTGAAGATTTCGTTTTATATTGATAAATAACGTTTTTTAAAGAAATATTTTTAATCAATTATCTGGAATCGAGTTTTATGACTGCTTACGTACCCAATTTTTTATGATCAAAATCCACGTAGTTCATTTAGAAAAATTATTGAGGATTCGCATCATTTTTGGTATTGTAAAAATTATGCCAACATTCTCGCTTTTTTTTACGTTTCAAAAAGTGTTGAATGTTTTTCTTATTATGAGATTTTTGTAAAGTGTTTATTTGGTATTTCGGTATTTCAAATCCGACGGTATTAATTTGGGAACATATTGGTCGAGGAAGAAAGGATATACGTTTGGATGTACTTATTTACGAACCTCTTGATTCATAATTAGCTTACTGTTAATTATAAATTTAGACAAATTAGTAATGGTTTGTGATTTGGGCAATTGTTTGTTGAAAGTTGGGTAGTCGATAATTTTTGTAGGATTCAAGACTCTTGCTCCGGATAAGAAATTTGTACGATGTTGTTATGAAATTTATGAAGATTTATCATTCAAGGGATACTTGATTTGATATCATTTACCTAATGACAAATTAGTTGGTTTTTAATAATTAATCTGATTTGACAAAAAGTAGAGATACACTATCGGACGAGAAATAAACTCATACTCGTATATGGTCGTTACAAACATTTTTAGTGAGTTTATGATTTTATTGTCATTAAATTAATTTTATCAGTAACAACGTAAAAATCCTTCCAATATCATTTCGGCCGATCTAAATTGCCCATGTAGTTGGCAGATATTACATGCCACGTCGATGGTGAGCGTGTATTGACTAACATTTACAAAGTCTTCCTGTATTACTTAGCTCGTGTTATGAATTCACATTCATGTATTTGAATATTATTGTGTAATTTTATCATTGTGTAACTTTTATGTATTTGTCATGTATTTTATTATTCTCATTATATTATAATAATTTTAAATTGTATATGTTATAATATTTTGAACCTATAAATAAAGTATAATAAAAAAAATGTTTCTTCTCTCATGTTTTTGTTCTTCTTCTTTGTTAGTTTTATAACAGCTCGATCATTTTTTCGAAAAATAAAAAAATGATCGAGCTGAATAATACAGAGAGTCTCCCCAACAACATACCTAAGAACTGACCAAAATCTATTAACAATACATGCATCTTAATTCATCAGGCCAACAGACAGGCAATAATATAATTAATATTTTATGAAGCTTGAGTTTTGACGAAAAATAAGTGTTTCAATATTTTGGTCTCTTGTTGCACTTATGTCATCACCACGAGTGATGCACTATTACATCATATTGATTACCTATCAAAATTTATAAGTGAAAATATAATCACTTTGGTTCCAACTCTGGCCCCATCGATCAATACGGAAAAATGAAACTAATACTTAAGTCAATTTAATTTATTATGAATGTACAAATAACTCGTAAAAATATTTAAAAAAGATGTGAACGTGAAAGAGAATATAAAAAATCAAGAAAATGAAGAAAATAAATATCTTAAAGGTGATTGGTTGAAAAAAAAAATCATGAAGAAGGCTCCATGTTTGAAATATGCTAATGCTTCAAAATTTTAAATCTTAAATTTTTTTGTCCTTAAATAGCTAAAACGTAAAATAATAATTAACCCTAGTCAGCCATATGAAAACCTCTCTTAAGAACGAGGCTACCACTATCTAAAAATTCAGTCGTAAATGACCTTTGGTCTCCCATCTCTTCTCTCGATCCCTCATCCTCTGTTCTCTTTCTATTGCCGACGTTGCTCCTTCCTTCTTCTTCTCTTCCTCTCTTTTTCATCTCCGCCTCTTCTTCACTGACAACAACAACAGCGTCGCCTTTGCTCTTCCCTTCTTCTTCCTTTCTTTTCCTCTTTTTTTCTTGTTTTTTTTCCTTTCTTTCCTCTCTTTTTCCTTTCTTTTTCCTCCTCCTCTCCACTGCTCGCCCACAATGACGGCGACGTCACTCCTTTTTTCTTCTTCCTCTATTTTTTCTCTTGTTTTCCTCTTCTTATTTAACAATTTTTAATAAAATTCCAGCAACAATATTTGACAGGAGATCCATATTTTAGCTCGATTTTGCCATTATATTACGAGTAATTTTGTCGTCTTGAATTCTTGGTGTAAATGGTGATATATGATCATAGGTTCCTTTATTAACTTCCTTATTTGATGACTCCATTGTGGGTGACGACAGAAGGCAGAGATTTGTAATTTTACTTTTGGTGTTTTATAGAATTTATTTTTAGGACTTTATGATTGAGAATGTCTATATTATTTTTGAGGATTTAAGGGGTGGGTTGGCGTGAAATGTTATGAAAAATGTCATCTTTTTGCATAAAATCACCGCCTTTTTATTGTTTTGATTGTGTTCATTTATAATGAAAAATGGATGCCACTTTCTTTGTCTTACAATCCAGTTTCAACATCCAACACTGACACAAAAGGGAGGTGGCTGCTCCCTGAAGAATAATAGAAATGGGCTTGACATCAGGCCTAATATTAAATTGGGTAAAAAAACCCATCAAGTGTTGCAAAGGTGGTCGATTGACTTTATTCGCTGAATTTTGAGATAGCATACTTGGGGGCCACTTGCTTTGGACGTTCCATTTTAAAATGATCTGAAATAACTGGTTTAGAACAATTAACGTCGTAAGAAGTATAATTTGAAAAAATATACCAGCTGATTGCCAACATCTCCGTAACATGCATTTTTAGCCAATTCGCTAGTAAAATCATAACATAGAGATTGGTGGATAAGATTGGATCGGTGCTAAATCCTTACTAGAGATGCTAGGGTTTTTTTTAATAATATCATATTGATACGAATTCCATACCTATACAAAATTTGATTACTATAATTGCCCCTTTTTGTATTACTTTCGCTTTGAGGCATAGAGTAGTACAAATACAGAAACCAAATTTTGTATGAGCGCCCAAACTTCTCACGCCAGGTCTATTAGGGTCAAATGATCCATCACAATAGCGGCCACAAATAGTACTTAGGAGACAAACTTACAACCTAACCACATAAACAACATGCAATGCACTTTCGTATAGGTGACGGGGTGATCATAATAGGAGCTTGGCTTGACCTATCTTCCCTCCCTAGCGTGTGATCCGTCTAGAAACCCGGATGCTAGGCAATTTTTAAAGATGCAATCAGATTATAACCCGAATGCAAGGTAATTTTCAAAGGTGCAATTCGTCTGTAGCCCAAATGTAAGGCAATTTTTAAAGGTGCAATTCGTTTGTAACCCGAATATAAGGAAATTTTCAAAGGTGCAATTCGTTTATAACCCGAATGCAAGGCAATTTTCAAAGGTACAATTCGTTTATAGCCCGAATGCAAGGCAATTTTCAAAGGTGCAATTCGTTTATAGCTTGAATGGCAATGCAATTTTCAACGGTGAGATTCGTTAATAACCCAAATGCCAGAAAATTTTCAAAGGTTCAATCCGTTTATAATCCGGATGCAAGGAAATTTTCAAAGATGCAGATTGGTTTATAGCCCGAATGAAAGAAATTTTCAAAGGTTTGATCCCTTTATATCCCGAATGCAAGACAATTTTCAGAGGCGCAATCTGTTTATAGCTCGGATGTAAGACAATTTTCAAAGTTGCAATTTGTTTATAGCCCGAATACAAGGCAATTTTCAAAGTTGCAATTCGTTTATAACCTGAATGCAAGGAAATTTTCAAAGGTGCGATCCGTTTATAGCCCGGATGCAAGGCAATTTAGCCCGAATGCAAGACAATTTTCGAAGGTGTGATCCGTTTATACCCCAGATGCAAGGCAATTTCCAAAGGCGTAATCCGTTTATAGCCCGGATGCAAGGCAACTTTCAAAGGAACGATTCGTTTATAGCCCAAATGCAAGCCAATTTTCAAAGGTGCGATTCGTGTATAACCTGAATGCAAGACAATTTTGAAAGGTGCGATCTCTTTATAGCCCGGATGCAAGGCAATTTTCAAAGCCGCAATCCTTGTATAGACCGGATGCAAGGCAATATTTAAAGGCACAACTAGTTTATAGCTCGAATGCAAGGCAATTTTCAAAGGTGCAATTCGTTTATTACCCGAATGCAAGGCAATTTTCAAAGGTGCGATCCTTTTATAGCCGGATGCAAGGCAATTTGTAAAGGCGCAATCCGTTTATAGCCCGAATGCTAGGAAATTTTGAAAGGCGCAATTCGTTTATAGCCCGAATGCAAGGTAATTTTCAAAACTGCTATTCGTTTATAACCCGAATGCAAGGAAATCTTCAAAGGTGCAATTCGTTTATAGCCCGAATGCAAGGCAAGTTTCAAAGGTGCGACACGTTTATAGTCCGAATGCAAGGCAATTTTCAAAAGTGCGATCCGTTTATAGCCTGGATGCAAGGCAATTTCGAAAGGCACAATCCGTTTATAGCCCGGATGCAAGACAATTTTCAAAAGGTGCAATCCGTTTGACCTAGGATGCTAAGGGTAAATATACTAGGGACTCAACTTGACTCATCTCCCATTCCATGACTATGAATGTGTTAATGATGAATGGTTTTGAAATAGTTTGAGCAGGGTTCCCTTTTTACGAAAAATATGCATGTGATGGCGTGATTTTAATTTTTTTATTGTAAGAAAATTAACTACTTTATAGAAAACACATTGTCAAAAAATGCTAGAAACTGCGCAATGTTCAATGAACATCATGGTGGGATTTTTCTATGATAAATATTGGTAGGATAATCCTAGTTTGATATGATAATTTTGCTAGTTTCAACCATCACCCCCTTTAGCTTGGAATGCTGCCCCCAAATACAAGTATGGACATTGTTGATCTTTGGTGAGTGTTCATGATTCTTAATCTTAAAAGCCGACTTGTCACTTTATTTGTAATATGTGCACTTCTTTTCCTTTGTTTTTTTGACATCTTCATATTATGCTCAAGTCTTGCCATTTTAAGGATCGCCTTCTTACCTTGTCTAAGTTTCAAGATATAACGGTAAGATGATGTTGGCCTTTGCAGATTGCTTTCTCGAGATGGGAATAAGTGGAGTAACCCTGCCATCTGGACTTCTTTTCATTCAGCCTCTTTTTAACTCTTTCATTTTTTTCAACGATTTTCATTATTATCATTTATTAAAAGTTGTATTTTTACTTTAATTTACTACTATTTTCATTCGAAGAGCCTCTTAATGATTAATTAGGGTGAAAAAGTCAACATGAACGTATTTGCCATCAGTTCATTTGGAGTGATGCGCCTCGCCCAGTCTGTTTGGTGGCACGTGAACAAAAGTTAGGAGAATAGTATTTGAGAATTCATAAAGTATCCGAAACATAAAGTTGACTTAAGATGGAAAATGGAACTCATACATCTCAGTTGTGAACTCTAAGAACAGTACTTGTTCACCGAATCAGAGTTAACTAGGTAAGGGAGCTCATCTCCATCCATGCTTGTTAGTATCAATGCCCCTCCTGAGAAAGCCCTCTTCACTACATAGGACCTTTCATAGTTTCGCGTCCACTTTCCTCTTGGGTCCCCTTTTCGAATGAAAATCTTCTTCGTTACCAACCCTCCGTCGCCGCCTCCGCCCTGTCCCCTTTACAACGGCAACGAAGAAAGAAAGCAAAAAAGGTAAAAACGTTGAGTCATCCTTTTTTACCCCTCTATTTTTCTCGATTTAAATCAGATCCGAGCTTGCATGTCGCGTGAGGATGCCTCCGGTGAGCCCTCCGATGATATGTAATCCCGATCTGCGGATCTAGGTTTCTATTTTGTTTGATCTTATGGAGTATATCCATAAAATTTTCGATTACTAAAAATACGGGATTGTGGAATTCACTCAACCTTATCATATTGTATCCCTCCGCATCAATCAACGTTTTAATTTTGTTGCTTCATAAATTCGTGTTTGTTTATCCAACAATCGCTCCCTCGTTCACCAAAATAAAATTATCACCGCGTTCTAATATTGCAATAGGATGCGGATACCTTTGAGCTGCAATAATGGCGTGACTTCACCTCGGTCTTTTTTTAATGTTCGGTCTTTTTTTAATGTTAGTGATATAGAGATAGTCAAGTTCAAACCTATCCTTAACATTAAAAAACACAAAGAAAAAAGACCCAGGTGAAGTTGAGCAATGATTGCAGCTCAAAGGTTCCCTTTTGCCATTCAGATCTCTTCCAGTCATCATTTTTCAGGAGATTGGTTTATCGCTCAGTAGAGGGTCTGTCGAGTCTTCCCATCTAATTTTAAGGTAAGTCCTTAGATCTGATATTTAATTTTGGCATTTGTAGAGACGATACCTAATCCTGCAAGAGATCAAGGAATGGAGTTGGAGCTGATGCCTTCAGGCGAAGGAACAGCAGTTCAAACATCATGGGCAGAACGGAAACCTGCCGAGTATGAGGTCTTTTTGAGCTTTATAGGCCCTGACGTTCGCAAAAGCTTTGCCGATTGTCTATACAGCTATTTGGTCCGTTCCAAAATCCGTACATTCAGGGACGAGGAAGAGCTTCGCAAGGGGGAGAGTATTGGGCCTTCCTCGGTTCAGGCTATCACCGAGTCAAAGATTTACATCCCGATTTTCACAAAGAGCTATGCTGCTAGCAAATGGTGCCTTCAAGAACTAGCCGAGATGGTTCAGTGTTGGAAACAAGGAAAAGGACACATCATATTGCCCATTTTCTATTTCATGGACCCCAGAGATATGCGGCATCAAGCTGGTCTTTACGAGGTGGCATTTGAACAACACAGTAAGAAGCATGACCCCATAACAGTACAAGAATGGAGGACAGCTCTCCAAGAAGTTGGGCAAATGAAAGGATGGCACGTTACTGAATCAGATGGGTAATTTGTCACCATTTTCCATCTTCATATATGTGTATCTGTACATGTATGTCTGTACTTATAGTGCCAGAGGTCAAACTGATGATGATGATCACAATAGTTCAAGGTTTAATGACAAGATCTCCATAATAGTAACTGTACTTGGTCTTCCGTTACGATGAGCTCTTCAACATTTATAGGTGTGTTTTAGTTACGCAATACTTGTTACTGATGTCCACCTTTTTCTCCAGTTTTTTAGACAGGGAGCTGTGATAGATGAGGATTTTTCTAAGGTGGAGTTACATCTGAGGAGTAACTATACTTTAGTCACTGAAGAGCTGGTGGGAATCGATTGTCACATGCAAGAAGTGACGAGATTGTTGAATCTAGACTCCGCAGATTTGAAGGTGGTCGGGATTCATGGAATTGGCGGTATGGGGAAAACTACCATAGCCAAAGCCGTGTATGACAGCATCTGTACCGGTTTTAATCGCTGCTGTTTCTTTGAAAATGTTAGAGAAATGCTGTCGAAGACTGATGGCACAATAGCTTTACAGAGTAAGTTCATCTCTAGCATTCTGAGGGATGATGTCAGGTTAAAGATGCTAGTGAAGGGGTCAACATAATTAGAGAGAGAGTTTGCAAATACAAGGTTTTAGTTGTTCTTGATGATGTAGATGACCAGTTTGACTTTGGACAGATTTTAGGAAAACTCGGACATTTTTCCTCAGAAAGTAGATTCATCATCACCACCAGAAACACAAGAGTTCTAGAGCTCCTTCAAGAATATAAAATCTATGAACCCAAAGAAATGAGCCAGGATCATTCCCTTCAGCTGTTCAGCATGCATGCTTTCCGTATGCATCGCCCTCCAAAAGATTATGCAACTCTATGTGGTGAATTCATAGAAGCTGCTGCAAAGCTACCTTTAGCTCTTAAGGTTCTTGGGTCACTCTTGTTTCTTAGGGATAGACAGTTGTGGGAAGAGAAGTTGTTGGAACTGAAAGAAGTGCCTGCTACTACTAATAAGGTGCAGCAGAGATTGAAGATTAGTTACAATGAGCTGACCGATAACGAAAAACACATATTTCTTGACATAGTCTGTTTTTTCATTGGTGAAAATAAAGAACTGCCTTTTCATATGTGGAGAGACTGTAACTTTTATCCAGAAAGTGGGATTAGGACTCTTGTTTATAGATCCTTGGTAAAAATCGACGAGAGAAATCAGTTCTGGATGCATGATTTGCTTAGAGGCCTTGGCAGAGCAATTGTTATTGAGGAAGATGTTAAGCGTCCATGGAGGCGCAGCAGGATATGGTCCAATGAGGATGCTGTGAATATGTTGAAAAATGGAGAGGTACTTATTTACATACAATTTCCTTATGTTTACAAACTGTTAATATATAAATGTCAAAACGGTATGTAAGATATTCATTAAGGGGCGTATTAATGAGTAAGAATAAAATACTTGTTTTGCTTGCTGAGGTTGGGATGTCAAAGAGTTTGCTTTTGAATACAAGTTTGGTAATTTCTTCTTTTTGTTTGTTCACAGGGAACTGATCGGGTCGAAATGCTTATGGTTGACATGACACATGGAGATAATTGTGAATACACACTCACAGACAAACAATTTGAGAAATTGCCAGCGCTGAAGTATCTAAAAATGATGCATGGAACACTGGAGGGAGACTTCAGTCGAATTCTTCCAGATATCCGTTGGATTACGCTGTATCACTGCTTTGAATTCCCTACCGATCTTAACTTAAATAAAGTCGTAATTCTCGATTTGCAGGATTCTAATGTAACAGATGACTGGGAAGGATGGAAGAGACTTCAGGTCGGTCAACAGATTTTCTGCATTTTTTTTCCCAATACACATTCATCAACTCAATAGTGATGTTTATTCTTTCTGGGATTCAGGCGGCAAACAATCTGAAAGTTATAAATCTGTATGGCTGCCATTTATTACGCAAAGTTCCCGACTTGTCCCAATGCCGAAGCATAGAGTTGATAGATCTCAGCTTATGTTTCTGGATGAAAGGGGTACTGGACATTGGCAGCTTCAGGAATCTGAAAGTGGTTAGGCTTCTAAGAAGTGGAATAACAGAGTTGACAGGTGAAATTGGAAAGCTTAAAAAACTCGAAGAGATGATAACGGGGAAGTTGGCCTGGAGAGCTGAAGAAGAAGAAGTACCACTCTTCCCTACAGCCTTAAAACGCCTAGCCATCTCGTCTCCTAAGGTTCCGAATCTCATGGAGCTTAAAGACCTAGTGGAGCTATGCTTTTTGGACTGTGATACCGCTCCCGAAATTCCTGCTTCCATTTGGCAACTCTTGAAGCTTACGATTATGGAGTTGCATAACTGCAACTACAATTGTGGTGGTAATAGTAGTATTAGTCTACTGAAGGAGGATCAGGAAGGTTCCCTCCCATCATCTCTAACCCGCCTCATCATTAACCGGTTTCGCGGTTTGACTAGACTGCCAAATCTTGCAAATCTGAATCACTTAGTGGAGCTACGTCTGTTTCACTTGGAACTGAGTGAAATCCTTGGCTTGGGTGAGCTGAAAGTGCTGAAAACACTCGAGATTTCCGAATGCTCGAATTTAGACAATCTTGGAGGCCTTGAAAATCTCGTCCTTCTCGAGGAGTTGACTCTGACGCGTTGCGGTAGGCTTGAGAGCCTACCCAGTCTATCAAACTTGATCAAGTTAGACAAGCTGGTGAACCCTGAGTGTCCGTTCCTCTCCGAGGTTCAGGGTCTCGGTGAACTGGGGCGGTCTTTGGTACATCTGGAAGCTAGTGGATGTGGCAGGCTGGCCATCCAGGGCCTCGAGTCACTGGAAGCACTCGAGAGTTTGAAGTTGCAGTCAGTTAAACCTTCACAAATGGTGGACATGGATGACGACCAGGGGAGCTGGCCGTGGTGCAAGACGATGACAGTCATATCCCCCACGTTTTACGCCAGTATCTTGTTCAACTCGAACGATTTCCGGACCTCTCGCGTCTCCAAGAACTGAAACAACTGCAGGTCACAGGGTGGAGACACATGCCCGTTGTGGTCACAGGGCTCGAGAGTCTGAAATTGTTACAAACACTAGAAATTAAGGCCTGCAGGTCAGTCAGGAGGCTGGCTGACGTATCGGGCCTCGAGAACCTGGAGACTCTTGATGTCAGTGGGTGCATACGGCCGGTCGAAGTGACTGGCTTCGAGAGGCTGAAATCGTTGGAGACGTTACAAATGAGGGGTTGCAAGTCAGTCAGGAGGCTGGCTGACGTATCGGGCCTCGAGAACCTGGAGACTCTTGCTGTCAATGGGTGCATACAGCTGGTCAAAGTGACTGGCCTCGAGAGGCTGAAATCGTTGGAGACGTTACAAATGAGGGGTTGCAAGTCAGTCAGGAGGTTGGCTGATGTGTCGGGCCTCAAGAATTTGGAGGAGCTCGATGTCAGCGGGTGCGTACTGTTGGTCGAGGTCACATGCCTCGGGAGACGGGGATCGTTGCAGAAGCTGAATATGTCTGGATGTTGGTCGATTCGGGAGCTTCCAGATGTATTCGGGTTGGAGGATTTGGATGATTTGGACGTAATTGAATGCAGAGAGTTGGTTAAGGTCACAAGTTTAGAGAATTTGGGGATGTTAAGGAAGTTGAACATGTTAGGTTGCAAGTCTTTGAAGGAGTTGCCAGACATGTCTGGTCTGAAGAACCTATGGGATTTGAATCTGAAGGGATGCTCACAGCTAAAGACAGTGAAAGGGCTCGAGGGATTGGAATATCTAGGCAAGGTGGAAATGGAGAATTTGTTAAAAAGCTAAGGTTTGCTTGAAATTTGCTGCATCGAGTGTGAGACACTTGCCACGAACGGTTCGTAGGGTCCGGGAGTATCGGAAGGATGTGAAAGAGATGAAAAGACTTCTGGGATTGCAATAAATCGATTATGACGGATCTGGATCTGAAGCATTGGTCAAGCATTGATTATCAGGATTTGTTGGGTACGTAGTCCCTGCAAAAGTTGCATTTGATCAAACAGTTTGGGCAGCAATTTGGAACAGCACAAAATCATTATCAGGCGTGTTCTGAGCAGAATCTATGTTTTGTGCTGACTGGGTGTCCCGTATTAGTTCCTTTAGGATTCTAGCAAAAGGCTCAACGTTTTCATTAATGATTGATTGTTCATATACAAAAGAAGAGAGGGACTAAGCGACAAGCTGCACAGCTGGCTAGCTGGCTGAAAGAGAGAGCTTGCAGCTCTTAACGAAATTTGCAGAAAGAACAGAGAAAGGACGATGAGCTGTTTGGTGCAAGGTACAACGGTGACGTTTAACTCTTATCTTCATTGATGATGGAACGCTCCGTTTCACTCAACTTGTTGGTGCAGAGAGGAAGAACGCACCGTTTCACTTAAACGTTAAAGTGGAGGGATTTTGGCGGGAAATGAAAATCATTTCATCATCTAATACCCCCCCCCCCCGGCCTCAAGCTGGGGGGCACAGGTTGTGGAGACCAAACTTGGAGATGAGATAGCTGAAGGGTGCTGGTGATAGTGAGTGTCTTTGTGAGAACATCAGCGACCTGAAGACTGGTGGGAACATGGATGAGATTTATTAGCTTGCATTGCACCCTTCTCTCGAACAAAATGACAATCAAGCTCAATATGTTTGGTTCTTTCATGAAAAACAGCATTCTCTGCTACATGGATTGCTGACTGGTTATCACAGAAGATTGTTGCTGCTTGGTTGTGCTGAGCCTAGAATTTTCACAGCAGATAGAGCAACAATTGTACTTCACTGGCTGTGTGAGCAAGAGCACGGTATTCTGCTTCACAAGAACTTTTGGAAATGGTGGTCTGTTTCTTGCTTTTCCAGGAGATTGGTGAATTCTCAAGAAAAACACAATATCCTGTTACTGATCTTCTTGTATCTGGACATGCTGCCCAGTCTTAATCACTGTAGGCTTGTAATTGTAGGCTTGAGGTGGAAGACAGTAGAATTCCAGTTGCAGGAACTCATTTCAAGTATCTTAGAATTCTTGTAACGGCTTTGTAATGAACATTTAAGGGTCTAGACATGAATTGACTGACCTGTTGGGTAGCAAAGCTTATGTCTGGTCTTGTGTTGTTCAGATAAATAAGTTTTCCTACTATCCTTTTGTACAATTATGGATTGTGGAATTCATCATCACCAATTGAGGACAAGTGTGTCTTGTAATCCATAAGGGTTTCCAGCACGTATTTCCTTTAAAAAAGATGTATTCCTGAAACACTTCTTGTAACGTCCAATCCCAGAAAATATAGTAATTCACCCAAATCCTTGATTTTGAAGGCATTATGTAATTGCTCTTTCAGTTTTGAAATTTCTGTGAAGTCATTTCCTCCCAAAATCAGGTCATCAACATAGACCAGAATGGCTGTGAATAACATACCTAAACTTTTTAGGAAGAGTGAATGATCAAACTTGCTTTGAGTGTAGCCCAGTTGTTGCAATTTGTCTGAAAGCTTGCAATACCACTGCCTGGATGCTTGCTTCAGACCATACAGTGACTTGAGTAACCTGCACACTGGTCTTTTTAGTGAGCTGGTGACCTTCAGCCCTTGAGGAAGCTTCATGTAAACTTCTTCATGCAGGTCATCATGAAGAAATGCGTTGTTTACATCCAGTTGGTGCACAAACCAGTCTCTTGAGGCAGCCAACGCAAGGAAGGTCCTTATAGTGGTCATTTTGACCACTGGTGAGAACGTTTCTTGATAATCATCTCCTTCCTCTTGTGCGAATCCTTTGGCTACAGTCCTTGCTTTGAACCTTTCAACAGAGCCATCAGACTTGTACTTGATCCTATAAACCCATTTGCTACCAACTTCTTTCTTTCCTTGAGGCAGGTCAACTATTTCCCATGTTTTGTTGGCTTCTAAGGCCCTTGTTTCCTGATTCATTGCCTCAGTCCATCTGGGATCCCTGGCAGCCTCTGCATAAGACTTTGGTTCTTTTTCTGTTGTTATACTTAGAGCGAAATGTTTATGTTCACAATCTAGATCATCATAAGACAAGACAGTATTGAGAGGATGAGCCATTCTTCCAGCTCTATGTGTTTTGGGACATACCTTTGGAACAACATGATTGGTCTTGCTTTGCTGCACAAGGAGCTGACAGTGAAGTCCTGTAGGTAGGAGGGTGGCTTGTGAGGTCTGGTGCTTTTTCTGTGGTGTGGAGAATTTGAGTTGTGAGGGTCAGGTGACTATGGTGGTGCATATTGGCTAGTGTCACTGTCACTACTACTACCAGGAATGTAGTCATCCTCATTGTGAGTGACTGGATGTGGTTCAGGTTCTGGTGTGGAAGGGACAGAAGAGTTTACAAGATGAGTAGGACGTGATGGATCAGTGAAATCCATTTCAATGAAGGGCAGTGTATCAGCAGAAGATGTAGCTTGGTCAAAAGAAGGGGACTGATCCTTCTCGCATATCGTTGTGATTAGTGTGAAAGGGGAAGACACTTTCATAGAAGCGCACATCTCTAGAGACAAAGGTTTGGTGTTAGTCTAGGTCATAGATTTTGTACCCTTTAATGTCAGGCACAAAACCTATGAAGATTCCCTTCCTAGCTCGTTTTTGGAATTTGGTTCTGTGTCCAGCAAGGGTGCTGGCATAACACAGACTTCAAAAGACCCTCAATTCTTCCAGTTTAGGCTTAGAATGGTGAAAAGTTTCATAGAGAGTTTTGTTGTCAAGTAGGTGAGTAGGAATTCGATTCATTAAGAACACAGAATGCTTGACACAATCAGACCAGAAGGTTAAAGGCAGGTTGGCTTGAAATTTAAGGGCTCTAGCAATGTTCAAGATTTGCTGGTGTTTTCTTTCAACTTTACTGTTTTGCTGTGGTGTTTTGACACACGAGATTTCATGGAGGATTCCATTTTCTTGATAGAAGAGGGGCATGGAAAATTCCCTCCCCTGATCACTACGTATACGTTTGATACTGGTTTTGTATTGGTTGGAAACATAGGAGCAAAAATTTTGCAGAGATGATCTAACTTTTGATTTTAACTTTAACATCATGATCCATGTCATGTGTGTGAAGTCATCAACGATGGTTAGAAAGTAGAGGTAACCATCGTATGAGGGGCAAGCATTTGGACCCCAAAGGTCGACATGAATTAAATCAAAAAGAGCTTTAGTGCTGGAAATACTGTGAGGAAAAGATAAACGTTTTTGACGAGCAAAATGACAGACATCACAAGGAGCTAAGTGGAATGTTTCTATACTAGAATGGAGCTGCTTAAGGAAAGGGGTTCTATGATGGGAAACGTGTCCTAGACGGTAATGTCATAAATCAAAGGGCTTATTTCTTTGAGTGGAAGCGATGTGACTAACTGGTTTGCAGGCTATCAGCTTGTAGAGGCCCTTGAGCAGTTCAGCTAAACCAATCGTGGTGTTCCTCGATAGGTCCTGCAACACACAATGCGTGGAAGAAAAGGTTAGTCTCAATGGTTGTTGAGCTGTGAGTCTGTTAACTGAGATTAAATTGAATGCAAAATCAGGAACATATAGGACATTTTCCAGTAAAAAAGTGTCATTGATCATCACTGTTCCAACATGAGTGGCTTTCACTTGCTGTCCAGTAGGCAGTGTGATCATTAAGGCATCAATCTGTTTACTTGATGTCATTAGGCTCAGTGAGCTAACAACATGGTCTGAGGCACCTGTGTCTACAATCCAAACAACTTCATTTGGTGGTGAATGCACAAAACTACCACAACAAAACTTGCCTGCTGAGTACATCAGTGTAGTTGGCTTATGAGCACCTGGTGTTGGAGGGGTAGATGGTTAGATTGCTGCGTCCTTGACCCTGACAGCGTTCATGAGTTGAGAGAACTGATCTTGTGTGAGTTGGATAGTGCTTCCTTCACCAGACTGCGTGGCTGCATGAATCTGTGGCTTGTAGGTCACATGATTTGGAGTGAAAGGAGGTCTGGAAACATTCTGTGGCATTGGTCCTGGCTGTGGCATGGGCCTAGGTGTGACCCCTGGAGGGAAACCATTCTTAAAGAAGAACCTTTTCACTGTGTGGTTTTGCATTTTGCAAAAGGTGCAGAATACTGTTCTTCCTTTCTGAGGCGCTTGTCGAAAACCTCCTTGTTGATTAGTCTGCTGACCTGCATAGTTGATGCTGGATGATGAGCCAGCATGGTCATGGATTCATTGGTACTTTTGAGCTGTGTTCCATATAGCTGTCTCTCGTGCTGTATCATGCGTTGAACAACTTTATCAAATGGCTCATATATCGCTCATATATCGCCAATCGTCATGGCCAATGGGGAAGCGTTCCAGTTTGATGATCTTCCCAAGCACCTATCGTAGGTACTGGTCCAATCATTTGTAAGGCACTTGACACGCGTCCAACTCGATAAAAATCCTTCTCCCATCCTGCCCAACGTTGCTCCACTCTCTGACCGTCCACTTTTCCTCAGACTGGTTACCATTTTCATTTGTAGAACCAATACATTATACATTTTACAACACTAACATATACATTATACATACATGATATAGAGTTGAGTCAGAAAGTATACATACCGTACATGCAACACACATACCACTCCGACGCCTCCTTCTCAGCTGCACGCTGCTGATCATTATCATGACCTTCATTCCTCCAACACTGCTACCTCCCAAAACGTCTGCCATGACTGAAAACATATAATAAAATCACAGACTAATGAGTAGAAATAAAATATATGCATTAATTTGAATAATCAAATGTTGGAAACGGTATAATGTCTCAATCAAATTCTACTTCCAAACCGAACCGTGAGAGAGATTGGTTTGATCCATTATCAACATTAGGCAACTCTTGGCGCTGAATGCCTCAGATATATGTCATGAATTGGTTTCATCGCCCATTTCGTACAAGTGCCTCGGTTTAATATGAATCGGAATACACCAATTTGGCTCCTTCACATCAGTAACATGGTACACCATGTTGGCGATACTTGCTGCCACATATGGCTCATCCCCAGCTTGACTACTGGAGCGTATTACATGAGAGAAGTTTACACATTCAAATTCAACATCATCTTTCCTGTAGCCCCTGTTTGTTAGGGTATTAGCCCACTTGCATTTGAATAATGTGACTAATCATCTGCAGTAATTTAATTGAATGAACACCTAGTCGAGGTTGTGCATATGCAAAATCTCGATAAATTCTAGTATATATTATGGAGTGTTCGGCATATGCATCCAAGACTTATCCATTTTTTTCTCCTAAAGTAGTTACATTGTTAGCAAGTAATTAGTACTCATAAATGATTTATATTGAATTAAAGAGTATGAGTATAAAAGTATTTTTGAACGTTTCGGCATGACCCATTCATTTATACTTGTACACTCATACTCTTCAATCTGCAAGAATAACATTTCAGTACAAATAATTAATACATGAATATCAAACATATAACACAAAATCTCAAATTTCTTTATAACAAAAAACATATACCAATCTCAAATGAGATCCTCCTAATCCAATAGAACTCGATGTGTGCTCGATTTTTTCGGAATAACTCATGCACAAGATCAATAACTATCAAAACCCAAAAACTTTCAAATCAATTTGAAGAACCCCAATTTGTATAGCTTTTAATTATTTTTGTATTAGTTGACAAATTGTGATACATGTCGAGCTCAACTCTTGTAGTTAATAATAATATAAAAGGACACAAATTATTCAAACACAAAGGAAAAATTCAAACAAAATGAAAACTTGAAAGAAACAAGAAATATGAAATTCAAGCAAATACAGAACGAAATGCAACAATAGCAAAGGTACGACCTAATACATTATTATATCATAATACGACCGTCTTTTATCTCATAATAATAATAATAATATACGAAGTTATCTTCATCAATCATCACCATCGTCTTTCACTGGGGCTGTTATTCCTAAGGTAGTTGTCCAGATCTTTGTAAGCATCTGTCATCACATTCTTGAAGTAGGTTATGTCTGCGTTGCCTTCCGATCTACCGTAATCGAACTCCAATTTAAGTATGCACCCAGCAGCTCTGATTTGGGCGGCTGATTTCACCACAATTATTTTCATGCGAAAGCTGTCGAACAACGTTGGCACGAACCCTCCATCGTAGCTAAAGATCGACTCAATACTCAGATCGCCATTGTCAACGTCAATGATCTTCTCCGTCCCCTTCTGCACAACACGATTGAAACCTGCACACAGTGGCGGAGCCAGAAAATTGAAGTAAATTTATAATTCTGAAGCCATTATTAACTTTGTGATTGTATACTATATATAACATATATAGTCGTACGTACCAGGGCCGAAAGTTATGGTGCGAGTAGAACCTGCGGTGTAACCGTCGCCAGCAACAACTGCGATTTGCTGGTAGAGGTTACGAATGGCCCTGGGATAAACCGCTGTGGCCGCAGTGATGGCACTCCAAACATCGTTTGCAGACGAAAACATATGAACTTCTATGGAATCGAACATCCTTATTAATCAAAGGACAGCTGACAAATGAAGAAACCAGTTGAAAAATAAGGAGTTATAGGATGGTTTTTTGGATGGCTTATTAAGGCTCATTTCAGTAGTTTATATACTACTTCTTTTGCTTCCCTCAAACTGCATGTTACCTAAGTATTATTTCTGTATAAATTGTAGACCCACCCAACACATTGTCTTTTTCTAATGTTTATGGACTAACAGAAAGTCTTCTAACATTGAGGGTAGCTCTGTACGTGGGTCGATTTGGTCGACTGTTGATTAATATAGATTTGAATGGAACTTATGAAAAATAAACGAAAAGCTCTGGACTCGACTACATACAGATCGGGGAAATGTTTTTGGTAAGCAATTTAAACATGGATACGTGACTGGCCTTGTAGGTAGTGCATGCTAGAGATTTAAAGAGAAGCAGGCAACAAACATTTCTGGCCGGGAGTTTTTCGTGATGATAAAACAAGGTAAATGCAATTAAAATAGCATCCAACCATGTATTGCATGATCGCACCAAACATATTGAGATACACGTGTCGTACAGTACATAACGTGAGCTTCTCAGCAACAGTACTGGTACATTAAGCAGTTTGCACAAGTTGTCATAGAATATAAGTAGAGCAAATTGATATGCCAACAAGACAACATAGGTATTATAGAGATGATATAGTAGTTATTGTGTTGTGAATGAAATTATAATGGGTGATGCAATGGTGGTGGTGACATAAATATTGTTACAGGGGAGCAAAAATGTGTATATTGAAAGACTGATTATTACTGTAAAAAGAGACTAAATGTTAGTCAATAGAGTAAATAAGAGTAAAGAAAGACATGGCGAAGTCAACTTCACAACAACACCCAAGACATTGGTGAGTAATTAAACAAAAGTTTGTTAAATACGGATTTGTTTTCGAATTCGTGATCCGGTGAACCTGCGACCCAACGAACATATAACCTGCCCAACTCGTAATCAAGTAACCCGTATCTGCCGAACCCAACCTGAATGACTTAATTGAAGATACAAGTTTCTACTAGAATTCGAACAAGCATTGGCGCATCATATTAGCCCGAAGTCGGTGTCATCAAATCGATGAGAGACTCAACAGTTGACCATGTATTAAAGGCTTGTAAGGCTCGAGATAATAATTGGGTTGACTAAGTCAATCAGTAAAGTAGTTAAGTCGGTGAATTGTTAATTATGAGCTTGGAGAGCTCTGGGCCATCGGATGGATCCAAGGTGAGGAAGAGCCTTGTTTGGTTCAATTGGAAGGAAGTGGGCTGCTATTTTCATTTAGAAGAAAGGCAACTTTGGGCCTTGGGTGAAAATGAATTAATGGTAACATAGATGGGCCTAGGCCGTTGGATTGATCCGGTGGATGGATTAGGGCCGTAACCCATCAAGAGTTGGAGGTTGAGAGGTTAAGCTCTTATTCCCTTACCTAATCGGCATAAGAGGGGATTGCTTGCTCCCAAGATCTTAGGGAATGGTGATCGTGGGATAGGGAGAGAGATGTCGAAAGGGATCTCCCTCCTTGTTTGCTTTGGCGCCGATTTGGTTGAGAAGAGGAAGATCCGGCGGGGTAGAGCTGCAACCGAAGCAAGGGTAAATTGAGGACGGCGGTGACGGCGCGTCCGAGGTGAGAGAATAGGAGATCGATGGCGGGGACGTCATGGTGGAGAGCTTTGGTAGTCGTTGGAGTGCCGAACGGAGGGTCTAGGCGTTCGGCGGCAAGGAGATGCTGTTCTAAGAAATTTGGAGGTCGTTGGAGGACCTCGCCGGATTCTAGGTTTGAGTCACCGACGGAGAGGGTCTCGCAGAAGAAGAAGAGTGACCAGATGGTAATAGCCAAGAGTACAGTTTCCGAAAGATAAGTGACCAGTAGGTAACTTTTTCAGATACTTATCAATTCTTACATCCGTAATTCTGAACTTTTGGATACTTTACAGTTTAGGACTTGTGTCATTTTTGTTAATGTTTGGAAGTTCCAGATCAGTTAGTGTAAACAGATACCATTGGAGGACTAGCGCAACGTTTCTGAGCCAACAAGTTTCAGATTGTTGTTAAAAAGTAAATGGATTATAACTCGGTCGTTTGAACTACAAATGACACGTGGTCGGAAGTTTTGGATTTGTGGCAACGAAAGGAATCATGTCAAGTCAGAATCAGAGGTGTCAACTTTTCTGAGAAGGTGGGGGTTTAAGATTACGTTTTGATTTATAAGCGCAGAACTGGAATAGGATTGTTTGAGAGTCCATTGATGAGATTCATGTTGCGATTGTTTTAGGATGTCGAGCGAGGGCTCTAACACTGTACAATAGCGTGCGATCTATTGTGTAGACGTTGTAACAGGATGTCGAGCGAGGGCTCTAAGGCTGTACATTAGCGTGTAATCTACTGTATAGATAGTGGGTTAGGATTCAAGCATAAGCTCTTGGCGTTTTAATGGTGGTGTGTTATCCAAAGTTCATGATAGGGCATGATAGGCCTACCTAAATTAGCTCATAATTATTTACGCTTCGGTCAACCACCCCTGGATTGTGCAATCTCCCGGTTGACATTCAGGTTTTAGGAAGGACGTGTTGAGCATGCTTATAGATGCTGCTCATATAATTTTTAGGATGGTTTAATGGTCTGATCCACCATGAGGCTATCCACACAGTTAGGGGTGGCTGATGTTAGGTTGATGTCTACAGTTTCACATGGTCACTTTATTAAAGTAGTGACTAGGATATGTTATATCCTCAGTTTCAGTCTCAGTTCTACGCGAGTTCTGATAGCCACTCAATGTTTATCTCTAACCCCCTTATATATGTGCTTCCTTATTGTATTTGTGTAATTCAGTCACATGTACTAGAGCTGATGATGGGGATAGAGCTGGTCGGATTTTTTTATATCAGATGATATTTTTATGGATGTGTTTTAGAACTAAAGTTCAATCTTCTCTTATCTTTTTTCAGCTTGTATTTAAGGATTCATAATCTATATTTGTCAGTATTAAAAAGTTTAATAAATTGATTTTATGATTGTTAAGGCAACAACCTGGAATTGGTAATACTAATAACTAATTTATAAATTCAGACCCAAATCATGTTATGTTATTTCCATATTCACAGACATTGTTTGGAAAAATTATCCTATATCAGTCGACAAATATTGGTAACTATGAAGACTGTTGTTAACTACAACAACAGAATACATTTAAAAATGAGTAAATCCTAAACCAACTTACCATTAATGAATCACATTCTTGTTACAATTTAGATCCTTGATAATAGGCTATTTAAATTAACTAGCCTATCATATAATTATTTGGATCAATTTATAGCCCTAATTTTTAATAAATTGGATAACTCAAAATCCTACAATTCAATCGGACAAATATGGAAAGTATTCCAACCTGTTTTGGTAAACCTTGGTACAGAAAGTTTTGTTAATAATTTTCATAATTTTGCTTTTACAATTTGCCTTATTTTAAACTCTATGGAAAGAGGAATACGGAACACACTTTTCCAACAAATTTTTTTAAATATTCGCAAGAATTAATGACAAGATAAGCTATTGTTGTTTGATCTATATGTATCAATCGTGTAATTATCTTCTGTAACATGCAACAATTAATAATAATATAAAAGATTGTTATTATGATTGGTTTAGATCGAGCATATTACTTGTAATTATCAAATTATGCAAAAGAGGGCATGCAAAAGAGGGGGTCAAAAAATTATTCAAAAAAGTATAAAAGATTTGTTTATCATTCTGCCCGTTACAAATAGGGTAATTACACAAAGCGGAGACTAAACAACTATATAAACCAAAAACATAAACAAGTTAAAATGAAGGGACATGAAACACATAAAATAACTACAACCTTCAAGACAACAACATACAAAGGAAATTAAACAACAATTGTGACTCTAAACGTTTAGAAGATGAAACAAATTTTGTCTTTCCCTCTTTGGATCTGCCTCCCCGTGTCATTTATTCCACCTTGAAATCGTCATCATCGTCAGAGCTTATTTTGAAAACATCAAGTACAACAACAGAATTCCATTCCAGCTGACGCTCATCAAATGACTCTTTATTATCTGTTAGGTAATAATCTGCGAAAAAAATAAACAAATAAGAAATAATAAAATTGAATAAATAAATAACAATGGGATAGCACACCAAATATTTTATCATGCAAGAAATAAATACTTATTAGCCTGCTCAAGAAGGTATCGAACAGAGGGACTAGTCCACTTGTGGAAAATGACATATCCTTTGAACCATATCCCAATTTCATGGAGGAAGTGATTAAATGAAGGCACAATAAGGAAAAGGATCGTATGCGTACTCGCCACCTAGTGCTGATTTGATCATATGGATGCATATGAGATCAGAGAGGCCAATCACACTAGTCAAGTGAATACATCAAGTCGTGTAATGGACAGTTGATGGGCTCTCCTAGGAAGGAAGACGTGGGTGATAAGCCAGTAAGGAACTTGTAGGTTCCTGGGAAGTGATTCAATAGTTGAAGGCACTTCAGGATCCCCGGTTAGAGCGCCAAGTTCGGCAACAATGTTGAAGTTCAGTAAGGAGGAGAGTTGGGTCTCTTCAACGAGTTTGAGATCGTTGTTAGTCAACCCTATGAGCATGGAGAATGATTCTGGACTAAATGAAACTCTATGACCATGGAACACATAGATAAGGTCGGCACTTGTGGGCAGGTCCCTCCTAAGATTAAGGAAGAAAGTTTTGACATAAAAAGGGTAATGATTCAGATTGAATTGATTGTGCAAATAAAAAATCTCTCCATCTAAAATTTTCCCACCAAATTAACAACCCTTTGAGGGAAATCTTCCGCACTCGAGAACTTAATGAAAGGAAGAAAAGGAGGATAGAGGCCAGTATTGAGTAACAGACCTGGGTTAGTGGTATTGCGACAGTACCTGTTGCAGGTCTGTAAGCCTTTGCCAATTTCAACTTCATGATCATCTAACCCGACAGACATTATACCTGGAAAATGCTAAAATATAACCGTAACAAATCAATTTGATAAAGTGTAGTAAGGAGAGCTATCGATGAGTATGACAAGGGGGTATTTATGGCAAGGATAATTGTCAAACGGTTAAGGGTTTGAAGAGACGCAACTCTACGTTATAAAATTGAGTTTCATTTTTATAAAAATAATTCTAATTTACAGATAGGCTGTTTGGAATACAGGAAAGAACATAGTTACGTCCATGTGTGGAAACCTAAATATATATATGGAAATTCACGATTCTAAATAATATATTGCCCCCAACCAACATTTACCCTGTACCCTATGATTTCGTTACGTGGAAACCTAACAATAAGGAAGTAACTGCTCCCATTTCACATAATCATTACTATAAATTTTAACCGTCATATATTAATTACATATGTCATAAACTTCAATATACCCTTAAAATAATAAAATATAGATCAATAGACTTCCCAATTCATTTTATTATTTAAGTTGTAATGGTTCCATAAACACAATATATATTAAATCAAAGTGTGAATTCAAATCATTACCGATTGAAATGAAAAACGAGTAACTACCAATATCAATTCTATAACTTACCGTAATAAAATAAACCAAGATCTATTACACTTGTGGAAAACTAGCCAAACATGGCTCAAGAGTATCCAAATCTAATGTATAATCATACCTAAATGGAGAGTTATACTGCAAAAGGTAGTAACAACCCATTATTCAAGAAATAAACATCCTACTTCCAAAAATAATCAAAAAAGTGTTACATGTGTTTACAGGGGACTCATAAAGCCACAATACATACAAAAGGCATACAAAAGGCTAGGCAATGACAATGTTTTAATATTAAAACCTCACCAGGAAAACCACTTACCATATAAACAAACTAACCTACACTGAAATATGATGCATATCAATAAAGTTCTTGTCACGCGATTGTTTGTAATGTATTTATGAGTATCATACAAAGTTATCAAATGTTGTCAAGCAGGCTTGTTCCAATCGTGGTTGCAATTTAAGGTCGTTGAAATTTTATACGGTTTAAGTCATCTGGAATGGCACAGGGATGCTAAATATTCTTTTATCAAGGGAGGACAGCATCAAGGTCTCCAGACAGACCATTCATACCTAGTCTTGAACTACATCCACCTATATCTTCCATCTACATAAAACGAAGAACACCAATAAAAATAATTGATTCACAAGTAGGGAAACATTGTTACCCACTTAGTGTCATTGATTATTTCCAACATTGAAGATAGCTCCAGAAGGGAAACTCAAGATAGCAAATAACTCATAAAAGATCTAAGCATCAGTCCAGGTTGTGAGATTGGTCTCTACACGACCCGAGAGATATAAAAGACCCCGCCGAGCTACTTTATGGGGCCACTCCATTGGTGGAACAGTTGGCCACCTATACCTATAACCGCGGGCATGCTGCCAAGAATGCAAGAATCCCTGCAACAATTGCCCCAACAGCAGCACACTGAATATACCGACGAAAGAGCTTGGATAGGACTGTCTCTGAGTCCCTTTCAATGTCCACCTGTAAACGTCATGAAAAAAAGCACTCGCACGCATCACAAACAACCATGAGCTCCAAAACATAGGGGTCAAAGAGCCGTGGATACGTTCGCCCAACTCCCTACAAAATCTCCCCACCAGCGTTCCGAACCATCAACCCCACCACGCCACCAGTAGGGTTATCCACTAGACCGACCACGTTAAATTTAATGCGGAGGGCCAATGGATTTTATAGTATGTTAGAGCACGATTCTGGGGATGAAAGTTCAAGAATAGAAATAACAACCATAACAGAGTGGGAAAGAAAATACGATGGGTTGGGATGGCACGCATAGTGGCGTAAGTCGATGCATGAACATCTTTACTGGCAAGGGAAATTGAAGAAGCCATAATTGCCTTCATAATAACCAACACAATAAAATAAATATAAGGTGAGGTCTTCGGTATTTCCCGAATACCAATACTCACATTTATAGAAATTGATCTGGGCCGTCCGTTTCTGAGCAGGAATTTCAGCCGTTTATCATAATTATTTTTCAATTAATATGAGATCATACTTATTTGTATTTTTTCAGTTTGATATTTTGTGTTGGTTTATTCACATGTGAACATCTAGATATTAATGTTACACTTATTAATCACTCTAACTTTGTTATATGAATTGATGGATGGATGAACCTAACATCATCCATCATTCTTTTTATTGAATTATGATTATCATAATTGAAATCGTTTTAATTGTGAAGAACAATTTTCAATCATACAAAAGTCCGTTTCAGCGGTGAAGAACCATTTGAAATCAGATTTTCAAATACCAAAGTCCAAAGTGCAAACAACTATCCTAGCACCAAAGTCTTAGTCAACGCCCCAGCCTTGTTCTCGTCAATCCCGCCAGCATTCTCGGCGGAGGAAGTTGCCTTCAAGTCGAATATCTTCTTGGAAGGCAAGAGGTTCCACGGCCTGACCTGGAGCTTGGATGACGTGGAGGAGGAGTTGGAGGAGGAGGCAAGGGACCAGGATCGTCAGGAGAAGACGAAATTTTTGGAAGTGCCGAGATCTTCGCGAGTAGCTTGAATATGGTCAAATCAGAGTCCTAGCCTAGGGTTAGAGGACGGAGTCGAAATCGGGCGAAAAAGGGACCATCCTCTCCAAAGTTATACACGCTGAAACTGAAAACAAAGATTCGTTCTCCATCTTCTTTAATTCATTAGTGTTCGAGGATTTAAAATCATTTTCCCACTACATAAAATTGGTTCCATCAAAATGAGAGAACCAATCAACGTTAATTTCTTGTCCGATTGATTAGTTGTCGAATTTCTAGCAACGTCACCGTATCCGTCTACGAGTGTCAAACTACGTGATGAGATTTTGGGGATCCATGGGAGGAAGCTTGGAATTTCTACGACATCGGATTTTCTAGGTCAATCAAATTTCAAATTTGTTACTTTTTAATCGATCGATCTGCAGCAATGAATGGAGGAGATGTGGTCCGGCGGCGGAAGGGGAGTGTCTAATCGATTTCGGGGGCGAAAATAAAAAACTCAACGCTAAACTTTCGGGTGAGTTCGAATTGAATCAACAAATTGGGTCCGAAATTGCTAAATCTATTTTTTATCGTGAAAATTAAATAAAACAAAACAATTAAATTCAAATTTTAAATCTGACAAATATTTTTCTCTCCAAAAATACCCCCAATCGACTGCTTCACTACTGGACTGTGGGACGATCTCAGTCATCCATTGTCCTTTATTCTCTGGCGCAGAAAAGAATTGACTTCCCCAAATAGCAAAATTGCAAAATCACAATCAAATGGAGAAAATTTTAAAAACCGAGTTGACAATAATAGCTCCATACAGCCATACATGCATACGATTCAGTGTGATGCTTACCGGATAAGCAGAGGATGCAGAAGGCTGACATCACCGTAACCCTGCCGTGGTCGCTGTCATTTGCGGAAGAAGAAGGCGGCCCCATTGCTGGAAGACGAAGGGTGTCGTTCCCGACAAACGATAAGAAACAAACTGGCAGCATAAGAAGAAGTTCGGTCCGCTGTCGGAAGATGAAAGCGTCGTCGTTGCCGGAAAACGATGAGTAACAACAGAGAGTTGTGGTGCCTTTGTAGTCCGCACAAATGGAAAATACTAAAATAGACGGTTTTAATATCCCTGGGAAAAAATATTCTAATCAATGCAGTTAAACGGTTTTAATCAATGCAGTTTTCGGTGACGATCGTCACGGAGTCTTGATTGCCTAGAGACGTCACTCTTTCATCGGTAATGGTTGGCGGCTCGTCCACCGTTGGAAGCCCAGTCAGGACCACCGTCATATGTCGACGTTGGTGTCAAGCGATCACACCATCCTCGTCCTATCAATAACTCGATTGTTCATGACTACCAGAGATGGAGACCGAACTTGCTGGTGATGGGTTAACTTCCTTGACGTGAAGATGAGGATTCATCAACTAAAGCACAGATCTACGATGTCGGCTAAGACTCGTGTCTCGTTTACGGTAGCTTTTAGAAAATTCAATTCGACACCCAAAACGATGGAAAACTATACATATGTAGTTGAGTCTTGAACTCGAATAAAACACATCTATATGATAACTAAGCTGACAAAGACCTATAATTTTGATGAATTTTTGGAATCAATAAGAGTTTAAGTTTATTTGGATTGTGGATCAGACCATACGAAATCGTGGAAATTTAATCTTCATTGTGGGAGGTCCGATCGATAGGATGTCATTCATCTTCGTCGCCTGATAGGGGAACAGTTGTCGCCGATTGTAGTTACGCGATTAAGAAAATAGAAGAGGAAGAAAAAGGGTTCTTCATGACAAAGGCGTAGATGTGGTTTTAGCAAACGCTAATTTTTCTTGACCACGATCTTCTTTAAAACCCAAAAGAAACAAAAAGCAACTATAGTGTTGTGTGGAAAATGCAGATTACTAAAATAGGACCCATTACGAATGTGTGTTATACAAATTTGAGTACAAAGACACGCACTTACGTAAGTATACACATGTGTATAATATACAAAAATACGTATATAAATGAGGAAAAATATGTACATTTGTACAATACATGAGTACATGCATGTACAAGATTGAAAATGAGTTCAAAATTTGTTTCTACCTCATGTATTGTACTCATTTTGTAAGACGTGTATACGACTGTTTACAATATAAAAAGAATAAGTACAACGTGTACAAAATATGTACACCAGTGTATAGATGAGTAAGTACAAAAATAAGTACCGTATATGTACAAGTTACGTACAAAAAATGTGTACGCTAAATAAAAATTGAGTACACACACGAATACAAGACACGTACATAAAGAAAAATAATAAGTACAAAATTTGATTCCAACCCCATGGGTTGTACTCGTTTTGGCAAAATGAGTAAAATTTAATAAAAATATGAGTACAAGCTTATTCGAGTTGTTTTTCGGTATTTGTATCTGTTGTATAGTACTCACTTTCTATGTACTTGTTTTTATACGTGATTTTATACTTATTTTTATTTGGTATACTTGTTGTTTCTTGACTTTGTATTCGTTTTATTTGATTTGTTATTTTTTTACTTTTTACTCAAGACCGTACACATTTATATACTCGAGTTTCTTGTCTTATACTGTACTAAAGTTTTTCATGTACTCATGTTTATTTTAAGTGTTATTTTTCCTTCATATACTCAACTACATACTCATGTTTATGTCATGTACTCGTTTACGTACTTGATTTTTACTTTCTTATAATCAATTTTGGTAATCAAATGATCATTTCTTCAAATTATTCTTCTATATTTGTTTATATTTGTTGTACTTTCTTTCTACATAATTGTTCCACACACTCCTTGCTTCAAGCTTACCCACTTTCTTATGTGTGCAGCAATTTTAATTTTTTATTTATAAATAGCAGAAATTTTACTTACTGAAACCAGGCTAATTCTACTATAAGGCGCTAACGTTTGGCGCATGCCGCGCATGAAATCCTCTCAAATTGAGTTTGGTGTTTCATGTTGCTTTGTTCGCCGGCATCGGGAAGCTTTCCTCTGTGAGTGCACTTCTTTGGGGCTTCCGGCTGTCTATGGAACACTGGCGGATCTTTAGATCTTTGGCAACTTTGCATCCCTACTTCGTTCTTTCTTTATTCTCTTTCTCTCATGAGTAAGTTGCCGTCTCCTGGTTCGTCTTTGTCCCCTGTTGGATTTGATCGAGAGGATAAGGATAAATTGGAGATCTCTCCTCCATCGTGGGCTTCCATCGTTGGGATTAAGGATGGTGATCTGAAATTCGTTGAGATGCCTGATTCTGCTTTATTGATGGAGTTCTTACTATCCCTATGGATGTGATTGCGAAAGGAATGGAGAAAATGCATGCAGCTGCTCTTGCTCAATTCGTGGGTTCTGCTCCACCAATTAGAGTGATTGTGTCGATGATTAACAGATTATGGAGAGGGTATGAAGGGGAGATTATACTCTCAAAGCTTTCTCAAGGTTTTTTCGTATTTGAATTCCCTTCGATCTCTCTTTGTGAATGGGTTCTGGGAAAGACCTAGTATATCCATCACTCTCCAATGGTTCTTCAGAAATGGCAACCAGGCATTGCTTCGTTGGATTTTGAAGTAAAGGGCTTACTATAAAGGTTTGTATACTTCTTGGGAAAGGTAAGCCATGTCCAGAGTATCTCTCCATCAATCTTGATGGATTGAGAATTTTGATTCCTGGTGTGAAAACATTTGAGATGAAGAAACCAAATGTTATACAAAAGGAATGGAGATCGAAATCCCTGCCAACATTAATGCCTACTAGTTTTCTAAGAGATGTGGAGTTTGAGCCTTCTTTTGAAGGAGAGATCCTACTTCCCAATGATGCTGGCTTGGCATCGACATGAGCGGGGCTGTCCATTGATATTGAGACTCCAGAGAGAGTGGAGATTGAGATGGTTCAGCAAGGTCTTGTACTTCAAGCTGAGCAAGTGGAGTCTACTGCCTTACCCTCTTTAGAGGTTGACATTGAGAATAATATTGATAAACTAGTCTCACGGGTTATTCAGAATGCTATTGGTGAGGAATATGAAGATGGAATTGATGAAACTAAAAATCATGATTGTATTTCAGTGATCCGCACTCTTGGTCAAGCAGTTTTGGGAGATTTTATTAGAAAGGAACCTTGCCTCCAGCTAAAGCCAAGAGGGGCCGTAAAAAGAAGAAATGAAGCTACTGGTTTGGAATGAAAGGGGCTTCAATACCCCTGTAAAGAGTAGTTATATAAGTAAATATTTACATAAATTTAGTATATATATACTTGGTATTTTGGAGACTCGAGTTAAGAGCAGTAGAGCTAAAAAGAATTTGAAGACTACCTTCCCGGATTGGAAGGGCTTTACTAATTATGATTATAGTAGTTTGGGGAAATTTTGGATTCTCTGGAGGAAAACCATTTAGCTTGATGTAATTTGGTACTTGATGACGCTCGATTTGTCGTGTTCATCTCCCATATTTAAGCAACATCCCATGCATATGTGTATAGTTTTGGGTAGAAGTTTAGGGTGTTTTTATGTATTTCTAGCTTCTATCTCGTTTAAGTGTCTCAGAACCGCTCGGGGTCTTTTTGATGTCGTTTTGGAGTGTTTTGTAAGATTTCAGGTTCGTGACGATGTTGAGGCACTATTCGGAACAATACGGGCATGCATGGATGAGTTAGGACGAGTCGAGAAGTGAAGAAGCTACAAAAGACTGGACGTTGTCAACGTTGCCGCTATAGGGGTGTCAAGTTTGCCGCTATGTGCATAGCGGCAAGGTTGACCAACCATAGCGGCAAAGTTGACAACTCTTTCTGGAAACAAGTCAAGATTGCTACTATGGATTTTTCAATCTTGCAGCTATATGCATAGCGGCAAGATTGACCAACCATAGTGGCAAAGTTGACATTCCAGAAAATTGAAGAATTTTTTGGAACTTCTATTTAAAGCACGATCATCCTGCATTTGGAGGACATACTTCCCAGGATGAAATTGAGAGTTTTAGGAAAGATTCGAGAGCAACAAGAAGGCGACTTCAAGAAGCTCGGGATTGACGAAATAATCAAGAAGACGAATCAAGTTGTCGAGAAGGTCGGCGAATTAGGTTTTTCATAATTCTTTGTGTAAACCTAGATTCGATGTCTTCCTCTTCTAATTTTGATTTTTCTATCAAGATTATGAGCGGCTAAACTTCTCTTGCTTAGATTAGATGAACCCTAGGTTAATTCCTATGAACGAATGATTTGATACGTTTGACGATTTATGCGAGTTGGATGGATTTCATTGCATATTGGATTTCGTTTTCGATTTGTATTTTGCCTTATCCACTTGAATTAAATCTATATTAGATTTTTCTTGGACTCGAAAGAGCTTGCATATCTAGAACGCCAAAATCAAATAACTAGGTTAGACGTTAACCCTCATCCGGGAGCGAATGAACTAGTCTGTCGTGTGAGCCATTCTAAATCGGTAAATCGCCTAGTGGGTTTTAGATCTTTGTCTTGAAAGAGTGGACTAGAATACTAGATAGGTAGCAAATTAGCAGACCCGAAAGGGCATAATTTGATTAGAGAAGAATTGCGACAGTGTAATGCATCTATCCTGTTTCGTTTAAATCGTGAAATTTTTCTATCATTTGTAAATTAGAATTACCTAGGGGGATTCGACATCTAAGCAGTTCATCTTTGATTGTCTAATCTCTTATCAAGCAGTCTTGCAACCTTGTTTATATTAAAGAAAATTTTCATTTTCTTTTGTGATTGATTGATCGTCGTGGCACCTAAACCACATTCATTGATATATCGATTAGTACTAATTACAACTTTGAGTAAGAACTTAGAGAGACCCTAGGGAAATTCGACCCAATTAATTCATTAACCGGTTTATTTTGAGAATGAGTAAAAACGTTCATCAGTACTCTGAGCAGCTTGCCTTAATGAAGATTGGAAAAGAGAATCGTTTTTACACTTGTGTGGGTTATGGTGCAAATAAGAGTGGAGAAAGGGAAAACATATATGATCAAACTTTTGGTAGTCTCCCTTTAGACCTCCCTCGTGCAGTTTTTGGAGATTTTAATGCCATTGTTTCTCCTGAGGAAGTTTCGAACTCAGTTGGTATCTCTTCAGGTATGTTTGATTTTCAGAGTTGGATTACGAGTAATGAGCTTGAAGATCATTCAATTGCTGGTACATTTTATACATGGCATAATAATACAATTGATGACCCTATTTTGAGGAGGCTTCATAGGTGTTTTGTTAATCCCCTCGGGATCTCAAATTTTAATTATAGCAGGGTGGAACTTCTTGAGCCTGGTGTTTCTGATCACTGTAGAAATTTTCTGGATTCAAATCTTATTATGCACTCCTTGCCAAAGTCTTTTAAGTTTTTAAACTTTTGGACTAACTGGTATGGTTACAAGGATTTTATTGATAAAGCCTAGAGTTCTCATGATGTTTTCTCTCATAGGAGAGGTTTTGAGCGCATTGATACTAGGCTTAGGAATGTTAATTCTGCTCTCAGACAATTTAATAGGCAGCATTTCTCGGGGATCAATGATAGAGTGTCTGCTGCAGAGACTATCATAAAGAATGATCAAGAAGCTACTCTTCAAACCCCTATTTCTAGCTTGATTGATAAAGCAAAGAGAAGTTATGAAGGACTCTTAAAGTTGTTGAGGAGGCTTTCTATCGTCAGAAATCTTCTGAAATTAGGCTGAAATTTGATGATTCTAATACCAAGTTCTTCCATAATTCTGTCAAAGCAAGGAAAACTAGAAATTAGAACTGGCAGCTTGAAAATGATGAAGGTAATATTGTTATAGGTATTAAAAATATCTTTGATATTATTGTTATATATTTTAACAAGCTGTTGGGGAGTGTTAATTCTATGGTGCAGCATATCTAGAGAGTTGGGGGATCTCTTGATTAAGAAGCTTCCTCCCTCCTTTGATGATCCTCTTTGTGCTCCTACTGAGTTTAAAGAAGTAAAAAATGCTCTGTTCTCAATCCCTAATGACAAAAGTCTAGGACTGGATGGATTCTCTGTTTGTTTCTTTGAAGATTTTTTGAATCTGATCAGTGTTGAAGTTGTGGATGCAGCCCAAAAATTCTTTAAACCTAGGGAATTACCTAGAATTGTGAATTCAACTCTCTTGTCTCTTATTCCCAAAAAGATTAATGCTGTTAATGTCAAAGATTATCACCCTATAGCCTGCTGCAATGTTTTATACAAGGTAATTACAAAGATTCTCTCTAAAAGATTGGTTTCTTGTCTTCCTAAGGTTATTAGCAACACTTAATCTACGTTTGTAAAAGGCAAATAGATTGAGTATAACATTCTTTTAGCACATGATCTGGTTAATGCTTATCACCTGAAACATATTTCTCTCAAATGTGCACTGAAAATTGATCTCAGAAAGGGTTTTGATTTGTTTAATCTTCACTATCTGTTTAATGTCATGGAAGCCATGAAGTTCCCTTTGAAGTTTATCAATTGCATTCGTGGGATGTCTTGATTCAGTAATGTTTAGTATTGGCCTCAATGGTAGATCGATGGGTTACTTTGCGGGTTGTAAGGGTATAGGCAAGGGGATCCCTTATCCCTTGCTTCGTTTGTGATTTCCATAGAATTCATCCATTGTTTACTATCTAAAGCTTATTTCGAAGGGCATATCCCTTTCCACCCTAAATGCAAGAAACTTGGGATTACAGAGTTGTGTTTTGCAGATGATCTTCTCGTTTTTACAAATGGAACAGTTGAAAGTATTACTAGGATTTAGGTGCTAATTGATTTTTATAGTTATTCAAGGTTACAGCTTAATCTTGAAAAAATTGAGATGTTCTTCTCTAGTTCTGTTCCTCAAAATGTCAGATCTGATGCTATTGTTGCCTCTAGTTTCAAGGAGGGGAAGCTCCCTGTGAGATATCTTGGAGTTCCTCTTATGTCTGGAAAACTCACAACTAAAGATTGTGAAGTCTTGATGGAAAAGATCATAGCTAGAGTCAAAGGATGGAGAGTTAAAACTCTTAGCTAAACTGGTAGGCTTCAACATGTCAAGTCAGTCCTCAATGCAATAAGCCAATACTAAATCTTTTTAAAAGACATGTAGTGATTTTCTTTGGGATGTTAGAGATGGTGAAAGGAAAAGAGTAAAGATTACTTGAAAAAATATTACTCTTTTATTGAGATTAGGAGTGAGAGATCTTTGTGATTGAAATTCGGCATGCATTATTCGTCATGTTTGGAATATTCTCATAAAGGCAGGCTCACTATGAATTGCTTGGATTATGGAATAAAGAGTTAAAGAGATGCACCATTTTGAACTGCGTTGCGGCTCCTTATCACTCCTGGGTATGGAGAAGAATTCTGATTGCTCGTGATAAGGCTTCCAGCTTCATTACCTTTGATCAGAATCTGAATCCCATGTGGTGTGACAGGATTATGTCTAAATATTCATTCTCAACTGTTTGGGATACTATTAGAAAGAGAAGTCCCATGTTTTTTGGTACCAGATTGTTTGGATAGCTCCTCTGATTCTTAAGCATTTTTTTATCCTTTGGCTTGCTATTCGTGATCGTCTTACTACTCGTCTGAAGATGGTTTTTTGGGGTTTGGCGACGGACATCTCTTGTATGTTGTGTGATGATGGTATTGATGACATTGACCATTTTTTGTTGATTGTCATTTCATTCAAAGGATTAAACAGTTCTGTTTGGGAGGAGATTATCCGTCCTTTGTTGATTGGCAAGGAGACCAAATATTTGTGTTTAAATTATTGAGGCCCTTCTCACAATTCTTGTTCTTTTTGAATTTTGTGGAGAGCTATTTTTAGCTCGGTCTGATATGAAAGATGCAAGAGAAATGCAAATGAAGCTCCTACGCCGGCCTTTGATATTGCCAGGAAATTCTGCAAAGATACCCTTATATATATTAATAGTTGTCTTGGATAGTTGTCTTTTTGATTTCTTTTAGATAGCTTACATGTCTTTTTGTAAGTAATGAGCAGATTGTGTATCGACTTTATTCTGGCGGAGTTGTCTAGGTTGGAACTTTCTGCATAATCGATGAATAAGAATGCATAATGTTCATCGAAAAAAAATTCAAAATAATAAATAAAATATTAGTTTAAGCTAAGAAAATAATAGTACATAAGAATACAAGGAAAAAAAGTCATAAACTAAAAGCGGAAAAAATAGTTCCAGATAAAAGATAATAGAAAATATCAAGTATACCCCTTAATTTAAAAGACTATTATTATTCGTCAGATGAAAAAATTAAATGGATGGTCAAGATTTATTCTTGCCCCAGTAGCCAACACTCCAAAAACCCTGATTGTTAAAAGTATCCCATCAATTAGATTTTTATGAATTGTAAAGTGAAGTGGAGTATATGTAACAATGATTTGCAATTCAAGGGAGTATCATGAATAGGAGATGGGTAAATTTACACTTGTTGCAAGTCAAAATGATAATTTTATTTGGGATCCATTTATCTTATAAAATATTTTTAAATTCATTTAAGATCCATATTTAATTACATTTAAATTAATGTGAATAAAATATAAATATTTTATATATAGATCCCACTTTTGTTAATATTTTAGAATTACATTAATGGAAAACTTTGAAAATATAGTAGGTAAAATTATAAAATAAGATGATATAGAAGTAGAATTCACTTATACAAATAAAAATGATTTTATTCAATGTACTAATGCACCAGAATTCTTGCTTAAAATATATATTGGGATGCAAAAATATTAATTATCCAAAAATATTACTCAATTATATGCAAAAGTATACAACTTGATTTCATATAGTCACCGGTTAATTACGTATAGTCACTGGATAATTAACTGTTAAATACAATTAGATTAGTGGCTTTTCTTGTATAGGGCTAGTGCTACCATCCACGTCAATGTCCAAACTCTGGTCATCTTTGGCGGCGGCGGGAGCCCAGCAGAATATCTCGTCCGGTACGGTTCGGGGAGTTCTCATTTTCCAACCCTCCACCACATTCATAAAAAAATGAGCTCTCTGCAAACTGCTTCCGGCATCTCCGCATCACAAGCCAACTTCAATCGCCGCCGATTCCTCGACTCAAAGAGAGCAGATACGCATGCAATCCGATTCCGATGTCGGAACCCTATTACGACGGTGTCTTGTCTCAACGTCGACACCGTCAAACTGGCGGCCAAATCCGAGCCACCAGCAATGGCGAGCAGCAGCACCAGCAGCAAAGAGATAATGGAGGCTGAGGCGAAAGTTCTGGTAGGGACTTACGCCAGAGCTCCCGTGGTTCTGACAAGTGGCAAAGGCTGTAAGCTTTACGATTTGGAAGGACGCGAGTATTTGGATTTAACCTCTGGAATCGCCGTCAATGCTTTGGGACACTGCGATTCCGACTGGCTTAAGGCCTTGATTGACCAGGCTGGTTTGTTGACTCACGTTAGCAATGTCTATTACTCCGTTCCTCAGGTTTGGTTTAATTTAATCATCATCATTGTGTTTTCATTTGTCTCTTTTAGTTTCCTTGATTAGGATTCGTTCAATGATGAGATTGATTTGTGATTGTTCGTCGTTCCTCAGGTTTGGTTTAATTAATCATTTTGTTATTAATTTGTCTGTTTAGCTTCTTTTTTATTCGCGTTCTTCAATGGTGGAGATTGATTTGTGATTGTGTGTTGGGGCAGGTGGAGCTAGCCAAGATCTTGGTAGATAGTTCATTTGCTGATAGGGTGTTCTTCTGCAACTCCGGAACCGAAGCGAACGAAGCTGCAATCAAGTTTGCTAGGAAGTTCCAGAGGCATTCTTCCAACCCAGCAGCAACTGAATTCGTTTCCTTCAGCCATAGTTTCCATGGAAGGACAATTGGTGCATTGGCTCTTACGAGTAAAGAGCAGTATAGGAGTCCTTTTGAACCTGTCATGCCTGGAGTTAACTTCGTGAAGTTTGGAGACATCGAAGCCTCCAGGAAGGCGATTCAGCGAGGGAAGACGGCTGCGGTCTTCGTTGAGCCGGTCCAAGGCGAGGGAGGCATATATGGCGCTGGAAAGGAGTTCTTGCAGTTCCTCCGTGCTGCTTGCGACAAAGCTGGTGCTCTCCTCGTCTTTGATGAGGTAATTATAAGCTGCTGATGCCATTAATTCCCTTGCTTATATATCACTTGTGAAAGAACTTAGAAAGCTTGATATCACTGGGAAATTGCATCCCTGTTGAGCTGCTGTTAATCGAAGCAATCTGTTGATTTTCCACCATGAACAGTGCGTGCTATCGTGCTTTAGCCGGCACCCTAAACGATTAGAACGATTGCTTTGCATCTTGTGTACGTAGTTTCATGTTGAATGTTGTTGAAATTCGCTACTCTCTCGGCTTTTGCAGGTGCAATGTGGTATAGGGCGAACCGGACATCTCTGGGCGCACGAAGCATACAGTGTCTTCCCAGATATAATGACGCTCGCCAAACCACTTGCCGGCGGATTACCAATTGGAGCCGTACTGCTGACCGAAAGAGTTGCTTCAGCCATTAGCTACGGAGACCACGGGAGCACATTCGCCGGTGGCCCTCTGATCTGCAGTGCAGCTCTTTCCGTCCTGAAGAAGATCTCGGACCCCAGTTTCTTAGCCAGTGTGACCGAGAAAGGGCGGTACTTCAAGGATCTCCTGAAGCAGAAGCTCGGTAATAACCCACATGTGAAAGAAATCCGAGGAGCAGGGCTCATTATCGGAGTTGACTTGGACGTTGCAGCTTCGCCATTGGTGGACGCGTGTCGGGAAGCCGGCCTTCTGGTACTGACTGCTGGGAAAGGGAATGTGGTGAGGCTTGTGCCTCCTTTGGTGATAACTGAGCAGGAACTCAGCCTGGCTGCTGATATTCTGGAAAAGGCTTTGCCAGCACTTGATGCAAGCGATTCCAAGTAGATGGATCTTAGGAATAAGCTATTTAAAAGGGATAATTTTTTTGACTTGGTGCCAATATGAGTTGCACACATTGGTGATTTGGTGTTGTAATTTGTGTAATCTGAATTGCTAAAGTTATTAAGCTTTGTTGTAAGTGGTTTTAGTTTGCCTATTTGTGAAATTTGAGTCTCTTTCCAATGCTCGTCAGCTTTTATGGTTTTAGCAATGCTGTTATAACTACTTCGGTTTGACCTCAAAAGCGACGATCATGTTGGTAAGGGCTAGCTGCCAGCAATTTGGGGATAAGCCCTTACGAAGCGAAGGTATATTCCATCGTAATGGAGTTTCTGCTTCAGATTACAGTTCCTTTGCAGCTGTTCAGAGCTGACTTGAGGAACGTGATTCAGTCCACTGGAAAACTTCTCCTGCCTTTCCTGCTTGGTTAAGGTTAGTGTAATCTGGAAACCTTCTCCTGGCTTTCCTGCTTGGTTAGGTTGTTAGTTCAATTCCTTTCATACGAAGAATTTGAAACTAAAGGTGGTCTAAGTGCTAGTAATTTTGAAGAAACGTATTCCTTAATTGTAAATAGGATAGTTGAAGGAATATAATTATCTTAATGGTGGAGCCGTGGAGAGCAGGTGCCAAAAATCCGACACTGTTTCTCAAGGCTAGTAGGTGTTATCAAGCTTCTAAATCTGTTGAATTTGATAATGATGATGAACAGTTGAACACTATGCAACCAGATGCTGGAATTTTTGTATAAGAGTAATCAGTAATGGGAGAGTTAGTCCTTCTATCCTATGCATCGTATTGCGTAGTTCAGATTCTGTTGTGCAAGTCTAGTAGACTTACTGAAAGACATTGTTATTATGATGGATCTTCTAAGGATATGATTGATTCGCTGCCAAAAGTTTAAGATCATCTCTGATTCTGAATTTTTATGTTGTTTTGGACAGTGGGATCTGTTATGATGAGTCTCTTCAACTATTTCGCCAGCATGCTTTCAAGAATAGATTAGACTCTCCAATTCATGGTTATGCGGCATTATCACAACGTGTTGTGAATTACGCCAAGGGGCTTCCCTTAGCGCTAGGAGTTTTGGGGTCCAGTTTAATCAACATGGGATATAGATGTCTGGGAAAGCAAACTGAAGGACCTAGAAGAAGTTCCCGACCTGGACATAGCCAAGATCCTTAGTCGAAGCTTTGATGTGCTTGATACATCTATGAAGCACATTTTTCTTGATGTTGCATGTTTCTTTAAAGGCGAGGATTAAGACTATGTTGTCAGCATACCTGAAGACTGTGGCTTCAAATGATGTTACGGATTGGAAGTCCTTTGTAGATCTCTCATGAGCCAGGATAACAAGATATGGATGCATGAATTGTTGCAACAGATGGGATGGGAGGTTGTCAGACAAGAGTCTTTTAATGATGCTGGCAGGCGCAGTAGGTTGTGGAATCAACGGGGATTTTTTAGAGCTTATAATATGCGCAAATAGATCACATCTCAGAACAAACTTCTTGTTCTGATCGTCCTCTTGGTCTGATGATCATGCACAATACATCCATCGGAACCAAACGAGACGACAACCATTTCTAGTTAGTTGACCAACGGACACAAAGTTCGGAATAATGTTGGGAACATATAGAGTATTAGGCAAAACAAGATTCGAAGTAGTGAGAGTGCCAATTCCGTTGCTTGGCAGACACTATCCATTAGCAACCTCCACTTATTGATTTTCGAGAATTTGATAATCACGGAAAAGATTTAGTTTCCCTGTCATATGGTTAAAGGAAGCTGAATCAAGGAAGCACTGAGAGGAAATACCTGACAACCCCAGAGAAGCAGTTGAAGTGTTGCTTGAACTAGATTATCAAGAGAATCATCAGCTGTAATAGAGGTAAAACTCGAGGGACTGACCGAAGCTATATCTGAAGCACTGTCGAGCCTAATGCTCAAATCCTTAACCAAAAAACCAGATGAAACACAACCAGTTCGAGCATTGTTTGCAGATCGCTTCTAGCAGTCAACAATGATATGACCTGTTTCTTGCAGTACGTACAAATATTCCGCTTTCGACAATGACTATAAAAATGACCTAGTTCCTGACAATGACGGCAACACACCTCTTTCAAGTTGGATGGCGATGAGATTGGACCCAATGAAACTGGTGACTTGGAGAAGAACTAATGCCGCAGTTTTTCGGTAGCAAAACATTCCCTCAGGCGGTTGGTCTACCAATGTTATCCAGCTGAGCTTGAGTCCTTAGTCTAGTCTCTGCTCGAATGAGTTATCTGAGGGTGTCCTTCGTATCATATTTGTTGGCTGAAATTAATTGGGATCGTAAGCTTTCGTACTCTGGACGAAGGCGCGCCACTGGGAAGCTCGAACACGTTTACGTTACCTTTGAATCTCAGAATTGGTTGTTGCAGACAGCGTAGATGCGGATAGCAGATCGATTTCAGTCCATTGTGATAGATTTGACAGAGAAAACTCCAAATCGAAGAGTTGTGAAGCGCTCACATGAGAGTAGGTTGCTTTGAGGTGATTGCCGGCATCAACAACCGAAGGAAAAGAGCACAAAGAGAGAGCGATGGTTAAATCAACTGAGCTGAGGATATAAGATAGAACTCGGGCGTTGTTCATGTGCCAGGTAGCTAGAGCAGCAGTAGGATCGATGGAATCCGAATCAGTGGTGGTGACGGAGTTATTGGTTCCGCCAATTGCTGGAGTCTCGGGAGCAGCAGTCGGAGTCATCGTAGTGGCCGTCAGAGTTGCAGCTGAAATCTCGATCGATGGTTGCTTCTTACTACCATCTAAATAAGGTATAATCCATTTGCCTCGAGTGAAGGTGCTAAAAGAGAACTCACAGAGAGTGTAATTACGACCATTAAAACGAACATACACAAAATTGGAATAAAAATGCTTTGTTGAAGGCTCTGATATCATGTTAGACATAGAGATCAAACTAAGAAGCAAAGAATATGAAAATAAAATTTAACATGGTTTTTGTTCGGAATGATCGATTAGTCCACGGGATGAATATAGAGTTTGCATTGATGAATCAGAGAAGGAAGAAGAAGAAGCTATCTAATACACAACAGCGGCAGAAGTATATATAGATAAATAAGGGAGAAACTACGAGACTACCCCAAACCTCACCCACATACAACTCGAGTCCAAGGGCCGCGGATACATTAACACTTGATGTGAAGAATGCATTCCTAAATGGGGATTTGGCTGAAAAAGTTTATTTGAATCCTCCTCCAAGTACTCCGTATACTAATATTAAGCAAGTTTGCAAGTTAAGGAAGTCTTTATACGGGTTAAAGCAATCACTGAGAGCTTGATTTGAGAGATTTCCAGTGGCAGTAAGAGCTGGAGGATATACCCAATGTCAGACTTATGATACATTATTTGTGAAGCAAAGCAGAACAGGGAAACTGCCGATTCTTATTTTTTATATTGATGACATAATCATGACAGGTGATGATCATGAAGAGATTGTAAGAATGAAGGAGAGGCTGGCTAAAGAGTTTAGAGTTGAAGGAGATAGCTCCATCCTACCAGAGTGGTTTTCATCTCCATTTGACAAGTTGGTTCCAACTGAAGCACAAGTGATGGTGCCTCCGGATGGGTACACGAATCAAACTTAAAGGATTGGTGGCTCTGTGGGTTATTTTTTACATGTGGGGATCAATGTCGTCTTCGGAGGATCTGAGCCTTGAGTACCGTATCAGCAGCAAAGGGGAAGACGTTGATATCTGAAGTTGGGTTTTTGTTGGCTAGAGGTACCATGGTCAAGTCAGAACACATGTGGATGTGTTTCATCCCAGCACTGTTGTTCAAGACGATTAAGAGAAATAGAAGCAATTTGGGGAGTTATGTTGAGTCTTTCATTGAAACGTATATTCCAGTTTTGACGGTGAAGAGTTGTGTTGCTGTATCCGATATGCTGTGACAAAGATGGCAAAGTAGTTGACAACATTAAAAAGAACTCCCAGTAATGGAAAAATAGTTCTCGTCTCCCTAATTCATGCTACCTCTACATTCGAAAGGTTCAAGCAATCACTATTATACATTCGTGCTATCACGTTTGCTGTTTCGGTGCAGTTTGGGAACAATTGATGAAGCATTATTTTGATGTCCTTCGCATGCAGGACTGAGATCTTGTAGGCTTCATGGTGGCCGCAAGTGTTCACAATGAACCCTGGTGCTTTCATTTCTGCTCCGTCTCTTGACGACTCAAGTTATTTGGAGGTAAACTTCCGGAAAAGAAGCTATTGCGCCATTTTGAAAAGAAAAGGTTACCGTGTACTCCAACATATGCTGTTATACTGTACCGTGATCTCACTCTCGACAACTTAAATTATTGGAAAGTAACGAAAAAACCATTACGCCATTTTGGAAAGGAAATGGTTACGGTGTGATTTCAACAATACAGTGATCTTGTTTTATTTTTAATTGAAGCCGGTGTGAGTTGCATTATTGCATACATTAATGGTGAATTGGTGGTGTAGTAAATTGTAATTTATGTAGTCTGAGTTAGTAAAGCTTTTTTGTAAGTGGTTCTAGTTTGCTAATTTGTGAAATGTGAGTCTCTTTCCAATGTTTGTTTGTAAGATTTTATGGTTTTAGCAATCTTGTTTTGATTCGATCGTTTGATAATTAGGTTGGTCAGGTGTATTGTAAAAACCTCTCTAAAGAAGTATTTTTCAAATCGATGACATTTGAACCATTAGTACTTCCAAAATTGTTAACAAACTCATGAAACAATTGTGATCTCTTCACTTCCATCTCTCAATTCCACTATTCAATTAGACAATAAGCTGCCGCATACATAACTACTTGCCCGAGCCCTAAGCAATGTTGCCTGAAAAAACGAAGCTATACGAACCCGAACATGAGCCAAACATCAACATGTTTGAGGTGATATGTCAACTTAACAAACAATTTTGGAATTCAGAATTTGACGGCAATGACCATGTTGTACAGTTTGAAAAATATTAGTGGACTGGAAGTTACTTTTTAAGAGTATTGATGGTCACGTTGGCACATACACAATAGGTTAGTAACCTCAATGGATATTAAGCCGTTGTTTCCTTCTTCATTTGAAAGTACAAAAACTTCAAGAAGAAAAACAAAAAAGGAAGCAGACAAGGCAAGTCAAATCCTCCCTGTAATTGCTCCGTTACCACCAAATCCAATCACTGTCTCATCCTTCGTTGGTTTCTCCGTCGCACGCCACCGGTCAATCTCCATCTCCATCTATCGACAAAGCTTTAGCTGCTCCTTCCAATTCGTTAGCCAGAGCCATGGCGTCATCTCCGTAATCTCCAGCGAACAAGATCGACTCAGCTCACCAGCTCTACAGAGACTGTCAGTACGCTGTGGCACTTGGATTCTACATGGAAGCGCTTTCCATGATGGCTAACACCAGCCCTCAGAAGATCTCCCTCCACAGCAACCGAGCTGCTTGCTATCTCAAGCTCCACGATTTCAAGAAGGTAAGGTAACGTCTTCAAATCCCGGCTTATCCCATTTTCGAGTTTTTTTTTCTTTTTCGAATTGAATTCCGATTTTTTTGGTGTGTTGTGACACAGGCAGCTGAAGAGTGTACATCCGTGCTTGAGCTTGATCAAGACCACACTGGAGCGTTGATGCTGCGGGCACAGACGTTAGTTACTCTCAAAGACTATCACTCTGCGCTCTTTGATGTCAATCGGCTATTGGAGCTGGACCCTCATTCTGACGTTTACCACAATCTTGAAACTCGTTTGAGAACACAGTTGGTAATTGAATTTTTCCCCTTGGCCTTAATTCGATCTGTGTCATTCTTATTTATATTTGATAGATTGTGAAAATAGAGTGTTGGGGACTGGTTTCCTTCCCTAGAAGTTCTATCTAATGAAATGACTTCAGAAGTGCCCCCATTTTTAACAATTATCTTCTTTTATAATATACGAATAATCGCGATATGGGCCTAGTATAGTTGACATCATATGCTTTCGTCTTGAAGAACATCTGGTTAATTTAGTCCCTTTACATTCTTTGTGCTTTGACTAAAGTTTCTATCTTGTTTGTCATTGCCCAAAATTGTATTGCAAACTCCTTTCATTGTTTGATACTTCTTACTGTCCAGTTAATGAAGTGTTTTTACTTTGTTTTGGTTCAGAAAGTCCCTAGCTTCAATACCTGAGTCTGAAGCTGAACTGGAAGAAGAGGACGATAACGAATCGGAAGATGAACAAGACAGCATAGAGCAGACCAGTAAACTCGAGCCTGATGAAAGTAGTAACGAAAGTACTGTCGGTGCCGGAGAAGGTTTTGGTGAAGAACAGAGATCTGAGTCCAAGAAAAGCAGCATCACAGCCGAAGTAATTGCGCAAGCACAGAAAAAGGCAGCCGAGCCGAGGACAAGCATTGCATCCGAAGTTATTGCACAGGCACAGAAGGCGAAGCTATCGCCCGATCAACAACAGTCGAAAGGATGGCAGGCGATTCCGAAACCAAAGGGACACTCGACGCTGAATTACGGGCGATGGGACAGAGTCGTGGTTGATGACTCTAGCGAAGAAGATGACGGTGACGAGGATGATGATGAAGAAGAGTGTCGACCGCAGTATAGGTTCCGTGTTCGAACTGTTGGCATGCAACCTGTAAAGTGAAAAGGACCGAACTTCATACCATTGCTTACGTCGCCACAAGGGAGGGGACATTTCAGTTCAAGATTGTTCTTTTTGTAGTCCGTGGTGAACCCAGAGAAATGCATCTTCTGGTAGAAACTGCTGCTGTAATCGGGACGGAAGACGAAAGCCGGCTGCGTATCGAATCCGTTGGAAATCGCTGGCTGGTGTCGTTGCATTGCAACAAACTTGTACTTGTACATTACCTTAATGTTTGGATTTGGTTGTTGGGTAGAAGAAGAGATTACTTATAGGGGACAACAATTCGTGAGTTGTAGGAAATCAATAAAGCTGTGAATATTATTTGGCATCAAATGTCATTTTGGATACAACATATCAGGAGCGAGTTAGCCTTCTAACACATGACCTTCCACTCGTCGAACGAGTGACAACCGCAGATTGGGACCGAATCGTAAATTATCCGCTTGTCCTCTTTTCTCATTCGATTTAGCTTTCAAAGGAAAGAAAAAATAAATATTTTTTCGCCCATAATTCAAAAGTCAAAACACCAACTTGAAACATCAAGTTGTAATCAAATAAGTTATATTTTACTAAGTTAACATCGGCCAATAGCTAGTCATAATTTAGTTCAGTTATCCATGAGTATTCAATCCATCAGGCTCCATAACAGCAAAAGTTAAACCGGAAAAGATGTATTTTGAAAGGACTGGAATAGATTTGCCGCAAACTTTAACAATCTATTTTGCTAAGATTGTTTCTTAGCTTTTTACCAATCTGATTACCAGGTTTTTCAAACCACACAAGCAAGCAGGTCACTTCCGATAGCAATAACAAAGAATCTCACAACAACACTGACGAGCCATGACAGATCGAGTTTGCCAATCAGCACCGCTATTCTCTATCAGACTCCCAACAGCTTCTTGATATCGTACTGCCAGCCAGTCCGGAGAAAGCATACATCACATGGGATGATCCCAATGCAACTCAAATGAGAAAGAAGACACATTTACTTAAATAAGATTGTTATGTCAGTACCTCGATGCTTAGGGGAGAAGTTGTTGGGTAGTAACGATCAACAACTTGGCCTTGTTTGTTGACAAGGAACTTGACAAAGTTCCATTGGATGTCGTCACCGAAAATTCCCCATTTCCCTGTCTTCAACAACTTGTACAGTGGGGATGCATTCTCTCCATTCACCTCAATCTTATGATGATCACCAACAGATTCCAAATGAGACGAGAGATATACTACTACTACTACTACTACTGCCCCTTTCTCCTGCAAAAAAATAAAAGATGTACCTTGTTGAATATGGGGAACTCGGACTTGAATCGACTGCAAACGAATGCTTCAATCTCGTCGTTGTTTCCAGGTTCTTCGGCTCCAAACTGGTTGCAAGGGAATGCCAGTATCTCCAACCCTGCAGTTACTCCAGGTTGTGATATCAAGTGAAGATTCATCTTCTAACATATGAATTTTTTTTATTAACCTTGATCTTTGTACTTGTGATACAAATCATTCAGCTCCGTGTAGTTTGAGTTGGTCATGCCACTGCAGAAATAAATAAAGCCAATTGACAGCAGATTCAACATGGTCCTTGACAAATATTATCAATAATAATCATAATTATTATGGGGATTACCATTTGGAAGCAACATTGATAATAAGCAGGACCTTCCCCTTGTAGATACCGAGACTTACATCATTTCCCTTAGCATTCTGCACCAGTCAAAAGAAAAGGGGTTGGACTTGGATGGATAATAGACAGAGCTTAAAGAATTGGAGTCTTCCTCCATGGATAAAAGAAAAAGTATGATCTGAAACAACCCCCAAGTCATCAACTTTTCTACGGGTTGCAGTTTCTATATAATGAATGATCAAAGAAGATTCGTAGCGAGGTAGAAAGGAGGGAGATTCATTGGTCGAACTCAAAAGAGACTGACCTTTACAGTGAAATCGTATATGGAATCTGGGCTCTGTTGTGCTTCGCTCGACATTTTTGCAGAACTCAAAGCGATTTGTTTGACTTGACTAATAAGGTCTCCGCTCGACAAATGGCCTGGACCGGAGATAGGAAGGGCAATTCACCCTTTACTCCCCACCTATACTGCTACTTACCCTTCGGTCACCCTACTACCTATTGGAAATGAAAAAACACTACTTTACTACTTTACTTTTAACAAACTAAATTGCTAAAAAACGCTCTAAGTCTTACAAAAAAACGTTCTAAAACTTAAAATCGAGACATGAAATGACACAAATTCTCTGATACATGTCTTTATAAGAGGTTTCAACTAATTAAGGAGTCATTCCTAGCAGTCAATGAATATCACCATTAAACGCCGTCGGCGTTGCCACCACTGTCGCCGCAATTGTGGTTGTTGTCACCGCCGTCGCCATTACGAAGTCAGTTCGCATAAAAAATTATGCCGCCGGTATACATAATAATGGCGCCATTTATCGGTGACGGTACGAGTAATAAAGGCACTCATTTACAAGCGTCGGTACGAGTAATGAAGGCGTCATTTACCAGAGCCGATACCAATTAATGGCGCCATTAAACGATGCCGATACCAATTAATGGTGACATTAATTGGCGTCGGTAGATATGTAGGTGGCGTCATTTACTGGCGGCGATAATTTTTGTTTTTGGAATTTATATAATTTAATTATTAATTACAGTACTCATTAAGTAGTAATTTATTTCAATTAATTATATTAATTATTAAAATTAATAGGTGTAATCATAATATGATTGAAATTATTAAATGTGATAGTAGTAATTATAATAGTATTTTATGTAATCACTTTCATTTATTAATTTTTTTAGATTAAAATTAATAACTAATAATATTGTATGTAATCAATAATCAACCCCGTTTAGTAGTTAGTTTAAATTAAAATTATTAAGTAATAGTATTGTCTATACCGAGTAATTACTTCTTCTATTGTAATTTAGTTAAATTGATTTATTGAATGTGTCTCCTTATTGCAGTTGAGGATTGGTAGAATTATTGTTCGTGGTCTTGAAGAAGTGCAGTGATAAGCCATACGGTAAGTCCTCATTCTTGTACAAAATAAATAGTTGTGGATCGTAGGGTTAATGTTTCGCATTGGTGAACAATTACTTTGAGCATAGTACACCGACTGATAGGTTTTGTTATATGATGTCTAGGAAAGTTTTGTTGATGGTGATGACAATATTAGTATAGAAGATGATGACGTTGAAGAATACATGGATTATGGTGGTTATTTCGTAAACAGATTGTTTTACAACACAATCACTGATGTGAGTTCTGCGGCGAAGAACATTGCTTTAAGCTTAGGGTTCCAAATGACTCATGGCTCATATAAGAAAAACCCCAGTGAAGTCCAAAAACGTTTGTACTTGTATTGCTGGCATGGTGGTAGGAGCAAATCACAGTCTACTGCATCTAAGGCTGGACAACGATTGCTCTCAGAATTGGATAATCCGAAACCACACCAGTCAAATTCGGTTAGCGAATATCCAATCCAATATAGAAAACAGTTATGGTTAACTAATTTGAGAGTTGTCAATGTTCTGGATACTTAAAGTTATATTACTGGTGTATTCGGTAAACGCATTTGCAAACCGGTCAAAAAGTTAAAGTCTAATATCACTTCTATAATTTAATAGAATTTAGAAGTATCTCACACTTGTTATGTTCGAGTAATGGATTTACTTAAAATAATGTATTCTTTTTGGAATAGAGATTATGGTAAAATGACTTTACCAATAACAAATGTACAGAAAAAATATAGCTAATTTAAAGTTTAAACAAAGCTTTCAATATGAAATGATTTTACCATCATAAGTCACTCATTTTATTAAGTTTAAAAAATCAGTTATTTCTAATGTTGTCCACTTACTAGCCCGGATATGGTTGATCGGGTCGTTATTCGGTTAAAACCGTGTCTGGTTGTTAAACGATTACAGTTGACCGGTAAGCATAATATGTTACATAGTAGGTTATTGAATATGTCGAATGAACAAATACGGTTATCCGGTTTGACTGGTTCGGTTAACCGCTAACCGATTGATTTCCACCCCTAACTGCATCTTCCGAGAGTTCAAGTACGACAACCTCCTTGAACTCGGGTTGTAGGTTCATGTTGTGTTCGCAGCCTAAACCGGTTGGCGTGGGGTGGAAATGGAGGATTGACATTGTCAAAAATGATGAAAACTCTGGGATGCCTAGGTCATTCCACAAACACAAGTTCGAGTTGTGGCATGAAGGAACACAACAATGGAATCAGCTCACATTGGAGATGAAAGAGGAAATTAGTCAGTAGGAGGAAAATCACGTGCCTTTGAGACTAATGCAGAGCATAATCAACAATACGTATGTCAGTATGATCAATATGAAATAAATTTACAATGAGACGGTGAAGATAAGGCGGTTTGTTGGGCGGCATGAACCCCATGCAATGGACATTAACAGAAGTGATGAAATTGGGGTACTTCATTAAATACCTCAGGGATGCCAAAAACCGTGTCACTCATCTCTTCATCTCACACGTGGAGTCACTTCGGATGTTGCACCCATGGTATTTTGCCGTCCTGATTGACTCCACGTACAAGACGAACGTGTACAAGAAGGTGGTGGTTAAGTTTGTAGGTGTGACGCCGGTGATGGACGATTTTTAACTCGTCTTCAAAATAATCCGATTATTAAATTAATCGGAGTCAAATTTTCCTAGGGTCTCAATGTTGTAATTACTCAAAGTTATGAAAACTGCTAATCGATTAAACAGGTTTTGTAGTGTAGGTTCCACGATCTCTAAAACTATCAATTATTCTAATAATGCAAATGACAGGTAAAATAACACAAGACTGCAAGACTGCACGATATAAGATGTGGGCGACATGGAAGAACACGGTTTAGACTTCGAATCCTCCTAGACTATCCAAATTCACAAATGATAGATAAATTCAACGATTTAAGCAAAATATGATAGAGTCAATTAACCGTCACTTTTGGGTCCGCTAATCTGCTACCTATCTACCTATCTACCTATCAATGGTCTAAAATCCGCCAGGCGACAAAACAAACGAGAACTACTCACACGACGGACTAGTTTTTTCGTTCCCAGATGAGGGGTTAACGCCTAACCTAGTTGGTTAATTTCAGTGTTCTAGATATGCAAACTCTTTCGAGACGAAGAAAAATCTAATAAAGTTCTATTCAAGACGGCCAAGCAAGAATAAGAACGGAAATAAAATTAAACATAAACCAAAATCCAACGAACTCGTAAAATCGTCAACTTCAAACAATCATCTGTTCACAAGGAACTACATAGGGTTCATCTAATCTATGTACGAGGAGTTTAGCTACTCATAACTTCGAACAAATCAAAATCAACAAAGAAACACATTGGAATTAGGTTTACAAGAAGAAATCCGAATAACCTAATTTCGCCAAGAACCGTCAAAGAAATCAATAAGTCCATCTTGATTATTTCTTCTGATCTGAGCTCCTTGAATTTGATGCCTTCTTGTCGCTCTAAAGTCTCTGAACTTTCCTCTAATCTTCGTCCAAAAAGGTCTGTTTTCGAATGAGGGAGAACCGGGCTTTAAATAGAATTTTCCAAAATCCTTTTAAATCGTGGATTGTCAATATTGGCGCTACAGTGCATAGCCTAAACTTTGATAGGTTCATAGAGCTAATACTGACGAAATTTCCAGAATGGGGTGTCAACATTGGCGCTATGAATGGTCAAAGTTGGTGCTATGTACATAGCGCCAGGTTTGACCGGTCCATAGCGCCAAATATTGACATAACTTCGTGATGAAAGTTGTAAGAAATTGAACGAGGTTTCCAATGCCGCCAACCTTGCATCAATCGGACTTCTAAGATAGGAGATATGTCCAAAATACGAAACTGTAACGTTTTCTAACCAAGTCTAGATCCAAACTCCTTGAAGATGCCAAAATGCTCCCCATTTCTTGTCCTAGACAATACAGACACACTGTATCACTCTGAGTAATGCCTCGATTTCTTTATGTACCTGAAATCTATAAAAAAACACTACAAACGACATCAAATGGACCCCGACCGGGTCCGAGACACTAAATCGAGATAAAAACTTAAAATGCATAAAACATCCTAAACTTCTACCTAAAGCAATACAATTATGCATGAAATATCACTTAAATGAGGATGATGAACATAACAAATCGAGTATCATCAAATACCTCCACACTTAACCTTTACTAGTCCTCAAGCAAAAAGCTATAAAAGCAATGGAACACATCTACAACCAAATCAACTACTAACAAAGCAAAGATAATGCATAATCCTTAATGCATCCCTAAATTTCTTAATAAAGAAATGAACATTTAAACAAACCAAAATAGGAAGTAAAAGTCTTACAACAAGTTCTCTAACTTGCCACACATCATCATACACGTTACACCAACCATGTGACTTACTCTGAAGTGAAATTTCAGCTTATAAATGAAGCCAATAATGAACTCACTCACGCCGTTTTACGGACAGTGTTTGTGCGCTCATCATCAACTCTGAAGTTTTCTTTCAACACTTACATATCAACCTACTCCTGCTCATCACATCAAGGCACTTCAAGCACCAATTCAGAGGTATTTTATTTGGCTTTGTCATTTGGACAGAAAAGAGAAGAGAAGGTGAAATGACTTTTGATGGTGGGTGTACATAGCGGCGAACGACTCGGTCTATTCTAATATGGAGTTAAGTTACTAATCACAGACAATATTATGCAAGGAGCTAATTCTACCAAGAGCTTCAAATTAGCTCGTCTATCCCTTATTCCAACTACTACTTTGAGCTTATTTGCTTGTTTATTAAACTAACTCAAGACCTTTTGGTTTTATTTTGATTATTTCTGATTTTTCTTCTCTCGAGATTGAGTTTTTACTTGTCTCCTTCCTTTCTCGAAAGTTTCACTTTTCTTTTCTTTTTCTCATGTCTTTGAGTTTTCAACAATGTATCCAAAAAATCAAGGAAAACTGTATAATCCTGCATTAAATTCAATTTAATAACTTTATTAACATCCTAGACTCGCCGAGTTACATGATAACAATGTACACATGATCAAATGAAGGATTGAAAGAAAGGGGATACGATATTATGGGGGTACAAAAAAGGCTGTTTGGCTATGATTGGGTTACCTAGGGGAAAATGTAAGGACAGGATTAATATTTTTTGGTGGGGCTTTTCTAAGTGCCTTTGTCATTCTAGTGAATTAGTGTCGAGTGAATTCAGATTTATATCATGCAAGTGGCGGATTAACAACAAACAGAGATGACCCATCAAATCAATTTTATGAACAAATCTACTAATGAAGCATATTATCTATATTACAAAATGGTCTTTTAAGCTCACATTGTTTTTCTAGATGGTAATTCAATAATATGCATGCCCGGTCACATCAAGTTGAAGAGTCTGTGCTACTTTAAACATATCAAAGTAACTCTAACGAACGAATCAATAAACTTTGATCATTGGCCAATACTCCTATAAAATCTAGGTTTCCAAGTAAATCAACAATTCAAGTGCACAAATCATAGGGAAGTATTCTAAGAATGCTAAGTAATTGATTCAAAGATGGTCCCAACAAGTTTGAGTTTAGGACTAATATGCAAGACAACTACCCATCAAGACTAGCTAACAAGAATCCTATGCAAACCGCCCCCACACTTAGTTTCGACAGTGTCCTCATTGAACGAAACAGAGAAGTTCTATAGGAATACCTGGAAGCCGTGAGAAATCCGAAGAGGCAAGATGCATGATCCATTAAGTCCGAGCTCGGCGGTGACACTAACTCCTCAAAAGACTCAAAACACACACAAACCAAAAATAAAAGTAAAAGGACCTAGGACAAGTGTCCAAGTCCTACACATAACAAAATGGATTTATGATCCGAAAAGAGAGAAAATAAAAAGTCTAAAGTAGAACGATTAACACCTAAACATGCAATTTGACTCAAATAAGATGAAAAATATTGACTCCGGACATAGGCTACCTCCCATGAAGCACTCTGTTTTAACGTCTTTGCGCTATACGGTACCTGGATGGTTATGCAGTCTAACTAAGCACCTTCTTGAACACCATCAATTTCTTCATGGTGAAAAGTTGACTGTCGAGTAGCAGTTGTAGCAGATGATGGAATAACCCGAGAACTTTGCTCGAAACCTGCTTGCCATCCCAAAGTGGCCATCTCCTTCGGAAATTATATGCTTGAGGAGGAAAAAGATAGAAAGGTGTATCACCACCAACAAACCTCAACCTTCTCCAAACTAGTGGTACCACTTGAAGGGTCTTCTGATTTGAGTATGAGTGGTTCATTTTCTATGACCTCTTCCACCTTGGTTGTAAGGTGTTTGCTATCAGTTTCCTGACACAAGTACTTCATTACCGAGCAAGAATTTTGAAGAGTCTCTCTGGTTTTTGGTGGAACCACAATCTCTGAGATGTCCTTGTAGATGGAGCACTTTATATCTTCTATCACCAAAGTTGAAATATGAGATTCATCCTCCCATAATGCCTCGATGAGATATTCAATATCATCCTCTTCAGATTCTTTTAGCTCTATATCACATATTGCTTGATTTTCCTCAACGACTTGTTCCTGAAGATCTTCATCTTCATCCCAATAGCTTGAGGAACTTCCATCCCATTCGCAATCTTTAATCTCACCTTCACATTGAGCTTGAACTTTATGGTGATTGATTTATCTTCAAGATCTTTGCCTTCATCCTCTAAGAAGTTAAAAGGGAAATCAAACTCATCCCATTGAGGCATTCTACATTTTCATCATTGTTGGCTACGCTGTCTTTAAGGATGGATGCATCTACCTCCTTTATGACCACCATGTCTTTTGTAATAGTGAGTATATCCTAAATTTCCTTGTCATTGTCTAACTCGACATCCTCGTGAAATAAAGTGTTGGCAGGCTCTATCCTTGAAATTATCTCCTCTCGAGCAACCATTCTCTTCATCATCTCTACCATTCCCTTTATCATTTCTTCCTGCGCAGCAAGCGTTTCCTCCTAGGCTGCACACATTTTCTTAATATCCTGAAGGTAATGGTTCTGTGATGGATCTTAAATTGAGGAAGTTGAAAGTGATAGTTCCGTGTAGGCTCTTGGTGGTATAGAGTTGAGTAATGATCTTGATAGCAAGATGGTGATGGTTGATGCTCGTTGTGACTCCATCGTTGGTTGCCTCATCTATAGTCATGCATCATCTCTCAAACATAACTACGAAGGTGAAACTGGCGAAATAAATTAAGGAATTTGGGCCAAAAGATACGGGCAAAGGATCAAGCCGTTAACGAGTCTGAATGTTGCCATTCACGATCTTTACTATTTCATCACAACAAAGTTCATTTTAGCAGCGTCGGAAAGCTACCACAAAACTGGACTCTGCCTCTTCGATTTTATGTTCCAATGACTATGAATTTTCTCTTTAATCATCCTAGTTTGATACATTATAGAAACCAATTATCCTGAAAAAACTTGATACATTCAATCTAATCAGTTTATTTCGGTTTTGAAGGCAGCAGCACTTGTTGTACTGTTGATGTCAAGAGTGAACTGAAGATGATGAAGGAAACTGTTTATATCTAACGCAAAAGTAAAAGTACATGTAAATGAGATGTGTACGTATATACTATATAACAATAAATCACCGAGAGCTGCATATCAGTCACTGATGCCACTTGTTTATTTAACAATCTAATTCTACGCCCTGCTGGACAGACATATAGATTCATTGCTTCGATGTAATCCCAAGCAGCTTCTTCACATCTTTCTACAAATACAGACACATAGAAAAAGATACATAACCAACATAAGGTTCTGTTAGTATTTACTAATATAACCTGGCATTGAAACAACTCCAAACAGATTGACAGATGAGGAATCAGTGAGTGTCTAGTAAGCGATTTCCAGTACCTCAATGCTGAGAGGGGAGGTGGTAGGAGCGTAGCGATCGACCACCTGACCCTCTTTGTTGACGAGGAACTTGGTGAAGTTCCACTTGATACCATCCCCAAAGAGTCCACCTTTGCTCGCCTTGAGGTACTTGTAGATTGGAGCAGCCTCTTTTCCATTCACATCAACCTTGTACCAATTTATCAACAATTGTTCAACCACGAGTTGATTTATAGTATACTAGACAAGTTTTTCTGAACGTTGGGTTATAGACCAACACCCCCAAAACATTTCATAAAATAATTCAATCTTATTTGATCCGTTGGTGGTTATGCATAAGGCTCATTGATTCACTGTCCTTGAGTTAACTTCAGATATATATCAAGTAAGAATATGGAGCCTACCTTATCGAATATGGGGAACTCGGCCTTGAAACGAGTACAAGCAAACTCCACAATTTGATCATTGTTGCCTGGTTCCTGAGACCCGAACTGATTGCAAGGAAAAGCCAAGATCTCCATACCTGCTCGCAAGAAGAGTTAAGAGAAATTCACCATCCACATCATACAACATTTGCAACGTCATGAAAAAAGGATGAAGTCTTTTGTGAGTGAACATAAAGGTGAAAGAATGCAAAAACCGGGAAGAAGGGTCAAGAGGAAACCTTGATCTTTGTATTTCTGGTACAGTTGAGTCAACTCAGTATAGTTGGAATTGGTCAATCCACTGCATCAAGAAACCAACAGGTTAATAATTCATAGCAGAAAACCAGATGGTGAAGCAACTTAGCTACTAAACCAGAACTGTCCATATTTGTGTGGAATTTCTGCCTCTATGTATTAATAAAAAAGGGAAAGGAAAAGAGGAAAGGTGATTAATCACCATTGGGAGGCAACATTAACAATCAACAGAACTTTTCCCTTATAAATACTGAGATCAACATCATTCCCTCTAGCATCCTGCACAACGCAACAGAAACTAAATTAATTAGAAGAAAAAATAAATGATATCACACAATAGTCAACAGGTATTCATTCACCACAGAAGTCAAGAAGAGCCCTTTGGCTTAAACCCAAGAATAGAAACCCACGGAAACCCAACTCCTCATAAAATTGGAAAGCATCATCCTCCAACAACTAAATTCAAACAGAAAATCCAGACGTTAAAGGAGGGAGGCAACACAATTTTGAATTTGATTAAAAATACCTTGACAGTGAAGTCGTAGATGGACTTAGGAGAGTCGGAATTGGTAGCCATAGTGCGGTAACAGATCCAAGATATGAGCGATGCAGATAATAGGAACCGTAAAATTGACGAGGAGGATGAGCCCAAAGAAGAAAGCGTAAGAAGAGAAACACATAAGAAGTTTAAGGTGAGGCGTCTTCTTATAAAGGAGGTTTGCAGTCGTCATTTGTGGGGTCCAAAGAAGACGCGGCTCAGAATGAAGAATCTCCATTACCAAAATTGACTTTTACTCATCACATCTCCATCGATTCGTAACTGGCTTGCTTGCTGCTTAAGAGTTTTACTATTAGCTATTGATGTATGGATCATGGATGGAATTGGGTGGGGACGAAGAGACTGATGCCGATGCGGGGGGTTGAACGTGGATATTCCTTAGCCAAATGCCCAATTGTGGTTATTATTCCTTGTTTTTTGCTGCGGCACATTTTAACCGTTTAACCCAAAAAAAAGTAGATTGGAAATATCAATCCATTATAATATTTCGATATTCAAGCGTTCACACACATTGAATTTTAGAATTGTGATTCTTTTTAGGTACGTCTAGAAGATTACAGTTTGGCTATTTAGTTGATAGGCAAGTTATTTGGATGAGGTGATTTTATGAGCTATTCAGATTTAATGGCTCACAATAAATTGAGTGAACTAACTTGCATGAGGAGCAAATATATAAATATATAGGAAAATTGAAAATTGAGGAGAAATTAATTATTTTTTTATTTTTTTATTTCAGATCTATTTTTTCATTCAGTACATATTGGTTTTAATTAAATGATTATAACTATTTATATAATGCTCAACACATAATTTGTACTTTACAAATCTTGTTTATTTTATTTTTTTGAGTCTAATGAGATCAATCTTGATACATTTTCCTAGTCTAATGAGTTTTTTTTTCGTTTTTATGCTTAGTTCATTATGAGTAGATTATGTCAATATTATGTACATGTTATGAATTAGACAATTAGTTAATTCATTATAAGTAGATTATGTCATTGTTATGTCTACTTTATGAGTAAATTTAATTATACGATGTTTATTTCCACCTTCTGAGTAGATTATGTCACAGTTACGTCCACGTTACACAATTATAATGCCATTGTTATGTCTATTTTACGAGTTTGTAGTTATGTTAACTTTACACACTGATTATGTCATTGTTATCTCCATTTTGTCGACTTTATGAGACAATTGTGTCTGGTGTATGCATCGATTATATGACTATTATGTCCATGTTATAAGTCGATTTTTAATACTTCCATGTTCAGAAGAAGGGAAAAGTGATTTGTTCAAAATTTCAACATGATATAAACAAAGAGAGAGAAGAAAGAAATGAGGAGTTGGAGAAGAAAATGAGACAGAACGATTATTTGATTCTGAAAGTTAAATAGGAATAAAGAAATAAAAAGTAAGTTCAAATTTAAAATTTAAATTTTTTTAGAATTTTCTCTATCATACGTTTGATTTCATCATCACCGTCAGATCAAATTCGAATTTCAAACACAATATAAACTATTGGATTCGGTCTATAGGATCCATCCTATAGACTTTGCTCTTGGTTGTTTAGTCGTTTCGAGAAGATTAAGAGTTGATACATGAACGTATTTCTTTGCTTCTATTTCGGCTCTGTCTGATAACAACATTTAAAGGACCCATATTTTACTGTCTGAGAGGGGCTCCATTTCAAGTGTCGGGTCGCCAGTTAGGTTATCAGTTGTTGATTTTTTTGTCAGCCTGGTCACATATTGAGTTGAGTTTGGTTGGACATACGATTTAACAGGTCGGTTCATGTTTTTTTCCAGCTTGCAATCACTAGATTTTTAGTCGTTTTGTAGAACAACATCGTTTGCTTCTAGCGTCATAAGTTAGTACCTTTGGAAAAGGCGTAAGATATAATGTAATCATATTATCAACATAATCTCTTATAATTATTAAATATCATATCAAACAAAAGAATATTACGAAATTACCAGACTATACACGAACTTTACCGAATTTTGTGTATGCCACCACGTATCAAACGCGTTTACCAATGTAGACATTGCATCAACTTCCGTCAGTCAAAACTTGATTGTGGGGACCATTTGTTGTTGATGTGTAATTTAACCCGGTGACACTTCGACAAATTCGCGACTCTTTTTCTGCGTTGGACTAAACATTTATTTTAATCGTCAAAAACTCGAAATACCATTTTACACTTTTGTCTCTAAACCTTAGCAACCTTATCCCCTCTTATTCCCGCCTTCTTTCCTTATCTCTTCTTCTTAGCTTCCCACCTTCTCCTGATTATCTCTCTCTTAAAGTTTGTGAACAGAATGGTGACGGCGGCGCCTGACTGATATTGAGGAGTGTTTGATTAATCGATATTGTTGAAAGCAAAGGCAAAATCGAGATTCCTAAAAGCAAAAATTGAAGGAGAAAGTCGAGATTCCTGAAAGCGACAGAGGTGTTAATTACTCGAGAAAGGTAGGTGGTCTTATTTTGGCATTTTGCACATCGAGTTGTCTTCTTATGAGTCGAATGTTCAGTGGTGTGAAAAAAGGTGTTATTGTTTTCTCTGTGTTTTGCAGTTTCCAACTAGGCTATTGGGTTTTTCACTTTCGGTGGAAAGAAATGTTGCTTTCTATGTACTTAGGGTTTCTTAAAGGATGTGGGGTTCTGGGTATTGATTTTGTCCCTTCATGAGTTTAATATTAGGGTTTATGTCCTTTTCTCAGTTGAATATTAGAGTTTGGCGGTAGATGCACATGCAGTCTAGGGTTTTGTTTTTTTATATCTTTTGATGTCTCCCTTCATGCAGAATGGACGTCACCATAGGCTTTTTGTCAATCACGGTGGTGCGATGATTTTGGGTGCTGACGGACCAATATATGTTGGTGGAGACGTTGTTGAGTTCGGAATGATGAAACACGGTCTGGATTTTGCACTGATGAAGAAAATATGCAGTCAGGGAACTCAACTACAAGTATGTGCAATAGATGTTCTTGCTAATCCTTGGAGCCACATTAGCTGATCGTGTGAAGCTGATAGAGAATGACCAAGATGTTGACAAAGTGAAACAAGCTTCCAACTTGGGGGTGGTGACACTGTTCATAGAGGCAACGTTTTACACTAGTTACATGGGTGAAAATTAAGAAGAAGAATCAAATTCCGAGCATGGTAAAAGTGGAAGTGACTCTGGTGATGAAGAGTCTGTGGTGCCTGCCAAGGTTGGGGTGATTCATCTGCTCAGTGATACGGATCGACCTTGCTGATGACAAGTTGGATGGGAGCGAATATGAAAATAGAGATTATGAACCAGAGGTGGTAGACACCTAATCATCAGATTCTTGACATTGAAGATTTCATTGGGGTCGGTGCTGAGTCAGAAAACAAGTCTAGCTATAGAGCATCTTGTCAATAAGATCATCTTTGCATTGATAAGGTGGACGGTGAGGAAGTTAACTCTATTGATAAGCAAGCATATTATGATCCTAAATGTGATCATAAGTACTTGGTCTTTAGAGAGGGGTTGAAGTTCACAAGTCCAGATGAATTCAAGGATGCAGTACTGAATTATACTGTAGTAGTTGGTGCAAACATTAGATGGACACGTTCTAACAAGCTCAACATAGAGGCAGTCTGCACTTTTGATGGTTGTAAATGGAGGGTGTTTGCAAGCTGGGTTGGTGAGAGTGAAGCCTTTGCTGTTAAAGAAATCGGTTTCCCACATAGCCGTCCACATACAATGCACAATAAAGCTGCCAGTGCTAAGTGGCTGGCTAAAAGGTACCTGCACATGTTCAGATCCAATCCTAACTTCGAACCGAATGACCTGACAGCTGAAGTAAAGGAGACTTGTGGTGTAGATGTCAGTTACAAGGTTTGTTACAATGTAAAGGCTGCAACCAAGAACCCTATGGAAGGCATGTTGATGGAGTCTTATGCAAAATTTCGGCCTTACATTCTCCAACTAAAACACTCAGATCTAGAAGGGAATTTTGTGTTGGAAGTCGACCAGATTCCTAATAAAGATTATGTACTGTTCAGAAGGATATACAGATTTTCTGGCAAATGACCCTATGACGTTTTCTAGGGCATTCGTTTCTAGGGTTCCAAAATATGACTCTATCGAGAGTAACATTTGCGAAAGCTTTAACGGATGTATAGTTAAATGGCATGGTCTAAGGATTATTAACATGTTAGAAGGCATTAGGACCTACATAATGGGAAGGCTACTATCTAAAGTGAATATGTTCTTAGTTATTAAGGAGCGGATATTATGCCCAAGGATTGCGGGAAAGATAGAACAAGGGGAACTTTGCTAGGAACTGTGTGGTTAGGCAGACTCTTGAATTGGTCTGTGAGTGTGAGGTCGAAGAGTACAGTATGTCGTAGACATGGGGAAAAAGCTGTGTTCATGTGGGTATTGGGAGCTCAGTGGCATACCCTGTGTACATGCTATTGCGTGTTGGTCCTATTTGAGGAAGGAAATATATTACTTCACCGATAACTACTTCAGTATACATGAACAAACAAAGCTTACTGCTATGGTGCCATTCTTACTCTACCGGGACATCGATCATGGAAAGCAGCAGAGGGATCTGTGATACATCGTCCACTAGAAAGGGTCCAGCCAAGAAGACCGAAAAAGAATATGAGGAAAAAAGCTCAAGAGATTGAGACTGAACCATCAAAACATAGAAATGGTGGCACTATGATATGGAGGAAAGGTATAATAATGAGATGTGGGAAGTGTAGAAGATCGGGTCACAATGCTAGAAAATGTAAAGCAGGCCCAGTTTCAAATGTAAATGCAGGTGACCATATAATTGTAGATCATGACTTCACTGCCCATGCTGAGAACTCGAATGCCAATGTTGTTGCCAATGCGTCGAATGCCAACACGGCTCGCAATGAAGCTGATAACTTCTCCACCACTACTTCTGTACCAAGAAGGAGAACTGGAACAGCGAGGTGTCTACTAAGGCAGGGAGTACATGTACTAAACTTGATGATATAGTGAATTTGGTAATGCACTTAATTTTACTACTACATGCTCGTCAACCGCAAAAACATAATTTCTATAGGCAGTTGTTGACCCCAACACAGATCGCAGGGTTCGATGTAGAGAGGAGCGAGCTGTAATGCACAGAGTTAGGTTATACGCTAACCCTGGCGGTGGAAACATGTACTTTAGGGTAATTTATTCTTGTTCTGTCAAATTCAGTATCCAATACATTGTTCATGGGAGACCTCATGGATTTGTTGTCTTACATGTTCTAGGGGTCTACTTGAAGGATCAATGTAGAAGCACAGCAAGTCATCAGACCGTCTCAACCACCACACAGCCAAGCGAGTGACTAGGAATAGAAGGCAGATTATGAAGACAGTCTTTTGGGGGGAATTAGTAATAGGGTAAAATTTCCTTTTGGGGTGGAATTTGTGTTAGGGTGGAATTCCGTATGTAATGTAACTATTGGATGGACCTACAGTTGTTGTCTTCTTTATGTTGGTGATGTATTCTATGGATGTTAATGTTAAGTGCCTACATATCGACATATCTGAACGTTTTCAGTGAAATGGTACCCAAAGCTACATTGATTTCTCATAGGATTCCTTTCATTTATAAACTCGAGAAGATACATATATAAGTAACAACACCAATGTACAAAAGCAAAGCAGTCTTCCATTCTAATAATTGCAAAGTCCTTTGGACAACCTTCAAACGCTCTTCAGTTTCTTCAAGTCTTAGTTGTTCGAAATATGCATCTAGGGTTTGAACTTGGTGTGATGGCAGTTCTATGGACTTGACCTTGGTGTTGTGCCGGTGTTGATACGGATGTATGGACTCACGGGAAACCTCACATTAGCTCAAAGCAAGTAGGAACTAGCTAGCATCAGCTTCTCTATGAGCTGGGTGATGCTAGGGACTGACACTAAAGCTCGTCCAGCTCAACTTGAGCTGGATACCAATGTCACTAGCTGCGATGCTGAGCTGAGCTATAGTGAAGGTGGGGAGCTAGGTTTTTGGGGTGGTTACTCCTTCTCCTAGGACGGATTGGTTCACACCTCTTCGTGAGATTGAAACTCAAAATCTGAGTTATTTTCCCTCCATACCCGTAGGGCTAACTGCCCTCTTGCCTATCCATAGAGATAATGACACCTCTTGGTGCATATATTCGTACCCCTTCGGTCTTGGACCCCTTGTCTATATAAAGAAGACAGTTGTGTGGGAAAACAGATAGAGAAACATCTATCCTAGCCTATGAAATTCTAAGTGACTCTAGCTTCTAAGGCCTAAGAACTCGAGTGTAGACGGTCTTATCCTCGTAATGGATTTCCTGATACCCAAGGCTTGTAGGGTGGAAATACTCTTTTCGGAAAGTGGTGCCCACGATTCTGTCTTGATCCTAGATCTCTTAACTCATCATAGCTAGAAGCATTGCTGCTTAGAACCTCTTGTTTTAACATTAGTTTTATCTCCTCAATCGTCCTCCGCAGTTTGATGATGGAGCTGATCTCACCACCTACCAATAGAGTTTCATCTACCCATTAGAATTATTGACATGCGATGTTGTTATTCTTCCAATATGGACACCAGAAGAATCTCCTACCTTTGTTCTTTGCAGTCTCTGCAACTTTTGTAACAACTTCAACCTTGTGGTAGCAAGTTTCGCCGCCGCCAGAGTCCCCCAGTGCACTGGTTGGCCCCAGGATGAGCTAGATCCTCCAGAGCTTTGCTGCTCCTTCGCACCAGCCATGATCAGATGTCAATCGAGAAGAAAATGATGAAACAAAGCTCTAGGTATAATGGAAAAGGAACGATTGATGGGAGCAACACTGAGAGTTAGGGTTTGGGACAACCTTCGTCGGTAATTGATAAGGAGGGAATTGATAAAAACGCGCATAAAGAAGCTCTATATATATACAAGTTCAAGGGCAAACTTCTAAAATCAATAATCTACTAAAAATCACTTAATGCTCAATTACTGATGTGGGAGGTCCACATCATTTACCCGCACCATCAGATGACTCCGTTCCTACCACGTAAGCACACTAACAACGAAAGTTGATGGCATGTCTACATTGGTAAACGTGTTCGATAGGTGGTGACATAGACTAAATTCAGTATAGTTTGTATATAGTTCGTGACATTTTGGGTAATTTCTCCTTTTACTAAGTCTGAAAAGGGCTCCAATTCAAGTGTCGGGTTGCCCACCAGGTTATCAAATGTTTATTGTTTGGTCAGCCAGGTTACATATTGATTTGAGTTTTGTTGGACATACGGTTCAACAGGTCGGGTCAGGCTTTTTTCCAGCTTGTAATCACTAGCTTCTTAGTCGTCTGGTGGAATAACATCGTTTGCTTCTAGTGTCAGAAGTTAGTACCTTCGGAAAAGGCGTTTGATGTTGCTTGAGTAAGATCTAATATTTTATTTGGTATCATATCAAACAGAAGAAATAGAGTTACTGACTTATCTAGATGAGTCCCTCACTAGGTCTCTCTTTTTACGAAGTATTCGACACTGCCTCGTAATTGAGCACAACACACTATCAACTGGTTATAACCTTGAACAAATAGTCACTCGCAATTCTCCTTGTTCGTGTGAAAACAAAGAGATCTCTCAAGACAACTCTTGTTTTTCATTCTTCTCAGTTTTTCTAGGGTTACGCTACTCGGCTCTTTATAAATGCAGAGGCCCACAGGTAATCCGAGTTCGTGGAGAGATTTGGAGATCTTCAAAATTTAAGAAGGATTATGATTTCTAATCCATTTAAAAAAATCATTAATATCTCTTTCGGTTATTAAATTATCTGTAGAAATAATATAGTCTCGACTCTCAACCGACCACTTAATCAATCAGATGAATGACAAGTGCATGTATGATTTAGAGGTCCCCAGCTTTTCACAAAAGTGGATAACCCCACTAATTTCACTTTTAATAGTGATAATCCATTCTATAAAGATCCTTACGAGGATTCCCTACAATGACTTGTATTAACTGAAAGTAAAGTGATTGACTTCGTTGGGTACGTAACAACTATCGTCATGTAAGCCATATGAAATGGTCTTTACAATTATGTAACATGCTTAATTTTTCCTGTTAAGTAAGGAATAACTATTGTTACGTAAACCTTTACTCTTATGTAACATGCTTAATTTTGCACGTTAAGCAATAACTGCAGTTACGTAAGCCTTACGTTACGACCTTTACTCTTAAGTAACAGGTTTAATTTTGCCTGTTACGAAACAGATAACTGCCCTTACGTAATGACTTTTACTCTTACTTAAAAGGTTTAATTTTCTTATTACGTAAGGAATAACTGTTGTTGTGTAAGGCTTACGTAACGACATTTACTCATACGTAAATGACTTAATTTTGCCTGTTACGTAAGGAATAATTGTTGTTACGTAAGTGTGACACCCCGATTTCGGGTCGATGTTTGACTATGGGTTTTGTTCGATTTCTGCGAGTCTCTGAGAACCGGCTGAAAGATGGATCATTACGGGCGTAGCTGATAACCTATCATGATCGTGATCCACAAATAGATCATGGTCATGGTTAGTAACGGTCACGATCATGGCCGTAGGAGAATCACGACCGTGACTAGCAGTAGGCCAAAGACGTGATTGCCATGCCACCGCGGGCGGGCTAGACTATTTATAAAAGCATACTCGCGATTTCCGGAACAAAGAATTACAGAAACCTAGTTTTGCAATATCACTGATGAGAGACAATTGATTCCAGGCAGAGGGGAGGACCTTAGTGATCGATCCTTGACCGCTAAGAGAGGCTTAGAGATCGTTGAGAAAGCTTCAGAAGGTAATCTACCTTCTTCCTCCTTTCTCAATTCTTTATTTTGAATCCTACGTAGGAAAATCCTGACAGGTTTGGATTTGGGGTTTTGGGATCTCAATCCGACGATTGATCTTTTCAGGTCTATCAGATCAAACAATCGAGCTTTAGGGAAGCGGCTTCAGATCAGACTCTTCAGATGAAAGCTTTCAGGGGTAGGGTTAGGATTACTTTTTTGCTTTATGCAAAGAATTGTAATTAGTTGATAGGAATCCTTGCTTGGATGTTCAGGACTGTACAGTAGCGAGCGATCTACTATACAGGTGGTTATGAATTGAAGTTGAGTATTTCAAGTTGTGTAGTAGCGTGTGATCTACTGCACATACAGTTTTCATTTTCGAGCATAAGGTCACAGCGATGAACTATGCGTTCAATTCACAATTCATGTTAGGATAAGAATCAGGACTAGTTAGATTAGCTCCCGTTATACGTTAGTCGCCCACCCATGGATTACACAATCTTCCAGGATTCATTCATGTTCAGACAGGATATGATTAGTTAACCTTCATTGTTGCTCTCACAGCTTTTCACGGTGGTTTCATGGTCTGTTCCATCATGAGGTTGTCCGCTTCTAACTAAGGGTGGATGAGGTTAGAATGATGCCTACATGACCGCATGGTCACTTTACTATACACTAGTTAAATTATTCACGTTCAGGCTTATCGCTGACCCCGTCTAGTTTCTTCATGTATGATCAACCTTGGGACATCAGGAGCAAATTCCGCCTAAGAGAGCATCATGAGTAGCAACGCCTCCACGGAGTGACTTTGGGAGTCTTAGAGAGAGGTACCATGGAGGACCTCGGTTATCCCTTTCATTGTTTTCAGACGTTTCCATGATTTCAAACATTCTTTGTTTTCAGCTATTTTCATCAGACTTATCTCTAGATGTGAGGATGTTTACTTTGTTTTTTATACTAGATTCGAGCCTTACATGCTCTGTTTAGCTTTTCAACAGTTTTTTTTTATGTTGTGAGGATCTTTTAGTTCAATTATTTCTGTTGTATTGCATGTTATTAATGTGTTAACCCAACAGTATTGCATGGATCGAACCGTGTGGTTCGATCGAGTCATCTACGGGCGCATTTCACAACCAGTATCAAAGCTTGGTTATTCTATACCTCGTGATGGAAGTTAATATTATCATGGCATGATGAACCTCAAAGCGACCAGTGATTTTGGGAGCTCAGTACTGAATAACCTTGGGAGATATTCTTATATGTGCAGGCATCTATAAGTTCTATGTTTTCTCTATAATTTGAAAACGAGGAGTCAGTCACGGGCGTGATATACAGACCACCTCGAGCGTGGCTAGTTGTAGGTAACGGCCGTGGATTGGTGATGACCACGAGCGGGGTTAGTCGGTAAGTCACGAAAATAGTGCGATAGAGATCACAGGCATGGTCTTGTGTATACCACGGGTGCGGTGATGCTGGTCATGTCGTGGCAAGATGTCAACTACGGGTGTGATCTAGGGATACACCACGGGCGTGGTCGAGTTTTTATGAAATGGAAGCTGAATAATTTCTTCGTGTTTGTAGCGAGCCCGAGGTTTTAGTTGAGAGGACTAGAGATCCGTCTGTGCTAAGGATGGATTTCAAAGAGCTGACTTATATGGGTGCCATCACCTTCGAGGGGGAGTCCACAGATCCGCAATTAGCAGTGGACTGGCTGAGAGAGATGACGAATCCGTTCAGGTATCTGAGACCTATGCTAGAGTAGAGAGTGTTGTATGATGTTTACCTGTTGAGAGGTACAACGAAGGAGTGGTGGGATAATCAGCTGGAGGTCGAGGGAGACTCTCTGAGTCAGGATTGGGAGGAATTCCTAATCTTATTCAAGAAGGAGTCATGCCAGAGCAGTGGCAGAAGAAGAAGAGGACAAAATCCATCAACCTTAGGCAGGGCGAGATGAAGATGGTGGACTACCATAGCGCCTTCATTAAGCTGAGTAAGTGGTACAAGGGTCCACCTGAACAGAAGATGGAGGATGAGCACCACGAAGGTGTGAGGAAGGAAAAGCATCAGGCTTGGCAAGAGGAGAAGAAGAGGAAGGCAGTGTCAGGTGGGTCACAACAGATGCAGCAGATACCCGCGCCTCAGAGAAGGAGGGACACGCATCACAGCACCCCCTGCATCTCAGACTCACTTATATGCTTCTGTCACCCCGACAGTGCAGCAGAAGTAGTCCACTTCTGGATTTGACTGTCTTGTTTGTACGGAGTGTGGGATATGGCACTGGGAATTGTGTGTGATGAAATTAGGAGTCTACTTTTGATGTGGAAAGCCAGGGCATGTTACTCGGGACTGCCCGCGATGAGTAAGCCTACAACATCAAAGGCGATAGTGCAGCAGGGACGAGCTCCATCTGGGAGAAAAATCAGAAGTGGGGGCTCTAAAGCTTCACTTACAGGGGTCAGTACAGGACACACTACAAGGGAGGAATGTGGAGGCACAAAGCAGGGTGTACGCCACTGGAGCTAAGGCAGAGGCTGCACCGGATACCATCACGGGTACGATTGTCCTTTCTGCCATATATTTTTATACCTTGTTTGATACGGGTGCCTCTCATTCTTTTATCTCTTCGGTGCTGTCGTTCAACTTTTACCAGTATTTCCTACTAGGGTGAGTAGACGTTTTAGAGTGAGTACCCCAGTGGGGAAGACTACTGGTATAGTCTTGGATAGAAGGAGCAGTTATGCTCTTTGAGGATAGGGAGTTCACGGTGAACCTCATCTTACTTCCTTTCGATGAATTTGATGTAATTCTAGGAATGGATTGGTTAGAGCCCTAGTAGATTGTAAGAAGTAGACAATCAGGTTCTTGATACATGAGTAGGAGGATGTAGTCATCACAAGGATTCGAGATGATGTGCATTGATTATTGGAGGCTGAATCAGGTGACTGTGAAGAACAGGTACCCTCTTCCGCACATAGATGACCTGTTCGATCAACTTCAGGGAGTATAAGTGTTCTTTAAAATTGATATGAGGTTGGGGTATCACCAGCTGAAAATTGCAGAGGAAGCTGTTCCTAAGATGACGTTTTGAACCAGATATAACCACTATGAGTTTCTAGTGATGTCGTTTGGGTTGACAAATGTCCCTGCAGCTTCATGGCGATGATTAACAAGGTGTTTCATGGATATTTGGATAACTATGTCATAGTATTCATTGATGACATCTGGGTCTAGTCCCAAATGAAGGGAAAACGTGTAGAGCATTTCAGAGCATTTTTTGGCTATTTTGAGGAGAGTGCGTTTGTATGCCAAGTTCTCTAACTACGAGTTCTGGCTAAGGGAGGTGTTATTCATGGGACATTTGATTAGTGGTCGGGGCATTGAAGTAGACCCAAAGAAGGTGGATGCGATAGTAGATTGGTCACAACCTAGCAGTGTGACCGAGGTGAGAAGTTTCCTTGGCATGATGTGGTACTATAGGAAGTTCGTAGAGCAGTACTCTAAGATAGCATGACCACCCACAAGCTGAACAGAAAGGTAACTCCTTTTTTTGGAGTAAGGCTTGCCATGAGAGTTTCGAGGAGCTGAAGAGAAGGCTCACCATCGCTCCAAAACTCACTTTGCCAGTTACGGGTGGTGAGTATGTTGTTTACAGTGATGCTTCGTATTCAGGGTTAGGTTGTATTCTAAAGCAGAATGGCAGCGTGGTGGCTTATGCATCATGCCAGTTGAAGGTACATAAAGTGAACTACCCAATGCAAGATTTGGAGCTAGCATCAGTGGTCTTCCCACTGAAGCTCTGGAAGCACTACTTGTATGGAGAGACTTTCAGGAACAAGATCGATCACAAGAGTATCAAGTAGTTGATGGAGCAGAAGGAGTTGAACATCAGGCAGAGACCCTGGGTAGAGCTGCTTAAGGACTATGACAGTGTGATAGACAATCACCTAGGACTGGCCAATGTAGTGGCTGATGTTTTGAACAAAAAAGAAAGGTTGACCGAGCTGGGGGAGTTGAGAAGCATTGGTACAAAATTAGAGGTGGATCTAGAGAAGGGGTTACTGGCCAGACTAGTAGTACGATCCTTGTTGTTGGATCGGATTACTAAGGCTCAGGCAACAGATGAGTTAGTGATGCAAGCTCAATAGCTAGTGTCGGCCTGCAAGACTACACCCTACACTTGGAAGGATGGTGTGATGCTCTTCCAAGGAAGGGTATATGTACCTTCGGGGTCGAAACTGGGAGATGATATTTTGGATGAGGCCCATTCGTCCACTTATGCCACACACCCAAGTGAGATAAAGATGTACATGACACTTTGTCCTCACTACTAGTGCCATGGTATAAAGAAGCAGGTGATTCAGTATGTGGTTAGTTGCTTAGTGTGCTAGAAGGCAAAATTCGACCATCGGGCAACAATATGTGCCAGCCAAAACAGCCGGCCGGCTGGGCCTCCTCAGCGGTCGGAATACAGCGCCAACCAGTTCAAATTTATTTTTTAATTTTTTTTAATAATCTCCTTTAATTGCTTTTCAGGTCATCACATTCGTCAAATGGTTTTAACATTCGTTGGATGCACTAACTCGTCATGAGTAATTCGATAAGTGGTCATTAATTTGTGATAATTAGCTGAGGTTAAAAATTTGATATATTACATTTTATAATTTGTATAAAACAAAGGCCGCACACAAAAATCAAAATTCGTAAGAATGGGAGATCTAGTTGGGCCTAGTCACAAATCATCAAGTTCAGACTCATCAAAACGGATGTCGAAGTGAAAGAAGTAAGGTCAATTGTTGTAGAAGGCTCGTGGAAATTTTTGGATTGACGGTGTAAATGAAAAAGACAATCGTACAACGAAAGGCTACCCCAAACCTTAACCCTAAACCCTAAACCGTATAACCCTAGAACCCTAAACCATAAAACCCTAAATCCTAGACTCTAAAACCCTAAACCATAAATTCTAAACACTATAACCCTAAACCCTAAACCCTAGACCTTAAACCCTCAACCCTAATCCTAAACCTTAAAACCCTAAACTCTAAACCCTTAACCCTAAAACCAAAACCCTAAATCCTAAAACCCTACAACAAAAGGTCATTGTTAAACCCTACAACCAAAATCCTAATTGAAGGCGGGTGCGGAGAAGCAGTAGTTGCCAGCCGAAATAGCCGCCCGGCTAGGCCCACTCGACGGTCGAAGCGAGATTGGTTCAGTCACAATTCCAGCCCGAGTATGAGGGCCTGAAAGAGTGTAAGGTTGCTAATGCTTCTAAAGGTAGACCTCGTGCTAGAAAGACTGACTGCCAGAATCCTTCTTAGCGTGAGCATGCTAGTGTGTAGTGTACTCCTCCCAAGAGTGAAACTAGCTCGACTCGGTCAACACCTTCAAAGGATACGCCTTCGACAACGAGCAAGACTCCAACTAAGGCACTCCCCCTAGAACGTCGCCCTCTATCGGTTGGGTTGTCTCTGGGAGACTTGATGTAATGAACCATGGTCACATTGGATGACGACATCGAACTATTATCCATCCCGGTGAATTCTTTGATGTGGACGTGGTGGGCTGATAGAAGGGCCAAAGAGATGTGGGAAAATCGTCTATGTAAGGCAGAACGCGAGAAGTACGACATGATGGTCCCCCATCCCTATAGATGTCATGCTTGTATTTAAGGTGCCATTATCGGATTATGTTATGAAACTATGTTATTATGTTCTAAGATTATGGATTATTTTGTTAGTGTATATGTCATATATGTACGGGATTGTACGAAATTTTATGTTCAGTTGTTGGATTATGGTTTATTATCGTTCAATTAACCTCGCAATTAACCTCCCAGAAATTAAAAAAAAAAACCTAAGGGGCCCGTCCACCACCCGTTTCCGCCAGCATTAGGGCCCGACAGGACACCCGCTTCAACCAACATTAGGTCCTGGTCGGCCACCTGTTTCGGATGTCTCAAGGAGCCGGCCGGCCGGTCGTTTGGACTGGCTTTAGTGTCGTCCGAAACGACCGGTCAGCCGGCTCCTTAGGCCATCCGAAACAGGTGGCCGATCGGGACCTAATGCAGGTCGAAATGGGTGTCCGGCCAGCCCCTTAGGTTTTTTTTCAATTTTTTCGAGGTTAATAACATAATTTACTCAATCTAGAGCATTTTTTAATTCGAAAGTTAGGGCATCTTTAAGAGATTTAGTTTGTAATTTCAGTCCTCCAATCCCCTGTTACTCTGTTTTCAGCTGTGTGCCTAGCCTAGCGTAGCTGATGTTAATGAATTGAGTCTAGCCTAGCCAAGCTGAGCTTCACTCAAGCCAAGCTTGTTACTTTTTATATGATTTCGAGCTCGCCCATTATAATTTGTGCCTGGCTCGAGCTTGATTCTTTTTGTAGGTGGTGCAAGCTATGACAAGTCGCTAAGACTTCTACGATGATATGCGCCACCTGTCACCTCTCGAGTGCTCTAACATAGTAGCTTGTAAAGAACAAGTTTTACATCTAATATCCACCTGTCAAAACCACACCGAAAGCACTAAATAGATATCTTGAAGAGTAAACAAGCGTGTAATTAGCCATGTTGATCGAGAAAAACTCGTGCGGGAGAACTCGCGGAGGCACAAGGCCTGATGGCTGATACGTGAAAAGCAATTGATTATCGAGCCTAACTCTTTAAGGAACCATATACTTGAACTAATATTCAAATTGGTTATCGAGTTTCACACCAAAAAAGGTTGGCTCTCTAGCTCGAATTTAATCAGCTAGCGAACTTATTGAGCCGAATGACAAACGAACTTTTTTTTGCAGCTCGAGTCAACCGCCCTAAACAGCATACATCCCCAAGTCAACATGTAACAAAACAAAATGCAGAGCCTCTTAATGAACTTTGCCTGGCGTTGGGCCTGGGCCTCTCGACATCTAGGTTCACATGGAGATGGTACAAGCCCACCAAATGCGGAGTTGACTGTTGAGATGAGGTGATGTCACTGATGATGAATGCATTGATTGCAGAGTGCCACCTTCTCGTCTCTGACTCTCTGTCGTATCCACAACACGTATGAAGTCCGCACTTCGAAATGGATGTAGATTAAGCTGGGAGCTGAAATTAAACCAAAGAAACCCCATTGCTATAACCCTTCTTTAAGAAGCTTAGAAGAAGTGGAAAACGAAAAAAAACGGAGATGACTCTCAAAGTCTATGTGGATCGGATGTCCCAGCCTTCCAGGGCTGTCATTCTCTTCTGCAAGTAATGACTTCTTACTTTCTACTTGAGTCTTGTACCATATTTGCTGTGGGGTTCTGGTTTTGATCTATTGTTCGGAAGGGATTGAAAATTTTCAGGCTGAATAGAATCGACTTTGAGGAGATCAAAGTGGACTTGGCCAAGCGTCAACATTTATCTCCTGAATATGCAGGTATCCTGTTCTGCTTGGAATCCCCCTCCCCCCCTCTTCTTTCTTGGTGGTTGGTTTTCTGATGAAAGGCTTATAAGATTTCTTCTTTTCTAGTATGAATTTCTGAATCATAAATTGGGGAGATTTGGTTTACTTGTTTTTAGTTAGTGAATGAAACTAGTGGTTTAATAGTGTGTTCTGATGGGACATATCGGAAGAATGATCTTATGTTAATGATTCTGTTGTCCTTTTCCATTTGTGAAATGATGGGATTCCAGATATAAACCCTATGAAGGCAGTGCCTGCTATTGTTGATGGAAGATTCAAACTGTTCGAGAGGTAGTCAATGCTCTCTTAATTTGTCTTGCTATATGTTAATATCTCTAGGTTCTTCTCAAATCTGTTCTTCAGATGAAAGTTTGATGGCTGTGCTGATAATTTATGTTGTTTCTGTTTCCGTATGTCTTTTAAGTTGGTGAATTCATTTTATTTCTTCTACAGCCATGCAATCCTTATCTATCTAGCTTGCGTATTTCCGGGAGTTGCTGATCACTGGTATGCATATTTCCGTCTCTCTCTTGTTCTTTATTCGTGGATTTGAGTATTATAGGAAGCTTGAGACAATTTGAAATTCCTGCTAGAAATAGTTTAGAAGTGCAGTGCTTCTAACAATGTATTCCTTGATTAGTGCTGGGCGTATATGTTTTCTGAAGAGATGTTCTGAAGCATATTTACATTTTTTTTCATCAAGGTATCCAGCTGATGTTTTCAGAAGAGCTAAGATTCAGTCAGTCCTTGACTGGCATCACTCCAACTTGCGGCGCGGAGCAGGTCTGCATCTCTCAACATTTTCTAGAAGTTCTGTGATGTTGTTTCTATGCCGCTTTTGGTTTCTGTTTTGGCCAGAATATGAATGATGCTCAAAGCACTTCCTGAAACTTCTGGCTCTTCATTGCATGATTATGCCTTTTCAGTTGGATTAGTTTTCAACAAGGCTTTGGCGCCTGCACTTGGACTACCTTTGAATCCACAAGCAGCTGCAGAAGGTGAAAAGATTCTAACTTCAGCCTTATCAAAGTTGGAATCTTTCTGGCTCAAGGGTAGTGGGAAATACTTGCTTGGCGGGAATCAGCCATCTATAGCAGATCTCAGCCTCGTATGCGAGTTAATGCAATTGGAGGTTCGTATATTATAACTAGATGCTTGTTCCAGATAATGTTGAAGTTCGTAGATGATAGATAGCATTATGTGGAACTTCCTAGCATAAGCTTTTCTCCATGTCTTTGGTATTCTAGGTTTTGGATGAAACAGACCGAGACCGTGTTCTTGGCCCTCACAAGAAGGTTGTCCAATGGATCAAGGACACAAAGCATGCAACTCAACCTGACTTTGATGAAGTGCACCAGGTCCTCTTCCAAGTGAAAGAGAAGCTGAAGCCGTTGCAGTCCATGGAAGCAAACAAAAAAGTTCACTCCCGGATGTAGCCAAACAATGTTGTTTATTTCTGTAAGATTGACGTTCAAGTTTTGGATCAAACTTTTCTGTACCAAACTTTTTTTTAATAAAGCTGTAGTGCTGTATCAAACATTGCTCGTCAGCTTTTTCAAATCCACATTTGTTGCATCTAGTCATATAGAACCTATACAAATCGGTTCCGGCTGTACGTTCCAGTTTTCTACTTTTCTGTAAATGCTTTAGCTTCACACAGAGATTGATGTTTGACCCAGAGTCTGACAGTAACTTTGTGGAACCATAGCTTGCGGTTTAGGTCCCTGGTTATAGGATTGCTGTTTTTATTTTGACAAGTGACAGCTCTTCTCATCGGCTTGAAGCAGAGCGGAAAATGAATTACACGAGGGACGAGATTCATCGTAGCAGAAAGGTGCCGGCCCTTGTGGACCGGGCCATCCTGTCTGGGAAAGACATGGATGGGACAAAAACACATGATATAATCGATGCAACCAAGGATGCGGTAACATTGCCAGGGCCATCTATGTTTGGAGCGATTGATCGCGCAGATAAGAGTCTGACAATCGGAAAGAATACTACAATTAATGGGGAAGCTTAAGGCGTATGAGGCAGGCTGATGGTGAGAGAGCCGCCGAGGATACTTTCGATATGTCAAAGACTGGGTTGTGATTTGGTCCAAAAGTAAGGGACCAATTTAGACCAATTAGCCGATTTCCGTAAAAAATGTAACAGAATGGTAGTTTTTGTGTGGTTAAGTTGATGTAAGGAAAAGTACTCAAGTTCAATAATGGAATTTTTAAGTTAAGTGTAATAGGTTTTAAATAAGTTAGTTGTATACTGTGTGTATTTAAGTCTACAAAGTCTGCACTTGGAACGAACATCTTCCATGGATGGGAACGGGTTTGACAGTATCCACCCGATGGGTACCAACTATATATTGTGTTGTTTAAATTACAGATATATAATCTAAAATTCATTTATAGTTTACCAAAACTCTATCATCTTCTCTTGCTATTTTTACTAAAGTATATTCAAACTATTTAGATTACTAGTTTTTGTAGTTGTGCGATGTCGCTTACAGTTAAATATACATAGGAGTGTAAATTTAACCCGTAAACCCACAAACTCAACCCAACCCAGCCCAACTCAAGTATGTTGAGTTGGGTTCATAATAGTATAGGTTGAAATGAGTTGGGTTTTGTTGTCAACCCATAGGGTTGGGTTTTATTTAATTTTAACTCTAAACAACTCAACCCAATCCAAACTAACCCATCCTTATTACAACCTCCTACCTCCTTCCTTCTTTCAACTCTCCCTGCCTTTTCCTTCCTTTGCAATTGTATGAGAATTGTACTTATGTAGCAGTAGCAGTATGTCGAATCTTTGAAAGAAATAATTTGAAATAAAATTGATTTGTATTTGAATTGTACTTGAGTATTTATGTAGTAGGCTAGTAGCAGTATGTCGAATAATCAACTTATATGTGATTCCATAAAATTGACAATAGAAGTATTTCGATTCAGGAAAAATTACTATTAGGGGTTTCGATTTCGTAACAAAAACTCTCGTTCCGAATTAAATCGGTGTTTTTAACTCGAGAATAGGAACAAAATTTCTTAGACGAAAATCAAGAATCAAAATTTTAAAAATAAAAAACGGGATCTCATTCTCTCCCGGTTTCCACTCCTACTCATTATTAGAGTAATTTCCTAATTGGAAAAATATTTTATCTTTTTAAAAATGGTCTAACTCATGTTCAAAACCACTTCAACCCGCCCCAACCCATTAAGATTGAGTTGGGTTAGATTAAAGAAAAAAATAGGTTGAGTTAATGAAAAATATAACCTATTTATCCTTAACGCAACCCCAACCCACTAAAATCCAATCCAACCCAACCCATTTATACCCCTAAATACACATATAATTTGTGTTCAGTCACCCATTCTATGATGAAAGAGGTGTAAATGTGTCACAAACTTATAAATACAAATCACCATGACAACTTTTAATTAACTTATATTGGTAAGATCATAAGGGAGATAATATCAACGTCAATTTAAGTGGAAATGAACGAATGGTCCGAATTTATATTTCATAAAACAATCTTTTAATTACTTTTACATCAATTTTGTCCCACTACTACTCAACAATGTCATTTCAATTTGTTTTCTGTGAAATAACAAAGAGTACTTACTTCCTCGATAACTTTTATTTCGGAAGCATATAACCATCCCTACCAACTACTACAACTTAACTATTTTACCATTAGTCTGCAAATACAACTCATAGCTTTGACTGATCTTTCCAAATCCAGCTCATAGATTTGGTTTCTTCCGTTCTCCACCAGAGAAAAGAGCCATGTTTCTTTGGATGTTGTGTGAGACCATCAAAATTGCCTCTAACTTTGTATCGCTCCTTCTGTTATTGTGAACACCTTGCCATATCATCTCCCTCCCACATTCAGAGTGTAGTTTTAGTTCTTTGCATGTTAACCAAAGTGTAGAATGAGATATTGAGCAAAGCAACTAAATACCTACAAAAGAGCCACCGAACTCATCCTGCATTGTAACATAGCTGGCCGTATAGGGTATCTTTGTTGAACAATCTAACCACATCGCTTATTGTGCGGCTACAAATTAGTGTCCCTTATGAAGAACTCGCTGATGCGCGGATTTTATCCCGCTTCCAATGCCCACTAGATTGCTCTAGTGGGATCGTAAATCTCCCTAGGGTCTTTCTAGTTCTATTACTCAAATTGACTAATTAACTAGACCAAGTAACAGTTTAAGATTTTTTTGAAGATTGTTTTTAAGTAACTAGTTAATGTCTAAAAATGCAAATTAAAGGTAAACGAATTCAAGAGGTTGAGTTGCAAATAGGAATGAAGGTTGCTCAGATTCGAATCCACTAAAGCTAACAATGCATGGATGAATGATAAGTTATCTCGATTATTCAGGTTATAATGGCTTGACAATTCCCTAATCTAGTCTTAGATCACTCTCGCACCTCTAAGGATCTATTTTGTCTAACCATAGACTCCTCTCTTGAGCTAATCTACACCTAAACAAAACGCATTAATTATGTTCGATGTAACGCCACCACGATAAACGTGCAAAAAGCCTAAATGATTCGCTCCTCTCTCGAGCTAACAAATAATCTAGGGTTCTTCCTAAGCGAACTATCAATCTATGTTCCTCTCGGACCCACAAATCAATGTCGATGACTCAATCAAGATGATCGGACAAGAATGAATCTGAAATTAGGTTTTAGGAAGAATGCATCATAAGTATGAATAAACCTCGATAACAAATCAAATCATCCATACAAAAGCTTACCTAAAGCTTCATCTCGTCCGAACAATACGGAGAGTTTAGCTACTCATGGTTCGGGAAGTAAGAAGGGAAAAAGAAATGAGAACAACCCGGAAAGACAATTGATGATAATCTATCGCTTCAATCGGTCTCAGGGACTCCCCCTCTCTCCAAGAGCTCAAAAATATGTGTAGAATGAAGGATATCTCATCCAAAGGGCTGCTAGGGCTATATATAGACTCCCCGGTCCAAATCAAAGACGGAAAAGGACAAAAAAAACCCGTATGGGGTGGAACACGCGTGTTCCGCCCCTGCAACTTTTCGTCCAATTTCACAAATGGAACACGTCGTGTTCCTCTTCAGACACTCCAAACTCGTCCGTTTTTGCTCCTACTCATCCCCAACCGTCGTACATTGCATGAAAATATATCAAAAACACATCGAACAACGTAATACAGCCCCGAGGGGCAGGAGAACTAGCATGTGCTAGAAATCTACAGTTTAAACACATTTCGACACATAAAAAGCACAGTTTATAACAAAAGAGGTGTGTCGAAAATATAGCACATCACTGGCGTTAAAGTACTTCAAAACATACATAATGGAATATTGAATGCTTGAGATCCAACTTTGTCAAAAAAGCGAAATAGTAAGTGATGAACATATTTTACTCGTTCTCAAAATAAACTGGTTAATGAATTAACCAGGTCGAATTTCTCTAGGGTCTTTTTAAGTATCTTACTCAAAGTTAAACTTATTACAAATCGAGATATCAATGAATGTGGTTTAGGTGCCACAACGATCAATCAATCACAAAATAAAATGAAATTTATTTTAATGTATATAGGGTTGCAAGACTACACGATAAAAGTGTAAACAATCAAAGATGAAACTGTTTAGATGTCGAATCCCCCTAGGCAATTCTAATTCACAAATGACAGAAAAAATCCACGATTTAAAGGAAACAGGATAGATGCATTACACTGTCACAATTCTTCTCTAATCAAATCACGCCCTTTGAGATCTGCTAATTTGCTATCTATCTAGTATTCTAGTCCGCTCTATCGAGACAAAGATCTAAAACCCGCTAGGCAATTTTTCAATTTAGAATTGCTCACACGACAGACTAGTTCATTCGCTCCCGGATGAGGGTTGACGTCTAACCTAGTTTAATTTCGGCGTTCTACGTATGCAAGCTCTTTCGAGTCTAAGAAAAATCCAACAGAGATTTAATTTAAGTTGATCAAGCAAGAACAAATTGAAAACGAAATCAAATATGCAATGAAATCCAACCAACTCGCATAAATCGTCAAACGTATCAAATCATTCGTTCATAAAAATTAACCTAGGGTTCATCTAATCTAAGTAAGAGAAGTTTAGCTGCTCGAGAACTTAATTTCGAATCTAGTTTTACACAAAGAATGATGAAAAAAACCTAATTTCGACGACCTTCTCGAGAACTTGACTTGTCGTCTTGATTATTTCGCTGATATCGAGCTCCTTGAAGTCGCCTTCTTGTTGCTCTCAAATCTCTCTCTAAAACTCTCAATTTCGTCTAAGAAGTCTGTCTTCAAATGAGGGAGGACCGGACTTTAAAAAGAAGTTCCCAAAAATCCTTCAATTTTACGGAATGTCAACTTTACCGCTATGTTGGTCAATCTTGCCGCTATGCACATAGCGGAAAGACTGACACATCCATAGCGACAATCTTGACCTGTTTCCAGAGAGAGTAGTCAAGTTTGCCACTATGAAATGTCAATTTTGCCGCCATGTACACATCGGAAAATTTGACAGATCCATAGCGGCAATATTGATATAAATCCCCAATAAAAGGCGTATGAAATTGAACAAGCTTTCCAACGCCGCTGGCCTTGCATCAATCAGACTTTTGAGCTAGGAGATATGTCCAAAATACGAAATTGCGACGTTTCCCGACCACGTCGCAATCCAAACTCCTTGAAGATGTCAAAATGCTTCCTATTGCCTGTCCTAGACCACCCACACACATCGTATCGCCCCGATTAATGGCTCGATGTCTTTATGAATCTGAAATCTATAAAAAAAACACTTCAAAACGACATCAAATGGACTCCGGCCGGGTTTGAGACACTAAATCGAGATAAAAGGTTCAAATGCATAAAACATCCTAAACTTCTACCTAAAGCAATACAATTATGCCTGAAATATCGGTTAAATGAGGATGATGAACACGAAAAATCGAGTGTCATCAATAAGTGAATGAACTCTTTAGTTCACAGTTCCAACGTCATCATTTAGCATTTGGGTGAACCTGCAACATGGTGCTTCTAATTAGGCGAATTCCCGAATCATCAAAAGTCTTGGGACAGGGGAAAACTAAGCTCCTGGAGTAAACATATGAGTTAAAGGAGTAGTCTTCAAAGCAAATCCATTGCAAGTGTTCCAACATTGCTTAATGATCTATAGGCCCTGAGAACCTAACAGTGCATCATTTATGGCCTATCATGAAATTTTTTTGTCAATACTGTTCAATCCACTTCTTGAAATTGAAAATTGAAATCATAAGATCAAATGTTCACATATCGGTCAAAATTCAAAATTCATTCAATGACTTACACTGCTAGGTTCTTACTTGACCACGCGTCAACATTTATCTCCTTACTTGATCACGCGTCAATATTTATCTTCTTAATATTCAGGTATCCTATTCTGCTTGGAATTCCCCTTTCTGTGGTTGTTGGGTTTGTGAACAATGGCTTTAAGATTTCTTCTTTTCTAGTATGAATTCCTGAAACATAAATTTTGAAGTTTTGATTCACTTTTCTTCTTGTATACATCCTGTCGATTCATTCATTCAATCAATTACTTAGCTTTCATTCTTTCTCCCTTTCTGTCAAATTTTGTCTAGATTCATAGTTCTAATATGGTATCTGAAGAATGATCTGATGTTAATGTTTTATTATCCTTCGAAGAAAGTTTGTGAATTGATGGGATTCCAGATATAAACCCTATGAAGAAAGTTCCTGCTATTGTTGATGGAAGATTCAAGCTGTTTGAGAGGTAGTCAATGCCCTCTTAATTTGTATAGCCATGCAATCCTTATCTATCTAGCTTCAGTGTTTCCGGGAGTTGCTGATCACTGGTACGCATATTTCCCAACTCTCTCTTGTTCTTTATTCGTGGATTTGAGTTTTATAGGAAGCATGAAAAATAATTTGAAGCATTTGTTTCATCAAGGTATCCAGCTGACCTTTTCAGAAGAGCTAAGATTCAGTAAGTTCTTGACTGGCATCACTCCAACTTGCACGGCGGTTCAGGTCTGCATCTCTCAACACATCCTAGAAAGTTGTGTGTGTCTAACATACTATGTTATATTGTTCATAGAAAACATATTTATGTTACTTTATTTTTGTTATCCCTGACATATGTATTAATTAGCTGATAAGTTTAGGCTCTAACGATGGCAGATTTTGTTTCTGTCCCGCTTTTGGTTTCTGTTTTGGCTGGAACTTGAATGATGCACAATGCACTTCCTGAAACTTGTCGATGTTCATTGCATCATTATGCCGTTTCAGTTGGATTTGTTTTCAACAAGGCTATAGCGCCTGCATTTGGACTGCTTTTGAATCCACGAGCAGCGGTACAAGGTGAAAAGAAATTAACTTCAGCATTAGCAAAGTTGGAATCTTTCTGGCTCAAGGGTAGTGGGAAATACTTGCTTGGTGGGAATCAGCCATCTATAGCAGATCTCAGCCTCGTATGTGAGTTAATGAAATTGGAGGTTTGTATATGTAACTAGATGCTTGCTCCTTGAGTTGAAGATGATAGCATTGTGTGAAACTTCCTAGTATAAGCTTTCTTCCATGTCTTTGGTATTCTAGCTAGGTTTTGGATGAAATAGACCGAAACCGAGTTCTTGGCCGTCACAAGAAGGTTGTGCAATGGATCAAGGACACAAAGCATGCAACTCAACCTCATTTTGATGAATTTTTGCATCTTGTTCTCTTCAAAGTGAAAGAGAAGCTCCAGACGTTGCAGTCCATGGGAGCAAACGATGACACTGAATCTAGCTTAAACAAAGAATTTCACTCTCGGATGTAGCCAAACCCTAGTTCATTTTTTGCAAGACCTGCCCGTAAGATTGACGCATTCGAGCATGAATCAAACTTTTCTGCACCGAACATTGCTCCTCAGCTTTCTTAAGCCCACATTTGTTGCATCTAGATACATGCTTCGGCAACCTTCTATATAGTATGCGGAAAAGTATATATTCGAATTCTGAGTTTGACTACTAGTGCATCTGGATGTGAGCGTAATTGGAGTATCTTTGAAATGGTAAACATCTAAATACTTTCAGTTCTTTTACTTGCTCACTTTTCTCTTTGATTTTTACTGATTATATATTTTACTGATTCATGATGCTTAGGTTCATACCAAAAGAAGGAACAAGTTGATGCAACAAAAGATGAATGATCTAGTGAATGTGAAATACAATTGTGCATTACTAGAAAGGCAAAGGAAGAACGGGGATTTTAAGATGAATATGTTGCAAACATGTTAGGGGAAGAAGCTACTTCAATTATTGAGGCTAACGAGACTAGTGTACCATTATTCAATGAGATTCCTCCACAGGTAAGTGATACTAAATGTTTTGTTTATGTTCCTTTGTTCTTGGTTTGTGTAGTTCTTCTTTGATGGATCTTAGCTCATTTTTTTCAATGGGATATAGAAGATCAATTTGATGGATCTAATGTTGGAGTTCCACTTGATCATATACTTGGAGATGATCGCGGAGATGATGAAATATAGAAGAAGTGGCTTACAATATGGAAGGAGGTGAAGAAAATGAAGGTCTCGGGCCTTGGACACACTCATGGCAGCTCCATGAGTGATTGATAAGCTCCTTCAGCAAGCTGAACTGATATGGACTCAAAGTTGTTGAAAAGGCCTCGTTTCGGAAGAGGCCTCAATTGCTCCTAAACTCAGGGACACGTCTCTTCTCATCATTCCACACATCTGCTCCAGAGATATTGTGGGAAAAATTGGCACAGTCGCTCGTTTTTTCGAATCTTGATTTTGAGGTGTGGTTGTGATGTCGATGACGGCATCAGTGCCACTCGTTGGGTCGCCACTTCTTCAAGTGCTTTATTATCTTCAAGTTTCCATGTTAAGTTGGTCCTTGCGTATTTTAGGGCATGTTCCTCCTCGAAGTGATTGAGTTGGCTCCACTCGCTTAGATATGCACTGATCTTCTCCTTAAAAGCCTTCGTTTTCGAATGAGTGATTGGACCTTGTCTAGCCTCCTTGATGATCGCGGGGATGTCCTCATCACGTATATACTAGATAATTTTCTCTTACTTTACTATTTACAATCTAGATAAATCAAGGAAAGTGTGAATAATTTTCAATAAGTTCCTCAGTTATTGAAACCAATGAACAATAGTGAAATTCTGCATCTAAATATGATTTATTTTTTATTATACATGATACACAAAACAATATCGTTCTTATGATCTTACATGAACACACTTAATTCTTATAACTTTTTTCAACATATCTAAAATTAGAGGAATATTAAAATATATACAAATTCGTGTGATGAAATTTATTTTAAATTTATGAAAGTGTAAATGTTGGTCGAACCATTTTAGGATTATATAGTACATTATTGAAATCATATATTATATCCATTAAAGATTATTTAATTGTATATAATGTTTTAAAATTTTGAATCAATCATATGTTAGATGGTAAATGATGTTAATGAACTATAATTGAACGTATGTGGCCAAACTGAAATATTTCACTCAGAATTGGTGTGACGCTACTCACTCATAAATGAAGTGATTAATATATAGAAGTATAAAATTTAGGTGATTAAGGTTAAGATTATTTAAACAAAGCCACCAAGAGAACCAAATAAAGTGCTTAAGAAGAGTCTCAGGTACCTGAAAGATATGAATATATATCTCAATTATCTATATCTTGGATGGAAAATATTGGAACCCCAATGAAGTCAACATCGACGAAATTTTTGCGTATAGTGCAACACTAAATATGATAGTTGAAAATGAGGATCATTAGCCAAAATGCATGCAAAGATAGAAATGATTGGCTGAAAAATTTCAATTTGAGGCAAATTCAAATTCCAAAGAGAAATGAAAAGTTTTAAGACATTAAGTCTTTATACATTAAGATGTAAATTATGAGTATGAGAAGTTATGAAACATCTCATTTTTGAAAGGTTTTTGTACAACAAACCTATAATATATTGATTATGAGAAAATATACTCTCATATGGTGGATGCAACTACTTTTCATTATTTGATTAGTCTGGCAATATGTGACGAGACTGAGTTTGCCTCTAATACATTTTATTGCAACCTATATGTACGGTTTACATGAACAAATACACATGTGTATATGAAATTCCCTCGAGAATTCATTTTGCTATAAGCAAACAATTCAAGTTCACGTGAATAATATTCAATTACATCCAATTGATGTCATATGGATTGAAAGATTGAGAGAGGTGATACATTTAGCATATCAAATATTTCTCTACGCATATAATTTGTTTTTTTTCTCCTTTTTAAGTTGAAGTTTGGAAACTCATCTTTAACATATTTTATGATTTTGAGATTGTTTTCGTACCAAAAAAAATTCTCACTTTTATTTTATATTTATAATGTATTTATTTTATTTGTCAGACTTTAAATGTCTTCATCATTTTTTTTGTTTCATAGATGATAAATATTTTATTTGAGACTCCTAAAGAGTTTCTGAAAGCAATCAAGTATTTGATTAGCTAGAGAGTTTGAGATGTGGAAAGATTAATCTTACCACTAACTTGCAAATTGTGCATCCCTCAAACATGACTCGTGTATATCATCAATGATATACTAATAATACCCATCAAACATTTATATGGATATATTATGGCTATAAGAGTCTTGATGGTGGTAAGATCACTATATGTGCTTATATGTCGATTTTAATCGATCTTTATAACGAAATGAAAACTACTACGTGGTTTTGGAATATAAATACATGTTGGCGGTGAACAATAATTGATTGTATATAATGCCACTATATGTGGTTTGTGAAATAGGCTTATAACACCACATCGCCATTCACATATGTGATCCTATAGATGATACATGAAATATAGAATGCAAATATCCTCGAGTTGGTAGAAGATCGCGTTAGCAAAACTATGCTTAACCAATTTATTTGTTTAGCGTTAAACGCAAGACAATGGTGAAATAAGTGTGCAAACCAACAATCAAGTGAAAAATCGGATGTCGTCACGAGGAGGAGTATATATATGCACTGCATTGATTTCGTCATGAGGGGGAGTATATACACACTGCACTCTTTTTCCCTTAATCATGGTTTTTCCCACTGGATTTTCCTGATAAGGTTTTTAACGAGGCAGACTTAAACAGCGTCATTTGATGGTTATGTACTCTTTTCTTTAACTGGGTTTTTATCCCATAGAGTTTTTCCGAGTATGGGTTAATGATCCACATTCTCATCTATTAGTCATCCAAGGGGGAGTGTTATGTAAATATTGATTATGAATGACCATTGATCATATTATATGCATAAACTCCAAAGAGAGGGAATAATATTTTCATGAGTTCAAATCATCGTGAAACAAGTGCGCTCAAGTCATAACTTGACTGATTTATTCACCAAGCCTTTTTTTCCTACATCAATTTTTGGGAATCTAGTCTAAAATATCAGAGTTTGCCGACTGAATGATCTCAACTGCTATAATAATGAGGGGGAGTCAATATGAAAGATTTCAAACAATATCATCATCAGAGGGAGTTACGCAATGTACTCTTTTTCCCTTAACCATGGTTTTTCCCACAGGGTTTTCCTAGTAAGGTTTTTAACGAGGCAGTATCAAATAGCGTATTCAAAGAACATGATGCACATTCTTAACCAATGGACATTCAAGGGGGAGTGTTATGAAGAATATATGTGATGAATGTCCATTACTCAATGTAATTCAATACTATTCATAGCCCCATTTATATACTCATTCATGTGCTCATTCATGTACCTATTCATGTATGTAATAATGCTAGAATCCTATGAAATTGTTCCTCACCTATAAATAGATGTTCATCTTGTACCAATAGTGAATGAATAAGAAAGTTCTCTTTCCCTCTCTTTTGTGTCTCTTCCTTTCCATTGTTCTTTATAGTTATATTTTCAATCCATTAGTTTCTTAACAGTGATAATATAATATTTAATTTTTTAATTTTGGGGGCAATTAATTTATAAATTGATTTTATAAACCAGTAAAAAATATTGTGACAAATTACAAATGAAAAAAGCAACCACCAAATACCAAATTTTGATAATTTCATAACTCATAACATAATTTTGAAAAAATATAGGTGAGAGATGGAGGTTAAGAAACTAAAAATCAACCAAATATTTTGCACCATCTCCATCCCAACATTAATTAACAATTTCTAATATCACTTTCTTGTCAAATCATCAACTTTTGTCATTATTTTATTTGACAATTTGTAATAATCTCCATCCTTATAATATTTGAGCAATTTCTAACGTTATTTATTTTTTTAAAAAAATATTTATGTATAATTCCTATTGGATAATCTACCTCATTAATTAACTATACATAAATGTTAGTCTAAGTGACATTTTTATTTTACTTTCTAAATTAAAAAGATTGTTAATTTGATAAACATTTTTTCATCTTTAATAATTTTTAATTGAATACCACCTCACCCTTCACCTCATTCTTCACTTTAGTAATTGTTAACATTTTAGAATGAAGATGCTAATGCCTACAATTAAGGGCAGAAAAAACATAAACAGTTAGATGTTTCTTTTGCTTCTAGTGTTAAGTTCAAGGGTTTCGAAATTTTATCATATTAGTTGGTTGAACTGTATATCGGTCAATGGTTGAACCTTAGAATATATTTTTTTATTTAATTAATATGACAGTATTTTGATTCAATTTTTTATGAATATTTATCCGATAAAATATTTTATTATCAATATATATATATATATATATATATATTATTTATAATTCACCTAATATAAAATCGGGATTGAACCATCAAACCACCAACCATTAATAATATTTCAGTTATGGTGCCCATACAGATTTTGAGAACATTGCTAATGTTACAACTAGTAGATAAATTGAATTACTTTAAGGAGAATTTAGTAATGGAGTATTGATCAGTAACTTACTTGATGGCCTGTGTGATATGACCAACACAATTAGCCACAGCTCTAAGCATCCATCCATCTCTTCTTATCTCCTGAGTAACTACCTCTGGCTTTATAATTACGATCAATGGTAGTCGCATAGCTTTTACAATCGTCTATCATGTCTAATGGATCCACTTTGTAGAAAACCAGTAGATTTCAATGCCTGTCATCCTTCGAGCTATGGTGGCTACCTCTTCCAAGCACCAGATTGAATGAGCAAACTTTTCAGAGAAAATCGCCACAGAAAGAGCACTTTGAAGGATGGAGATCAACTCTTCGATGCTCTCAATTTTCTCGAGCTTATCGTCGATGAATGTTCTGATTTGCCGATTAGACAGACCAGCCATGAGGTGGCTCGTGAAACTATGGCTGGTGTCGTCACCTCGAAAAAACAGGAAGGCATCGTAGTCCCATCCTCCAAGAGGAAGAAGAAGAGGAGGAGAAGAGGGAAAAGGAGACAAAGGGGACATTGGAGGCACTGAAGAAGTCGAGGATGAAGAAGAAGAAGAAGCCAATACTAATCCTATATGCTCTCTTGTGTCTATAGGAAAGAGTATTGAGATGGAGATGGAAATCTCTATTGGGGTTAAGAGTGTTCACAGAAAATATTTTGGGATAGAGATCAGAGAAGGTGTGGGACACCTCTCACATGATCCATGCAGTAACAAGTCTGTCAATGTCGAAGTCAAATTCAAAGTCATTTGTATTTGTCCAGGCAAGAAGAAAAGGAAGGTGCTTGACACCTCTCACATGGATGCCATTTCCATTAGATTGGAAATTCTAAGTCTTTCTGTGGTATGAAATGGGCAAACGACCGCATATCAAACTCACAATATTGCAGTTTCCTGGAAGATTCATGATGTGTTAGTCACATCTTGTAGCATGAAACACAAAAGAACATGGTTTTAAAACTGATATGGACAGTATGAGATTGAATAGCTAGGCGTTATCAAGATTCATGCAACAAAACTGATCATTTAAATTGGAGTAACTAACCGGCTAACCGGAACAAATTACCACTGCAGAATGGCGAAAGTCTAGTGAGAATAATTTTTTGTCCTGGTAGTTGAATAACCAATCAAATAAATTCATCTACAACATAAATGCTTGAAGCAGTTGTTGGTGCGAAGAGCCATCCCACTTTGAACACTCACCACAATCTACAGAATGCCTTTAAGCTATATATATTTGCAGTAGTACGTAGGTGATGCTTTTGAACTAGCTTGCTGCAAAACGCAGAGGGAGATAGCCAATGTCCTCTGTAGCTGTAAAGCATTGCATCCACGATGAATCTGATTTTCTCCAAACCTTGCTCTGGATTTGGGGTAAGAGTCATCATACTTGAACCCTAATCGCCAACACAGAGAAGAAACCCCAAATTTTATTATCTGAACACATCACCATGATCATCCGTCCATCATTTTTTGATCATTATTGTTATTCAAGTTCCCAACATTCATTTGCCGATCCCAACCATTATCGCCGATAATCGACGATCAAAGTCAGATTAGAAAAAAAACTAGTTCTATCTTGTTTACTTTACAAACACAGTCGACCATGGTTATAAATTAAGCAATGGATTATGGAACAATATATTGTAACTTGTTTGAAGAAAAACAATTGTGATAATAATGGCCAGTGCTGACGTACGGCACCGACCCTGTCGATACACAAACTGGTGGCCGCCGACGATGGGGCCATCGCCTGTACACCGACACCGGCAATTATTACCATAATTTTTATCAGCAAAAAAATTGAATCGGTATTTTCAATTTCGATGAAAATTCGTTTCGGATTTTTATAATGAAAAGGGTAATTATATAATTTCACGGAATGTTAATTTAGGCCGGTAAATAGCAACGGAGAATGGGAAGTAAGTATATGTGGGCGGAGAGTCGGAAGAAAGTGTGGAATGCGAGGGGTTGTGACGTACAATGGTCGAGTTAGCTTGATTATATTTTTGTTATTGTTTGAATGCGGAGAGGAATATTACTTAAGTGTGGAATGCGACACCCAGGGGTCGTGTGACGACAATTGAAGGCAACGCAGAACTCATCTTTTTTCCGAGTGGAGTATGAGATGTGTTGTTGGTGGCGTTGTTGTTGTACAGAACTCGACAATTTTGGCGGTAATGTGGTCTCAATTGCAAGTACATGTGATTTGACGGGGTGTCAACGGAGTTATTTATAAAGTGACGAGAAAAATTCTTTATATCTTTCAAGCCATATAGAGATCAATCTCAAACGTGAACTGATGCATAATTTTGTTATATTTGTTTTACTTCGATCTCTCTCCTAATTGTATATTACCAATGTTGGAAATGTTAACGAATTAAATAAAAAAGTAATAACATTTTTTTTACTTATATGAAATATCAAATAATGTAAAAAAAATGCTGAAAAGCTTAGATCCAAAATTAGTAAGAAACAGAACTACTACAATATGATCCAACGTCAAACCTTGAAAGTTGAAATCATTCTATCCGTCTCTTCCTTTGAATGTCTAAATTCACACTCTCCTTTTTTTTAGTAACGATTCCACCCTTAAGTGGACATAACTATGATTATATTCCTTCTATCATTTACACTGCACCAAGTCATGGTAATTATGTTACCAGAATAATGATTACAAAACTGATCGTGATGTTCAGGTTATCCGCGATATGATACCGCCGGCAATGGAGGACGGACCCGACACGAAAATTTGGCGTTTTGAGAAGAATGGGGTTTATTTAGTGCGCTCGGTGTATCGAGTTGCAATGGAACGAAATGTTGCATCCTCCATATTGCATGACAGTGGTGATTGGATGATCATGTGGAAGTGTGCTCTGCCCCCGAAGATCAAACACATGTTATGGCGATTCTTGAAGAACGTGGCCGCAACACGGAATGCACTCAGCCACCGCGGTGTGGATTCACTCGATGAATGTGGGTGCTGTTCTACTACATCGGAAACTACGGAACACCTTTTCTTCCACTGCACTTTTGCCCATCATTGTTGGAGAACGAGCGGGTTGAAGGCGTGGGTCGAGTAGGTTGGCGGGTTTGGAGTGTCCTTCTGGCAGTGGGTATTCGAGGTGCAAAGAACTGGAGCGGAGTTCCGCATTCAACAAACCTTCTTGATTCTCTGGGTCGTTTGGAGGGAGCAGAATGAGCGTATTTTCAAGCAACAGTCGACGACAACAGAGGTGGTGGCTAGGCGCTGCATGGATGACCTTCATGATAGCATACTTAGCAAAAAATACGGCTGAAACTACACAAACGATTACAGAGCTGTGACTGAAATTTAGAAAAGACCAGACAGAATAAAATTAGATTACGATTGTAGTAAAGAAGCAACAAAACTTGATTATGATCGTGGTAAAATAAACCACTGCCTTTGAAACGATTCTTCGACTATTAAAGTATTAGCACAAGGAAGCTCCCTAAGATAATCATAATTCTCTTCTCAGCTTTCTCTGTTGTGTACATGCGTTTTTTTGTTGTTATTCTGCCTTCTCTCGAGTTTCTTATTTATAGTCAAAGGAAGACTCCAATTGTTGTTATTCTGCCTTCTCTCGAGTTTCTTATTTATAGTCAAAGGAAGACTCCAATTCCCTTCCACTAAACGTAGAATACTAAAGGGATAAGGATTTGGATATGTCCTCAACAAACACCAACTCTATTATTGCATAGAAAACGAGGAAGTTAATTTAGACTCTAACTCTAATTACTTTACATGAAAGAACACTGATCGAATTGTTCGAAAGGATCAAGTTGTTCTAGCTCAAAGTAATTTAGTTCTCAGTCCAAATCATGTTTGGATATTGCATTTCCAACACTTCATGACTGGAAAGCGGCACAAAATCTTCCTGTCAGCAACGTCCGCCTTCAACCGACCCCGTGCTCTCGATGGCATCCTCCGGCGATGGGTTCGATTAAATGCAATATGGATGCTGCAACTAGTTCCGGGCACGTTGTGGTGGGTCTTATGGTAAGGGATGAGTTTGGTTCCTGCCTCAATTTTGTAATGCAGCGTCTACAAGGGCAAGCAGAAGCCCTGCGAAGCGGAAGCGACCGCGATGCTTAATGCGCTTGAGTGGATACATGACATGGGGTACGAGTCGTGTGTGTTCGAAACCGATTTTCAGCTAATCGACCGGACGGTTATAGGTGCAAACGAAGATGTCACGGAGTTTGGAGTATTGATGGCTCGTTGTGGTGATATCATTGCAGAAAAAAACACTTTTTATAGTGTCTTGGGTTAGGAGAGATAGAAATAAGTTGGCACACGAGCTCACTCGTCGATCCCTTAGCCTTGCGTCTACTATAATGGGTATGACGCCTCTTATTTGGTGTGAGAATTTTGTAACTACTGATATTTGTTTTGAGTCTAATAATGATTACAAGCAGCCCTATTTCGAAAAATAATGATTACAAAACAAGAAAATACCCATAATTGAAGATCTTTTGTCATGCAAGAAAGAAGCACTCTCAGATTAGATTCTCTTTAGCTATGCAAACATTTACAACGGCAGTAAATAAAAGAAAAAAAAATCAAGGAAACAACAAACAGAAAGGGATAACAGAAGACTATTAGTGTTGTCTCTATTTGATTTACAGTGTGTTAGCTAGCTCAAAATCCCTCTACTGCGATGACAATGCATGCTCAGCCCATGCTAATGAAGATGCCTTAAAGTCGAAAAACACAGATGTGTCGATCCTGCTTTCCAGCATCGTGCATACCACCCGCATTGATGGTCTCTTTTTCGCATCTGGATGGATGCTCAGGGTTACCACTTCACATATAGCTTTCAGGTCATCGTATTTGAAATTCTTCAGCTCGGGATCTACCAGGTAAGACATTGCCTCCGGGACATCAAGCATGTCCTTAGCCTGCACAGAACAGATAAATTTCCAAGATTTATGACAACCTCAAGGATATCATTGCATCTAAGGAAAGGAGATGCGGGCTCAAGCTTGAATTTTAAATAACATACCCAGTCGACTATGGACCCTTTGTCTTTGCAGTATGGAGGCCTGCCACTGATTATCTCGAGCAACAGTATGCCAAAAGCATAGACATTGCCTTGAATGTCAAGGTGGCGTGCTTCCATCGAATTTGGAAGCACGCAGATGGCACCTTGGCCTCCAATGGATCCGGAGATCTTTTCTGATCTGGAAAGAATGCTCTTCCAACTCTCAAAATCCACCAGCTAATGAATACAGAAGTTCAGGTTAGCAAACATCCTTCCACAGATTTCTATGATCCGAAGATCATATATTCAGAAAATTACGTATTTTGAACGACCTAGCAGTATCATAAATGTTTTGGTAATGTTGATATTGTACTGATGTTTTAACTTGAAGAAGTGCAGAAGTGCAGAACTGTATTATTTAGAAGAGTTGTGCATCTAAGTATACCTTGGGGGAGAAGTCATCTGTTAGGTAAACAGCACTAGAATTCAACTCTGATATTGTGAAGGGTGGGTCGAGTTCTATGTGAAGGTACTTAAGACCACGAGCGATGCATATTACAATTTTCATGCGCCTCGTCCAAGATAGTTGACATTCCTCTCCACCTGCACCAGGTTCAGAATATCAAGGTTAGGACTGAAGAAAGAAATATGAAAAGTTCACAATTCCTAGAAGAGGAGAAAGCTGACTTACAATGAAGGTGCTCATTTAAGGTTCCATTCGACGAATATTCAAAAACTAGCATCCTAGTAAATGGACTGCTCTCTTTACAATAACCAAGCAACTTCCCGGCATTCTCATGATTTAATCTTGCCAAATCTGCAACCTGTTGAATTAGAGTACTTCAGCATTGTCTCAAAATTTGAGGTGTCAAACTGCCACAAGTTATCAGTTTTGTTGAAGTTTACACAGTTACATACCTCCCTCTGAAAATAGAGTTCAAGGTAGCCACTCCATTGTTCCTCTTTGATACAGAAAGATATGACAGCAATCTCAGGACCTCCTTTCAAGTTCCCTTTATAAACCAAACTATCTGGGGAAGAGTCAATGATATTACTGAATTCTTCACATGCTATCTCCAGTTCTTGTCTGTTGAAATTTGCCACGTCTTTCAGCATCTCAGAGTCTGGGAAAACAATAGAAAAAAATACGACAAAAAAATGTTAGATCAAGGGGAAAGCCAATTAACAAGACGATAGAAGCTTTCAATGTAAGAGGCAAACCTATGTATACGGTCACATTTTCCTTCCGACTTACTGACTTCTTCCAAGGCATTATAATATCAGATTTGGTATTCCATCTCTGGAAGGCAGTCAAAAGAAACATGACAAAGACAGCTCCCACCATGGTTCCTGTCACTACTTCCAAAACCAATAACCATACCGGTTTTGATTTTCCCTGATGCTCCTCGGAAACAGCTTCAGCAGGCTGGTGCTGCTTGGGGTTAAAGGCTCCATGGTTTCTGACAGGTTTGGGACCAGCTGCAAGAGGAAATATCTATCTCTTTCAGAAGCATGGAGCCTGGAGGCCAATGCTTGTAAGAAAAGTTACTAGCACAATATACCCAATTCTGGCCCATAAAGACCAGTAAAAACCCTAACCCACTTACAAGGTTAAAAATACATTATACATTTGCTATATTCATCAGAACTCTATTTTATAAAGATGTTATGCAGTTCTCAGCAACACTGAACAGAATGAAATATCCTTACAAAATGTGCTGCATTGTGCAGCAGTGCGCTGCTTTGTTTCCTTGTTCTGGAGGCAGTTGCCTTGAAAACTTGCGCTGCACAACACAACATTTGCCACAATCTAAATGTAAAGCAAATGATCGAAAAACTGATAAGTCATAAGCAAAGGGCTGAAAAAAGCTACCGTGGAAGGTGGCCCAAGCATTTAGGTATGGGTCCAGTAAAGAAATTGTAAGAGAAATCCGCTACTTTCAGGTTAGATGCTTGACAGAGACCAGTAATGTTCCCCCCTGAAGAGTACCTGTAGCAGAAATTACAACCATGAATTTAATGTTCAGCTTATAAGGTTTAATGAAAACGTAGAAGGACATATAGTAATTCCTAACAAAATACTAACTACAGAACTTGTTCCTTCTTCGTTTTCATTTACTCCTCTATCCACTCACAGTTAAGACAACACATTAAATCCTTCATCTTTAATGTTACCAATGCATGATATTCTTGCATCTGGATAGTCACATTTTTTATAATAATATAGCACACTTCTAAGATTACTACTCAAGAAGAATGCACTTACAGTCCATGAATGTTGGAAGCGAAACTTTTACTAGCTGGAACAGTACCCTGGAGTCTGTTCCTATCTAGGAAAAGTTCCTGAAGGTATTTTAAACTGCCAAACTCAGAAGGCAGACTCCCAGTTAGCCAATTAGCCTGGAGGTTTCTGCAGAATAAAGATCACCCATGTAAGTAATCCGGCATTCAACAATTCATACCACAAAATAGGACAATAACATAATTCCTTACATTTTCAAGATGCCGGATATAGTTGCCAGCTCTGGGGGAATTGGACCAGAGAGTTGATTAGCTCCTAAATCCAACCTTTTAAGCTGCTTAAGCATGCCCAGTTCTTTTGGGATGGATCCAATCAGATTGTTTCCATGCAAGATACTACAGAACACCAAGCACCCAACCATAGTAAATATAAGTTGTAGGGAACTAAAAAAGCACAGCATTCTGAACAATGGACCCAGAAAAACTTACAGTTCCTGCAAGTATGCGATCCTGCTAAAATCTGGAGAGATAAACCCACCAAGAGATGATCCAGATATGTTTCTGCACACAGAAAAAACGATGGTGCATTATCAAGGGACCACTACACAAGACAAGCCTAGCCCCTCCAATTGGAAATGAAAGTCCAACATAATCAGCAACTTGTCCACAACTTACATCTTCACAACATGGTCTCCAGTAGAAGAGCAATATACACCAGACCACTCACAAGGATTCGTATCTAGAGCAGTCCAGCTGGACAAAATCAGAAGAGAGTCTTCATATATCGCTTCCTTGAATCCCTTCAGGCCAGAAACTGCGCCAAAAAAGTCCCTAAACAGAATTTAGTAAGGAAGAACCAGGACTATATGAACACTGTTTCATAAGGATTCAAAGACTCATAGACCATGGAAGCTAAAGAAAGACTTCTAATGCCTCTTTGAATTGCAAAAATTTCAATTGTTCAGATCAATTCATCTTTTTGTAAGTATTGGTACTATACTACTGCATCATCTGTCAAGAAATGAAGGAAGGGAGGAAATTTACAAGATTCGATAGAGAAGTTCTAATGCTGATACTTAATACTGGTCATAACTCATCGAGAAAGAACAGACGCCTAGCAACCCAATGACACAAAATCCTTCCAGTCGATCTCTAAACAATACCAACCACGAATTTATGCTCTGCTCTCAAAGAATTTCTCAGTAAGTAGAAATGTCAACGTCATCTTGGATAATCAAGATCTGAAAGCTAAATTGCAGTTGGTACCTTCGTCCTGTGGAAAGGACTGGCAAGCCGCAAAGAGAAGTAAAGATGCAACACCAGAAAGAAGTTGCAACTGCACGTATGATCTCATTTCTCTCCCTCCCGCCCTCATCCTTAGCGGTATGAAGCAGCAACAACAACAGCAGCCAACGAAGAAGAAGAAGAAGAAAAAGAAGTCATGAAAACCAAGAAGGAAAAAGAGCAAGGAGAAACCAGAGCAGGGAAGGAATCATAAAAAGAAAAGAAAAAAGGCAAGCAAGTAGCCTGAAAATAAAATTGGAGTTTTAACAAGATTAAGAATTGAGACGAGTGTGGCACTGGCACAGATAGTTTTGGATACGGTAAGTAGCAATGTACTGAAAATGGGGTTGTTATTGGTTGGGAGCTTTTAACAAACACTTGACCTACATAGGTATTTGCAGGAAACTACCCATGAAAGCAAAGCTCTCATTTCAGTTAGGGAAGAGAAGGAACGAAAGATTAATTTTTTTCGATGAATGGGAACGAAAGATTGAGTAAGAAGAAAAGATAGGTATTTGTTCGTAAACTGCATACTGATACTGATGTGCAGAGAAGCTTGGATTCAAAGAGAGGTTTTCTTCATAAACTAAATAGTAAAGACAACCCAGCAAGAAAATGAAATGAAAAATTTATTAGATCCTCTAGCCCGATTCAAAGAGAGGCTTGCTCAAACTCGTTATAACCGGACCACTGTGTGTCAATAAAAACATTATATTGGTAATTTGGATGTAGTATTTGAGTTAAAATATTACGTTTGATATTTGAAATAAAATCGATAGTATTTTGATATGTGGTATTTGAAATATTGAGTTTTGTTGGGTATTTGAAATATTTGGATTGGGATGGTAGTTGAATTAGTGGGCTTTTATAACACTTTATTATTTTTAAATCCCATACTACTCTTACCTTTGATTTGTTCTTTTTTTTCCTAACTAGACTTTACAATGGGGCGAGTTTCGGATTGCGTACCTATACTTATCTCCATATCTATTCATAAAATTCATCCACATTCTCGTTCTCATCTGAATATCAGTATTCATACGTATTTGAAACTCGTGAATTCTCAAATACAATATTAATACAACATTCTCAAATAACATACTATTTTATTCCAAAATATCACATATTCAAAATAATTCATCCAAGTCACCAGATAGATTTGATGATATTGAACCATTAAAACTTACAAAACCATTCAAACATTTTAGATTGACTTTGAGATGTATTGATTCAATCTCAAAATAATTCATTATAAAATGAATAAAATATGAATTATGACTTAAACAATCATCATCTACTAAAAGAAAAAAAAAAGATTTAAACAATCATGAATGTTGAATTATTATGTTTTCTAAACTTAAAGGAATATTTCAATTAAAAAAATTGTGACGTGATTTTTATGTCAACCTTTCGTTATAATTGGTCAATGGTAATCATCCATTTTACATTAGATTTCAGTTAAATTTTTCAACGGAATAGTGCTTGTTGAAATCAACTAATGAGATTAGTGGTACAACAGACATCACCGGCGGGAAGGAGCCTCGGTCCAGTGACCGATGGCGACTATGGCAGTGGCCGGGGACTTTGGAGAGGTGTGAAATCCTAGTGTAATATTGTTTGCTCTTATAATCAGAACCGTTAGATCTTGGTTATTAGATCTGACTGTTGAAATTTATTTATTCTGATAAAAACTTCCCCTTCCTTGTGCCTATCCGCAGAGCGCACTCATCTTTAAATTCTGTAGGGACAAAAGGTAAATAGAAACACACTATGGTCCCCTGGGAAGCAGAACGGAAACAACATCATTGCTTGATAGTTGCAGTAGCAGGCACCATTATCATCAAGCTTAATGGGTCCCATACGGATTCTTTTCTCGGATACCCTCTCTCCATCTCTACCCTTTATTCTTTGCTCGAAAGGGCTTACTCGTCTTATTAACAACAACCTATGTGGCTTTTTGTTATGCGACATTCGAATTTTGAATCGGACTCCAGTTATCTTTTATCTTATGTCCGCTTACGATACAATCCTATTTTTATAAGTCTCCTCTATCATTATTGGTATTTTCTGTAATCTATTCGTCCGCTATAAAATAATGAGTGAACAGGATGTAAATTTGTTGAAATCAACCGTCCGCTTCAGTTCTAATGTGTCTCTACCTCTCCAACAAATTTACTCACGCTTACTTGGTGCACCTATTGCCATAAATAACCCTTCAAGTATTTAATTTTGTTGATCTAATCATTCAAAGTTTAAAGATGGGTACAAATTTCTTTTGCAAAGTTTGTATTTGATCACTTATATTTTTACATATATTGTTATCATTATTAATTATTACTATATATTATAATTTTTTATAAATCTCAGCCCCTTCTTGACGAATATATTTGCTTGTTTTCTTTCAACTAGCAATGAATACAGTTTTTAAACGTACTTGTAATATTTTTAGATAAAACAAAATTGAATATAATGTGCCACCAATGATTTTTTTCTTATATTTGAACTAGATTTGTGACTATTAGTTATGAATAGGTTGGGTATAAGTTTGATTATTTAGTGTAAGAAAATAAGTAGAAGAGCATAACTTTAAATACCATTAGCCGAATTACGAAATCATCGAAACTTTACATCTATGTTAATCCTTGAGAGAAGGAAATAATAACATAGTAGGGGATTCTCTTTAGATTAAAATAACCATATATAATGACTAGATTTCAAATAATGATTCAACATTTTACTATAGTTTGAAGATACATTAGGTGAAATTCAAATTGGTTAGTTTTACATAAGAATTTGGAGTTTAAAATCAAAAGACCCTGGGCGGTGGCTCAAGTTTATCCTGCCCCAATTCCACCACTACGGCCGCTAAAACGACATCATATAATGCCTCCGAGCGATGATCTAGCTGCAACCAGTTAAGCATGTTATTATCTTTCAAAGAATGACTCTTCACCAGCGACTCCAACATAAACTTCTTCATCAACCCTAACCCTAACACATCATCCTCATCTCCGGCACAAGCCATGCTCTCCGGGCAAACCTCGACAGCCGTGGTCGGGACTCGAGGTTCAAACCTCTGGAGCTTTCCGTACTCACTTAACAAGTGGAACGTGTAGTCATAGATGTAGTCCATGTTTACTTTCTTGTGCATGAAGGCACTAGCTACTTTTCCGATTGCAGGATTGGCATTTGTTTCTTTTTTCAACGGGCAGTAGTGAACGAGAGGCTCTAACCTCCTTGTGAAAAATCATAGTAATAAGGCTTAATTAGGAAAGTGACCGAGTTGCATGTCAATATGTACTTCTCACTCACAGACCATGCATAACCCTCGATGTAGATTTTGTACTTGTATGTGCATTGGTTCGCCAAGCTTGATTCTTTGAATCCTTGTTGGGATTCCTTGATCCAATCCTAAAAGAAAACATTCCACATAATAAATTGATTTTACATATGATATGATGATAAATTTTGGTTTAATATCATGATTAGAAGCATGAATGAATAAAATGACAACATATATGGTGACAATTAAGAAAAGTCAAAAGTTATAATAAAAATTCCATAATAATATCTTGTACAAGTCACCTTAATTATTGTTCCACAATTAACCAAAGTCTTGAAAATAGAACCAATTAAACACAATTTGATCAATCTACATAACGACATGATAACTAATTTGTTTACCAATTGGTAATATTGAAAGTGTATCCGTCCATTGTTGATACCCGGCAAGATGATCAACTCGTTAAGCTAAAATCCAATATCAATTAGCTTATAACTTTTCCAACCCTAGCCCATAAGTCTGTGTATTCACCAGTAGTTTTTTTTATATACAATGATGATCCAAACTATGAAACTGTTATACTATTAAATCTCGGGGTGTAATAGTGAACCAAGAATGGTCGGATATTCGGAACAAAACACTAAGTTGAATTACGGTTTTGATAATTTTAGCACTAAAAAACAAAAAAAGAAGAATATTTATTGGGATTGGACCAACAACGGGAGCTCTTGGAGCTCAGATTCCACAACACCAAATCGCTGAAACTCTAGCAGAATTTTGGAGAATGCAAACTCTCAAGAATACAAAGACGGAATCCCTCAGAGTGTATATCATCGTCGTTTCACACCGGCTAAAAAGAGGCTTATATACTAAGATTCCAAAGTGAAACACACTGTTTCACTTAAGTTCTAATCCTTGACCAAATCCGGTCTAGTTGGGCTTTGAATCGGTTGCTTATAATGAAACTAGGAGTCTAGGATAGTCAGATACCCTCAACAAAATTTCAATTTTTGCTTGAATTTTAAACTATCATGAGAAAATACTAAATCGAATTACAGTTTTGACAACTTTAAATAAAATTTCATCAATCTCAAACCATGAAATTCTGGTTAGTGACACAGGGTTGTCAACCTCTAGTTTCGCTATTACCGAGGTATTAACATATTAACATTTGATTGATATGTAGAAGATGTAATACATAGTTACGTACCTGGATGAAAAGGCGAGCACCCCAGTCATGTTCATGGGAGACATTGCAAGTGAGGAGATCCTTCCTATCGTCTGCAACAAAAGGGTTTCCTTTCCAGTAAGCATAAGGCTCCCTTTCTTCCCATTTCGTCCTCTCGTTTCCTTCTTTCACTTCTTTCAGCAAGTTACGCCATGGCCTTATGTTTATCTCTGCCCTGCACCCCGCACATTTTGTAACAACTTTCTTCATATATACACGTACAAAATAAACAGATGAGCTATATAATGTTATAATTACCATCCCCAAAAGGACCAATCAGGGAATACGATGTCCATGGTCCACCTGTCACCGCAGTACCGAAACAACGGCGGCGGAAGGGCGGCCGCCGCCTCCTTGTAGTCTTCGGAACGGATGACCGGGCGGTCGTCGCAGTCAAACATGAGCTCCAAATCGGGCAGCTTTCCAGGGTACTTCCTGAGAAGCTGCAGAATCCCCCAGATTGTGAACTTGTCTCTACTCTGTATTGACTTCTTATATTTCTCCACATATAATTTCCCTTTTAGTATCACCAGCCGGAAATTGGCAGGCCTTCTCCACCGCTTCCCTCGTGATTCCGGTGGCCTTCCACGGCTTCAGGTCCTCGTGAATTCACCTGAAGTAGCTTGGACATTCACCGCCATTGGACTCCTCCGATGTTGGTGTTGCTTCCTCTGCAGGGTAGCTTCCACGGTTGCATGTTTGAGTTCGGTTTATCGATTCCTGATCGACTCCAGAGCAGTCGATTTCAAGGGATTCGAGTACCCTTTGAGGGAAAGTTTGGATTTTGCGGGCGAACTTGGTGGTAATACTAATTGATAGATTCTTTTCATCAGGTTGAATTACTGGGATGATAACACGAGTAGTAGTGGAAACAGGCGCACCGTTGACCGTTTGATGGAGAGAAACGTTGACTGCAGCAAGCTCAGAATTTCATGAGTTAGATATTCTGTAAAGTAGTTAGGTTTCAGTATCAGTTTCAGAAGAGAGAAGAAAATGAAAGGACTTACAGTGGAGGAGATGTAGACAGTAATGAAGAGAAGGAGAAAGAAGAAGAGGAAGAAGAGGGCTCTTAGAGTTGCAGGGCCCTTCTTCTTCAAATTCGCCAGAATCATCTCCATGATAGTAGTGTCACTCTGCTGCCTCATTATTGATGGAGCTTAAAGTAATTGGGACCCTAAAATTGATGACTGTCTATAGTGGAAAGGAGTGCGGTGATGTCTTGTTTCTTTGAGTGGAAAGTTTGGTGGTTTTCCAATATAGTCAACAGTGACACCGAAGCTAACAACCTTTGGAGAAGCTTCTTGTTGATGGACTTAAATGGAATCTATGGCTTTGAAATACTCAACTTGAGTTGATGGAATTCCAAATGTTTTTTTAAGAGAAATGAAAGACCAAGGGAGACGGAATCCCTGGATCTCTCTAATTTTGATTAAAATAAAATCATATGATATAATAATGATAATATTATGTAGTATTAACATACTCATCTTGAGGATATTAGTCTAAACATAAATTGTTGACAATGAAGAGGAAAAGGTGGGTGAGGGCCTGAGGAGAGGACCCCGCAAGACAATTAGGAAACTTTGATATTATTATTATTATTACTAGATAGTTTTTTCACTGGTCGACTTTAAAATTTTCTTTCTGATTTTACTCTTAACTATCTTAATAAATAAACTGGTAATTTTTTGACTTGTTGGCTGATTTGAATTTTTTTTTTTTTATTGTACAATTGATAAAATAATCAATTCATATGAAGCGTTAATAATTTGGATAGGTGATTTGGGCGGGTGAATTGAACTGGTGATTTGGACGGGTGATTTGTACGGGAGATTTGGACGGGTGATTTGGACGTTGGAAAAGATTTGTAAACTTAAAAGAGAAAAGATTTTGAGAGATTTAAAATCACCTCGTAGGTCCAAAGAGAATTTCATGGGTGATTTTGGGTTGTAGAAATTTCGGAAGAGAGAAGAAAAATTTGAGAATTTTACCCAAAATTACCCTTTGTTTTTTTATAATTGATATGATCATAAATAAATTGTAGGTATTTTAATATTTTTCTTTTTTTTTTCTTTTATATTTCTCTTTATGTAATTATTGCATTCAAAATCACACACAAATCACTCATTCAAACGGTCTATTAAAAAATAGCAAGGCTCATCGGAATCTCTAGCTATTTCAAATCAGCTACCCAAACGATGCAAGTGATTTGAGTTACAAATCTCAAACCTAGAGAATTGGTTTGGAATAGAATGTTTGGATTGCAAAAAATGAGAGAGATTTTGATATAATTGAAATCTCTAATGGTGAGTCCAATCCAAGTGATTTAAACACCAAAAGGAATTCTCTCTCAACGATGAGAGATTTTGAGTGATTTGATTTCTCTTTTCTAATATATCCTTGTGTCATTTCAAAATTATAAGGAATTTCAACACTAGAAGAGATTGTTAACTAGATGCCTAGATGTCTCTTAAAGGAGAGTTTACTCTAAAACCCTAAATCCTATTGTTGCCGCATCATGACACCGCCTCTAATAGCCTCTCCCGCAGCCCTCAACCAAAACACCACCAATCTCACTGGTATCACCATGTCTTCCACCACGACAGTAGCCGACGGTCATCAACCCAGCCCGCCAACCACGCCTCCATAACCGGAATAACGACCTCCACTACCAATACCGATGCCACTGCCAATCCTGCCTCCGACGCCGTCATCCATCTCTCCACCACTCTGCAGACGACGTTCTCGACCGGAGCAAACAAGTCAACAAGCACAACGACCACCACACTTGGCAACAACCCTCAATCATCCAATCCGGAAGCCGATGATAATCCATCCTCCATGCAGCCGAACGTCGCCAATCAAAATCAAGGACCGGCCATCCTTGTTCGACAGCTAGCCACAGTCTCACTGTCGACGCTAGTAAACCAGCCTCCGGTGTGGGAATACAAACTCTGTGTCGCCGAAACTTTCCTGACTAAAGAGGAGATCAATTTTCAGGTAATGAGGAAGAGTCCCCCTAATATTTTGCTGCCGTTACAAGGAGTCGAGATCTTGGCCATTGAGAACAAAAGGTTTCTTTTCCGTTTTGATCATGAAATTTATGTCCGTCATGTGATGGACAACGGTCCATGTTTCTTCGATGGTCACCTGTTGCTCACCCATGAGTTGTGCCAAGGCAAAACACCACAACAGGTACATTGACAAACAACTGATTTGTGGGTTCTCGTTCATAACGTACTGTTTGGAGTCTGTCAAAATAGCGCTTGGCGACTCAATGGGAAAGTGCATAGGCTATGATGAGAAAAACCGTATAGTGTTTCCGAATGCATATATGAGAATTAGAGTCACCCTGGATATTAAGGCGCCTCTGCTTGAGGAAAGGACAGTCAGCCCTTCATGCTGGATCCAAACTTATGTGCAAATACAAGTACGAGCGACTCCCATGCTTCGTCTATATTTGTGGCATTATGGGCTATATGGAGAAGAAATGTGAACTCCGCTACCAATACCTTGAGGGGAGCATTTCAGTGGGACGATTCAATCAAGGTTCCAACCTGGAAGGACTTACAGCATCAAGCTGCAAATCAGTGGAGCTTAACAAAGAAGGGGACAACCGAACAAAAACAATCGGGGACAGCTGTAGGTCGGAAACCCGTTATTATATCGAGACCTAAAACAGTACCAAGTAGTTCTGAGCTCGAGTTCCTAACAATAGAAGATGAAGACCAGACTGTTGCGTAGGACAAAAAGTGACGTCGGTGCGAGCTAACCAACTCAGACCCGATGGAGATGGAATTAAACCTTAGCTTGTCGGCCCACAAGTCACCCCGGAAAGCAATTCATACCTCTCCCTCAGCATCAACAATCAGTTAACTTCAAGTGACTGGTATGCCACATTGAAGCATGCTGCCTGGCAACTGAGGTCCTAGCCTCCCTCTGTGGTAGTCTAATAAGAATGAATCTCGTTCATGTTTTCTAGGTTTTTCTTTTCCAAGACTGTTTTTTCTTGTTTTACTTCCCTTGTCAGCTACTTTTCTTAATTTGTCTATTTCTTGAAGAGAAAGGGTTGAGGTCACTTACTTGTAGGGACCTGCGATCAATGTAGCTTTACTATTAAAGATTGCACCTCCGATAGGGTATCTTGTATGTTCTTCATTATTACTCTTTCGGAATACAAGATTTGATGGTTTGTTTGTCAAAAGAAATTATAAGGAATTTCACTATTTCATTGATCTTACCTATGAATACTTATTTTTTTTATTTTTTTAAACATAAATATTTTGTATCCTAATCACTCAAATTAAAGTTTCTCTAAATCACCTATCCAAACCATTTATTCTTTAAATAACATATATACTCAAAATATTTAGTTATTTGAATTCCCCTCCTACAAATTCACAACAAAAAACAAATAACCATGAACTTGTTTTTTTTAATCAAATTGAGAAGGATTTTATCAAAGAGAAACAGAGAAATATGTACAAATATATAGAGGGGCTCACAACAGACTAGAAGAAAAGAGAGAGACAAAGAAACCACAAAAACTCATTACACAATACACCCACCCCATCTAGGAGACCCAAAAACCCGAGTCAACCGAAAACAAGAACAAACCTTCTGCAGTCATAAAGCATATAGTTACAGCCTAAAGACCTTTGACAACCCAAAAAGAAAACCAGCAGCGATAGACAACAAAGCCTCACTGCAACCAACATGAGAGCAATCGACACCCCACCCAAAACAAAGAGTTATAAGCCTCACCTCGGATAAAAAACAACATGGAGATGTTCTGACTACAAGTCCAGAGCTTCGGTCGGTAAATGCAAAGTCTTGAACTAATCCTCATCCACACCCCCTTCAAGAAAGCGCACCAAAGGAAGATATGATCCACCGACTCATCGGCTGCACCGCACAGAACACATCGATTCGCCTATAAGAAACCCCTTCGTTGCAAGTTGTCAAGGGTTACAATCTTCCCACAAAAAATCCCCTAAAAGAAACTTTGCACCATGAATGTGTTTGCACTTTGCACACCATATCCTTTTAATTCGAAACCATGGCAAGTGAATGTCTCTCAAAGTCATCATGTGCATGAGCTCAAGAATGCATTCTTCATAATTTTAGTGTCTCTGTATTTGAACATTACAATTATATCCGAGAGCCAAATCCAAGTTTTCATCCGACCGTGGCTACTTGAATGCATCATTCTCGTAAAATAAAGACTTTGTTCTTCATGAGAGATGGGACGAGCAACCGCATGCTTGCCCTGCAACACTAAATGGTTGTCTCTTCACTGCCGTGGGAAAGTAAGCATTCTTTGTATTATGTATGCAAATACGTCGTGTTTGATCTTCCCCATAAATATTTTATCAATACCCAAGGAGGAAGGAAAATCTAAAACTTCTCGAACTCTATTTTGAAAAGGCTCTGGGTACTAATATTTCAGTGAATTTATTTCTCGTCTTAACAAGAGTTGCATTACCTACGATTTCTCTCATCCGCCGTTGTTGGAGAGTAGAAATTCATAAACTCAACATATTGTCTGTCGATTGTGACGAAGAATATAAGGGAGTGAGTGGTCTACGGCGGAGTGGACGGAGAAGACGAGGAAGGAGAGAGAGGTAAGTAAGATCCGCACTCTCCTTATCTTTAATTTCATTTTTCAATTCAAAATTATTATTCGGAAAATGCAATTACCCTTTTACGTGTGCGTCAACGATGAGTTAGCGTACCAGATAATTAACCGATTTAACATATATCTGAACGGAAACCTGATAAAAAGACATATGTAAATTTTATTAAAGTTCAAGGAATCAAATTGGTTAAACTTTTACAAGGAGGTGACAAAGTAAATTTTTACATGCATACAGAGGCATAAAACGATTGAGATCACTTTCAACTATAAATGAACGATTAACACAGAAGCACCAAAATTGATATATATATATATATATATATATATATATATATATATATATATATGTAAAATGTAATAGAGGTTATTCTGGTAGAGCATTGACTTGGGCATATAATTTAGATTTTGGTGACTAAAAATAGAGAATTTCCAGAGATACAAGAATCCCCAATAATTGATATTTGTGTCCTTGTAATATCTGAGTTGAAAGAACAATCAATGGAAATGATTAGCTCATGTAGGCCTCTTACTGTACAAAAATGAGAGCATGTATATATTTGCATGCATGGGACCACAGCCTGAGTTTCCAATACAATGGCATCATGTGGCAGAGTTTGAGCCTCTCTCTCTTTTCATGTTGGAGGCTGGCCACAGATATTTTCCACAGCATTTACTTTAATTATATATATATATGGAAGGAATCTCATTCACATTATTAATTATTTGCTCATCATAATATATAAGACAGTCGGGGAGTCGCTGTCTTGGTGATTCCTGTAGAAGAAGGATCATTCAGTGGAACAACTGACATCACAGCTCTGTTCTTTGGCTTATGCAAGTCGTCACACTGCCAAAAGGCCACCACAGTAGTATTATATATTATGTTGTTCTTATTTCAATCCCCAACCTAAGCTATCATCCACTAGTCTGCCAAGCATTCCCCACAAGGCCGGTGATACACTGTGATGAATTGTTTCTCAGCCGATGGATCCTGGCATTTAAAACATTAATTAATGGACAAGTAAGTGATGCTAGCTAGACACGGCTGTCTTGGAATGAGTAAAGATTGCAGTGGTAAGCAAAAGAGTTCATATATCTTCGTTCTGACTGCATGATCTCAATCATTAATTTCTTTTGGTCTTGCGAATGCTCTGCATGCCATGGATTAAGTTCATATTCACCCCTCGCATGGGCCATTCCGTATGATTGGATCAATCTTCTCCATGTCACAGATACGTATCCTTCGATTCCCTTTCTTTGTGACTCTGATTTCATGAATGAACTTTTAGTTATATCTTTACCGGAAGATTTTTATTTTTTTATTTTTTACCGGAAGAGTCACTCCTTCAAAAACCTAGTAATTAATGTGCAACACATATTTCAGAGTTGGTTGTTGTGAAGTCCCACCTTAGGAGTTCTGGCCGAATTATTGGTTCAACTAAAGAGTTTTACTTGGATTTCGACCTGAACCATGACTTAATTCTAACCTACTGACCAAGCATTAAAACCAAGCAATAAAAGCTGAAACTGAACACTTTAAATAAACTGACTAATTAGGATCTCGGATCCCAAAACACGACAAGATTAAAAGGAGACGCGACTCCAGTCTAAAATATATCAAACGATATCATCTGAGATCAAAACCCCGACCAGCTCCCTCTTTTCACCATCAGCTCCAGTACCTGTGACTAAACACACTGATACAATAGGGAAAACAATATGTAATGGGTCAGTGATAAGCACTAAGTGGCTAAACTAGACTCACGTTGAACTGTGACTCTACAGAGAAGATAGAGAAAGAAAGTCTGACTAATTCTGAAACTAATAATATGACCCTATAGTCTTGTAGGCATCATCCTATCATCAGTCACGCCTAACTATAGTTGATAGCTCATAGTGGATCAGACCATGAAAACTATCTCGTAGATCGTAGATATCGTGTGAGCAGCATCTGTAGGCATACTCTACACGTCATTCCGTAGCTGTAGAAACATACTAGGGGATTGTGCAATCCAAGGGTGGGTGACCAATGCATACAAGGAGCAGATCTAGCTAAACCTGGATCCTGTCCTAAACACGAACTGTGAATCACGGTTGAAACGTTGTGAGCTTATGCTCGAATATAATCGTCGGTAAGGTAGAACACGAGCTACTGTACCCAGAGCCCTGCTCTATAATCAAAACATCAACACCTGTACAGTAGAACACGAGCTATTGTACGGCCCCAAAGCCCTGCATTGTAATCACAACAACCGTACAGTAGATCACACGCTACTGCACAGTCCAAGGAGCCCGGCTCCAAACACAACATCAGTATAGTGGATCACACACCATTGTACCATCCTGAGAATCTATTTATCGGATTCCTGAGAATCCTAATTACAGTTCTACCCTTAAAGTAGAAAAGTAATCCTAAACATGCACCTGGCATGAAGAGCTGACACCTCTTATTCTGACTTAACATGATACCTCTCCCTTCCACAAGTCCATAGGTTCTAACTGTGCATCGTTTGGATATCAAACAATCGAATTATACTCCATTTACTTCTTTGCAGCAATTCTGAACCTTGTTGGGACAGAAATGTTGCGCTAGTCCTCCGACTACCTATGTTATACTAACTGATCAGGAACTTTCAGTCCTTGACAAATCTGACCCAACTCCTTAACTGTAAACCATCCACACTTTCAGAACTACGGAAGAAAGACTTCAGAAATACCAAATACAAACAACCACTAATTTTTTTGACTTTGCAGTTTGGTCACTAAACTCATGACCATGACCATCTGATCACTCATCTTCTCCGGCGAAGGGGCTCTCCGCTGGCGAGCAGATCCCAGACTCCAGTGAGTCCCTGGCGAGCCTCCATCGATCCTCGATGTCAAGGAATCTCAAGTAATCATCAACCTAGGAGGAAAACTCAAAACCTTATTCCCAAACTGAAACTCTCTAAACCTTATGTGAAATCCATATTTACCTCTGATCGATCTAGGGAAACGATCCCGACATCGCCCTTGTCGACCCTCTAAAATCTCGAGGCAATCGGAGCTCGTTTGCACCTTCAAACTTGGGATCTCCCTAAAATATTCAGTCGACCAAATAACCCTAAAGCCTTATATTTTGTTACCACCACGCTCATGGCCTACTTATTACCACTCCCATGGTCAACGTACCACCACGCTCATGACCTACTTACCACGACACACATGGTCAATGTACCACCACGTCCATGGCCTACATATCGTCACGCCCATGGTCAATGTGCCACCACACACGTGGCCTACTTACCGCCACGCCCATGGTCAACGTACCACCACGCCCATGGCCTACTTACCGCCACGCCCATGGTCGTCATCCTTGAATAAATTAAATTAATTTGCTTTTCCTACTCCCGACTTCTACTCAACGGGTAAGATTTTAATCAAACTGAAATTTAAACCGCACCAAAAATCAGAGTGTCATAGTTGTCATCCTACGTCGTCAAATTTGGATATTTTTAAGTTTTTAACCCTTTATTTGGTTACAACTTACAAGTATACATATTCAACTTGAGTTGCCCTAGCTGTCCCTCGCAATAGAGGAGTTGTTGGTGTCGTCACAGAGTCTTCAAGCATGATAATACAGTGTTGGAATTGTCGAGGATTGAATCAACCACAAGCGATTACGATCGTCGAAGATTTGGCTGGAACACATCGAACGGATATTGTGATCCTAATCGATACGTTAGCAAATAAAGACCGGATGGAGCTGGTCCGTATCAAATCAAAGTTCGAGGCATGTTTTGTGGTCGAGGAAGTCGGGCATATGGAAAATAAAGCCTCAAGAAAACCTCATAAACTTTAACCAAAACTCGATCACTATCCAGGCAGAAGAGGAATCGAGCAAAAAATTTTGACTGGCAGAATTCTATGGTTTCCCCGAGCTCCCATGTCGACAAGCATCATGGGACCTTCTAAGACCCTAATGAAAAATGTGGCTGAGCCACGGTGTTGTGTCGGTGATTTTAAAGATATACTTACCCCATGGACAAACCGCGTAGACACCCTCATCCTCCGGCCTTGCTCGCGGGTTTCCAACAGTCAATAATAGACAACAACTTGATGGAAATTCCGCTCCGAGGTCATCCTTTCACGTGGTCAAAATAGTTTGCTCAACCTAATTTCGTCTAGATCGAACTTTTGTCAATGTAGCTTTCGACGTCCAATTTCAGGAAGTCAACCTGCTCAACATCGTTACACCTAGATCTGACCATTCCCCACTGCTTCTTACGATCAATCAACCAGCCCTAGACCCTTTCTTTTATCGATTTCGATTCAAAAACTATTGGCAGAAAAACGCTGTTGTACGACCCCCTGTCTTGGAAGCATGTGAGCCAGGAGGAATGTTGTCGATCGAAGAGAAGCTACGGAATTGTCACACCAATCTCGCTAACTAGGCAATAGCAAACATACCCTCCTTTCGCAAAGAATTAGAGAATCGGCGATTGAAGTTAGCCTCGATGAGGGTGAATCCTACCAATACCAATCGATCTATGGAATTGCCAGGAAATATTCATACACGTGCTACAAGAGGAACAAGCGTTATGGGCATAAAGGACCAAGCAAGACTAGTTTAAAGAAGGGGGTATGAACACGAAGGTTCTTCCATGCAACAGCAAACACTAGACATAAACACAAACGTTTGAAGGGTTTATGATATAATGATGGGAGGTGGACCGAAGCCAAGGATCAGATGAGAGATATTGCAGTCTATTATTTTATACAATTATTCAAAGCACAAGGAGGTGGAACGATGGAAATTTTCGATTGTATAAGCCAAAGGGTGAACCATTTACAAAACAATTAACTGACCTCCCCAATCATGGATCTTGAATTTCAAGACTTCTATTTTCTCCATGGGGCCAAACAAATACCCTGGACCGGATGGTTTCAACCCAAACGAGTATAATATTCATCTCCTGGACGGGATCCGGGATGGAATTTGATGCAAGCCAACCTCAAATATCCATACTAATGGGAGGACTCACCACATCTGAAACCATCCGGTCTCTTGGATGTAGTGGGATAGGCTCTCAACTCATAAAGAGGTGGGAGGCCTTAGCTTCTAGGATCTCCATGGTTTCAACTTAGCTCTCTTTGGACAACAAGCTTGGAGATTGTAGTTGAATCCGGAGTTGCTGGTGGCAAGGATTTATAAGGTTAAGTATTATCACGCGGGTGATTTCTTCTCAGCTGAATTGGGAGCGAGGCCAAGTTTCATTTGGCAAAGTATTTTGAGCTCGAAGGAAATCCTAAAACTTGGAGCGAGGTGATGAATTGGTGACGGATGCACGGTAAGGATCTGGAAAGATCCCTGGTTACCGGCCGAGAATGGAAATTTCTTCTGGAAAACTAACCCGGTAACTCCGATGGAGGATGCAACAGTTAGTGAATTGCTTGATGAAAACACTCAAATATCGATTACTCTCTTGTTGGAACATTTTTTACTCCCAGAGACCACAAGATGATTCTATCCTTGCCAATTGACGTTGTTATAGGAAACGATCGGTGCATTTGGCATTACAGCAAAAATGGCCATTATACTGTTTACACGTGGTCCCGCCTACTAACTATACATGGACAGACTATAGATCGATCAAAATTCTACAGACCTGGGGAATGAAGGCTACCGTGTGTTAGCTTAGGAGGTTCCAAGTAGCAATGCTTCGAGCTTTGATAAGTGATGAGATCTAGGATCAAGACGGAATGTTTCTGCGTATGTTCTGCTACAATACTGCCTCCTTTATATAGGCAAGGGGCCAGGGACGAAAAGGTGTGACAATTTTGCACCAAGAGGTGCCATTATCCCAAAAGATAGACTTCTATGAAGTCCCACTGGTTTTGGAGGGAAAACAACTCAGAAAGAGTTTGGGTTTTGGAGGGAAAATAACTCAGAAAGAGTTTGAATCAAACGAAAGGGTGTGTGCCCATTCGTCCTAGGAGAGAGTGTTATCACTCCTACTACCTAGCTCCCCACCATCACTCTAGCTCAGCGTAGTGCCGCAGCTAGTGACACTACCATCTAGCTCAAGGTTGAGCTGGACGAGCTTCAGTGTCAGTCCCTAGCTTCATCCTGCTCACAGTGGAGCTGATGCCAGCTAGTTTTAGCTAGCTCCGAGCTAAAGTGAGGTTCCCGTGAACTCACTTATCCATTTTGACTTTGGTATCACACCAAGGTCAAGTCCATGGTGCATATTTCCAACATTCCTCCCCCATTTTAGTGAAGTCTGTGATTTCGCTAAAATTACAACAAATATCCACTGAAAACTCTTGCATCTATGAAAATGTCACGAAGATTGAATTTCCATCTAGTACATTACACATTCCAAAATACTCGAATATAGGGGTGTCTCTATGGATTAAACCCATCTACTCATTTGAGTATCTGAAGATAATATACACAAGAGTTTATGCTATCTATTCCAAGATATCTTGACACTATTGACTGCCATGTGTCCCAATCCTCTCACGAGCACACACGAAACCAAGTCCAAGTTTCTTGAAGCGGCTACACTTCATGCTCACGTAGGTCAATTCCTTATACGTGTACCTTCGTATACACTTTTTCTAGGAATCAATTAAGAAGTTAAACTTCAACCTCTATCTCTCGCAGGTTTCGAATCACATACCTTCGGGATGGTGCAATCCTTGTGCTCCAGTTTCCATTCGTAGGCTTTCCGCATTGAATTCTGCCTCTAACATTATATTAGAGGGGAATTGGGTATCCTACGTTTGGAGAACTATACAGACTTAAGTCCCACCCCTCCTGTCGATTTGGCAACCAAATCTCTTGCTAATCCCTTTGTCAAGTGATCAGCCAGATTTTGTTCAGACCGAACATATTGCAATGTGATTGTCCCGTAAGTGATTTGTTCATGAACAACGCTATGCCTCACCCCGAAATGACGAGACTTGCCATTATAGACCCGACTATATGCCCTAGCCAGAGTAGGATTGCTATCACATAAGATAGAAATCGGTGAGATAGGTCTCGGCCATAACAGAATCTCATAGACCAGGCCCCTTAGCCATTCTACTTCCTTGCCAGCAGTCGCTAATGCTATGAATTCAGATTCCATAGTAGAAGTTGTGATGCAAGTTTGCTTCTTGGAGGCCCACGAAATTGCTCCTACTCCAAGTAAGAATATCCATCCAGTAGTGGAGGTGTGATCTTCTATATTGGATATCCAACTTGCATCTGAGTACCCTTCAATAACCGATGGGCAGCCCTTATACATTAAACCGTAATCCATGGTTTCTTTAAGGTAACCAAGTACTCGTCTGATTGCATGCCAATGATGAGTACTCGGATTACTCGTATATCTGCTCAACTTGCCAACCGTATAAGCGATATCAGGCCTTGTGCTTGTCATGGCATACATCAAGCAGCCAAGCACTTGTGAGTACTCGAGTTGAGATACTGCCATGCCTGTGTTGGGCATCAACTTTACACTAGGGTCAAATGGAGTTCTCAATTCTCGACATCCCTTACTACTAAACTTAGTAAGCACCTTCTCAATGTAGTGACATTGACTCAATGAAATTTCTTTTCCATTTCGTTTGATCCTAATCCGAAGGATCACATCTGCCTCCCCCATATCCTTCATGGAAAACTTTGATGATAAAAATTCCTTGGTACTATCAACTCGTTCTTGATCAGTTTTAAAGATGAGCATGTCATCCACATATAAACAGATGATGACTCCTTTATCGAGTTCATCAAATTTTGTATACACACACTTGTCTGCCTGATTTAAACGAAAACCAAGTGACAAGACAACATCATCAAACTTTTGATGTCATTGTTTAGGAGCTTCCTCTAGTCCATACAATGATTTGATTAGCTTGCACACCTTATGCTCATTTCCAGGCATAACAAAACCTTCCGGTTGTTCCATGTATACCTCCTCATTGAGATCTCCATTCAAGAATGCTGTCTTGACATCCATTTGATGGATCACTAAATCATGGATTGATGCTAGTGCTATTAATAATCTAATAGTCAAGATCCGAGCCACCGGACCATAGGTATCAAAGTAATCAATTCCATGTCATTGCTTAAAGCCCTGAATCACCAACAGAGCTTTAAACTTATCAAAAACCATCGACTTTCATCTTCTTTTTGAAGATCCACTTACTTCCTAACGGTTTACATCCCACGGGGAGATCCGTTAATAGCCAAGTGTTATTTCCTAGGATGGAATCCTTTTCCTCATCGACTGCCTCCTTCCAAAAGGCGGCGTCTTGCGATCGCATAGCCTCTTCATACATACTAGGGTCATCGTCAACATTGCAGCAGTACAAGTATTGCGATCCTAGTTCCATCTTGGATCCCTCGGTCAGATATACGTTGAAGTTGGTATTCAATGAACTTTTCAAGGCCAGTCTCCGGCTCCTACGAGGCCAAGCCTGCTCGTCCATAGGGGTAGCCACAGTAATCTTTGATGATGGCATCAAATCCTTGGGTCTTTGGATCGATGAAAAAGGATTTTCATCGAAGATGGCATCCCTAGACTCAATTACTGAATGCATTGCATGTGCATCATTAGGTTCTATGACATAGAACCTATATGCCTTTGAATTCTCAGCATATCCCACAAAGATGCAATCAATGCCTCTTTCTCCTAAAGTCTTCCGTTTAGGATCAGTAAGCTTTACCACAGCCCTACAGCCCCAAACTCGAAGGTAATTCAAGTTTGGTTTCCATTTATACCATAATTCGTATGGGGTAGTTTTATTCCTCTAGTTAGGAACTCGGTTTAGTAGATAACAAGCCGTAAGCATGGATTCACCCTAAAACCCATTACTCAAACCTGAGTATGACAACATCGAGTTTACCATCTCTTTCAATGTTCGATTCTTCCTCTCAACCACACCATTCTGCTATGGTGTGTATGGAGCAGTGGTTTCATGGATGATCCCCACACTTTGAAAGTATGTTGGATAATAATACTCCCCTCCTCGATCAGTACGAAATACTTTGATCGAGATACCTTGTTGCAGTTCCACTTCGGTTTTGAACACACGAAATTTCTCAAGGGCTTGATCCTTTGAACTCAACAAGTAAGTATAGCAATACCGAAAGTTGTCATCAATGAAATTGATGACATACCTCTTACCTTCGATGGTCGGAGTGCTATGGAAGTCACACAAATCGTTGTGTATAAACTCAAGCATCACTATTTTCCATTGGATACTAGTGAAAGGCTGACGAGTAACCTTAGTGAGCATACACGTTTTACATCGTTCAACATTGACATCAAAAGAGGGCAGAAGTCCTTCTTTCGACATATATGTTACACGTTTATAGTTAACATGTCCTAACCGAGCATGCCATAAGGAGAAGTCAGAAATGCCAACCATGAAAGCATGATCATTAATAATAGTATTATTATTAATATTGAGCATAAACATGCCATTGTTGTAGTGGCCAAAGCCTACAAACACACCACCTTTAGATAATACATATCTATCAAATTCTTACACTTGTTTGTAGCCATATCTATTAAGCATACTGCCTGACACTAAGTTCTTCCTAATCTTAGAGACGTGAAGTACATCTCTAAGCTCTAGGCATTCTCCAGAACTAAGTTCCAACACCACCAATCCACGTCCAACAATAGGGGATGTTGACTCGTTGCCCATGTGAAGTACAACATCATCATCCGATGCTTCGTATGTTTTAAACCAATGACGATCCTTACATACAGGTCTGTTGGCACCCGAGTCAATCCACCATACCACTTCATCATCCTGTACATAGAATGCTTCTGATATTAGTGAAACAGAATTCACATAACTATCTAAATCATGATCCAAGAACCGACCTTTCAAAGTGGATGTCCCTTGATCTTCTGACGTTGTTTATTGTCGTGATTCAGACTCTTATTTATGGGACAGTCACGTTTGAAGTGACCCGCTTTCCCACATATCCAACAAGAAACTTTCGTTTTCTTGTTAGAGTCTCCTTTGGTGTTTTTCCAAGGGCGCTTCTTGCCCTTTTGTCGAGCAGATGGCTCTCCATCTTCTGTCATATGAACAGATGAAGAATCCTTCGATTTCCCACATTCTTGCATCCGTAGAGCCTCCTCTATCTGCAAGTGGCTTCCAAATTGGATCAGGGACAGTTCCTCCTTCCCGTGTTTAAGCGTGTGCTTAAAGTCCTTCCATGAATAAGGAAGCTTGACGATTATGCACGACACCGAGATGGCCTCGTCCATCTTCATATCATGTTGGACAAACTGTCCCAAAATCCTAAGCATCTCATTGTATTGCTCCATGACCAGTCTGGTCTTGACCATTTTGTAATTTAAGAAATTACTAACCAGGAACTTCGTACTCGAAGCATCCTCAGCCAAATACTTTGACTCCAGCACATCCCACAACTCGTGGGTGATTCATAATTTTGATAGATATCAAACAATGAATCTGACATGCCATTCAGAATATGGCCACGACATATATAGTCGTCATTGTCCCACTTTAGTTCCTTCCGTACTCTTTCATCCTTTGAATGTTAGCTTAAATACTCAAATACTCTTTTCGAATGTTAGCTTAGGAGGTTCCAAGTAGCAATGCTTCGAGCTTTGATAGGTGATGAGATCTAGGATCAAGATGGAATCGTGGGTACCACTTTCCGAAAAGAGTATTTCCACCCTTACAAGCCTTTGGTATCAGGAAATCCCTTCCGAGGATAAGACCGTCTCACTAGAGTTCTTAGGCTTCAGATACTTGAATCACTTTCAAAATTCGTAGGCTAGGATAGATGTTTGTTTCTGCGTATGTTCAGCCACAATACTCCCTCCTTTATATAGGCAAGGGGCCAGGGACGAAAAGGTGTGAGTGTTTTGCACCAAGAGGTGCCATTATCCCAAAAGATAGACTTCCATGAAGTCCCACGGGTTTTGGAGGGAATACAACTAAGAAAGAGTTTGGGTTGAGGGAAAACAACTCAGAAATAGTTTGAATCAAACGAAAGGGTGTGTGCCCATTCATCCTAGGAGAGAGTGTTATCACTCCTACTACCTAGCTCCCCACCATCACTCCAGCTCAGCTTAGTGCCACAGCTAGTGACACTACCATCCAGCTCAAGGTTGAGCTGGACGAGCTTCAGTGTCAGTCCCTAGCTTCATCCTGCTCACAGTGGAGCTGATGCCAGCTAGTTTTAGCTAGCTCCGAGCTAAAGTGAGGTTCCCGTGAACTCACTTATCCATTTTTACTTTGGTATAACACCAAGGTCAAGTCCATGGTGCATATTTCCAACACCATGGAACCTATCAATGCCATCAAAAGTCATCCACCTTCTTTGGCCTATTGCACATAATGGGGTACCTACACGGGCTGGTGCTTCATCGGGGTATTAAAACTGGTGGAGTTTACGGGGTATGCATGCAGAATGTCGAGGAAACATGGCATCTCCTCCTTGAATTCCCTTATGTCAAGCAATGCTGGGAACTAGTTGACATCGAGCAGGTAGTTTACTAAACAGCAGAGACGGTCAGCGAAATCCACGACTTGGTATGGAAACTCCTACGAGATCAACCCAAACTGATGTTTCATAAAATAGTCACGGGCATTCAATGCATCTGACGGGAGCGCAACGCTCGGGTTTGGAGGAACGGGAGTTGTCCAACCATCATGGAAGTTGATAAAAGCATGATACATTCAGGATTGACAAGCGATGGTACAGAAGAGTACGTCGCCGCAGGGGACTGCTATTTTTATTGCCCTCGATGGCACCCACTGCCATAAGTGAAACTTAAATGTAACTTTGATATGGCATCGTTATCAGAAATGCTACAGGAGCAATCATGTGGACTTACATGTAGACAAAAGTTGGCTTATGGCCCGTGAAACTAGCAGAAGTGGTGGCATTGTTGGAGGCCATGGGGTGGGCAATCTCTCTTGGATACAAGGACATGATATTTGAAGGCGATTCACAACTTGTAATGTATGCGCTTGAAGGAGACAAAGAAGATATCACAGAGTTTGGTGAGATTATTCGAATCTGTAGAAGATTATTTCGGACTTGTGAGGGTTTTGATTATCACTTTGTTATAAGAGAAAGGAATATTGTTGCTCATGAGTTAGCTTAATAATATCATTTTCATGCATTCCTGTCTATGGAGAATGCACCTCCCAACTGACTTTGCTACTGTAGCTCAAATGGTGTGCCGATCAGCACAACACCAATCTTACTAGATGATCAGTTTGCATTAAAAAACTTGCAAGTATATATGTTAAAGATATCCTTTTCCCCTGGAAAACAAGGATAAAATGTTTAGATTTTACCTTTAATACAAGTCGAGAAAAACCCAGCATTTCACCTTTTAAGTGTTGCAGATGCCCTATTATTTTTGCAGTGCGCGGATGAAATAAATTTAATGGCATATAATAACGTAGTAATATAAGATTAACAATATAATATTATATGAAATATTTTTCATTATCATTATATAATAATATTAGAGTAACATGCGAGTGATAACAAATTAAAACAAAACTAATACTGAAATAACAATTAACTAGTATTAAACTAAACAACCTACTTACATATAAAAAACTATTTATTGTTATCATATAATAAGGTCACAATAACATATAACTAATAACAAATTAAAACAAAAATAATATCGAAATAATAAAATATTAATCAATAATTTGATAATAATATAAACTATATAACAGGAGAAATAACACAGAAGCCACAAATATATTAGAATCAATTTTAAACGGTAAGATGTGCCAATCTGTGCTGTCGATCCGCACCGAAGTGGTTTTGCTTATTAAGCTAGATAGATTCAACCTTTTGTGCTTCTTTTTCATTCCACGTGTCAAAAAATGAGCTTAATTAAGTGAGAACAATAGATGAGGCCACAGGGTAAAGATATATCATGGATATTAAATTGAAGAAAAGAAGTCCATCCATAAAATCTGGTCAACTCACAATGAATGGCCAACGCATATACCCATGAGGGGGCCAAGCTGCTGTCACGTGGCACGGAAACTCTGATTAACTTCCTCCAACGCAACACCGAGTTTAATAATTTGAGAAATTGGTTTAGAGATATGGTTTGGGTAGATTTTGATAGTTGAATTAGGTGATTTTTTTGAAATAAAAAAATTGAAAAAAATTATATAGATGTGGTAATTGTACAAGCATGTTATGTCGTTCATGTTACAGGTTTGTTATGTCGTTGTTACGCCCACCTTACAAGTAGTTGAATTTATCATCGTTATGTCTAGTTTACCACTTTTTTATGTCGGTGATAGATACACTTTACGAGTTTGTTATGCATTTTTATTATGTCCATGTTACGTCATTACATTATTGTTATGTCCACGTTATACGTAAATTGTTATATCCACGTTACATCATTGTTTTGCCATGATTATATCCAATTTACGTGAGAAGAGTAAAGAGAAGAGAAAGAAAAAAAATCTGAAAGAAATAGAATTTTTAAACTCCTATTATACTCTGATAAAATTGCAACCATTAAATTAAAATTAACAAAACTGATTTTGAATCGTTAAGTCATCGTCAGAATAATTCAAAAAATTAAGCCTCTCGAATCATCAGCAGTTTTACCTCCAACATTAAATGCCTACAATTAACAGATAAAATGAAATGAAAATGTTTTCACCAAAAAAAAATGAAATGAAGATGCAGAGATTATTTATTTCTCATTTCTGGATTTAACTTGCTTTTTTCAAGCAAGCAAAGTAGTCGGTGGATAAAGGCAGATAATTTACTACACACGCCATGCCGCTTTCATACATCATTTTCCTATCAATTTAATGCAACTATTCACAAGCTTTGACTTTGTCATCATCGCTAATCATATATATAGTAATAATAAACTTAATCACTGAGGTTTCCACCACTTCCGCCGCAGCTACCTCCTCCTCCACGTAAATCCAAACATAATTCAATAAACAAATTAAATATTGGCCGAAAATATATTAAAAAAAAAAATAAATCCCAGTAATTAACTCACACTGCAATTCAATTTCTGTATCCAAGTACTCTAGATGCTTTCCAGAAGACCCAAAAAAAAAAAGTCTGTATACAGTACAAGCTAGCTAGCTAGCTACCTGACTAAACGAATTAATCAACAATTTTATACTAAATACATTACAAGGATGTAAAAATAAAAAGATCTCTATTAATTACTAAAATAAATTAAAAACAAAAACAAAATTTCCTTTGCTGAAGACTTGTTGATTAAAAAATAAAAATAAAACGGTGATCAATTGTGAAGCGGGTTGGGACCGGCCGGCACTGTTCTATAAGAGGATCCGTAAACCCGGTCTGGTTCTCTGGCTCCCTGCGGAGACTCTGCCTTGGCAAAATAGAAATCATGTGACGGCGACGACGAAGAAGAATAAGAAGACATTTGATGATTTGATTGCTTGAATTCGCCGTTGCTGTCTGGAGTAGCGGTGAAGCGGAGGTGGCGGCTGGTGCAGGTGGAGAGTTCCGGCGCGAGAATTACGAGGAGGAGGAGTAATAGCGGCGGCAGGTGTGGCACCGGATTTGGAATTCTCATGATTTTGTCGGAGGCAGCGTAGAAGGTAATCTGAGGCAGAAGTGAGATGGTGGAAAGGAGAAAGGGGAAGCTAAGTTTTCACTCAGAGAGGACCAAAAGTAGAAGCTCCTCTCTCTCTCTCTCTCTCTCTCTCTGTATTAAGGAAGGAATGGGGGTGGCCTGGGATAAAAACAAAAGGACATTTTCATGTGGGAGGCGAATTTGTCTGGGTTTGTCGAGAATACCCTTGGTGTGTCGTCATATTTGCAGGTGTAACTGATAATAACTACATCATCAGCTACTACTACTATGTCCATGAGTGAGTACCAAACTGCCTAACTTTCTCTATCTCATCATGTATATGCTTCTTTTGAATTGTCACATTGCAAATAATTAAGTTTGGCTATACCTCCTGAAAGGCTGAAACGGTGCCGTTCGAAACATTAGGCATAATTTCAATTTTGAGAATTTTTACATACAAACTTTATTAATTTAAAACAAAGTAACCCCCCGAACTCTGGTTCGAATTCGTCCATCAGTACTGGTTCCGCTAGAGACATCGTGTACTAGACTTGTGGTGTAGGATGAAGAACGAGGGTGGCTGTCACGGAAGAATAATGGATTTGATCTTTTAACCAGTAGTTCGTTGAATTCTCTCAAGTCATTACAGTTTTAATGAATGATCCAGTGGTCACTATCATCCAATTCATTTAATTTTTTCGTGAGCAACATAAGCCCCATCGCGGAAATCGTAGTTTGCCACTATCGGTACAAAAAATCGATGGAGAATTAGATAAAAAGTGAAGATTTTGTGCATCCAACACCTAATAAGCAGTAAGCTCTAACTAAACATGAAAGGGATTACCACTACCAACAGATCTCGAAGCTTCTCTCTTAGATCTTCAATGCAATTTGCATTGTCTTCAACGAACACTCATGTCCTCTTTGGCAATCGGCCTTGTCGTCTATCGATCTCGAGGACAATGTTCCATTACTTCATCCTAATGTTAATTATTTGATCCTCTCATTTCGTTGCCATTTCAAAAGGGCCGACCTGTCGTCAGTCCTCAACCGCTTTCACTATATAACAAGCATTTCCATCTTATTTATAATTCGGCGTCCTCCTAGACATAGTATTTGTTGCTAGCAAAGAAAAATTTAGACCATCCATCTTAAATGCTAGATCTAACGAATAAAAAGATCAACTTAAACTAGGGATAAATTTATCATGAAGAGATAATATTTGAAGTTGCAGTGACAGGCAGGTAAAAAGGCGTAGACTTCAGTGACCGCTACCTAGGCGCAATGCTGGATTGGACTCTATGGAGATTGGGTAATTAAAGAAAAATAGAGAAAATAGTATGCTTAACCTCTTTGTTTCAGAACCTGGGTCAGATTTATAAAGCATTATATCTTGTAAGCACTTTGTCAACGTCTGATGGCAAACGTTGATTTTGCACTTTTTGACGATCCTAAAAGCTCCAGAGATCTGATCTCTTCTTTTCCTTGTGTTGTTTTCTTCACATCTCTCCTATATATGCTGGCTAGCTCTTGTCCTTATTGGAAGGGTCTTCTATTCAATTACTTACAAAAATTTATTAAAAAAAAGTAAAATATGAGAAATTCGAAATTCAAGCCTATTAATTGCAGTCTATTGGAACATTGAGTAGTTGCTATCAAGAACCAACATATTAAGGTTAACCATTCTTGACATTTTATCTGGAACCGAACCAAAAATAATTTGTGAACCTGTATCCAGAAGTTCCAGTGCATGTACCTATGAATCTTACTTATCATGAAGTGGGCCGGGAGAATGGCTTCTCCTATGAGTTACACCAGTATCATCCCGAGAGTTTGACTAAATTAATGAGCATTTTAACTTATTTCTTCATTTTCTTCCACCCATTTTAACGGTTTAATCAGGGCTAAAATAAGCGGAAACGATATTTCCTTAACATTATTCCTCCCAGATCCATTAATCGATGACAAAAATTCAATTAAAATAATTAAGTAAAAATGAATTTGAACAACACCTCGAGAGAATGATTAGCACCCCCGGGTGCTAGTAAATGGCACGTCGTGAACATCAAAGTTGTATTCAATCGAACTAGTTTTCGAACAACGCTGACCTTGCATCAATCAGACTTATGAGTAAGGAGTTATGCCCAAAATACTAAACCGCGATGTGTTTTTGAGCCAAGTCTACCATTTTTGAGTTCTTCCAACTTTCCTATCGTGCTTTGGTTCATTATGAAACATCATGTAATACTGAAAACATATCAAAAACATACAAAACAACATAAAACGATCCAAAAAGCCAACGAAGAACCAAATAATACAAAATTTTATAAATTCAAGCACGTTAAAACATCAAAGTAAAAAAGATTGTAATTTAAATAGGAACAAAATACATAGAAAACATCAAATACCTATGATTATATGTTAATTAAGTGTATAATGGGGTTAGAAGTGTCTTCTGTGACGCAGCTCAAGTGTTAATATGTTTTATATCTTCTAGTGGGCCATTGCGTTTATATTAATTGAATAAGTCCATAAATCCGCCAATTCCTCAAGAAATGGAATTTTAAAGAAGATATTTTGTCGGAGAAATGTAAATAATTTGTAAAAATTAAGGAGGGGTTAACTAACTTCCTGAGAGATGACCCTTGGATCCCTCAGTTCCCCGACCTCCGCCCATTGCCAGTGCCAGAGGAGCTTTCCGTTGTAGCTGACGTGATATTCTCGTCTAGAGAGTGGGATGTCGAGCGCCTGAGTTTCTTTTGTAGCCTGAAAACGGTCGACTCAGTGAGGTGTATACCGATTGGTCCGATAACCTGCGATGATGTTTTGGCTTGGAAGGGCATCAACACAGGCGCCTTTTCAATCCGTTCGACATACCATGTATTTCGACGAAATGAGGCCTGCTTTGACCAAGGCCATTCCGCGTCCCAGATTGAGAGCTGGAAGAATCAATACTCCCCCAAAGATTCTCTTCCACTCGAAAAGTATCGGGATCGTTTTGCACTCAAGGTCCCTTTGTTAGACTTTACTCAGTCTAGATTTCACGGTCTAGTTCCTCAAACAAAGGAGATAATCTATCACTACAAAGAAACTACAAACTACCTAAACTAACTAGATGAGCAAAAGAAAAACAATGGCCAACAATTGAAATGAGATTTTGTTAGGTTTCGAGAATAGTCGATGTTCAAATACCGATCACAAGAAGAGTTGGGCATAATGGAAACCGACTATGGCATTGATTCTCCTTTAGGCATTCACTGGAATCCAAGATAAGGTCTTGAAATGGATTACCACTACCAATTCACAAGTGATGAAATAATTGGTAGTGAATACAAGGTGTTCAAAAAAATTCCTAGGTCCTTAGAAAGACTTGATGACACTACAAACACCAAGCAAGAGGTGTTAGTCACCTTAGGACACCCCCCAAACATCCCAATCACTCAAGTTGTCACTACTAAGTGATTATCAAAATGCGCTCAAGTGTTCGATGAAGTGTCACTAAGGGAATCCTCACACTAAAGGTTGAATTGGGGTGTGGCTTGGTCCACACACACCTTACTTCAATCTTGGATTAACAACTAACACAATCCTAAGCAAATTCATGCAAAGGAGAGTATGGATTTGACCTAATTCAACTCAAAGCACAAACTATGTTGCAAACACCATAATCCAATCACATCATAATCATAATCAACATCCAAGTATATCCAACCCCTCATCATGAGAGGATCATCCTTGCAACAACATCATCTCTAGTCTAGAAACAACACAAACTAGTCTATCATGGTAAAACTCAAAGGAGAAAGAGAGGTTACAAACACCATTCTTGTCATCAAGGTAGAATGCTTGAAGGTGATGCTTCCTTGATCCTCAATCTTGACTCCAAACTTCACTCAATCAAAACGAACTTCAAAACTTTCAATTGCTCCTCAATATACTCATCTAGGTCTCTCAATTGAGACAATGGAGAGGGGAGGAGAGAAAATCCAAGTCTAAACAATTGTTATGGCAGATTATTGAATTATGCTGCCTCTCTCCTCCAAAGTGGTTTTTATAGTGCTACTTTGAGAATCCAACTCAGTTTGGTCAACTTCCAAACCGGTCTCAATTTCTTCATTTGCACGTATCTCGCTCGTTCGACCACCATTTGACTCCTGATTGGTCACGTCAGCATCGTATCGACATCCTCTTTCCATCAAATACCTGAAATCTCAATGAAACATGAGAAAAAACTGAACGATCCGTTCGAGAGAACAAAACATGAATCCCTTACTCTCATCAACCAATCACCACAAGGTAACCAAAAATTGGTCAAACCGAGATAAAAATCAGTCAAGATGAGGTCGAAATGGTTACCAATAATCGAGCTATCATCCACCCAACTTGATGTGAATGTCATTGCGGATGCGATAATGCACTAGGTTAGGTTACGGTCACAATTTAGGATTCGGTTCGTCCAAGATGGGATTTCACACATGTTCCAACGGCAGATCTCGTACAGAAAGGCATTGTACGGGAAGCAGCGGGGGATGGAATTGATGTCCGGCAACTAGGAGGTGTCGTACAAAAAACTTCCATATTTCTTTGGTGAGGTACAACATCGTAACACTGGCACCCAGGTCCAGTTCCGCCTCGACGACTTAATCGTTGGTGGTAAGGTACTTAAGCAATTCAATATCGAGTCATGAGTGTGGTTCTTCCGTTCCATCCAAGAATTAGTGACAGACAAACATAAGTCATCTCGGATCGCCATACAGCGATAAGAGCTGCGACAGACCAAATTGGTGGGGCTGGGTATGGAGATGGTACAATGCGCCGATACTACGAAAGCAATTACAACAGCCATGTCAAGGAGCCCAACATGAAGGAACAATTGAATGCCATAGGTAAACTTTTGGGTTAATATACTGCACTTTCTACTTTCCCTTTGTAGTGTGCTCACAGAGTATGTTTTCTTTCAGTGAATGTGGTTCAATGCAAAGCTTACTTATTTTCTTACCAGCGATGCCAGACTGGGCCACGACAAGACAAATTGGTTCATAGAAGACCAAGAGATGTGGAGCAAATGTGTTGATGCTGAGCTGGGAGGCATGCACCACGATATAATGATGACGAACATGGTTGAGAGTTTTAAAGGAGCGTTCAAAGGGATTAGGTCACTGCCGATATGTGCTTTGGCCAGCACAACATTTTACAGGTATATAATTAAGGAATGTGAACTCAAATGTGATTCACTTCTTACACCATGTACTTGTTCATCTGATGGCTATTCTATTTTTATTAGGGTAACTAAGTACTTCGACGAGAGGCACAAAAAATATGCTAAAGACGTTCATCCAAATGAATATTGGACTGAGAGGTGACGTACAATAATGCATGATCAATGGAAAAACCAACACGGTGCACACTTTGGATCATATAGCGGGCCACTATGATGTGGTTAATGTCTACAACAACAAAAATGGAACTGGAGGCCACACATACAGGGTTTATCTAGATCACCAAAATATGTCAGGATCATGTGTTTGTGTATCTTCCAACATTCAAAGATTATGTGCAGCCATGCTTATGCAGTTTGCAACAGAATGAACCTCAACCTGTACCACTACGTACATTCCATGTTCAAGCTCTCTATAATTGCTCATATTTATGCTACTAGTTTCTTCCACATCGATGGACTGGAGGACTGACCACAACATGGGAGGCGGAAGATCATCTCAAGACACAGCCGAATCCATAACTAAATGGATTGGACTGAGGATGTGGAGCCACATTGTACTTCATGCGACCAAGACAGTCACTGGAGAGGCCATTGTCTGACCGTCCTGCCATCACGAATGGTTTGCCCAATATGTCATGTTTTGGGCCGTAACCGAAGGACTTTCCCAACAACTTAAAACACAACCAGACATCCAAATCAAAGTTGAAAATGTCAGCAAAATGTGTAGACAATACACAACGTCCATCCCTATGTTATTTGTTTGAGTTAATTTTCATTTAATGTCTGTTTTCTATGATTCACTATGTTCTTTGTTTCAGTTGATTTTCATTTAATGTCCTTCTATGGTTTAAGTTAGTATCTTTTTCATATATGTGTCATCAAGGATTCCAATATTGTCAGTGTTGCTTTAATTTCAATCCCTTTTAAGTCTTACAAAAACATAAACGCAGGTGAAAACAAATATCATTAACATCTTTCATAAAATAAAGAAAATACAAATCCAATACAACCATGGTACTACCATAACACAACCACTAGCTTTTTACCCGTCCAATGAACGGTTTTTGTTAAATAAATAAATATTGACATTTAACTACATTGGCGGACTGGTAAATATATATTTTAAGCTGAAACTGCTTACATTTATTAATATGTTGTTATAAAACTAAACTCAAAGAAAGACAAGAACAAGAGAAATATGGAGAGGGAGAGAGTTTCTTATTGAGGTGTATCGAATGCTACAAATGAGAGCTCTATTTATAGGCTCATAGATCATAACCTATACTCTCTAATATTATTACACATAAAGGTGGGAAAATAAATACAATGAAATACATTGAAGAATGGAATAAGGAGTTACACAATGGTGCATTCACTATAGTAATTATATTCATAACACTCCCCCTTGAATGACCATTGGTTATACATCGTTCTTCGAATACGCTTTTGATCTCGCCTCATTAAAAACCTTACCGGGAAAACCCGGTGGGAAAAACCATGGTTAAGGGAAAAAGAGTACAGTTGCGTATTGACTCCCCGATGATGATATCGGTTGAGATCCTTCATATTGACTCCCCCGATGAGGATATCAACTCTCGCTCATCATTATATCAGTTGAGATCATTCACTCACCAATTCCAAATTTGCTTTCCAACAGTTGATGCAGAGAGATCTTTGGTGAATAAATCAACCAAGTTATCACTTAGGTGCACTTAAATATTTCAACTCATTGAAGTTTGTGCATAAAATGTATGCATCACATGATCGATGGTCATCCATAATTCACATGACACTTCACCTTAGATGACCATTAGATGAGAATATGTCTCATTAAAACCTTACTAGGAAAACCCTATGGGATAAAAACCTAGTGAAGGAAAAAGAGTACATAATCATCACATCACGTTGCAACATTTTCTTGCAACTCAAGGATATATGCAAAATAAATATCATGCATGATTTATAGGATCAGATCTTGAAATGGTGGTGTAGCTTTATAAGTTGGTTTCACAGCCCACCAAGTGGTAAAATTATCACATGAGACCAATTTATGGTCAACCAACACAAATATGACCAAGATTACTACTTCAAAATCCAGTACATCTTGTGTCTTGATAAAGGTCGATTAAACTCGACATAGAGTCACATAGTGATCTGACTACCATCCAGGCACTGATAGCCATGTCATATCCATATAACTTTTTGTTGGATATAATTAGTATATCATTGATGATATACGAAAATCATGTTCGAGAGAGATGCACGGTTGGCAAGTTAGTGGTAATCTTCCACATCTTCCATCTCGAACTCTAGCTAATCAATATTTGATTGCTTTGAGAAACTCTTTAGGAGTCTCAATAAAGTGTATGTCATCTATATAACAAAAGATGATGATGACACTTAAACTCTTATAAACAAATGAAATACATTTTAAATATAAAATAAAGTATAGAAATTTTTATAAGAATTTCAAAATCATAAAATATGACAAAGATGATTTTTCATCATTCAAAATTCAACTCAATATGAAAAATAAATCATAGTTTTATGCATAGAGAAATGTATGATATGCTAAATGGACCACTTCTCTCAATTATTCAATCCATATGACGTCAATTAGATATAACTTGTTCACGTGAACTTGAATTGTTTGCTTATAGCAAAATAAATCCTCAAGGGAATTTCATATACACATGTGTATTCTAATTATGCAAACCATACATATAGGTTGCAAGGATATCCATTAGGGGCAAACTCTTTCCCTTCACAAATTTCCAGACTAATCGAATAATAAAAAGTAGTTGCATCCACCACATGAGAATATATTTTCTCATAATCAAAATGTTATAGGTTTGTTGTACAAAACCTTTCAAAAATGAGATGTTTCATAACTTCTCATACTCATACTTTACATCTCAATGTATAAAGACTTGATGTCTTAAAACTTTTCATTTCTCTTGGGAATTTGAATTTGCCTCAAATTGAAATTTTTTTTTAGCCAATCATTTCTATCCGTGCATGCATTTTGGCTAATGATCCTCATTTTCAACTATCATATTTAGCGTTGCACTATACGCAAATATTTCGTCGACGTTGACTTCATTGGGGTTCCAATATTTTCCATCCAAGATATAGATAATTGAGATATATATTCATATCTTTCGTGTACCTGATACTCTTCTTGAGCACATTATTTGTTTCTCTTGGTGGCTTTGTTTAAATAATCTTAACCTCAATTTGACCATCTTGATATATAGCTCCATTCCACTTTTGAGGATTTTTTCTTTGGAACCGAGTGGTCTATCACGCCTTTGTGTGTTTTAGACTCATTTGTGATGTCAGATTGCCCAATATTGGCATTATTGTTATTGGAGCATTTTGAGTTGGCACATGAAAACTTTACTCTCGTTGGGTCAGTAAAGTGTACGCGGATAATGAATTATATATTTTTGAACTTCAAGCTCATATTGCTTAGTGCAAGGATCAAAATAATATGATCATTCATCTAATCTCTTGGCCAACTTTTGTTTTCCCCCCTAATGTTGGGAAGTTTAAATATAAACCTCCAAACGAGTCATCAAAATACTCCTGACAACGATGTGATACTTTACCATCGATGAACTCGTAATCAAAATAATTTCTCAATCTTCATTGAGAACCCATCCTAATAAATCGTGGTGGAGCAATTCGGATGTGTATATCACATTCATATATCCATAGATGGGAAGTATAAGGTTTTGACCCAAAAACCAAACATAATGGAGGAATTCATGATAATTTCTTGGCGTAATGCGAATTTGTGTTGTGCATGTAAATGACATGTTCACAATAATATATTGGTTTTCAATGACACATTTTCGTTATTGGATAATCATGAAAATATGCTCATAACCAAAATGGTTGAACTAGCAATCTCGCAAATTCTAGTTTGCTTTCATATATACATGTGACCTTCTAGTTGATACATCAATTAAAATAATTGATCCACATGTTGAGTGTATGGATCCACACACATCACCCTTTGTTTTGTTGTTTGTATAAGATAAATTATCTTACTTTAGTTGATTATTATCCAAACAATCAACTCTATTTAAGAATAAGCAATCCAAAAATGAGTTATGTTGTGTTGGAGATTCACCCAACAATGGGTAACGAAAAGGTGAAAATGCTTTCCTAGAAATGAAACCTTGTTGACAGAACAGAAAATCGTTCGTGTTCCCAGGAAGTAGGAGAGTCACAAGGACTACTTAAATCCCTATAACCTTAAGAATCATTTCTTTAGAATATCCAAGTTGAGAACTCTGTGCACAACATTATCCATAGAGGTACTTATCGATTTACATTATGATTGAACCGGGATGGTCACACCGGTTATGTCAGATAATACTTGTCATGACGAGTAAACTTATAGTGTACATTGATATGTATCTCAATCATGATCACATATGTCTGGTACAAATTGGAGGACAACATTTAATAGTTTCATGGTCATATACCACATTATCGTTCCTCTCCCTTGTGATCATCAATATATAAATCAAAAGGATCTTGTTCCTTCTTGAATAATGCAATAGCTCTACTAAAGCTTCGAGTGATTTTGTACTACTCGTTATATGGTGCACTATCGATGAGTTATATATCACAATGTATTATGTCGTTTCTCATCATGGCAATACTCATTTTGCAAGAGAATGATGAATAGCGCAAATGATAAATAGAGATACTCCATCATAGTCGTCTCAACCATCCATGTCACCAATTATGGGATGAATAATCTTCACAATATAAATGTACAACCACCAAGGAAAAGGTTCCATATAGAAACAACAATAATAACTTGTTCCATGTGCTAAAAAAAATGTAACAAATAAGTCTTTGCACATTTGATGGCTTATGAAGCAATATCATTTGTATATGATCATCAAAATAAAATTGATGGATGTATCCCCTTTTATGTGATTGAAATTGTTCAACATCAATTTACAACTCTCTTTCATATAAAAGATGTATTTCTCAAAATTCATGACCATACCAAATAATAGATCTTTTCCTCCACAATCGTGTATTGGTGTTTACACTTGTGGGAATGTATGTATGTATATATTTGTCACTTTGTGGATATATGAATACAATAATTCACTTCATGGAGTGATATGGTGTCTCATTGGACCACCAAACATTTGAGACATATAAGATATTCGATCTTTTCCTTGGAATATTTGTCTCTTGGTACTTTAATCGTATCACACTTTAAGAAAATTTGCCACTTGAGGTGGTCATACATGGCTTTGACATTACGCCACAAGATACATGAGTCGTTGCTCATTTTTGTCAACCATGCATGAAGATTATGGCGAATAAGATTAAAGCTATGGCTTTATCTTGAGAAGATGTTTTATTATCGTGTTTGATGGTTTCACGAATACCATTATAAATGAATTTTAGCTTCCAATGCCAATGAATGGTGAAGCTTGCCCGAAACATGGAGGGGCTCAAATTACAAAATATTTAATATATTATAAGAAATAAATAAAATATCATTAACTTGATAATAAACTCATATAAAATTAGTAATAAACCATTAACTAATAATAAGTATAACGGATATTTGATAACATAAATATCAATATAATATAGTCATAAATTTGAAAAGTCACAACAAGTGAATAATTATGATTGTAAGGAAGAAAATGTTAACTCATATTAAAAAAAATATAGTAAGGTCATAAATTTAATAATAAGGTCATATAAAGAAAATAAAAACATAAAGCAGATAATAAAGTAGAAATCAATGAAGAATTATTCGGCCATACTATTCAAATGGTAAGCAACCCATAAATAGGAAATTAAATTATATTAAACTAGTAGTAATGTAAGTGATTGATGTGCATGATGATAAAGAACAATGACTCCGATTGTTGAAAATAAGTATGAGAAATATTATAGAAAAATGAACAATAACGCAAGCATGTATTATGCAAATTTCATGCACCCGAAAGTAAACCGCAACCCACGCATATACCAAATAGGCAAATAATAAATTTTCAAAACGCGAGTATCATGAGTGTAAATCTCATTAGCCATATCGTGGGCATCAAGAGCATAAATCTCATTGGCCATATCACGGGCATCAAAAGCGTAAATCTTACTAGCCATATGGCGGGCGGAATTGTATTGTTCCGCGTGCACCGCTTATCTCACGATTAAAAGTAATCTCTCATTGTATGATTACAAGAGATTGCTCGACGGCAGAACTTCGTGCTGATAACGTGTTATAAAACTAAACTCAAAGAAAGACAAGAACAAGAGAAATATGGAGAGGGAGAGAGTTTCTTATTGAGGTGTATCGAATGCTACAAATGAGAGCTCTATTTATAGGCTCATAGATCATAACCTATACTCTCTAATATTATTACACATAAAGGTGGGAAAATAAATACAATGAAATACATTGAAGAATGGAATAAGGAGTTACACAATGGTGCATTCACTATAGTAATTATATTCATAACATATGTAATGATTTTAGGATAGAATATGTTTTACTTTTTGATTGTTATACAAAATTGGAAACATAAATTAATTTGTATTAATCTTGCAACAAAATAAACTCATTTAAGACAACATTTCACTAAATATTATATCATTAATTCTATATCGAGTCATTCTTGGGAATAGAGTTGGCATTTTAGAAAACCCATTAGGATATCCGGCCCGATCCGCCCGAAATTTGGGCTTTTCTACCTGGTTAACTCGGCCCGTCAACGGTCGAATGGGTACCCGAAATCCGCTATTAACGGATCGTGGGTGGGGTCGGATCCATTACAATCCGCCCCAATCCCCACCCGTTGAATAATCTGTACCAAAACGACGTAGTATTCGCCTTCATATATATAACATCTACACTCTCAAACTTTGGATTTTAATCACAAACCCTAGCGGCATAACCTCTAAGCTCTCTGTGTATAGAGTTTTCCTTCATCTAATTGCAAGACCCACTCCCTCCAGCTCAGAATCCGCATCGGCGACCACAGTTACGAAGGCCTTTCCTACGTCTCCTCATCCCCTTTCGTCTTCCTCAATCTCTATAGCTACAGCTCCGTCGCCGTCGACGTCAATTCTGCGACCGTTTGGGTCGATTCCGACGCCACTCCCGACGAGCTTTATCACCCCACCCCCTCAGAGTTTGGGTTCTAATCATTCAGCCGATTCCTCCATTACGGATAAGCAAAATCCAAATGCAACGGTATATTTTTGTCAATTGTTGTTAAAGTTACAGTTTAAGCTCAAGAGTTTGGCTAGGATTCAGTTTGATTGTTGGTGCAATTACTATGGTTGGCGTTTGTTGTTTTGATTTATGTGTTTCTGATAACTGACTGTGATGTTGTGAAATCGATGGTTGGACTACTATTTGGGTTTGGTTTATCCGCGGGGATTTGGTATCCGGTCGGTGACGGGGTTGGTTTGGGTTTTGGATCCGTTTGGCCATCGGGGACGGGGACGGGGAAACCCGACGATTGCGGTGGACGGGGATCGGATACACCAAACCCGTCTCCGATCCGCCCCGATGCCACCCCTACTTGGGAATTTTGTTTTTGAAACATTCTTGGAAATTTTTCAAGTCTAAATTTGTTGAAATTTTCATCATTCTATTTTATTATTTTTGTATCAAATTAACTCAAATATAACTAACTTAAGATGATGAATGTATCATACGATAATTCGATTAGCGCAACCAACCTCAATTTTATCATAATTGATAAACTTTCAATAACAATAATTGCACACTTATACGTCCAACTAATGAACTAATATACAACAACAAATTGATAAATTTAAACTCGTAACTATATGAACTTACAACCCGATTCATATATAACAAAGTTAATCTAACATGTGACCTAATAAACCTACAACTCGAATAGCTAATGTGTATTCATCATTCTCTATCAATTTTTATTTATTTATTAATTAATTGATACTTTTTGTTATTAGCTCATATAAATTTCTTACTATTTGGTTATGGATGGAATCTACACGACTTAATTAGATATACTGAACTTCTAATTTTCAATGTTTTTTAACATATGGTGACCTACCCAAACCTACCCATCATATATCCATCGAGCCTCACTCATCCACATCCAATGCATATGAGGGTGTGTAGATGATAATATTAATAGGTAGGTTGCTTTTGGCAAAAAACCAAGCCACCCACTTAATATGTACTCGCCCATTTCCAACTCCAATTATCCAACATAGTACTACTTTTTAAAAGAAGAGTTATATTTAAGTTATAATCAGTTATATTTAACATATCATAATCATATTTTTTAATAACTAGTCACAATTATATTTTATAATCGATTATATTTTAAATATAACAGATTATAATTAAAATATAACCGATTACATGTTATAATTGGTTATATTTTTTAACCACTAATCATGATTATAACCCGTTATAAAAATATAATTAGTTATAATTTAAAAAATATAATCGGTTATAAATTTGTGTCGGATAAGTCGTAGGATACTCGCCGGAAAAATGACCGGCCGGTGACTGGAGTTTCCACGGAAAATTACCAGTCGGCGACCGGGGTCTTGCCGGAACAATGAACGGCCGGTGACCGGAGTTTCCCCGAAAAATTATCGGTCGGCGACCGGAAAGTTGCTGACCGGTCAACGTCGACGATGAGGCGAAAGTGCCCTTTTATAAAAATAATAAATAAAATAAATTTGATAAAAAGACGTTGGTGCGCTTTTACACATCGTTAGATTTGAAAGGCCAAACCCCCTAAACTCTAACGGTCTATGATCGTCCTAGACATCCTGGAATAGCCTTCAATCCTAGATGTCAAACCTCTCCCAATAAAACACCTCATGTAACGCGACAGTGATCACAACATCGTTGTCATGTTCGAGATTTAGGTCGCGGGCTTTCGGATTGGACTGAATTTGATACGCAACAACTAGCCCTCCATAGAAAGGAAGATTGTGGCAGTATGGTTTTGTGGATTGATACACTTTATTCTTCAACTGAGATCTACATTGCGGGGCTTGCGGATTAATACACTTTATTCTTCAACCGAAAATGTATGGCGACTTAAATTATGTGTTGCAAACAATGAATGTTTTGTATCGTGTTTTGTAAGATGATGATGTCCCCGATTCAGTCCTCTATTCAATACTTGATTCAATCCAAGAACCCGATTTAGTCCCGATTCAATCCATGCTTCAGTCCGAGTCTTTGATTCAGTCAAAATCCCCGAATTTGGTCCTTAATAATGAAGAGGTTTTTATGGGATTATTTGAAATTTGGGCGAATGTTTTCGAGAAACTACATCTATCAGTGCCATATTATTGGTACTTAGAAGTCAGAAGGAGAGGCAAATAAATAAGCAATTATGTTTCAGATGGACGATGACAACAATGATCCAACGGTAAAGCTTGAAGAACAATTAGACAACTGGTATACACATTTGTGCACGTCTTTACGCTCGAGCACCTTCACCACCAGAGCCTTAGACCACGGCTTGTAGAATTCGCGAATATCAGCTTTCATGAACTCTACGGTAGGGCACCTCGGATCTTGGACGCAGCGTGACGGAGGCACCTCCCACACCGGAAGTTCGGCAATCTTGTGCTCCGGAGCCACGAACCAGGCCGACTGATCAGAGACAGCAGCCGCAAAGGTCTTACAGTGAGCTTCCGGCTCCCGCTGGTCGTCGGGGCTCCTGGCATGGGAAGCCATCGGGAGATCCTCCAATACTGGAAAGAAGTCTTCACGAGTACCCTTGTGTGGAACCGACGGTTTGACATTCCTTTTCACTATCTTATTGTATTACTATAATTTTGTAATTTTTCTCATTGTGTATCACAAACTAATACTTCTGATTAAAAAAAAAAGGCTAAGTTTCCAAAGACAATATTAAATCTCGATGTTCGGCTCTTTAGTTTTGGATTTACAAGTTTAGTTTTGGATTCAACAATCACCAGAAGAAAAGATACATCCATCATCGAACATATACAACTTTATACGTGATTTCTGATGCTCATCGAAGAGCACTTCATACTGAAAAGTAATTGACCTCAACTCTCCAACGGATATATCCAGACGAGTGCACCATGGTTCGACAGCTCCTATTATGGGTTGGGAAGAGTCGGACGATGAAAGCTCATCTCAAAGGCATCGAATTTGATCTTCGGGGTGTCGTAAAGATGGATTCCCTGAAATCAAAACGAACCGAAGTGATTGGAGCGCAGATGCGAAGAAACTGACGCAACTCAAAGCCAAAACTATTAACATTCTCTATTGCTGTCTGGATGAAGATGAAGTCAATCGTATCAGCTGTTGTACTACGAAGAATAAAATATGGAAGATCAAAATCAATCTTCTTATTTTATATTTTGGTAACTCTTTTTTTTTTAATCTTTCTTTGGTGTAATTGTTTGAGTCGGACGAGAGGAAACTTTCACGTCCGATTTTAAGAGAGGGGGTATGAGTTGTTCAAAATTGAATCTAACGAATCAATCCCATATACATTCTCTTGATTAAATTTGATAGTGAATAAATTAAAAGGTCTAGGTAGAACCTTCTATAATGTCAATAGTATAATATCCAATTTGATTCACTTCATTATTAGTTGAGTTAGTAATTTAGTGAAAATTCAACTGAAGTATGATCATAAGCTTGCACAAATAGTATCATTATTAGTTAAGTTAATAATTTGGTGAAAATTGAACTAAATGCAGTAGAAAATAGCATTTATTTTTTTTAAAAAAACTAGCATTTTATTATATTATAGGTGAATTTTTCGGTATACCTGGTATATCGAAACTTTCGGTGTGTCCAGTTTTTTTTGTAACGTAAATTCATCATCACCGTCCATTTTCAGTTTGCGATCTCGACGGTTCACAATTATTCAAATATTAAATTTCTATTTCACATTTTATTTTTGATCTCTCATGTTTTCTCAATTTGACAAAAGATCTTACTTTCTCAATTTGACAAGCTAAGGCAGCAGCTCAGAGAGCAAGTAAGGGAGACGAAGGAAACACAACTCCGAAAAATGCAACAAGATAACAAAATCCTGATGTTTCAAAACGCAACTGAAAAACCAAACAAAACACCATGTATGACACCCCAAAGTGACAGCAAAAAACAGCAGCAACAATTTCAATTAAACTACATGAAATTTTTTAGTCAAATCACATGAAATTTTGGATCCACTACAATCCAATTTCAGATTGCAAACTGAAATCAAAAATAAAATATGAAATAGAAATTTAATATTCGAATAATTATGAACCGTCGAGATTGCAAACTGAAAATAGACGTTGGTGATAAATTTACGTCACAAAAAAACTGAGCATACCGAAATTTCAATATACTAAGTATCTCAAGAATTGACCAATATTATATAAAGGATGAACCGAAGTTTGACAATTCGAATAATTGAAACGTAATTTATGATTTCTTTACCCTTTTGGTTTGGAGTGGGAGGGGAGAGGTTTAAAATTCATCGGAAAGAGTTTCAAGAAGTTAGAAGATTTTTGGACGTAGGGGCACTTTCGGTATTTAGTAATTTATTTTTATTTTAATTAGCCTGTAGTATTGTGAACCCTACTCCTTCGTCTTTGCAATTTTTTGCGCTGCCGCTGCCACCTAATCATGAAACGCAAAACCAACAAGTGATTCGATCAAGGACAATGACGGCTGTGAGGATGCTATCAAAGGGGTCTAGATGTCGAGGGAGAACAAATCGAAGACGTTGCTCCTCCTTTCGCGCCAGAGATGCTTGGGATTAGCAATAGTGTGATTAGGAATTTCAAAATCGATTGAAAGGAATTGTTTCTAATTTTGAACAGAAGATAATTGTAATGAAGGTTTAAGATTTGAATTAATCGAGAGGGGTATATATATGGAAGAGAAGTTTCTGATTTTTTTGAGGGAGGTGGGAGAGGAAAATGCGGCAGGACTCGTCATAGACGATATTGAGAGTTGGTAGGGAAGATTGATCATTTTGTAATTTTTAAAAGTCAAGTGACCGATCTGCATATTGTTTTAAGTACTTTGAAACCTTTCTTTCGTGGTCAATAACATTTAAACGTTATACAATTAAGGACATTGAGTTGTTTTGTAACGATTCAAAAGATAAGGACTTAAGAGGAGATAACAGGAAGGTACATACCGACCACAAAATGTTTTAGAAGTTACGTACGAGTTATTCATATACTGATTATAATTAGTCATAAGTTTCTTTTATAACCAATTATATTTAGAATATAACTCGTTGTATTTAAAGTATAATTGGTTATAATCACTTATTATAGCCAATTGTAATTTGAAATTACTTATTATAATCCGTTATAATATGAAATTAGTTATGTTTAATACATAAATGGTTATAGTTTTTAATAACTAGTTATATTATAACCAACTGGTTATATTTTTAAATAACTAGTCCGGATGTAACAATTTATTTTGTATAATCGATTCTAAAACATATAATCGGTTATAACTTTAAAAATATAACCGGTTATAAATTTTTACCGGAAAACTCATCAAAAAAGCGGCCGATCACTGGAGTCTCGTCAAAAAATTTGGTGTCGATCCCCAAAGTATCGTCGAAATTTCCATTGGCTAACACCCATGAGGTGGCAGTGGTGTTTTATAAAAAAGAATATATTAAAATAATGTAATTGAAAAGACTTTAGTATCCTTATTATACAAAATTGTTAGATCAATGAAATGGTTAAATTTTAAAAATCTAACGGCCCAGAATGATTATGGACATCGTGAAAGTATTATTCACCTGGATGTCAAACCCGTCCCGAAGAGAAGAGAATGATGATGATGGATCTGATTTTGTCAAACACAGCCTTTTTCCAAGTTCCCACAACCTCCTATGGGAGTTTGATTCTGGAATTTGAGACATTGCTTCCTGAATTTAATTGAAAAGCAATTTGGACTTTTAAATTTTTATATAATTTAAATATTAAATTAATCAAAAATAATATGATCATTTGTTTTAAATATTGTTTTTAGATTAGAATCTGGTTGGTTTCAATTGTCGGATTATTATTTCTGGCAATTGAAAAATTTCGACCTTATCGTCGAAATTATTTCACCTACGTGATCACCATCGTTGGCTTTATATGTTAAGAAAATTTGTATTTTCTGTATATATTTTCCTGCTATTAGCCATAATTTTGTACAAAATTATACATATCATACAAATATATATAAATTTGTACAAATTCATATATATAAATGAATTATACAGTAGCTAGTATAATATAATTAGTATACATAATTTTTGTCCCTATACTTCCAACCATTAGATAGAAGATATAATTTTTTGACGGGTTGTAATTTGTAAAGATTTTCGAGATTGGATTCAAAAGCCAATTTCCTGATTCGAACTCCCCCATGGTCCTACAACGCTACGCTTACCCAGTTTCCCCTCTCTTTCACTAATGACTAAAAGTCTCTCTGTCCACATTCTCCCTGCAAATTCCCTCCTTCCTTCCCACCCTTTCCACCATCATCATCCCTCCTCCTCCTTGCGTGTCTGTGTTTTATTAGTATGTTGGAGTCAGTGAGCAGGATGCCCATTTCCTTCCCTTCTCCCTTGTGAATCCCAGCAGCCCTTTCCTTTCTCTTTCTCTTTCCTTTTTTTAGTCATTTCTAAAATGGGGAATTGCCTTGACTCCTGTTTCAAGTCGTCTGTTACTTCCTCCTCCATCACTTTCACCAATTCTTCTTCAGTCCAAGGCAGATCCTACACAACCACCGCCATCACTGATTTGTCTGCTGCTACTGCTACGACCACCAGCATCAGCAGCAACAGCAATGGTACGGCCGCCAGAAGCCATTTCTCCGACACCAGCTATGAAGTTGACTCCGAAAACTCCTTGCTCCCCGCCAACGGAAGCGGCCAAATTCTTGAGTGGGCGAACTTGAAAGTTTTCAGCTTGAGCGATTTGAAGTCCGCCACTAAGAACTTCAAATCCGACACCTTGCTCGGTGAAGGCGGGTTTGGTAAAGTCTTCAAAGGGTGGGTCGATGTACAAACCCTCTCCCCTTCCAAGCCCGGGATTGGTATGGTCGTCGCCGTCAAGAAATTGAACGATAAAAGTCTTCAAGGTTTCGAAGAGTGGCAGGTCCTCTTCTTCAATTTCTTTCCTCATTTAACCCTATTTTGGTTCTAATTCACTTATTTCCCCCAATTGCCTAATATCAATTACAATTTGCTAATAAGTAAATATTCTTCTGCATAAGTCATGTTATAAGACAATGATGTGCCTACTGCCTACCACATGTATGTTCATCATCATTTGTTCCATTCCATTGACATTACAACTGTTCGTGTGTCCTTTTTTAATTAAATTATATGTAACTGTATGACGATTGATGACATTATATGGTGATGCTCAAGATGTGTTATTCTTGTATCCACAAGTTTGTCTCATTTTCTAGATTATTATTATTAGTTCTGTTCTGTTCTGTTCATTGGTTGGCTTGTTCATCACTTTTTGGGATGATACAATGCAGGCGGAGATTAACTTTCTGGGGAGGCTATCGCATCCAAACTTGGTCAAGTTGTTGGGATACTGTTGGGAGGATAAGGACTTGCTCCTCGTCTACGAATTCGTGGAGAAAGGGAGCTTGGAAAACCATCTTTTCGGAAGTAAGAATCAAGATAGGACAATTGAACACTAACAGAAGAATACATTTCCCCTTATTTGTGTATTGATATGCTTCTTTCTGTTTGTTGTTGAAGGAAATGCGAGGGCTGAGCCACTACCTTGGGACCTAAGACTCAAAATAGCTCTTGGAGCTGCTCGAGGACTAGCCTTCTTGCATGCTTCTGAGAAGCAAATCATCTACCGAGATTTGAAGGCCTCCAATATTTTGCTTGATGCTGTTAGTTCTTCTCTCTGACCATTTCATCTTTATTTTCGACTTTGAATCGTGCTGAACATACTAGCTATTGTCTTCAAATTCCCAGAAATTCAATGCAAAGATTTCAGATTTTGGGTTGGCGAAGTTGGGGCCTGCAGGTGCTAACACACATGTCACAACCAGGGTTATGGGAACTTCTGGTTATGCAGCCCCTGAGTACATTACTACAGGTAACTTTGAACCAACTGTTGTGTTTGAACTATATTGAAACATGGAACTAATCCATCTGTCTATTTCCAGGTCATTTGTATGTGAAGAGCGATGTGTACGGATTCGGAGTAGTGTTGCTTGAGCTGTTGACAGGATTGAGAGCTCTGGATGAAAGTCGGCCGAGTGGGGAGCAAAACCTGGCGGATTGGCTGAAACCGACTCTGTCGAAGAAAAGGAAGGTGAAAAACATAATGGATGAGAGGATTGAAGGGCAATACTCATCAAAAGCAATGCTACAAGCTACAGATATCACATTGAAATGCCTGGAAGTAGACCCCAAAAGCCGTCCGGGTATGGAACAAGTGGTGGAGGCTTTACAGCAGATACAAGCAATGGTTGTTGACAAACCAAAGGCTACTTGTAAAAGTAGCAGTACTTCTTCTGGCTCTAGTTCTATCCATTCCACCGCTCATCGCCTTCCCAAACCCCCCAACAACCATCATCGGTTTGTGCGTTGAAGGGCTGTCATCGTCATCATCATTTATCATTGACAAAATTGTTGCAAGTTCATCAAAGAAACACACCTTGCAGGCCACTCAGCTGCTGTCTTCTTTTTTCCTGTAAGAACTTGTAATAGCAATTACATTCATTTTTTGTTTCTAGCCGGGTGGTTCTTAGGCTGCAGTCTGGTAGATAGCCATATTTTGGGCTGGGATTGCCTGGCAGTTTCCTTTAATTTTTGGGAGCTCACTGCTAAACAACAGTTGTAATGATAGTGGCATTTATGCCTGTGTTTGTATCATGTTTTAATACAAGGTCAAAAATATGTTTGATATTTTCAATATGGAAATGAATGGCTTAGATCAATGGGACAGAGTCAATCAAATGGTTCGGATTTGTTAAAGATGCTTTCTTCTCTAAGTCTCCACATAATAAACAACGTCGCTTTACATTGATAAGTTGGAGACAGTGACGATCAAATATATACTTTACAGTGTGATGTCTATTTGACAGTTCGGATACCATAATATCCATCATCACGTCACCACCATAAACTTTATAGTGTGATTACCAACAAAAACACATTAAGACAATCCAAGGGATCACCCTCACCAACACGGTAAACTTGACGGTGCGGTTGCCACACCGAACACCAGTCAAACGGTTTCAAAACCGCTTTAACTAACCCAGTTTCAAACGAATTCACAGTTTTTTGGATTTCCTTGCCAAGGGCAATACAATTTATCGGATTGTATTGAGCTTTGACATTCAGCTTTTTGCCTTTCCCGCTTGAACGTTTCTTCCTCCCACGAGGATGCGCCCAAACCATGCTCCCCTCCGCCAGAAGAAACCTAATTCATCTTATATCCATTTACGACCCCCCTCCAGTCCTCTGCGCTCGCTTCTGTTCGCTAAATGATGAAGTGGAACTCGAACCCATTAGCCTATCCAACAATTGGTACTGGACCAGAAAGATTCATGACCTCTGCAATAACCACCACAGAGCGATGAAGCCATCCTTCTCCTCGATAGCCTCCGTCTTCGCGGCTATCGTCCGGATTCTCTCAACCTCAGCAGCATTGTCGACGGTCTCTGTCTCGCTGGCCGCTTCAAGGAAGCCCACCTCCGGGTTGCTCACTTACTTGATTCTGGCTGCATCCCTGATGAGCGTACTGTTGGAGATTTCACTCAACAATGGGTATCGGAAAGATGGTTGCTTTCCTAGAAACGAAACCTTGTTAACAGAACACAAAATCGTTTGTGTTCCCAGGAAGTAAGAGAGTTACAAGGACTACTTAAATCCCTACAACCTTAGAAATCATTTCTTTAAAATACCCAAGTTAAGAACTTCGTGCACAACAATGTTCCAGAGAACTTAGGGAGATCTTGGATCGTGACGGAATCGTGGATACCACTTTCCGAAAAGAGTATTTCGACCCTTATAAGCCTTGGGTTACACGAAGTCTCTCCCGATGATAAGACCATCACCATTTTTATTCTTAGGCTCAAGAGATAAAAGTACAATCAGGTATGTAACTTCGAACACTGGCAGGTAGTATAATTGTACAAGGGAATTTGTGGGATAAACTGTTGCTTGTAACAGAAGCTTGAGTTTATTTACTTTTCTTTGGTAAAAGCCTGTTACACTTGATTTTATTTACTGATATGGTACCAAGTAAAAAGAAATTCAAATACAGATTTCACCAACTCAGCAGAAACAGTGACATAAAAAAAGTACAGCAAGGAGAAAACGAATCACGTAAACGGAAAGACAAAAACAAGAAATCTGAAAATTTCCCATTTTCATTCTTAATGAGTCTTTAGCAACCTAAGCAACTGAATAACTTCTTTGGTGGGTACCCTGTGGCTCTGTATGTGATTGCAGTTTCCTCAATCTTCACATACTCTTGGCCTTTATTTGCTTCAGTCAGTGCCCTGTTCTCCTCTGCTTCCTTATGAATTTCAGCTAGCTTGTTTTGGGTTCTCTCAACATATTCAGCCCTCTTCTTCTGCAGGTGCTCCTGTCATATATGATCCCGACGGCCATGAACTTCAAAGCTTGTGAAAGAGTAATATGGAGTCATTCCTTTGTATTAATTCTTATGTATCCAACCATTACCTCGTATTCCTTTATCTGCGCTTCTACTGCTGCTTTCTTGGTGTTCTCCCACGATGTGATTGCACAGAGCCTTTTGTAAGTCCTGTTTGTTAATTTCTGAGTTTTGTTAGACTAATTGTAGGAATTGAACCATTGCGTAATTCAGTTGTCTTGTTGATCTTACCTGTTGTCTATTTTAGCCTTCTCATTTTCTTCCCATGCACTGATCAAAGCGTTTCTTTTCTCGGTTTCAACTCTGGCAAGTACAGTATCTAGACGAGTGTCTGGCATTTATCAGCTCAAAACACTTCTAGCTTTAAATCTAAGGTAATGCTATAGATGCCATACCTCTGTTGATTGGATTGAGTGGATTTTTCTCAGTTGTATTTTCCGAAATTGCGACCTCACCTGTATTGTTTTCAATAGGCGAAGAAGCTGAGTGAATTTAATTTGATCAATTAAAGGAATACCATAGCTGAAAGTGAAACTCAAGCGGCGATTACTCTACTTTACATATTCGCTTTAATACGATTAATAGGGTATATTTATATGTATGTATCTACAGGTGGAGTTTCTTGAAGATAGTCAATCTTGTTTCTACACATCCTTATCTAATGGGCAAAGAAACGTTTTCCAATCCCAGAAATACACACAAAACCTAGAAACCTATGTTAATATTTACCTGATCATTACTCATTAACTTTTTGGAATGCAATGAATCATCCAGGAGAAAAAGGAAAGAGCCGAACTTTGCGACTAACCAAGCAGGAATAAGACAGGAACATAAGTTCAGAAACAAGAGGGGGGAAGGGCATACTTTGATTTTCAGATACAGGGGAGGTGGTGGTCGTCTTGCAGACGGCAGGTTCGTTCTGATCATGATCAACTTGTTTCTCTTTCAACGTTTCGATTTCAGTAACTGGCTCAGCCACATTCTTCTGGGGGATGATAGTATCGCCATTCTGATGATCATCAACTTGTTTGTTTTCCTCAACAGCAGGAATTACCTTATTCTCAGCATCAACAGCTGGCACAGGGATAGCAGCCTCCAATGCTGTCTCAGCTACGCTAACGTTTGCTACTTCTCCCATGATGTTGAATACAAGAATGAAGAAACTTTGAAACGTTGAAGCGGCAGTTTTAGGCTGATTTGAAAAGAAGCCGCGAATGCAAGTGGTGGGTAACAGATGGATCAGTGACAAACTTTATAGAGGGAGAAATTTTGTGGGAGAAGAATACAAGAATGGCCAGCTAACCAGTTTTTCGGCAAGATACAGATGGGAAGGGGAGCAAAAGACGTAAGAAGAGAGAGGAGCCAAGTGTTGGGGATGCCGCAGCTGGAAGGTTGCGGAGTTTGGTGGGAAAAAACTGCAATAGAAGCTTTAAAGTTATGGACAAGAAAACTGACAAACCTTTGTGCTGTCTTTGGTCAAAGAAGAACAAAAATAGGGAGAAGAAAACACAATGTTCCATCAGTACGATCTACATGAAATATTCTCCTTCATGTTTCCAGAAATATATTTAACCCTCTTAGCATAATGAAACTCTGCCAGAGATGTCAATACGCCTCTTGGGTTTTGCATGTATCTATTCTATTGTAGTCATGAATATGCACTAATTTGTGTAAGAGAAACACCAAGGATAAAAAGAAAGGTCTAAAAGTAAAATAAATACGAATGACATAGAGGTCAGGGTGGCCGAGTGGTCTAAGGCGCCAGACTCAAGTTCTGGTCCTCTAACGAGGGCGTGGGTTCAAATCCCACTTCTGACATTATTATTTTGTTGTGGTAAATACGCTTTCTTGTACAAACACTGAGGGTGCACCAAGGGGCGAGCAAACAATAAAACGTTGTCTTTCTTTTCTGGTAGTAGTCAATGTACAAGACAAGATTCATTTCCATAAATATATATAAAAAAAGACCACACTTTTATAACATTATTATTATTACAGTTGGAGAGATGGACACAAGCTGCCAACAGATGATTGTGAACAGTCGGCCAATCTGATTACCGAAAGGAATGCACATCCATATGTTCCCCTGTTATATCAGACATCGAGGAACGATCACATAATCAATTTCCATGAAGATGAAGAGATGCACAAGGAAAGATCATCTCTTTCTGAGTGTATATATATTTGTATTACGTACTCAGTATATATTCTGTACTGAAAGCATGCATGGGAGCTTTAATTTGGTTCTTACTTAAGCTCATCATCATCAGTTTTTTTACCTTTTTACTCAAGAAATTAAAGTTAACCTCTATAATCCACATTAACCAGATCCCCCCCCCCCCCCCTCTCTCTGCATTTTACTATTTAATTAGTTGAGCTTCACTCCACTTGATGATCTGCTCTGCGTCGGGTTGAGGGCAGGTCAACTGCACAAATTTTCTCTGTTTTTTTAGGAAGGTCAACTGTACCTTTGGGTAAGTATTTATATGAGAAAAATTGATTTTGTTTTGTACGGGAAATTAGTAAACAATACTTTCTAAGTTTCAAAGAGACAGACATGCATGGATTGCTTAACAAAATAAACATATATTTTTATGGAATATATACCAAACAGATATAAGGTTACTTACTACATACAACGGAAAGAATATGCAAATGTTCAAAATTCAAGCTAAATGATTAGATAAAAACATAGTATAGTTAGAAAAACTATATAGAGATTTACGATATTGTAAAATGTATAATAATTAATTTACGATTCATAATAAAATAAAAATCATGGCTGCACCACCAGGCACCGGTAAAGCTTCTCCGAGCGGCGGCCAGACCTGATGATCTTCGTCATCATCATCCTGACCACACGGCCGGATCGGTCGACTCTTCTTCTTCGGTAGGGTTACAAACCGACGACGAATTGGTAGCACTACCACTACCACTGCCGTTCTTAGTAGTACCCACCAACCCGACAAGGAAGTCAAAGACCTCGGTAGTTGCAACGGCGGTGGCGACGTCGTCCTTGTGTAGGGTCCGCCTCTTGCCTTGGACGGTGACCATCCAGGACCGACGGGTGAGCTCTTCGATGAAGAGCTCGCACGCTTTAGAGAAGACGATGGGAGCTTCCCCAGAGATCATCTTGACATCGTCGCCGGACTTCTTCATGATCTTCTTGATCCTTGCAAGGGGAAGTGAGTGAGGCCCCGTCCTCCCGCTTACACCTCCCGACAGAAGCTTTGAGTATATCCCCGGCTGCCTCATGATTGAGAAATGAAAGTTGTTAGGGAAGAAGTACAAGTACGGGTGGTGAAATATATATATATATATATATATATATATAAGCAAAGAGCCGTATGGAAGGAAAGATTATTATATGTAATGGAGGGGCCGGCCAACCAGCCTGCTCGCTCATTAGCCGGCCGGCTACGTTTCGTCGATCTTTTTATTATATATATTGATCATATTATAATAATGCAACAAATAAGTCTAATTGTAAGCGCCAAACAATCATCATGTTTCCGAAAGTGGTAAGTTCATGACGATATTGTTTTTTAATCGGAGATTTTAATATGGGTTCGCGCCCTAATCACGATTCTTTGGATGTCATCATATTTTTATTTACCAAAATCAAATTAATATTCGAATTTCAGAACTTCCGTTGCAAAAACAATTGCGAAAATTAAATGTTATAATAAAGCTTGATCTATGACCAAACAAGTTGCTTACTAACCCACCATTTTCCAATAATTTCTCTGCCAAATTTGTGAGCTGGTTTTGCATCGTTTGAAGGTTCATATAAATCTATTGATATCAGACACGACATCCAAAGAATCAAATATCAATACCAATCTACTAAGTGGTTTCGCCTCGCAAGGATTGAACAAGAAACGTAAAGCAGAAAGTAAAGAACACCTGAGATTTGTTGACACTGTTCGGAGAGAGAACTCTCATGCTCATCAGAGCCTTGGGGAGGGAAGGCTCAGTCTAGAATCTACTATAGGCACATAGTGCAAGATCAATTACAATCAAGAGATGCAAAAACCTAAACCCATAACACCTAAGATCACCTAAAGACCTACAACGATACAGAGAATATACTCGAAGGATTTCGGCTCCCTTCTAGGCTGAGGAACTCCGGCTGAAGGTTCCCTGAGTTGTGAGCATATATCATATACGCTCCATGGAGATCCAAGAATTTCCGGTCGGTGGACACTTCGTCTTCTTCAGAGCAGTGCGAGGATTTAGTGATCTAGGGTTTCAAAGGAGAGAGTAGCGGAATATCCATTCGTCTTCCAAGTGATCGAGGTCACTTATATATTAAGTGAGAACACCCTACACACACCATTTGGATAACCTGCAAAACAAATCAAGAGACAGCCAGACGATCAATGCAATTTAACTAGACAAGTAACCAATCAAGTTCAGTGTCAGTTGCTGCTAGGATTACAATAGTTGCCCTTATAATCTTATAGCCATCCTAACCTTACTCTTCTACCTTAATATATAAAAAATTTAAGGTTAAGCAACTTCCATGTCATCACTAGCTCAATCCCACATCTCAACCTACTTCATTGATGTGGGCGTAGTCCCTACAAAATATGAATCTGTCAGCTGGAACTATTTTGGTACCAAAGTCTGATGGGTTAACATTACCGGAAACTTTTCAATTGTCAGTGTTCCCCTTTCAACCTCATCACGGATGAAATGGAACGTAACAACTATACGATTGGTCCTTTCATGGTAGACAAGTTCCTTTCACAAATGCAGGGCACTCTGGCTATCCATAGAAAGAGTTGGCACATAGTTTTGTCCTTCTATCTCAGATAGAATACCTTTCAACCAAAGAGCCTATTTACATGCCTCGGTAGTGATAATGTATTCAGCCTCAGTTAATGATAAAGCTACGATGGATTGTTGATGTGATTTCCAGGAAATATAGTTGTCAGGTCAAGTGTAATAATAGGAGGTAATGGACTTCTGATTGTCCTTGTTACTCGCATGACCCGAGTCAACAAAACCAATCAAATCATACCTAGAAGTATCCTTAGTATAGGACAGACCCAGATTCCTAGTTCTAGACAGATATCTCAAGGCATATTTCATAGCATTATAATGCCTCTCACCAGGGTTGGACATATACTGGCCACATACACTGATAGAAAAGGCTAAGTCAAGGCGAGTACAGAGCATGGCATACATCACCGAACCCACATCGACATCATAAGGGATAGAACTCATATTTTCTACGAAGTAGAAGTAGGGCAGAAATCTTTGGAAAGCTCAAGGTGAGCTTCCAAGGAAACAAAAGCAGACTTAACAAAGGCATAAGAGAATTTTCTGAGCAGGACCAAGATCCTTATTTCATTTCAAAATGCTCTTTTAAATTCCTTTTTACTACAGTGATGCAAGCAGCAAACTTACAGATCAACAAAATATCATCCACAAAAAGCAACCTATACAAAGGAGAAGCAAATTTAACATTCTTGAAGTAAAGACAAGTATCATAACTACTCTTAGTGAACCCCCAACAGTTTCATACATGTATCAAACTTCATATTCCACTGTCTACCTAAGAGACTGCTTCAGACCATAAATAAATTTATTGAACAAGAAAACATGATCATGGAAGAAATTATCTATAAAACCCTTAGGTTGTTTCATATAGATAGTCTCTTTTAAGTCACCATGGAGAAAATCCATTTTAACATCCATTTGTTCTATTTCTAAATCATAAACAAAAGCCATAACAAGCAACAATCTAATGTTTTTGTACCTCACAATATGAGCAAAGATTTCATTATAATCTATTCCTTGGCAATAATACGAGTTGTGTACCTTGGAGGTTCATAACCAGAGGATCCCTCTTTGATCCTATAAATTCATTTATGGTCAATTATCTTAACATCTTCAGGTTTCATGACTAAATTCCAGGTTTTATTGGCATACATGGAGTGAAATTCCTCTTCCATTACTTTAAACCACACATCGGACTCAAAACATTTCATGATTGCTCAAAAGACTGTAAAGTCAGAGATCTATTCAGCAACACAGATGGAAAACTCAACAACGTTAGAAGTACACCTCAGATTGAGAATCCTGTTTCTAGGCACTATATCCCTAACAAGCTGGTAATCATTCAAGTAATTAGTATTAGAGTTAAAATTTAGATCACCGTCAGGATGCATAGAGGACAAGGGAGAATTTCCAAAAGAATTACCAATTTCATCATGCAAGGGACTCAAATCATTCAAGTTATTGAAATTATTTAAATTACAGATCTCCCAACTAATTGGTGAGGTATGTCATTGGTGTTCCCAAAGTCATTAGACTCATGTATGAAGGGAGGGTACTCACGGAGTGGTTTCTCTTCTGACCTATCCATAAGGAAGGGTTCTGAGTGTCCAATATCAAATTTCACCACATTGGGAGGATTGTGACCTTCTTCTGGAGCAAAAAACTGCCTAAGGGTTATCGGTTGACCATTGGTACCTTATACATCCTCTGCACTCTCCACATAAGAAGTTTGTCGGTTTTTAAAATGAAAATCCTTTTCATTGAAAGTAACATCCCTAGAGGATATGATTTTGTATCCGTGAGGAAAAATCAAAAGAAGTTTGTATCCTTTTGTTCTTTCAGGATAATCAAGCATCACTGCCTTCTGAGCTCTAGGGTTCCACTTTCCTTGAGAAAGTGAGAAAAGGCTGTACAACCAAAAAAAGGCTTCAGGTGTCTCAGATCAGGGGTTTCTCTGTCCAGAGTTCCTAAGCCATTTTGAAACCAATATCACTGGAGGGAGACTAGTTATAAGGTAAGTGACAGTAATAACTGCTTCACCCCATAAACTAGATCCATGCTAGAACTGATGAGCATGCACTTTGCCTTTTCAAGTAAGGTTATGTTCATTCGTTATGCGATTCCATTTTACTAAGGGGTATCAGGAACAGTTAACAACCTCTTAATTCCATGTTCTTGACATAAAGAGTTAAACGCATTATTATAGAACTCAAGGCCATTATTAGTTTTAAGACATTGCAAGGAATGACTAGTTTGAGTTTCAACCAGCATTTTCCAGTTTTTTAATGACTAAAAAAAGCTTAATCTTTGGTTTTTAACAATCTAACCCATTCTTTTCTCGAGTAGTGGTCAACTATAGAAAGAAAATACTTTTTTTTCCTAACTATAGAAACCTGAGCTGCCCCAAAGGTCAGCATGCATGAACTCTAATACTCGAGAGGCAGTATAGGTTGATTTATCAAAGTTGTGTCTAGCTTTCTTGCCAAACACACATACCCTCACAAAAGTTAAGATTATCAGGATGTTTATCAATGATCCCAGTTCTAAAAAAGTGAATAAACCCATTTTAACCTATGTGATCAAGTCGATTATGCCAGAGTTTACTATAATCTTTATCACAATGCTTAACAATTCTAACATTCACATGCAATTCAGGAATACAAGTAACATAGTATAAACCACCACGTTTAGTACTCCTAATCATAACATGCCCATTTCTAATCACTTCTTTAATGCCATTCTTAGTACTGATTTGACAGTTTATTTGATCAAACGTTGACTCATAAAGCAAATTTCTAGGCAGGTTGCGCACCCATTTCACATTCTGAATGATTTTAGTCATCCCATCATGCATTTTCATAGGAACAAACCCAACCCCCTTTATTCTGAGAGTTGTATTTGCCTCTAACATTACTCCCCCCATCAAATTTATCAAGAGAAAAAAAAATGAACTGAAGGGGTAGCATCTATGTTACTACCAGAATCCAATCATCATACACATTACTACTACTAGCAACAAGCTCATATGGATATTCATAACAAGACTCAAACAGGTTAGAAAAATTGAGGTTTTTCTTACCCTTAATTTTCTCATCTCGGATCCTTTTATGATAGTTTTTGGCATAATGACCCTCTTTATCACAATAGAAGCACTTCATTATAGACTTATCAAGGTTGCTTTTATTGTTATCAGACTTAGCCTTTGACGTCTGATGTGAACCACGCCGTGAATTGTGACAAACCCCAACAACAATCTCGACATGGAACAATAGCACTGGAAATCTTCGATAAGGGGTGGGAGCAAGATAGATAACCGGCCACAAACGAGAGTAAATATCTCGCCGATACAATAAGCTGTCCTCCAAACACGAATCGACACACACTTAAATGAATCAATGATCCTCCAAGTATGAATCATCACGCACTCAAACAAATCAAACGAGTATAAAACTCAAACTCACAAAACTCAATTTATTCATCATAATAGCCAGTCAGTTACATATGATAACAATACTTATATAGACTAACTACACTTGCATGGCAAGTCACTGCCACGATTACAAAAAGAACAAATCCAAATTAATTAGTTAGTGTTTAGTTCACGGCTAAAAGAGATAAAAACTAACCCCAATAATAATAATAAAATAATCCCCCAAAATAATAAACCCAAAAAAAGTTCTCAATTATTAATCCAAATCATATAAACTTCTTTTTCTTCAATTTACCTTTACCCTTAGCCTAAGAGCTTCAGATTTACTATCAGATTTAGTCTCATTGTTTTTACTCTTGGACTTACTCTTAAACACCTTAAGAGTGTCATCCTTTTGAATGATAGTTTGAATAATCTGAGCCACGGTAAGGTCATCTCTACCATATTTAATCACATCCTTTATGTTATCAAATTGGTTAGGCAAGGAATTTAGAAGAAATATAGCATGTTGAGTTTCCTTACGGAATCTCCACTACGCTCTAAAACCTGAGTCATTCTAAGGAACAAATCCAAGTTTTCAGCAATAGTCAAGTTAACATCTATTTTTAAAATAAAGAACTTCCAAAGCAATGAAACTAGACTAGGTAAGGACTTGGTAATCAAGAACGGAGTTTCTAGGGCATTGATCGCCAAAATAACTGTGAAGTTATCCCGATAACACAAGTGTCATATGTGTCCAAGGATTCCTCTCGTCATGCTTTTACTCAAACTTGTCAACATGGTCTAGACTGAATAAACTGGGAAGGGTTTCTAATTATACTACTAATTTAATTAATACTAACAAGTAAGGTTTGAACAGAAGGAGAAAACAAGTTCTTGGAAGGAATGATTCATCAAACTCAACTTCCTATTAGTAGTAGAATCGGACAACCATTGGACTTGAATTGAATAATATAACTCCTCTTATCACTCGTATGAATTCACGGCACAATCATGCAGGCGGATTACCACTACTAATTTTCCAATCAAGGCTAGAATCACCTCAATTAGGCTAACCAGTAATGAACACCGAGAAGTTCTACAAAGTGATAAAGTGCTCTCTTTGAATTAAAGAAAATTACAAGCAATTGGAAATAGTGTTAACTTGGTCCATTAACACCTAAGCTATTGATAATTACACCCAACTTGGTGCATTAGGTGCAAGCCAGAGCGCCCACCAATTACTCGATGAACAACCGTTAAAACTAAAAGAAACACGATAGGTAGAATCGAGCTATTGGCTTACTCCACTGATAACTTTCTTCTATCTTAGATTGTTAATCATGTGATTTCCTAAGTCGATCAAATGAAGGATTTCATAGATTTGACCTAATTCATTCGTAACAAGAACAAGGTTGAAACCAACAATCAAATCAATCTTTCATTCAAATCCAAATATCCAACAATCGTCGACCCTATACTTATAGGGAGAGTATCATGGCTCAATTCCTACATCCCAACCAAAATCTCTAAAGATTTAACTACTCATAACTCTAGAAGAAGAAAAAACAGAAAAGACCTAACCACCATCTTGTTGAAGAGATAATGAATCGATCTCGCTCCAATCTTCTCTTTTAGCCTTCTAGCTTCAATCCTAGCTTCAATCTTCAATGATAATTTCTTCTGATCATCAATCAGACTTCTAGGGATGGGAATATGGAGGTTTTGCAGAGGAAAATCAAGGAAAAACTCTTGAAAATTGTTGAAGAAGAGTTGTTGTTCTCATTCCTTAAAATCACCCTTTTATATGGTAGCTGTTGGATCTGAGAGGTGCACGCTGTGCAGGTGTACACGCGGTGCACCCCATTTTTCTACGAGGGTAATTCAAGATTTAGGGACTGTACGACGTGCACTGATGCACGGTGTTCAATCCTTATTCAACGAGAGCAATTTTCAACTTAAGCCATGCACGTCGTGCAACTCTTCTTTGTCACCATTATTTCTTACATCTTTCTTCCATTCAAGCTCCAACCATACTCTATTCTGCATCCATAGCCTCATAGCCAGACCACCTGACTCTATAGTACCTGTGGGTAACAAATACTATAAAGAAACACATCACATGGACCAAAGCGGTCCAAGTGAAAGGGTCTAGGCATACAGTGCCAAAGCATAAAATCATACGAGATTGAAGCACAAACAAGCTAGTATTCACTCAAAAAGCATGCAGATAGGGTAAGATAATCGCTACCAATCCTAGCACTACCAGGCATCCTATAGTAGTTTAGGATCAATAATACTCACAACCTAAAGAGCTATGTCGTATGCCAATCATATCATAATTTCAGATTGGGCGATGTCATTCAACTCTATCTTTCTTAGATCACTCGTCGCAGCTGGCCAGTCCCCGGAGATAGCAGCGTAACACTTCTTCTTGATGAGGATGGCATGCATCTCTACTTTCTAGATGGAAAAATCCATAGAGCTATCAAAGGGCTTCATGCGATTACCATCATCCATCGTCAATCCCTTGCACAGAAAATAACAAACACAAGGTTAGAGATTCAAGATTAGCAACAGAAGCGAGAATCAAGTTAAAAACCAAGCTGGTAACCCTAAACCAGAACTAAGCACTTTAGGAAATCAAGATCTATTGCATGCAAGGGGAGAAATAGTAGAATCAAGCACAAGAAAATCCAAGAAATTGAACAAACCCTAATAAAAAGTAAAAAATCATAACCAGAGCTGTGATACCAATTTGATATCAGGCATGGCAGCGGAAGAATCAAATATCGATACCAGTCTACTAAGCGGTTTCAGCTCGCAAGGACAGAACAAGAAACGTAAGCAGAAAGTAAAGAACATTGGAGATTTGTTGACGTTGTTCGAAGAGAGAACTCTCCTACTAAGCAGAGCCTCAAGGTGGGAATGCTCATCCCAAAATCTACTATAGGAACAGAATACAAGATCGATTACAGTCAATAGATGCAAAGACCTATACCTAAAACACCCAAGATCACTCAAAGACCTACAACGACATAGAGAAGCTACTCGGAATGTCTCAGCCCCCTTCCAGGTCGAGGAACTCCGATTGGAGGTTCCCTGAGAAGATCATAGATGCACCACGGTGGACTCCTCGACTTCTTCAAAGCAGTTCAGAGGATTTAGTGAGCTAGGATTTCAAAGGAGAGAGAAGCGAGATATCCATCTGTGTTCCAAGTGATGGAGGTAACTTATATATTAATTGAGAAGACCCTACATGCACCGTTTGAAGAACATGCAAAACAAAGCAAGAGACAATCGGGCGGCCCAAGCATTTAACCAGATAAGTAATTGATCTGGTTTAGGGTCGGTTCTTTGCTAGGATTACAACATCTATTTTTACCTTCGTCTACTCTATGATGCTAACCATATCAGTATAAGTCAAGGTTATTTAACTACTTTATAATCGTTTGTTGATAATCTTGATGTTTTGAAATTCACCATAAACTTAATGGAGTAGCAAACTCGATCTTCCATACCTTCTCATCAACTTATGAATTTGATCCTCAATAGCAAAGTGTTGGTGAATCTCCATAATTGTCTGGTGTAATAACTGCAATGCGCAACGGAAGTCGAACTGCACCAAATTCATTTAATATATTCGGATTTCAATTAAATGCATCCTAGCAGTTTTAGTTGTATTTCAAATTTTTTTTTAAATAGTATTTTTAAATTCACAAATTTTGAATATTAGATATCAAACGCAACTAAACCTATCCAAACACAAAAATTCAATTCTGTTTTCGACTAAATTCCGGCTTGTAATGGAAATACAATGATTAAAAAAATCACTTTTTTCCACTTGCACAAATTGGTACCAATTTCTAAAATCTGTTGTGAAAACCAAATTTGAAATGAGATGATACTAAATACTTTGTTAAAAGAGATACAGGAAAGAAAGAGAAAAAAAACTCTTTCCATGATAGTCGAAAAATCATAGTTATCGGAAATTTTTGTCACCGCACTTTTGATCGTCGACGTCTATTATTTTTGTTCGGTCTTTTTTCAATTTCGACAACTTTTATCCGTTGTTAGGTTTTGTTCTCTTTTTTAGTAAGGTTTTGTTCTCCTTTTGAGTAAGGTTTTGTTCTTTTTTTGAGTAAGGTTTTGCTTTTCTTAGGCCGAATAAAATGGTTTTCTATTAACAAGAATTGCAACCAATCCACAACTTCTGATTTCGCTGTTGCAAAAACAACATTTCCGTTCTAAGACCTGTCTCATTTCGATGATAATGGGTTGGAAACCTTTCAACACATCGTCTCAATTGATATATAGGAATTAAAGAGAGTGACTAGTTTACAAGTTGACAAAATATATGAGATAAAAAATAAAATGTTAGATAGAAATTTAATATTCGAATAATTGTGAACCGTCAAAATCACATACTAAAAATGAACTTTGGTGATGGATTTACGTTATAAAAAAAAACTGGACACATCAAAATTTTCGATATACTAAGTATACCAAAGAATTCAAATACAGTAAAATAAATTGAAATGGATAGCGAATTAAGGCGAACCGTTACATTCTCAGATTTGCCAAAATGGTACTTTGGAAATTCAGAAAAATGTATATTTCTCATTTGCTGCATCCAACACAACAAATCCAAAACCAATCGAATAAAAACACAGCAAATCCAAAACGTAACTATCCTAGAGATAGTGAGGCGGGGTTACCTTTATCCTCTGAGACAGTTATTTTTTGATAATTTCGGTATTGGTTCTTCGATTGTCTCCTGCTTTCTTCCTCTTCATTAACTATGCTGAAAGACATCGTTTGCGGTGTTGGTGGCGGCTTCGGGAAGGCACATGTTGGGATGGCAATGTTGGATAAGAAAAAAAGATCGCACACCAACCATGGTTACTCTTCCACAAAGGTGGTCTCGACCTGGGGCCGGACGCCATCGCATTCCTCGCAATCTACAGATTATCCTTCATCGATAGATCCCCTACAGATGGAGACGGAGATTTCTCTTTGACGGCTACATCTCTACACCGACAGATTTGATTCCCATCTCCACCTCCAGCTTTTATCCGATCTCTTCCTCCTCTTCCTTTCTGTCTGCTCTCTGCCAAACTTGGAAGCACTGTAGTTGCTTCGACATGTGAGAGAAGTATCCGAACCATGACTTTTACTTTACGCTTGTAGTATTTGTGTCATTTTTTTTAGTTAATCATGTCAATTGATCATAATGATGTTATTTATTTGAGAGTTATTATGTTATTTGCTGATTTGGATGGTATATTGTGTTTTTTGTTCTTAGTTTGGTTCGGAAGTCAGGTAACAGAGTCGCCTATTACGTGACTCGCATGGCCCTTACATATCTCGCCGAAGTGTTGTTGATAGTCCTCACTCTATAAATTGATTAGATATTTTTGATGTTTAGTGTGCTATCTATTTATCACCTCTATCCGTCCCACAAAAAACACTATCCTAGTGTGACAAAAACATTTACTATATGGAATAGAAATCAATTTCAACCTGACTTTAAGACATCTACTATACGTATGTTATCAATTTAAATGTTTTTAGTGTAAGCCGTGGGGACCCAACAACGCCCATGGAAACGAAATTCTCAATTATATTGGACACTGAATAGTTGTTTCTAAAATTTGACAACATAGAAATACGAAATTGTGACTCGTACTAAACCGTTAAATTCTCAGATTTGGCAAATTAGATTTTTGGAAATTCATAAAAAGGTCTATTTCGTTTGCTCCAGCCAACAGAGCGACTCCAAAGGGTAACTATCCTAGAGATAGTGTGTGAAGAAGACAGTTACTATATGGTATAGAAATCAAATTTTAACTTTACTTTAAGGCATTAACTATGCATTATTAGTTTAATGTCTTGAGACTTGTGTCTGACGGGATAATTTTTGTGTTTGAACACAATAAATGCGCTTTTGACGTCTTAGAAACGGATTAAAATTCGAATGAGGGTGTTCGATGTCTATAATGGCTATCTACTACTATTTACGACTACTCATGTGAAGCAACGAGAGAGTTCCAAATTAAAAAAGGGAGAGTATCTGCTTGATGATATTTTTATCTTCTCCTTTGTTCTGTGATAACTTGTTGTATTTATAGGCAGTTATGGAAGGCAACTGTCATCGAGGTAACTTTCCACGTCCTAATATCCTTTCTCTTTGCCTTGGATCGTGGTGTTGGGGGTTTCTTCTTTTTAACGATTTTGGTGTTCTCATGCTGGTGAGATACGTACCCTGGACTGTGAATATAATTGAGGTCGTCGGTAGGATGACAATACTGGATGGTTGTGATGAGATGTCAGTGGTGTGTATGGCACCGATGCCATCAGCAAGACTTGGATGGCAGTGGAAAGACATTGAGTTTGGGTTTTGGGTTTAGTATTAGGATTTTGGTTTCGATTTTTGGTTTTGGATGTTAAATTTTGGATTTTAGATTTTGGGTTTGGATTTTAGGTTTTGGATTTTTAGGTTTAGGGTCTAGAGTATTAGGTTTTCAATTTTGAATTTTAGATTTTGGGTTTGGATTTTAGGTTTTCAATTTTTTGGTTTAGGGTCTAGAGTATTAGGTTTTCAATTTTGAATTTCAGATTTTGGGTTTGGATTTTAGGTTTTTTGGATTTTTAGATTTAGGGTTTAGAGTATTAGGTTTTAATTTTAAATTTTAGATTTTAAATTTTCGCATTTGGGTTACCAGAAATACCGGAAATGTCGAAAACCTAAAAATAAAAATAAAATAAAAGATATTTTTATACCGAAAATGTCCTCACAATGAAAAATCCTAAAAATCTTAAAACTATTTTGTCTAAATTTAAAACTACTCTGAACCGAGTTTAGAGTTTCTATCTTTTTCACATAAAATTGAGGGCAGAGGGTATTAGCCAATAGAGTTATGAGGGTTTATTTTTTGTCACTTTGTGTTTATGTAGTTATTATAGAAAATTTACGTTGTATATGTTTGGGTGCCCGTCGTGTGGATACTCTTAAATCTGTCTTCTATCTATTGCTAAATATTTGTAGATTTCTGGTCTGTTTGTGTTTATTAACGGGTTTTTTTGACCGAGTTCTTTTCAAATTATGTTAATCTGTTGAAGAAAAGTAAGTTGATCAGTTATAATAATAATTAGCTGAGTCAAGAAACCTCCCACCTTGAAGTAAAATTTCACAAAATTTCAGATACAACGGTACAAAATGTGAACCAATTTTCTAGTCACCTAGTTTGGACCCTGCACCGAGTAAAAACGAACAAATCCAAACTGAAGACTTAACTTTTATTTGCTTGGCTTGTAGCCTTAGCTAGGTTTAAGGCGGCTTAGAGTAAATTAAGTACTTAGAGCTAGCATTTTGATTTTTGAAGTTCCATAGAGTTGTTATAGTGATTAACGCGTGTGTTTGGTGTCCTGAAAATTTTGTATTCGAATTTAATGCATCTCATAAAATGAACATTTATAATGTATATTTCTCTATCTTCCATTTTATATTTAATCGAGAATTACGATCTATTTCAACCTTAGAATTATAAATTATAAATTATTAAAAGCAACAAAGAGAACAGTCTAGAACAGGGAGACAACAGCTAGAGGGTCCAATATTGTAAACACAATGAATTCATTTGGAAGTACTGTATCTTTCTATCTATCTCTGTTATGTACGTAGTCAAATTTGTGTATCTGCCCTCCATTTGGACAATCGTAATGTCTGATATCGTTGTTTTCAATCTCCGTACTACAGATCCTGAATGTTACTACAACCATTGCAAATGATTTTTTCAGTCCGCAGATGATTATATTTAATCATTCAGTTTTTCTAAACGGCAATCAATTTGACTTATTTCATTAATGACCCATCAGTCGATAGAGATAAGATAAAACAGGAATAAGCTAAGATAGAGGTGTGACAATCACACATGGGGACACATGGGATATAAATTGCCGAACAAGGTCATGAGCAATCTTATTTTTTTCTCTCCTAACAAAACAAAAAGTGATATCACTACGATAATGTAACAGACATTTAGCCATAAACACCACTGCACCAAGCTCTGTTAAATCAGAGTCTCCTCTCGCCAAATTGCAGCATTTTTAGTCAGATTCAAAAACTACCACTGTTAATCCGATCTCCGTAACCCACGTAAGGCTTCGACCAACGCCATAGCTTCCCCTGTCTGTATATCTGTCAAACCTAGCCATTTTTGCATATGATAATGAAGAAGAGTACCCGAGTGATCTCTGATACCGATACCAATCCCAGTAAAGTTCTCAGTCATGAACCTGGCAACGTCAATGTTGCATTTGAACTCACCTGTTAGAGGAGGATGCCACTTCTTGCAATAGAAAGCTAGAGGTCTTGATGCCTTTGTGGCACGTGTGTGAGCCGCTCTTCAGTCTGCCAACGCTCTGGTTCCATCTTCATGAACCATATTTGCAGGTTTCGATCGAGATTGCCAAACCTGCATATTGCGTTCTTTCCACAAACTGCATAGACACATAAGTATTTTGTCTCGTTCCATACTCGAGTTACCTTCTATAAGATTCCAGAGACATTATTGAAACTCGGTCTTATTCTCCATAGCCTTTTCCATGATGTGCTCAAGGCCAAGGTCTCGCCAGCAATCTTGTGCAAGTGGACAAGAAAGGAATAGGTGCCAAGCATCTTCATAATCCTCTCCACAGGTGCCGCAAACTCCGGGAATCTGTGTCCCCTTTCGACGAAGCCTACCTCACGCTGGAAAGATCCCTCTTCCCACTCCCCATAGGAAATGACAGACTCGGGGCGGAACATCCAAACGCTAAAGCCGAGTCCAATCTCGCGTTGCATGTATAGTTTATATGCCGATCTAACCGTATAATGACCGTTCTTCAAAAAATGCCATATCATCTGATTTAAACCCGACGCTACTCGTATCGGAATGGCTGTGATGGCTTGCACATCTCGTGGTAGGAAAATGTCATGCAAAAGTCCCATATTCTAGCCCTGCTGCTCGCTACTTATCAAATCAATTACGGTGAGATCCGGTACTCGAGGATCAACCGCCGTTGCAAAAGTCCCATATTCTAGCCCTGCTGCTCGCTACTTATCAAGTCACTTACGGTGAGATCCGGTACTCGAGGATCAACCGCCGTTTCAATGTACCTGTTATTTTCTTCGATTAGCCACGGATCGGATCACACCTTGACCCCAAATCCCTCACCAATAGGCCATCTCAAGCCCTCTCGAACCAGGGCATGTGATTGTAAGATGCTGCGCCAAAAGAAGCTAGAGCGATGTCCTAGCTCCGCATCAAAAAATGACGTTGTGGGATAGTAGTTTGCCTTCATAATCCGTGCCACCAAGGACGGTGGTTGTTGACACAACCTCCATGCTTGTTTCCTGAGGAGAGCCAAGTTAAATCCTCGCAAATCTTGAGAACCCATACCAGCATCGGCTTTCTTTGACGTTAATCGCTTCCAACTCAGCCACGGAATACCATGACCTCTTATCTTTTTCAAGCCCCAAAAAATTAATTCGTCATAACTTCAAGATCGACAATGAGTGTATCTGGAAGCAGAAACATGCTCATAGTGTACAACAGTAGAGCTTGCACCACTAACTTAATGACGATCTGCATACCTGCTTTGGATAATTTCTTACCTTGCCAAGATTGCAAACGCTTCCAGACCCGTTCTCAAAGACCCGTGAAAGGTTCCGATTTGTTTTGACCAATTACAAGAGAGACTCCCAAGTATTTACAAGTATCTAACATATTCTTCACCTCCAAAATATTGGCGATATCCTACTGTAAGTTCTGAGCCAAACCCTTACAACCACGTAACCGGATTTCGTATAGTTTATGAGTTGTCCTGAAGCTGCAGCATACTGTGTGAAAATTTGCTTTAGCCGAGCTGCTTCCTCTTTGTTTGCTTGGAAGAAGAAGAGAGAGTCATCCGCAAATAGAAAATGCGAGACTCTAGGAGCCTGTTGCTTGACCTTGTACCCGTGTAACATCCCTTGAAGCGTAGCTTGTCGAATTCTTGCCGTAAGGCCTTCTGTGCATAGTATGAATAAGAAAGGCAATAATGGCAGCCCTGACGAAGACCTCGAGTAGGTTTAAAGTTTCCCACTCTATGTGAATTGATGACCACTGAATTGCTGACTCCTCGCACACATAACAACATGCGATTGACCCATGTATGCGTGAACCCAATCTTAAGCATCAAATCATATACATTCTTTTATTTGACTCGATTGTAAGCCTTTGATATATCAATTTTGAGCGCCATGTCCCCTTTCTTGGTACCCAGTTTGGTGAGCATACTTTGAAGTGATTCAAAGGCGATAATTATATTACTGACAATGGATCTGCCGTGAACAAAAGCATATTGTTCCTCTCCAATCAAAGCAGGTATAAATTTTTTTAATGGATTAGCAAGCAACTTTGCAAGAATTCTATATTGGACGCTGCATAGGGAGATAGGCCGAAGATCACCCATTACCTGAGGGTTAGCAACTTTCGGCAGGAGAATAATGTTTGTTGCTTGTGCTTGATCACTAACTTCTCCAGCTACTAACCATCGTTTTCACTCTCACGTAACATCGGGTCCAACCACATCCCAAAAATCCTGATAGAACGTATGATTGAAGTCGTCCGGACCCGGAGCCTTATTTGGTCCCATGGCAAAAACTGATGCTCAAAACTCCTCGTCGGTAAATGGAGCCAGTAGTTGGTCATTTTGATACTCATTCACCATCTGTTGGACACACTCGACAATTGGTTCTGTAGCACCCACTTACATTTGAAATAATTTCTCAAAGTACGACACTGCCACTTCCCCTATTTCTTGTGTCGTTAACCACCAACTACCATCCACCGCCCTGATTCCTGGTAATACTTTGTATTTTCCACCGCCCTGAGCCCACTTAGTCAGCTTCTGTGCACAGTGTTCAAGTTTGAGATCTGTAGTTGTCGATTGATTGTGATTCCATGCTTGCGTCACTATTTCTCGAATCTCTTCCCTCTTGCGCGACCAATTTTCAAAAACCAGTTGACAATATGTAGGTGATGGTAACTTGATTCCTGTAGTGAGAATAATTGGAGAATGATCGGATCTTGGAGCTACCGAGTTTCTCAACTCAAGTAGCGGGTACTGGGTCTAAAATTCATTGTATCCAGCCGTTCTTCCATTCCATGCGGTTGACCGACGACTTTTGACAATGTACACGGGTAGCCCCGCATTGGGGCGTCATTGAGTTCACTATTCATGAACTCCACTCTAAATCTGTTTAATAGATTCACCGGATATGTGTGGCCACCTCTCTTATCATACGCTTCTAACATATAATTGAAATCCCCGATGCACACACATGGCTCCATAACTCCCAACGCAAGTCCTCACATCAAATCCCATGAAGCCTGCCGCCGCGAATGATCTGGGTATTGGTAGAATCCCGTAAGACGGAAGGTACAACGGCTCTCATTGGTTATGCGGAAGGTCACGAATTGTTGGTGCATAAAATAAGGGAGCAGGTCGCTTGTTTGCGCCACATGCGCGCAATCCCTCCACTATGCCCTAGGGCATCCATCGTCAAGCATCCTTCGAAACCCAAGCTGATTCTCAGATCTTCCATTCATTTCTTATCTTCCAGCGTCTCAATCAAGAAGACAATATCTGGGCATTGAGCCTTTACAACGTCTTCGACTACTTTACACACGAGAAGATGATTTAATCCTCGGCAGTTCCAACTGAAAATCTTCATCGTATCACCAACCCTTGTACAAATGTAATACCGCATCCCATACGGGGATCAACTCTAGTCACTTCCGGCGAAACGCTGATAAGCCTGTCAAACCGGCGTTGTGCACAGAGCTTGTCTAGGTTTCTCCTCCTTGTTTTGGAAAATCGCTGTTATTATTATTTACACAATTTTTTTTCTCCAATCATTCAATTAGTTATTCTTAGAAAAATCATTCAATTAAGTTTAACCATTTATTTAAAGGGGTGTAGTTTTGCCTTTTCCCATCTATTATTTACTTTTAGTTTTTTAATCATAATCTGTCATATCATGGTCGTCAATGAGTCTTTATTAAATGTTCGATAATAACTTTTCCAGCAAAACTCTAGTGAGTTTTTCAGCAAATTTTTTGGCTAGAATTTAAAATCAGAAGTTATAAATTACCAAAGTAAGGACATTTCATCATAGTTTCCTTCATCCTCCATGGCTGGAGGACTCACCAACTCAATTAGGTGGACCGTTCAACCTCTCATTGGTTGTGTGACTCTACAATGAACCCTTATTTGCAACTCACAATGTGCAGCTCTAGTAACTTTATCTATACTTCTTACGTGCTTCGAGTCGGGTGAAACTGATAGTGTTTCAACTTGGAGAGCCAATATGTTTGGAGTTTGTCGAGTGAATCCAACCAAGATTTTCAGAATGTGTACCCTGTATGTAGGAAAAATAGCGTTAGTAATTAAGGGAAGAAGATGTGTGAGGGATCCGGATAATTACTTAAAAGATAACCGGAAAATAGAGAAGAACTTGGGGGAGCCCCTAGGGCAATTATATGTGTATGTGGTGGGGTTTTTTTGTCGCGTCCTGAATAGCGACCTCGAGGCTCTTTTTATAGTGTCTCGGGGCTTCGATTATGGAACGGCTACCTTAGAGTTTCCTGTTTCCCATAGGGTTACTCCAATAAAACCTAGGGCTCCCGACAACTAATTGACATGCGCTGATAACCAATTTTCTCTTATGGGTCGTTTGGGTTGAGTATTTGGAAGTGGTATTTTGTCCCAAATATCACATTACGCTAATAACCAATTTTCTCTTATGGGTCGTTTGGGTTAAGAATTTGGAAGTGGTATTTTGTCCCAAATACAACATTATTCTAATAACCAATTTTCTCTTATGGGTCATTTGGATTGAGTATTTGAAAGTGGTATTTTTTCCTAAATACCACATTATGTGGTATTTTGATCAAAATACCATGTTTGGCATCCGAAATAGAAAATATGCTATTTTGACATGAGGTATTTAAAATAGTGGGTTTTTACGGTATTTGAAATACTTGGGTTAAGGGTAATATTTTTAATTAGTGGGTTTCGTAATACTACATTCTTTTTTAAACCCCAAACCAACCCTTAATTATTCTTTCTTTTCATAACTAGACTTGGCAATGAGGCGGGTATCCGACGGGGTACCTATACCAACCTCCATAAATATTCATAAAAATCATTCCCATCCCCGTCCCCATCAGAATATCAAAATTCATACCCATCCCCAAACTCGTAGATTTCGAATATTCATGGGTATCCCCATCCCCACATAACTTATTAATCAAAGATTTATAAGACTACCATATGATCCAAATTAAAGACTCTAATACATAAAACACCATTTTACAATAAGACATAACAAACTTATCCCACAAACACGGTCATTGTATTCATTAGAGATTGAGCTTTATGAGGGTAATATAGTAATAGACTTTTTTATTCATCAAATACCACATGTGAATTAACACATTGTTTTGAATTAGCCAAACAAGATAATTTTCATACTACAATTTTTTGTACCACACAAATACAACATTCTCAAATAACCCACTATTTTGTTCCAAAATACAACATATCTAAAATTTCTCATCCAAACGACTCGTTAAAGTACATTGATCTTACCCACTGATCCGACAAACCAACATCATCAATACTCCTTAGAACTGTTAGTAAAAAGTGCAAATGTGTTCATTAACTAGTCATTCATAGGATTACACTAGAGCTGTCAAACGGGCGGGTTTGGCGGGTCATGGGTCGGGTTAGTCGGATTATAGGTTAATTGGGTTGCAGGTTCATCAGGTCATGGGTTAGTCGGGTTGCGGGCTCGTCAGGTTACGAGCTCATCGGGTCACGAGTTCGTCGGGTTGCGGGTTCGTCAAGTCACGGGTTTGTCGGTCTCCGGTTGGGCTGGTTGCGGGTTGGCTCGGGTTGCATATTGGCTCACAATAGTTTCACGAAACACGATAAGACTTTTTGTTTATCTAGCAAAAAAGTACATTTTACCGTTTATGGTTTATTTTTTATACATAAATACATTTCCATTTCCTCTTTTTAATGAAATTTTAATATTTATATAATTTTTCAATTATTATATGTTGAATAAATTAGTTATTTTCTTACAATTTATATGTAAAATCTTTAATATTATTAGATAAGAAGATCATTTTGATAGACTTAAACCTTACTAATGAAAATTAAAAATTTAATGCACGTTTTAGTGCATAATTTATATTGAATACGGTCAATCGGGTTATTCGGGTTGGGTTGGCCGATCGTGGTGTTAGCCGGGTTATGGGTTGGCGGGTTATGGGTTGGTCGGGTTACATGTTGATCGGGTCATGGGTTCATCGGGTTACGGGTTTGTCTGGTCACGGGTTCATCGAGTTCCGGATTCATCGGGTCACGGGTTCATCGAGTCACGGGTTGGATAGATTACGTGTTGTTGACTTTTTGTTCAATCGGGTTACGAGTAGGCTGAGTTGGGTCGGGCAAACGGATTCATCAGGTTGGGTTAAGATTTTTCCATCTCTAGATTAAACATCCCTTAAGTACGAGTTTGAGGTACTCTATTGACTTAACTGTATTAATGTGTTGAGAAATACTAGATTCCAATCCATATACACCATATAAATGAATATTTATGTAATATATTTTTTGGTTTTTATATTACCATTTAAATACAAGATAAACAGTTTGGTACCCTCTATACTAAAAAAATTATATTTTGACGATTTAAAATTAAAAAAGTCAACTCCTTACATAAGTCCTAAACACTAAAGAATGATTATAACACCCTAAATTCTGAATCGTAACCCACAAACACTGCATCATAGACTCAAAACTCTAAATTTTGACCATAAATCAAAGTTACTAAGAAGCATCCCCTTTACTTCACCTTTAAGGAAACAACCGTCAAGAGCAAACATCTTCCGAAAACCTTGGAGAAAACCCTTCCTTAGATACGAGAATCCAAGATACACACTCTAGAATACCACATTCACCTTCCTTGGAACTGGATCAACTTCAACAACCAAATGTATCCGATTCTTGGGCGGTTGTGGAAGGTGAAAACAACTTTGTACTCGTGCAATATGACAGACTAGAATGCCAATTTGGCTGAGCTGAAACGGTTGCAGGATACCGGTGTGGATTTGGACTGTTTTAATGATTTCATGAATCAGAATCCCACTACGTTTTGTAGGGCGTACATATCTAGGGTACCAAAGTGTGATACCATTGAAAGCAAACGTGAAACTTTCAATGTGTGTATTGTTAGGTTTAGGTTGCTTAGGATAATCAATATGTTAGAAGGAACCAGAGGTTATATGATGTCTCGTTTGGTTGCCAATGTTGAAATGTTGAGGACAACCAAGGAACATACTTTGTGCCCTACGATTGCTGCCAAGATAGAAAGGGGAAAATTGATTGGTCGAAATTGTGTTATCAGGCAAACGTTAGAACTAGTTTGTGAATGCCACTTGGGTGATAATGGATATGTGGTAGACCTATAAAAATAGACATACACTTGCGGGTACTTTGAGTTGGCTGGCATACCATGTATCCATGCCATAGCTTTTGGATCATTCCTCTGAAAGGACATATACTACTGGGCCGACAAATACTACTCAATTTGTTTTGCACGTGAGGCATATGGATATGAAGGGATTCAATCCTTGCCAGGGCAGCAGGCATGGGAGGATGCACCTGGTTCAGTGATTACTCCACCTATTGAGAAGGTAATGCCTGGTCGTCCGAATGCCAAGGTCAAGGACTACAAAATGCCGTCAATGTGGAGGAGAAGGCCACAATGAAAGGACTTGCCTCTCAACAAAGGTGTTCTGGTAATACATCCAAACCTTTGTAATTTCCATGTACAGTTATTATGTGTTGCTATTCAACAGGTTTCAAATATATACCACAGACAACTCTTAACTCGGACACAAGCAGGAGAGTTCAAGCAAGAGAGATGGGGCAACTTATGTAAGGAGTAGGGGCATTCCAATGCGAGGACACATGAAACATGTACTATCATGGGACAACACGCACACTAGAAGGGAGTGCAAGACCTCAAGTGATGAAAGTGCAAGGTTCTCAATCCTCACCACCAGGAACTCAACCTTCTCAATAATGACTCAAATGTTTTCCCACTATAGGTAGTATGTATGCTCAGTTATCTACGAATTTGTAAGTAGGGATTACGGTATTTTGAGACCCTTAAGTAGGGATTATGTTTAAATTTGTGCACTGGTAAAGCAGAGTAGCTGCTCTATTTTCAGACCCTCGTGATGGAGTTAGAACGATATATTTTTGATAGATTATGTATCAACATGTAATTTCTATAAAATTCATGCTATTATGAAGTTTTATGCACAAAACACGCTCAAATTTAGCATAAAAAGTATGAATACAGTAGGAATACCAAAACGCTATCATTCAATGAAAAATTAAAAAAATGTTATAAATCGTGCCACTGTCGTGGCAGTTTCCACGGTATTCTCGTTCATAGGATCTTTTGATTGGCGTGCCTTGATTTCTTTGGAACTAAATGACAAATTATAACCTTTCGTAACAAGTGTTCATTTTAATTAAGAAATTAGGTTAAGGGGAAAAGTAGTCTGTGTATTATTCAACTCCCAAAAATGGTGGAATATGCTGTAGAATGGTACTTCTTCAGTTGAAATTTTGAATTTCTTATGGTGTAATATTACGCGCTATATATATTTTCATGACAGGGTTTGCACTAGTCTATTGATTGTTTGATTAGGAAAAAGAGGGGTTTGCTGAGATTTTGGTCTAAATTTCAACAATAATGACGTTTGCCGCCTGTGATGTGTATATTAAGGATTTAGCTAATCTTTTTCGGCAGTGGGTACGGTACAGATTTGGTATATCTATCACTTGTTTGTTTAGTCATTAAATTTTATTTATATCTATTTGTTTATACAAAATAAATATAATATAAAAATCATCTCTACTTATTTATGGATTTTGGATTTACCTATTTAGTATGGTAATATCCGAGTACCGAAATTAGAATTAAAATATTGAACCAATAAGACACTGAAGAAAATGTTCCAAATTGTAGATTGATTGTAGGCAATCATTGGCGGCCAATGTAACAGCAACAAATAAGTAAGAGCTTGTTTCCTTTTTAAAAAATCAATTAGAGTTTTCTTTGGATTTGGGTTATTGGCTTTCATAGATTATTGTGAATGATTATACGGAGTCGATTTAAGTGATAGGTGCCCATCGGGTGAGTTACGATCGAATAGGATCAAATTCATCTCCACCCATCATTCAATATAAACAAATATTTGTTGGTTTGTTTATACCTGTCAATTACTCAATTACACACACATTGACGAAGTTTTAACCGCTCAAACCGAATGAATTTCGGATGAGTACCCGATTATTGGACTATAATTGTCATCCTTAATCTCCAGCTTGCATCATACTATTCTAATGCGGAACACTTCCAGAAAATAAATCAGTTTGTATAGAAAAAATTTCAAAATGGATTGTGATTTTGAGATTTGAAGTGTGATTTGGTGGTTTGGAAATATTTGGTGATTTCAAAACAAATTGATGGGCAAGAAGAGATTTTTTGAGAACTCAAATGAGTTGAATTTGACAAAATCATATTGTCTTTTGAGTTGAGGAAAATGAGAAAAAGTTTTTTTTAATAAAAGTGGCGAATTAACATGCTTTGACGAGATAGAATGAAATTATAAATATTTAGTTGTAAGTTACAAAATAGAAAAACACTATTATCGCCGTAAAAAATTTGTCAAAATTGATAGGAGTCTTGATTTCGTCAGATGACCTTTGAAAATTTATTATATGGACCTAAATTCACCGTTCATCGTGATATATGCATATGACATGTGTTAGCATTGTTCATTAATATGTCATGTTCAGGAGGGCGAAATATTCTAAAAATTAGTTCGTGTTTCTGGAGACTCCCCTCATTTTGTAGACTTAATTATGTTCTAAATATTAGATGTAGTGTCACATAAGGGTGTGCTGTCTTTGAGCGACCAAAGCCCGTAGTCGCATAAGAGCATGAGTGTTTGGCGACCACATACCTTAAATCATATTTGTTTTTGAAAGATTGAATGTTTAAAATGTACGATAAACCTAAGCTTAAAAATTCTTAAAAAAACTCGTATATTACTTATAAGAACCAATAGTATTACGCCACATATCAAATCAAAGTACCAATACAACTAGGATGTCTTATAAAGGCAGATGTTATGCATGTTATTGTGAGTTGATATTGTACAGATTAAGTAGGACGTAGGTAAACTATTTTGTGAATTTTAATGGAGAAAGGAATTGACGAGATTACTCCATTAGGGGTGATGGGTTTGTTCGTTCTGTGGGCTAAGGAACGTCAATCCAATGGGCTTGTGATTCTTTTCTAGCAGATCTTGTGCAATAAAGAACAAACGTTGGGCCTATTACCCAAATTGGTCTCTATTCAGTCTTCATATACCTCAAATATGACCCCAATAGCCACAGTTCTGTGGTTTGGGCTTTAATTATCTTCTACATCATGATGATTACAGCTGCAGTGGTGGTGCATATGTCTCATGCATTTTGGTAAAGTAAGAAGATAGATAGAGAGCTGCCAAATAGTAACGTAACTAAGAGAAGAGCAAATCATGGGGTATAAATCAATCATTTCCCCGACAAGATGATCACATGTAAATGACAATGACGACTCCTTTCCACCTCTACAGTAGTTGATGAATTCTTGCATAGACTTAAACGTTCATATCTTAAACTAAATACACTTTTGTTTTTTTCAAAGGAGGATCCAAAGAGTCTTTACGAATTTGAATCGAAAGACATAAATCCTTCATAAAAAAACATAACTGAGGCCATACTTAATTAATTTTGTATGGTGAGTGGTGGTTGGCGGGTGATACAAACTCGTACTCGGCCATGACCATTGAGTGATTTACAATAACTAAGCCTGATCCGTACGGACCTATTGATGCCTCCATAGTTACCTTAGCTAGCTGCTGTATGTATCAATCTTTTAGAAGGTTATGGTTATATTACATATCGTAATCAATCATGGGGAATAGTGATCGAAAGAACAATTGTTCGATCATATCATTGATTAGTCATTAGTATATAACTATCAACTACTGTGATTTAGGATTTGAAACATCTGACTGCAACTGGTACGTAGTAGGAGGGAAATAATTTAATACACAAGGTTGGCCATGTGTCCACTGTATAAGACAAAGGGGCACAAACTATTAATCAATGGCTCGAGTACTATAGAATATAAAATGTCGCATTCATTTACAAATGGGAAGCCAACTCATCGTCCTACACATTTGCTTACTATACCACGGTGGACCTTATGCATGAGTAGGGCATAAAAAATGCTTTTAACGAACCCAAAAGCCTTTAGTCAATGTCTCGATGACACCCAAAGTAACTGTTAAGAAATCCAATACATCACATCAAATTAATAACACTTCTTACAAACTATAACTTCTCCTAAAGTTGGGATAAAATTTAGTTAAGACAAAATTCACCGTAGTTGGTTTGATTTTACCCCAAAATGCCCCTTTTGACATTTGATGGTGAGTTATAATGATCTTTTTTATGCAAAGGAGGTTATTTCCTTATCAATTTTATTAATGTTGGATTTCGGAACAATAGTAGATTTATATTATCTCAGCAATTATAAATCTAAATGGGAGGTATGTCCTCGACATGTGTTTATAAGAAGCCACGATCTCCATCAAGTGGATGAATAATTCATTTTCGAACTCTCTTGACAAATTAATTCAAAGCAAACATATATCCTAGACTGGACAGAAAAAAGCTACAAACCATAGACTGACAAAAAACAAAAAGTGATCAGCAGCCTTCATCTGCACAAGGTGATCTTCCTCCGCAGATCCCGAGGTTTTTATTTCGCTGGGCAGGCCCTTGAAGGTGGGCTGGGCCCTTGAAGGTTCATTGTTGGCTCCAGTTTTTATGAGCTCATCCTCCTCGCGATCATCGAGGGTGAGATCCTCAATCTCGTCCTCCATAGTAGCGACGTCGTTGTTGGTAGTTGTGAGCGTAGGGTCGGTGGCGACGGCCATGGTGGGAGGCAGATGGGTGAGTCGAAAGTATTGGCGCCGGAAGGGCTAGGGTTGTTTTGGCAACGGAAGAGCTAGGGTTTGTTGGGAATTTTTTTTATAGACACGATTGAATGAGAAATTACGTAGACAGTCAATTGGAAATATTATTTACACAATCTGGCCATTACAGCCTTCTACAACGCGCGACGCACCCCAGGATGCGCGACGTGTTGTAGGGTCTCCAACGGCTACATTCAAACGGCCGTTAGATCACCGTTGGAATAAAGCCGTTGGAAGCTCCCTAGAACGCACGATGCATCCTAAGATGTGCGACGCGTTGTAGAGGGCCTCCTCCGAATCTATATATAAACCCATCTCCTCTCCTTCATTTCTCATCAATTCACCAATTCTCCTTCTTCCTTCTTTGGTTTTTTATACCGACAACCGAATTCTAATTCCGCAAGCAACTAGTCAGTAATTTTTGTAATTTTTGTATTTTTAATTTTCTAATTTTGTTGCCTACTAATATTTTATTTTGTTGTAGGATGGATTACTTGTATGGGCCAACACCTTCGTGCGTCAACCCCGAGACGATCGATGGAGAACTACTTTGGGACGACCGCAACCAACATCGAGCTGGAGAAATTTTCGATAATGAGGTTGGTACCATTAATATAATTGCATAGTAGAGAATATTAGTAATGTCCTAGTGTTAAATAATATTAGTACTCGTAGTATTATGTTAAGATAATTTTAATAAATGCCTAATGTTGAAAATATTAGTCTTTGCGTATGCATAATATTATGAAATATTAGTAATTTCCTAATATTTAAGTTAGATACTATTAATAAATGCCTAATATTTTAGATTCATTACTTATTAGTACTTACTTAGTGACTATTATATAACATCGAATAGGAACCTAGCATTACTCTACAATGTCGTAGGACGCATCACATTCCCCCATACCATGGTAACTTCCGCCTGTAATTTTGATTCCATGTAGTAAATAGCTCCTCAAGACTCTTCATCGGTGCACGATCAGAGACAGTACCTAGCAATACTACCATCGACCATCATAGGGTGACAGTAATATACGTTCCGGAGGATGGCTTCCGCCGGGATCTTCATTTTCTTCAGAAACACAGGAATTGCTCGAGCAAAGGTCGGTGTTGAAATCATCTTCACTCTCCGACAGTGACCACCGGCATACTCAACTCCGATGTTCGAGTAAAAGTGTTGCCCCCATCGAAGAATGAATGAAAACTCGACCATTTTCTACCGAGAAAGAATCAAAGTAAGAAGAGAGAGTGAAGAAATGGTTGTTCAGGACTTGTGAGTTCTGAGCAATGGAGGTGTCTGATTAAATAGATGGGAGGGGGTAATAATACTGCAGCATATCCACAACATATTTCACAGCATATCCCTCCACTAGTCTGTTGGATTCCCAAACATTTTCAGCTTTCTACAGCTTTTGCCCACAGGGTATAACTTAGGGCACTATGACAGCTTTGGACTACAGGTCAGCAGCTTTCGACAACGTAGCAGCTATTACCATGGGGCCTGCCACTTTCAGATAATTTTATCAGCTTTGGACCAAAAAATGCAGCTTTCTGTCACTCTATCATTTACTCAGCTTTTAACAACTTGGATCAATTAATTCAGTTTAATATGAAAACTGATAATAATGACGATTTATTAAAAACAACCATATCTTTTATTCAACATTGCATAACAAGTATATAAACATTACACACTAGTAGTGCCTTCCCTTCTTAACACATTTATCATTACCATGTCCCCGAAAATCAAATTTCAAATCCTCCAACTCAACAGCCAAAGCATTGATGTACCTATCCTTCATGGTTATGATGGCTTCCCTCTCATCTTCCCATTCAACACCCGCAGCTTCCATTTCTTCATCCTTCTGAGCAAACTTCACCTCCATTGTAGCTTCCATCTAGCGCCTCACTGCGTTCTCAACCAACACCACTGTCAATTTCTTCTCAAACCTACACCTGTAGAAAGCAATTGAAGCATTTCTCAAACGTCGGCGTTAGTGATCTCGAAGCCCGTAATCCGCAATGGTATCTCACTTCTTCTCCGTAGTAGGCGGCGAACAAATCTTTTGAATCATTGGGACGGTGTAGCTTTAACAAAATATTCTCAGTGGAATTGCTTGAAGATATTTTCAAGAAGAGGAGGAAGTGAGGAATACAGAAATTGGGTGATCCAACGACTATATTCAAACGGTCCAGTAACAGACGTTTGAATATAGCCGTTGGATCAGTACCTACTGATGTGAACCACGCCATGAATTGCGACGAAGCCCAACAACAGTCTCGACACGACACACTTGAACTTGAAATCTTTGATAAGGGGCGGAAGCAAGATAGATAACCGGCTACCAACGACAGTGACTATCTCGCTGATACGATTAGCGGTCCTCCAAGCACGAATCGGCACACACTTAAACGAACCAATGATCTTCCAAGTATGAATCACCACATACTCAAACAAATCAAACGAGTATAAAACTCAAACTCACAAACTCAATTTTATTAATCTCAATCGTCTATCTAAAACAATAACAACCAAACCTTTATATAGGTTGTGCAAACTTAACCCCCGAATACAATAATAAAATAATCCTTAATCCTACATAGAAAATTAAATAACTTCTACTTTTAATTAAAGATAACTACTAAATAGACATATTTTAGTATTCAGCCCGTCCACTTTAATTGAGCATATCTCCTTGGATTCTTCGAATCTGATGACCCATAATATATGGATGAAAAGGTAATTGAATTATCATTCCAACACCGCTGAACTTGCACCAATCGGGATCCTGACAAGAGAGGAATGACCGCATTACTAAACTGAACAGAATCTACGCGGATTTCTATCACTTTACAGTGCGCCGCGCGTGTTAGGATGCGCCGCGCATTGTATGTTTTGATAATGGCCAGATCGTGTAATTAAAGTTTCCAATTGACTGTCTACGTAATTTTCGATTAAATCGTGTTTTGAAAAAAATCGGGTTTGTTGTTGATGGTGAATTTAGCTAAAAACAAACTGAAATTCGTTGTGTATCCCTGTATCAAACTGATTAGTAAATAATATAGGGGTGGTGGATCTAAGATAATTGGAGATTTGATTTGCAATGAATCAAAGAGTGGGAAAAGTGGAGTTGCCATTATTATTATTTGGGCCTCCCATCAATAGCAGCTGGTACACATGTGATGCTGCCTACTTACTGTTCCTACCACCTTTCTCAACTCAACAACTATATTTACTACACTAATATCCATCCACCTACACATAATTACTTTTCCTTTAAAAAGAAACCTTAAACCTGCAAAACCATTCGTTATTTTCCCTAATAATTTTCGTAATATAAGGAACAAAAAATAAAACCAGAAATGAGAAACATTACTTGTCATCGCCTTCCAGAAACTGAAAGGCTGTCACACACACATTCAAAAAAGGGTGAAAGCGAGAGACAAGAAGAAGAAGAAGAAGAAGAAGAAAAAGCATAGCACAGCACAACACAACAGCCCAGTAGATCTGCTCATTCTCTCTCTGTCCCTCTGAAGCATTTCCCTCATCTTCTTCTCCATTCTCCCCTCTTATTTTAACTCTTCTCGTATTATTTATTTGACCGTTTCCCCCCTACTCTTGTTTCCACTCTGTTTTTGTCTGCATTTCCAGCGGACCAGAGTACGGCCTCTTTCCCATTTTTGGAAATTTCTGCCCAAATGTTAATTCAGCTGGCGATGGAGCTCTGCTGACTAGACCGCCATTCTACTCCACCGACGGTAGAGCCAGAGAGAGAAAGTTAATTCAACATGTTCCGTCCAGTGAGGTGGCGGAATGATAAGCACAAGATCAAAGTTGTCTTCAAGTTCCAGTTCCATGCAACTCAGGTTACTTACTTACTTTCTCGTTCTATCAAAGCTTTCAGCTTTTTCACCTGATTGTCGGCAGCGGCAACTGGGTTTAATTGGGTTTTGTTAAAAAAAAATTATTTGTTCCGCAATTCTCAGCTTTCATTGACTTGTTCCCCAATTTGCAACCCAATTGCGAAGTAACAACTCTTTCATGGATTCAGGTGTCAGAATTGAAGAATGCGGAGTCTTTAGTGGTGTCTGTGGTTCCGGGGGATGTTGGGAAGCCAACTGGGAAATCAGAAAAGGCTGCAATTCGGGAAGGAAGCAGCAGCTGGGAATATCCTGTTTATGAGACAGTCAAGTTCAGCCGGGATTCCAAGACCGGGAAGATCAATGACAAAACTTACTACTTCATTTTGTCAACTGTGAGGAATTTTTCAGATTCAGCAGAGTTGGGATGGCTTTGATTTGGACATTTGGTTATTCTTTGTTTTCCTAGTTTGCTGACATTGTCATGTGTTCATTGCAGGGATCAATCAAGAGCAGTATAGTTGGGGAAGCTTTGATCGATTTAGCAGCTTATGCACAAGTTACCAAACCTTCCCTCGTTTCTCTCCCTCTCAAGAACTCAAAGACCAGTGGGGTTTTGCATGTTACGATTCAAAAACTGCAGTCAAGTATAGATCAGAGGTTAGAATGCCTGATGAATGGCTTTGCTTGGATTGATTTTATCATTATGATTATGGGCTTTCCTGATTTTTTGTGTGTTTTCCAGGGAAGAGGAGGAAACTGATGCTGGAAACAAAACTTTGAACACTTTCTTAAGCAATGGTGAGAGCGAGGATACCGTCAGCAGCTTTTCTAACGTAGTAAGCTTTCGATATAGATTTATAACTCTCCATAACAAGTAATAATGTCTTCATGGTTAGTTTGCTTGATTGTTGGAAACTTAGCATCCTTTCATTGTTCTGCAGGATGTACTACTGCATACTGCATATAATATTTCTGAACAGAATGGCATTTCTACTGTCACTAGTGGATCCGATATTACACTATCCAGTTGCGGCAGTAGCTCAGGACTTAATAGACCAGCAGAAAATGGCTCAACAATGGTCTATGATGGACATCCCCGTACACAATGTGAATGGTCAGTAGATTCTGATCAGGTCATGAGTGTCGATGGCTCGACAAATAGTTCTCACGAAACCCTCACAGGAGAAAGGTCGACTCAACAAATGACAGATCTTGAGGTTGAGAGGCTTAAGGCCGAACTCGTTACAATGTCCAGAAAGCTAGATCTTTCAGACCTCGAATTACAGACATTGCGCAAGCAAATTGTGAAAGAAAGCAGGAGGGGTCAGGATCTCTTAAAAGAATTACTGGGACTGAAAGAGGAGAGGGATACAATCCATGCGGAATGTGAGAAACTCAAGGGCTTCCAGAAAGGTATGGATGAAGCGAGAAGTGGAAACAAGTTGAAATCTGAAGGTGGAGATCCATGGCTTCTTATTGGAGAAATCAGACAAGAAATGTATTATGAGAAGAACCGGAATGCCAATCTGCAGTTACAACTACAGAAGACTCAAGAATCAAATGCAGAACTGTTACTTGCTGTGAGAGAACTTGAAGAATTGTGGGAGAAAAAAGGTACTGAAACATCTGAAACACATGATGCCTTACCAAGTGAGAGTGATGACGATGATGATGAGGCGTTGGAAGAACTTATTAAGGAGCATACCGATACGCGAGAGACATACATGCTAGACCAACGGATTATGGATCTCACCAGGGAGATTGAGATGTACAGGAGAGACAAAGATGAGTTGGAGATGCAAATGGAACAGCTTGCTCTTGATTATGAGATATCCAAGCAGGAGAATCACGATCTTTCATATAAGGTGGAGCAAAGCCAGTTGCAAGAACAACTCGAGATGCAGTATGAATGTTCACCGCCAACTTCCAACGAAAATACATTGGATATACAGAACGAAAGGCTGGAAGATGAATTGAAGGAGCAACGGATAGAGTACTCCATTTCATTGACCAAGATAAAAGAACTTGAAAACCATGTCGAGATCTTGGAGAGAGAATTAAAGTTTCAAGAAGAAAGAACGTTGCAGCATGAATGCTCATCAACTAATGCCAACACTGAGGAACTCGAAGGCCAAATTGAGAGATTGGAGAACGAACTCGAGAAGCAACAAAAGGACTATTCTGGTTCTATGGACACCATAAATGAACTTCAAAACCGAATCAAGAGTTTGGAGGAAGAAGCAAAGCTGCAAGAATCAAATATATTGCAACATGAAGCAGCTGCTGCTAAGATGAAGGAACTCGAAGGCCAGATCGAGAGGTTGGAGACCAAACTCAAGGGCCAACAGAATCAAAATTCCGGTTTTCTGGGTACCATAAAGGAACTAGAAACTCATATCAGTAGCATTGAGGACGAGCTGGAGCAGCAATCCCAGTCGTTTGAAGTTGATCTTGAAACGATCACACGGGAAAGGGTCGAGCAAGAGCAAAGAGCCATCCGAGCAGAGGAAGCCTTACGGCTAACCAGATGGAAAAATTCTAACAAGGCCGAGAAACTGCAAGAGGAATTCAGGAAGCTGTCTATGCAGATGGCCTCAACATTTGAAGCAAATGAGAAGGTGGCTATAAAATCAGTAGCAGAATGTAGTGAAGTCCGGATTCAGAAACGTCAATTGGAAGACATGCTTCTTAAAGCTAATTCAGAGCTAAAACATGTGAAGGGTGATTATAGGAAGAAGTTTGTAGAGCTATCCAACCAGCTAAATTTGAAAACTAATCTGGTAGAAAAGTTGTTGATTGAGATTGATGATAAGTCAAAGCAGCTCAAAAGCCAGAAGCAGCACGAAGAGCAACTTGGTGGAACTTTTACTCAGAAAGTTCAGAAGTTTCAGGTTGAGATTGAAAAGCTTGTGAGAGAAAATAGTATCCTTTCCATTCAAGTTGATCAACTGAAGAATGTAAAAGCGGAACTGGAGGAGATGAAGCAGTCAGTGAAGGAACATGAAGAACTGGTTCAGAAGGGAAATGCAGAGAGGAAAGAACTCGTAACGACTATTGCTTTATTGAAGAAAGAAGCAGAGAAATCAGTAGATGATCTAAATACACTGAGATCCTGCAACAAAGCAAAGGAGACTGCACTTAGAACCATCAACTCTGAGGAGGCATCTAACTTCAGGGAGAAAATTGCATTGCTTGAGGTAAAATCTACTTATTCCAACTCTCTTTCATAAGATTATGAACAAGTAGGTTCGTGATATTTTTACTGAAGTCGAAACATCGACTGTTTTGTGATGTAGGTGCAGTTGAAGTCAAAGGAAACTGCATTTGAAACGTCAGTAGTTTCATTTATGCAGAAGGAAAGAGATCTCATGATGAAGATTGAAGAGTTGGAGCAAAGAGTGGATGGATTTAACAAGTGCTGTGCAAATGTCACCAAGTATGGCATTAGAAATCCAGATGTTTTCTATATTGTGCTTCTAAATTTTGTTAAGGTGAACTGAAGTCTTGATTCTTATTATGATCCAGTGAACCGAAATCCTTCATCATGTACGGCAATGATTGTAAGGAGGATGAGTTGGCAAGGGAGCTGTTATCAGTGAAGGAGAGAAATGAAGAAATGGGAAGTGAACTAATGGAGATGCAGGAGAGGTATTCAGAAATGAGCTTAAAGTTTGCAGAAGTAGAAGGTGATAGGCAAAAGCTTTTGATGACAGTAAGGAGCTTGAAGAATGCTAGAAAGGAGCTCAAACAATAGAAGACATGGATTGAAGGCAAAGTTCCATTTACATACAGTTTAGTGTATGCGAACACAAGGAAAAGAAAACTAGTATATAGTTGTTGGTTTTGAATTAATTGACGCAGAAACTGAGAGAGCTGATTGCGAGAACAAGACTGAATAATTTTTGTACAAAGATTCCATATCCAGAATAAAAATCTGGGGAAGATGTTTCGTAGCAGTTATGCATTATCAGCAAATCAATCATGTAATGATATGTCCAAATTCATGTAACCTTTGTAAAATTTTGTACTCTTTTGTATGTAACAATAAGATGAACATTTCCCAACTTCAGAATTAGTATAATTTTCCCCGAAACGGGAACAACTTGTCTTCTTAAAATCAAAACTCCTCGTGTCTTTTCAATGTGCAATCCCTCGTCCTCAAATTTGTCGATGGCATAGGAGAAATGGATTAAGGGAAGTTCATCAAGTTTTATAAAAAAACTCAGAATTTGAGATTTGGATTTTGGGAGGAGGTGATTTGAAATAATTAATGATTTGAAATTACTAATGATTTTAAATAGTTAGTGATTTTATAAATATTTTGAGTCTCGTTTGGTATCAATAATCATGATATCTTCATATTTCGGAGCGCGAATATCACGATAGTTAGTGCTATTTAAATCGCAAAAATGCGATACTCAATATCCTCCACCAATATCACTCCGCTCGGACTAAATTGCCCCTGTAGTTGGTTATAATTACGTGTTACGTCAGCTTTTGGAACCCACCTGGCAGCACACTCTCTCCTCACTTTGTCCTGCGTTCTTCTCTCTCTTCTCTCCTTCTGCAACTTCCCTCCCCTGAAAAACTCCATTGGAGAACTTGTTCCCGAGAGCAGAGGTCGACGCAGTCTATTAAATTTGAAGAGCTCCATCTTCTGCAAATCGGCCATCCCAGTATCCTATACTCACTGATGCCTTGTTCGGTTGTTCCCGAGAGCATAGGTCGAAGCCATGTGACAGGAAGAGAGGCTCTGTTTTTTCATATGACGATTCACCTTGAAATATCAAGAAATCGGAGGTGGAGAAGATGCTCTATTGACGATTCACTCTGTTTCAATTTTTTCTTTATTTCTTATGACGATTCGCCTCGAAATTTCAAGAAATCGAAGGTGGAGAAGAACTCCATTGAAGAACTTGTTTCACTTTGCTTTTCCCTTGTTCTCAATTACCCTTCATACTTAGCTGCCGACAATGAATTGCCACCCACTCTCTGTTTCAACCAAAATCCTAATTCATTAATTTTCTTCTTTGATTCTCTTTGGCTCTTCCCTTTCTGTTGTCAGTTAAATCTTTATTCGAAAAAAATCATCCTAAGATTTAAATATAATACATAAAATAACGCGAATACCCTTCATTTTCGTATTAAAATAGCCGAACAAATCATTCACCACCATTTTCATCATTCAACGCAAATCTTTTTTCCAAAATCAGCCCTATTTGCCACCGCCCATACCGCCGCTGCCCACACCGTCGCCGCCCTCGCCGCCAGCCTCACCGCCACCGCCGCCACCCAACCGCCGCCGCCGTCTAACCCGTCGAGTGCACGAGGTACGCCGGAAATAGATCCACCCGTCCAAAATGAGGATCAAGGAAGCATCACCTTCAAGTCTTCTACCTAGATGACAAGAATGGTGTTTGTAATCTATCTTTCTCGTTTGAGTTTTGCCATGATAGGCTAGTTTGTGTTGTTGCTAGACTAGAGATGATGTTGTTGCAAGGATGATCCTCTCATGATGAGGGGCTGGATACACTTGGATGTCGATTATGATTATGATGTGCTTAGATTACGGTGTTTGCAAACTAATTTGTGCTATGGCTTGAATTAGGCCAAATCCATACTCTCCTTTGCATGAATTTGCTTAGGATTGTGCTAGTTGTTAATCCAAGATTGAAGTAATGTGTGTGTGGACCAAAGTAGACCCCAATTTAATCTTTAGTATGAGGATTTCTTTAGTGACATTTCAACGAACACTTAGACCGCATTCTGGTAATCACTTAGTAGTGACAACTTGAGTGATTGGGATGTTTGGGGGTGTCCTAAGGTGACCAGCACCCATTGCTTGCTGTTTGTGGTGTCATTAAATCTTTCTAAGCACCTATCATTTTTTCGAACACCTTGTGTTCATTACCAATTGGTTTCATCACTTGTGAACTAGTAGTGGTAATCCATTTCAAGACCTTGTCTTGGATTCCCGCGAATGCCTAAAGGAGAATAAATGTCATAGTCGGTTTCCATTATGTCCAACTCTTCTTGTGATTGGTACTAGAACATCGACTAGTCTCGAAACCTAACAAAATCTCATTTTAATTGTTGACCATTGCTTTTCATTTGCTCATCTAGTTAGTTTAGGTAGTTTGTAGTTTCTTTGTAGTGATAGATTATCTCCCTTGATTGAGGAACTAGACCGTGAATGAAACCTAGGCCGAGTAAAGTCTAACGAAGGGACCTCGGGTGAAAAAAGACCCTGATACTTCTTGGGATTCATTCAGTTGTTGGGGCTTCAAAATCCCACCGATCAGCGACCCCGAGAGATCCCACAACTTGCGCCATTCGTATGGTTGGAAATGATTTGTTCAATCAGCCTCCATTTCAATGTATAGTCGATATGCAAATTTTAAAGTGTAATCTCCTTTGATGTTAAAGTGCCATAGAATATGATCCTTACCTATAACAACACATGTGGAAAGTTTGAAGATGAGTGTGGCATCGCGCGGTTGGAACACTTCAGTGATCCCTATAACATTCCACTCTTGTGTCCCTTGTAAAAAAAGGTCATTCACCCTAAGTTCAGTCCACTGAAGATCCGACGGGGTGACTAAGTGGCTATTTTCGTCATCTTTGAGACATAGCTCATCCCACACACGAACTTGAAAGCCATCACCAATTTTCCACCTTTATCTACAATTAAGAAGGGCTTGAGAGTCACATAAGCTACACCAGATAAAGCTAGGACGGTGTCCTAACGTGGCCGACAGAAAATCCCCGTCGTCAAAGTATTTGGCCTTTTAGATTCTAGCAACCAGTGTTTCTAGTCGAGAAAGGAGGCGTCAAGATTGCTTGCCGAGCAAAACGAGAATAAAACCTCTCAAGTTGCATAAACTAAGGACCTTATGAGATTCTGGGATAGCCAACGTTCCCATGACATCAATGGAATGCCCGTCTTAGAAAAAGGCTTCGACCCTACCAAAAGGACTTGAACATACTCTCTAAATTTGCTATAATCTGATCCGGAAGCAAGAAAACATTCATGTTGTATGTTGGAAGACCCTGGGCCACGGCTTTGAGTAGCACCTCTTTACCACCTTTGGAGAGATTTTTTCCTTGCCACGATTTCAAGCATTTCCAAACCTTGTATTGAATATCCTTAAAAGCTTCTGATTCATTTCGTCCCACCAAAATCGACACTCCAAGGTATTTTGACGTATCAAATTTAGTGTGAATACCTAACATCTCTGAGATACCCGTGTGAATAATTGAGTCCACTCCTTTACTAAAGCGTATGCCAGCCTTTTCTAAGTTGATTAATCAGCTGAAGCGGTCGCGTACTTCATGAAAATTTGCTTCAGAGTATGCATTTCTTTAACTTTTCCCTGAAAGAAAAACACCGAATTATCGGCAAAAAGCAAGTGTGACACCTTGGGGGGACTTCCATGCAACGTGCCTTCCAAGATAGCTCATCTGATCATAGCTGTTCAACCATCAGCACATAAAATGAAAAGAAAAGGGGACAACAGGCAGCCTTGACACAGTCCTCTATTTGGTCAAATCAAACCGTATTCTTTAATATTCACTACCATTGAGTACTTAACCGATCTCATGCGCATGATCATCCAATTCACCCAAGTAGCCAAAAAACCCATTATCGACGCATGACCGCTTCTAGGTACTTCCACTCTACTCGATCGTATGCTTTTAAAACATCCATTTTAAGAGCCACGTCTCCTACCTTCATTTTTGGTTTAGTAGTCATACTGTGTAGGGATTCGAAAGCTACCATGATGTTGTCCACAATAGAACGACCCTATACAAAAGCATATTACTCTTCCCTAATAATATCTGGCGTGAAAGTGCAAAACCGATTGGCGAGAACCTTTGCCATGATTCGATAATGGATGTTACATAGTGAAATAGGCCTCAACTCGTGCATGGACGTTGGTTTATCGAACTTGGGGAGAAGAATGATATTGGTATCCTATACATTAGCAAGGAATTCGTTAGTGAGAAGGCAAGTCTTGCAGTCTGTGATAATATCCAGTCCAACAATATCCTAATAATCCCGATAGAAGGCCGGGTTGAAACCGTCAGGACCAGGTGCTTTATCCGGACCCATGGAAAAAATGGCTAACTTGAATTCTTGATTAGTAAAGGGAGCTAGTAATTTGCATTTTGTTGTGCATAAACACATTGATATAGGCACTCCGTCGCAGGACTAACATCTCCCCCTTGCTCCTTGAAAAAGTTGTCGAAATACTACTCTGCCGGTTTCCCCATTTCTTGGTTCGAGTCGACCCATCTACCATCCTCGTTGTGTAAACCATGAAGCTTTTTACGTTTACTTAGACCATTCACAATGGAATGGAAAAAATGTGTATTGAGAGCTCTGAATTTAGTCCAGTCTTGTTTAGCGCGTTGTCTCCAAAAGGCATCTTCCTTTTTTAAAAGTTGTTTATACTCATCTTGGCAGTTGTTTATAGCAGTCAATGTACTTGTTGCCAGCTATTCACGTAACTCTTGCAAACGTTACCGTTTCAGTTTACTTTCCTTTATGAACCGTGGTTTGGTGTGTTGAGACTGATTCAGAAGGGCAGATGCACATAACTCCATTCTTTCATTCAATTATTTATCACCATTCATATCCCAAACCTCATGTATAATATGTTGTAGACCCTCCTTGCAACATTTTTCAAAAAAAATCGGTGACGAGATTGTATGCGGATGCCAGGATCGAAGATAAGCATTATCAGAGAGTGGTCCAATCGAGGTGCTTATGTAACTTCGTATCAGGGAATATGTTCCTTAGGCCATTATTCACCAGAGCCCGGTCAGTGTGCTTCTCGACCACTGTTGGTTGATCACGGGAGCGAGATCATGTGAAGGGATAACCCACCAGAGGAAGATCGATGAGATTACTATATGTAACTATTGCTTAGAAAACCTGCGGTCATATTTGGTGGATGAGGATGTAAGCCTCTCTTATCTGTAACATTTAATTAATCATTAAAATCAGTAATACAACACCAAGGATTGGAGCTAGAAACCAAGATTGCTCTTAGTAAGTCCCACGATGCCTGACATTGGGATCTCTCAGGGAAGTCGAAAAAACTGTTCTGTGATAAAGTTTTGATTGTAGTTAACCAATGCACACATGGTTTTATCTCTCCATAGTATTGCCATACCACCGCTATGACCGACCACGCCAACGGCGAAACAGGCGTCAAACCCCAAGAGTACTCGAATAGTTTTTTCATTCGATCTTTGTGAACCAGCATTTCGATTAGGATTACAATATCCGCTTGGTAAAAATGAACAAGATCATTGACAGCCACTGCTGCTAGAGGTTGCGTAAGACCGTGGCAATTCCATGAGAAGATTTTCATGATACTAGACTGAACTCAACCGGGCAAAGACAGAGGCTACGAGCAAGCGAAAGATAACGGCGGCGAAAAACCCCTGGAACCCTTAAAAGTCACTACGTCAGGGAAAGTAAAACACTTAAGAAAGGAAATTATTTTATCATTTTTTCATACTTTTGGTGCCGTTTCCTGTAATTCTGAGTTTTGACTAGGTCAATATGTCATTTTATTCATAATCACTTTTGAGATCTTCAAATCACATCAAGCTCATGATGATTTCAAATCACACTACAAATCACAATAGGGATTTCAAATCTCCATCATATTTTAAAAATCAAAAAATAAATTTTATCCAAATCACTTAAACCCACCAATTCTCCCAAAATCATCCTCTAAATCCTAAAATCATATAACCTCCAAAAGTTTTCACCAATGACAAACAACAAAAACTAAACGGTACTGGTTTCACTTAAAATGCAGGGAGTTAAGTGAGGATGGACTAATGTGGTAGGGTGTCAGGCGAATGTTTTTGGGACTCCTTCATCCTATGTCTTGGAGTTTCAATCCATTTTTATTGAGTATTGGTGTTTTTGATGGAAAGTGTGCCAGCTCAACACTAAAGGTTTTGCAAAGGTGATGCGAAATTGGTGTTATGGTGTGGGTTGTCCTTTATTGAAAAAGTCTTTATAGTGGGATCCTCATTCATTATTCGGCTTTAGAGGCAGGTTGTTCCCTGTCTACTGACGAAATTCTCCTTTTTAAGTTGCTTGACAAGCTTTTTTTCTTATGTTATGTAGAGGTTAATCTTACCATTTGGATTGATATTTAATTTTTGTTTGTGGTTGTTATTTTGATTTTTCCCTTCGAGAACTATTTACGATAAAAAAGTAATTGTTATAATCAACCAAAATATCCAGATTTCTTATTAGACTGTCGATCGATGTATGTTAAATTTAAAATTTACCAATCGAAGTTCAACCTCCCATTTATAATGCTAAATATTATTTAAATGATGAACATTGGGGTGGAAACATAAATTAATGTGAGTTAACATTTAAATATGTTAAAAATATAACTAAATCATCCAAATTTATTATAAAAACAATGAAAGGAAAGTTAATGGAATTAAATAGAATAAATTATGGTGAGTTAATTATATTTTTTATATATTCGAGTGTTAATTTAATATTATTTTCAATTAAAAAGTGACGTAATTATACTTTGTCACGTGACGTTTTTACGTGGTGCTATGTTTTCATTAAAGTGTTTCATTTAAAATGATTGACTTTTTAGATTAAAAATGTAATACTTTTAGAAAATAGTTAAGTATAGTGAAAAATGAAACCTCTATTGATTTGTTAAAAAAATCTTGAAAACAAATTATATTATATAAGTTATGATTAACATGGATGTTCTTAAAACAATTAATTGAACGATATAAATTTTAAAACAAATATATGATAAGAAAGCAATTATCGTTATTTTTCTCTGTTCAGATGCGTTAGGTTTGTGAAATTTGTATTAGTATTTTGATTTTGCTTATTATGTTGTTTGGTTCAGGCTCCGGCGCTTTGTGATGTTATCATCGCTCCCGGATTTCGGTCTTTTGGCTTGTATGTATCGTTGCCGATACCACGGCGTTACCATCGTTGCCGCCGGGCTCCGCCTGTGTCGGCCGGTTAACTGGTCAGGGATTCATCCCCCTTTCTTGTGGACTTTTAGTTCCTTCTGACCCTTCGGAACCCGACCTCTGTTATGACTCTTCCCTTCCTCGCATTAATACACTAGTTGTCTTTTCAGTTTCTTACTTTAATGAGACCTTCTTTTCATTCCTCAAATTCCTCCACTATTATCAAATATCAATAAATTAAAATGAACATAGACAACTAACTGCACCGACATTTAATTGAGTATGGATAGTTTATGATTTAACACATTAAAGTTCATGCATCCAAAGCTAATAATAACAACGTATTGATATATCAATAAATAAAAAGTTACATGAACTCATGATTCCCCCACTGACACCTTGCATTAAATTTAATGCGGATAGTGTAGTGACAGATCCTATCGGTGGTGCGATGGATCTCGTTGTTCGCTATGTCGTCGGGGAGATCTTGTAGAGGATTGAGCGGACGTTTCCACTGATTAGGAGAGAATTAGTAGATCGAATCTCTTCGATTGAGAGGAAATTTAGTTTCTAATAGGGAGATCTGAATCTTACAAATAGGCTTTGGTTAAGTATTTTGGTTCTGTTTGGTGGTCAGTAGTCTGGTAGCTTAGTCTCCAAATGCCATTCTGGTTTTTTTTTAATTGAGTTCTTCCAAGTGTAAGGTGTTGTGATTCTGGACAGGGTTTGGACCGGATCGGGTTTTATCGAATTTAAACCTGGAAAACCCGGAACCCACTACTCCTTTATTTTTCAACCCAAACCCGGTTCATTAAAATTTTAACCGAATTTTTGTAGGTTTGTCATGTTGGCTACTAGCTATTTCTTAAAACATATTTCGGTTAATTTTTAGGTCAGGACTTAATCCCGTCATCTAAAATCAATATCTATATCTCTCTGCATTTCTAGTCAATGCAGGCATTCTGTTATTATTTGTTATGGAAATTATGCATGAAGATTTACCACTATTATCATACCCTACTCTAAACAGGAAAGAGGAAACTTACCTCTACCTCTTACCACATCCAAGGTTTTGTCTGCAAAGTGGAAGAAAAGCTTTGTTTCCTCAAAGGGACCCATCAACTACGGGCAACATCTCGATTGTGAGGGATTTGAAATTAAGGAACTCAGATTTTGGGTTGCGGTTTGGAATATGAAATCAAATCTTTGATTTATCGCTGAAGAACAGTTGGTTGTACACGTAGATGACGAATGGGGGAGCCGGTAAAACGCTGAGGCGACAAAGAGGAGCTCGTCAAATCCAAAGATAGGGATTTTGCTGGGGTGTTGCTGCTGCGACGGTGGTTGCGATTGAGGGGAGGAAGTTAGGGCAGTGGGAAATAAGACACAGAAGACTAAGAAAATGAAAAGTTTAAACTGGTGAATGCAATTTTGATGTGATGTATGATACAACAGTTTTAAATGAAAGAATGGATGGTGTTAGGATATATTCAAATCAAAAAGTTATAGTGATTTGCAGGTGCAATATAAATTTTATGATGTTCACATATTAATATATCAACATGAAAGCAAATAAATAAGCAATACCTTATATTTATTGGATTTAAGTACATTTTTGTTTTTCTAGTTTTAAAAACAAACGGAAAAAATGAATATGCGGCCCAGATTTGGTGCAGAAAGCAGGTGTTCTCGATTATCGTACTTCCGAAGTATTAAATACTTCCGCTTGTGTGGGCTCATCTGGTTCGTTTATTTCTTAGATCAAATCCAAATAGTTCATTATTCATATATAATTTTATCTGAGTCTAAATACTACATCTTTCAGTTTAATTTTTTTTATAAATATGGTAGTTGTTGCATAATAAAAACATGATAACACTCATATCAAACTAAGGTGTAAATTAATTTGATGAGGGTAAATTTTTATATGACAATTTTACCAAATATATTTTTATTTTATTTTAACATAATTATAAAAATATAAATTAAATAGAGTAATCTTTATATTATTTGAAATTTTATTTATTTTAATTTTTGAAATAAAATGATGATTAATCATTAAAATTAATTCTCAAAATAAATGGTTAAGATAAATCTATATAAATAGGAATATAGGGTACTCCAGAAATACGGTATTCTTCATCATTGCTGTCTCTTCTAATTGGGTTTTCTTCCTCTGTTTGATCATAAATTTCCCCTTCCGATCCGAACCCATCAACCTGAACCAGAGATTGTTTGGAATTTCGGGATTGTGTGAAGTTTCAGGGAATAAATCGGCAGATAAACCTCTTGAATAAAAGGCCGATCTCAAATCTGTAAACTTGAGGATTAACCGGTACTGTGTCTAGCCGAGGATCAATTCAGATATACTTCTTCCATTTCCTAACGAGTTTATCAAATATCTTAATTCAAACGGCTAGATCTAAATCTAAATGGCTATTATTTTCATACATACGTACATCAGCGACGGGATCAAAATGGTTGGATTATTTCGAGTTTAGAAGTCAACCTCCTAATCCTTTTTACTTTAAGTTCAAGGAAAAAAACATTTATATATTGAAAAAACTTCAGTATTTTCGGTTTATTGAATACTCCCGGTATCACAATTTCATCTTAATTGTTCGTTTTGGTGAATGAATCTGAGCCGTTTAATTTTTTTACTGAAATTATGATTTTTGATCAATCTAATTCCTTAATGACCACCTAACTTAACTGCAATTAATATTAGGCATTCTTAAATTGTTTACTTATCAAGTTGGTATGCAGATCTGGTAAATTATTATGTAAAAATCCGATCATTACTATTCACTTGTAGGTCACTATAATTTTTGAAATTGGAAATTCATGCTCATTGACGTAACGTCATCCAATGATTTATTTTATTAAACCGAGTAATTCCTTACAGTGGGATATGCAACGACTGGGTTATCTCCTATCATATATAGTATTTCGAAATGATGTGTTTCGTTACATGCATTATCTGGGGCTAGCCCACTTTGAAGGCTAGATGATACTAATTGCTTTAGCAGATTCTCAACATTCTTGAATACAAACGGGTTTAGCTTTTCGTAACACATAAAGCTAAGATGATTGTGGTGAATCATGTATGTTTCAAACCACATTATCATAAGTAGGTATAATTTTAATTGTTTAAGACGGAGAAAATGGTGGTGTTATGTAATTTCCTGAGATAGTACATGATTAATTTCCCAATTTCATGTAAGTATCGGATTTATAATTGCAAATTCATAATGGACCAAGCCTACAGACAGTAACCATCCTAAGTTATAGACTTTCATGCTTTATTACCTGTTAAAGATGGATTCTAACACGATTTGAAAGCTCCTAGACCGAAATGAGTGACACCTCGGTTTGATTCTTTAAGTAATTGGTAAATGAAAAGTCTACATGCTAAACTTAAATTCTTAAATCTGTTCTCAAGAATGAAAAGTCTACTAGTGAAGAAGAGTTGAAATATTAATGGATGATGTTAGGTTCATCCATCCATAAATTCAATTCACAAACTTAAAGTGATTCGTATGTGTAATGTTAATATTAAGATGTTCACATATGAAACAATCAACACGGAACATCAAATAGTAAGGATAAAAATAAACCGTATCACATATTAATTGGAATTAAGTCAAGTGAGTTTTAAGGAATTTGTTTTAAGAAATAAATTAAATTCGGAAATTAGATACAACGAATGCCTGAGATTAATCTCACCAATGAACAGCTGAGATCAATTTCTAATAGTGTGAGTATTCAATAAGCCGGGAATACCAAAGTTTTCACCATATATATTTATATTCGTTTTAGATTTGAATCCGTCTAGCCCCAAAGTTGTTTTTCTCTGATGCCTCTAGCAGTTTGGGAACGTGACAAGCTCTGGCGGTGAAAAGATGGAGCGTCCTTTGAGCTCTCCGGCCAAATTGAGAAGGCCATGCCTTTGAATGGAGATTCCGTGGAACCCCTACCCAACTCCATCATTCGACCCAACAATCCAACTATGGTGTCACTCACAACATTAATGACTTCTTCATAGATGACCATTTCTATATTAGATAAGTGTTTGTGTTTGTTGAGGGAGGGTTTTATAGGCGAGAAAAAATATGTTTGGTTTGAAAAGTTAATTTTATGTCATATCCAAAAGATAGTTGACACGTCTCCATTTTATGTGATTTCATTCAATAGATAGTTGACACATCTCCTTTTTACATCATGCCATCAAATAGATAGTTGACACGATGTCATCCAATAGATAGATGACAAGTCTCCTTTTTCCTTTTTACGTTATTTCCAATAGATAGTTGACACATCTCCTTTTTACATTAGGTCATCCATAAATAGTTAACATGTCTCCTTATTACACTATGACATTCAATGAATAGTTGACATGCACGTCTCATTTTTATGGCATGACATCCAATAAATAATTGACACATCTCTTTTTATCAGTACAAGAAATATGTTACTTGGCGTTGGTGATAAGTTAGACTTGGTGTCGGTGGCCGAGCGACGCTAAGTAATTTAATGCCGGTATAAAAGGATGGTCATTCTGATTACGTTAAATTACTTGGCGTCAGTTGTATGAGGAGTGACCACAAATGGAAATGCCAAAGGCGTGGTCAAAAGAAGTGGACTTTTATTTATCATCTCTTGCACACTTACGGGAAAAACTGGCGCCAAACATGAGGTTAGACAAAAGTTGACCCGCTACTTCCCCTCGGTTGTACCCGACGGGAAAGACGATAACATAAGGACCCGTATGTTACACTTGGCGTTTGGTTTGCAACCAATGTGAAGAGCATCGGCCGACACCAAATTCTAATTACAGAACCTGATTATGCCTCTTTTGCAAAATTTCTTGTAATCTTCAATCCCCTAAACCTGCACCAACAACACACCTACAAACAACCACATTGATATAGTCTTATACCACACATCTTGCACCAACATCGAAGTCATTCGCAAATTTATATAACTAATATAATACGAAATACAAACATTCAAACTAACATTCAACGTTCCATGTCTCCATACATCCTAGATCACCTCACCGCTATCCAAAACCCTTGGTAATTTGCTAAAACATCATTGTCACCATTATCTCTATTTTTCATGTTGTTCTCCCTCCTCATCTTCTTGTTCTTTCTTATCTTCCTCTTCCTCCTCGTCTTCTTGTTCATCTCCACGCATCAGATCCTTTTTCGTGCAATTTCAGCCATCAACAAGCGAATTTCTTCTTCCAAAGTCTGGAAATGATCTAATGTCATCGATATAGTAGGACAATGCACTATGACATGAGAATGTGCTACACTACCTTCTCCACAACTCTATCCATTGCTTTTACCCTTGTTACTTAGTCCCACCTATTAGTGTAAAACCAAAACTCAGACTTGATTCTTTTCTAATTATATATGAATTTAAGTAGTGTAAATAAAAGCTGGAAAACTCTTCAGTATAGCCAGCATACCGATACTCCCATCATCTGAATTTAATTTCGGCCGCCTGTTTTTGGATTTGAATCTCGACCGTTCATTTTTTTAATTTACGATTTTTTTAAAAATCCTTTATCAAATTCCTCTTTTAGTTTCACGTATTATTTTCTATAACTTCCCGTGTTCTGTAATCTTTTATGTTTCCTTTTTGGTACATTGAAGTGCCAAATTAATATTGCACCTTCCAGTCATTTATGTTTTGTGTTTGAAAATGTTTGTATTATTAGTTAACTACCATCCGTTTTATTATGTTTTAAGGAACTGATTGATTAAATTGAAGCCATAGTTTAATGTTGGTATTAATCATTGACACTATAGTTGGTATCAATGTTCCATTACTCATCATTCAATTATTTTTGTTTTTAATCTTCGTTCTATTTGGATCAAAGATCCAGGTGGATGTAGTTTACGAGTTGGTATGAATGGTTTGTCCGGAGACCTTGATGTTGGTCCTCCCGTGATTAGAGAATGCTTAGCATCCTTGTGTTATTCAAGCTGACTGAAACAGTATGAAATTCCATTGACTTGTAATTGCAATCATGATTTGAACAAAACCTACTTGATATCATGTGAAAAAATACATTACAAGCAATTTCGTGAAAGAGATCTATCAATATGCATCATATTTTCAGTGTAGGTTAGTTTGTCTATGCGGTAAGTGATATTCGCATCCCAGGTGTGCCAAAATAGCACCCCGGTGCGCATTTTCGCACCTCGGGTGTGATTTTTCCTACCTCAGGTGCGAACTCGAATGCGATTTTCACACCTTCCTCCGGAAACGGCTCTAACTTTGGGCTCAATTGTCAGAACGAGGCGATTTTTTCTTATTTCACCTACCTTTTCGAGATGAACGCGATCGATTCGAAACAAGATGAATCAAATGGTGAGAAAACGCACCCCACACCCTTAGTTGAGGTCGAGAACTTTGAATGACCACAACTTTATGCTCGGTTGTCCAATTGAGATCTACACATGGAAAAACTGCCAACGGCGGTTTGTGCCAAGAATTTTATCGTGAAATTAGGTCGTTTGCACCCTCAACTGGACTTATTTACGTTTTTACGGACGCGAAATATTTTTTAAATACACGATAAACTACATGATAGAATTATTGAAAATGCAATTCTCTTTGAGGGCGCTTTTATGGCACCACGACGGACAATTTTGTTTAAATTTTTTTTCAAAAATCCAAAGTCTTTCGAGGCATCCTTGAACCTCCCAAACGTACACTTACTAAATTTGGGTAATAGGTGGAGGGACGAATCAAAGCGACATGGGGCTGAATCTCAATGGATCTTGACAGCAAAGCCACTCTGCCACTTACAATACCCCGTCGTGTATTTAAGTCGTCTGCAAATGATTGTATCTGCTGCTCGGTGGAAATTGAACTTCAAGGCGGCCCGATGGACTCTTCCGCCCAACGGACTTGGCCAACGACACATGCCTTTAGGGGCCGGATGGCCTCTACCGCTAGTCGGCAATCGGTCAGCGGACACAGGCGTCGGTGCCAGTTCGGATTCTGACTTATAGGCGTTCATTCATAATACAGCGCACGGTAGCTTGGCGCCACTGGGTTTTCAACCAAACACGATGACCAATTGTGCGAATCAACGGTTCCTCTCGTACTAGGTTGGATTAGTGTCACGACGTGGTCATCAGTAGGGTAAAACTAACATGTCTCATGACGATTTAAACCTAGCACACGTTCCCTATTGGTGGGTGAACAATCCAACACTTGGTGAATTCTGCATCACAATGATAGGAAGAGCCGACATCGAAGGATCAAAACGCAACGTCACTATGAACACTTGGCTGCCACAAGCCAGTTATCCTCGTGGTAACTTCTCTGACACCTCTAGCTTCAAATTCCGAAGGTCTAAAGGATCGATGAGCCGCGCTTTCATGGTTTGTATTCGTACTGGAAATCAGAATCAAACGAGCTTTTACCCTTTCATTCCACACGAGATTTCTGTTCTTGTTCAGCTCACCTTAGGACACCTGCGTTATCTTTTAACATATGTGCCCCCAGCCAAACTCCCCACCTGACAATGTCTTCCGCCCGGATTAGCCTACCGAACGACCTTTAGTTCAAAAGGAGGGGCAGTGCCCCGCCTCCAATTCACGGAATAAGTAAAGAAAGTAGTGGTATTTTCACCTAATTCCCTTTTGATGCTCGCGCACGGACGCACTATCATAAGGGTTTCCCTCGTCTCTTAGGATCGACTAACCCATGTGCAAGTGCTGTTCACATGGAACCTTTCCTCTCTTCGGCCTTCAAAGTTCTCATTTGAATATTTGCTACTACCACTAAGATCTGCACCGACGGCCGCTCCGCCCAATCTCGCGCTCTGGACTTTACGGTGACCGCCGCACCTTTCTACTCATCCGCGCTCTCGCCGTTCCACATCGACCGGGGTGCATCACCGGCGCCCATCCACTTCCCTCTCGACAATTTCAAGCACTCTTTGACTCTTTCAAAGTCCTTTTCATCTTTCCCTCGCAGTACTTGTTCGCTATCGGTCGTTCACCTGTATTTAGCCTTGGACGGAATCTACCGCCCGATTAGGGTTGCATTCCCAAACAACCCGACTCGTAGACAGCGCCTTGTGGTGCGACAAAGTCCGGGCACAATGGGGCTCTCACCCTTCCCAAGCTGGGCTCTTCCCATTTTGCTCGCCGTTACTAAGGCAATATTGATAAGTTTTCCTCCGCTTATTGATATGCTTAAACTCAGCGGGTGTTCCAGCCTGTCCTCTCGGTCCATCACTTAGCAGCCGACAAGGAACCGCTCACGGCTACAATACCATTGTAGTATCATGTCAACCACATCTCACCATGGCATCCCTTACCGACGACTTTCATTTTGGCCAGCCATGTGGCCCTTTCGAGCTGTCGGGAGACGTTGTATAACACCTAGGCAGACGTTCCCTCAACCAAATGGCTTCAGGCGCAACTTGCGTTCAAAAACTCGATGGTTCACGGGATTCTTCAATTCACACCAAGTATCGCATTTCGCTACGTTCTCCATCGAAGTGAGAGTCGAGATATTCGTTGCCGAGAGTCGTTATTGTACATCCCGCACGCCGTGATCGGGCACGAGACACATCGTCACTAAGAGTATTCCTTGGCACATTCCGTGCGGGGGTTTGTTAATTTGTTGGCAGAGACTTGACAGTTAAGCCAAAGCCCCCACCGAGCGAGGCCTCGGCGTGGTGGCCCTAGCAGCACACCCAGTTTCGACCTCCCCCGCATTTAACGACATATTCGCGTGAATGCCTCCACCCCGATCAAGACTATGATAATCTAACACTACTCGAGGTGGGTTCACATGAATGCCTCCACCCCGATCAAGACTCTGGTGCACACTACAAGAAGAATGGTCTTTAGTGATCATCTTTCAGAAAACTCTTTAATTTCCAAAACCCCTTTTAGAAAAAAATTTCTAAATCATGATGCCTATGTGCAACTGATAATAAATCATAAAAGACACAATCACTCGATCACTTGTTAAATACGGGTATGTAATACCTGCCCTCTTTTGAGGTACGCGATGCCCCAAGAGAGAAAATATCATACCTATAATGCAGAAGATGACCGGCTTTGATCGCTGGTCATTCTGCCAAGCAGGTTTTGACAATGATCCTTCCGCAGGTTCACCTACAGAAACCTTGTTACCACTTCTCCTTCCGCTAAATGATAAGGTTTAGTGAACTTATTGCGACGTCGTCGCGATCCGAACACCACACCGGACCATTCAATTGGTAAAAGCAACGGGTGGTGTGTACAAAGTGTAGGGACGTAGTCAACACGAGTTGATGACTCGCGCTTACTAGGAATTCCTTGTTGAAGACCAACAATTGCAATGATCTATCCCCATCACGATGTAATTTCAAAGATTACCTAGACCTATCAGCCAAGGCTATAGACTCGTTGAATACATCACTGTAGCGCGCGTGCGGCCCAGAACATCTCAGGGCATCACAGACCTGTTATTGCCTCAAACTTCTTTGGACTAAAAGGCCATAGTCCCCCTAAGAAGCTGGCCACGGACGATGCCTCCGCATTGCTAGTTAGCAGGCTGAGGTCTCATTTGTTAATGGTGTCCACTCCTGGTGGTGCCCTTCCGTCAATTCCTTTAAGTTTTAGCCTTGCGACCATACTCCCCCCTGAACCCAAACACTTTGATTTCAAATAAGGTGTTGACAGAGACCAAAAAGCAACATCCGTCGATCCCTGGTCGGCATCGTTTATGGTTGAGACTAGGACGGTATCTGATCATCTTCGAGCCCCCAACTTTCGTTCTTGATTAATGAAAACATCCTTGGCAAATGCGTTCACAGTTGTTCGTCTTTCATAAACCCAAGAATTTCACCTCTGACTATGAAATACAAATGCCCCCGATTGTCCCTATTAATCATTACTCTGATCCCAAAGGCTAACACAATAGGGCCGAAATCTTGTGATGTTATCCCATGCTAATGTATTTAGAGTGTAGGCTTGCTTTAAGCACTCTAATTTCTTCAACGTAACAGTGCCGAAGGCACGACCCGGCCAATAAAGACCAGTAGCACATCGCCAGCAGAATGGATGAGATGGTTGGTGCACACCTTGAAGGGGACCGGCCGACCAAACCCGAAGTCCAACTACGAGCTTTTTAACTGCAACAACTTAAATATACGCTATTGGAGCTGGAATTACCGCGGCTCCTGGCACCAGACTTGCCCTCCAATGGGTACTCGTTAAGGGGTTTAAATTGTACTCATTCCAATTACTAGACTCAATGAGCCCGGTATTGTTATTTATTGTCACTACCTCCCCGTGTCAGGATTGGGTAATTTGCGCACCTGCTGCCTTCCTTGGATGTGGTAGCCGTTTCTCAAGCACCCTCTCCGGAATCAAACCCTAACTCTCCGTCACCCGTCGCCACCATGGTAGGCCTCTATCCTACCATCAAAAGTTGATAGGGTAGAAATTTGAATGATGCATCGCCAGTACGAAGGCCTTGCGATCCGTCAAGTTATCATGAATCATCAAAACAACGAAGCCCGCGTTGACCTTTTATCTAATAAATGTGCCCCTTCTAGAAGTCGGGGTTTGTTCCATGTATTAGCTCTAGAATTACTACGGTTATTCGAGTAGCAGGTACCATCAAACAAACTATAACTGATTTAATGAGCCATTCATAATTTCACAATTTGAATTTGTTCATTACACATGCATGGTTTAATCTTTGAGACAAGCATATGACTACTGGCAGGATCAACCAGGTATCATTCCCGCATTTGATACATCCGCCTCGCTCGATGCCAGAGCACCAAGTAAAGGCAGACACAGTCGTTGGAATCATTTCGAAGGGTCGGGCCAACCGTCGAGGATGAAAAGCCCCATGGTCGTATCATTTTCGTCATCCGAGAGCAGGGGCAGCCAATGAGGGCCATAACTCACACTGGAAGTGTGAATCTGGAACCCGTGAACAACCACAATGTCCACCGCACACCCTAGGAGGGAACAAGGTGAAACATGCACCGCAACGTGATTATTCCCCGATGTGGGTACTCAACACAAGAACTCGGTCTTCACCGTCACCGTAGGCAAGGAACCATTAAAGAGAGTTGAAAGACGATGGTTCGATGCTCAAAGCAAGGAGCCCGCCATCCCAAACAACTGAAATACCAGTCATGCGCATCACATGCGATGTACATCAGCCCCATCGAATGACCCACCGCTGAGCTTGACATGTAGGTAAGCCGAACAAACGAATTCACCAAATGGTGAGCAAACGCGACCCACGCCCTTAGTTGAGGTTGAGAACTATGAATGACCATAACTTTGTGCTCAATTGTCCGATTGAGGCGATTTTTACTTGAAATTGCATAACTTTTCGAGATCTACACATGAAAAAACTGCCAAAGGCGGTTTGTGCCAAGGATTTTTTCGTGGAATTAGGTCGTTTGCATCCTCAACCGAACACATTTACAGATTACGGACGTGAAATATTTTTTAAAAACACGATAAACTACATGATAGACTTATCGAAAATGCAATTCGATTTGAAGGCCCTTTTATGGCACCATGACGGAAAATTTGGTTTAAAAAAATTGTCCAAAATCCAAAGTCTTTCGAGGCATCCTTGAACCTCACAAACCTACAGTTACTAAATTTGGGTAAGAGGTGGAGGGACGAATCGAAGCGACATGGGGCTGAATCTCAGTGGATCTTGACAGCAAAGCCACTCTGGCACTTACAATACCCCGTCGTGTATTTAAGTCATCTGCAAATGATTCTATCCGCTGCTCGGTGCAAATTAAACTTCAGGGCGGCCCTATGGACTCTTCCGTCCAACAGACTTGGCCAACGACACATGCCTTTAGGGGCCGGATGGCCTCTACCGCTAGTCGACAAAGGCGTCGGTGCCAGTTCGGATTCTTACTTATAGGCGTTCATTCATAATCCAGCGCATGGTAGCTAGGCGCCACTGGGTTTTCAACTAAACTCGATGACCAATTGTGCGAATCAACGGTTCCTCTCGTACTAGGTTGGATTAGTGTCGCGACGTGGTCATCAGTAGGGTAAAACAAACATGTCTCATGACAGTTTAAACCCAGCACACGTTCCCTATTGGTGGGTGAACAATCCAACACTTGGTGAATTCTGCTTCACAATGATAGGAAGAGCCGACGTCGAAAGATGAAAACGCAACGTCACTATGAACGCTTGGCTGCCACAAGCCAGTTATCCTCGTGGTAACTTCTCTGACACCTCTAACTTCAAATTCCGAAGGTCTAAAGGATCGATGTGCCACGCTTTCATGGTTTGTATTCATACTGGAAATCAGAATCAAACGAGCTTTTACCCTTTCATTCCACACGAGATTTCTGTTCTTGTTCAGCTCATCGTAGGACACCTGCGTTATCTTTTAACATATGTGCCGCCCCAGCCAAACTCCCCACCTAACAATGTCTTCCGCACGGATCGGCCTACCGAACGGCCTTTAGTTCAAAAGGAGGGGCAGTGCCCCACCTCCAATTCACGGAATAAGTAAAATAACCTTAAAAGTAGTGGTATTTTCACCTAATTCCCTTTTGATGCTCGCGCACGGACGCGCTATTATACGGGTTTCCCCCATCTCTTAGGATCACCTAACCCATGTGCAAGTGCCGTTCACATGGAACCTTTCCTCTCTTCGGCCTTCAAAGTTCTCATTTGAATATCTGCTACTACCACCAAGATCTGCACCGACGGCCGCTCCGCCCGATCTCGCGCTCTGGACTTTACGGTGACCGCCGCGCCTTCCAACTCATCGGAGCCAGGCCCTTGCCCCGACGGCCGGGTATGGGTCGCACGCTTAAGCGCCATCCATTTTCGAGGCTAGTTGATTTTGCAGGTGAGTTGTTACACAGTCCTTAGCGGATTTCGACTTCCATGACCATCGTCCTATTGTCTTAATCGACCAACACCCTTGGTGTGTTCTAGGTTAGCGCGTAGTTAGGCATGAAACCCGGCTTCCGGTTCATCCCGCATCGCCAGTTCTGCTTACCAAAAATGGCTCACTTGGAGCTCTCGATTCCACGGAGCGGCTCATCGAAGCAGCCGCCTTGTCCTACCTATTTAAAGTTTTAGAATGGGTCGAGGGCGTTGCACCCCCCGATGCCCCTAATAATTGGCTTTACCCGATAGAACTCGGTCTGAGCTCCAGCCATCCCGAGGGAAGCTTGGGAGGGAACCAGCTACTAGACGGTTCGATTAGTCTTTCGCCCTTATACCCAAGTTAGACTATTGATTTGCACGTTAGTATCGCTGCGGGCCTCCACCAGAGTTTGCTATGGCTTCACCCTGCTCAAGCATAGTTCACCATTTTCGGGCCCCGACAGGCATGCTCGCACTCGAACCCTTCTCAGAAGATTAAGGCTGGTCGACGGTGCAACCCGGGGGTTCCCACCAGTCAGCTTCCTTGCGCCTTACGACGTTTACTCACCCGTTGACTCGCACACATGTCAGACTCCTTGGTTCGTGTTTCAAAACAGTCTGAATGGAGAGCCCACAGGCCAACGCCTGTAGCGTGCAGGTGCGTAAGCACGCGGTGACGGTGCGTGTTGTAGTCCACTATCGCGGTGGCGGCATCTCCACAAGATTTTCAAAGGCAAGGGCTTGGGCCGCAGCCGCAATCCGCGTCGGTCAGCACCCCGAGGCGATCGGCGAACCGGCTCTCGCCGTTCCACATCCGACCGGGGTGCATCACCGACCTCCATCCACTTCCCTTTCGACAATTTCAAGCACTCTTTGACTCTTTTTTCAAAGTCCTTTTCATCTTTCCCTCGCAGTACTTGTTCGCTATCGGTCGTTCGCCCGTATTTAGCCTTGGACGGAATCTACCGCCGGATTAGGGCTGCATTCCCAAACAACCCGACTCGTAGACAGCGCCTTGTGGTGCGACAAAGTACGGGCACAATGGGGCTCTCACCCTTCTCAAGCTGGGCTCTTCCCATTTTGCTCGCCGTTACTAAGGCAATCTTGATAAGTTTTCCTCCGCTTATTGATATGCTTAAACTCAACGGGTGTTCACGCCTGTCCTCTCTGTCCATCACTTAGCAGCCGACAAGGAACCGCCCACGGCTACAATACCATAGTAGTATCGTGTCAACCACAGCTCACCATGGCATCCCTTACCGACGACTTTCATTTCGGCCAGCCGTGTGGCCCTTTCGAGCTGTCGGGAGGCCAACATCCGCACCGTCTCATATCTGGGGGGTGGAGCGACGTTGTGTAACATCCAGGCAGACGTTCCCTCAGCCAAATGGCTTCAGGCGCAACTTGCATTCAAAAACTTGATGGTTCACGGGATTCTGCAATTCACACCAAGTATCGCATTTCGCTACGTTCTCCATCGATACGAGAGTCGAGATATTCGTTGTCGAGAGTCGTTCTTGTACATCCCGCACGCCGTGACCGGGCACGAGACACATCGTCACTAAGAGTATTCCTTGGCACATTCCGTGTGGGGGTTTGTTAATTTGTTGGCAGAGACTTGACAGTTAAGCCAAAGCCCCCACCGAGCGAGGCCTCGACGTGGTGGCCCTAGAAGCACACCCAGTTTCGACCTCCCCCGCATTTAACGACATATTCGCGTGAATGCCTCCACCCCGATCAAGACTCTGATAATCTAACACTACTCGAGGTGGGTTCACGTGAATGCCTCCACCCCGATCAAGACTCTGGTGCACACTACAAGAAGAATGGTCTTTAGTGATCCTCTTTCAGAAAACTCTTTAATTTCCAAAACCCCTTTTAGAAAAAAATTTCTAAATCATGATGCCTATGTGCAACTGATAATGCATCACAAAAGACACAATCACTCGATCACTTGTGAAATACGGGTATGGAATACCTCCCCTCTTTTGAGGTACGCGATGGCGCAAGAGAGAAAATATCACACCTATAATGCAGAAGATGACCGGCTTTGATCGCTGGTCATTCTGCCGAGCAGGTTTTGAGAATGATCCTTCCGTAGGTTCACCTACAGAAACCTTGTTACCACTTCTCCTTCCTCTAAATGATAAGGTTTAGTGAACTTATTGCGACGTCGCCGGCGGCAAACCGCCCACGTCGCCGCGATCCGAACACCTCACCGGACCATTCAATTGGTAGAAGCAACGGGTGGTATGTACAAAGTGTAGGGACGTAGTCAACACGAGTTGATGACTCGCGCTTACTAGGAATTCCTTGTTGAAGACCAACAATTGCAATGATCTATCCCCATCACGATGTAATTTCAAAGATTACCTAGACCTATCGGCCAAGGCTATAGACTCGTTGAATACATCACTGTAGCGCGCGTGCGGCCCAGAACATCTAAGGGCATCACAGACCTGTTATTGCCTCAAACTTCTTTGGACTAAAAGCCCATAGTCCCTCTAAGAAGCTGGCCACGGACGATGCCTCTGCATCGCTAGTTAGCAGGGTTGGTTTCCAGCCGGAACCAGCGGCCGGCCGGGCTGGTTCCCGGCCGAAATCGGCGGCCGGCCGAGTTGGTTCTCAGCCGGAATCGGCCCAAATTTTTTATTTTTTTATTATTTCGTTTAGACCGAATCGGTTCAACCGAAATTAATTAGACATTGGACTCAATTTTTGTAACAATACTTTTTATTTACAAAAATTGTGGGAGGGGGATTCGAACCATGGTCTTTTAAGCAGAAAGACTAAGTGATTACCATCTCTACCAATATCACAATTTGATTAAAACATGCATTTAATTGATAATAATACACATTATCATAGCTAATTACTACTAAAAAGTAGCATCTTATCATACATTAATTAAATTGTACATTACATCTCAATTATTTGATCAATAAAAACTTCAAATAAATTATATAATTTGAAACTTCTTAAAAAATTATTTAGTAACTATATTTTATACAATACAAATTATGATATTAAATTCTCTATACTACTGGGTTTAAGGTTAAAGTTTTAGGGTTTAGCGTTTAGGATTTAGAGTTTTAGAATTTAGAGTTTAGGGTTTTATGGTTTAGGAGTTCTAAGGTTAGAGGGTTTAGGGTTCTTAGGTTTAGGGGTTAGAGTTTAGGATTTAGTATTTACGAGTTGTCGGTTTTGTTTAGTTTGAGTTTTAGGGTTTTAGGTTGAGAGTTAAGGGTTTAGAGTTTAGAGTTTAAGGTTTAGGATTTAGGGTTCTAAGGGTTTAGGGTTTTAGAATTTAGGGTTTAGGGTTTGATTATTTAGGATACTAAAGTTAGGGTTTAACGTATAGAGTTTAAGGTTAAGCGTTTTATCATTTAAAGTTCTAGGGTTAAGGGTTTAGGGGTTTAGAATTTAGGGTTTAGGGTTTGGTTATTTAGGATACTAAAGTTAGGGTTTAGCGTTTAGAGTTTAAGGATAAGCGTTTTATGATTTAGAGTTCTAGGGTTAAGGGTTAAGGGTTTTAGAATTTAGAGTTTAGGGTTTTATGGTTTAGGAGTTCTAAGGTTATAGGGTTTAGGGTTCTAAGGTTTAGGGGTTAGAGTTTAGGATTTAGTATTTACGAGTTTTCGGTTTTGTTTAGTTTGGAGTTTTAGGGTTTTAGGTTGAGAGTTAAGGGTTTAGAGTTTAGAGTTTAAGGTTTAGGATTTAGGGTTCTAAGGGTTTAGGGTTTAGGGTTTAGGGTTTGATGGTTTAGGATTCTAGGGTTAAGGGTTTTAAAATTTAGGGTTTAGCGTTTGATGGTTTAGAATTTTAGGATCAAGGGTTTAGGGTTTCAGAATTTAGGATTTAGGGTTTGATAATTTAGGGTTCTAAAGTAAGGGTTTAGCGTTTTAGAATTTAGGGTTTAGGGTTTCTTTGGTTTAGGATTTTAAGTTTAAGGGTTTTGAGTTTTATAATTTAGGGTTTAGAGTTTAAGGGTTTAGGGTTATATGATTAAGTTTAGAATTTAGGGTTTAGGATTTTAAAATTTCGGCATATACGAAAGTTCCGACGGAGGAACACAAATCGGGATGAATCGAAAAAATCGGCCGCAAGAGGCCCCGACCGGAAGCTCGTTTTCAGCCGGAGGGGGTCCCGGCCGGCCGGCCGTTCCGGTCTACAATGTTTATTAATCTGGGGTGCTTTCCAAACAAAATTAAACTAGATGATAACAGAAACTCCAGATTAATTTTCTGTTATAATCTTTATAATGCTTTCCTTCTTTCTTGGCCTTGAGAATTCATCTATTTACAAATTTAAGAGTGGGAGGGTGAATCTTTACAGTACAATACCGAACCACTCTTGAGCCTATAATTTTTAATTCAAACAATCCACAAAAGATTAGATTTGAGGAGAATATTCCAGATATATCTTGTGATGTAAATAAAATTTCAGGCATTGAGATCACGAATTCTAAGCTTTCCTTCTTTCTTTGAAAGAGCAACTGATTTTTAAGAAATTTTTACTTTTTTTTATCTCCATCACCAAGATTTCAAAGAAAATCACTACAGATTTTTTCAATTAAACGAATAATGAATTTAGACAATAATAAAATAAAAAATCAATATTAACTTATTTTATAAGACAGAATTCACCAATTACAACATGCTTACATATAGGGATGGCATCTGGGTTGGCCCGCGATGGATAACCATGGACTCTACCCGAAATGTGGCCTTTTTGGCCCGGATTTTGGACCCGGAGATGGTTTGCGGGTAGCCCGAAAACCAGCGGACACGGGTATCGGGTGGGGATGGTTTTCACGGAATCCGGCCCGCGGCCCATCCGTTGGTTAACCGTGGCTAAAACGACTGCGTTTTAGCTTTGGTATATAAACCAAAAACGTGCAGCAGCTTCCCCTTCAGTCTGAATTCTGAAACCCTAGCCGTCCCAATCCCCGTTTTCTCTCAACTCCATCGCGATTTCCTCTCGATGAAACCCTTCTCTGACGAAAATCGGACGATTTCCCATGAAATCTCCGACGATTTCGTTAATTCCTTCCTCTGTTCTCTTGTTTTCAACACATTTGACCTATTAATCTGACGATTTCGTCGATTACAACTCCCAGAAATGAATATTTTTCGATTAGGGTTCATATCTCCCCTGATTCTTCGATTATTATCACAGATAAGTCATATAATATCGATGCATGCACTTATTCTTTCCTTCTTCTTCGTGTATTATGAGTTTCTCACAACTTGTAGTCTATATATAGGGTCCCCTTTCTGTGTTGGGAGCAGTATCCTAACATCAAGCTACATGCAGTCTCCTAGCATCGACCACTACTAAGAAAAAACAGAGAGTAAGTTGTTTAGGTTTTTGATTCGTTTTTTTCATTGAGTCTGTAGGTTTTCTGCTGAAATAAAGGGTTAAAACTACTGTCCTTGACTCTTTGTGTTCGTTCATGTGTATTGTGTAGGTTTTGGAGCTGTTAATCTGTGGACTGTGGCCATCATCATCCATCAAGTTTTGGTGCGAGTACTGTAGGGTTAGAACAAGGTAAGCCGATTAGGGTTTCTGATTTTCCATATATGCATTTCTGTTCTTTTCCCAGAAGCAATTAACGTTTCTGATTCTCGTTCTTGTGTAGGGTTTCTGCTGTTAAGGAGCTTTTGGGATCATCAAGCTTCTGTCACTGTAATCATCAAGATTCTACTCAACATTGGATAAGGTAACCATCTGAACACAGTGTATTGTTGGTGTTGTTTGGAAATTGGAATTGATTAGCTTAATAGGTTATAGTAACTTTATTGAGTTTTGAAACTGTATTGTTTGTGTGTATGGAACCAATTGGCTGATTGGTTACTATATAGAGTTGATGTGCTGAACTAATTAGTTACTTTGTATTGCATTGAGTTGTTGTAAGCTTGTTTGTTGATGGAAATGCAATGAGATTAATTCAGAACAGAAATGTTGAATAGTAATTACTAATTAGTAAACCATTAACCTTAAACTGTTATGTTAAACAGAAACCATAAACTTAAATCACCTACTTGTCTATTTGACCAATCTTATCCTCTGCTCTAAAACAATAAGCTAAAACAGAAACCTTGGAAAACAGAATAATTGATTAGTAAACTACAACTTAACATAAATCAATCTCTCATCTATGCTCTGTTATTAATTCTGAAACATAACCATTAATCTAATCCTAATTCTTTTAAACTCTAATGTGTTATGCTTGGATTGTTTGTTGATGGAAATGCAATGAGAGGACTCGTAACATTAGTTGTAGAGGATTAGAGGAAGCGACTCTTCTCTTCCTCTCTTCTACGGTTAATCTTAGGAGTCTCCTTGTCCTGCACTTCCAGCTTCAACATTTTAGAACAGAAATCTTGAATAGTAATTACTAATAAGTAAAACATTAACCTCAAACAGAAACGTTGTAAAACAGAATTCTCTTCTCTGACATTCTCTTCCTTACTATCTTCTTAACTCTTTTATTCTGTTCAATTAATTAATATAAACGATCATATTATCAGATGGAAGGGGCACATAATGCAGAATCAAATGATAATGCACCTCAACAAGCTATCCAAAGTAACGAACCTGAACAGGCAAATGACATTGTACCTGTTAATGGTAATCTGGTTAATGGTAATGGTGATGGAGATGAACCCGAACTACGTAGGCTTACATCCAATGTCTGGCCTCACTTCTCTAGGGTTAGGGTTGGTGAAATAATGAAGGCTAGGTGCAAGTACTGTAGAAAATTGTTGGATGGGGAAACATCTAATGGAACTTCACATTTGAGAAACCATCTAAGGAATTCGTGTATCCAAAAAAAGATTCACGACGGCCAGCAAAGGATTCTTGGCCCTAATAACAATCCAGCTGGTCCACCCCAACTTGCTGCATCCCAGTACAAAGCTGATGTTGCTAGGAAGGAACTCTGTTCTATGATTTTGGTTCACGAGTACCCTCTTAGCATCGTTGAGCACCTGGGATTCAAGAGGTTTTGTTGTGCATTGCAACCCTAGTTTACCGTCCCTTGTAGAAACACAATCAAGAAGGACATCTTGACTTTGTATGGGGTTGAAAGGGATAGATTTCAGCGGATTGTAGATGGAAATTTAGGAAGGGTGGCTATCACTACTGATTTATGGACTGCCACAAATCAGAAGATGGGTTATATGGCAGTAACTGGCCATTACATCGACAATTCATGGAAACTCAAGTCAATTTTGTTGCGGTTTATGTATGTTCCGGCCCCTCACACTAGTGAGAGGTTGGCGGATAGACTTGTTCGATTGCTTGTTAGATTGGAATATTGATGGTAAGTTGTCCTCAATCACATTGGACAATTGTACCACAAATGATGCCATGATACCCCAACTAAAAAACAAACTTCAGTTGGCTGATTTACTTCTTGATGGTAGTTTAATGCATATGAGGTGTGCTGCACACATTTTGAATTTGATCGTGAGAGACGGTTTGGATATAATCAAGGACGGTATAACTTTGGTGAGGGAGAGTGTAGTTTATTGGAATTCTACACATAAAAGAGTTCAAATATTCTATGAAACCGCTAAGCAACTTAGGGTGGTGACTGAAAAGAAACTAGTCCTTGATTGTCCGACTAGGTGGAATTCGACCTATGCAATACTTTCTCATGCTAAACCGTATAAAGAAGTCTTCTTTCGCCTAAAACAGAGAGATAATCAGTACAATTCAGTCCCAACAAATGCTCATTGGGAATTTGCATCTGTTGTGATCGACAAGTTGGAAATTTTTTCAGATATCACTAAGTTGTTCTCTGGTAATAAGTATCCCACTGCCAACTTATTTTTTCCTAAGATTTGTGATCTTCGACTAAAACTAATTGAGGGGTGTGCTGATTCGAACCCTGTAATCTCTGCTATGGCTCATAACATGTGGCTAAAGTTTACCAAATACTGGGATGATATCCATTTGGTTCTTGCCGTGTCAGTTATTTTGGATCCTAGATATAAGCTACATGTGATTGATTACTATGCTGCAAAGTTTGGGAGTATGGACAATGAGTTGGTGTCTGATAATATCAAACAAATTCTCTGTAATTTGATTATGGAATATCAATCTAAAGCCGAGAAGAGGGCTGCACCGGTTGGTCCTATTAGTAGTTCAGGTTCGACCTCCGTTTTAGATAATGATCTTGATTTCGAGTTGTTTGTAAGACAAAGAAAGAAGAGCAAAGCCACCTTAGTAGCTAGTGAATTAGACCATTATCTAGGCGAGGAAGTTCTTCCTCGAAAACAAGGTCGGAAGAAGAGGTATTTGATCTTTTGATGTGGTGGAAATTTCATGGGCTGAAATATCCCACCTTGCAAGCTATAGCAAGGGATTTTATGGCAATACTCGTAACATCGGTTGCCTCGAAAGTGCATTTAGTTCCGGTGGGAGGTTGTTAGACCCTCATCGGAGCGGACTCCATTACTCGACAGTTGAGGCTATGATGTGCACTAGGAGCTGGATAATGGAGGATTTGCAACAAGGTAATTATGAGCATTTAGTTCTACAAATCTGTTAATTTAGTTCTGCTTTTTTCTAACTTTGTGAATTTTTTGTAACTCAATTTCTGGCCAGGAACTGATTCTGGAATCGAGGCATTGGAAGGTGTATTCTCGTGATATCGGTTCGAGATTCTTCGTCGAAGAACCGGCGGTTGGAGGTAAATTCTGGATTCAAGTTTCTAATTTCAGTATTTTGAAATGTTGATGATCTGTTCAATGTGATCTGATGTTGAAATTAAATTCTGGATTCAAGTTACTAATTTCAGTATTTTGAAATGTTGATGATCTGTTCAATGTGATCTAATGTTGAAATTATTGATTCATTGATTGTATGTACTTGATTAGGACCTACAACAGTTTTTACGAAGTCACCATTCCATTTGGATGATTGACACAATCATATTGAGTGCAGTTCCTGCTGCATATCCTAAGGTATGATAATTCATACTTCTCAGTTCGCAATTATCTCTTCTCGTTCTTGAATTCTTCTTGAAATAGCTCACTGCTCATGAACTTTGTTTTCCACTTTTGAATGTTGCAGTGCAGCAGTGGACAGTGAGCAGTTTTAGTGTTCTTTGAAATGTGGTCTCAATCAAGTCAAGTTCATGTTTTTTAGTAATTTTTGAATGTTGCTTAGTGACAGTGAACTTTTGAATGTTGCTTACTAATTTTCTGGAATTTAAAGAATTCATGTTTAGATTCAGAATGATGTATGGATTTTAAGTTATGAGATTTATAATTTTCATTTGTTTTATGGGGATCCGCGGGTAACCGAAAACCGCCCACAAACTGTGGTGGTAACGGTTTTGAAACCCGCAGCGGGTAAACGGGCGGGGATGGGGAAACCGGCGGCCATCGGTGGGTGGGGAACGAATACCACTTACCCGGCCCCGATCCGCCCCGATACCAACCCTACTTACATAGCTGAGAAGTCTAACTCGTAAACTTTTAACTCGAACAATAATTTTTTCAATAAAGATATCACAATCCTTAACAAAAAATTTGCCTCAAATAAGAACTTCAAAATATTTAACAGGAAACTTACCTTCTCCATTTACTAACACTCAATCCAACCTTGGGCCACAGGATCAGCTGCCCTATTATTGGGCCAAGAATTTTGGTTACGTTCTTTTCAAAGCGCAATGAGCCAAATTACGTTCAAGTTCTTGTACATCCAGCTCCCAAGAGGCCAACCAACGAAATCATAGACGGAGACATTATTTTTACCCTCGAAAGTCGGAAATAAAGAAGAAAAAAAACCGTTCAGTTGAGCGTCCAACGGAAGCTCTCAGACTGATTGGGGAGAGTAATAACTTCCTGTGGAAGCCAAGCAAGCAAGCTCCCCTTTATAACGAAACCAGACCAATCGGTTACTCTAACGCTCTTCTCTCCTTCTCTCTCTCGACTGTCTCTCCTTCTCCCAGCTGACGCTTCATTTTCCCGCTAATTCCCCATTTGGTTCCTGAAATGGAAGCTCTTCCCAGTTCATTGCATTAGCTCTTTCGGTATGCAGAGGTAAAAAGTTTCTTACATTCTTCTGCTTCTTACTTTGCTCGGGAATTTACTTCTACTGATTATACCCTGAATCATTGATATTGGTACCGCACAAGGAAAAATGGGTTGGATTCTTGTTGTTTTGTGTCATTTGATCATGGTTTTCTTGTAGAGGACTTGGATTGTTAAATTTTTGTTCCGTAATTCTCTATTTGCCCTGCTGGGCCCCTGAGAAATATTGGGTGGGAATGGGCGAGCATGAGAATGTAACGCTTGGGGCTCTTCGTTGATTGTCAATTCTTGCAGGAATTACAGCACAATGCGAGTTAAGCAAGAAGAACAAATTTTTGCTTCTTCTACTGTAAAAGATGAAGCGATGGATGTTTTACCATTCTCGGTTTATTTGGATAGTCGAAGCATCATTATACCTAATACGGTTTCTTTCCAGAGGTATTATTTCTACATAACCCTCTGTAACCACATTTTCTCGTAACTAGATTGTGAAGTTTTGGCTTTGAATTGTAAGCAGCAGGGCAACTGGTCCAACTAGGCATTCAGGAAAAGGGCGCTGGACGCAGGACGAGGTGCGTCCATGTTACAATTCTTGTCAGTGTATTGTGCATCTTCGATTTGGCCTTTCAATTATTGGACTAGGATTGGATCAGTGAAGGTGCAATGATTAGCTTATGGGTAGACTGAACTTATGGGATATTCTGTTACCAAAGGTTGCATTGGTACCTCAATTTTGTCTTATACACATGAGAATTCTGGTTTGCAGGATCATCTTCTGATAAAATCTGTACACAAGTTCCAGGGAAAGAGATGGAGAAAAATAGGTGATGGCTGCAACTACCATAGCTTTCTGGAAGCGGTTGTGTGTCTAATTTGATGTTCTGACTAAACTTTGTGCCGGTTATCCAGCTGAATGTCTCCCAGGTAGGTCAGTTTCCCAGTGCTTTTACAGATGGAGTCGGGTCCTGAATCCAGCGATTTACAAAGGAACATGGACAAAAGAGGTAAGTTTCTGATTTGTTGAATAGAAAGGGGCTAACATTTACATATAGTTTGAGCTTCATAGATATTGCTTGGACTGTCAGGAAGATGATTGCATCAGAGAGTTGGTTCGAATGCATGGACTCAGAAGATGGTCAGTCATTGCTAGTTTTTTACCGGGTCGATTAGGCAAGCAATGCAGAGAGAGGTTGGTAGTTTGGTTTCAATAATGCTTCTTGTGGTATTTGATTTAGTAACTTATCATATGAACTTAAAAGAACACTCAGTATTGTCATATGAACTTGCTTTAACAATCACTGGGGAGAACATTCCACATTAATTATGAATGCTTTGAAGAAATTGTAACTAGTATGTTAAAACAACTTACAGGTGGCACAACCATTTAGATCCAGGCATAAAGGAAGGTTGCTGGACAGAAGAGGAGGAGAGGATTCTTACATTTTACCATGAGATTTATGGAAACAAATGGGCAGCTTTGGCTAGGTATCTTCCTGGAAGGTATCTATCAGTAGAGCAAGTTCTTAGAGTGGTTTTGCGTTTGTTAATCGTTAGTACCGTAATTGAATGCTGTGATTTTGTTGGAAATTGACAGGAGCGACAACGCGATAAAGAACCACTGGAACTGTGTTAAGAAGAACAAATTACAGACTATGTCAGCAGCTAATGGTAGAGCTGTGGATCAACCGACATGTGCGTGTATGGAACAAGGCCAGAGTCTCGACGGAACATGTTCTCTGATTGAGGCTAAGACGACGAACGTAATTGATGTGGGTTCAAGAGAATTGCTAACCTTGGATCTCAAACTCCAATGTCATGTCTCAGCTCCAAAAAGTCCTTGTCATCCTGAAGCTGAATCCCCTGGAATTCCCAGACAAAGAAAGGTCCTTGGTGTTCTAAATCAGAACATAATTGAGGGAACCCCGTTTCTTCATTCTTTAAGTAGTGATACATTCAGTAAGCACAATGGGAAAACTACTAGAGGAAACAATGTCCAGAAAGACTGTACTGCTGTTGGATCACCGAATAAGGACGATCATCATCTTCTGGGTCAAAGTGTGGCTTGGTCTACTCCCGGCAGCTTAGTTCTCAGCTGCAAAGGATACAATAGCGCAGAATCCATACTGAGGAATTCAGCAAAGACCTTCAGAAATATTCCTGCCATCATAAGGAAGAGAAGTTCCAGAACAAGAACAGTGCGTGCTGACTGTATTTCTGAAGGTAGCATCTTACATTCTGGGCAGCAAGGATTCCTTTACAAGTCTTATCCCTCAGTCGCCATTCAATCTCTAAGAAGGAACCTGAACGATGCTTTTGACAGTGAGAGCGCCACAGTTGCTGCTTCCGAGGCTAACAACAACTCGGTTCCTGCATCCATCAATAGTATTTAGGGGAAGTTACTACACAGTGAAAAGTAGAGGGTTCCTCTGTGCTTTTGGGCGTTGTGATGTACATACAGCAACCAACCAAACTTTTCCTTCTGAAATCTCAATAATTCAAACTGTAACACATCATCCCATCCCGAGTATCCTGATGATAAGAATAATTGCGTTGATCCCATTTTTGGGAGGAAAGTATGAAGTTTGCGATTAGTAAGAGAAGATACTTGAAACTATTCTAGATTTCGACACGAGTACACTTCCTTCTTTCTCTTCTACCATACCTCGTCCATTGACCTAATAGCTGACTGCAAATTAAACCTAACTAACAGTTATAAGTTTCCTAGCTGGATGTCTTTATTTAATTCATATATTACGGAATCTGGGTCCACGGCAAATAAAGTTGAGGTATTTACTACCACTGCCAACAAGAGAAATTTATTACCATACATTTAATTGTTCCATCTAAAAGATGACATGGATTCTTTATCTTAGGGGCATTTTCGCCATTTTTTATCCTTCTTTCTTCTACAAGTTGTTGGAAATATGCGTCTCGCTTCAACTTTGGCGTGATGGCAGCACCATTAATTTAACTTTGATACGATGACGGAGTTGGGACGAATACGTGAGCTCACGGGAAACCTCACCTTAGTTTAGAGCTAGCTGAAACTAGCTGGCATAAGCTCCTCTATGAGCTAGATGATGCTAGGGATTGGCACTGAAACTCGTCCAGCTCAACCTTGAGTTGGATGATAGTACCACTAGCTGCGATGCTGAACTGAGCTATAGTGATGGTAGGGAGCTAGATAGTTGGGGTGGTTACTCCTTCTTCTAGGACGAATGGGTACGCACCTCTTCATGTATTTCAAACTCATTTTTTAGTTGTTTTCCCTCCAAACCCGTAGGACTTCATGGTAATTACCTTCACGTTTATCCATGAGGATAATAGCACCTCTTGGTACATGGACTCGGGCCCCATCAGTCCCGGACCCCGTTGCCTATAAAAGAAGGCAGTAGTGTGGGATAACACACACAAAAAGAGACATCTATCCTAGCCTACGATTCTAAAATGACTCTAGTATCTAAAGTCTAAGAATTTGGGTGGAGACGGTTTTATTTTCGGAAGAGATTTCCTAATACTCAAGGCTTGTAGGGTGGAAATACTCTTTTCGAAAAATGATACCCACAATTCCATTTTAATCATAGATTTCATTATCTGTCAAAATTTGAAACATTACTACTTGGAACCTTCTACACTAACACAAGTAAATTCAATTTCATTATTTTTGAAATGTCAACCTCATCTTCTCGTTTAAAATATGAAAGAAAAAGGTCAAGAGGTAAGGGTAATAGACCACGTCTGGAAGTATTCGTAAAAATTGAAATACCTTTGTTATATATGATAAAAACTCCAAAATGTAAAATGCCAGTATGAGTCATTGAGAAATTATACGTGAACCCAAACTTAAAGCAACCACGAAACAAACACAATATAGATCACCAACGACCAAGTGAATCCAGAAAAAGGTCAGGATCGTGGTGCAGATGAGCAGAATAAAACCAAGTACGACACTCAAACTGAAATACTGGTTTACGGAGATATGTCTGTTGTAGGCGAGGATAGTTGGGAGGTATATACCAGAACGCCAAAGGTGGGCGTCCCATCTCTTGGACCACAAATAGCCTCGTGACAGCCCACCATATGTTCGAATCCACGAGAATGAGCTCCCATGTTTCCAAAAACCAACGAATCCCTTACTCTGTTCCCTGTCGAACCAATGGGAATTATTTCAATTACCTGTTTGAGTTCGATCATCCTGGCATACACCTCCCAATCCGATGCTCCACATCTCTTGAGCAACTGGGAAGCATCATCGAGATCTCCTAGCGCCACGAGCCAACAAGGTGTGGCAGGAATGATGTGCGGGAGAAGTACGAGTACGGAGAATAGAAAGGGATTGTCGTGATAACCACCGTCGCCCTCCAACTCAGATGGCATAATTCAAGCGTCCTCACGACTACCATCCCTAGAGCCATAAATACCTATAAAACAATAAAAACAACAACAAAAAGTTAGAAAACTCATCAAAATCAACATTGAGACTATATAAAAATTAAGTCTAATAACAAGATTTAACCCAAGAAAAGGAAGAAAGGAAGCCTCTATTTGGTGTAGGTGCTAATTTCAGTTATGAAAATGGGTCCAGTAACTACACCCATTTCCACACCAGCACTCGTGAGCACCCATCCAAATATGGAAGCAATATAGTTAGCGGTTAAACTAACCACACTAACGCTCCAACGGTATGCATAGCGGCTCCCATCCCCATGGCCAGTCAGCGACCAATATAATTGAAGATGACACCTGTTAACACAGCACCTCCAATCAATAATACTTTAAATGAAGCTGCTGGCGGCTGAGCTTTAAATCTTTCTAATTATGTTCATAGCTGTATCCCATCACGACAATGTCTACATATATTAGACAAGCACACAAACTGTAACACCCATACTGCATCATGTTCGTTTTAAAATAAAATAGTGAAGCAATAATAGAGTGTTACGCTACTTATACCGTATATATCATTTAATGTTTACACTCATCCAATTAATTCCTTCATCATAATCTAGGATTGTACTTATACGTACTCAAATAATTAATTCGTCAACACAAAAACTGCTCAAGATGTCATATATGACTTATTGACTTTTCACAATACAGTACCCTATACCAGAAGTCCAGCAGGACACATATACATATAGAACAGAAGTCTCGAGCTTCACAGGCTCGGACCGGAAGTAACCATATACTTGCCCTCAAGGCCACTATATTTTACAAAACCATATCTCATATTGTACTAGTACACAACCACTCATAACATATGCACATGATGGAAGTAAGAGTCTCAAACAAACTTTAAATACAAAACGAGGATCAAGACACAATCTTCGATATCTACCTGGCGTCGTCACCATGATGACCGACCCCGGAGCTCGATGATACCATTTTGCAGTGTGTGACCCAGTAAAGCCTACTGTCGCTCTGAAATGGAAAGTAAGGGTCAGTGCTAATCACCGAGTGAGGATCTACGTCCTAATCACTCTAAGGTACAAATATTCATATAGGAAGTATACAACATATAACACATAAGGCTAATTCTATAATCTAATTTATATCCATATTTTATTTGGGATCCCGGCTCACATATACTGATGACCCACGTAGAGTTAGTGGCACTAAAATGGCATGCGTAGAGTTAGTGTGGCGCTTATCAAAACCCATGGCAATAGTTAGTTGTGGCGCTTACCAAGGCCCACCGCGTAACAGAAGTGCAATAAGCACAATCGCCAACATACGGGCCCTAACTAGGTGATCAATCAATTACCAGATTTATTCAATAATCAGTAATAGCTACTGCTCATATTAACACATATATTAAATCAGATATATCAGCAAAGTAACAGAACGTGTATCATATTAAGTAATAAATATGGTAAAGAAGCATATAAAATCTTAAGATTAAACGGACATTACCCTATCATGCATATAGCCTTAATAATAATAAACTTATAATGGAACGTCTAACCCGGTCGGATACGCAGGAGACCCTCACCAGAAATAATCCTTGAGAAAACCGGTAATAACTTCCGAGTTGAGATCGTACGTAATTCAAAGGACTTGAATTATGAACCAGGTATAAGGCACTGGCTTCTTCTATATTTCCTCTGTATAAGTATCCTACCTCTCACTATTCTGCCTTACTAATTAATGGATAACATGTAATTTATAATGGGGATTGGGGATGCACTACTGCTACACGCCTAAAAATAATGAAACCAACTACTTTAACTTATCCATAACTTCTTTGTTTGTATTCTAAGTATCTGGACATGCCACACATCTAAAGAGGTGTCCCCATGCATGCATGGGTGTAATCTCCCTACACTTGCCACATACACTCTATTTTTTGTATGGTAGTGCATGGCTAGATAATTGAACGTAGATCTATTTATGTAGATATATATCAATATCTGTGTAGAAACCATTCTTGCATCTGTACATTACCCTGTACCACATTAATTTAGTTGGTACTTTTGGTATGATCGGGTTGGAATGTTACAATTCCTCCCTCTTAAGAGATTTCATCCTCGAAATCGAGGTCCTACTATCTCCATGATAGCTTATTTAGAGTATAACTAGTTACCATTCCTTCATTCACTAGTAACACATAACAAATAAAGCTTCCAAATTGTTGGTATATACTCAAAGCTAAGTGATCACCACATAGGCATATCCATGAAGAAACTAGTAATAAGTTAACCTGATAAGTAAGCCTCTACTAGCTCAGGGTACTTCTCCCGCATACTTGCTTCCGTCTCCCATGTAGCAGACTCACTCTCCTGATTTCTCCATACCACTTTCAACATAGGGATCTGTTTATTTCGCAAGGATCGAACTTGCGAATCTACAATCTGAACTGGTGCTTCTTGGTACGATAAATCTTCCTCCAATTCTACCTCCTCCGGTTGGATAATATGAGATGGATCCACAGGATATTTTTAAGCAAACTCACATGAAACACGTTATGGATTCGATCTAGTTCAGTTGGTAAAGCAAAGGCATAAGCAACTGGTCCCACTTTACCTATAATGTCATAAGGTCCAATATACCTCGGAGCTAGCTTTCCTTTTCTCCCAAATTGCATTAGACCTTTCCATGGAGATACCTTAAGAAAAACCTTTTCCCCCACCTTATAACTGATCTCACGAGTTTGACGATCTGCATACTACTTCTAACGATCCTGAGCCACTCTAAGTTTCTCCCGAATCACTTTCACCTTATCAATTATTTCATGAACTAACTCAGGCCCAGTTATTTGTCTTTCTCCTTCTTCATCCCAACACAACGGAGTTCTATACTTTCGTCCGTACAATGCCTCATACGGAGCTGTACCCAGACTACTATGGCAAGAGTTATTATAAGCTAACTCTACCAATGGTAACAACTTTGTCCAAGGTCTTTCAAACTCATTTACACAGGTTCGCAACACCTCCGCCAACGTAAGTATAGTTCTCTGGGTTTGTCCATCCGTCTGTGGATGATATGTCGTAGAAAAGTTCAACCTTGTTCCCAAAGCCTGATACAAACTTTACTAAAAATGTGATGTGAAGCTCGGCTCTCGATCCGACACAATTGAGGGTGGAACACCATGAAGTCGAATTATATGCTCCACGTATAACCTTGCTAATATCTCATTGTTAGGCTTGTATCATATTGGAATAAAATGAGCCACTTTTATCATTCTATCCACAATCACCCATACTGCATCTTTCCCATCCTGTGTAGGTGGAAGTCCGCTTACAAAATCCATAGTAATGTGCTCAAATTCCCATTCTGGAATGGGTAACGACTGCAATTTATCCGCTGGTGCCTGGTGTTCCATCTTTGTCCTTTGAGATACCAAACAAGTTAGGAAATGTTCAGCTACCTGTCTTTTCATTCCCGGCCACCAGAAATGGGGTCGGATAGTGTGATACATTTTAGTCGCACCTGACTGAGGAATGTGCCTCATCCAATATCTCCTTCCTCAGGTTTTCAACATTTGGAACACATACTCGAACCTTTATCTTCAGCAGGCCATCTGAGATCTCAAACTCGCTTTCATGTCCCTCTTTTATCTCGTTCATGATCTTCTGAAGTTTTGGATCTTCTTTTTGCCTCTCTTTTATTTGATCATGAAGTAAAGGTTTGATAGTCAAACGAGCCATCAATGTTTCCATCTCATCCATTTCCAAGTCCACTCTTAAGACTCGAAGATCTACCAACTTTGGAAATCGCTCCTTTCTACTTAATGCATCTGCCACAACATTAGCTTTGCCAGGATGGTAATCAATGGTAAAATCATAATCCTTTAGTAACTCCATCCACCTCCTCTGCCGGTTATTTAGTTCCTTCTGATCCATAAGATATTTCAAACTCTTATGATCTGTCATAATCTTAAATGTTTCGCCGTACAAGTAGTGACACCACGTTTTCAAGGCATGAACCACTACTGCTAACTCAAGATCATGAGTAGGATAGTTAACCTCATGAGGTCGTAGTTGCCTTGATGCATAAGCAATTACTTTTCCATCCTGCATTTGTACACATCTCAACCCCTAATGGGATGCATCACTATACACCACATATTCACCCCCAGAAGTGGGTAAAGTGAGTACCGGTGCGGTAGTGAGTCTAGTCTTTAACTCCTCAAAACTGTTTTGGCACTTCTTATCCCAACTATAAGTCGTACCCATTCTCAGGAGCTTAATGAAAGGCATAGCGATTTTAGAGAATCCCTCAACAAACCTTCGATAATATCTAGCCATACCTAGGAAGCTCCCTAGTTCTGACACATTGAGGGGTGGCTCCCACTTAACCACATCTTCAATCTTTCTCGGGTCCAGTTCTAACCCTTTTCCAGATATTAAGTGACCCAGGGATAAAACTTCTTTCAGCCAAAAGGCACACTTTGAAAATTTACCGTATAACTCCTTCTCCCTAAGGAGATTCAATACCATCCTAAGGTGCTCTGCATGCTCCTCCTCACTTTTTGAGTATATCAGGATATCGTTAATAAATACTATCACAAATTTGTCAAGAAATTCATGGAACACCTTGTTCATGAGTGCCATAAATGTTGTTGGTGCATTAGTCAATCCAAATGGCATCACTAAGTACTCATAGTGTCCATAACGAGTACGGAATGTCGTTTTAGGAATGGCTGATTCAGAAACCCTCAATTGATGGTAGCCAGATCTGAGATTGATCTTGGAAAATACTGATGCACCTTGAAGCTGGGCAAATAGGTCATCAATTCTAGGCAAAGGATACCGATTCTTAACAGTCACTTGGTTGAGACGACGATAATCTATGCACATCCTCATTGATCCATCCTTCTTCTTTACAAACAATACAAGTGCTCCCCAAGGTGAGACGCTCAGTCTTATGAAACCTTTGTCCAAGAGCTCCTGTAATTGCTTTTTCAGGTCAGCCAACTCCACTGGTGCCATTCTATATGGTGCTATCAAAATGGGTGCAGTTCCTGGCACCAACTCGATATCAAAATCAACCTCTCTTTCGGGAGGAAGTCCTGGAAATTCTTCAGGAAATACATCCAGAAATTCCCTTACTACCGCTACCTCTTCCATTTTCTCAGTGTTTTCCACGGTCACATGGGCAAGGTATGCTTCACGTCCATTCTGAATAAGCTTGGAAGCTTGAATAGCTGACAAGAATGGGGACCTTTAATACTCCTTCCTCTGTATGCCTTTAAATAAAATTTTCCCCTTTCCAGGAAGTTTAATCTTAACTTCCTTTCTTCGACAATTCAGCACCGCCCCATATTGAGTTAACCAGTCCATTCCGAGGATTACATCAAACTCGTCAAATGGTAGCAAAATTAAATTTGCTGATAGCGGAACTCCTTCAACGTTTAAGAAAACGTTCCGAATAACTGATTTTATCTCCACAGTTTTCCCCACCGGAGTTTGAACCTGAAAACTATACCCCAACTCCTCAGGTACCACTTTTAGTAATAGTGCAAATTGGCAGGAAATGAAAGAATGTGTAGAACCAGTATCAAATAAGGCATATAAGGTACGTCCAAGGATAGAGAGCGTACCCGTAACCGCGTCTGTTGCACACTCAGCCTGCTCCGGAGTCATGGCATATAACCTGCCCTGAGCTTGTCCTCCTGATTGTTGATTACCAGAGGGCTGAGATTGACTACCAAATGGTCGTGAATTTGCTCCCGTACCACTTCCTCCTTGGAAGCCCATACTCCCCTGATAGCTATTACTTCGGTTCCCTCTAAACCCGCTGCCAGATGAAGCTCTATTACTCTGCTGAACCGATAACTCAGATTAGGCTTGATCAACCACCAACAGACAGTTATTGAGTCGATGTCTCTGATCCCCGCATCTAAGACAACCCCCTGTCAATATTCTGCATGTCCCAAAATGCCTCCTCCCACAATGCTGACAAATCACTACTGGTGCTTGTGTGTATGATGTCTGCTGTCGTGACACATTCTGAACAGGTCTCTGGTAAGACATTCTAGTTGGTCACCATTTTTCCATCGGCCCCTGTCGAGAGTAGCTCACATTCTTACTTACCGCTTTTCTTTTTAGATCCTCCTTATTTTCTTCCCATTCCTTCTTTCCCTTGTTGTCTAGATATTTAGCCCTTAAAGCTACTTGTTTAATATCCTTCCAGCTGGCCATGTCAGAATTAGAGATCCCTTTCTGAATATTTGTTCGAAACCCTACCAGAAAATGCTTCTTCAGAATTGTGTTTCGCTCGAATGGAATGGTATGGTGCCATCTAGATAATCGAGTAAATTCGATATGATACTTCTGGACTGTCAGATCTCCCTGCTTCAGTGACATGAATTCCATCACCTTTTCCTTTTTCCACTAATCAGTGGTAAATTCTGCATCGAATCTTATTTGGAACTCCTCCCATCCCAAACTGTTATGGCCTCCCACCAAGTCCTAGCATGCCCTCGAAGCAAGAAAACATAATAGCAAAGCCGCTCGTCCGATGTGGCTTCTAGCTGGTCAAACGCCACGTTCATGTCACGAATCCAATCAACAGCTACTTGTGGATCTATACTTTCCCCATCAAATTCCTTCCCTCCATAACCTTTCATCCTCTTATAATCTAATACTGCTCAAGGTGGGTTCACATGAATGCCTCCACCCTGATCAAGACTCTGGTGCACACTGCAAGACGAATGGTCTTTAGCGATCCTATTTCAGAAAACTCTTTAATTTCAAAACCCCATTTTTGAAATCCTTTCCAATTCATGATGCCTATGTGCAACTGACAATACATCACAAAACACACAATCACTCGATCACTTGTGTAAATACGGGTATAGAATACCTCCCCTCTTTTGAGGTTCGCGACGCCCTAAGAGAGAAAGTAGCATACCTATAATGCAGAAGACAATCGGGCTCTGATACCACCTTGTAACACCCATACTGCATCATGTTCATTTTAAAATAAAACAGCAAAGCAATAATAGGGTACTACGCTACTTATACCGTATATATCATTTAATGTTTACACTCATCCAATTAATTCCTTCATCATAATCTAGGATTGTGCTTATACGTACTCAAATAATTAATTCGTCAACACAAAAATTGCTCAAGATATCATATATGACTTATTGACTTTTCACAATACAGTACCCTATACCAGAAGTCCAGCAGGACACATATACATATAGAACAGAAGTCTCGAGCTTCACTGGCTCGGACCAGAGTAACCATATACTTGCCCTCAAGCCACTATATTTTACAAAACCATATCTCACATTGTACTAGTACACAACCACTCATAACATATGCACATGATGGAAGCAAGAGTCTCAAACAAACTTTAAACACAAAACGAGGATCAAGACACAATCTTCGATATCTACCTAGCGTCGTCACCATGAAGACCGACCCCGGAGCTCGATGATACCATTTTGCAGTGTGTGACCCAGTAAAGCCTAGCCGGAAAGGTTGGGGCTCCCTGCTCAGGGTAGTCCAAGGGGTGGGTCACGACTGTCGGCTGGCCGTTAGCAATCCTTTGAGTGAGTCAGGGGGGGGGGGGGGGAGGGGTAAGGCGAGCCCTAAGTTTCTGGGTTCGCTCTCTTTTGAGAGGTGGTTAAAGGGGATACCTGGTCGGAGGACGGCCGGTTTGCTGTTTCTAGATCACCAGACTGAATTTCAATCAAGATGGTTGGGGTGAGGGAGAGGGTGAAGTTTTTTAGAGATGCTTTGTCTTCCTTGTGTCCAACAGCTCTTCGAAGCCTTTGGTTTGGTCTTCATTTCAGAGGTGGATGAAACAAAACTAAGGTGTAAATGATTCTGCCAAGATATCGATGATGGGGGATGATCTTTGGTTGTGGGAGTGTGCCTCTTGTTGGAATTTGATAGGATCATTAGGCTTCGGAGATGTTGGTATGGCTCGTCGATAATTAAGATGGAAAGGTGGGTGTGCGCGACAAGGTCTTTAGTGATGTTATGCCAGGGATTAGGATGGGTGTGGGTCAGAGGTATCCCTTTGCATCTTCTATCTCAGGAGTTGTTTCTCTAGTTTGGGGAGTGTTGCGAAGGCTTCGTTGATTTGTGCACGACGTCATGTCCTCTGGGATCGGTTAGGATTAAGGTTTGTCTGGAAAAGGATCTGCTGGAGTCCTTGTTCTTCCGGTTTGAGGAGGATGTCTATGAGATTGGTCTGGTTGCAGAGTGTATTCCAGCGGTTCCGGTTGGTAAATGGGGGATTTCACGATCTCCCTCCTCCTTCGGCTTTGAGGCGGAGATGGGTCTTCGACCAGTGTTCGTATCTAACTAGTGAGGAGGTTCAGGATTTGAGTCAGGTTGTGTTTTCTCCCCACAGAGAGGATGTATGGATGGAGGCTCAGTCGGTGGGGGAGCCGGAGGGTGCGTCCGGAAGACATGCGGTGGTCCCCAAGGCGCTTCCTTTCCCTGCTGTTTTGGAGGTGGTGTCGAGGAATAAGGAGGCGGTTGGCCAAGGTGCCTTGTCTTGTTGTTTCTAACAATGGGATTGTGACTTGTAATGGAGACAAATGGTCGTCTGGGTGGTCCATCCAGAACCAGAAAAGTTCAGACAGAGTTGTGGGCCCTACTCGCTTTTTACGGTCTTAGGCTACTGCGTAAGGGGGGAATAGGTATCCAGTTCAATGGTGACTCCTACCTAGAAAAGCTGGCATTGGAAGGCCTCTCTTCTTGTTGGGTCTGTGGGCTAGGTGTCAGTCTTTGTGGGCTCGGGTGGAAAGGTCAATTTTTATGGCCTACGAGATTGTGTGGTTTCCCTCCTCCCTGACATACTCCAAATTTTGCGGGGCAGGATTAAGGAGGCCTTGCGTTTCGGTCGAGTTTCGATCCTTCAGACTTCGGTCCAAGTCTTTTGGAATTGGAGGGGGGAACAAGTGTCGCTGACGATTTTCTCAGTCAAGAAGATTTGAGGGGGAGACGTCTTGTGAGTTTTGCTCACTGACATCGCTTGACGATTTGTTAGTGGAAGACTCCTTAAAAATTGTTGAGCTGATTAGGTTGACTATCAATGGATTGTTGGCAGAGGTGCATAACAGTTTGGCGGCAACGGTCTCTGAAGTGGGGAAGAGGAGGAAAGGGAGCCGCTTCTCGTCTTGGTTTCAGCGTGAGACGAAGAAATTAGGGGTGGTTGAGGGGCAAGTCTTGAGTTACCGCCTCGAACTCATCCTTCCGGGTCTGGCACTCCTCTTCCTTTGTCCTATGATGCCTAGAGTGTTGTCGTGGAATGTGAGAGGTGTGGAGGCGGCTGATAAGCAATTTTAGATTCCCCAGTAGGTAAAATATTTGCTTCCAAATATGCGATGGTTTTAGGTAACGAAAGTCGAGGTCTGTGATATTGGTTTAATGCGTAGCTTGATGGGCAATAGTGAGTTCGAATAGGATTTTAAGCCATCGGTGGGAGCCTCCGGTGACATCCTCTTTGTGTGGGATGATCTCTGTTTGAACTTCAAAGCTCGTGGTTGGAAGGTCCTCTGTGGTCACCATTTTCAGATGCTTTCATGATGATTTTGATTGGCTATTGATTAATGTTTATGGGTCGTACGATCTTGCAGAGAAGAGAAGCTTTCTTCAGGAGCTCAGGGATATTTTGTTGTGGTGGGATCTTCCTTGTTTGTTAGTAGGTGACTTGAATATGATGTGTGCTCCTTAGGAAGCCCAAGGATGGCCGAGGTTAGGGACGGAGATGCTATTGTTGAATGATTTAATGAAAGAGATGTGCTTGATCGAGTTGCCACTAGGAGGGGCTAGATACACTTGGTTAAATTTTAGGGACAATCTTGCTCTGTCCCGAATTGACGAAGTTTGTGACAATGGAGTGGTAAAGTCACTTCCTTGGATGTACTCTTTCCGCGAGGCCTAGAACCGGTTCGGACCACTCGTTGTTGTTGGTTCAGTGTGAGGCCTTCCGGCCAGCCAAACGTCCCTGGAAGTTTTAATTCATATGGCTGTCTCATGAATGTTGTGCGGAGTTGATTGCGAGGAATTGGAGGCTGCATGTGGACGGGACGGGTGGCCTCTTTCGGTGTGGTCTCAAGGTTAAGCGTCTAAAAGAAGCTCTAGTTGTTTAGAATAGGGTGAGCATCAACCTGTTTGATGTGGAGATCAAGCGTATTATTGGGGCCATTAAGAACTTGGATAGAGATGAGGAAGAGGAAGGTCTTTCAGTGGACAGAAGGGTCAAGAGGTGTGTCTTAAAGTGCGATCTTGATAGGTTGTGGAGAACTGGAGAAGTTATGTGGAAGCAGCGGGCTAGGGACACTTGGCTTTGATTGGGTGACCGGAACACAAAGTAATTCCATAGGATCACGACCCATAACCGTCGTAAGTTTTTTTGGAGGCTTAGTAATCAACGGTTTCCAGGTTCAGGGGCAGGTTGAGCTCTCTGCTGCCATTCTGATGCCGTTAGACTGTTTCTAGCGGCTTTGGTGCTCTTGTGGATGGATGAGAGTTTTGGGAGTTCTCTAATTTCTCCTTTCTCTGAGATGGAGGTGCATCAGGCCGTTTTCTCATGTGAGGGGAGTAAAGATCCCGGGTCGGATGGTTTTCAGATGGGCTTCTTCAAGAATTTTTGGCATATCGTCAAGCAGGATGTGCTGGTGGCTTTTGAGGACTTTTATGATAAAAGTTTCATGCCTCGATGGAAAAATAGTATGTTTGTTTGCTTGATCCCTAAAAAGGAGTATGTGGATGATATTAAGGATCTTTGGCTTATTAGTCATGTTGGGAGTTTGTATAAAATGTTCTCTAAGGTTTTAATGGAGAGATTCAAGAGAACCTTTTATTCAGTTATATCCATGTCACAATGCGCTTTCGTCAGGAGTCGTGAAATCCTCGATGCGACTCTTATTGCGAATGAGGTTATCGAATCGAGGATGAGGAGTGTGAGAGCGTGGTTGGTTTTCAAAATAGATTTGGCAAAGATGTATGATCACGCCAATTGGTCCGCGCTCTTCAAGGTCTTGGCGGCCATTGGTTTTCCGAATCGGTCATGCTCGTGGATTCGAGCGTGTGTGACATCGGTTCAATTCTCTATATTGGTGAATGGAGAGTTGGCCGGTTATATCCCGTGTTCGCCGGGTTTGAGGCAAGGGGATTCTCTATCTCCTTTTATCTTGCTTCTCATCATTGCGATTCTGTCCAAGATGATTTGTAAAATTAGGGAAGCTAGTTGATTCAGGGGTTTCTGTATCTAGGAGACATGCCTTGGAGAGGTTACTCACATTTTCTATGTAGATGATGCCATGATTGTTTACGATGCTGATGAAGCCCAAGTCAGAATGCTTCCTTCTACCTTGATCTATTTTGAAAACATCACATGTTTGAGGGTCAACATTCACAAGAGTCGACTGTTTGTTGTTGGGGAGGTTGTGGAAGCTTGTAGTCTTGCCCAAATTGGGGTCGGGGAACTCCATGCGTCTTACCTTACTCTACCATTGGGGGATAGGGGCTTAGTCATTCGCTATTTGGGACCCTGTCATTCTCTTGATCCAACGGTGGCTTGAGTCTTGGAAAGAGAGTTTTTTGTGTTTGGTGCGCGGATGGTTATGCTGAAGAGTGTTCTGTATAACCTTCCTATCTATTTTATGTCTGTCTTAAGAGCCCTAGCTACGGAGGTGGCTAGGATTGAGCAGATTTTGAATAGATTCATGTGGGATGGGGTGTCGGATCGAAGGACGTTTCACTTGGTTGGGTGGGACAAAGTGAAGACCGGAAAGTCTCGTGGTGGTCTCAGTGTGCTGGATTTCTCGGTTTTGAATAGCGCCCTCTTGCGCAAGTGGGTGTGGCGTTTTGCTACGGACTGAAATGCTTGGTGGAGAGTTCTTATCGATCACAAGTGAACCTCCGATGTGCCAAGTTTCCAATCGTCTTGGAGTTACGGCATGACGGGTGTCTCGAAGTGGAGGTGGATTGTGCGTGATAACGCTATGTCCTGGGATTTCGGTTATGTCGATCATGGGGGTTTGGGTGTCCTTTTGGCATGATTTCAAGGTTTGGGGAGTGAGGCTTTGACCGTCCTTCCTAGGATTGCTGCCTATGCGCTTCCCGTGGATATCTTGTTGTTTGATGTTTTGGATGGTGATGGCAGGTTCATGACTTATTTAAACCTCATGTTCCAGCTTCGAGGTGGCGCCCTTACGAGATGGAGGGATTTGTGCCATTTTCTAGAAGGCATTCCCACACCAATCCTTACCTCGGGTCCTCCACGGGTGGTGTGGCCTCTTCTTCCTTCTGGATGCTTCTCGGTTCACTCTCTGAGGTGCGTGGTGCGGCGGGTAGTCTTCCCTGGTGTTGATGAGTTCCCGACATTGAAGATTCGAGGAACGTTGTGCCTACCAAGGTTTAAGATTTCATGTGGCTCATCTGGCATGGTGGGATTCTAACTCTGGCTTTTCGATGGTTAATTGGTGTGTGTTGTGTCGCTACAATTCGGAGTCGGTTACTCATCTTTTCTTGGTGTGCCCGTTTTCTCGGTCTATTTGGCATCGCTTTAGTTCAACACTTTCTTTCTTTAGCCCTTTGTAGAATGATGTAAGGGGGGTAATTAGAAGTTGAAAACGGATGAACTCTTTTGTCTGGTTTATTTAGTTGGAGAGGAATGGGAGTGTGTTCCGATATGTAGATTCCTTACTGAGAAATGTTTGTTTAAGGATTTCTTTTACTGTCGGCGAATAGCTGAGGGCCGGCGGGGTTTTTTCTGGCCAACAGGTGTCGGATTGGTCCCGACTCTGTAATTTTGCTACGGAGCCAGATTAGTACGACTTGGTTGTCGGTGCTATTGTCTTGCCCGGTTCTATTGGTAGCTTCCTCGTTTCTCTGAGGCAGCTCTTCTGGTGCTGCGTTTTTATAGTGGTAACTTTGGTTGGGGTCCCCTATGGTTGTTTGAGGGATTTTTATACAATGTTTGGAGTGGTTGGCGATTGGGGCTTGTTTTGGTTCCTTCCCTGTTTATAATACGTAAGTACATCATTCATAAAATAATCCAAAAGTATATTTTCATTTGGACGGCAATTAAAAGTGACGAGAAATATATAAGTCTTTTGGAAAAATGAATAAGAGAGTTAAAATAAATATCTCAAAACAAAAGCAGAAAAGGGTATATTTTCATATTTTAAGAAAAAATTGTCAAATGAGATAAAGTTATCTTTTATATTTTAAAAATAAAAAAACTAACCATGATATGAATGACATCGATGCTGGTGCGTCTCAGTTCAATTTTGGAAAGGAGACAAAGAGTAAAGAGTTCTTAGAAATTTGAATATAGTTTGTTAAATATAAAAAAAATTTCAAAAGTGTGCTTCAGTTAGATAAAAATAATAAACTTTAGAAAAAAAGAATATAATAAGAGTTAAATAGCAATAAGGAAAGAGAAAAGATCAAGAGTTAGGACTGGGTTTGGAATCCAGGTGATTTATTATTCCAGGAAGTCCAGGACATGTCTCAGTCGTCTATTGTCCATTTCATCTCTGGCTGAAAATTCACCCGCTTTTTTAATGCAGGGGTATTTCCATCTTTTTAGACCAGTTTTAAATTCCATTATCCATAAACTGAATCAAAATAAGATAGGTGGTCAGTTTTCAATTTCATTATGCGCATATTTCTCTCCTTCTCAGGCAAACTATCACAACTGCTAGTTTTCTTCATTTTCTACTGATTTTAGTGATCTACAGTTTCATTCTCAAATTTCAGAAGTCCATAAGGGGCATCCTTAGTCACGAGGGTAACGGTCCTCTATCTCCTCTCTTATTTCCTCTTCTATATTCGTTTGTTTTTCATTTGTTCCGTTTTCACCCCTTCTTTCAATTTTTAGGGTTCTAGTCTTCTTTTATCCTCCTTTTTCATTTTTTTGGTGATGATTTGTTGTGCTGTGTGATTGTTCTTACATTTAGAGTTCTGTAATCGGTCTATTTTTCATTTTAGTGTTGCTGTGTGGTTGACCCGAGTTTTATGAATTTATATATGTTAATAGGCATCGCTTTCTGACCTCGGCAGTCGTTGGACATTTACGAGGTCATCTGAGATATACACCTAGTCGTATTGCTGCGTGCATGACTACACTATCCAATGAGCAGAAGCATTTGCTCATACAGTTAGGATTAGGGAGGCTCGTCGATGTAAATCTGAAACAAATTGACAGGAATGTTGTTTCCTGGATTATACAGAATTACGACTATAAGACTCATTCCATCATTCTTCATAATTCAAGGTATAGGAGCTTGTTTCTAATGATATGGAACTGGTATTTGGCTTTTCGAGAGGTAGTATTGATGTCCCTGATCTTGACGATGTTACACGTGAGGCCACTGATGCTTGGGTTGTTGAACTCCGTCTCGCACGTAGTGAACAAGGTTACCTTATTCTCAATGCAAGAAAGGATGTCCTTGATACAGTGGAATTTGATACCGATTGGTTTCAGTTGTTCTTTATTTATGTGTTTGGCTGTCTTTTCTGTCCTCCTACCAACACATTTTTTGATTCGAGAGTTATGGCGTTTGCATCGGGTGATCACTTGCCAAAAATCAAGGCCTATAATTGGTGCAAGTATTTGGTTCACCTGTTTAGGAACAACATGGCTGAGTCTAAGGGCCACACCTACAATAAGGTTGATATCTACTTTCTCATTGTAAGGGGTGTGATGAACGTCTAGAAACAGAGGGGAAGAAAGATGATAGAGGGGACACGCAAACAAATGATGATGGAGGAAACAAACTTGTTGATGAGAAAGAAGAAAAAGATTCTGACCATATTGATCTCAAAGCAGATGATTACAAGTTAGCTAGTGAGAGTGACAAAGAAGAAGAGAAAGACGATAGTAAATTCAGTGACGACAATGATCAAGGTGAAGGCAATAATGGAGGAGATGGACCTAGTGATAATGATCGTGATAATGGGGCGTCATCGAATGGCCTTGTTAGTGGTGGACCTGTCCAAGTTAACGGTGAACAGGAAAATGCAGAAGATGTACGGAAAGAAGAGTCAGGGCAACAACCACAAGAGCGAGAAAGAGCAGCAGTTGAATCCTTAATGGATACCCTTTGAAGCATCAACGAGGACTATCTTGATGGTGATGTTCCTATGGAGGACCTCCTTAAGTCTCCTATACATGTAGGGATTGATAATGCTTGGTCGGGAGGATCTGAGGTTGTGCAAGATACATATAATCGCCCCAAAAAAATTGATGTTGTGAAGCCAACAACTACTGTACTAAACGAAGTGCAGCCTCCTTCGAGTTCCATTATTGCTGTTTGTTTGGTGTCAATCGTTTCGAAGGTGAACCTCACCTTCTTTGACCTTGCCCAATTAATGTGGTTCCTCCAAAATTGGACAAGGAAATTTTTGAGAACTCTGTTCTTGCATACTATTTGGATGAATCCTTTGATCCATTAGTGGCCCCTTCGGTTTTATATAACCAATTATATGTATTCTTTATAACTTGTTACATAATTTGTTATAACTGATTATTAATACATTTTTTATGATTTGTTTGTGTGTCTTTCCCCTTTGTGTTTGTGAATAGTGATGAGATACTAAACAACGCTTCAGTGAAACATGATATCGTGGTTTTATCGATATAACCAGTATATAATATTAAGATGTAACCAGTATATAATATAATGATATAACCGGTTATAATATTATGACATGACTAGTTATACTTCTTATTTTTCTTTTTATTGTCACAGTTTTCAATTTGTGCCATCTCTTTGATAAGCCTCTTTCCCCTGAATCTCAGCGTACCTCTTTCAAGGACACATTCATATTTCCATGGGCTAAGGGTGTTGATTTTACCAATGTTGAGTATGTGCGTAATCTCTTTTCTTTTTCCTTTTTGGTGCATCTTATGTGTTCATTGTGTGATTCTTAACTGTGGCATGTTTTTTTTTCTCATTGTAGTGCTTTATTCCTCTTCACCATGGCAACAACTTCTTTCTTGGTGTGATCGATAATGTGTATGGCAACTACCATTACCTCCCCAGCGTTAGCTCACCTAGGTGGATAGATATGCATCAGCTAGCTATAGAGAAGGTAATTTGATATATTAAATGTTTTTTGCAACAACGCTACAATATATGCCCTTGTAACCAATACAAATGGAAAGAAATTGCGAAAGTGCAAGAAAAGATTAATGGGAGTTCTAGAATGTTTGTTCTAAATTGGTGTTGTACCTGGGAGGGAAATATAAGTTCACCATGAACTAGAAGTGGAAGCAAGCTGCTTACTCCAATGCACGCAGGTTGTAGTTTATCACCAATCTGGTTCTATTCAATGAAAATATGAAAAAGCCTGGTATATTGGAGAAGGCTAAAAAAATATTCCCTTGTTAGGTGATGTCTTTTGTTGGTGGACGATCTTTTTTAAGGACTTTGTGTGTTTAGTTTAATGATCTTTTGTTTTTTTAATGACATGTATGGAGTATGTGTAATGCTTTTAATATGACAAGTATGTAATTATGTTTAGTTTTGTTGGATACAACACGTTTGTAGTTTATATCTTCTTATTTGTCTATTTTTACTTTTCTGCATATTGATTATAACTGGTTATATTTGTAACTGACGATTACTAGTTATAATTGTAACTGATTATAACTGGTAATAACAGGTTAGACGCGGAACACATATATTATCTATATAAAATTATATAAAGTATTATATCGGAACACAAATACATATTGAATAGAGTCATTCCTACGGTTCTATTCATGATTGTAACACCCATTATAGATAATGTATTTATCCGCGTGGTGTACAAAGTGTCCATTGATATAGTGCTAACTCTTTGGGTAGAGGATGTCATAACCGAGTCTTGCACCTCTTGTTTGGCGATTTATTATGTACTTCTCATGAATGTACATGTACCTCAAATCCGGAGAATTATGATGTAGCCAATACAAGGAAACAGATAGGTGCGTGCACCACCATCCATGTGAATCGAACGTCTTGCAGGAGCAATCAAAAGTCAAGCTATCTTTATCAATTAGCAATGACCTTTAATCAGTTATAGATCCGTCTTCCTCCATCTTATATGTTATGCATCGCATTTGTTCACCAACATCCATTTCTAGAACTTGTTTGATAAGATCTACTAACATCTCATACTCAGCTTGAAATATGGTCAATTCACAGGTGTATACTTGAATAGTACCCCTTTCACCATGTGATGATTGAATTGAATATGGGGTACCCTACTCAACATTAGGAATTCCTTTTCATCATCAAGTGTCATCTTATTTTGTATTAGACGCATGAAGTTAGTGAAGAAGTTGGTAAATGTTTTGTTATAATCAATACAAAATTATAATAAAAAGAAACATTTATTTATAAGCAGTATTATATAACTGGTTATAAATTATAAATATAACAGTTATAGGAGAGGAAAGAAATGTACTAACCTAAGCAGACTGTGTGTTGAGTTCAAATACCGCCTAATGTTGATGTTGCATAATTCACTAAGCTGCGTACTTCTCATACAAGCAGTGAAGTGAATTTTTAACTACGCACTTGACCATTTTCCCCTCAAATTGTACATAGAATGTGTCTAATATTTCCCTTGGGAAGCGGACACGTTGTTAGTAATAGATTCCAATCGTACTCGAATTCCTTCTCACTTTCCATGCTGAATATAACGTAGTTCAGCTAACTTCTGAATTCAGCATCAAAATTTTTCCCCAAATTCATCATTCCATTTTGCAAGAGGTCGAAAGTACACCGGGCATGATATGAGTCTGTGAGCACATTCTTGATCGATGCAGCAATAGCTGAAAACTAATCTGAGAATATCGATAACGGTTGCTTCTTGTTTATGGAACGCAAGAATGCCTGGAACAGCCAATGAAAAGTCATGATGGTCTCGTCGTACAATAAGGTTTCTCCGAAGACACATTTTCCCATGGTTGGTCTTGCCAACAAAGATTGTTGTAAATAACCGGTAATAAATATAATGTATAACTAGTTATAAATACACTATATAACTAGTTATAAACTAGAAGGCATATAAATCTAAATCGTAGATTAATAGGGTTGCATACCTAGAGGACATGCATGCTTATTGGTGCGATATGTTGTATCAAAGCTGATGTAGTCTCCAAAATATTGATAGTCCATTCATATCCGCGCATCAGCCCAAATACACTTTTTATTTGATTATCATTCTTGTCAACTTTTATCTCATGGTAGAAACCCTTATTACTGTTTGTGTGTTCACTAAAACAATCCTGTAAGAATGCCACAGCCCCCTTTTGCTCAACAGTTTCCTCTTTTGTCTTTATACGTGGTTCTTGAGATCCATGTGGATGAACCCCAATGGCTCAATACCTCCAACCCCAATTCTCATTGAATCGAAGCTTGAGCTTGTCGTGACTCTAGATTGTATGTGTATTCCAGCAATTACCTTGCATAAATGAGGTATCCTTCAGTTGCAGTGGAGGTAATGTCTTTGGTCTTTATCTACCATTTCATGTGAGTGGCCATCGTCAAACTTTTCAATGGTGTAATATGTGTGATCTTTATTTATTTTCAGACTCAGTTGCGTTGTGCAGTTTTTCTTTACTTCACTTCTTTCCGCATTGCTTGGTTCTTTCTTGTTATAGTTCCTACCTTCGCTGCAGACCAATAGAACATAGTAGATTTAATCGGCTGGGTGTGCTTCATAGAGTCTCTCCTGTTATATAGTTTTTTCCTACCAGAGAACCCCCTATGTGTTGCAAATTGTTTGAGAAGCTTAAAGTATCATCACGAGTCTTAAATGTGAAATGCTTCAAAGTGTCATGATTTTGTGGAACAATGGAAGCTGCACACAAATATAAACATAACCAGTTATACACACATTCAAATGCAACATGTTATATAGGAATCTCTATACTGATTATAACGTTACTTTTATAACTGGTTATATATTTACCCATATGTAACCGGATATACTCACTCATTCATACATATAACCGGTTGTATTTATAACCAGTTATACACTGATATCTATATAAAAATATAATTGGTTACATAAGTAAGTGTATAATTGGTTATATTCATTCACATATATAACCGGTTATAAATTGATATCTATAAAAAATATAATTGGTTGCATACATACGTATATAACCGGTTATGTACTAAGATGTTTTTGCTATGAATTAGTAGCCAAATAGTATTCAATGAATTAGTAGGTAAACAGGATTCAACTCACACTAACCTATGAAAGTTGAGTTCGAATCATCTAGATTGTCTTCAGGTTGTTGCTGTGTTGATTTTGATTAAACTATAGATCCAGATTCTGGTTGAAATCTCGTTGTGTCATTGAGATCAATAGATTCAGAAGTTGCAACAGTCATCTCATCTAAAAATTCGTTCAGATGAGAACTTCCAGCACTCTGATGAATGGATGAAGAAGGTGCGGTGTTCAGATCTACGAATTCAGAAGGTTCACCGTTGAGATCTATCGATTATGAAGCTTCGGCGTCAAGATCTCCCGTTTTGAAGCTGGGAGTTTGAGATCTTCCAGATAAAAGACAACATCACTAGATTGACCGTTGAGTATGTTCGCAGGGTTTTAGTGGGGGCAACAAAATTCAGAAAGCCTAAAGACTTAGTTCATCACGATTCACAATTAGGTCTTCGCAAAATCCTAATATACCGCCTCAAACTGAACTTGAATTTAACCAACAATAAATAATAACACATATCTGTTTAAAGTGATTATTGTGGGTATTCAAACTCAAGACACATGAAAGCTTTTAGGGGGAGATGATGAAAATCATATATAATCTTGATGATCGATCCTAACTGTTGATTTTCTATTTTATTTAAGTATATTGATAATTAATTAATATGTAATATTCTCTTTTCTTTAAATTGATGTTTATCCTATTCACTTTCATATTTTTTGATTATTTATTTTTAATTGAGAACAAATTCTTATTAGTTCCTTTTCATACTCACATTTTCCATTTCAAGAGTTTTAGTTAATTATTAAGTAATTCATTAAAATAAGGCTATTCTATTGAATCTAGGACGAATAATTTAAAAATATAATACGTCGAATAGCAATTCAAAAATGAAAATGTAGGTTTTATGTTTCCATTTTGCCATACTTTAAATTTCTTCATTCTCTCAATTTAGAGTCTTTCAATAGTTTTCTTCCTCTTTAACTCAAACTATCCCCAAATGTCGTGCAGGATAAGCTATAATTCTTGACATATCACTCCTATCAATAAATTGTAATGGATAAATTGATATATATTTTTAATAGAAATAACAAATTTATGAGACTTTTAAACCGTTCGATGTATTTAAGATCAAAATATTAAATGTTCAGTTGGATGTTAAACTTGGGACAGATATGATTATGTTTGTAAAAAAAAATATAACAAAATAAACTTGATTTGACATAGTTAGGTTTAGGCTTGGCAACGGGGAGGTTCGGGGATGGTTATGGCATACCCATTACCCATCCACCTTCGTGGCGGTTATTAACCATAACCATCACCATTTCTATTTCGGTGATAAATTTCGTTCCATCCCCATACCCACCCGGTTACGATTATAACCGCTCCTTCTAACGGTTAACCACCAATATGCAAGAAAAAAAAAGGAATGAAAAATCAAAAATGCATACACATTCATTCATATGAAAATTTTCCAAATCTAATTCCAAACAATAGTAACAATAGCATTCTAGAACACTAAAAGCACTTGTGACTTGTTCTTGAAATCAAAATACAACACAAAACTAGCAAGGGGGAAGGATCGAAGCATTTAAGCAATACTATAAAACATGAATCTCAAAGTCTTAAGTACTGAAACACTAAACAAAATGAAACTGATAATTGAAATAGAACAATCGTTCCTTCTTCATACATAACTAGTCTGAATCTGATTAATGATGTTTTTTTATGAATGATGGTCGATAGATGAATTTATGTTTTGCGATTCTGAAAGACAGAGTTAAGAGATAAGGTTTCTTAAAATTAAAAGCAAAAGTATTGCGTTGAGACATAGGGTTAAAATGTAAGTGGGTTGGGACAGTCAAATGTATTGGGCTTTATTGCTTTAATAATATATGGGTAAATAGAGGGTAAGTAACGGGTTGATGATGGTTATGGGTATGGTTACGGTGATGGTGCGGTTACTTCGAAACTCATAACCTAACCTTACCCATTCGTAATGGTTAACGGTTATAACCATAACCACAAAATACCCAGTCAACGCGGTTAATAACCGTCAAACTCGGTGAGGGTACGGTCGGTTTAACAGTTAAACGGTCAGAATTGCCAACCCTAGTTAGGTTTTAACCTCAATGGCCTTATTATTCTTATTCAATACATCAATCAATATTTTTTTAATTCTCCAACAACTACCATGTATCTAGCATAAAAAAATAAAATGTTCAATTGATGTTCACTTAAACCCGATAATTGTATATGTGAAAATTTAATATTTTATAATAAACTTTATTTGACATACGTAATATTAATCCGATCACCTTGTTATTTTTTATAATTTTTATTTCTCCAACAACAATCGCATCTATAATAAAACCTTAAACGTTCAGTTAAAATAACCCTTAGATCTAATAAACTTATATATGAAAACAACAAAAATATTAAATAATTTGAAGAAACATAACATGATTGAAATGCTTGGAAACTTTGAGTGTGATGTGCATCAGCATGAGTGAGTAATGTTTACCGATTTAGTTATAAAAAAATTATGTTTATTGATTTTATTATTTTATGTAACATTGAATATTAGATGAATTTTTTTTATGAAAATACAAATATAAATGATGTCATTAGATTCAATAAATTATAATGAATAACATTCGAGAATGAAAAATTATGTTCCGAGTAAAATATGAAATTTTCTGAAAAAAATTTAATTAAAAGGGGAAATCAGGATGTAAGAGACAGAGTTTGGAAAATTGAAATAAAAAAATAAAGGGAAAATTTTTATTGGAAAAATTATATGGAAGAAAGAATATTTATGGAATTTTAAAAAAATTGGGCTTAGAGCCTATCAACTGTATGCTAAAGATTTGTGTAGCAAAAAAACTTAAAGGGGTTATTTTATCTTCTAAAGTCAAGGAGAGGCCAAAAAGTTATAAAAATATAGATGTGTCAAAAGAAATAAAAACATAAATGTATATTACATTGTTTAGATATTATAGACTTAAAAAATAAATGTATATATATATATATTTCAATAAAATTATACATTATGTGTCAGATTAAGATTAAAAATGAAATTTAACTAAGGAAAAGAGGAAATGAAGTTACATTTGGGTGTGGGTGCCATTTCAGCTATGAAAATGGGTCCAATAAACCAATCCCAATACTAGCACCCATGGCACCCTCCCAAATACGGAAATGAAGTTGCTGGTCAAATTAACCACCAACACTCCAACATTGTATACTCCAGCTCCCATCCCCATGATGAATCTACGGCTAATATAGATATTAATGAATTTCATAAGTTTTTAGATATTCATTTCAAAAATATATTCATTTTGAAATGATTGCTTTTGTGTTTGGTATATAAATGAATATATATTGAATTCTAAATTTTGAATATTATAGAATTGAAGTTAGTTATTGCAATTCCAAAAATTTGAGCTACTAATTGTAATAAAATAATATATTTATCTTCACTTAGTAATTAATCTGTTAAACTGTTATTGGGGTTGTTAACTTGTTATCCTTCACAAGAATTTTTTGGGGATTGTTAAACTGATTAGGTAAGAGGATTAAAAAATCATAATTTCATCTAGTGAGTATGGTGATGAGGCGGAATACCTAAATTCATTTTCGATTTATCCTTAATTTTTTGTAAGTATTCTTTATATCCGTTTTATAATCTGTTTATTATAAATATTACTTTATTTGATCAAATCGGATAGGATAAAATATCTAGTAACATGCAGGAATGACTAATGAAAACTAACTAATTGGGCATTTTCAGTATTGGGCTACCTGTTTTCTGGGTCAATCCCCATGAATAATGCTAAATAGCAGTGGTTGGGCCGGAGAGGAAAGTATCAATACGGTGACAATAAATCAAACACGACTTCAATTCAATTCAGGGGCATTTCAATTTCACCTCATCGCCGGCGTCAATTAGGAGTTCACAGTTTGAGCTCTTCCGCCATCGAAATACAGTGGCTCCCTAAATCCAACACACGCACATTCTCGGTGATGCTATCAAGGTATTTGCTTCTTCCTTTCTTCAAGTAGCAGCACTATTAGTTAGTGCTTTTCTCCAATTCGGACTCTAATTCTGTGCCCAATAGTTTCAGTTTCATTAATCTAGGGTTTCAAATTAGTTGTTGGAAGTCGGAGGGGGGAGAAAGATGGATATAATTTCCCAATTACAAGAACAAATCGATACGGTGGCTTCTCTTGCTTTTAACTCCATCGGAACGTTGCAGAGAGATGCTCCGCCAGTGCGGCTGTCGTCCAATTACCCTGAGCCACCGCCAGCCCCTGTCAACCCTTCAGAGGATATTGCTGAGCAGCCTAAGCAGATGGGCACTGCTCTCGTCAAAGCTGCTAAGCAGGTTAACCACTGAACTCCCCCTCATATGTGATTCTTTTCAGTTCTCAGTGTTGGTAAGAGTGGGTGGATTGTTGTTGTGATAGTTTGATGCTCTGGTGGCTGCACTTCCACTGTCCGAGGGTGGTGAAGAAGCTCAATTGAAAAGGATTGCTGAGCTGCAGGTTTGAAAATTATGCTACTCTTTCAAGTTGTTGTCTTTGGCCCTTGCATCTTCAAGGGTCCTTTCTCCTTTTTGTTTTCTTGTTTATGAAACTTGTGCGTTGTCGTCAATTCAATTGTGTACAGGCTGAAAACGATGCTGTAGGTCAAGAACTCCAGAAGCAACTTGAAGCTGCTGGTGAGTAGTTTTTCACTTGTCTTTTTTTTTACGGGTCAATTCATTTTGCCTCTCGTGTGAAAGATATCTCCCAGAGCTAACCTTGGTGATTGTTTTATGTTTGGTGTGGATGCAGAAAAAGAGTTGAAACAGGTTGTGGAGCTATTTGGTCAAGCGACAGACAATTGCTTGAACCTGAAGAAACCAGATTAGCAGACGCTACATCCTGTAAGTAGAGAGAAAATGAGGACAGAGGTTCTGTGCAAATACGAGCAAGCGTGGTGGTTTTCTATAGAATCCGTTCGTTCAACTCTTGGCAAAGCTTACTATTATCCCCTCTCAAACATTGATAATCTTAGGGAAAGCTTTATGTAGTAGTCTTTAGGAGCTGCTTCAGTTAGCTCTTTCTTTCCGCCCCGTTCTACTGTTGCCTACTGGTATTCAAAAGTCTTATCTGTGTGTCAATATATGTTGGATTTTATGTTACTTAGACTTGTTCAATCTTCCTTGGGATAAAATAACATTAAGATTGGGAGATTTAGTAACTTTAGTTGCTTATATTCGGTTTTGGTTGTTTATAACATTATATGTTGTGGTTGTGATGACTCTACCTCAGTTAATCATGGCTTAACTCATGATTATTTTAATTAACATTAGCTCAAAATATTTTGATCTAAGTTGGAAATGAGTTAGGAGAGTGTCACTGAAGAATACCAAGCTCAAGTTGAGCTCGGAAGGTAGTGACACTGTTTCGGTAACTAAAGTGAGTTAGTGAGTTGTGTAGGTGGAAGCTGGCTTTCTGACTTCCACTCCTATCTGAGTACAAATTTGAGTGGATAAGAATGGTTATATCCCCATGGATCGTCACCTTTCATTTCCCTTCAAAAAGATAATTATCTTTTGATTTTAACCAAAAGATACGGTCCAGAAATAGCCAAATAACACATTTTCCCCTCTTTTTTGTTTGGATGGACACACCTCTTCGTGAAGGGGTGTATAAGGACGACCACTCTAATATAAATAGAGGCGGAGTGGCTTGGAAAAAAGAGACACGAATGCTATATGCATTCTCCATACAACACATAAAACATTCAACACAGAAAAACACTTTTGTCATAAAAATGGTGGAACAATCTTTCTCCTAACGCTCTTAAGGTTTTACTCTTATTTCTTGAGTCTAAGAATATGAGTGGTGATGATCTTATCCTCGGGGGAGATTTCGTGTAATCCAAGGCTTATAAGGGTCGAAATACTCTTTTTTGGAAAGTGGTATTCACGATTCCGTCACAATCCAAGATCCCCCTAGGTTCTATGGAACATTGTTGTGCACGAAGATCTCAACTTGGGTATTTTAAAAAAATGATTCCTAAGGTTATATAGATTTAAGTAGTTCTTGTAACTCTCCTACTTTCTGAGAACACAAATGAATTTGTGTTATGTCAATAAAGCTTCGTTTCTAGGAAAACAACCACCTTTTTATACCCGTTATTGAATCATATCTCCAACAAAATATATATATATATATATATATATATATATTCCCTATTAGCCCCTGTTTACTATGAATTTTGTTTCATTTCTAAATTTTAGCTAATTTGAAATTTTAATAAATTGAAATAGAAAAGAAATTAAGAATTAAAACTATATTTAGTTACTGTAAAGTGAACATTTAAAATTTATTAAAAGAAATAGAAATTGCGTTTAGCTGTCAAAATAATACAGAATATAACATCTCTTTTTAATTCAAAACACCTAAATGTAGATGAAAATCTAAACTCTATCAGTTATTAATATTGTGATTAATTTTCGAAAAAAAAAACATTATGACTACGTCATGTATGATTTGCAATGAGACGATGACACATAAGAGATTCAAAATCCCAAGAACATGAATTTAAAAGAAGACTTTACAATAGAATTAAGATTAAAAGATAGCACTTTGAGTTGGAAATATAGAATGTATATATGGATGTGGGATCATAATCTCAACAAATATATAGTAAAAATAACTTTAAAAATTTGTCACATAAATTTGTAAAAGGCTCTTTTTAAATTTAAAAATAAGTGTTTTTTTCAAAAACTTTTTTATCCACAAATTATTGTAAAAAATAATTTTATTAATTATTTTTAATTTTGTATGTTACTCAAAATAAATTATGACTTTTATAAATGTCATTTATTATAATTTTTGGTCAAAATAAAAAGAAAGTTTGAAGTGAAGAAGATGAATGAAGGGAAGAAGAAAATTCATCAGCGTGGAAGAAAATAAAGAGAGATTTTTGGGCTGTGTTAGAGATAGTGAAAGAAATCAATTAGGGGTCGTTTGGTATGGAGGAATGAAAATGGAGGAAATGTGGAAATTGGGAATTGAGGAATCAGAGTTTGTGTAATTCCAATTACATTGTTTGGTAACGAGGTTTGTAATTCAAATGCAATTCTCAGTTTGTTAGAAATTTATTGTGCAATGACCATGATGCCCTTATTTGAAATCCAATTTCAAGACTCGTCATCTTTTAGTTAGCAAAAATTCGTTTAATACTCGTATAATACACATATACATACCATATGCGTTTAGAACTTCCGTTCTCGTACTATTGTAGAGCCGTTTAATTTTAAAATTTTAATATTTTCTAATTGTTGCCGAAATTTTAAATGTATTGCTATGTTGAAACAATGTATGAAACTATGAACGTATTAATATTGTACCATACTCATACCATATCTTAATAAATATAAATGAGAATAAATCCGACACCTACCACTCCTTTTATTTATCAGGGAAGAAGAATTAATATTTATACATATCTACAACCATATATTATAATATGTCATGGCTAATCATATAGTTTTTCCAAATATGCATTACATAATTGCAATAATATATTACATGCTTTGGCTAATCAAACCAATATCTCACTTTTATTCCCCACCTCGATTGTTATAGTCGTTATAGCCGTAAAGGAAGTTGGGGGTAATAATGACAATATATATCCATTGTTTACGAAAACTCAGAGTTTTGAAGAAAACATCCTCAACACCATGTATTTGAAAAAGGCACATTTGAGAGGAAATGTGGGGCCAGAGGAAAAGTGTTTTCGTAAAACACTGACCAATTAAAACTAAACAAACAAGTGTTTGTTTGTTACTCTGAGTTTTGACAAAATCCTCATAATTTCCTCTATACCAAACGAGGCCTTAATGGGAAGATATAAGGAAACGTGATCTAAAAAAGAATTGAGGGGAAAAAAGGAAAAGAGAGAAACAACTTGGCAGTGAAAAAAAAGGAAATTAAGTGATAAAGTTGGAATAAATAATGGTCATGATTTATATAAAAACGTGATTAAATTGGTCACGGATTTTAAAATTCGTGATAAATTAGTTTTGAATTTAGAAAATCGTGACTAATTCATCATGGATTTCTAATACACTATTAAAAATTCGTAACTAAATGTAGTTTTTTTTAGTGTTTCAAGAGGTTTTTAGTTAGAACAATGCCGGTTAATCAAACTTAAATATAGTTCATATAACATGATTTTTCTTTCAAAAACAATTTAGTTGGAACAATTCAGAATACTAATAGTGTTTGGTTGGATTGGACATATTGATCAAATCTAAGTATAACTAAAAACATGATCATTCTTTTACTAATCTTTTAACGGGATAGTCGATGTTCCATTTTTGTAGGTTAATCAGGTTAGAGTCATTATCTAATGACCAAATAGAACACTATTTTGGTTGAGTCACCTGAATTACACATATCCATCAAACATAAGCTCACTCGATTTCAATTCGACATATCCATCAAAGCTAAGCAGTTCATATAACATGATTTTCTTTCAAGATTCTTTTAATGCGCCAGTTGAGATTACAATTATAATTATGCTCAACTATTCGTCAAAATAGTTTATTGTTTCCTAATACTTCCCCAACTCAGCACATGTGAGAAACAGTATGTAATATGAATATATTTCATTATGATATATAAGCATATATAAGTATGAATACTTGATCAATTGATGAAAATTAATGCTCATGTAGTTTTCAATCTTATATATTTTTATCTTTTTATTTTGTCTTCTTAGCTTATTCGCTATTCACTACTCTTAACTATAACAAACAATAGTTTAATATACCATTGCATGGGTATAACATGAGAAAAATTACATGGTCACTTTCTTATAGTAACAGAAAAGTTCATTATATGTTGTCCTTCCTTTCATTAACAAATTATTTGGTTGGAATTATTGATTAAAATGTATTTTTCTTTCATGAATATAATTGGGGTGTTTGTGGATAGGATTTGGATTAATCATCGGGTAGGAAAGTTGCAACACGACATGGTGTTGTCTTTTTTTACATGGTGTTTGTCTTTGGAACATACACTTTGCTTCCTTATTGAATATTTTAGTGTTGATTGAATTTAGTAGTTTTTATTGCCAGTGTTTTTGTCAATTTTTCTTTAGTCGTTAATCAATTAATGATTTCTTTGGTATTTATCCACTTTGATACTTTATAATAGTTCTTCTTTGGTCGCATGGATAGTACTTTAATAGAGTTGACTTTATTATTATTAAATTCGTTATTAATGGAATTTGGTTATTTTAAGATAATAAAAGTAATGACAAAGTTTAGTAAATAGGTAATAAGAGATTATTTTGAAATTTTAAGTCTCCGAAATTTTAAGTCTCCCTCTTCACTAATTCCAAATATGTTAGTGATGGACTCAATGTAAAGGTCTGTGTTTTTGTTGACGGGGAAGGAAGTCCTCTGACTTCATTGAATGTGAAGCTGGGAGAAGGATTTGATTATGTTGTTGGAATCGACTATCCCTCTACTCAAAGTTATGGTAGGGATATGCCTAAAGGGGAGCTCCAAAGAGTATGGAGAAGCAGTGGTGTGAAAAGCCAAAAGCTCAGGTTATCCAGAACCAAGGTGATGTTGTTCCTATTTCCTCTTTGGTAGTTGATGAGGGCGGTAAAGCCCTTTTCAAGTCACTAAGGACGAAAACCAAGCTGAGATTCTTGATCAACAAGTTGATCGACTGGATAAGGAGGGTCAACCTGCTAAAGTTAATGTTGAGGGCCAGGGAGAACTATTTGATATTGAAGAAAATGTGGATGAAGAGATCATTATCGATGATAGGGTATTCATGAAGAGTACGGCTGGTGCTTCACCACAGTCTGTTTCGACTGCATCAAGTGATGGCCCCTACGCAGTTAAGCCTACATTTGGGAACTATCTCAGTCACAGTAAGATACTGCCAAAACGTGGTCGTGGTAGAGGAGGCAAAAAAGAGGGGAAAATGTAAATTAAGATACTAGTATGGAATATGTACGGGTTTAATTCCCAGCAAAAGTATGTTACGTTTCAGTCTATAATTAGTAGGGTTAACATTGATATTTTTGCTATACTTGAACCTCGTGCTAGGCTCAATAAAATTAATGCTCTTTTTGCTTCTCGGTTTCCTAGCTGGTTGGCCGAATTTTGCTTTGTTGGTACTTGGGGGAAGATTTGGTTAATTTGGAAGCAGGGTCTTCAAGTCTCAGTGCTCTATAAATCCGCCCAGCATATTCATATTATGGTTGATCGGGTTTATTATACTTTTGTTTATGCAGATACAAATCTTGTGGCGAGGAGAGATTTATTTTCAGTCTTGATCTCTTTAATCCCTGTTGGTAAACCTTGGATGGTTTCAGCTGATTTCAATGCTATCCTCAGCATGAAGCATTTAAATGCCCTTCTTTGTATATTGGAATGGAATATTTTAAGAAGTGTGTTCGTGATTTTCAATTGGAAGATCACACTTACTCAGGCCCAAAGTTTACATGGATGATCCCATTGTACGCCTTCTTGACATGGTGCTCACTAATGTTCACTAGTCCACTACTTTCAACACAAGTAGGGTCTTGATCTTCCTTAGTAGTGTTTGTGATCATTGTGCTATGAAAATAGAAACTAAGTTGAATGTGCAGTCTTACCCTAAGCCTTTCAAGTTCTTTTCTTGCTGGGCTGATAATCCTGAGTTTAATGATATGGTTGGAGCTGTTTGGTCCCAAACAATCAGGGGCACTCCCTTTTTTAGGCTTTATCATAAGTTAAAGTTATTAAAGTTCCAGTTGAAAGTTCTGAATGCTAGACATTATTCAAATATTCAAATTCGTGTTTGTGATGCTATTATTTATCTGGAAAGTTTAAAGACTAGAGCTTTCAATTATCCTAATCCTGATAATTTTGCTGCGGTTTAAAATGGTGTTCATGATCTGGCTGAGTTGAAGAGTGTAGAAGAAAATATATCAAGTCTTAAAGCCCATGTTTTCTGGGTTAAACAAGGAGATAGAAATTCAAAAAATTTCTTCAACTATGTTAAATTTGGATGTGCAAAAAACACAGTCTGCCAACTTGTTAAAGAAGATGGGGAGATGTTAGATGATTTTGATTATATATTTGCAGAAGCTGTTAGCTTTTGTAAGAACTTGCTGGGTAGTAACTCTGCAGTTACTCCGTTTGATTTTAATGGGCTGGTTCGTGTGTTTGTTAGTGATGATCAAGCTGAACTTCTAATTGATAGTGTTACTGATAATGAGATTAATGAAGCTCTTTTTTCCATGGCGGATGATAAGTCTCATGGGCTTGATGGCTACACTGTGTTCTTCTTCAAAAGGTGATGGGGTATTGTGGGGCGTGATGTTATGGATGATGTGCACAACTTCTTTAATTGTGGTTATTTACCTAAATAGGTTAATTCTGTGGTTCTTGCCCTCATTCCCAAAAAAAATCAATGTGACTAATATAAATGACTTCAGACCAATCTCTTGTTACAATGTCATTTACAAAACAATTTCTAAGGTCTTGGCCAACCATATGCATAAGGTTCTTTTTGTTGATGGAAGTAAGAATGTTCTGAAGTAGTTACCATGCAATTTCAGGGTTGAGTTATAATGCAGAAAAAGTGAACTATTCATTGCAGGAGTCGATCATGATGAGGTTGCTAGCTTGGTTCAACATGTTGGTTTCCGTTTCGGGAATATGTCGTTTTGATACTTGGGGGTTTTCTAAGTGCGGGGAAGCTAAAAAAGAAGGATTTTCGTGTCGTGGTTGATAAGATAACTAATAGAGTGACTGATTGAAAAGCTAAAATGCTCTCATATGCAGGCCGGTTGCAATATTCTTATTGCCTAAATCTCTACTTAAGGAAGTGAAAATCATATGTACTAGACTCCTTTGGGGTACAAATGAAGGAGGAAGGTCCAAATTCTCCTGGAAACACTTGGCTTTCCCAAAAAAGAAAGGTGGTCTAGGACTTAAGGAGCTAGTTAGCTGGAATTCAGCAAATGTGATTAGGCATTTGTGAAATTTGTTTGTCAGAAGTGAATTCTTTTGGGTTGCTTGGGTTTAAAACTATCAAATTAAGATGTTGGAGCTTCAATTCCTCGATTAGGTCTTGGCATTGGCATCGTATCATGAAGTTTAGAGCCGTGGCTTCTGCTTTTCTATCAATGAATAGGCGTGGTGATAATTGTGTTTGGGGAGGAAAGATCATGAATAAGTACCAAGTAAGATTGGTTTGGGAGTCAATCAGACCCAAAGCTGATAAAGTTGGCTGGTCTTCGTTGTAGTATTCCTAAACACAACATGATAACTTGGCTTATCATTGAAGGAAGAGTTGCTACCGGCAATGGAATCATTAAGTGGGATCCGTTTGCTGAGTGTTTCTGTCCTCTTTGTGAGGTTGCTGATGAAAGTCGTGATCACATTTTTGTTGAATGTCAGTTTACTAAAGCTGTTATGCAGCGTGTTTTGCCAGAAATTGAAGCCCTCTGTCCTCAGGATGATTATCTTAAGGAAGTGTGTTTTGCACTGGAGAGGTACATCAATTATCTCAAAGAGTAAGGGTTTGAAGTAGTGTGTTTTGATGAGTTCCATATGGCGGGAAAGATATGCTCGTATCTTCCGCAATCAGACGAAGACTGAGAATGAAATTTCGAGTAGGATTATTGAGCAATTTAACCGGTTTGTCTTCTTTAGTAGTTTAGTTGATAATCTTTGTTAATATCTTGTCTTCAAACTTTGTAGCTCCTCTCGAATTTTTTTATGGAATAAAAATAATCTAATTTCATCGATAAAAAAAAAAGATCTTCAGATTCTACTTGTTAGTTTGTTCCTTTTGAATACAAAGTGGGTGATTCCTCATTTTGATCACACTCTTCAATGTTTCATGTACCTCCTTGTTTTTTTCTGCAGATCGTTGAGTTAGCAGCAAAGTTAACTTCTAACGAATGATAACTTTCATCTCCTCATTCTTGGCGCTTTCCATTATGATATTTTGTGGTGATTCTTGTGAAGCTTTGGTGGGCGCTTTGAATTGGGCTTTGTACTTCGATTTATGAGTTGATTAACTTGTTATTTGTGCTGATTAAGTGGCGCAATCAGCTATAGATGATTAGTTAGTTACTAAGTCATGCAATTAGCTACCGATTATTATAACTAGTTAAAAATAATTATGACTAGGTACAAGGTTCATCAGAAAATTCTTTGCTGAACATAGAGGTTACTAATCAGACGGATTGAGAGGGTCATAAATTGGGTTAGTTAGACTACAGGTTAGACGAGTTACGAATTATTTAATGACAAACTATCAAATTATTGCTTTATCACAGCCTATTGGTTCATAGAATATTAGGTTGAGAGGCTGGCTTGATTCGGGTTATCCATAAAGTCATAATAAATTTACAAAGCATAGTATGAAAATGTAAAAAACTATACATTTTATGATTTGTGGAACAGTTTAAATTTTAGGTGAATATATTTTGTGTCTTCATTTTATTAATATAATACAGAAACTAAAAACTAGCTAAGGCTGATCATTTCTATTTTGTTTTATTAAAAAACTTTCATATTTCCGACTTATTCAATACTCTCACTATTATAATCTAATTTTAGTCGTTCGTTTTGATGTATGAATATGAGCCTTATATTTTTTATACTAAATTTTTATTGTTTTATAAAACAAATTTTTTAAACGCCACTTGATTTAATTGTAATTAATATTGGACATCCTTCAATTATTTATTTCACACATTGGTATACAAATATAGTTAATTATTATATAAACATCCAGACATAATCATTATAATTTTGAAATAGAAAATTCATGTTCAATTTTGATGAATGTATCATACTTTACACTTTTGAGTTATCATATATTTCAGTTCAGTCGGGGAAACGATGAATGTATCATACCTTATACTCCCTTCTCTATAAGTGGGGGTTTGGTCAACCTAATTAACTTTGCAAACTAACCAATCATCCACTCTCTATAAATTCACTAATTCAAACCTTCCATAGCAACAACTCACACAAAGAAATATTCATTCCCAAAGAAGAAATTCATCAAAAAGATGGTTGCAGCAATGTTCCTCATCATCAGTGATGAAGCTTGCTCTCATTTTCGGTCTACTCGGTACGAAATCTGAGACCTTCAATCTCCATTCGTTCATAGTTTCATTATGATAAGTTTTAGTCTGTATTTTCTCCAGGAAATCGATATGTTTGATTATTGACACATTCGTTCTCATCTTAAACAATAATTTTTGAATGTTTGGATACTTCAACTTAATAAAATTAATAATATTTTGTGCATATTTAGTTTCCTTGATTTCATAGACCATTTTACGTTGTTTTGCATATTTTTTATGCATTACATGTGTTTTATGTAATCGGGATTGAACCAAGATGGAAATAATAAAGGACAGAGCAGCAGTCCAAAAGTGCTTACACTTTATCGTGTCCAGCGGCATGTATAAATCATCACACGTTCGTTAAGTCTCCAGGTTATTTAATTTGACCACTGAATTAAATGGGCTTAAATAGTTATTCAAGCAAGCTTAATTTTAATGAAGTTATTTAAGGTTGGGGTTAGGATTTCTTTATTCAAAACCCTAATTTTAATGAAGTTTTTGGTTATATTTTTCTTCATTTGATTCTATATATAATTGGTAAATAAAAAGTCTACATATTAAACGTAAATTTATAAAAAAAAATTCAAAAATGAAAAATTTATTGGTGAAAATAAGTTGAAATATTAATTGATGATATTAGGTTTACCAATTTAAATTCAATTCACAAACTTAAAATGATTTGTAAGTATAAAAATAAAAATAAACTGTATGATATATTAATTATAATTAAATCAAATGATTCTTAAAAATTTGTTTTAAAAAATAAATTAAATTTTGAAATTAACTAAAGCAAACATGTGAAATTTAATTTCATCAATAAATAACTAAAATTAATTTTTAATAATAAAAATATTCAATAAATCGAAAATATCAAAACCTTCCTCTTTTACTTTATACTTTCTTTTTTTGTTTTTCTATTTCTATTTTCTTATTTTCCATTCCCTCACGTTTTGTCATATTCAATTTCCCTCAATTTCCACTCCCTCCCGCACTTTCAAATTCTTTTTTCTCAAACTTTCCCCCTCTAGTTCTCTTTGTTGGTCATATTTATGGTAATACGAAGAAATTTTAATATTCATAGAACTTTTCATTAAAATCTATTGAGGAAATTAATCATTTGGTTATGATCTATATAAAACAATTTAATGTTATTGGATGATGAGAATATTATTTTGATAGTTTTAATGCAAGTTTTTTATAAAAATTATTATATTCAATTATGTTATTCTATTTATTCTGGTTACAAATTGGTGTGGTCGTGAATTTATAATTGGATAGGTTGCATGTTGTTGATTTTTTAGTCGAATGGGTCATAGGTCTGCCTGTTTAGATTGGGTGGCTGGGTCCATCAAGTCGGACTAGCATTTGCCAGTACTTGGTAAATGTCCACTACAAACATGTTGAACAAGTCGCTTTCATCAGATGGTTGACGGATGACTGCTAGAATGTAGAGACTAAGTTGAAACTGTTAATACGGGTTGTTGGTCGATCATCGAAAATTTGCCGATAATAAAAATATGTTATGAGCTTTTAAACAACAGTGCATTGGATTCGGTATGTGTATACGAGATGCAACTGGAAAACTGATATGCTTAAGGATTTTCACCAAAACAGGGATCTTCGATGTTAAGGTAGGTGAGGCTATTGCTGTGCTTAAAGCTATTCGTTGGGCCATACAGGATGGCTATACTTCACGAGACAAAGGACGACACCGAGTTTGGAAAAATCATATTTATGTGTTCGCAAATTGTTACCATCCACGGAATCATTTTCTTTTCATTTTATTTAAAAAAACAGAATTTGGTTCCTCATAAACTAGTGAAACATCTTCTTTATAATCCTACCTGTAAGATATGCACCTCCCAATTAACCACTCATTCGATCATTGATCAATAAAAATCTTCAATGATTTGTAAAAAGAAATCAAGATTCATCCATCAAATATATACGGATCATTGCAATAAATGGTTTTCTTAAAATAAAATGGTTACCGTGTTGGGGCCATTAGGCATTATTAGTTGGAAATTCCAATTCCGGGCCAATTATTTATTTATTATAAAATAGAAAGTCCACAACAGTAGCCTAGCGTATCATCCCATCCGCCTGGACGCAGCTGTTTTGAATGTGAGAGTACGTAGCTTTGGAGTTGGAGAAGAAGAAGAGGAAGAGGAATGAAAGTTCGAGAAAGAAAAAACGCCACTCAGATTAGCACACGTGACCCTCTCCCACCCTTCTCGCTCCTTCTTATTCTCTCCTCCTCTCTTTCTCTCACTTAACTTGTGGGTCCCCTATTTCTCTACCTTTCCCCATATTTTTCAATTAATTTCTACTTCCAACTCACAATTTCCTTTCTTTCTTTCTCTCCTCCTTCCCCCACCTTATCATGATTTACTCCACCCCGAAACTTCTAGAAACAACAAAACCAAGCACCTCCATCTTCGATCTCGTCGTGCAGATTCAGTTCATCATCCGCCTTCCAGATTCCCTCTCTTCGCTCCCCCATAATTTCCTTTCCTCCTCCTCCTCCTCCTCCTCCTCATCATCATCATCATCATCATCATCTCTCTCGCAACAAGGTAAAATAATGTATTCCGAGATCGCTCTCCCACTTCCACACACAACTATTCGTTTCTGTTCTCGAAGATTCATTTATGCTAATAGCCAACCAGCTGTAACTCTCGGTTTCCCCTGAATCTCTTCTTGTTTAGTTTAGAGCCCCACCCCCCTCCTCTTCTCTTCCGTCAGGTTTTTTCTTGGTGTGTTTCCTTTTTGTTTAATTACTTGCTGCGCTTTTTCTTCTCCTAATCAAAACGCCTATTTCTTTTTTGTATTCTTTATCCTCTTCGGTTATCTTGTGTGTTTTATCTGATCTCATGACGCTTTGATAAAATCAGTCAGCGTCGGGACAACACGCCATCGTCACTTTGCTTCGTGGATCTGATAATCTATATCTGTCAATGCCGTCGTCGCCAGTTGAAACTAGCGGCGAACCCCTCGCCATCGCCGTCGCTGCTGGGAGTGCCAGCGGCAGTGGCGGCGGCTGCGGTGGTGGAACTGGAGGAACTGCAGATTCCCAGAGAGCTCTGCCCACTCCGTTCCTTACCAAAACGTATCAGCTCGTAGACGATCCGGCTGTCGATGATTTGATTTCGTGGAACGATGACGGATCCACTTTCATAGTCTGGCGCCCCGCGGAGTTCGCTAGAGACCTGTTGCCTAAATACTTCAAACACAACAATTTCTCCAGCTTCGTCCGCCAGCTTAATACATACGTAAGCTCCTTTTTCTCTATCAGATCTCCCTTTGTTCTAATTTAGTTGGGAGGCTGATTTGGGGTAAAATTTGTAGGGATTCAGGAAAGTGGTGCCTGACCGATGGGAATTCGCTAACGATTGCTTCCGGCGAGGAGAGAAATCCCTGCTTCGGGATATCCAGCGGAGGAAGATCTCCGTCGCGACTGCTGTCCCCGCGGGTAATCCCTCGGTGGCCGCGATTGCTACGGGTGGTCGGACGATCTCTCCCGCGAATTCCGGAGAGGAACAGGTGATCTCGTCCACATCGTCTCCAGCGGCGAACGCAATAATCCTGCGGACGACGAGCTGCACGACGACGGCGGAGCTTCTGGATGAGAACGAGAGGCTGAGGAAAGAGAACTCGCAGCTGAGCCACGAGTTAACTCAGTTGAGAGGTTTGTGCAACAATATAATGTCGTTGATGAATAATTACTCATCAGGTCAGGTTAACGGAAGTATAAGCAACAGCAGTCCGATTCTGTCGGAAGGGAGGCCTCTGGATTTGATGCCCTCAACCAAAGCGGGAGGAGGGACGCCGGAGACGGTTGTGGGTAATGACTCTAGAGCAACGCCGGCAGCGGTGGATCCGATCAGCCCGAGGCTGTTCGGAGTATCAATAGGAGTTAAGCGAGCGAGGATAGAGGAGGAGGAAGAGGAGGAGGTTGAGGAAGAAGAAGAATTGGGGGAAGAGGAGGAAGAGAATAGTAAGGATCGGGTGCTGGAGCTGGAGGAGAAGCCGGGTGGATCAGAGGTGAAATTAGAGCCGTTGGATCGGAGTAATAAAAAGTGCTCTGCCTCTAATGATCAGAATAAATCATGGTTGGAGCTTGGGAAATGAATCATCATGTCATGTGATTAACTGATGGACTGGAAAACAAAAAGGTCCCGTTCTGGTGTTTATCTGACGGAGAAAGCGCTGATGTTGGTGACGTAAGGGCGACGCGTGTCCAGGAGAAAGGGGGCGAAGCTGGTGGTGGTTTTGGGCATGAAAGACGCCGGGTGTTGTGTTGTAGGAGCAGCAGGGTAACTGGGCAATGCGTGTCTGGTCAATTTTGTAACTTGTTACCAAGTGGTGGTGTGGTGGTAGCAAAATTTGGGGGGATTAGGTAACAACATTTGGCGGATGAAATTGGTAGTACAGGATTGTATATATTATAATTTAAAGTACCTGGTCCAGCTTGGCCATTAATTTTAATTGTATTTATTTGTTCCCAACTCCCCCAACAAGTTGGAGCAAAAACTTGGTCAGTGCCTAGTTGTTTTCGTCAATGGAGAAATATGATTTGTTCATCTTAGGTACATTATACGTGTTGTATTCTTCTCATGTATCTTATTGTACGCAAGTTCCATTTTATGTATCGATTTATTCCTTACAAATTTTTATGTTGATACTTGTTAATTCATATTATTCTCATCTCACTCTGGAAAAGTTTGTTAGTATTTGGGTACTTGATTTTTTATTATTTTATCGGGTCCTTGTATATATCTCTATGGATGTAAGAGAAAATTTACTCAAAATTAGAATAAATAAGTCTGATCCAACTTGCTAGCCGACGTAATTTCCAAGGATTGTGTAGCAACTGCAACCCTCGTCAACTCCTCATACAATCTCACCCACTTAGCTCAATCGCACCAACCCAGATCATTCCTACCAAACTTCCACAAATTAGAACACTCTTTCACAAAACAGCCCGGAGACATCCACTCGCAGTGTAGAGACTACTCACTCGTGCTCTGGTTGCAATTGACCAAGACCGCTACTAGGAATTTCGTTCCACATGAAACTCCCCCCCCCCCCCCACCCATACCTCTAAGTGCTTTCATCATGTCCCATCTAACCAAATTAAATTGCACTTGCGAATATTCGAGACACCCTTCAATACAACACGACACTAAATCTTCTCAATATGCTTAATGACACTCACAAGGGTTTGGATTCGGGAGATCGATTTAAAGCTTTTTATTTATTAAAGATCTAATTTAAGTTGGATGTTCGTTTGGATTTTTAGGGTTTATGTCTTTAAATCTAAGACTGAAGGGCAATCACCTATAAAAGGAGAGATAACAGAAGCAAGAAATAAATCATCAACCAATACCCTAACCGAATAGAAACCGATATACCCGATCATAATAGAAATATGACACAATGATTACTTGATTTCCGATCAAAATGGTCAACTAGTTCACGGGAGAAGATGGAAGTTTTATTCATGCAGTTTGGACGAGCTGATTGATGTCCGTAGGAGTGGAAGATACCATAGTGGGTTGGACAGCATACCCTGTTGGATGAGAAGCACCAAAACATTGAGACCCTGTTACAGTTGCCGGAGAGGAACCTTGGGGTGGAATGAGGTGGAATTCGAGCTTCATTAAATTCCAAGATTATATAACCCGAACGCTTGCAGTAGTTATAGAAATTCCGTTTCTTGCAGTGAGTTTGGAGGTGTCCGACCTCGCTGCAATGACTGCATCGCACGACACCAGAAGGAGTTGATGATTGATATGAAGCCATAAATTGAGGTCTCCCTTGTCGAGCAGCAAAAGCTGAGTTAAGATCACACTGAGATGCAATTCCAGAATTACTGGCCGAGAATACAGAACCAGCAGTAGAAGAATTGCCATCAAATGTGCCTGTGTCCACAGGCGTGTCTCAGTTCACACTAAATCCCCAAGCATAGAATCAAAATTATTAGTATTGTTGGATAACAATTGAGAGCGAGTTGCTTCGAATTTCGGTCGTAACTTCATAAGAAATTAGATAACTCTAGACTTGGTTTGCTCATTGACCATTGTTGTATGAACATCTGAAGCCACAGTTTCAGTGGACTGGAGATCCTGTTCAGTCCATAGGTTCCGAATAGCTAAATAAAAGCTCTGAGCATCCAGATCGCCTTGTGTCATTTTTGAAGGTTCATATTCAATTTCCAACACCTGAGACACATTCACCTGCTTATAAGTTTTAGCGAGATGATTCAAGATTGTGGCAGATCAATCAAAGGTTCGGAGTGTGAGAGCAATATTCGGCTCTACCGAGCCTAGAAGCCAAGAGTAAACTCTCGCATTGCGAGATTCCCAAGTTGTTATCTCGGCAGCCGTGGCCGAATCCAGTGGTTTTGTTGCGGTACCAGCCAAGTAAGAGAGGAGTTCTTTTCCAGCAATGAAGAAACAAAATTGAAAAGCCCAAAGCGCGTAGTTCTTACCGTTGAAGTGAATCGAAAGAGAATCAGATGAATCAGCCATTATATTTGACGAAATAGTAGAATGAAATCCAGCCAGAAGAGACCAATAAGATTCAGACCCAAGATCAGAGACGGAACTGATGACAATGATTGAAAAGGATGATAGATGATGAACGATTACTGCTCTGATACCATGAAAAGAAACCGATATACTCGATCGTAATAGAAATATGACAGAATGATTTACGTAATTTCTGATACGAATGGTCGACTAGTCCACGAGAGAAGATGGAAGTTTTATTCAGAGTAGATGGCGGCCGAATGTATATGGAGAAGTTTAAAGGTTTCAAACCCTTCTTACAATATTTATAGTATTATACTCATGGAAATTTACATCTAGGTACCTAATATATAAACACTAACGACATTTAGCAAGTGCCATTCGACGACCACGTGGGTTCAGCCGCTCTAAACTTTCCTCCGCCACTTCTCTCTCATGGAAGCCATCACCGAGGTCCGTCCTCATCCGCCTCTCTCTCTCTCTCTCTCTCTCTCTCTCTCTCTTTGTGAGCTAAAAGCTCAGCTAATGAATCAACGACTGACTGATAAGGTATTGAGATATAGCTCCTATTTCTTGGTCGAAGAAGACCTAGTTCTAGTTTCTTGGCAAGAACAATCCAGAGAATTACTATTGAGAAATTGCCTTATTATTAGCAACAAACAAAATCATACTGGAACCAAAAGCAACAAGGAAATCAATCATACTGCAAGCAACAATTTGGTATGTCCATTACTTAGCTCTGAACCGGAGGTGGGTTGATGAGGTTGAGTCGATCGTCAGGGTTGATTTGTTGGGCCTGATGGGCTTCGTTGTAGCTTATCATTGCTCCCCTCCAACGTAGCGACATTGTCCTTAATGGCGAGCTGGAAGAATCACTCATGGAACATAGTAGCGAGCTCCCAAGTGGCGTCGTCAGCTGGAAGGGACTGCCACTTGACGAGGATCCATTCCACGAACCTAGAACCGTATTAAGTCCACCGTGTGTTGAGGATTGCCTCTCGTTGCAGCAATAGAGAGCCATCGTCGGTGAGATGTGGGATATTGGAGTTGTTCGTCGGGTTTGTAGTGTTGCAGTGATGAAGTAATGATGCATGAAACACTGGTTGGACCCCACTACCTTTTGGAAGCCCCAAGCGGTATGCCACTGGTCTGAGTCGCTTCGTGATTAGGTAGGGCCCGTAGAAATTGCAGCTTAGCTTCTGAGAGGCCCTTCGGAACACTGTATGTTGATGAAAAGGTTGCAATTTGAGGTAGACCTAGTCACCAAAAACATAGGAGACATCACAGTGACCCAAATCGGCTTGCTGTTTCATCCGATTCTGTGCGTTGGAGAGGTTGGCCTTGAGTTCGTTGAGGACATCATTTCGATCAGCAAGGCTGTACTCGACCTCATGGACTGAAGTCGCTCCAGGATGATAGAATGGAATGGCTGGTGGTAGGCGCACGTAGAAAGCCTGGAATGGAGTCATCCCCGTTGAGCTGTGGAAGCTGGTGTTCTACCAGTATTCCACCCATGGAAGAGAGGCTATCTGATGTGATGTATTTTCGACACACCTTTTCTCGTTATAAACTATATTTTTGTGTGTCGAAATGTATTCAAATTTGGGTTTTGAGTACATGTTTGGTTCTCTTGCCCTCGGGGCCGTATTATGGTGTTTGGTATGTTTTTGGTATATTTCTGGTGTCATATGACGTTTAGAGATAAACCAAGACATGACAGGGAGGCCGGAACAACTCAAAGCGTTTGACTTGGGAAGAAAGCGCCACTGTTTAGTAATTTGAGCATAACTCATCGCTCCGAAGTCCAATTGATGCAAGGTCAGCGCGTTGGAAAGATAATTTGTTTGTCTACAACTTTGATATTGACACTATGGTCAAATTCCGTATAATTAATGAACACGGCGTGTTCCTCCGTTGAAATTGCCCGAGAAAGTTACGGGGGCCGAACAGGGCCAGGAACACGGCCGTGTTCATCATGGCCGTGTTCCATATGGAGCACGCCGTGTCCCACCCCCAGACGGGTTTTCAAGTCCTTTTCCTTCTCCAACTTGGTCCAGAAGCCTATAAATACCCCCGAGACCCCTGTGGACGAGATATACTTCATTATACACATATTTTTCGAGCTCTTGGAGAGAGCGAAGGTTTATATCATTCTTTCTACACATATTTTCGAGCTTTTAGAGAGAGGGAGAGTACCAGAGACCGATTGGAGCGAAGGATTATCATCAATTGGAAAAGGAGCAAAGATCGGTGACAGGATTGAGAATTCTCGACGGATCATGCTGTCTTTCCGGGTTGTTCTCATTTCTTTTTCCCTTCTTACTTCCCGAACCATGAGTAGCTAAACTTTCTGTGTTGTTCGGACGACACGAAGCTTTAGCTAAGCTTTTGTATGGATGATTTGATTTATTATTGAGGTTTATTCAGACTTATGATGTGTTCTTCCTAAAACCTAATTTCTGATCAATTTTTTCTGGCCGTCTTGATTGAGTCCTCGACATTGATTTGTGGGTCCGAGAGGAACATAGGTTGATAGGTCACTTAGGAAGAACTCTAGATTATTCGTTAGCTCGAGGGAGGAGCGAATCGTTTAGGCTCTTTGCACGTTTATCGTTGTGGCATTTCGTCGAACATAATTAATGCGTTTTGTTTAGGCGTAGCTTAGCTCGACAGAGGAATCTACAGTTAGACGAAATAGATCCTTAGAGGCGCGAGAGTGATCTAAGACTACATTAGGAAATTGCCGAGCCGTTATAACTTGAATAACCGAGATAATTTATCATTCATTCATGCATTGCTAGCTTTAGTGGATTCGAATTGGAGCAACCTTCATTCCTATTTGAAACTTAATCTCTCGAATTCGTTTAACTTTAAATTGCATACTTATTTGTTAAGTAGTTACTTAAAACAATCCAAAAACAATTTCAACCTATTACTTGGTTTAGTTAGAACGTCAACTTGAGTAATAAAAATATGAAGACCCTAGGGAGATTTACGATCCCACTAGATTGCTCTAGTGGGTATTTGAAAGCGGGGTAAAATCCGTTCATCACTATCCATTATCGTGGCTGTTGGTGAGCAAAGTATCGAAGATATTGCTCCATGCAACCATTCACAACTTCAGTTTGTCCGTCCATTTGTGGGTGGTAAGAAGATGACATCTGCAAGGCGGTCCCGGACAGCCGGAAGCGTTCCCGCCAGAAGTGGCTGACGAAAATCGGGTCTATGTCACTGATGATGGAGTGAAGTAGGCCGTGAAGTCTAACGGTTCCGGCAACGAATAGATCTGCGACACTGCGAGCCGTATAGGGGTGAGTGAGTGCCAAGAAGTGCCCCGATTTGGTGAGTCTATCGATGACGACGAGAATAGCTGTTTTCCCCCCAGAATTAGGTAAACCGTCATTGAAGTCAAGAGAGATATCCGCTCATACCTGCATCAGAATCGGCAACGGTTGTAGGAGTCCTGCCAAAGCGAAGGTATGACTTTTGACCTGTTGGCAGGTATCGCAAACGACAACATATCTCTTCACATCTTCCAACATGACTGACCAAAAGAGCAACGAAGAGAGCTTTTTATAAGTGCGCAGTACTCCGAAATGACCATCAGTTGGTGTTGAATAAAACTCGTGGAGGAGTTCATGTATCTGTGGCGACCCTAGTGGAATGAGGATGCGCCCTTTGTAGAGCACCATCTCGTCTCTGATGGAGTAATGGCCAGGTGAATTGGATTTTTCATGAGTTGTTGCGTTCAACATATAAGGATGACTCTGAGCTGCTAGTTTTATATTTTCCCAAATAGTCGTGTGGGCTATAGATACTACAAGTAGGGTTCCCATCGGCGGACGACGGCTCAAGGCATCGGCTGCCTGGTTTTCTTTGTCGGGCTTGGAAACAATCTTGTAGTCGAAGCCCAACAACTTGGAGACCCATTGTTGTTGTTCTGGAGTGGTAATTCGCTAATCTAGAAGATGTTGCAGACTGTTTAGGTCTGTTCAAATGATAAACTTGCGACCCAATATGTATGGTCGCCAAGTTTGGATCGTCATCACAATTGCTAACATCTCTTTCGCATACGTCAACAAAGTCTGCTTGGCCTTACCCAAAGTCTGGTTCATATAAGATATGGGCTGAGCCTCTTGCATTAGCACGACCCCAATCTCAAAACCCGATTCGTCTGTTTCGATGATGAAAGGAGCTGTAAAATTCAGAATGGCCAATATTTGTGTAGTGAAGTCATTGTAGTTTTGAGAGCCTGAAAGGCTGCCTCTGCCATTGAACCCCACAAGAATTGCCCTTTTCGGAGAAAGTTGGTGAGTGGTCTTGCAATTGCTCCATACCCTTGGACGAACTTGCGATAATATCCAGCGAAGCTGAGAAATCCTCTTAAGTTAGTGATGGTGAGAGGTGTAGGCTACTCAATCATTGCTTGTATCTTATGGAGGTCAACTTTGACTCCCTGGCTACAACTTATATGACCCAAGTACTCCATCTCGTGTAACCCAAATGCACATTTGGAAAATATGATGTAGAATTGGTGTTTGAAGCATGATTACTAGTTCGCCGACAAGTATTTTTCGAAGCCTTAGATCGAATGCGAGAGCTTCACGTATAGATCATCTAGTCAGTCCACGCTAGCTGGGATCCAGGTCTCCTTCGTCAACGCCAGCTAGAGCTCTTGATCGAAGAACGGTTTTCTAGAGTGTTTGGTGGCTAGGGTTTTCTCTCTAAAAGCTTATGACGGCTACCAATAAACTATTAGAGCTAACATGCTATTTATAGAGTTTCTCATAAACCGTAACCCTATTGGGCCACCAACCAACTAACCCTAATCCATCTTGGATTTGGACAATAATCTGGTCCATACTTAAGCATGTGACCTTGTAGGACCCGATCTGATTAGCCGTGGTCCAAACCATTAATTAACAATGTCCTCTAACAAGACGTGTTAACTCCTAACTGGCCCAAATTAATTTCAATTAACTAGGCCATCACTTCACTAGTTCCTATGCAGACTTGGGCTGAAGAACATAAATCCTTCAGCCTCACATTTGGCCTCAGGTCAAGTTCGCACATTAAGATTTCCTTCTTCTCCTAGTTGACCGTTTTGGGAATGTGATAACTTGGAGTAGTTACTCACTTAAAGCTAAAACAATATTTCTTGATACCGAGATTCTTAAACTATTGAAAATAGCAAATGATTGTAAAATAATCCATTTGACCACGACCATGCATTCTTCCAGTTCTTACTCGACCAGTGGCCCATGTCATTGTATCCTGCGTACTAGCAGGAGAGACATCTCCAGTCTTATACCGATCATGCTCCCACTTAATTTGTGACTACCCCAAAACATGTTTTTATAACTCCCTTATCCAGGTGAGCTTTGGACAGAATCAAAGGTAAGCAGTCCTTGAAATGAGATCATATCATACTCATGTTAGAGGAATCCACTAGAAGTGTAAAAGCTTCTGAAAGTCTTTCTGAAGCTAGTCACGTCCAATATGTAGTCCTTATGCATACCCATGTAAATGGAAAAACACAACTCTATCTCTATAGTCCGTGAAACTCACGACTATCACAACCATACTACAAACTAGTCCTTTATGGGAGTTCATGTAATGGTCAATTTAACAACTCCAGATTAGGGACAAATATAGTTGGAAAGGTTCAGTTCACTAATGGGGTTTCATGCATCACGATTTATGATGATGATCCCATTGAACTCTTCCAACTATTTGAACATTTCATTCGATTCTAAATCACAATCAACTGAGAAGCAGGGGCAGAGCCAGCCTTATGTCGGGAGAGGCCACGGCCCCCAAGCAACTGGTGACCGAATGGTGTACGGTAAATTAGAGGGTACATTAGAGATTCAAGAAACTTATATATAGAGTACAATAACAAATTTAAATATAAGAATTGTGCATAGCCTAGTGGTAAGTTGTGTTTTTCAACTAAATGGTTTGGGGTTCAAACCTTATTATTGATATTAGTTTCAAACTATATATTTTATCCTTTTTTAACTTATATGCAGATTTCTCTCTTTAACTTTTTGTACAATTCATCTTCATTTTTTATACACTTAATTTTGCTTCAACTATAATATACTCTAATTTTAGTATATCAAAATTCGGCCCCTCCCGGATTAAATTTCTGGCTCCGCCACTGATGAAAAGGAAACATATTTCCTTTTATTGAAACAATTGGATGTTACAAATCTCATGTAGGAACTCTACTACATAATGTATGTACAAATCTAAGTAGGTCTCAAAGACAATCTCCAACAACTTGTCTGAGTCCTATAGCCAAGTGTGCAACTTTGTGCTCAGCACCGCTTAGAGGTCCAAACAATTGATTGTCAATGTTATCATCCATTGACACTTTGCATAGTCTGATCAAGTGTCTCATCACATTAATATGCAATGACATAGCCTAGGGGTTTTGTTCCTTCAGCTATGAAATTGCCCTATTGTTTTCATAATGGAGCTTTATTTCCTTTTGACAAGAATGGACCACCTCAAGCTCAGTCAGAAACCTCTTGATCTAGAAAGCTTATATTACTACTTCTGTAGAAGATTGAGCCACCAAAATCTATCTGGTGCTCTTCCAGCGTACCAGTCATTCATATAACATGAATGCATATCTGGATTGTGACTTTGTGTAATCATACTTAGTCATTTGGTTCTTGGAATCACTATGCCCTTTTACAGTTTTACAGTCAACTACCTTTCACCATATTTACCAGAAAATAATCATGATATTTACTACACATGCTTATAGTATATGCAACTTGAGATCGAGTACATGTCATGACATACATGACGGATCCCATAACCAGACTATATGGAAGCCTCATCATTTTCTCCTTCTCAGCTTGTATCCTTAGACACTATGCTTTGTTGAGGTGTATGTCATTGCTCATATAAGATATCCCCACTTGGATTTCTTCATACTGAACTTGTCAAGAATGTTATCAATATAAATGTCTTGACTTTGACCAATGAACTTCCTTCATCTATCTATATAGATCCTGATGCTCAAAATGTACTCTATCTCACCCAAATCCTTCATTGGAGTATATTTTTCAAGCCACTATTTATTTTAGTCAACATGGGGATGTCACTTTCAATGACTAGTATGGGTGAATTTTTCAGTATACCTGGTATACCGAAACTTTTGGTGTGCCCAGTTTTTTTTGATAATGTAAATCCATCACCACTGTCCATTTTCGATTTGCGATCTCGACGGTTCATAATGATTCGAATATTAAATTTCTATTTTAGATTTTATTTTTGATTTCAGTTTGCGATGTGGAATTGGATTGTAATTGATTCAAAATTTCATGTGATTTCAAATAAAAAATTTCAAGTGGTTTAATTGAAATTGTTCTTTGTTGTTTTTTGTTGTCACTTTGGGGTGCCATACATGGTGTTTTGTTTGATTTTTCAGTTGCAGAATGTCTCAAGTCTTGTTTGGAAGCACCGGGATTTTTTTAACTTCCTGGATTTTTTTGGAGTTGTGTTTCCTTCGTCTCCCTCTCTTGCTCTATGAGCTTCTGCCTTAGCTTGCTAAAACTCCTTTGTCAAATTGAGAAAGCAAGATCTTTTGTCGAATTGAGAAAACATATGAGATCAAAAATAAAATGTGAAATAGAAATTTAATATTTAAATAATTATGAACCGTCGAGATCGCAAACTACAAATGGACGGTGGTGATGGATTTACGTTACCAAAAAAACCGGTCACACCAAAAGTTTCGGTATACCAGGTATACTGAAGAATTCACCACTAGTATGTCATCTACATATAAGACTAATAATGTTATTTTACTTCCATTGAATTTCTTGGAAACACTAGCTTCCTCTCTTCATATGGTGAAATCAAAATTCTTGACAGCTTCATCAAATTAGAGATTCCAACTCCTTTATGCTTGTTTAAATCCATACATGGATCGCTTAAGCTTCCATATCCAAGTAGATTGGATTACTGTCCTCTTGCCATTTCAAGGAGTTTAAACTTTGTAATTACTTGATTGTAGGTTCTTAGCATTTACTTTCCGAAAGAAAGATTTCTGAATTCACAGTCATAACGAAGTCACCATACTTCTTTGATGAAATTCTAGTACTTCAGACCAATGAGTTGGGTGAACAATAAAGCTTTGAGTATCTCATCCATCCGTTCGCATTTCCTCTACACTATCACTAGTTTGAACAACTTCTTCATCTTCTAACAAGTCCACTAATGTAAGTGGATCAGTATCCATTTGTTCTTCATCATCTTTAATTTCCCCAAGATGAATATTTCTCCCAATTGTTTTATTGGAAATGAATTTACTTTCCAAGAAGAAACCATCATGAGCAACAACAACTTTGTTCTCTTGAGGTTTGTAGAAGAAACATCCTCGTCTCTTTAAGATAACCTACAAATAGGCATTTGTCCAAGTTTGTTGCTAGTTTATCAAAAAGTAGGTGCTTAACATAGATTTTGCAACCCCAAACTTCTAGAAAAGATATCACTAGTGCTATACTAGTCCATATAGGATATGTGTCTTTTCTACAGACTTAGACGAAGTTCTATTCAGTGTACGAATAACAGTTTGCACTACATGTCCCCAAAAAGAGATTGGAAGTTCAATGAAGCTCACCATAGATTGAATCATATCTAGATTGACTTGATTCGTTCGCTTATGAACACCATCACCTATGGTGAACCATGAGGAGTGAGTTATGAAATAAGTGCCCACCAAGTGTTCGATGAAATGCTCCTAAGACAATTCTGACACTAAAGGTTGAATTGGGGTGTGCGCTTGGTCCACACACACCTTACTTCAATCTTGGACTAACAAACATACTTATTCAATCACAATCAAGTAAAAAAACGAGCACATTGGACCTATATCAAGCCACGATACAATCTAAGTTTAAGTAACCATAATCTAAGCATTCTCATACCATAATCAATATCCAAATATATCTAACCCCTCATCTCGAGGGGATCTTACTAGCACATAACAACACCCTAATTTAACAACTAAAGAGTCTAGCCTAACATGATTGAGCTAGCTAAAGGAAGAGAGAATACAACAACATCTTACAAGTGATGCAAAGAAGGTGATGCTTGCTCCAATCATCACTCCAAACTTCTCCAAGTGCTCCAAGTTGGTCTTCTAGGGCTCCAATGTGGTTTACTAGGGCGCCAAGATAAGAGGAAGTTGAGAAAGGAGGAGACTAATTTCATTGCTGAACAATTGAATGAAGAATATGTTTCCTCTCTCCTCCAAAATCAACTTATATATTTCTGCCTGGAGGGTCCACACGGCCTCCACACGCCGCGTGGCCTCTTTTCTAGCCGAGACCTTCATTCTTCAATCTTGCGTTTCTCCGTCATCTGACCTCTATTTGAGCTCTGGTTGGTCTCGTCGGAATTGTCTCGTTGACATCTATCCAACGGATACCTGCAAGCTCATATGTATAATGGGAAAGCGGGTCGAACGGACCAAAATAGTCCGTTTGAGAGACTGTAATAAGAAACCCTTGTTTCTTCCAACCAATCACAAAGGAATGTCAAATCAGCAACGAATAATCATGCTACAGTGCGCATTTGACAGAATCAAAGGTAAGCACTCCTTGTAATGAGGTCATGTCATACTGATGTGAGAGGAATCCACTAGAAGTGTAAAAACTTATGAAAGTCTTTGGGTTACTTTCTGAAGCCGGTCATGTCCAATATCTAGCCCTTAAAATATGGAGTCGGTTACGTCCCATTAATTTTGGCGGCCCTCTTCTCTCTTCAAAATGTGGCTCTGATTATCATTATATACATTTTCTTAAAAACTTAGATGATGTTTTCATATTTTTCTATTAAAAACCAATAAAATTAATATATAACTATGTTTTTATAATTTTGAAAACTATAAATTTTCATCATAAATCATTATATATATAGAAGTTACATCACTCATCAACTTTATAGTCAATTATTTATCATCATTATAACTACAAACACATTTTATCTTTCCAATTTTTATTTTTATTTTTATATTATGAGTTTACTTATGGCAGACAAAAAAATAATTGAAAAAATAACTTTTAATTGTCGTCTGTAATTTTTGACGAGAAAGGCAATAACCCGGTCAATTTATTAATGATGACTCAACGACGATTATAAGAGGTTCAATTGCATTAATAAGCCTAAATGGGAGGTGTAAACTTACAAACGAAGATACATGGAACATCGGTCGTCATCAAAAATATAACATGACCCTTTTTCTTATTCTCCTTTCAAATTATTTTATGTATTTATGGCTATACTTATATAAATAGGAAATTAGGAAATAAGAGAGTCCACAAAGTTTGTTGTTACTATTCAATTTTGTAGTTTTTTTAATTTTTTAAAAATTTGTTGTTACTGTTCCTAGGGGTATCAAAATACCGCGATTGGGGTATTTTTTATAGGCCGCTCCTGAAAAATGGATATCTACCGAAAAATCAATTTTTTTTCTCTCAATTTGAATCAATCCGGCTACTTGGTTTCTTGTATTTAAAGTGATTTGTGTATCTAGTCCAATGATACTATTGTTTCGTACCATTAGGGGAGAGGATTCGGGAAAAATATAAACATCCCCAAGAATGCACAAAAAGCCTTGGATTCCCCGCTACTCAATTAAATCCTCTTCTTTTTTGGAGGATGCATAACAATTTGCAAGCCCAAATCAATTTGAAAAGGTAAAACACACTATAAAATCTATGAGAATCAAACCCTTTCAATAACATCAACGAATAATTTCCCATCGTTGTTTTGCCACTAGGCCGCTAAGAAACTTATGTTTACAGCCCACATTGTTTACTTTTATAATGTACTGCTAAATTGAATATCGTAAAACCAAAAAATTTGAGGCCCCAAAATGTTGAGGCCCTATGCCGTAGGGCTGACCAGCACACCCTATGGGCCGACCTGTGCCCTTTTACAGTTTTACAATCAACTACTTTTCACCATATATACAAGAATAATCATGGTATTTACTATACATGCTTATAGCATATGCAACTTCAGATTGAGTACATGTCACGACATACATGATGGATCCTATAACTAGATTATATGGAAACCTTATCATTTTCTCCTTCTCACCTTGTATCCTTAGACACTACGCTTTGCTGAGGTGTTTGTCCTTGTTCATATAAGATATCCCCACTTTCATTTTTCATACTGAACTTGTCAAGAACATTATCAATATAATTTTCTTCACTTGCACCAATGAGCTTCCTTGCTTTATCTCTATAAATCATGATGCTCAGGATGTACTCTATGAATAGTTTATTATTCTAACAAGTTGTCGGATGTAATTGGATCATGAACTCTGATGGAATTCTAGTCCTCTAGACCAATGAGTTGAGTGAACAACAAAGCTTTGAGTACCTTGCCCATCCTTTGGTGTTTCTTCCACACCATCACTATTATGAACAATTTATTATTCTAAAACATTATCTGATGTAATTGGATCAATATCCATTTTTTGGTCATCATCTTGAATTTCTCCAAGATGAATATTTCTCCCACTTGTTCTCTTGAGGTTTGTAGAAGTAATATCCTCGTCTCTTAAGGATAACCTACAATTAGGCCCCTGTCCAAGTTTGGTGCTAGTTATCGGAAAGCAAGTGTTTAACATAAACTTTGCAACCACAAACTTTTAGAAAAGATATCACTAGTACTATACTAGTCCATATAGGACATGGTGTCTTTTCTATAGACTTAGAGTTTTATTTGTGTAAAATAACATTTTATAGTGCATGTCCCCAAAAAGAGATTTGGAAGTTTAGTGAACCTCATCATAGATTGAAAAATATCTAGACGGACTTGGTTCAACCTCTTATGAACACCATCACCTATGGTGAGCAATAAGGAGTGAGTGAAATAATAATTTCATAACTCCTGCGATGATCTGCAAACTATTGGCATAAATACTATCCATCTTGGTCGAACCAAATGGTTTTTATTGTTCTATCCAGTTTGTTTTGTACTTGATTCAAATTTATGTATCACTAAGTAGATACACATATCCACTTAAATACAAATAGAGGTAATGAAGTACCTAAAAACCTCCAAAAGACATTAAACTTATAGGCTCACATACATCAATATGTATGTGTCCTAAAAGATATGTGGAATGTGAATTTAACTATTGCTTCTTTGTATTATTTACAGTAAAACTCCCACTCAATAGACACCATAATGGCTCCAATAAAATGAAAAAGTTAAACAAGTCTACCGTGTTTAAGGGTATATTCACCTATTCCTTCCATGGTAGACAAGTCGTGTTTAAGGGTACATTCACCTATTCCTTCCACGGTAGACAAGTCGTGTTTAAGGGTACATCTACTTATTACTTCCATCAATTGAACTCTTCCAAACTTATGTTGCAAGTATGATGTACAAAGTTCATTAATCCATTAATCAACTCGCACTTGACATCAAACACATTAAAATTGATGCTCACTTGAGCTTCATTTCCAACGCAAAGATGTGTATCTCCATATGTCAACGCTCTACTTCACTAGTCTCTACTATACAAGAAGTAGTTAAAATGTTTGTAACCAAAAGTATATATTCTATTAACAGTAGAAGTCTCTTCCTTCAGAAATCCATTTTCATTTATAGAGCATAGCCTGTTTAAGTGCTTTGTGTGTATCAAACCTCTCATTCCTTTGTTTAATACTTAAACACGACTACCCTTATCACCATGTCAACCGTGGTTACTAAGAGGTGAATGTACCACCCAGCCGCAAACTGGAAACTACCTTTAGTTTTCACTTGTCCTCCCACTTAAATTACAAAATCATTATGCAAATAATGGGAGAGATTGGTGACTTTTGTACCAATGATGGAGTATGAATTCATAAAACCCACCCATAGTGGTCTTATGAATGCCAACACTAGGCAAGCGACAATCAACCATTGTCATTGAGACTTCACTAATAGTCATCTCTACGGTCATGTGAGGTGACTATTTGAAGCTTGATTGTGCATTTCAAGGATGGTTCCTTTTGTTTTTATTAAGAGCAACATTTGTTCTTAATAGGGGGAGTGCTTCAGTAAACTTTTTCGTCATAAGGATTTGAACGGTGGTGAAAAGATCTACTTGTTGACTAACCAAAATGTTTCAATTAGTACATATCTCAAAATTTCTTGTAAATTAAGAGTCTATGTGTATTTATTTCATTCACTAAATTAATAGAGTCGCCTTGAATGAAATACTTTCCAAGATTCTAAATCCATCAAAATTTTAGTCGTACTTAGGCACTGCTCCACTAAAATTTTGTGACTTAGGTAGACTGGTGGTTGATCATGTGACCATCACAACAATCAATCATGCTTCGAACCAAAACTTTGTCTTTTGTATTCGTTGGGTACGACCATAACGAACTTATGGATCCCTAAGATCCACCCTTACTAGCCAGGATAATCATAAGACCTAGACTATTTGGCAGAAATAGGCCTATTTCTTATCAAGGCATCATAGGTTATTATAGCAAAACATTGCCTCAATTTTCAGTTGGGACATTTTAGGTTTATGTTTGTATCTACATTTGTTAGTGAACTAATCGTGCAACGGATATACACAACAACCTAAAATATGGGTCTAAGAATTTCATTGGAACGCTTGTAGGTGATCGGATCTTAGCCCCCATTCTTGGACAATGTCAGCCTTATTCTTGTTCATCATTGAAGGATCTCCCATCCTTTGAGTCTTTGAATGGCATCCATATCGTCCTTTGTTGTAATTACATGACTTTGTAAACTAATTACAAGATATTCTCTAATCTATCTTGTTAATTAAATAAAAAAAAATAAAAGACTAACATACCGCATATCCCAAAATAAATTACAATAAATAAAACAATACGCAAACTGTATTATCGAGACCTACACGCTCAAGATGCAAGTATATACAAAAACAATATATATATATAAAATTCATTCACTCACTACCGCATGAGTGAATGACCTTAAAACTAGCATGCAAAGCGAATTAACAACCCTAATTAACCAATTTTAGTTAAGGTGACATTTGATTGCGAATAAAACAGATTTTATTCCAGTCAAACTAAATAATAAACTCCTTCATTATTTGAATTGTTTCAACAATAAAATTCATTCAATTTCTATGATTAATGTTAATATTTTTAATTACGTTGGATTTTGTTTTCCTTTTAATGTTAAATTCCATCACTTACAACTCCCATTTAAAATAATAACTCTTTCTTAAATTAAATGAAAATTTAATTATAAATTTAAAATTAATATTTTAATTCTCAATCAAACTAATAATTAAAATTGAAACTCACCCAAAATCGATTCCATAATCGGATTCCGTTTGATAACCACTTTACTTGGTCAAACCAAAATAAATTCTGATCAAACCAAAAATTTATTTATAATACAAATAAATAAGTAGAAAATTATTAAAAAATAAATCAAAATGATTAGACTGGTCTGATTCAACCATACCTTGGTCGAACCATACTGGTTCAATTTGTCTGGTCTGAACCAGACTAGCGCAACCAAAAGAGAACATGACTGCAGGCCAGACCCATTTAGTTCTTATTCTTCCTCATTAAAGGAAAAACAGGCCAAAAGTTACTGGACATAGGCCATGGGCCCAATTCAGCTGACCAAAAAATTTGTGTAGCAAAGTATGATTTCCGTAAACCAACTATTGTTCTGTTTTTCCTTGGCTGCGTGTTCCGGTGTCGTCCGTCGCAGTGGCATCAACCAAGTTACAATATTTATATTCTTAATATAAAAGAACCGGATCAATTTTGGATTCTGTACCCCAAAATTGAATTGTTGCAAGTGTATTGTATTTTGGTTCCGATCAACCAAATACACGCTCGACCGCTAGTATTTATCGAAGTCTTTAGATCGATTGCGATTTGTGAGAGCTTTATGTGTAGCTCTTCTACTTAGTCTACGATAATTAGGTTTTGGATTTCCTTCATTAACGCCTGCTAGAATGCTTGTTCGAAGAACGGTTTTTCATAGTGTTTGGTGGCTAGAGTTTTCTCTTTATCGGCATTTTAAGGTTTAGAATAAACTGTTACAGCTAACAGTATATTTATAGAGTTTCTCATAAACCTTAACCCTTTCGGGCCACCAACCCAGTAACCCTAACCCATCTTGGATGAGGATATTGATCCAGTCCATATTATAAGCGTGTGACTTTGTAGGACTCGATCCGATTAGCCATGACCCAAACCACTAATTAATACTGGCCTCTAGCAAGACATATTAACTCCTAACTGGCATAAATGAATTTTGATTAATCAAATCCAACACTTTACTAATTCCGATGCAGACTTGGGCCAAGAAAATAAATCCTTCATCTTTCACCCACCTCCGAGAAAGAGACCACTTGAAGAGTGCAAGAAAGATGTTAAAGTTGTGCATCGTAATTTTATTGGAATTAAAGATGAGAGGCTATGGGTAGGAGAGTTCTCATTTTTTTTACAAATAAAAAATGATCTTTTTATTAGAACAATCATTTGAGTGATTATATTAGTATAATTAGAAAGCGTTTTTTATCATCCTCAATTTTCACGATTATGATCGACTTTAGACTAAAATAACTAGACACATATCACTACTATCCCTGATTTAAAACGAAAACCAAAACTAAGACAAATCAAGAAACCGTTCTTAAGACCAACTCAACAATTAAAACGAGACAGTACAGTAAACTAAGAAATAACGCCCGAGGGGTGGGGGGAGAGGGGATAGCCGGTCGCACACTCGCCCATGACGGATAGACCGGGTGATCCACTGAGCTTCAACCTTTGAAGAGTTGGGCGAGTCGCCTCAATCTGACTCGCTTATACTTCGAAGCCTAGAGGGAAAATCCCTTTCATGGGTGGCTTTGTTGGCCTTTGACTAATTCCCTCCTTACTAGTGTCGTCCTCACACAACAAGCCTTCACATCCTCGTTTGCGGGGCCCAGAGACATCAAGCATGGCCGCATCTTCACCATTGTGACGATAACCAAACGCCCTATAGGTTTTTGGCACTGGTCCTTCCACACTCGGTGTGGCTCTATCAACCTTCGAGTCATCCATTGCCATGAAAGTCATTTTGTTCTCCTTGTACCTTATATCCGCCTCCTCTGTGTCTTCTTCTGCCCCGGATTCTTTGAGCCATATAGCCGTTATACTATCCTGCTTAGATTGGTCCATAACACGATAAAAATCTCCCCACTTTCGCACAATCTGATCCACTGGGTTGTTAACAACAAATCGTAGTATTTATCTACATGTCCTTGAATTCCATATACATAACATAAGGTTTGAAGACGTTCATACCGATACTCGCATGTGGCGTTGATTGTTCCATAAAGGCTGGCTTTCTTCTCTCTTTGAAGCGGTTTGCCGATATCAAGTTCCACCAGAATTCGCAGATAAGCGCCTGATGTGATTTCTCGTTATTGGTTGGGTCATATTCACGGTATTTGCTCGCAAAATTTCCCAGGAACTCGCCTACTGCTTCAGAAAATACCCCTATGGAAGATCGTGGATTTGAATCCAGAAAGGGTCTCAGTGCAGGTTTACCTGTTTCGGCTCTTCACCTACCTGGAGTTCGTGCAGGATCAGGAGGCTACCATGATATTGCCATGACCCCTCCTTCAGAACTCTCTGTATATCCAGTTTATGATGAAAGCAGAATAGATATCTGCAACCTCGCAGGTCCTACACCACCATTGTGCGAACTAGCTTCCAGCTGATAACCATGGTGTGTTTCATTACCTGGAAATTGATTTTCTTGGTTCCGAGTAAAGCACCAACCAAACAGAGAGGGTAGGCATGAGGCACCGGGGAGGGTACCGATTCCGTTTAAGGGTATTCCTCGTCATCTCTTTCCGCCAAACTTAAATTCTAGACTTGGATCGTGATAAGATCATCGGGAGGAGACTCTTGCAGTGTAATTGTGGTGGTGTCGACCAACGTCGAGCAAAGCAGAGCTTGGTGGTAGGGTACGAGCCAGCGAATCCACTTCCATCGTAAAAAATCGACTCGCTCCTTTCTTCCTTCCTGATTCCGAGGTCGTCACATCTGACCTACGGTCCTTTCTTCTACTTTGCTTTTTGTGCCGTTGAAACATCACTAATTACACTATTACCATTATTATTTATACAAAAAAATGTTATCATTATTATTAGATAGGTTTCACGCTCGCTGATTTGAATTTTTTTCTTACTTTACCATAACAATCTAAAGATACTTTTTCTTCTTATTTATTGATTTTGAATTTTTCTTATTTTATTATTGACAACTGGTAAAGTGGAGTTGCTTCAGTGGTAGAGCGTATGTGTGGTGATCCGTAAGTTTCGAGTTGGAATCCAGTATATCTGGCGAAATAAATACCAATATAATATTTATTTTCTGTCTTCTATCGACTGAGAGTCTCGGACTAGTATGACAAAATAATACTATTGACAACCAAAATAGTAGAATTTCTTAAACAAAAAATTAAAAAATAGTTAAATTGTGTACTTAATATCATGTGTTTTACTGTACATGATATCCAAATTATTATCCTTATGTATCAAGACTTTGACTATATTGAGATGAGATCAATGACCAATCTAGACCTTTAGATTCTCATATGATCTAAATGATCTAAAGTCCTAAATTATTGGGTTAATATGGTCATGTTGTATTTAAATAATTTTGTTGAATAAAATCTATGAAACACCTTGATTTTTTTACGATAAATGACCAAAATGTCCTGATCAGGAAACTTTATTTAATACCTAACTACTAGTAAATCTTCATAAATACTAAAACCAAGTCTCAACATTTAATTAACTGCCTCAAGTTCCAAGTCTATCCTGGCACATTTTGAATCAGCCTCACCCAGCTCTTGCAACAACTTTCAAAACACCCGGCGGGTGGTTTGGAGTTAGTCTAACTAGACATACCATCCATTTGAGAGAGTTAAGATAACACTGTAGGTCTCTAATGACCCAGTATTATCATGACGGCCTCTAGTGGCCCAATAGCTAAAAACGGGACTCTAGTGGCCCAATAGCTTAAAGCGGGACTCTAGTGGCCCAATAGCGAAAAACGGGACTCTAGTTGCCCGATAAACTAAATCTTGGATCTCTAGTGGCCTAAGGTCCTAGGCCGACAATTTGGATCGGGGTCTAGCTAGAGACTTACGTGTTGCTGGATCGTCTACTAATGGTCTAGACTTAGGATAATTTTTTCTTGTTCTCTAACTAGGTAATCATATCATCTTCTAGCTAGCTTAATCATATAGGTACATATAAGCATCATAAGAATAAGAGTAAATGAAATGAACATAAATGAATTAAACGTAACATAAAACATGCATAACCTAACTATAACAACGATAAAAATATCCCCCCTCAAAGCACCCACCTTGGAACAGGATGGTGAGACTCAAAGCTAGAGTCTGTTCTAGAGAGGTGATCATCTTTATGAACCTAAAGACGAGGGTTTAAATATTAAACTTAATCCAATATGAGTTGCAGAAGTCTGGGATGAAGATTCTATGATTTAGAAAAAACCATTTCAAAAGATTCTCTTAACAATGATTATTGGCTAATAATTAGTTTCAACTAAATCACCCTAATATTCGACTGTATGATCTAATTAATTATCATAGAAGAACTGGAATATTAATCATGTCTAATCCATAGACTAGAAAGTCTATATTTTATTTACCAATAATAACAAATTCATAATTTAAATCTTATTTTCTTATCCAATTATAATGAACAACTATTTACTCTATCGGCTTCAATGCTTATCCGCTAGGCTAATTAAGATTCGTCTCATATCTTTAGTCCTATCTAGGCAGTTCAAATTATATCTCACTAAATTGATTTAGGGGTTAATGGGTTAACCACTTTTAATAATTTCTAATCCTACCATCATATCGTGCAACATCTAATTTAAACATGAAGTTAATACTAATAATATATAATCATAATTATACTTATACTAATAGTGTAATTAGTAATAATACTAAGAAATATCTCGTAAAGAAAATTTCTCTAAAACACATTTACGGGTAATTAATGAATTTTTTAAATGAATTTTTGACTCTAAGATCGGGGTTTAACAACCCACCTAATTGTGATCGTCGGACCACATGCGCTGATTGCCACACCACTGTCTCCGATGACCGGATCACCATATCCAATCATCCGAAAGTTTCTTGATCAAATTTTTCAATAACTCTTGACATTTGTTGACGAAAATTATTTCACCCATGTGATCACTGTCATAGGCTTTATGTTTCAAAATTTTTAATTTTTTTTCCTGATAACCATCCTTACCACTTTGTGCTACCGATCATACGAAGTTCATACACTTTATACTAAGAGTTTCCCACGAACTTAAGAATGGAAGATGAAGAAGAAAAGAAGATTATATGTTTTTGCCCAAATTTTCAACCGTTAGATCTAGATTAAATATATTGAACGGTTGTGATTTGTTAATCTAATCCAGGAGGGGGGTTTTTTGGGTCCCGATTCGAGGACCGAACCATTATTTGGTTTCGAAAAGAAACCCATAGAAAATGTTTTAGATCTTAGAAATAGGTACTAAATAGTTGAGCTGTCAAACGGGCAGGTTGGGCGGGTCATAGGTCGGGTTAGTCGGGCTACAGGTTAATCTGGTTACGAGTTCATCGGGTCATGGATTAGTCAGGTTGCGGACTCGTTGGTTTACGAGCTCATCGAGTCACGGGTTCGTTGGGTTGCGGGTTCATCGGATTGCAAGTTCGTCCGTCTCGGGTTGGACGGGTTGCGAGTTGGCTCCGATTGTCTATTGGCTCACAATAATTTCACGAAACATAATAAGACTTTTTATTTATCTAGCAAAAAGTACATTTATAGTTTATGGTAAGACTTTTTGTTTATCAAACAAAAAGTACATTTAGAGTTTATGGTTTATTGTTTATATGCAAATACATTTTTTCCCCTCTTTTCTTAATGATTTTAATATTTATATAATTTTTCAATTATTTTTTATTGAATAAATTAGTTACTTACTTACAATTTGTATGTAAAATTTTTAATATTGTTAGATAAGAAGATCACTTTGATAGATTTAAACTTTAATGAAGAAAACTAAATTTTAACGCAAGTTTTAATACATAAGTTATATTAAATACGATTAATCGGGTTATTTGGATTGGGTTGGTCGAGTCGCGGATTAGTCGGTTACAGGTTGGCGGGTTATCGGTTGGTCGGGTTACGGGTTGATCTGGTCACGAATTAGTCGGGTTACGGGTTAGTCGGGTTACGGATTCATGGGGTGCCGAGGTCATCGGGCACGGGTTCATCGAATCACAGGTTGGCATGATTACAAATTATTAACTTTTTGGTCAATCAGATCACGGATCAAACTAGGTTGGATCGGACAGGTGATTTCATCCTGTTGGATTAAGATTTTCGGAGACAATAACAACAAACCCAAAACAACAAACAGAAAAGAGCCTCAATCTTTACAACGACATGATACATATACAAAGCTCCTGCAAGCAGTAGTAGGTCTCATTTGGAAATGAAAGGGAACCATCAGGAGCAGTAGTAGGTCTCATTTGGAAATGAAAGGGAACCATCGTTCATGGAGAGAAGACTGGTAAGAGATCATGAACAAAAGAAAGACCAAAAGAAGAGCAACACCCCATGGAGACCCCCCTGCTCGATCCCTCTGATCAGCTGGCAAATTAGGCACGCAGAAATTAGGGAAGCGGCCACCACCCGCTGAAGTAGCGGAAATACAGTGAAGGAGGAGGAGCAAAAGGATAGGGGAGAGGATGAGGATGAACTTGATCTGGTTCATCAAGTCTTCGATGACAGACTCATAGTGGATGTACCATGAGATTCCCAGAACGGAGACGAGTATGGCCATGAAGAAGTAGAGTTGGAGTGGGATGGAGGAGATGTTGGAGAAGAGGTAGTCCCAGTAGGATGAATAGTAATTGTTGTTGCTGTAGTAGTATCCTCCAGCCATCTTTGACGGCCGATGATAATTTCTGGTTAAGGAACTGTTTGTTGGCAATTTATGGTTCAGAATGAAGTGATAGGAAAGTGAGAGAGTGAGTCTTAAAATATAGACGAGATATCAGAGAAATTTGTTGTCTGATTGTTTATTTTATTATTTACGTAAAAACATTATATTTTTATATTTATTATTAATTATTCATGTATTTTTATTTTTATTTATATATAAATGTATTTATCGATGTTTACATACAATATTCCCTCTCAAATTAGTCAATTAATTTTTTTACGTCATTTTTTTTATAAGATAAAAGATTTGTGAATTATTAGATAAATTGGCGAGACAATGGAGAGATTGAACTTTTCCCTCTTCTTTGTCAATGGTAATTGGTCAAGTAGTGGGTAGGTATTGGTCTCTGCGAAAGTAAAACAGGAGCCAGGAAAATTGTTCTTCTTATTAAATAATTCTACATGTGATCTAGGACAAACCGTGAGGGTCCCACATGTGTAAAAATTTATAGTCTTACTTATATTTAACTGTGCTGTACGGAAGATATTGTAATTTTTTTATCCTAGTGGTAAATCAATTATTTTTTCAAAGGTAACATGTCTGATTACGCTTATAGATAAAAAGATGAAGTTACATCGTTGTAAGGATTATATGAGTAAGATGAAATAAAGAGACATTGTCCGAGTAATTTAAAGTCATGCGTGTCACAAAATGGACGACGCAATTACCTGAACAAGAAACATGATCAAGAGAAACTGAAGGCAAATTTTTTGTAGAGCTTGACATTTTGATAATAGCTGACCCACCCTAATATTGGAAATAGAATAATTGATTAAGCGAATCTAATGAATGATAAAGCCTTCCAGATACTGAATCCGCGCAACGTACAAGCAATCTATTGAGCGCTGATAGTTGTCGAACACTATAGTGTTTCTGGATTTCCTAGCCCTCCACCATAAGTAAATGATCAGCCTGACAAAGCCTCCGCCAGCTACTAATAGGATGACTGAATTGATGGAGTGCCTTGCAACTTACAGTCCTGGCTAATTCGAAATAATAGGGCAGTCAACACAAAAATGTATGATAGTCTCGTCTTCCGATTCACTTACTGGACAAAGTGATGAAATTCCACAATTTTTGGAATTTAGGGCATCACAAAGCGGCAGAGCACCTGAGAATAATTTCAAGATGAAGAAATGCAATTTTGGTTGTATAGGAAGGGACCAAATAATCGCCCACAAAGAAGAATCAAGCATAAAAGGGCCTGCTGTGGTTAGAAGATGTGAATTTCGATTTGCAGCACTAAGGTTGTATCTAGAAGAACCAGTTCACAAACCAAACCTGGAATGGATCCAGACCCAACGATCAACTTGCGGGATCTGAGGAATTGGTATTGAGAGGATTGTTGTAATCGAGTCTGGGGAGAAGTAGAAGTTTAGTCGATCAACATTCCATTGTACGTCGATGATGAAATCAGAGACAAAAATTGGAGGCGAACTTGTTAATGGACGTTGAAGCGGTGGTTGCAGAGGGTGACTCGGTAGCCAATTGGAGGAGACAGGAACGTCAATCCCTTTACCAATTAACCATCGACCACCATCGAGTAGAAGCTCCCTACCTAGAAGGATTCTCGTCCATCCCCAACTGGGGCTCGATCCTTTGGCTGTCGAAAGAAGATTTCCGGTGGTAAAATACCGTCCTTTAAGAACTTGGAAAGCTAGAGAAATAGTAGAATTGATTAGCCTCCAACACAAACCTGCTAGAAGAGAATGATTTAAAGATTTGAAGTCTCTAAATCCTAAGCCTCCATCCAGCTTTGGCTGACATAATAAGTGCCAAGACATTCAGTGAATTCGCCGTGAATTTTGGGTTTAACCCCACCAAAATCTCGCAATTTGTTTATTCAGTCGACGACAGAGAGAGTCCAGGAATTTGACATTGCATGGCACGGAATAGCTGCAACAATGGATTTGATTAGAATTTCCATTCTAGCCGGGGGTAGACATTTCCCTTTCCAACCTTGCAGAACTTTTGCGACTCAATCTTCAATGAAACGGAAGCTTGCTGCTCTTATCGCTCAATATGAGTTGGAAGTCTGAGATATTTATCACAATGAGCAACTTGGGAAATGTGAAGTACATGACCGAAATGATCTTGCAAAGTCGTTGGAGTATTGGCCCTGAAATAAATTGTTGGAAATTCACTCGTTGTCCACTCATAGCTTCATAAGATTGGAGAAGTGAAAGAAGGCTGGAACATTCACCAGATGAAGCTTGTAAGAATAAGAAAGTGTCATCGGTAAAAACAAGGTGTGATAGACGTGGGCGGTGTCTATTGAGGTGAACATAATTGAATTTTTGGGTAGTTAATGCTGAATTGATAATGAGATGAATCCATCAGTGCACAAAGTAAATAAAAGTGATGATAACGGGTCTCCTTGACGAAGACCTCGTGATGGAGTAGTAGTATGAGAAGGATTTCCATTAACCATAAAGGAAAAAGAAGTGGTCGTTAGACATTCACGAACCCAGCTAGTCCCTTTGGGATCAAAACCGAGTTTCTCCATAATAGAGAAAAGGTACAACCATTCAACACGGTTGTACACTTTCTCCATATATAATTCGAGAGACATGAAGTGTTGCTTCCCGATTTTCTTACGTTTAAGATAATGCATAACTTCATAAACCACGAGAACATTGTCAGAAATTGAATGTTCCGGAACGAAGCCATTTTGAGTGCAACTAATGATTGAAGGGAGTATGCACGCAAGACGACCGTGAAAAGGACTTGAAAATCAGAGACTCCCGGTCCAAATCAGAGACGGAAAAGGACTTGAAAATCCGTCTGGGGTGGAACACGCCGTGTTCTGCCCCTGTAACTTTTTCGCCCAATTTCATAAATGGAACACGCCGTGTTCCATGGTACACGTCGTGTTCCTCTCCAATCAATCCCAACTTGGCCCTTGACCCCTTTAATCATCCGTCCTTGCTCCCACTTATCCCCAAACGCCGTACATTGCCTGAAAATGTATGCAAAATATACCAAACAACATAATACGGCTCCGAGGGGCAAGAGAACTAACATGTGCTAAAAATCTAGAGTTTAAACACATTTCAACACACAAAAAGCACAGTTTCCAACGAAAAAGGTGTGTCAAAAATATAGCAAATCAAATCACCCCCACACTTAAATGTTTGATTGTCCTCAAGCAAATCTACTAATCGCTCTCTATAAACTGAACATATGGTAATCGGAAGCCAAAGCTCAGGTCCTCAATTCTATCACGGTGTTCAGGGAAGCAAGTCAATCAACAAACCACACAATTAGGCATAAAACACCGAATCCCTTGAGTTAGTATAAGATAGACTCATGCATATGATATAGATGGTTTGACACCTAGCCACCGAAGTGTATCCATATCGCCAAACACTTATACCTTATAGTTGCCAGCGGAAGTAACAGACCGACGGCTCATCCTGGCCGGGATTTCTCATCCGTCTTGAGGGAGGGGGTGCTTCTATTTTCCAATAGCACTCAAGTTATGCTAGCACCTCCCTCTTGTTTTGAGTTGCTTACTTGACTATCTAATTCTACAGATTACTGAAAACAAAGCTTGAATATTTCAATGTTGCTTTTTGTTTCTTTCTTTGCTTTTCTTTCTTTATTTCTCTTTTAGATAACGACATTTTCCGAATGGGGGAATTAATCACAACTTCAGCTGGACTCGAAGTAACCAATCTTTGGCCCACTCCCCAAGCCTCATAAAGGTAGGGAAGACGGCAAACCACTAGGGCCTCCCTACGTGTTTCGATTGCAACCAAACCCCCACGTCATTTTTTACTTAGCAACCTCATTCAGGCTCCCCCTGCCCGTTTTAAGCTTCATAACAACCTAGGCAAATCGTTGGATGGATACACATACACTCTATTGCGACTTAAAACAAAACAGTGGAAGGTAACAATTCATTTTCTTAACATATATATGAGTCTCTAGTATACTAATTTTGGCAACATGGAAGGTGGTTCAAAAATGATATCCTCACATCCAAGACATCCACAAATAGAATGAGAACCCTAAACATTCGTTCACCAACTTCCACAAACTAAGCGCAAGAGGGAGTCTTGAAACGTAAGGACAACAATTCAATAATATTTACTCACAAGTTATGTACCCATCAATTAAGAAGGCCCCGGATTCACCCCACACTTAAACAGGACATTGTCCGTAATGGACCAAACAATCAAGTAAGAACGGGATAGAAAACACGGTACTAACTTAGATATCGTGCTAATGGAGCACATGTAGAGCCTAGACGAGGACCAGGGTGCTAGTCGGACGGCAAAAGATATCGAAATGGAATCGAGAGGAGAAAGAGTCCTACAGCCAAAGAGACATGAAAGAGAAAAAAGCAGAAAGGCTAAAGCCAATCCATTACATCAATCCAGATTCAGCAAAATGAAACACAAATGAACAGAAGTTCAACCACGAGACACAAAGAAAACCAAAAATAAAAACAATACATAGTTCTGGATATGGCAAACAACATCTCAAAACACCAGGTCGGTCTCCCTACTGGTCATCCATGTCATGCGGGGGAGATGGTGGAGGGTACTGGAATGGAATGCTGGGTGGGTAGTTCGGGTGAGTGAACGCGTAGAAGCGCTGCTGCTCACGAAAAGTATACTGCTGGTAGGCGTACATCTCATCCATGGAGGCCTGAAGGGAGTCGACTCGCCCCGAAAGATTAGCAGCCTGGAGGCCCTGAGAGGAACCCGCCTCAACAGCAGGTTCCCTCTCTCTGTCAGCGGGGCAGCGATCCGCGAACACATCCAGAATCACGGCCACCTTGAGGAGAGAGCTGGTGAGGCGCTGAGGCGAGACCCGAGGAATGGTTGAGAGAGCTTCAAATGCGGACTGACACCTCAAGTTCTTCACCAGACGAATGATGTAAGAACCACCATACAGCTTGTTGGTCGTCTCGGCGAAACGTGACCTCTGAGCCACCAACAACTTGGCGACCAAGGGTGCCAGATTAACTCTCTCCTTGTTGTGGATGTTGTATAGAAGGAAGAGGTCTCAAGAGGTGCTGACACTACGGAGTTCCCCCGCTGAGTAATAGTGGCACGAAGGAAGTGGTACAGGAGTCGGAGGAGTGGCACTTCAATTGTCACGGCCTTAGAAGTGTTGGACTTGTAGAAGCTGTGTCTCCCGCCTTTCAAACGCTTTAAAGGCTCATAAGGGGAAATCTCATACCAAAATCTTTCATGAGCCATGCAAGTAGCTCCAGCGAAGACGGTCAAAGGTGGATTGGTTGCCAATTCCTCCATCGTGTAAAACCCGAGGTACACCCTGAACTCATGCAAAGAGCAGGAGTGGCGTGCTCCTCCACACTGTAGCTGGATAGCATCAGCTTCCTTTGGACCAGTGGTCATCTTAATTTGAATAGAGGTGATCACCTATTTGGTCGCCGATTTCTGAGCGTCTTTTTTGACATTAAACAAAGGCCTGAGGCCGGCATCATCAATGGCAGAGGAGAACAGCTCTCCAAGGCTAGCCTCGTCCAGCTCAGCCCAATGAACCCATCCAGAAGTGGTGATAGCCTTCTGTGAAATCACCTTCCAAACCTGCTGATCTGCCTTGTTGATGGAGTTGAAACACTGCGCCTTAACTACATTCAGCATACCCTGAACCTGAAAAGAGGTGGACTGAAGCATGCCCCATCTTTGCTTACCAAGAGAATCCATCTTGCAAGATAGAAATAAAAAAAAAGAGATAATCCTCCGCAATCCAACTGCAGCCGGACGCATTCTCAAAACAAGGGAGATGGCACACATCGAAACCTTCATCACAATTTTAAAGTATCTCCAAAAGTTTCATTAGTCACCTGGGATCACCCCACACTTAGATAACATCATATATGGCAACGAACAAACTATAAACACGAAAGCACGAAGTTCACATCACAAGCGCTTATCCTAATCACAATGTCCTGACATGTCATACAGCAAAAACAAATCGCCAATATAGAGTCATGTAATCAAAAACCTCAATTCAAGGGAGGGTGATCACTAATAAGAGTCATGAAATACAATTGGCATGGCAAATGATGTGCAATGTAGTTCAAATTCGTTCCAGAGTCCTGCCATAGCATCAATGTCAGCAAGATAAGGTCAATTGAACAAAACCACAAACTGTAAAATTAGGGTTCATGTTCATCCTAAGTTCAGAAAATTCTCAATTGAGGGCACAATCAAAGTCAAAACATCACCAAATTCAGTATACAACCTCACTAAGGCATCAATTGCACATATCCAAGTTCAATTTTAGAAAATCACAAATTTAATTTTATAGGGTTCTTAAGGATAATCCCCAATTTTCACAAAACTGAAAATCGAACTCGTGCCTGATAAAAGAAGGTTCAGATAGGCATAAGAGGAAGTGTAGAAGGGGATTATACCATATGCTCAACCTTAAAATGACCAAAATTGATATTAAAAAGGAGAACTCGGGTTTGGAGATTTAATGGAGAGGAAAGCTTCTTCTTCTAATGGAGGATGGAAAAGAAAGAGGAGAGAGTGGAGAGGAGGGAAATGAGAGGATAAAATGGATGATGGAGGAGGCTAGAATGAGGGAATAGTGTGGAGGTTGGAGGTGGTGTGGAGGTTGGGTGAATTTGGTTCGGCGGTTTGAAGAGGAGGAGGAGAAAATGGTGGAATTTGAAGAAAGAGAAGGGGGAGCAGAAAAGAACTTGGAATCGAAACATAGCGTGTTCCTTCAGGAACAAGCCTGTGTTCGGCTTCAGTAAATTTCGGTTCGAATCTCCATAGAAGGAACACGACCTAGAACACGGTGTGTACCTGGCTGTGTCCAGCCCCTGGAAGTTTTTGCATCCAAAATTTCCCATGGAACAAGGCGTGTTCCTCCTCTGTCTTCCAAAATACTGTTTTTATCTTTTCTTCATCCATTCCTGCAATCATATTAGTGAACAACAACCACACCCGAACATCCCAAAACATTGTTCGATATCTAGACTCAATGACTCGACTCTAGACTCACAAAATTGAAAAAAAATGAAGAAAAGAAAACACTCAAAGCTTGGGTTGCCTCCCAAGAAGCGCTTTGTCTTTTACGTCTTTGAGCTAGACGATACCTGGAGTCTACGGCTCAGCTCTCTCGACCGCGGGATAGTCGAGTTTCATTTCTTCAATGACCCTGAAGAATGCTCCAGTGGCATACATCTTCAGACCATGACCATTCACCTTGAAAGGATCCTCATCGGGGCGAGTGATTTCCATAGCTCCATGACGAAAAACATGAGTGACTGTGAACGGTCCAGACCAGCGGGATCGCAGCTTCCCAAGAAAGAGATGAAGGCGTGAATTATATAGAAGCACCTGATCGCCAACCTTAAATTCTTTGACACCCTTCAGCTTTGAATCGTGGATCTGCTTGGTTCGTTCCTTATACAACTTAGAGCTCTCATAGGCTTGATCGCGCCATTCCTGTAATTGGTGTGTCTGCAGTTGCCTTTCCTCGCCTGCAACACTAGGATCCAAGTTAAGTGCTCGCAAAGCCCACCAAGCACGGTGTTCTAACTCGACATGCAGATGACAAGCTTGCCCATACACCAGAATGTAAGGGAAGGTGCGAATACGAGTTTTGTAAGCAGTCCTATACATCATCAAGTCGAACAGACCAGGAAGTGCGCGAGATAGCCTTCTCTAATATCTGCTTCAACTCCCGATTCATCACCTTGACCTGTCCACTCGTCTGAGGATGGTAAGCCGTTCCAACATGATGGTTAACCCTATACTTAGCACACACCTTATCGAATTGTCCAAGGAAATGAGTTCCTTGGTCACTTATAATAGTCCTTGGTGTACCAAATCTAGAAAACAGCTTCTTCAAGAACTTACCAACCACCCTAGCATCGTTAGTGGGAAGAGCTTGAGCCTCCACCCATTTAGACACATAATCCACAGCCATAGGATATATTTTTCTGGTGAGAGGCAGGAAAAGAGCCCATGAAATCAATACCCCATATGTTGAAAATCTCAATAGGAACAGTCATAGTGGTGTAATTTCTCTAAGCTTCGTTGAGAATTTTGCTGGCGTAGTAAATTGGTCTGAAACGTTTCTCGACTATTTGCCCCAAGACTGCTCCAATCGCAAAGTCACTCACATCGCACATAAGCTCGAACGGAAGATCCCACTGTGGTGTAATAAGTATAGGAGTTGTGGTGAGTTTGGATTTGAGAGTCACAAATGCTTGGTGAAATGATTGGTCAAAGTGGAAGGGAACATCCTTCTCCAGCAGGCGAGTCATGGGGAGTGTAATCTTCGAGAAATCCTTAATAAACCTCCTATAGGTGTCCAAGAAAACTCAAAACTGACTTCACTGATGTAGGGGCGAAAGTTGAGATATAGTACCAATCTTTGATGGATCAACTGTAACTCCCTTCTTCGAAATCTTATGACCAAGCACAATTCCCTCTCTCACCATGAAGTAGCTTTTCTCCCAGCTAAGAGCCAAGTTTGTTGCTTCACAAGTTTTGAGGACTTTCTCTAAATTTTGTAAACCCTGCTCAGAAGAATCCCCATACACAGAAAAGTCATCCATGAATAACTCCATGATCTCGCCGATTACTTCTTCAAAGATGGCCATCATGCATCTCTAAAATGTTGAGGGCGCATTGCAGAGGATGAAAGGAATCCTGCGGTAAGTGAATGTACCAAAGGGACATGTGAACGTTGTCTTCTCCTGATCTTCTGGTGTTATAGGAATCTGTAAGTAGCCTGACATCCCATCCATAAAGCAGTAATACTCGTGACCCGCCAAGTGCTCCAACATCTGACCGATAAAAGGAAGAGGGCAATGATCCTTCTTTGTAGCGTTATTCAATCTTCTGTAATCAATACACACTCGTCAACCGCTAACAGTTCTTGTAGCAATTAGTTCGCCAGCTGCATTAGGCACTATAGTCATGCTACCTTTCTTGGGCACACAGTGCACATGACTCACCCACTTGCTATCTGAAATGGGATAGATAATCCCTGCATCTAACAGTTTCAAAGTCTCTTTACGAACTACCTCCATTAAAGATGGGGTAAGGCGTCTCTGGGGTTGGCGGACTAGCTTCTCGTCCTCCTCAAGATATATTTGATGCTTGAAGTAGGTGGGGCTGATCCCCTTAATATCTGTCACCTTCCACACAATTGCCTGTTTATGTTTCTTCAAAAGGGTTATAAGGCTAACGCTTTATGGTGGAGAGAGGGTTGAATTGATGATGACTGGAAGTTTTGACCCGTCCTCCAAGAATGCATACTCCAAGTTGTGAGGAAGTTCTTTCAACTCCAAATCTGGTGGTTCTTCATAGGAAGTTTTGAACTGTGAGACCGGTGCTATCAAAATAGGATGGTTGTATGCTGGTTCCCCGTCTGCTCAACAAATAGTCATGTAAGCTACTTCCTCGTTGGTCCTTGTACCTACACTACAATCCTGCATTCCAGAAACTATACTCTTCTCTAACGGATCATCCCCCACTAGGTTAGTGAAAACAGTAGTAGAAAGAGAGGTCACAGTTTCATCAAAAGAGCATAAATCATCAAAAGCCATTTGTCTGGTCCCTGCAGAACTTAATGAAAGGTTGCACTTTCTAACCCGACTCTAAGAATGATAGTACCATTACTGATATCAATTATAGCATTAGCAGTATTAAGGAATGGTCTACCGAAGATCAAAGACATATTTGAATGAGCATCTATCAGCACAAAGTCAGTTAAGAAGGTGTATTTACCCACAGTTAACAGCACGTCCTCTAAGATCCCTCTCGGCACGATTCTTGCTGATTTATCAGCCAGTTTTATATTCATGCGTGTGGGCTTAAAGTCTATCGGTCCTAGGGAATTAGCTAAGCTATATGAAATCACATTAATACTAGCCCCTGTATCAGCCAAACCATTACTAACTTCAGGATTACCAATCTTACAAGGTAGAGTGAACGGACCTGTATCTCCTCATTTGCGCGGTAGGGTGCCGAAATCAATCTCTGAATAGCTTGCAGCCATATCCACCTCTTTGTTCAACTCTGTGGTTTCCTCCTCAGCAAGAGCCAGCAACTTTGGAAGCTTCCTCTTGTTCGTCACCAAATCCTTCATAAACTTGGCATAATGAGGCACCTCCTTCACCACTTTCACAAAAGGCATATCGACATGCACATAATTCAGCACTTTCATGAATGATCTCATCATACTACTCCTTATTTAGGCGAGCAGGATATGGAACTCTCGGCTTGTAGGAATTCTCCACTGGTGGGGGAGTAGGGAAGCAAAGAGGAGGTGGCCCCTCTAGTCTAACCGGTGAGGTGGTATGTTGTGGCTCTTCTATTGGAGTATCGTCTTCATCCAAAAGTGGTGGAGGTTGCACTGATGGTTTGACCATCTTCATTGGAGGATCTGGCAGCTGCTTTCCACTTCTAGTTTCAATTGCTCCCACGTCTTCGTGTTGTCTTGGATTTGGAACTGTTGAACTAGGTATCCCATTTGGCTTTGCATTGATACGTTTGGTTAGATCCCCCACTAGGGTCTCCAAATTTCGGATTGAATTCTACTATGCTTCACTAGTAGCCATGACCTATTATAGAAGAGCCTCCATTGATGGCTGCTTTTGCTAAGGGAGAAATCTCAGGGGAGCCTGATTAGATGAATAGGTGATTTGATCCTTTTCCCATATGTCTCGTTGACATATCCTTGCTGGTTGTTGTCTGAGTAACTCGGTTGTCTTTGGCGGTTCTGCTGGTAATTACCCTAATTTATGTATGTGTTCTGGTTATGTTGTTGGTAATTACCCGTAGCTCTGTAGTTGTTCTGTCCCGGCTGTCCTCTGTCCTGGTAATTTTTCTGGTTCTTGTTAAAATCCTGCCCCGACAGTTGGTAGCTATTTTGACCCTTATAGTAGTTATGAGTTTGCTGAATAGGTTGCTGATATGTATTCTGGTTTTGACCGCCCACATAATATACATGCTCTTGATCCATGCCGAGCTCGAGATCTGCGATACCTGCTCTTCTGTTTCTTTGGAGTGGATTCGGAATCCGCCCCGTCATCCTCTTCACCAAGCTATGCATGGTCACTGTTCTTGTCAACGATCATGAGATCCTGCATTCCTGAACAAGAGAGATGTACAAGAGGGAAAAAGGGGTCAAGCGAGTCCTGAAAAATGGGAGAAACATAACAACAAAAGGCTGACGGAGTGCACCAAAATAGGTAAGAGTCTGTATCTAAGTATGGTTTAAAGGGAGGTCTATGAGATAAAGACATTAATGAAGAAGAGTATTGAAGACTAATTTTTAAAGGATTAGTAGAGAGGAAACGGCGAAAACGAGAAATATTAAATCGAGTTTGATTACCACTGGTTAGAGGGGCATTTATACCAGAAATTTTTGAACTTGGATCTTGAATAGATGAAGTCGAGACTTGAGCCTCCGAGTTTGCCTCCGGATTGTCAAAGTGACATACGTATGGAAGATGGAAGTTGAAGCCTCCGTAAAGTTTGGTTTCGGGACGAGGTGGCCATAAGGCATGAATTGTTTTTTAAGTTCATATATGTGCTTAAGAAAAAAAAGCTACTATTGTATAATATAGAGTGTGAATTGTTATATTGTCGTTTATATTTTATTTATGGCAGTCGATAAAATAAATGTTACCCTTAATAAAATACCTATTTACTATTTTACTAAACTGACTTTTATCGTATTGATGAATGGTTAATGATGGCTTTGAAATTCTCTTTCTTCTCAAAAAATTTATGAGCTCGGAAGTTGCAGCTTCGAAATTTTCTCTTTTCGTCGATTCTCTTTTCATAAACCTCTTATCATATTAATGACTAATGTAATAAAAATTATTTTAATAAATTAATTTTTTTTTCAAAAACATATAATTTCATTTATATTAAAATACTAACAACACAAAATAAAATAAAATAAAAACTACATATAGCAACCCCATTACATTTTATCACTTTACTTTAAAGAAATGCTTATGGATTAAGGTACTTGTCTTTTTTTTTTGCCAACCCAACAATGACGTGGAAAAGGGAGAAGATGAAGCCAAAGTAGAAAGTAAGGGGCTGCATATTTTTGTATTGGGTTTATTATATTGGAGACCTACATACAACTAATTTGATGGTGGAAAAGATGGATCGAGATTCGAAAAGCTGTGATTGATTTGGTTCTAAGTAAAGTGAGTGAGTGTGTAACAAATTAAGGTGGATATTAATATTTCATTCAACTAAGTCAGCCTTGCCTCTTTATTTGCTATTGCAAATAGCCAACAAACAGTGGCGTTTTCGGACGAGATATAACAAATAAAAAGTGGATGCTGCTAGCCCTACTTTCACTTATGATGGATGGACTGATGATCGTAGGTCGGGATTTTATGTTTGACGTGTTGGTCTAGATTTCATAAAAGATTATCCAATACGTTTACTCCATAAACAACCAGTATTGAGCTCTACTACTATAGCCAACTCTTATGGATCTGTACGTAGTTGGATCTCGAAGGGTCCAAACACATCGTAACAGTAGTCTTCTTTCTAGGGTTGTCCAAGGATTGATTTTTTATCGCACGTTGACTTGCCAACGGTCAAGATTTGCTCCAACCTGCAGCTCAACAAAATAATTAAGACGCGACACAGCCCTAATCTTGATGGGGATAAAGACAGGTAATTGGGGAACAATGTCGTCTACGTTGAAAGAAAAGAAAGGATTTGCTTTTGAAATTTAAAAAAGAAGGGACTGCTCGACTTTTCCACTCACAGTCACCGGCCAAATGCAGAAGCCACGCCAGCGATGCAGATAATTCCAAAGGAACTACCAGCGCCAACCAGGCCCAGGTTGAGATTCCGAAACATCCACCTGGGTCTCCGTTCCCCTACCCAATCAAACTCCTCCAACTGCCGCCGACCATCGGGTAATAACATGGGAGGTATAACAATAAGAAAAAAAATAATAAAAATCCTATATAATTTAGTGGTTTAGGTACGAAGTAAAGCAACAACAACAAGAAAACTAGAAAGTAAGCCAACCAGCAAAAAAATTGAACAAATAACAAATAGGAACCCTCCACCTTAACAATGTCGGATGCATTGGTTAGTAGCAACAGAACAAATCGGTAGCGGATCACGTGCAAACTTCTAATTCATGTATATATTGTATTTAAGTAAGAGGCTGGAGTCCAGCTATAAATCGGTTAGTAGGGAAATATAATTTCCTCCTCCGAATTTTACGGTTAGGAGAAGCAGAAAAAGAGTACTTGTTCGACATGTTCTCATAGAAGCTTCACTTAAGTGTCTAGCTACGTCACTAGGCGGATAAAAAATAGTACCATGGGGAACTTGATTTCCTTTCCTCGATTGACTGCGGCGGCCGATTCTACTATTATTAAGGAACGACAAGGTCGCCATAATTTTCAGTTTTTGATGTGGCTTCGTCCCGAATACGAGCAAGTTCGCTCTCGATTAATTGCGGAAGACAAGATGGATATCCAGGATACACTAAGCGAGCTGATTCGGGCAGAAACCTAGTTTCACACTCAGGCAATCCTCGACGGGCAAGGGAGTTCAGCCTCTGTTTTTTATGTTGGTCGGCCGACTGGTCGTGGAAGCGGTACCAGTCTCCAGTTCTACTCGAAATCGGGTGCCCAACCGGCTGTCTCAATTGGTTCTTCTCAACATATTAATCCCAAATCAACAACTGCTTCTCCTGGTCCAATTAAGTGCTCATTTTGTCAAGAGTTTGGTCATCCGCAGTTTATCTGCAGGAAACGTAACATTTGCAACTACTGTAAGCGTATCGGTCACAATATCTCTGACTGTCGTGCTCCTGGTCATCGCGAAAAGTTTTCTCCTAGTTATGGTGCTACCAGTTATACTGATCAAGATTCTGCTTCGGTGAACAGCTCGACTCCTTCCCTTAATATTGCTCAACTGGTTCAAGAAGAACTCGTATGCGTTCTCCCTCAAGCAATTACCTCAGCCTTCTCGACTATTGGTCTTTCATGTAAAAGTTCTGCTTAACCTTGGTTTCTTGATTCTGATGCATCAATCATATGACAAGTGATGCCAATTTGTTTCTTAGTTATACTCCTATTACAAATCCCTTTATTAATGTTGCTAATGGTCAAAAGTTACCTGTTGCTGGCATTGGGACTGTTGAAACATTTACTCTCGCTTAGCCTGCTACTTTTCATGTGCCCAAACTTGTTCCGAATTTAGTTTATGTTTGTCAATTAATTGCATCTGGCTACAATTGTTTTTGGTGCCTCTGGTTGTGTGGTTCAGGATCCGCAGGCAATGAAGATACTGGGACAAGAGAGTAGATATGGCCAAAAAATTTACTAGGAAGCTTTGGATATGGGTAGTCAATCTCGGTCAACCGGCGATACCGAGCATTCCACGAGATCCGGTAGTTTTGGTATTTCTTTTTCTTCTAGTTATGTTGTTAAACTTAATTCGGAACAGTTGTGGTACCTTTGGCATAGTAGATTGGGACACCCTCATTCGGTTTGATTGTTAAGCATGTTTCACAAGAACTTATTACCAGTTGAGAATAATATGAGACATCTTTCTATTCCTCCATGTGAGTCTTGTATTCAGGCTAAAACGGTTTCCCTGCCATTCCATTCTAGTACTACCGATATTTCAAACTCCTTCTCCTTGATTTATATGGATGTCTGGGGCCCTAGTCGAATTCCCCCCGGCTTGGATACCGTTACTTCGTACTCTTTATTGACCACACAATAAGGTACACTTGGGTTTATTTCTTGTGCCTCAAATAAGAACTTAGTCAGGTTCTCAAAGACTTCGTTACTATGATTCAGACTCCGTTTGCTCGCCCTGTTAAAATATTTCGATCCAGTCCTAAAGGGCAATTTACCTCTAATGCTTGTTATTAGTACTTTCGCGATAATGAGATTTTATTTCAGCAGTCTTGTCCTAGTGTTTCTGAACAGAATGGTTTGGTTGAACGAAAGCATCGCCGTGTCTTGGATCTCACTCATGCTATTCTACTTGAGTCATGTGTCCCACCTGGGTTTGGGTTGAGGCGGTGCAGACTTTTATTCATCTTATTAATCGGTAACCTACCCCCGTTCTTGATGAACTCTCTCCGTTTGAGTGTCTTTATGATAAGAGTCCTTATTATTCGCGAGTTCGGCTCTTTGGCTGCACATGTTTTGCTCTTTTTCCCAAGAAAGACCAAACCAAGCTAACTGCAAAGAAGGTAAAGTGTGTTTACCTTGGCTATACATACCATCACAAGGCTTATCGGTGTTATGATCCGGTGAATCATCGAATTCATATTGCTTACCATGTTATCTTCCTTGAACACACCTATCACTACCACACAACCTCGTTGGCTTTACCCATACCATCACCTCCTCTCTCACATTTTCCTTCATTTGATGAACCTTCACTTACCATCTCACTCACTCACCATTATACTTCCATCCCTGACCATACATCCATTACCACCTCACCATACTCCACCCAGCCAAGTTCATTGGTCCCTATAATTTCTCAAACAGGCTCCTCGTGCTTGGTTCAAGACTTTTCAGACTCTTATTCTACAGTCAGGCTTTTGTCAGAGTAAGAATGATCCCTCCTTGTTCACCTAAGTTACTTCTCCCGGCATCATTGTTCTTTTACTGTATGGGAATGACATGATACTCACTGATAGTGATGCAGAGTGTATCACTCAAATTTGTGAAATTCTTAGCTCTCAATTTCAAATGAAGGAGTTGGGGGATCTTGCCTATTTCTTTGGTCTTCAGGTTGGACGCTCTCCTCTTGGTATTTTGATCAATCAACAAAAGTATATTCTTGATCTTCTTGAGTTGGCTCACATGGAGGACTGCAAGCCGGCTTCGACACCTGTTGAACTCAATGTTAAGCTTAATAGGGAGCAAGGAGATCATGTTCCTGATCCTACACTTTATCGTCGCCTCGTTGGGAGTTTGATATATCTCCCTGATCTTGCATATGCAGTTCCGGTGGTCAGTTCGTTCATGGCCGCAACCCGACAGCCTCATCAACAGGCTGTATTTCATATCTTGCGTTATCTACGGGGCACTAGTGATGTTGGTATTTTCCTTTCTTATGGTCCTTCTGAAGAGCTTACTGCATATGCAGATGTAGATTATGCTGGTTGTCTTGATACATGTCGATTTACCTCATGTTGGTGTTTCAAGTTTGGGAATGCCTTTGTGTTCTGGCGTTGCAAGAAATAAGATAACGTGTCAAAATCCTCTACGAAGCAGCGCATCGCTCTATGTCCCAGGTTTGTTCTAAGATTACTTAATTGGTTCGTTTGCTTGATGATTTGGGGGTAATAGTTTCACGGCCAGTTCACCTTTTTGGTGACAATACCAGTGTCATCCAAATCGCAGCAAACCCGATCCTACTTGATCGGACCAAACACATTGAAACCCACATACATTACATTCGTGATTTGGTTCAAACTGGGAAAGTGAAGTTGTTCTATGTCACATTTGAAGATTAGATTGTCGATATCTTGACGCAAGCTATTATGACCAGTCGTCATTGGTTTTTATCTTCCAAATTGATGTTGAGGGGTCATCATCAATTTGAGGGGGGCTGTTAAGTGTACGAGATCCATCAGGGTATTTTAGTAATGTATTTTGTATAAGTAAAATACCCTACTTTGGCCGCCTAGTATATGTATATATAAGGAGGTTGCACGTCCTCTTTTGTAATTTGACATTCTTCTTCTCCAAGTTCTCATAAATAAAATAAATCTCTTCTTCCGTAGGCTAGTCGATCATACTGATCAGAAACCACGTTAATTCTCGTATTCTTGTATTCATTCTTGAGTATTTATCATCATTATGTCCTTTCCACACCAAATTCTCATTGATCACTTGCTTTGTAATTCTATAATCACTCAAACGAGTGAACTAATGAGTATTCAAATAATGGATAATCTCTCAACTCTGGGAAGTAGCTCAGGGGGTTGCTGCTGCTAGTGAAGATAGAACTGGAGACGACGAAAGTACAACTATATCGACGCATGTAATGTTTCTCTTCTTTCGTATTTTATCTTGTCAGTTCCAAAATCTCTATCGTATTTTATCTTGTCAGTTCATTAACCAAACTGGATTAAAAAGAGAAAAAGGTATTCACAGCACAAATATAGCTTCATCGGACGCTTCCAGCGAAGGTGAAAAAGTAATGGGACAATTACAAAATATTTAATTTACAAATTAAAAATAAAAAGATAAAGAAGCAGACACTTTGACGAAATTGGTGTTGGATTATTTCATTTTTCAGGTGACCTAATAGCATTTTTTGACAAACTTAGGTGTTAACCCATTATTATTTTTAAGTAATAAATAACAGCTAATGTAAATCCATCATGTGTCATTTGTAAGCGATATAAATTTACACTATAAATTCCCCTAAAATTGAATATTCTAATCACAAGTTAATTTTCCCCTATATTTACGCCAAAATTATGATATTGGCTATTAAGTAAGTGTTCTATTACTTTTTTTATTTGCAAATAGCATAGATGCTTTTATTTCATGATTAGACAATTATTACATACGCTTTAAGTGATTTGTTTGATTATTAGCACATTCATCTCGCTTTAGAATGGTTGACTTGGTCGAAAAACATCACAGTTTAGTATTTTGGCCATAACTTTTTGTTTAGAAGTTCGATTGATGCATGGTCAGCAGCGTTAGAAAGCCAGTTTGCTTCCCTAAAACTTTGATTTTGACGTCAAAATCCTTGTATTTATAACACACGACATGTGTTAGAACACACAAGCTTGTGTGAGCAACACACGGGCGTGTGTTAGTGAGTCGATATTGCTATTGCACTACCGACGTGTGTTGATAACACATGACCTTGTGTTAGCCTCTGATTGTATTTTTTGTTTGAATACTTCTCAAAGTTGGAAAACATCTTATATAAACCTTTGAGACCCCTTTGAATAAGATATACTCCATTATAGACATAATTTTGAGCTTTTAGAGAGAGCGAGAGTATAAGAGAGACGATTGAAGTGAGAGGATCAACCACACTTGGTGAAAGGCGAATCATCAAGTCGAAGATTAGGATCCACTACAACAACAAAAATTCTGTTGTTGCGGATAATCCGGCATTTGCCGCGGATGTATCCGCTTTCGACCTTATTGTCGCATATGCTTTGTCGCGATTTTGAATTGATCAAGTTGCTTAAACCAATAATGGACAAAAACACTACAAATGTAATCATCCTCACTATATATGTTAAAGTCAGTTTCACCCAATAAATCACCAGATTGTATCAACTTGCTTGCTTACAATGCATTCAAATCACCAGATCGAGAAGATGCGACAAGCAATTAAGCTGATTAGTACTTAGATGGGATAGAAGCAGCTAACTCCATTAACACCTAGGACGTAGGAGAAGAGCTTGAATGGGGTTCACATAAGTTGCGGCAAACACCTCTTCGTTGCTGCTTCCTGCTATGATTTGGTGGTTTTTATGGAAGGAAAAGGAAAAAGGGAGGAGGTTTGGGATTGTGAGAGAGGAGATGAAGGGCAGGCAGTCAAGTCTTCGGTACTGGCGGCAGAGGTGATCTCCACCAACCGACAAATCTCCTAGATTCGCGACCTAAGAGAGAACGACGATGAAATATAGTGAGAAGTGAAACAAACAAACCGCATTGTTATTTAATCTAATTAGCACATGTAAGTTGAGTAATAGAGTTAGAAAGACCATAGAGAAATACGATTTAATTAGAGAAATCTAGTCGATATTTTAGAGGTGAGGTGAAGTCTCATTCATCAACAACATTTCAAAGAGGTGCCTAAAAATTAAAGTCATGCACAGTTGAAATATGGCGGGAGCATTGTGAAGACTGAATGGAGCTTGCTGGTAAGCAAATGAGCCATAGGGGCATATAAAGGTTGTCTTTTCTTGATCATATGAGTGAATAGATATCTAAAAATATCTAGACATGCCATCTAAAAAGCAATAGAACTCATGCGCTGTGAGTCGCTCCAACATTTGATCAATGAAAGGCAATGGGAAGTGGTCCTTGTTGGTACACTCTTCATCCAGTAGGTATCAAATCACCTCTATCCTTTGAGACCATAGCGAATCCTTCTTTCTTAAACACAACCTGCATAGGACTAACCTAATCACTATCAAAAATGCTTTTTCTTGTACCCTCTACTCTATGTCTCTAACCAATGGTCATGGACAACTGTAGCTGCACATAAATCTCTACGAGTCATGTGAGAAAAATCAAACATCTTGGAAGCATTCTGAAAATCCTCAAGAACATCATTATTATCTTGCATTGTAACATATACATTCCCTCTTTTAAACAAAAGGTGACATCTTCCTATTCTAATTTTATGGTTCGATAACCTTTATACACATCAATTACTACTTTATATAGCAGTGGCTAAAAAAGTCTACCAAACAAGATATTGTAATTACCGTCATGGGTATCAAGACACAAAATCAACCAGAAATTCAAAGGGGCCTACACGAACTAGCATATCATCCATGGTACCCCTAGGCTTTGTAAGGAATCTATTGGCAAGTTGTAGAACCATATCATTCGGTTGCAGTTCAGCTAGATCTAGTTGTTCATATAAGCTATAAGACATCACATTAATACTAGCACCTAGATCAACAAGACTACGACTAACTTTAATATGCTTAAGGTAAAGCAAAGCTCTATGGGTCTTATCGTGTGATGGGTGTGATGTTGATGGTTGATCCTTCTTCATGGAGGGTGACTTCCGTAGCATCAATGAGGCCAATCTTCTTGTTTAGTACATCCTTTAGAAATTTTACGTGAGCTGGAATTTCCGTGAAGGCTTCCAGGAAAGAGAGGGTGACTTTTTACTTTTAAATGAGCTCCATGAATCTATCGAAATCTTTGGAGAGGCCTTTAATCAATTTTTTGTGATAAAGATGTATATGAGGCATCAGTCATTTGCATCATAGCTTTTTGTCCCTGTAAAATTCAAGTTTGGTTAGCTATCTACTCCTGCATCATCTTCATCGTCTAAAGAAGCTCGTTGTTGATACCTCCCGAAGTTGGATTATCTTTGTTGAGCTGTTACTGTGGCACATTTCTTTTTCTTGGAAATCCATGTGGCCCTTGATAGGTTCTTCCTTGCGTAGATCTACTAGTGTGATTGCTCAAAATCGTCTGGTTGTGAAGATTAGTTCCTTCTGAAGTGGTGTTGGTGATGTAGCTATCCACTCTGGTCTTGTAGACGTTAGGGATACTTAAAGTAAATTCATTTAATCTCTTCTCAATAGCATTGATCTGAGTCTTTTCAAATGAGTTTAAAGAAAGGATTTTTCAGATTAAGGTGCTTTAAAAGAGAACGTTCCCACGGTGTGTCAGATTTAAACGATCGCTCTCCCATCAACTCCAGGAAGATAAAGGAAAAGAATTGAGGAACCAAGGGGCAGAGTACCTCGCTTCCTTGATTTAGAGGCTTCCCATGAACTGTAATAGTTCCAGCAAGACGAGGGTAATGATAAGGAAAACAGGGATGATCTTCTGGACCATAATAGTAAGGGAATTCAGATATGTGAGGACTTTTTTGCTCTTCCAGGGTGATTACATCGAGGGAACAAAGAGCATCTAGTGTTCAATTGAGGACCATGCTCAAAGGCAAGGATGGGAAGCATCCGAAGGCCAGAGGAATAGTCAAGAGAAGAGCAGAGATAGGTCTCTATTGATCCTAAGAAGACTGTAACATGTTAATATTAAAACAATAGCAGATCTGGAAATTTCAAGGAGATAGTCCATCATGGGTGTGATAAGAAGTCAACCACCAGCGTGATGACAATGTGACCATAGTCGTGGTAAAAGGGCAGCCACGGGCGTGGAAAAGTAGTTAATCACGAGCATTATGGGTTGTACGTCACGGGGATGACTGAAAGGAGGTCACGGTGTTATGTGCAGTTCGCCTCGAATGTGACCAGGAGAAAATAGAAGGAGTTTCCAGGGAGCATAAGCATAAGTAAATGGGAGGAAATTCAAGAAAAAACCCATACAATGAGATGGATGATATAGAATAAGCTCGAATTACATGATGATTTGAGCAAACATCGATGTACCCTCTCCTCCTCCGAGAGGAGGTCATTCTCTTCTTTAATACCTAGCTTTGTAATTTGCGAGGTTATATCATTAATCTGTACATCAACCTGACCAAAAGTGTCAGGATTCCACTTTTTAACTCATTTTTTAAAGATCTCAACTTCATAGATAAAGAGAAGAGACTCATCTCTCCCGGTAATCCATCACTCCAACATCTTTTCACAAAACGAAAGAACTCCTCGTATTGACTCCACATCGACTCAAATTTCCATGGGAGTTTGACCTCAGTCCTTTCGCTACATTCAACCAAAATAGCTCGATGAAGGGAACAAATTCTGCCCAAAGCCAACAGCCTACAGTCTGGAAATAAAGCTTAAAAGTCACCATTCACTAAGGCTCTATCAATTCGATACATAGAGGGAGACTGTCTAAGGTTGGACCAGGTATAGTTCGCGCCAACAAGTGGAAGGTCAAGAAGATTAAACTCAAAAATGAAGTCGTTAAGAGCATCAAACTCAGAAGCGGCACGAGGTCTGCCCCTCACTTCTGAATTGCTACGAACCAGATTGAAATCACCCACAATACATATTGGTATAGCACCCATCTCTGACAAAATTGCAGCAATCTCCCCAAGAAAGTCCTCGTGACCTTCTCTCAACGGCAGCCCATACACGTTAACAATACCGCAAATTCTAGATTGACTCTTGTCCCTTAGAACAACTCTCACACTGTTATTACCTATGAAGACCCTGACCTTCTCGAAAAGACAAGCATTCCATAAAGTTGCAATACCGCCCGAGGCTTCGGAAGAGTTAACTGCCACAACCTCCTTAACAGAGAAGGTACCGAAGTTCCAAAATTCAAAGCGCGCAGAATCCTCAATCTTTGTTTCTTGAAAGCAAATAACATTTGGATCCCATTTTGCTGTCCATTTCTTAATCCTAAACCATTTTCGAGCACAATTCATACCCCATATATTCCATGATAAGACCTTTGGAATCATGGGGAGACTTTGGAAGAAGAACATCCCAAACCTCTTCTATCTCTCTTGGTGGGTACTTTCCAATCCAACTTGTACATTTCTCGCTCTAGCTTAGAGGATTTTGTCTTCCGAGCTCGACTCGTAAAAGCTTCTGCCACAGTTCTTGTCACCGCATTCCTTGCCTACAAGAACTCAAGAGCCGATAAGAACTCATCTTCAACATTAGGTTCTATTGAGTTGATTTCCTCGTCTTCATTCTCCACCAGCATATTGTCAGTCTCATCCTCTTCTGACACATCATCCAATTCCTCGTCCGACTACGATGCAGAGAGATCATAATCTACATTGCCATCGAAGGTTGATTCTTCAATAGTCTTTGAGCTCTCATTTCTCTGATTAGAAACCTGAGTAGAAGAGAGAACCACCACTAAACGAATATCTCTGTCATCTTTGCAATTCTCAATAGATGCTACAGCTTCAAGCTTCTTATCCGTCACTTGAGGAAGGTAATCCAATGATTCGTCATTCACAGCACCTGGGTTACTTATGTCCATTAAGTTTCCAAAACCGGCCTCGATCAGGCCTTCAGCCCCACACTAAGCCGAAGTTGCAAGTTGTAAATAGCCCAGTTGTTTATTAACTGTCTCTTCCACCACAAGGTTGCTGCTTTGCTTCTGATCACACCTTGGATAAAAATTAATAAGGTCACACAAAATCACATCTGAGTTTCCAATGGCTTTGGCTCCATATCATCACTTGAGATCTCACAACCCCCTCTTCTTATTCCCAGCATATGCATGCTTTTGGGCAGTGTGCACCCCTTCCTCGGGAAGAAGCGAAGACCTTTGTGGGACGACTACAGCTCCCGAGTCATTGGAGAGTCCTTCCACCCTATCCGAGTCCTCCAGAACCTTCTTAGCTGCTGGCGGCGAGGGTTCCACCACGACCGGAAAGATAGCTTGTCGATATCTTATCGAAACTTCATCGGGGATTTCCTCCTCCACATAGATTTTGATTCTAACTCCGTCTTTGAACCAATTTGATACATCAAAATCCATGAATCCTCCACACAAATCTCTGATAGTTCTTAACAAGTCTTTGCTTCTAAGGTGAAGCGGAATCCCGAAAATCAGCAGCCAGCCTGTCTCCGGGATCCAATCATCAGTGAGGATATTATACAATTCAAATTTCCAGTTTCGTAATCCTTTAATCCTTCGCTTCTCTTCTGCTGACGCACATCCCATAAGCCAAAGTCCATCACCAATTTGATGGAAGAAATACTGGTCTGAAATATGCCAATTTCTGATAGCCCACCTCCGAAAGCGAGAAAAAACCTGTGAATCCATAGATTCACCACCTGAGCACCAAAATCTGAACACCTAGCATTTATCTAAAATATCCATTCTCGAGACCATTCCTTCCTCCTGAACATCAATGAAACTCATGCCTTTGCTTTCCACAATCGAGCAGGATCCATTGGCAGAAAAAGACGAGCCCCTTACCTTATCAGCATACGAGACATTATTGGCGGAAACTGTAGCTTGACGTTGTTGGGTCTCGACCGCAAGTTGACTGTTCCGGCAATTTCCCCATGCTCTCTTATGTGCAAACGCGTCTATGAGCTTTCTGAATTTGTTCCAGCCACTCTCCGCTTCTGGAATGCAGATAAAAAAACGCTTTCCGTTCCCACAAAACTCAGATTCTTGAGGAAGGTGCCTCGCTTGATAAAAAAACGCTTTCCGTTCCCACAAAACTCAGCTTCTTGAGGAAGGTTCCTCGCTTGATTGAGAAAGAGTTGATATTCAGAGATCTAGACCCACTCCTGCAATGCTTGAGACCTGATTTCCAGTTCTTTAACGCCGAGGAATGTAAGAAGCTTCAAAGCCATTCAAGTTGCACTCCATCGCGGAAGATAAATTGGGAGGAGGTTGGTCCCTTGACCACAAGCTTGAACTTTGAATCTTTAAACTGGCGACTTGAAAAAGTTTCCACAATCAAATTCCTTAATTGAAGTACTTGATCCTTATGATCCTGAGGAAACTCCCACCCTTCGTCACGACTCTCTCTCTAGCTCTCATCTCTCTCTCCTTATTGATAATCTACATACTACATGCTTGTAGTGAATGTTACCATCACCATGAACCCAAATGGTAGAGGTGTCAAAAATTTCTCCCTCTAGAGATGAAGAAGGGGGTAGGTGGAAGAATGGACCACAACCAGTTAAGAAGACGCCTTTTGGAGTCAAGTGATCAAGGTGTAGTCGAGTACGACAAAGAGTCAGCAAGAGCAGTACCTAGGCAAGAAATAAGAAAGGATAACTTCTAGGACAAAGGTGCGTTTCCCTTCGAAGGAGTCCTCTGAAAGGAGTGATTTGTTGGCAGGGTAGGGGAATGACCCTTAGCTGACAACATCGACCACTTATGCCGAAGGGGTATACACGTGGACAGGGATGCAGCGTGCTAAGTAGAGCACACGATCAGACATGCATATAAGGTTTCCTCCTTATTGGAGACCCGACCTTGTGTAGACTACTAAAGGTTTCACATAGTCGATTCTGGGATGGCTCATAGGTGAACAGTGGAGGTGAGGCTTCAACCTTAGCCGTTTAGTAACTTCTGAGGAGGCTTCTAGGTAAGGTTGTTTGAATGGTGGAAAGTTTGAGGGGTCATCTCCGTGGCGAGTATGACCGACCTTGTCCTAGGGCAAGAGAGGTAGGTTTAAGATGGCAAGCATACCCAACTTAGCTCGGGAATCTCAGCCGGTCGGGAGCGGTTTCTCGAGGGGTGGGCTCGAAGGAGTTATGTTCAGATAAGGAGTTAGCTCTTTATTTCCGCTTGAAAGGGATGAGCTTGGGCTAGGCAAGCTGAGGTGTGGACCACGTTCAATTTTCTAAGTCAAGGTTGACCACTAGGTCATTACTGAGGAGTGAATTCCAAGCAGGAGTGCAAGCGCCACGGTTAGAACACTATTACGCCGAACCATTTCCGCTCACTTGGGTAAGATGCAGGTTTCAGGACGAAACCTTTAGTAGGAGGGGAGAGTTGTGACACCTTGAATTCGGATCAACTATTGATTTGGGTTTTGGTTCGAATTCGCTGAGTTTTGGTCTGCTAGGAGAGGGATCATGGGCGTGACCAATAGTTTGTCATGGGCATGGTTATTAGATTGACCACGGTCGTGGTCAGCAGTCAGTCACGTCGTGATCTCCTAATGGTTACACCCGTGATCAACAACAGTCAGCCACGGGCGTGACCATTAGGAGATCACGATCGTGACCAATAGTAGGTTATGGACGTGGTTGTCAGGCAGTCACGAATGTTGTGGTAAGTCAGCCACGGGCCTGGTGGAATTATTATATAAGTCAGAATCGTGACCTCAAACTTACAAACACAATAACCAAAATCATAGAAGCCTCTCTACGAACGACGAACTCTTTCGGGAAGGAGCAGGAAGAGCTTAATCGGTCCTAGATCAGTAAGAGAGGGTTAGAGATTGTTAAGGAAGCATCAGAAGGTAATTAATATTCTTCCTCCTTTCTCAATCCTTTGATTGGAAATCTACGTAGGAAAATATTGATAGATTAGGATTTGGGGTTTCAGGATTTCAATCCTATAATTGAACTCTATAGGTCATACGGAAAAGGAGGCTTGAACTCTGAGAAGGCAGCTTCAGATCAGACTCTACTAGGAAAGCATATCATAGATGGGGGTTAAGATTACTTTTTTGCTTTAAGTGTAAATCTGTAATAGGTTGTCATGAATCTAATGATCGGGTTCTTAGGACTGTACAGTAGCGTGTGATCTACTATACATGTGTTGTTTTACATAGCAGGGCTCTCAGTACTATACAATAGCGGGTGATTTACTGTACAAGTGTTGTGATTCAGAACAGGGCTCTCAGGTTATATAGTAGCGTGTGATCTACTGTACATATAGTTAATATATTTTGAGCATAAGCTCTTGGCGATTAATATCACATGATATTGGTTTCGTTATATTTTCAGAACTAGAGTTGTATCTCCTCTTTTCATGTGTTATGTTTTGGGATCTGGGATCCTTGCCAGTCAGTAATAAAAGGTTTATTTAAGTATTTTCAGTTCAGTTTTTAATGCTTGTTTTTACGCTTTTATTAGTAGTTGAGTATAAAGTATGGTTTAGTTTGAAACCCAAGTAGCACTCTTCAGTTGAACCAATGGTTCGACCGGAACTTCTACGGTGGGTTTCACAAGCACTTATATTTTTAATAATTAGTCATAAATATAACCAGAAATATAACTAGTTATAATCACGAATTATAATTGGTTATATCTACTAAATTATAACCAGTTATATTTTGATAAGTAGTCATAATTAAAATCAGTTATAACAAAAAATATAACTGGTTAAATCACTAATTATAACAAGTCATACCTTTTAAATTTTAACCAGTTATATGCTAAATATAGGTACAAAATATAACTGGTTATAAAAGAAATATAATTGATTATAAAATCAAAATAACTGATTATAATATTAAATAACTTATTATAAAACAAAATAAATAATTCGTTACCATTCGGGTCTATTTGTACTAACTGAAAAAGTATATGAGCCATCAATGTTAATATTTGAAAAATTCAAGATTACGCTGTTAATTACTAAAGTTTTAGGCTCGATTATGTAATCTTAAAAGTATTGGGACCATGACTAATATTGTCGAAGTCATCTTCTCCAAATTTGAAACTATTGGTTCGGGATACGACCATTAATCTCTTATTCAACCATGATTTATCCTTTAACAGTAAATCAGTGATGGATTTCACATCGGTGCTAACGGCGGACTTCACAACGACGTCGGAAATGAGAAAGAGGAGGAAGAGATGACGTTGATTGAGCAACGACGACACATGCGATATGAGATATGAGGAAGAGGGGAAATCACCATCGTTGCTCGTAAAAAAACGCTCTCTATAATTCTAAAATCAAAACAAAAATAAATAAAATAATATTTTTAAATAACTAGAATACCCCTCCGGTTTCAAATTGTGGACTTCCTCAAATTTTTAGGGGTAGATATAGAATCGAGACAAAAAAGGATTTCAGGATTTCTAAGACAATTTTTCACCGTTAGATCTCACGGGCTTTAGATCTAACGATATGTATAACAAGGGCATGAAAGTCTTTTCATCACATATTTTTTATTTATTATTTTTATAAATGGGCACAGCCACCTCATCGTCGACGTTGACCAGTCAGCGACTTTTCGGTCACCGTCCGGTCACTTTTCCGGCAAGACTCTGATCACCGGCCAGTGACTTTCCGGCAAGACCTCGATCACCGGCCGATGATTTCCCGGCGAATCTCCAGTCACAGGCTGGTGACTTTTCCGACAAGACTCCGATCATCGACCGGTCACTTTTCCGGTGAGTCCCCTACGACTTTTCCGACGCAAATTTATAACCGATTATATCTTTTAAATTATAACCAATTATAATTTTTATAACGGGTTATAATCATGACCAGTTATTAAAAATATAACCAATTATAAAATGTAATTGATTATAATTTAGTTATAACCGGTTATATTTTTTAAATTATAACCGGTTATGTTTTAATTATAATCGAAAATGCCGAAAATCTAAAAAAAAAATCAAAAATGCCCCGCAATCGAAAATCTTAAAAATCCTAAAACTTTTGGCCCGGATTTTAAATCGCTCTCGAATTTTTATCCCTCTGGAATTAAAACTGCTCCCAATTTATTGACTATTCTCCAACGGACTTTGATGGCTACGGAGTCAGTCTCTTCATCCTGTCTTCAAAATATGGTTTACTCATTCAATATAATGGATGGTCCACCCAAACAGGATTGATTACCAACGTAACACTATTATATATATATATATATATATATATGTGTGTGTAAAAGGTAAATCGTCAAATCGTACTATATATTCTTACAGCTAAACTGAAGATAATTAAAAATGAGTTTGTATTGCAATCAGTCTAGTTGTGAAGTGACCCGGTTGGCAAAATTTCTCCAACCATCCAAGACTTTTATGTCGTATTCTTGACTTCTCAAACAAAGCACAAACCCTAAGTGACAAGCAAGAAGAATCAAATTCAGTTGTCCCATTCATCCACAGTCGTCATTTATTACTGCTTGCAACAAATGCACTTGCACAGAAGCATCCCATCTCATTCCCCCCATGGCTACTTGTTGAGTTGTTTCCATCCATATTTTTCCACGCTAGAAAAAGGAACCTTCCCCGTCCCCCAACTGGAAGAAACTCCCAAGAACCAACCCTTTTTTGATTTCCCAATTTCCCATATATATATAAACAACAAACCCCAAGTACGTACCCACCAATATGTTACAATTCTCATTATCTCATATATATTATATATCCCCTGTTTTGTTGTTCGATATGGAAATTACCATAATATCAGCTCAGGGCCTGAAGAAAATGTCTAGTCTAAGCCTTTTCCCAGCCCACCGACGCCTCCGGCCGTTCGTCACCGTCTCTACTTACCCGAAAACGACGACGTCGCTGGAGGATCATTCAGTGACGACGAATAACAAAAACAGTTACATAACAAGGATTGATGATAAAGGAGGAGTGAATCCCACGTGGGGAGACAAATTCGTTATCCCCTTGGACGCCTCTTTCTTCGGCAACAGTTACTCCTGCGTTTACCTTCAACTCTACACTAAACGGCTGCTTTCCGGCAGAGCTAACCTGGGTTGGTGCCAGATTCCGGTCGCCGATTTAGAGTCGTCGCAGAAGGGGTCATTACGGTACCTGAGCTACAGGGTAAAGGATCATAGAGATGGGACTAGAGGGCAGGGGATTTTGAACGTTGCTGTTAGGACCTTGACGACGGGTAGAGTACCAGAAGAAGGAAGATTTGTTGCTCAAACGGTGGCTGGCCGTCGAGAAGCGGTTGGGTCCGGGGAGAAAGATTCCGGAACGGTGATTGGGATTCCTATGCACATGATCTCGAAGATGAGAATCTGACAATGATTTTGATATTTGTGTGTATATAAGCAAGCTAAAGTAAGGCCTTCTTGTTATTAACTGCAGTTTTGTTTTTTGGACTTTTGTGCGCCCAAAAGAATCCGGCGGCAAAGGATAAGTTAAAGTAACTAATCAAGTGTTGTTTAGTTAGGATATGACCGGGAAAACGCTTCCACCTCAAAACTTCCTTGAAAAACACTTCAGTTTTAATACTAATACTAATATATATATTATTGAACCATTCAAACTTCTAAAATTGTGAGAGATTTTCAGACCAGTCTCTGCACTTCATCAATTCATATTAATTAAATTATTATTTGTCGTCTTAATTTTCAAAAAAAAATATAATTTTAATTTTGTATGTATAATTATATAAATACCCTTAACACGGATTCATTAAATCCATCCCGTCGCTCATATTTTGATTTAATTTTCCAAAACTCTTGATCGAGTTACCACACCACCTCCGCCACAAACACACCCCACCACCGTCGGCATCGAGGTCGAAATCCTTGATAGCCGCCCAAAATAGGCAGCCATTGTTAGACCCCGACCGCCCACTTTGGGCAGCTGATTCTCTTGTAGGAAGCGGCGATTGTGATAAGGATGCGGCGGCGACAAGATGGCACCGGCAACGGGGACAATATGGCACCGGCAACGGGGACAATATGGCACCGGCGGCGGGAACTGCGTGAAGGAGATGAAGGTGGAGGTGAAGGAGGTGTTTTTTATTCGAATTGATTTCAAGTTGGGACATATTTGGGTTTTTAAACATAAATATTGAAAGACATTCGCGTAAATGTATGTGTGAAATTCAATTGTAGGCCGTTCTTTTTCTAAAACTAGGCAACGAATAGTAATGCCCAAGATCAAAATAGAATGGCATGATATACGAATTGGGAATTCGGTTTTGGTTAATTGATTAAAATTGGTTGATCGACCGGATCGGTTAAAAATCAGTTTTACCGAAATTAGGTTAGTCGTTGAAACGGTCAATGCATTGGTGAAATTGGTTAAAATTTGGTTGATCGGGGTTAACCGAAAAATGAAATTATCATCAAACCTAAATGAAATTACCTCGAATTCAATGGAAATTATCGCAATCTTGGCATTAAAGTGTCGGTAAAATTAATTGGTCGGTTAATTAACCGTGACGGTCGTTCGATCGGTTACAAAACATAACCGATCTGAATGTTTATGTCATTTTCCCCATCCGTTAACAGAAAATTAATAACCGAATTAAGAATATAAATCACAAGTTATATTTATGTTATTTTGATTACGAATTGATGTTTATAAATAAAACAATGATCTTATATTCTATTTTTACACAGCAACAATGTGACCTATTCTATTATGAATAAGTTTTTAAAGATATTCGGTGATTCAAACCGACTTTGAATTTTATTTTATGTAATGCCAGCAATATTCTATGAGTTGGAATTATTCCTTAAAAAAACAACTGCGTTGTGTTGGGTTGCATGTTCATTTGGCGGTTTGCATGTTGACTCGCACTATATATAAAAAGCCAAACTTTTCTTCCCGTAAGTGCGTTAATTAATCTTGCTGTACATGTTTTTGGTGGCTTTACAGAAAATGAAAAACACACACAGCGAATGAATCTTATCTTAGCTAACCGTTCAAAGTTGCCTTTCAACTTTGCCTGAGATTGACTCGCATTCATCCAACTCTCCCCTCCCATTTCGTGGGGTGGAAGCTTCTTGGCACAACACAACATCACACCATAAGATTTTATACATTGACAACTACGGGCCCACGACACATGTTTTTTCGGATGAAATTGAAGATTGAATCGGTTAGGTACTATTCCGTCCCGCTCGATCGATCGGGTGTCTTTGATGGACCACCGAGCCCAACACTGCAAAGGTCGACTCGCTAATTTGTGACGGATGGAGGTAACTTAGTTATCATATTTTAAGTGTTGTATGGGAGATTTTTAACTAAGGAGAACACGATAGTGCTCTCACCAGGTCAATAACATCCATTCGATACACTATGCTCATTAGAAATCAAAACAAAAGGAGTGGAAATATCATAGGAAGCAAAAGGGCAATGAATGAACGAATGACTTATAAAACCATAATGGAAGTTGAAGAAAGGGTTCACACTACCTATATATGCTTGTTTTCAACGTGCGTCGACAGTGTGAAAATAAATTTGAAGACATTTTGAGACATTAGGGTTGGGCTGTTTCTCTTTGACTCTCGTGTCATGCTCTCCTCATCACTTATGATCATTAAACATCTTTTGCGTCAGAAAAATTGTACTGTCCATTTTGTGGCTAGAAAACTCTACAGTATCTAACATTACTTATGTATGTTTAGATCTCCGATATCATAACAATATTTAATTGTAATTTGTGTGTACACTACAAGAGTATGGGTCGGTTTTCACGGTTATAAGAGTACGGTTCTCGTGATTATAACCGCGACAAATTACTTTCTCGCAGTTATGGATAACCGCGGGAAACCTAATCTAATAATAGGTATGTTGTCGCGGTTCCACAACCGCGGAACAGGAATTACATTTGTGGCGGTTGTTGTTCTCGCGGTTACACAACTGTGAGAACCGACGTAACACCATTTCCGTTACGAGACGGAGCGTCAGGCTGGTTTTCTTGATTGATTTGTCACGGTTCATAACCGCGAGAACCATATTAAGAGTTGTGGGTTCTCGCGGTTTTGATTTTAAAAGAACATACTAAGTCTTTAGAACAATATATCCAACTTCATACAAGTTTTCAGAATTGCACTTTAATCAAATTCATCATCTTCTTCTCACATCTCCTCTTGCTCAGATTCAGAATCATCGCCTAACATAGGATATGCCTACATATAATACGAAAGGATTATTAATAAAGCAATTAAGAAGCAAAATGCATTCATTTAATTATACAAAGTGGAATTAAACTTATTTGGTTTGATTTTTCTATATGTGTCACCTTGTTCTTCAACTGAGCATAGCGCTCTATCCAAGCATCCTCCCTTTACTTCGACACAATCTGTGACATCTTGATTTTCGGTTTGGTTTAAATTTCAGTTTGATTTAAAATCTTACTTGATAAGTAGAAGTTGGGAGTTGGAAACTGAATTAAATTAATTAATTTGAAGAGTTGACTCTGCAGTTGACCAGATATTAAAGGTTTATAAGACTCGGGATAATTATCGGGTTGACTAAGATCTTTGACATTGCTACGTCACTAATTTTGTGTAGGTACTTGATATGATACAACCGCAAGATAAATTTCAATCTTATAAGCGTAGAATCGTCGTACAATGGTTCTTTTCCCTCTTCCACAAGGTTGAAGTAGTCAATATCTTGTCGTGGAATATTTGGTATTTCTTCATTTGCATTAGGCATTTCCAAATCTTCTTTATGCACTGGTGTTCTTCCATCCTCATGATGGTCTTCTTCAACTTCTAAAGCTTCTTTTTCTTCAAACCTCCCAAATGCAACATTCCAAAGTTGATAAAAAAATTAAAAGAATTAAATTCTAGGTGGAGAAATAAAAGAAAAAGATTTGATAAATACTAATGTGACAATTCAAAAATTATCCACGCAAATTGAATCTAGAGATTGGACAAAATATTCACCGACAGAAAGCAAAATGAAAGATTTGACTGATAAAAGAAACAAAATCCTAAATTAAATAAATAAAATTAATCAAATAAAGAAAATCACAAAAGAAAAGAAAAAAATTATAATGCTAAAAGCTTCCATTTCAAATCATTAAAAAGAATTTTGCAGCTATTAAAAATACAAAATGCCCAATTAGTGATTAAATCACGTTCTGTTATAACACTTTGGATTGAAAAGATATACATAGATATCTTCTTATGTATCATTAATATTACGAGGGTGATTGCACATTTGTTTCTTCAATCCGCAAGAAAAATTTTTGCTAAATTCATTTTCAACAATGACAAAAATAGGAAAAGAATTAGTAAAAAAAGATCCAAATACAATTCACATTATTTCAATTATAAAAAATATAAAAAATAGTTAATAATAGTACTCTTGGCCATAATAGTATGAATTCATAACTTTTAATACCCTTGTTCCAAGTATATGTATTTTATAAATTATCAAAAATGAATGTTCTTAAGTTATATAAGTTAAGATATGTCCTTCAATATTACGAAATATTCCCGTTTCTGAAAAAGAAAATAATTTTTTTTTAAAACGCAAAGGTTACTTCATTCCAAATTAAAAAATGAAAGTTTGAGAAATTCTGGAATGAATCAATGGAAACACTGGTTACGAAATCATTATCAATATAAATACCATTTATATAAGGATTAATGGGATAAATTAATATCCCAAAAAATGGAAAATATAATCAATCAATGTACTAGGGTTCAAAATAAAATTTTTTGATATGATCTTTTATCATATAAATCCCTTAATTATGAAGATAATTTCAATATGTAAAAAAAAAAAAATTTGATACATTCCATGTACATGAATACATTGATTTTGATTTTTATATGGAGAATATGGACAATATGGAGAAAAGATCAAAGCGAAAATATATGAATTGAAAAATACTCCCTTCAATTCCCCAACATTAAGAAGGCACCCCATCAAATGAACAAAAATACATTTTAGTTTGGGAGGGATCATATGACGAAATGGTAACTTTTTTGAATTTCAATTTGAAACTTTGGCTCTTTTTAAAAATTCTGATATTTTCCAAGATATATAAGAAGAAACTTTAGATAATTTAAAAGAAAATAAAAATGATAATGAAAAATAAAAAAAAATAATAATGAAAAAGAAAATTAAAATGATAATGAAAAGAAAAAGAAAATTGATAATAAAAGAAAGAAAATTGTTAATTTAAAAAAAAATTAAAATGATAATGAAAGAGAAAAGAAAAATGATAATGAAAAAGGAATTCAGGATAAAAATTCTAAAGAAGTAAAAAAGGACGAATTTGAGTTATTTCTATAAGAGTATTTAGGTTTTTAAATATGATGAAAGGGTTCTGTAAATGAAAATTTAATTACTACTATTCAACTTTGTTGTCTTGTGTTTAATGTGTCAAATATGGGAGGAGTTGCTATATCTTATATTAAAAGAAAAGAATTGAATATGGATCTTTTAGTGGTTAACATGAATTTTACTATTTCAGACTTGATAAAACAGGAAATTTGAATTCTCGAATCCAGATGTCTGTCCCTCAAAAATAATGGAAAAGTGATTATGTATCGAACGATAAATGTTTTATTAGTTCATAAGAATAAAAAAAGTTTATCAAAAATACAATGAAAATAATTATCAAAGATACAAGAAAACAATTACCAAAAAGACAAACAAAATAATTCTTTTAATAAAAGAAAATTTTTCGAATCTAGTGAAAGAGGTCAAAGTCTAATTGAAAATATAAAAACAAAGATTATGATTTACTTGTTCCTGAAAATATTTTATCCTCTAAACGGTGTCAAGAATTAAAAATTTTAATGTTTTTCAATTTCAAATTAAAGAAAACTAATGCTATTTATAGATATATATAAAATTTGAATGATAAGACCCTAAATATGGGTTTCACGTTTTCAAATTTTTTGAGAGAATAAAAAAGGGGGGAGGGGAAATAATTTAAAGTTTCTTTTTATGGTCTAATTATTCATTAGAAGATTTAGCTTGTATGAATCGTTATTGGTTTGATATCAATAATGTCAATCGATTCAGTATGATAAGTATACGTATATATCCATGATTGAAAAGTCAATAAGGGTATATATTTGAAAGCACGTCTGATCTAGTATATGGAATGGAAAAGAATGTATACATTCATTCTTTTCCATTCCATATTCTAGATGAAGTGAAGGTTAGTAGAAGATTAATTGATATATCAAATCAAAGTGAACTCACATTATTATTTATTATTACTGATAAAAAAAATACCTCACACAAAAAATGAAAAAAATAAAGAGGGGATTTGTTTGTACGATATAAAATTCGTTCATGTCAATTATGTAACAAGAAGAAAACCTGTGATCAGTTGAATTTCAAATAGCGCGCTTTACTAATAAAATACGAAGCCTTACTTCCCATTTGGAATTACATAGAAAAGACTATTTATCGCAGATAGGTTACGGAAAATCCTAGGAAAACGCCAACGACTACTATCTTATCTGGCAAAAAAGGATAGAGTACGTTATAAAGAATTAATTAATCAATTGGCTATTTGGGAGTCAAAAACTCGTTAATTGGGAGGATTTTTTGAATTATTTGATTTATTAGATTAGATCTTGAATTTTAATGAGCTTCTTTTAGTTTTTAGGAATTCATGGAAGAATAAAGCAAGGAAACCTCTATGAATGTACCGGCTACAAGAAAAGACCTTATGATAATTAATATGGATCCCCACCACCCATCAATGCATGGTGTTTTACAACTTATTGTTACTCTAGACGGTGAAGATGTTATTGATTGTGAACCAATATTAGGTTATTTACATCGAGGAATGGAAAAAATTGGGGAGAACCGAACAATTATATAATATTTGCCTTATGTAACACGTTGGGATTATCTAGCTACTATATTCACAGAAGCAATAATAGTAAATGGGCCGGAACAGTTGGGAAATATTTAAGTACCGAAAACAGTTGGGATTATCTATCCAGCCATATCATAGTTATTTTGTTGGAGTTGAGTCATATAGCTTCTCATCTGTTTTGGCTTGGCCCTTTTATGGTGGATATTGATCAGACTCCTCTTTTCTATATTTTTAGAGAAAGAGAGTTACTGTATGATTTATTCGAAGCTGTCACTGGTATGAGAAAGATTGAGAGACATGGTACACTTAGCATATCGTACATTTCTTTATGCATATAATTTCTTCTTCATTTCAAGTTGATTTTTTGAAAAATCATCTTTATCAGATTTTATGGTTTCAAAATTCTTACCAAAATTTTTTAAATTTAATTTTATATTTTAAAATGTGTTTCTTTTATTTTGACATAATTGGATGTGATCATCTTTTGTTACATAGATGACATACACTTTATTGAGCTCGTAAAGAGTTTCTCAAAGCAATCAACTATTGATTAGCTATAGAGTTTGAGATGAAAGATGTGGAAGATTACCACTAACTTGCCAATTGTGCATCTCTCTCGAACATGATTTTCATATATCATCAATGATATACTAATTATATCCAACAAAAAGTTATATGGATATGATATGGCTATCAATGCCTGGATGGTAGTAAGATCACTATGTGACTCTATGTCGATTTTAACCGACCTTTATTCAAACATAAGAACTACTCGGTTTTGAAGTAGTAATCTTGGTCATATTTGTGTTGGTTGACCATAAATTGGTCTCATGTGGTAATTTTACCACTTGGTGGGATGTGAAACCAACTTATAAAGCTACACCACCATTTCACAAGATGATTTTATAAATCATGTATGATATTTATTTTGCATATATCCTTGAATTGCAAGAAAATGGTGCAACGTGATGTGATGATTATGTACTCTTTTTCCTTCACTAGGTTTTTATCCCATAGGGTTTTCCTAGTAAGGTTTTAATGAGGCATATTCTCATCTAATAGTCATCCTATGTGAAGTGTCATGTGAATTATGGATGACCATCGATTATATTGATGCATACATTATATGCACAAACTCCAATAAGTTGAAATATTCGCACTACAAGTGCGTTCAAGCGATAACTTGGTTTAATCACCAAGACTCTCCATACATCAATGTTTGGGAACCTAGTCCACTAATTTGAAGATCGGCGACTAAATGATCTCGGAATGATATAATGATGAGATCTAGTTGATATCCTCATTAGGGAGAGTCGATATGAAGGATCTCAACCGATATAATCATCAGGGGGAGTCGATACGCACTGCACTCTTTTTCCCTTAACCATGGTTTTTCCCAATGGGTTTTTTCCGGTAAGGTTTTTAATGAGCGATATCAAAAGCGTATTCGAAGAATAATGAATATTTTTAACCAATGGTCATTCAAGGGGGAGTGTTATGAATATTATAATTATGTGTATGAATGCCCATTTGTAACTCCTACATTTGTAACTCCTATACATTGAACATGAGAATGAATATCCTATTTAAGTGTAGTTATACTAGTGATATATAGGTTATGAATTCTAGAGCCTATAAATAGTGCTCTCTTGTACTATCTTTACACATCAATAAGAATACTCTTCTCCTCCCATATTCTTGCTCTTCTTCCTTTTAGTTTCTTAACAAAATTACTTTTTTAAATTTTAATTTTTTACTCATATCACACCCGATGAACCCACCTACCCAACCCAATCGATTTTTTGTCTGACAGACTAAAAAGTCAACATCATGTAACTTGTCCAAGCCGTGACGACCTCATGAAATTGTAATCAGACCAATTTGCGACTCAATGAACCCATGACCTGCCCAACTCATAACCCGACTAACCTACACGTCCATTCGAATCCAAATAACTCAAATGATCTAATTGAATATACTATGTTTTACAGAGGAAATCCAGCAACGATGAAAGATTAGCAATGACAAATGTCTAACGGCGATTAAGGGGTTGTTTGTGCAAGTGATGGTTTTGAGTGATTTTGGGTGATTTGGTCTCTAAAATCTCTAAGTTAGAGATTTTGTCAAATAGATTGTTTGGATCACAATTAATTATGGAAGAATGTTAGAGATTTGAATTCTTGATGTGGGACCCAAGAGATTTTGAGCTCATATTGAAATCACTAGGTTAGGAAGGGGATTTTGGGAGAATTCATTCCATTTCATTTCATTTTTGAATTCTCTAGTCCCAACAATCACCTAAAATAACACAACCAAACATTCTATTTCTTGAAATAGCATGACCCTCATATTATCTAGCTATTTGAATTCTTTAGCTATTTGAATTCTTTTCCTACGAATTCACCCGCACAAACGACCTCTAAAGTTTGGTGGCATAAGAGATGACCTACAATTCCCATACCCATCCTCATACATGTTCCTAAACTTCATCTCCATTCGCATATCCGTTCAAATATTTTCATTCATTCTCATATCCTGAGTTTCAAATACCCGTTTTCATTCCCACTAAACTTGATTAAAATTCTATAAAATAAAACCACTTAATTCAAATTCAAAAAAATTTAAATGATATGTTTTAATAGATTAGGAATGAATCGGTTATAAATAAAGAGTAAAGTATAAAAAATATACTATTTTAATAGGTAAAGTATTATTTATGTTATCAACCAATTTTTGTTACCTAAAGTATAAGAGTTGAAACATAATTTTTTATATATCGGTAGGACATGGGGCGAGGATACCTAAATTCATCACCAATCCATCTCAGTTTTTTCGTTTGTGAGTGTAGGTAGGGTTGAGAATCGAACTTGGCCTAACCGGGTTTTTACCCATCCTGATCCGTCAAACCGGGTTTTGGATACCCGATAACCCGTCAACATAAATAATGGACCAGGTTTGGGTTAAAAATAAAGGAGTTCCGAGTTCCGGGTTTTTCAGGTTTAAACTCAATAAAAACCGGCCCGGTCCAACCGGTCCAGAATCCATTATCCATTATTTTAGCTGCACACAGACACAGCAACTGGAATGGAAGCAACAATTACTAACTTAAAAACTTAGAAGCACATCACCTGCCCGCAAAATTCAACAAAATCCATTATCCATAATCAATCTAAACAATACATCAACCAAACTTTGTCCACAACAAACATCAACAACACAACACAACATATATAAATTTTCATTTCTCAACAGCTCCAGTTCAATGGCTTTTCATTTCTCAATAGATAAACAAACTTAACAGTGAATCCATGATTAGCATAACACATCAGCAACATGGAAGTTTTGCATAAACATAAGTCTTACTCGACAAATCCTTCATCAACCTCTTCCTCTGAGAAATCAATGGTGTAGGCACTTGGGATTATCGCTGGTGGGAGGGATTCCATCTCGTCCGGGACATAGGATGTCCATACAGATCAGTGAAGGAGAAATCCAGCAATGTTAATCGAGGATAGATTAGGAGAGAAACAGAGTAGGGATAGATACCTCTTAAATAGGTCTGAATTGGGGTAGTTGGAGATGGGAGGATAGATAGGATCGAAACAATTTATGTACCTGTCAATCCCCAACCCCGGGAAGCAAACAACTGGCGAAGAAACCGACCTTATGCAGATAACTGCGAACCGATGAAATTTCCAGCGAGACCTGCCGTAGGAAGGAGCGGCCGAAGGTTGACCAGTAGTGGCGGTTTGAAATCGGTCAAGGAAGGGAGATCTGGTGAGGACAGAAGGGAAGATGAGTGAAGAAGTATTTGTCTCATTCCAAATACATCATCTTTCTCCTTATCACATTCTCGTAGCACTATATGTTCTTCTCGTCCTAAATTCTTCATTTTCATATACCATGTTCCTATCCTCATTTTGTGATATATTGCGTTTCCTACTAACTTCTACATGACCTGTTATTATAATGTTTCTGAAATAAACTCCAAGCATAAACTACACCAAAATACTAATTGCAAGTTTATTACAATTAACAGATTCATGTATAAAATTACAAGCACAAACTATTCCTATAGAAAAAGTCCTCAACAGTCTACAATGATGAATAATTCGAATCCACTACGAATTCTCGAAAAAGAACAGTATGAAAGCATACGAATTTATTACTAGGATCAAAACGTGACCTCATTTCGGAAAAAATATATGAAAGCATAAGAATATATTAGTAGGAACGGTAACTGGCCCTCGCTCTTGAATCAGATGGGTGCATGTCGTTTCCTGCGTTGCAGTTGTTGTTGCCGTCGGCGGTTGTTTTCTAAAATGACTGTCTGTGATTCGTGGATTAACGACGGGACGTGGTGACATCTGGACTTCGACGATGGTGGCTATTGACGAATAAACGGAGGTTCTCAATGGAGACGAGTGGTGACATTAACTGGAATGGGTATCGATGGTGATGGAGTTTGAGGAAGATTGGGTGGTCGTATGCGGGATTGATTGCAGAATAGAGTTCGACGGAGGCCTGCAGAAGTCACTAGAGGTGTTCCCATCCACACCGATCGATCGGTCGGCGTACGACTACGGGAATTGTGAACAACCAATGAAGAACGACAAGGGAGGGTGGGAGGTTTTTGGGGACTTGGATAGAGAAAATAATTAGGGAAAATTTATTGAGATAATGTCGTAATTTTTGTGATCGGATTCTGGTATTATTTTCGAATGATCATTTTTATTTTGATTAGGTACAATCAAATCTCATTAATTAATTTAACATCAAAACTAATAAATCAATCCAATAACTACTAATATCGTCCTAATGATTAAAACATTAAATGGGTATCCTAATAATATTAGATTCAGTCTACCAACACCCTACTTCCATATTATCAAGGATGGACTCGAGAGATTAGTAAGCATGTTTGAAGTTTAGGAACTATTGTGTAATATTTACATAGTTAAATGACCTCAGTTAAATCCAGATGAAGTCCGGTGCCGTCATCTGATATTAGCCCGTTCATTTAGCACCGGCGACGACCGAGGGTTTCTCACTTTGTCTCTCAAGTCTATTCCCTCGCGCTCGCAGTAAAGCTCTCGTCGACGGGAAAACCCAGAATGGCGTCGTCTTCAGTCTCTGCGGGCAGTACCTACGACATGCCATGGGTGGAGAAGTACCGGCCGACCAAAGTGGTCGACATAGTCGGCAATGAGGACGCCATCTCCCGCCTCCAAGTCATCGCCATCGACGGAAACATGCCTAATTTGATTTTATCTGTACGTTTCCCTTTTCTTTCTCTTCGATTCTACCTTCTTCTCGTCTGTGATGTTTTAAAGTTTCCCCTGGGTTTATGCAAACTTATGTTTCTAGTTCCTAATTTAGTTTGTGGGACTTGCAATGTTGTTTCCATGGAAAATTTCACAATTGTGTATACCTTCTTCGTATGTTTTCAGGGACCGCCTGGAACTGGGAAAACGACGAGTATACTCGCTCTTGCTCATGAGCTTCTTGGGCCGAGCTACAAGGATGCAGTCTTGGAGCTGAATGCATCTGATGACAGGTAAGTGATGAAGACTCTGGTTTGTGTATTTGTGAGATTTTTTAGGATTTCTTAGCCTACTACTGATGTGTGAATGTGAAGGGGAATAGATGTTGTGAGGCACAAAATCAAAATGTTTGCACAAATGAAGCTAACACTTCCTCCTGGAAGGCAGAAAATCGTGATTCTCGATGAAGCTGATAGGTATGGAGAATGATAAGCCTCTGTTTCAGATGATGTAAAATCTCTCATTTTTGTGTGCAATAGTGGAAGGCAGTAATCAATATTGTAATTGATGAATATCATATCAGCATGACATCAGGAGCACAACAAGCCTTGAGGCGGACTATGGAAATATACTCGAGTACCACCCGCTTTGCTCTTGCTTGCAATACGTCATCTAAAGTTATTGAGCCTATTCAAAGTAGATGTGCTGTTGTCCGATTTTCAAGACTGTCAGATCAGGAGATCCTTGGTCGTTTGATGGTGGTGGTGGATGCAGAAAAGGTATGTAGTTCTAAGCAATACTAGTTTGTTGGAATAATGGGCGCCTAACTTTTTATGGATCCCATTCATCTCTTTATTTCATTCAAGCCCTTCTTGTCTGCCTTACTTACTTTATACTATGCTTGCGGCAATACTTGTCCTCTCGGCATGGAAGTACTTCAAACACACTTATAACGTAATTTCTTGGGTTTCTGTAAGCCACTTGAGCTATCCTTTGAACTCTGGTTCTTAAGAGATTTGTGTGAGAACTGGACTGGTGCAGTTAGTCCAAAGCAAAACGGGATGGGTTAGAATTTGATTTACATGGATAGAATAGCATACAAGTTATATGGGTCATAAGATTCACATCTTCAATGAGGTAAATTTGGTTAATGAACTGGGAATTGTATCTTAGTTTGCTGATTAAAGTTTGGAAGTAGTTAATTGATCTTTGTGTATCGATGTGAAATTTTAACGGGTTCTCCGGCTAGTGGTTTGCCATGGTAATTGCTGCAATTGATGATGCGATTATTGGTCACGTTAACAGAGGAGCATTTGCTAACTCGCTTTTGTTTTGTAATCAATAAAGGTTCCGTACGTCCCTGAAGGTCTTGAAGCCATCATTTTCACAGCTGATGGGGATATGAGACAGGCATTGAATAACTTGCAAGCTACATTCAGTGGATTCCGGTTTGTCAACCAGGAAAATGTGTTTAAGGTATCATTATTTGACTGTTCAGCATAATCTATGAATAATGGACTGATCATCTGCAGTTATTGAGTATGTAAACCAGTTCTGTGGTTGGTAGGTGTGCGACCAGCCTCATCCTCTGCACGTGAAAAATATGGTGCGTCAAGTTATAGAGGGAAAGTTCGATGATGCATGCTCTGGTTTAAAGCAGCTGTACGACCTTGGTTATTCCCCGACTGATATTATCACAACTCTTTTCCGGATCATAAAAAATTATGACATGGCGGAGTATCTTAAACTAGAATTCATGAAGGTACAATGATCAAAATCATGTTATTATCTTCAACATCATTTCCTTGAGGATTCAACGGCTTATCCTGATACCATGCCATCCCTATTTAAATAACTTGCAGGAAACTGGGTTTGCCCACATGAGAATCTGTGATGGAGTTGGTTCCTACCTTCAGATGTGCGGCCTCTTGGCTAAACTTGCCCTGGTTCGTGACACTACCAAGGCAGTATGAACACAAGTTTCTGATGTGTGCAAATCGGTGTAGTTTGGAAATCTGTTTATTCAGGAGTTGGAATCTGTCCGTAGGGAACCTCTTTTGACTAGTTGCTGGATTCATTGTCTTCGTAATTGGCAATTCTCAAATATGATGGAAAGCGGTAGTTTCATCAAGTGTGGCACTGTCACTGAAGCAGCAAAGCTCATCAAGGACCATTATGTTAAAATACTGACTATTAACGTGTAATTTGTAAATAGCAAAGTTTTCAGATCAGAGATTAAACCGGTGAGATTAGGGGTTCAGAGTCTGATGGTTTGATTGTGGTCTGACCGTTTACTAAATTGGGTCGCATCAATTACCCAATCAATTCAACTCCAAAACCGACTAAACCAAGCCAGCCAATTACATTTTTTTCAATTATTCTTCCCTATGAAACTTGGCTTGGCAACGCACGAACCTAAGTGCAATAAAGAGTACCTTTGATGAGAAACTTCAGTCGAGCAAAAATCCCCTTGTGTATTTGTGCTAATAAACAAAGAAAGATCTTTACCAGAAAATAAGCAAAGAATTAGGGAGTAGTGGCTGGTTTCTGCATGAACGAGAGGACCACACATCATTTATGCGGATGATGCTTTGCTCTCTTGTGAGACATCGGGTCTTAAGTGAAACTAGTTTGGTTTGTCGTGCCATGCCGTGAAATTTTGAATAAGAGTTAGTCCGTCGTTATTTAAAATTTAGTTATAAATAGTTATATAACTATAAATATATAATAAGATAAATATATGAGTATAGTAATTAAATAAAATTAAATGATTATATCTATATGTCTCCAAATTAGTGCATTGACAACTATTTTAAACTTAACACATCTCTTAATGTTAATGTCAAATATCTAATTGGTCTCATAAATTTGGGTAAGGCTATGCAGTGGTTTCAAGACTTTCGAATCGACTACAACATTATCGTAAGCTTAGTCCTATTAGACTGTTACGATTGATCACGCGAATATTGAGATAGCTTTTTTCAGTTGTTTTCCCATGAAGACTTTCATTCTAGAAATAGCGGTCACATAATTAGTGAACGAAAAACTATTTTAAACTTGATATATATATATATATATATATATATATATATCCAGATAGTTAATACTTAATATTCATTCCCCACCCATCGTAGTTTCAAGTTTGGATCCATATAGTTAAAATTCAGACGTACAAATACCCATCAATTCTTAGACAGTTTCAATTATAACCATAATTGAAAAAATTAACTGCTAAGAAAAAAATCGGCAAAGTTCATTACTTTTCAAGCATTTCAATTTTTTATATCACTATAATAATATTCCAATTACATAATGTGAATATTTTATTACTCTTTACGTGATACCCATAAAACTAAAATAATGACCTATCCTGAATATAAACATATCTCATGAGAAAAATATTTTTCTATAAAAGCTTGTTGATTATTCGGTTTCGATGCAGATACTTCAATATTCATATCTATGTACTCAATCATAACAATTCTAAATTTATATATACACCATTTGTTATATTGATATTATCCTAGTGTAGTATCATGAAATTTCAAACTGTAACACACATATAATGTTTATATGACATCGTTTCTTAAAAAAATTTAAACATATCATGATTGAATTTGAGAATATATAACAAAACAATATATATGGAAAAAAATATTTTTAAACATTCTATAGAAAGTTATAGATATGTAAATAAAAAGTAGGGAAAAGGAGTAAGAGAGAGGATATGTTTTAATCAAATTTATTTAGATAATGACAAGAAGGGGGAGCTAGTTAAAAATAAAAATAAAATAAGGATGGTGTCTAGTTAGATGGAAATCTAGTTGTTCCAAAAGTAAGAAAATGTGAGATGGGAAATGTAATTGGGAGTTAAAAATATAATTGAGAAGTTAGTGTTCGCGTGGAACAGTAAGCAACAGTAACTCTCTTATGCTTTTTTAGTTTTAATAATATATGATGGCGGCTTTAGTTTTGTTTTGAGATCATCCCCGGCCTTAAAGTTAATCTCAATAAGTCTTCAATGTTCACTGTTGGCAATGTGCATGCTGTGATTCGAAATTAATAACCACATGGAGTTAGAGGATGCCGATCTTAAATTGATAAGATTCGAAATAGGGTAGTCTTGTGGAGTAAAATGTCACTATTTGGCCGATTTCTCTTTGATACTTCCTACATGAACTGTGCGTACCTTGAATTAGAAAACAAATCACAATATATTTCAACAAGTAATTAGTTAAATTCTTCACTATTAGTATTTTCACTAAACACCGATTCAACTACAAAAATCGAATACCAACCTAAGGAATAAAAAATCGTAGAGATGAGAGAGAGGGTGAGCGGGACGCGGAGGAGGGGTGAGAGGGTTGGGTTAGGTAGTGTCCGGGTTCCTCGTAGCCGCGTCCTCCAGGTCAGGGGCTCGCATATCTTTATCGAAGCTTCAGATAGGTTTGCCGAGCAGAGCTATTGTTTAGCTGTCTCAGAGGCTTCTCGTTTTCTTAAGTTTAACCCTTTTAAGATGGGTGAAGGAAGTGTTGGAAACGACCGCCGTGTCCGGGTGGAAGGTGCCACTGGATTGCGTGAAAAAGGATGAACGAAGGAGTTTATCCCTGTTCAAGGTGTGGAAAAAGGGTTGGGAGATGTTGAATTTCTCTGAAAGATGTAGGAATGGTAAGCTCTTCTTTGTGGTTGTCCCTGCTGAATCTCCTTAGAGAGGATGGTGGGGTTGCTGAAGGCATTGAGGGGTCTGTGTAACGAGTTCCCTTTGGTGATAAGCCGGACGGAGGTGCCGAATCAAAGATGGTCACCCAATTGGTATTTCGCGTCGGTGGTTCAAGGATCGTCTTTCTCCATAGAAGATGGTTCTGCTTGTAGCGGCGCTGACAGATTGATATGGGTGTCACAGGAAGGAATCAGTTCTCGCTTGCAATTCTAGCAAAATGTGTGGTTTTCCGGGTGTTCAATAGCACCCCTGAACACCTGGATTGGTCTTCTTTCCGATGTTGGATGCACACAAATTGGGGAATTAGTGATTCAACTCTGGTGTTAGAGTTGGGCGACGACTGCTGGTTGATGGAATGTGTGTTGGAGATTGAAGCCAAACACATCATCAGCCTAGATCGATGGTATTTTGGTTCCTCAAATTTTTTTCTGGATAGTTGGTTCAAGTGCGTTGGGCGTTCCAGTTTGTTGAAGAGCCAGGGTTTAGCTTGGATTTACCATACCCCTGCATTTACTCTCTGATGCTCTGTTTAAACAGATAGGGCATCAATGTGGGGGGTTTTGTTGAGGCTAGATCGTCGGCGTGCCATTTTGGTTCAATAAGAATTAAGGTCAAACAACTGACACTCATCCCGCCAAAGCTAACGCTTCTGTTTGCAGAGGAGTACTTCGAGGTGTCCCTATCAGAGGAAAATAGAACTTTTTTCGCTGGTAGGAGGGAAGACGTCAAGGAGCCTAAGCCTTCCCCCATTGTCAAGAACTATGGCCAATCTGAGAAGAGTAACATTGTTTTGGTTAACGGAACGCCAAGACGAGGGCTCTTTGAACCGGGTCAGTGTTCCAAGGCCGCGTCGGGTAGTTCAGATGAGGTGCAAGGGATATCCGATCAACGACGAGAGGGGCCGGTGGCAGATGATTTGGAGACCCCGCGCGAAGTTGACCTTTGGACAATTCTGGTTCCCGATAGTTAGGACATGATGGTTAATAGGGGTTTTGCGGGATAATCAATAGATGTTGTGTAAGAGAAGAGACAGATCTTTCAAAGGCACGTCGTCTCTTGAGGATTCTATTTTATTCGTGGGATTGCGATGGAAAGACAAATAAAAGGTTTGTGTGTTTCCTTGCCAAAGATCTCTTTGACAATTAAAAGGGTTTTAAAAGGCTTCATCTCACCTTTGGGTTTGGGCCCACGGCTGTCATCATCTCTTAAGAGGGCAGATCAGCTTTCTGAGTCCCCTTGTTTGGTGCTGGGCTTGTTTAACGGGCCACAATTTTCAATTCACTCCTCTCCCTCTATAGAGATCGGCTTGATAGATGGGTCGGATATTGCTGTTGGGTTGGGTTCTTTTTCTTCTTCTTGTCATGAAACAGAAGCGGTTCTTACCGGATTAAATGAGGAATCGGCATGGCATGGGGGAGAGGAAGTTGGTTTGGCGGAAAAGAAATTGGAGGAAGAACGTCGTCTAGGGGTGGAGGTCGAGAGGGTGGCCTCTTTGGTGGGTCTCCGGTTGGAAGGGTCTTTGGAACTTACGCAAGATAGGTGGCACAACTTGTCGAAGATGCATCGGCAGAGGAGTTCGGCGAAGAAAAAAACAAAATTTGAGATCAAAATGCGCAAACTTGGGACGACGGAGAAGGATATTCTGTCGGCGAATGCCAAGCGTCGCCCTTTCGGGTATGTGTCTCCGATATCCTTTCCTAATGATGCCTAAATTTCTTTCTTGAAATGTGAGAGGTTTATGCTCGGCGGAAAAAAGGTTTTGTATCCGGCAAAGAATTATTGAATGGCGTCCTAATGTTGTTTGTTTACAAGACTCGAAACTTGAAAGTTGTGATATTGGTATTATTAATAGTCAGATGGGCAGTGGTAATTTTGAGTGGGAGGTTAAGTCATCCGACGGGGCTTCAGGAGGCATTATTTCGATTTGGGATAGGGACCTGTATGTTCTGGAAGGTAGTTGGATTGGTAATTACTGTGTTGTGTCCATCTTCAAGGACTCGAGGAATGGTTTTGTTTGGATGCTCATTAACGTGTACGATCTTTCTGGTTTGGGTGAAAAAAGAGTTTGCATTGAGGAACTGAGGAATGTGTTCGAGTGGTGGTCACTGCCATGTTACTTCGTAGGTCACTTTAACATGGTTAGATCAGGCGACGAAGCTCGGGGGCAGCCACGCTCACCGTTGGAGTTGGCTTTGTTTAACGATTTTGTGGAAGATCTGTGTTTAATTGATATGTCTTTGAGCAGGGCCCGATTCACCTGGACGAACTTCCGGGACCCGCCCTCCTTCTTTAGGATTGAGAGGGTCATTTTTCGACGTGTACTTTGGTGGCACAACCTAGAATTTGTTCAGATGACTCCCTTTTGCTTGTGTTTTTTATCCTTTTGGCACTATTAGAAGATCTTGGAGATTTGAGTTGATGTGGCTTCAACACGAGAGTTTGCAGATGGTGGTTTTTGATAATTTGTCTTTGCCGTCTATTGGTATGGGTGGCCTCGTTAGATGTGGTTAAAAGTTGAAGAGATTAAAAAATGGTCTTAAGGGGTGGAATTCTTAGTCTTCAAGAATGTGTTCGTTGAGGCTCAACGTCTCATGTTAGCTATCGACGTTTTGGACCGTATGGAGGAAGATAGTGGTGTCGATAATGTCAGTTGGTTCGAAAGATGCTTGTTAAAGTGTGATTTAGACTGAGTGTAGAAAAGAGAAGAAATCATGTGGAAACAAAAGGCAATTGATGTTTGGGTAAAGTTAGGGGATCACAATACCAAGTTTTTCCAAAAAGTTGTTTGTCACAGTAGGAGAAAGAACTTCATTGGTAGCATCAGTGTGGATGGAGTGACAGCTAGTGGTCAAAGGGATGTGGCGGTTTCCATTGTGAGTTTCTTTCAGAAGGTGTATTCAGACCCTTTCTTCCGTTGACCTTTTCCGGTGGCTTTGCCTTTTGCTTTCTTGGGGACCGAAGAGGTGGTGTCTTGGTTGACTCAACCTTTCACTGAAGATGAAATTAGGCGGGTGGTCTTCTCTTGTGCAGGGGATAAAGCCCCTGGGCCTGACGGTTTTCATATTGAGTTTTTCAAAAGGTTTTGGGATGTTGTTAAGGTGGATGTGCTGGAAGCTTTCTCGGACTTTTATCTCACCTCCTTCATGCCTCGCAGTATAAACAGTACTTTCATTTTCCTTATATAAAAAAAGATAGGATCGAGGAGGTTAAAGATTTAAGACCGATTAGCTTGGTGGGTAGTATGTATAAGCTTGTCTCAAAAGTGCTGATGGACAGGTTAAAGGAACCTCTCTCGAGGCTGATCTCTCAGAATCAATGTGCTTTTGTGGGCGGGAGGCAAATCCTTGATGCTTCCTTGATAGCGAATGAGATCATTGATTCTAGGATTCGGAGCAGATACCCTGGTAATATGCTTAAACTGGATATTGAGAAGGCGTATGATCATGTTAACTGGTCATCCCTCCATAAGGTCATGTCTATCATGGGTTTCCCTGTTCTATGATTGAGTTGGATTCGTGCGTGCATCAGCTCACCTCATTTCTCTGTTTTAGTCAATGCGGAAGCGTCTGGTTACTTTAAAGGGGCAAGGGGATGGAGACAAGGAGATTCTCTTTCTCCTTTTCTTTTCCCGTGCGTGATGGAGATCCTCTCTAGGATGCTCACGAAGGTTAATGAGGCGGGTTGGATTCGTGGTTTCTTTATCAATAAAGGCGATTTGAGTGGGGAGGTGACTCATATCCTCTTTGTAGATGATGCTATGATATTATGTGATCCCGATGACAATCAGGTTCTGTGCATCCTTACCGCCCTCATTTTCTTCGAGTGTATCACGGGTCTTGAAGTTAATATTCACAAGACTAGCATATTTGTTGTGGGGGAAGTGATGAATGTGGAATTCTCTGCCAAATTTTTTGGTTGTGGTGTGGGGGAGCTGCCTTCATCCTATCTTTCTCTCTCTCTCGGAGTGAAAGCTAACTTCAAGCAATTGTGGGAACCGGTAATCAGTTCGGTCCAATCTCGTCTCATGAGCCGAACGGCGCGTATCCTTTCCTTTGGGGGAAGGTTAGTGCTCTTAAAAAGTGTCTTGTCTAACCTTCCAATTTACTTCCTTTAGGTCCTCAAAACTCCTTGTTCGGTTATTGCTAAGGATGAGCAAATTCAAAATCGTTTTCTTTGGGAAGGGGCTTCTACCGAGCGCAGATTTCATTTGGTGCAGTGGGATGTGATCAAGACGGCAAAGTCCAAAGGAACCTCTTTCTGGTTTGATTTTTGGGTTTTGGGTGTGAGACTTTCTTCCTTGTTCCCAAGGATTGTTGCTTCTGTACAATCCTTGGATTTGATGCTTTTTGATTGTGTGACTAATGATGGTAGGATACACTTCACATCCTTCCACGCTTTCAGCTCCGAGGTGGGGCATTGGAGGAATGGAATGCTTTCAATCTAATGTTGGAGAGTCTTCCGTGCGAGGTTGTTTCCTCGGGACCAGCACGCGTTGTTTGGCCCCTCCACCCTTCGGCATCCTTCACGGTTGGATCGTTAAGAGATGAGCTCATAAGAGGTTCTTACCCTGGCGTAGAGGATTTCCCTCACGGCATGGTGTGGCAGAAAGACGTTCCCACTAAAGTACAAGGCTTCATGTGGTTGGTGTTCTACAGACGCATTCTTACGGTGGATAATTTGAGGAGACGTGGTCTTATCGCTCCGAATTGGTGCTTGTTGTGTCAAAGCAAGGAGGAACCTGTGAGTCCTATTTTCCTTTCCTCCTCCTTCTCTCAAAAGGTGTGACGTCTTTTCAGTTCTACGCTTTCCATTTTTTGTCTGATTCATCATCGTATGCCTATGATGATCGAGGGATGGAAATGTTTAAACTCTGACTTTGCACCTATGAAGAGGTTTCTTTCACATGCCTTTTGTTGGCAAATTTGGCTTGAACGTAATGTTAGGATTTTTAGGGATGAGGATAGATCAAGTTGTTTTGTTGCTCGCAAAATTGTCTCTGTCGTTGTTTCCTGGTGTAAGGTTACAAGGGAGGTTTCGAATTCTCAGTTGAGCATGTGGATGTCTCGGTGTACTTTCAACCGAGAACCAGATTAGGCAAGAAGTTTTGGTATGCTTTAGCGGCCTTTAGGGCTTTGTTTTCGTTTCTGCCAATATGTGTATATAAGGTCTGGCCCTTTTGCTCTATTTTCTTTTTTCCAGCTTTGTGTTTGTGCAGAGTTTTTCTATTTATTTTGCTTGGTGACTTGTGACGTTTTGGGTGTGGTTTTGGTTGGCTTTAGGGAGTACTCTTTGTACTTGCCTGTTCATATATAATATACATCGTTTATAAAAATAAAAAATAAAAATCTAAACAATGTGTTACATGTCGAGCTTTAGTCTATTTCTCCACAATTATTATTCATGGACAAATCATGATTATCGATTAGAATCCTAATCCACAATCAAAAATCAAACATTAGAACACTCCCACATTAAAACAGACAGTCTGTAGAGTTACGAGAATCACTCCCACTTTGGCTGGAAGAATGAATGACGTAACAGTAAATAACATAGCCCATCTCTCCACCGCCGCCGCCTTAGACTTGGTGGCTGGGGGAAGTGCGATTCTATTGGTTGGAGTCCGGCCGGCATAACCAATCGCGTCATATCTGCTTTTCCCGGTTCCCTGATTCGCCACCGCGCATTCCCAACTCTATACCTGTCCCCTACGCTATGGCTCCTTCAAGCCGGCAAAAGACACGCGGCGCCAATACGCTATGCCTCCTTCAAGCCGGCAAAAGACACGCGGCGCCAATCTACCAACACTCTCCTCTTCACTCGTTTCTTCGTTTCTGACCAATGAATTTGAAAGTATATACAACTAACTCTATTATGTATCGTCATCCTTCCACAACAATAAACTATATATTTCCCCCAACACTCTGGATCACTATGCGCATCTCCGCCGACGAACTTTATGGCGGCAGACGACCACTCAGCTGGAAGTACTACCTTGTACAGATCTCTGGGGGATCGGTGCCTGAGTCTGGAAATGAGTCAGACGAAGTTGAAACTGGAGCTCTCTCATCTACTGGAGGAAGACAAGAAGAAGAAGAAGAGGACGAATACCCAAGGAGAAGGCAGCAGTGGCGCAGCAAACAACGGCAATCAGCTGTATATTCAGTTGATGTCATTCACCAGGGTGCCAGAGTCATTTCCTGCATATAACCACTTTCCGGGCTACTTCAGAGATAGGAGTCCTCACCGGGGTGTGTTGGAGTCAATGGGACATGCTCTTCACGTATGCTCAGCTTCATCAGGACAGATCGTATATTGGTAAAATTAAGTTTGTCCATATTACCCTTGCCTGCCAGGTGTTTGCTTAAATGACTCACTGAGTTTAATGTAATCTTTGTTTTCAGGAATCGTGCTGCTGAAATGCTGTACGGTTGGAATGTAAACGAGGTGATCGGGGAGAGAATTGCAACGCTTCTTGTGGCTGAAGAGTACCATGCTTCCTTTAGGAAAATCTTAGGGAATCTGAGCTTTGGGCGTTTGTGGTCAGGTCAGTTCCCTTTTAGTAAGAAATCAGGGGAAGTGTTTATGGCCTTGGTCACCATGAGTTTAATGTACGAGGGTAATGAGCTTGCTGGTATCGTCACGGTTTCAAGTGATGCCACAGTGTTCAATAAGACAAAGCTCGGAAACCTGAACCGTGGTAGTGATAAAGAAGGGCCAAACTCCAGCAAGATTCAGTGGCAGCACCGCCCAGCCATTGCATCGTCAGTTTCTAATCTGGTGCTTAATGTTGATTTTCACATCTTTATCTGTTTTGGGTTTTGTGTTTGTTTGGTTCTACTGCATGGTCATGGATGGTGGTTCTAAATGCGTAGCTTTTGCTTTTTGCCTTTTGTTTGACATGTTTCAATCATATAATAAGGCTTCGAGATTCTTACCAAAAAAGCGTGGTGATGAGGGTTCTGATGCCCATGTTGGTGGTAAGCCTGACGAATATTCTAAGGCGAGCATCCAGGATTCACTTGTGAGTTTTAGCAGATTTCTCTCCTGTTATTTTGGTCAAATTCTGTTGTTGGAGCAAAAGATTTTAACTACTCTGGAATTTGGATGTAGGACACAAGAGGTTGTACTAACTATCACCAAAATGGCAAGAATTCCGCCAATCGAAAGAACCCTCCTAAAATCGTACGACTTCAGCTTTGATAGTCTTCTTTTTTAAGTCTGAAAAATGAAGATTCTGGATCTTTCTTGTTGGTGCTGACATGTTTGATCACCATTTGCTTACAGCTGCTACAGACAGCTAAATTGTTTGGGAATCTGAAATTGGGAGGATTCAATGGTAATGGTCACAAAGATGAAGAAAACGGTCAACCATATTCCCAAAGCGAAAATTTTATCAACAATGGGGCCTCCAAAAATAATAATCACCCTCGAAGACGAAGGGTGTCTGAGGTGGAAACAAAGAGTAATGCTGTACGGGAAGGAAATTCATCTGATGCTCTTAACAATGACTTGCTTATTTCTGCGAGGAAAAATCCATATGTTTCTCAAGAAATCTGTGTGTCAACCTATATGGAGGAAATAAATCAATTCAATCTGCTGGAGGAGCCAGAGCCAGTCCAGGAAACTCAAGAAGATGAAGAAGATAGAAGAACAGATGGCAAGCAGAGCAGTGGCAGTCGTGGAAGTTCATCAAGTAAGGGGAACAATGAGTTGAGTTCAAAGGTAGATTGTGGAATTCAGTGGGAGGACCTTCGGTTAGCAGAGGAGATTGGGCAAGGTAAGCCTCAAAAGATATATGCTGATGCCCGACTTTGAAAAGTGTCGCTGTTATAAGTGAAAATGCTTCCTTATTTGCCACTTCATTTGAATGAAGTTTTCCTCACATGGTCGTGATTTTTCCTTGCTCTGTGCATACAGGTGCGTTTGCTGTTGTTTATCGTGCAATCTGGAATGGATCGGTGAGATTGCTTGCTACGGTACCCTGCTTGCTTTTTTTCTTCTGCTTACCAACTCTTTACCTCTGACCCACATATTTGCATTCCTTGAACCAGGATGTTGCAGTCAAGGTTTATTTTGCTAATGATTACAAGGAAGAAACGTTACTAGATTACAAGAAAGAGGTGCTTAACAGCTTGATTTTTCAGGATTAGCTGTGAAATGAATCCCCTTGATTGTAGCTTCGTTTTCCCTTGTATAGATTGATATGATGAAGAGGCTTAGACACCCGAATGTGTTGCTTTTTATGGGAGCGGTGTATTCACCAGAACGAATGGCCATGGTCACAGAGTTATTGCCAAGGTAATAGGCGTTTGTGGACATTTGGAAACCTTGCCTTCCTGTTAGATGATTTTGCAACTTCTCTGATGCAGGGGAAGCCTTTTCAAGACACTTCACAAAAACAATCAGGCTTTAGATATTAAAAAACGGCTGAAGATGGCCCTTGACGTTGTAAGTAGATTATTCTTTCTTCTATTTTCGGCACTGGAATAGTTTTGGACTCAACGGTCATGCTAAATCCCTGAAATCCTACTGCAGACTAGAGGGATGAATTACTTGCATCGTAGAAATCCGCCTATTGTGCACAGAGATCTAAAATCTTCTAACCTGCTCGTTGACAAAAACTGGAATGTCAAGGTAAGTTATGCGAAGACCAATCTCATAACAAAGTTACAAAGAGCACTTGCCATTTGTAGTTCTGTAACCGTAAAGCTGATTTTATCAGGTTGGGGACTTTGGTCTGTCAAGGTGGAAGCATGCAACCTTCTTGACTGCAAGATCAGGAACAGGAACGGTATGGTCTCCTCTCTAACCCATAAACTTACGCAACTACTTGAGAACTTAAAGGTTTCGTATCTTCTTAAAATCTCCCTCGGCTTGTCCTGGATGCAGCCTCAATGGATGGCCCCGGAGGTCCTGCGAAATGATCCATCAGACGAAAAGTAACTCTCGGAAAACTCAAAAGACTACTTTTTTCCCTGTTTTGGTCTTGCCATCTAGTCGCTCAGTATGTGATAACGAACTCTCCTTAATTTATTTCTATGAAAAATGTGTCAGGTCTGATGTGTACAGTTTTGGAGTGATCTTGTGGGAACTAATGACGGTCTCCGTTCCATGGTATAAACTCAACTCCATGCAGGTTTTGTCTTTGTTCTCCCACTTATATAAATTCAAACTCAGAAGTAACCAGGCCGATTTAGAGGTTCTGGATTGCTTTGTGATTCACATTTGTACAGGTTGTTGGAGTTGTAGGCTTCATGGACAGAAGACTGGAATTGCCAGATGATCTTGATCCCAATATAGAATATATGAAAAGATCAGACAGCGGGGAGACTTCAGTGGGCTGTTTGTATGTCATTTTTGTGTGTTGGAAGGACCTTCGACTCGGTCGCTGTCTATAGGATCGGGAAAAGAAGAAACATGAGATGGACCTGCTTTTGTTGTTGTTGTTGTTGTTGTTGTTCTTACACACGTTCATGGATGTCTGAAACAATGACTCCATATGTCGTCGCTCGTGAAATTGCAACCGTGTCAATGGATAATATTGTCAACCTTGAAGACTAGTGATACTTTCAGTCGGAGAGAATAGAATGGGATGCAAATATGCAATGGTTGGACTCCTTTTGAAGTTAAATTTGAGTGGACTATTAGTTTTTGGAAATGCAATCTTAAACCTTAATACAATGCGACGATTCATTCTGCTTTTATTGAAGTCGACTATGAAATATATTTTCTTTCTTGGTAGTGTTTTTTTTTCGCACAAACGACTCATTTATCAAAACACCAATTACGCTCACACGGTAGAATATCAAATCAACCTTACATTTATGATAAAGAGGCAAATTTTAGCAATTCATCAAGTATACTTAATAGTTCGTATATAATATAAGGCGGCTAAATGAGCTTTTTAGTATTTTAGTTGTTTGGGAAATTGTGACTGTTCTAATTATATAGCTAGCTGGTTGAACTTTTAAATTTCTATTTTAGTTTCAACAAATTTAATTTATAAATAACCAATTTGAAAATATATTTCAATTTTTTATTTTAATCCATCATGATTTGATATGAAACTTTTGATAGAATTAGGACAAATTTTGAAATAAATTAAAATTGACTTAATTCTGAGACGAAACTGGTGCCGATGATAAGCTAGTATCAAATGATAATTTTATAAAACATAAATTTTCTTTCGACCGTCATTTATATGGCCCCATTACTTGTACCAGTCTCATATACAACACCTATATTTAGCGGATTTTACAAGTTTAGCTACTTATTTTTTAAAGTTCAGCTAATCAGCTTGTAATTTGCAAGTCGGATTAAAGGTATTTGTGAGCTTATATTTTATAAATTTACAAATTTATATGGAAGGTTACATACAAGATTAGACCACTTAGGTTTGGCGAAGGGGTATTTCCAATCGCCGATCGTTCAAGCTAATTTCACCAAATGACAAAATTATAATCAGGGCTAGCTTCATAAATTTGTTTGTTTGATTAGGAAACCAATAAGAATAATTGATCAATTTATTGTGTGGAAATTTTTTTTAGGTACGATTTAATAGTAATTTACGTAGACAGTCAAGTGGAAACCTTGATTACACGATTTGGTCATTACCAACACATACAGTCCGTGACACATCCTAGGACATGTGGCGCACTATAGGTACCGATCCAACGACTATATTCAAACGATCATTACATGACTGTTTGAATATAGCCGTTGGATCACCCAAGGCTGCGCGGATGCACGGTGCGCGGCCCATCCTATGGTGCGCGACACACTATAGCGGCGATCCAACGGCTATTTTCAAGCCCTATATAAACCGTGCAGTTTGAGGTCAATCAACTCATCCCTCCTACCAATTTCTATATTCCTCTCTTCCTCCTCTTCGTGAAATTGTCTTCAAGCAAGTCCAATGAGAATATCTTGTTAAAGTTACGTCGTCCTGATGAGTCAAAAGATTTGTTCGCCTACTTTTGAGAAGAAGTGAAATGCGAGTGCGGATTTCGTGCATAGAGACTAATGACGCCGGAGTTCGAAAAATACTTCAATTTCCCTTTCTATAAGTTTAGAGGTACGAGAAGACGTTGAAGATGATGTTCGCTGAGAACTCGGTGAGGCGTAAAATGAGAGCTACAATGGAGGCGAAACTTGCTGAGAAGGATGCTGAGATGGAAGCCATCATAAATTTGAAGGATAGCTACATCAATACTTTGACTGCTGAATTAATGGATGTGAAATTTGTTCTTCGGGGACATGGTAATGGTAAATGTGTTAAGAAAGGAAGGTACTTCTAGTGTGTAATGTTCATGTACTTGTTATGCAATGTTGAATAAAAGAAATGGTTGTTTTTAATAAATTGTCATTGTTCTCAATTTTCATATTAAATTGAATTAATTGGATCCAAGTTGTCCAAAGTTGAGTGAAGGATAGAGGTGACGAAAAGCTGCATTTCTGGTCAAAAGTTGTTAAAGTTGTCTGAAAATGGCATGCACGTGGTCAAAAGCAGTAGAAAGCTGAAATTTCTTAGAATCCGGCAGAATGGTGGAGGAAATATGTTGTGCAATATGCTAGTGGAGGGAATATGATGTGGAATATGTTGCAGTATTATTACCTCTCCCATCTATTTAATCACACACCTCTATTGCTCATAACTCACAAGTCCTGAACACCCATTTCTTCACTGTCTTCTTAATCTAATTCTCCTCTCTTTTTTTCTCGGTAGATAATAGTTGAGTTTGCATTATGGGCGCCAGCATGTATGCTCGTGCATACTATCCAAGTGTACGCCCGTCATCGGCTGAAATATTCTCTGAATTCTTGAACGTGGATGTCTACCACCCGATTCTCAATCGTCCTGTAAGACATCCTTCGCCAACGGCCCCGCTCTCGATAATTCCTCAGCCAAGTCTAGCATATAAGGCCCAAAACGATCTAGAGGGTAGTAGACCGCATCGCCATCCACTGACAGATTTGTCCTATCGCCACATCCTCCAAAGTCAAAGTGCACTCCTCATGATACATGTGGAAAGTGTTCATCTTCGGCCTCAATCACTCCACCAACGCCGCGATAAGATGCGAATCTGGTGCAAGAGTCGCGAGATCAACAATCGGTAGGAGTCCGTCGGCCTCCAAGAAAGGGCGGAAGTTACTATGGTATGGGGGAATGTGAGATATCTTACGACACTATAAGGTTACTCTAGGTTCCTATTCGATGTTATACAATAGTCACTAACTAAGTACTAATAAGTAATGCATCTAAAATACTAGGCATTTATTAATAGTATTTAACATAATATTAGGCAATTACTAATATTTTCTAACATTTACCATAGGCAAGTGCTAATATTTTCTAACATTACGCATAGGTAAGAACTAATATTTTCTAACATGTGGCATTTTATAACATTATTTAACATAATACTAGGTAATTACTAATATTATTTAACGCTATGCCATTATTAATATTCTCTACACATTATGTTAATTGTGTGAACCTCATTATCGAAATTTCCCCGGCTCGATGTCGGTTGCGGTCGCCCCAAAGTAGTTCTCCATCGATCGGCTCGGAGTCGACGCACGGAGGTGGTGGTCTATACAAGTAATCCATCCTACAACAAAACAAAATATTAGTAGGCAACAAAATTAGAAAATTACGAATTACAAAATTACTAATATTACCGACTAGTTGATTACATAATAAGAATTTGGTTGTCGATATCAAAAACCAAAGAAGGAAGAAGGAGAATTAGTGAATTTGTGAGAAATCAAGGTTAGGGAAGGGTTTTATTTATAGATATGGAGGAGGCCCTCTATGATGCGCCGTGCATTTTAAGATACGTCGCACATTTTACGGAGCTTCCTACGGCTCTATTCCAACGGTCATCTAACGACTGTTTAAATATAATCGTTTGATGATCCTATAAGACACCGCACATAGAATGTAGAAAACTGCAATGACCAAATCATATAATTAAAATTTTCACTTAGACTATATATGTGATTTCCAATTAAATCCTGTCTAACAATTTTTTGCCTGTGCTAATACAAATTGCCACCAAATGATGTCTACTCGATTCTCATTGGGAACAAGCTTGGAAATTGCAGAGTACCGAGCAAAGCCAAGTCCACAAGCCACGGCATAGTGTGGACAGTCTATCCGAGCAGAAAATGTTGACTAAAATGTCAATACAGCTCCCAATTCTTCAACCACCGACCCAACCCAAACAAAATTATAAATAAAATAACCCACACGGCCGGCGACAGTACTTGCTGGGCCTTTGGGGTTTGACTCGGTCTCAATCTTGGACTGTTGCCCACTCCTCCATCCTCTTCGTCCCTGTAACTAAACTCAGCTAATCAACTGCTACGTGGCATATCCAAGGGATGATGTGACAAGTCTGCTTTTTAAATGTATAAAGTTCAGCCGTCTGATACGAGGGGCTCAACGACCGGCCACTGCTCCTGAGTGTAGAGCTGTTGACGAGTCAAATCAAGTCGAGTTTTGTCCAATTCGAGCTCGGCTTGTTGGTTCGAAATAGCAGTTTCAGTTCGGTTTGAGTTCGAGTCGAGTTCATATAATCAAGCTCGAGCTCGGCTGGACAAAATAATTATGAGCTCGAGTTTCGCTTGGTTCGATTCGAGCTCGACTAGTTTAGATGCCTTAATGAGTTCGAGCTCAAGCTCGGCTCTTTTGCAAGTCGTAATGAGCTCGAGCTTGGCTCGGCTCGTTTACCACTCTTAATAGTCCTAGTTAAATTTTGAACTCAACTCGGATAAATTTATAAACAAATTACAAGACTTTAAAATGGACACGATCAGTATGGTCTAAATAAGTAATTAATCGTTACAATAACATCACTCATCACAATATTATTGTTTTAAAATTAAATAAAAAGGATATTCGAACCATTAAAATGTACAAAACCAATTCCCGAGCTACGTTAATCGAGCCAACGAACGAGCTGTATCGAACTTGTACTCGAGCCTCAATTGAGTTGGCTCGCGAGCCTGGGTTAGCACGAGCTCGGCTCGTTTATTATCGAGCCGGCTCGCGAGCTTGCTTGTTAAGATCGGGTCAAGTTTCGATCGAACTTTTTTTGAATCTAACGACGAGCTGCTCGCGAGCCGCTCGGTTCGTCAACAGCTCTACTTCTGACCGCAAAATTACTTGCGCCCGAACGGATAAATCATCCGCCCCGGCGGACACTTATCCAACGGTCGGACGTTTCCAACTTATTTTTCTTTTTTTTGCCTACACCATATCTTTTCGGTTCGAGTTGGTTTTGAATTGAGTTTTGAGTTACAGTTTTGGGATTTAGATTTTGGATTCCAAACTAAACCCAAAAATTTAAAACCTAAAATCTAAAATAAAAAATAAAAAATTCAAATCCCAAAAACCCAAAAATGTAACCTAAAATTAAATCCAAAATCGTAACCTAAAATTAATCCAAAACCGTAATCTAAAATTAAATCCAAAACCAAATCGAACTGGAAAAATATGATATTGATAAAAAAAATAAAATAAAAACAGCTGGAAACATTCAACCGTTGGATTTGACCGGACCCAACATGGATTGTCGGATTTAAAGTGTTCGTCGGGAGCAAACGATTTATCCTTCCGCACCCAAGCCGCACTGTCCTGACCGTATTCTGTGCCTCTCTGTCGGAGTTGGGGACAAGACAGAAGAGCTAGTGAGTAATGTGCTGAGTTGACACAACCTTACAGAGATATGTATTTTATCAATTATGGCGCCAACCAACCTCCGAGTAAGCATTGAGATCTCCTATTATATACTTATGAGATTCTGTTTGATCTTCTCCATTACTGTCCCATAATAATCCCTTTTTTCAGGGTTGAGATTAAAAAAAAAACTTAATTTATATACGGTAAGAATTTTACTTCAAACATTTCGTAAAATGATTATTATATTTTTAATAAAATATATATTTATTATTTTAATAAAATATTTTGTATAGTATTAATTATCAATAGTGGTTACAAAATTTTCCCGCTTTTTAGAAACTCTATGAGTTTAGCAATATCGTCTTCGAAAATCTCTTTTTTTCTCGTCGATTTGCTTTTCATAAAACTCTAATCGTGTTGATAACTAATACAATAAGAGTTATATTTATTTAGGATATATTAGTCCATTTTCGTTAAAATATGGACTGTAGAAAGTAAAATACAAACTGTATATAGCATCACCCACCCATTTCTATATGCAGTCCGAGTTTTACTTCACGCAGTCTGTAAAATGACTTATACTTTTAATAAAACACATTTACTATTTTGATAAAATATCTCGTATCGTATTAATCGTTAATGGTGGCTACAAAAAATTATGATAATATGGCTACATATGATACCAAAGGATTGTTAATAAAGCAATTATGTAGCAAAATGCATTCACATAACTAATATAAAGTGGAATTTCACTTACTTAGTTTGATTTTTCTATCTGTGTCACCTTGTTCTCCAACTAAGCATAGCGCTCTGCCCAAGCATTCTCTCTCTGTTTCCACTCATTCTCTCTTGCAGCTTCCCTCTGAAGCCACTCTTCATTCAAGCAATGAAGAGCATCTTCAAATTCAGGACGAAGATCAATAATGCGTGTATATGCAGAGGAGGCGCCAGAAACTCTACTACTAGACATGTTGCAATTCAGCTGACAAACAGTTCACAACAGGTCATTCTCTTGTATTCTTTTAACCAAAATAAAAGAAGGAAGGAAACTAACTTAACTACAAGAAAGTTTGACATAACTAACCTGTGATGGGGTAACAGATTTACCCTTAGTCATCACTCTCCCAGAATACTCTCCTTTATAGTTTGGATCTAGATCATGAAGCGCTAAATCTAAGAGAATCACCGTAACCTTCTTGTCGAGGAACCCCTTGTTGCTTATAGTAGAAGATATGATCCTGCAATTGTAGATAAACAGTTATTAACACTATACACAATGAACTAGATAAACTAACTAAATAGGTAACCTATTAGGTTCACCTCACTAGGTATCTCTTCTTCCAAATTGACAGAAGTAGAGCCTTCAGACGAGGAATTTCTCCATGTATGTACCATTCTGTGTACCCAATTGGAAATGGCCTAGAAAGTAGGTGATTGAAGCTTCCACCTGATTCTACCACTTTTTATTGTTACATTTAAGGCATGGACATAGAATAATCTTCTTATCAGCAAAATTAGCAATAGCAAAGTCAAGGGATTGCTCAACTCCAACATATATTATGGAGTATGATGAGCTAGTTTGATCCAAGACTTATCCATCTTCTATGAAATATAATAATAATCCTAATATATGAAAAAATAAATAGTTTAATTAATTAAAATTTATCACATATACTTTGGAAGAACAAATTGTACTTAAATTCATAGTTATAATAATAGGGCGTATGCATGATTCAATTTAGGTATGAATTCACATGGTATGAAGGGTGATATTCATTATTAGCTAATTAAACTAATTCAAGAAACTGAGTAATTCAAAAACCAATTTAATGATTAGTTGAAGAAACTGATTCCTCTTTAAGAATGAGTACAAACATAGCACAAACATATAGATATAACAAGAAAAGTTAAAATCCGATTTTACCAAATTAGTTGGATCCAGAGATGCAAAGCTCCAAAATCTGCTTAAAGCTTGCAGATAGAGGGAAATCTCGTCTTCTATGCCATAATTGAAAGGAACAACCACACTGTACCAAAATGAAAATGAATCAAAAACTTAATCTATAACGAACCAAATTCGATTCGGAACCTAATCGGCCAAAATTGAAAACAAAAACGAATCAACAAAGAAATAGAAGAAGAGGACGAACCGTTGTGGAGTGACGGCGACAGCGAGTTGATGGGTGGTCGACGGCAAGTTTGAAGCAAGAATCTAGCTTCTCCTCGAGCTAATATTGGTGGAGGCGGGGACGATCGGTCAGAGTGGAACTAAGGACGACGACCGGAGTTGGTGGCGGTGGGATTTTGATGGTGTTCACTACCGATTGTTGGTGGAAGCAGAAGAAATAAGAGATCAGGGGGAGCTACGATTCTGGGAAGGAGATAACTGCGATTTTTATATGCTGGTTTTGCGGTTCGTTATTTATGGTTCAAAACCGTAAGAACAGTCCTGTGTGTGTCAGTTCTGGCGGTTTAGTATTCGTGGTTCATAACTGCAAGAACAATACTAGTTAATCTCTGTTCAACTCTCTCGTTGTCGTGGTTACTCATAACCGCAAGAACGTGCAGGCATTTCCACATTCGTTCTCGTGGTTGTATAACCGTGACAACTGTACCACCACAACGACAGTGAATTCTAGTAGTGAAAAGAAACACTGACATCCAATATTGACTAATTGTGTTAAGGACTGACTTGACAAATTGAAGTTTTCCAGCATAACTAAGTGTTAACTCCCCAATCTTTGATCATAGCAGTGACTTTTTCCACTAGAATATCACACTCCTTTGTTGTAAGCTTCCCTGAGACAAGCGGTACACCAAGGGAACTCACATGTAGTCTTCCCTCTTTAAATCCAAAAACTGCGACTACAAGAAAAGAGGTATATCGGGTCGGTTTGGGCGAATGTATTTAGCGTCAGTCGGTAAACAACCGACAAGAAGTTGAGGCTTGCGTAACTTCCCGTCGGTTGGTGATCAGGCGATGGCAAAAAACAACGACAAGTAAGCAGTCAACTGCGTCAATAATTTGTCGTCAGTGAGGTCAATAATTTAGCGTCGGTTATGAGAAGATCGACGACAAGTATTTGAGTAGTCAATGCAAAAAAATATAGCGCCAATTTCCTGTTGGCTAGCGCGAAATATAGCGTTGGCCGATAAAGCAACCGACGACAAATGTTTGACAAAATGTGGCGTCTATTTTGCCATCGCTTTGTGTTTGAATTAGAGTCGGTTGTAACCGATGCTAAGTTGCGCAAATTTTTTGTGTAACTTAGCGTCACTTTCTTGTATATCGCTTTGCAAGTCGACCCGTAATAAACCCCAAACCCAGACAACCATTGATTTTTACACTCTTTTCAAATCTAAAAATTCTCTCAACTCCTGAATCTCTCACAATTGCTGCTGTTGTCGTCTGCCGCTGCCGACACCATCGTCGTTGTCACCGCTGCTTCTTTATCCGCTGACCCTCCACCCAGATTCGGTCCAAATCAACGCTCGTGGTAAATTTTCACTTTGACCTAGTTTTTTGTTAATTAAAATACTATTCACTAGGAGGTTTTTTAATGAGTGTTAGTTGTTCTTGAATGCAAGGCTTAAAATTTGTTGTTGGTTCTCTTGTGTGAAGCCCGAAAAATATTTCATACCTCATCGATGTAAGGTATGCAATTTAATCTGTTAGACCAAATATGTATATCTAGTTATTGAATTCGTAAATTATTAGTTAGGTTGAACAATAGATTGAAATATACATTGAAATATATATATTTAGTTGATTCATTTGTAATAATTATTGATTGTTAAAAACATTAAACTATTTTCTATGATTTAAATTCAATTAGGTGATTTTCAAATGGATAAGTCTTGGATTAAAATGTACTGTCTTTTCGATGAGTATAGGATCGGTTTGAAAAGCTTCTTGGACTTTGCTTTCTCAAACAATAACTACGGTGACATGATAATATGTCCTTGTCTAAAATGTTCTTTGAGAAGTGGCTTTCAGAGATGATGGTATGAACATCTCCTTCATAAGCAATTTCCTTTGGTTACACTTTCTGGAGTCGACATGGAGAGTTAGATATTAGACAATCATCTCAGAATGCTGCAACTCAATCTCAGGTTGATACACCTATCCATGTAGTGGAGAAGACTGAAACTGAGTATCGTGATAATATTTCAACTCATGATCTCATCAATAATGCATTTGGTCTTTCGACCAAAGTATCCAATAGTGGTATGCCTAAGAACACCAAAATGCCTATGAATGAAGATGATATCGACCCAGCTGCATTCAACCTAGAATTAATTAATGTTAACACTGACATCATCCAACAAATGAAGGATGTTGATGAACCATTGTATGAGGAAGCTTCCAATAAAATCTCAAAGCTCTCATTTATCTTGAGACTATATCACATCAAGTTCATGTACAATATCAACGACAAGGCAATGTCAATGCTGATTGAGTTGCTGCATGAAACATTTGAATTTTCCAAGATACCCTCATATGGATTGGCTACAAAGAAGATTATCAAATCACTTGGGTTGGGATGTACTAAGAAATATGCATATGAGAACGATTGCATGTTATATTGGAGAGATGACATTGATCAAGAAGTCTGTAAAGTTTGTGGAGACTCTAGATACAAGGATGGTGGGAATATAAAGTTGGTTGATGGAAAGAAAGAAAAGATAAGGAAACAAGATATTTTGTTATTTTCCTTAGATTCCAAGATTGAAAAGACTGTTATTGTCTAAAAAAAAGTGTTGAGAGTATTGTGTGGCATTCAAAAGAGAAGATAACTGAATGGCTAGACATACATATGATAGTGTGAGGCATGGAAGAATATTGACTTGACATTTCCAGATTTTGCATCGGATCCACGAAATGTTAGACTAGGTCTTGCAACCGATGGTTTTAATCCGTTTGGAAATATGAGCAGCAGTCATAGTACTTGGCCAATCATTCTTATGCCTTACCATACTCCTCATTGGGAATGTGTGAAGTCGACGAGTATGATTCTATCTAGTATCATTCCTGGGAAGAAAACACCAGAAAATGATATAGATATCTACCTACATTAATTGATAAGTTAAAACTATTAAGGACCGGAGCATTGAAGCATTTGATGTATCAAAAATTTAAGTTTTCACATTGAGAGCAGCTTTGATGTGGACAATTAGCGATTTTCCAGAATTAAGTTTGTTATCTGGCTGGAATAGTTACACAATGCAAGAATTTCCCACTTTTAATTTTGATCAAGAACCTCTATGTTTAGGATGTAGTTTGATGAGTTGTTTCATTGGCAGTAGACAGTTCTTGCCCATAGGACATCATTTTTGACATAAAAACCCAGATTTAATGGTAAAGTTGTGCAAAGGGGACCAACCCGACTATTATCAGGATCAGAAATATTGAAGCAATTCGAAAATGTTACTATCACATTTGGGAAGGAGAAGGAAACAAAAAAGGATGGACCTCTAAAACAAGAGAGCACTTGGAAGTGAAAACATTGGAGAAAAGAAAAAGGTTGTACAACAGAAGAAGAAAAGTTGCTTCTTTCAACTTCCTTATTGGGAGTTCAATTTACTTCGACACAATCTGGATGTTGTGCATATTGAAAAAATGTGTGTGATAACATTTTATATACTCTATTGTATGAGAAGGATCGAAGCAAAGATCATTTGAAAGCACGACTTGATTTGAAGGATATGGGAATTAGAAAGGAACTCTGGTCAAGAGATGATGGGGAAGACATGTCATGTTGCTTTGCATACCCTGGGCAAGCAAGAAATAGAACTTATGCTTAAAACTTTGAAGGATATTGTTGTACCCGATGGATACTCAATTAACATATCCAGATGTGTTGATGTAGAACATCAAAAGGTAATAGGATTGAAAACTCATGATTGTTACATTCTGATGCATGAGCTATTACCAATGGCCATTCAATATGTTCTACCTGCTCAAGCGTGTTCGGTCTTAGTTGAGTTTTGTTCATGCTTGAAAAAATTATGTGCAAAAGTTGTACATATGGATGGGCTAGACAAGCTTCAAGAACAGATAGTTGTAGCATTATGTCGGTTGGAGATGCTATTCCCCCATCATTCTTTGCAGTAATGGTTCATCTTATAGTCCATTTGGTTGAAGCGGTTAAACTTGGTGGACCAATATACTATCGATGGATGTATCCAATTGAAAGGTACTAACAAATCACTCTTGTTTCCACAAGTCTAAGTGCTTACAAATGATCTTGTTTAGTGAGAATCTCAGTCTTGTTTATTTTTAGATTTTTAGGAAAGCTGAAATCCTTTGTGCCGAATAGATCACAATCGAAAGGTTCTATAACAGAATTTTGGATTTTTGAAGAAATCTTCACCTTCACATCATTGTATTTCAAAGCTGCAGATTAGACGAGATTCAACCTTGAATCTCGAGTGCATGATGTAGTTGTTGATCAAACATCTGATGCATCTACCTTCCCTTTGGTTGGAAAGCATGTTGGTGGTGTACAATATTTTACTCTTTCTAAAATGGAAATCTTACAAGCGCACCGACATGTTCTGATAAATTTCAATAAAGTTGGTTATTTTCTAGAGTAAGTTCAATGCTTCTAATTTCTCTTACACATTCAAAGAGATTATCTTGTTGAAATTATCTGATTAATCTCATTAAATATTAGGGAATTTCGGACTCTAACTAAACAACGTCTTCGTAGAAAAGATGCATCTATAGTGGACAAAGTTGTTCATAGATACTTTGTTAATTGGTTCAGAGATCGAGTACCTACAAACCTACTTTTGGTTTACTAGCAAATTTCTTAGAATTTCTAATCATATATATATATATATATATATATATATATACAACTAGATTCTAAATACTCATAATGTTAAAGCACATTCAAATGAGCTGATTGTGTAGGCTCGAGGTCCTCAATGAAAATCAAGAATATTTAATGCTTATGATGTGCGCAACGGATAGTTGCATGAGAAAAGTACCCAAAACCTCAAAATAATGGTGCGTTTGGCAGCTATGGAACCCAAAGCTATGCAAGTTTGGTGGATAATTGACTTGTAGCTGGAGAAGTGGCATATTATGGGAAGTTGGTTGACATTATAGAGTTAAATTATTATGGAAAATTTGTTGTAGTGTTATTCAAGTGTCAATGGGCTAACACTCTGAATCCTATATTTGCAAAGTAAGATGTGTTTGACTTCACTTACATTACCTTCTCACACCCCTTGTACACCGGTGAACATGCAGATGACAGGCCATATATTGATGCAAATTAGGCAAAATGGTATATTATGCCCAATATAAATTTCACAATGGATGGTGCATTCCAGTACATATGAAACCAAGAGACATATATGCAATGGGTGATACATAAGGGAGTACTATGTCTGAAGTCGAGGTCTTTGAAACGCAAGACTCGTCATCTTTTGATGTCAGCTCTTTTCCATTATGTAGAGTTGGTGTCGTTGTAGAGTTTGATGATTAGATCATACAACTGATTATGGTAATGAAAATATCTTATTGGGAATGCATATCCATATGCACTAATTTAGAATTACTGTACATGTACTTTACTTGTCAATTTCTTTCGAAGATAAATGGCACAACACTGGAAGACTTGGGATGTTGAGGTACTAACCCTTGAGGGCGGTAGGGTGAGGAAGTCTATTGCTAGTGTACAGATGCTTACCCTTGATCTTGGAATGAGGGTCATCATCCCATTTGAAAAATAAATTGCCAAGTGAAACCGATCCTGTTCGAATTTTTGGTTAGTTCCTTGGGATGATTTCAAAGGATCACAACATTCTTCCCGTGCACTATGATGGATGGCCAAATGTCTGTGACACACAGAGGGCAGCGGCTCTGGCGGCGGTGACGCTAAGTAGTAGTTTGTGATCCATTTTTCATTGAAATTACATTATTTACTAACTTTGGATTTGTGTTTAACTGCATAATCGGATCGCAAATGAACGAATACATCATTTAAAGACACTAAAAATTACATAATGGGTGACATTGCAAAGAAGTGGAGAGACTATCGAGTCCTGACGTGGAAAGACCAAGTGTTGAAGAATGATAAGATCTGAAAACCACTCTCTTCACAAGCTTCTAGAGCAGCTTGTATTGCAGTTAAGCTTGGACCGATTCCAGTATCGATGTTGACACAATTTGTGGACTACAAGCTGAAACCAGAAATTTTGGTAAGAAAATGAATGTTTATACTTGCTTTGTATCATTTATATCTTCTTATAGTTGGTTGTTCAAATATGCATGCATTAGCTGAGAAGAATCTTTGCAAGCAGAGCTGCTTTTGATGCACCACCACACACTAGTGGCTCCAAGAAGCTGTTGGTTAGAGGATTGGAAATTGTAAGTAGTGAACAAAATCTTAGTGTTATTTCTTTGCATACTGTTTTAGTTCTAATTAACTACAATAGATCTTACTACATGTAGAGGGAAAGAACCGGTCAAGCACCAAGTAGGGGTGAGTTGTATGCTCAAACTCACACGAAGAAAACTGGGGAATATACCGATCCACAAGTGGTTAGTAAAAATTCCACAAGTTTGAGAACATTGTTAGATAATATTGAGCAATTTAGAAGTATTTGAAGTAATATCTAAATTGACTTTGCAGCCTCAGATTATTGAGTTTGACAACACCCCAGAAGTTCCCAAGCATGTCGCCCCTAACGATTAGCTTGGCCGTGTCAAAGGAGCCGAGCATAGTGGTTGAGTGCGAGGAGTAGGATATGGAGTAACCTTTTCAGGTATATTTTCATTACACTACTTCCATTCAGATGTAATTAGAAAATAATCAGCTGTTAATCTTACATTTACACTAATAGGTTGGACTAAGTAGGAAGAGTAAAGGCATTAAACAGTCTAATGCAGACGGTAGTCAATCACGTTCTCATTTCCTAGGGCATTGTCCTATCGCATCCACGACACTAGATCGTGTTTGATCTTTGGAAGAAGAAATTCGCATGATGAGGGAAGAAATGGTACAGGGAAAGCAACAAGTGCATGAAGATGAAGAGGAACAAGAAGACGAGGAGGAAGATGATTTTGATGACTACTAAGTGCTTAAGATAGCGATAAGGTGATGTAGAATGTGTATAGACATGTAATGTTGAATCTTGGTTCGAATGTTGGTCTGAATGTTAGTTTGAATATTAGTTTGAATGTTAGTTTGAATGTTTGGATTTCGTATTATATTAGTAATATGAAGTTGTGAATGACTATCATATTGGTGCAAGATGTGTGGTATGAAATTATAGCAATGTAGATGTTTGTAAATTTGTTATTGGTGTAAGTTTAGTGTGAAGAGTATGAGAAATTCTGGAAACTGGCCTGAATTAGGTTATGAGAATTAGGTCAACTTGCTGTCGGTCAACAACCGACGCCAAATACAGAGTCGAGACCTGTAATAACGTCGGGTGATGAACTTGCCGTCGCTCACAACCAATGTTAAAACTAAATCGAAACAGAGTTGGCACACAATTTGTCGTCGGTTTCAACCGACGCCAAACCTGGTCAAAACAGAGTTGACCTAAACTTAGAGTGGTTTTTTTCGTTACTTCCAACCGACGTTAAATTATGGTCAAGATACATTGACCAGATTGACGTCAGTTTCCATTGCTCGGTTGATAACCGACGACGAATTATTTAACGTCACCAAATTCACCGTCGTTTCTCGACCGATGCAAAATATTATGTTGTCGGTTGATGACTGACGTTAAATCTAACTTATGACCGACGACATATGACGGATTTATTGTAGTGTTCCATAGCATCAGAACGAACATTTTGTGAGACTGAGTTTGAAAAGAACATTTCCATCTTTTCTAGATTGAGTTGAAATCCTGAAATGCTATAAAACTCATCGAGGGTCTAACAAATCCTAGTAAGCTAGTTGTTCAATTTGTAAAAACATGAAGATCTTTGCAAAATATAATTATGTAATCCTAAACTTCTTACATTTCAGATGAAAAGGAATCGGATATGCCCCTGACAGGGGTTGAGCCATCTCTTTGCCGGGGAGGGCCACAACCCGTCCCGGCCGTTGGGAGATGTATAAAAACCTGAGTACTAGTTTCTAATAATTAAGCAGAAATGCAAAAGAAATTACTATCAACTGCTATCGCCCAATGAAAAGTTGTTGAATTTAATCCCATTATTAGGGGTTCAAAACTTGCAGTAAGCAACTTTTTTTTTTATTGAATTTGTGAATTGGACTCCCAAATCTCCAATGTGGGTCAAATCCAATCCTAATTTTAATTATAAATTACTTAAGAATTTAATTGAACACAAGAAACAAAATTGTCCGTCTATAACCCTTCTTCTCAATTCTCCAAATCTTTCTTCTGTCAATCACTCATCTCCCGGTCCGTCGCCGGCCGTGAAAGCAACCAAGTAGGTACGACTCTCTTCTTTGTTTTGATTTCAATATTCCTAAATCCTAATTCATTGTTCCTCGTGTTCTTTAAAAAACGGAGAACTTTAGAAAACTCAATCAAGTAACTAATTACTTAATTACATTCAATTTTGTTTATTTTGGTTATGTACTTATGTAGTTAATTTGATTATTTTGTTTGTTTTTTAATTTAGCAAGTAGTATCTTAATTCGATGAATAATAATAATGATTCTCCAAATGAATGCACCGTTGGAAATTCTTGAAAAAGGGATGAACTACCCATTCCAGATACAATAGTAATATTATTATGTTTTGTTAATTGTGAGTATAGACTGTAGTGATTAGTCAATTTAAGTATTTAAGTATTCAAGTTTTTTCTATGTTTGTTTTAATTAATAGTTTTTGTGAAGAAGGTCAAACAAAGTAGACTCGATACTATATGGGGAAGAAGTGCCGTGCAAAAATTTATTGGTTTTTTTGGAAAGCAAGCGGATAAGCCTTCTATTGCACAAGTAGACAGTTATCTCGATTCTTCAATTAATGTTAATAGTAATGATGCATCTATCATTTCAATAGAATGTAATTCCACGATACGGAAATCATAATGACATATCCACCTGGCAAGTGGGAAGAGATAACGAGAGCATACTTAACAGCTGGCCCACATTAAATTCGTCTTTATGAGTTTCCTAGGACTGGACCTTCTAATCATCTTTGTTGCTTCTAACAATCATGGTACGATGACTTTCCTTGGCTCGAATATTCTTTGGAAAAAGATGTTGTGCATTGTCTTTACTGTTATGTATTTGCGAATAAGGCCAATGTTTATCATGAATGGTAAGCATTTACAAGTAAGGGCTTTAAGAGTTGGAAAAGGATAAAAAGTGGAGCAGCTTGTGCTTTCCGAAAACACATTGGAGAAGCCCCTAAGTCCGAGCACAACAAATCTGTAAGAATGGCTGATACTTTGATGTATCAAACTCAACACATTGATAAGGTGATAGAGAAACAAACTTCAGAAGAAGTAAGGAATAATGTAATTCGCGTGAAAACTTCAATTAGCGTTGCAAGATTGCTTTCACGATAAGGAATTCCATTTAGAGGTCATGATGGGAGTCTTCATTAAAAAAAACGAGGAAATTTTATCGAAATTCATAAGCACACAGGTGATCAGAATGAGGAAATAGCAAGTGTGCTTTTGGAGAATACATCAAAGAATGCAAAATACACATATGGAGATATTCAAAAGAAAATTGTTCAAATCTTGGCTAAATTGGTAAGTAAAAAGATATTAAAGGAAATTGGTGATGTTAAGTTTTCAATTATTGTGGATGAGGCAAGTGATGACAACATAAAGGAACAAATGGAAATTGTTCTTCGATTTGTTGAGGATAAGGGGTTGATACAAGAGTGGTTCTTTGATATTGTTCATGTCAGAGATACAACATCTATGACATTGTATTCTGCCATTTGTGATACACTTTCATCTCATAAGTTTTGTATTCAAAATCTTTTGGGACAAGGACGATAGGGCGAGTAACATGTGAGTTGAATGGAAAGGATTATAAGCGTTGTTTCTAAAGGAATTTCCTCATGCATACTATGTACATTGTTTGACCTTGGTTGCAGCTTCTATAGAGGCAAAACCTGTTCATGAGTTCTACCAAAATTTATCAATTCTTGTGAATGATGTTAGTGCTTCTTGCAAACAAAATGATCAATTAAAAGAAGCTCAAAGAAAAGATATCGCAAGTATGATAGCATTGGATGAACTTGATATAGGGAAAGGGACAAATCAGATTGGTACATTATAAGGGGTTGTGATACTCGATGGAGTTCACATTTGAAGTCTATATGTAGCCTTATTCGACTGTATGATCCTACTTTAGAAGTTTTGGAGAACATTGTTCGGGATGGTAGTGGGGTATATTCTAAAGGAGACGCCAATGTGGCTTTGAGAAGAATGTTGTCATTTTGAATTTACTTTCATATTGCTTTTGAGGAGGGAAATTATGGGTAGAACTAACATGCTTTGTCAAGCTATTCAACAGAAAAATGAAGATATTGTAAATGCAACGGGTATGGTGGAGCAGGCTAAGAATATGGTGAATGAACTCAGACATAATGGCTGGGACAATTTCTTTGCAACCGTTTCAGAGTTCTGCAGGAAGCATGATATTGATGTTCATGTACTTGGTGATCAATATGTTGAAGAGCGATGCAGTCGAAAGCGTCATGTTGTTACAAATGAGCATTATTATCATTTCGTTGTGTTCAATGCTAGCATTGATTTTCAGAGAGAAGAACTAGGGACACGATTTGATGAGAAAGTTGTTGATCTCTTAAAGTTCAGCTCAGCTTTGGATCTTACTGATGGATTTAAAGCCTTCGACATTGATGTTATTTGCAATCTTGCAAGAAAGCATTATTACATTGATTTTTCCAAGCAAGAAGTGGAGGCTTTGGAATTTCAATTGAGGCATTTTTATCTTGATGTTCGTGAATACCCTTTGCTGAAGAACTTATCATCTGTGACTGAATTATGTTACGGTTTGGCTGAAACAGGAAACACGTCACTATCATCTTCTTGATAAATTGATTCAACTAGTTTTGACTCTTCTAGTCTCTACAGCTACAGCTAAACATGTATTTTCAGCTATGAAGACAGAGAATAGACTACAAAATTCAATGGGTGATGAGTTCCTCGCTGACGATCTATCGATATATATTGAGCGAGAAATATCTCATAGTTTTAGTGTAGATGTTATTTTGCAAGATTTCAATGATGCCAAAGAACGTCGTGTAAGGTTGACAATGTAAACATAACAAAAATAGTGTTGTTGGTTTTTTTACTACAAGTTATGAATTCTCCGGCCCATCCCGAACCAAATTTCTAGCTCCGCCCCTGGATCCTGACTTGCTGCTTTTATCATTAAAAAAGGGAGAAGCTCCATAGAGTTCACAAAAAAAGTAGGGGGGACAAAGGATCCCCTTGCCTCAACCCCTTACAACCAGCAAAGTATCCCACAGAGCCTCTATTAAGGCCAACACTGAACATCACTGAATTGGGGCATCCACGAATCCAATTGATAAATTTTCGAGGGAATTTCGTAACTTTCATGGCGTTAAAGAGATAGTGTAAATCAACTGAATCTAGGAGAGATATGCTCAGGATGGTAAGCATTAACAAGGTCATGAGCTAATAAAATATTGTCTGCTATCATTTTGTATTTAGCAAAAGTAGATTGAGTATTTCTAATGATCTTAAGAAGGCAAGTCACTGTTCTTTTAGAAAGAATTTTGCAATTACCTTGTATAAGACATTGTAGCAGGCGATAGGGAGATAGTCAATGATATTCATAACATTAATCTTCTTCGAGAAGAGTTAAACTAACAACACATGGCAATTTCCCTATATCAAAATACAATTTGACTACATTATCCACAACTTCAGAACAAATAAAATTTTAGGAAATTTTAAAGAAACAAGCAGAAAAATCATCATGCCCCAAACTTTTGTCATTCAAGATTGAGAACAAAGCATTTTTTACTTCTTCAAGATCAACATGAGCATGAAGAAGCTCATCAAAAGAAAATGGAAGCTTCTTAATAAGGAGATCTCTCAAATCTTCAACAAAGATATGTTGAACCACAGGGTTAACACTTCCCAAAAACTCTATAAAATAATTAACAACAATATCAAAAATATTTTCCATTTTTGTAGCAAGGTTACCTTCGTTATCTTCAATTCTTATAGCAAGGAGATCTAGTGCGATATAAGATGATGTAGAGGAGGGGTCGCTATAATGTTAAGAAGCGGAGGCTTTTGGTTTTATAGGAGGGTTTAAATTGGCGCGCTAAGCATGGAGTGGGTCGTATAATTTTGGAAATGGATGCTTAAGATGGTAGTCGACGCGGTGAACAAGGATGATGAGAAGGATCGACTGGAATTTGGCAACATCGTGCGACGATGCAAAGACATTTTACGTACGTTCGAAATTTTTTATTTAAGGTTTAGTTTGCAAGAAAATATCGTAACAAAAGTGCTCACATACTTGTGCGACAATCTGGTTTCCGAAAATCACTTAAGCAAAAATTATAGTTAAAAACACCCACTATTGCAGGTTAATGATTAATAAATAAGCAAAATGCTATATACAATCCGTCTTTTACTTCATGTAGTCAGTAAATAGACTAAAATACCCCTTAATTAAAAAAATCACTTCGTATAGTTTGTTTATACTAACATAGTCCATTTTTACTTCATACAGTCCATTTTTACAAATTAAAATCCATGTTTTATAATATTAGCAAGATATATTTATTTAATATTTTTTATTTATAATTTTATAAAAATTATAATTAAAAATTTCGAAAATTGAATATAGAGGAGATATATATATTATTTTTTATTTATATTTACAATGTTTTGTAATCATTTTTTATAATATGTTAATTTTTTAAGAGTAATTGGTAAGTAATATTTATTTAGCTCCTTTTTATTTATAACTTTCATAATATTTATTTATAAAAAAAGACCGCATTAATAAAAACGGGCCGCACGAAGTAAAAACAAATTGTAAAAAAATAAAAACGAATTGCACAAAGTAAAAACGAATTACACAAAATAAAAACTGACTGAATTTGTAATTTTTTTCATTAAGAATATAATAATCCGTTTATAATAAAATACGAACTATATAAAGTAAATTAGGGACGATATATAGTACAACCCATAAATAAATATCATTTGCTTAAAAACACTAGTTTGTATAAAAATGAGAGTAAATGTAGAGCTAGAGAGCTTGCTTGATTTTTCGTATTCACACCCACAAACATCTCCGTCTCTCTTTCGCTTTCTCTCACAGCGTACCCAAATCCCAACCGTATGATTTCCGTATTTACAAGTCTAATCACCATTCCCCACCTTCATCTTTCTCACTTCACTCACACACTCTCCTTGATATAAAAACAAAATATCAAATGTCACTCCCTTCTTCTTAACCCATCTCTACCTCCCTCCTCCCTTTCCTAATCAAATGGAAAAAGCTTCCCGGTGGATCCGTTCCGTTCTCGGCCTCAAAAAGTCCGATCAGTCCTCCTTCCCCACCACCACTACTACCCCCAGCACTCGTCCCAAGGAGAAACGCCGTTGGAGTTTTGTTAAATCCTACCGCGACAAAGACCACCACTCTCGCGACGCTTCCGCTTTCTCCTCCTCCTCCTTCGTCAATGCCGTCCCGGAAACCCATGAAAACGACGACGAGCAGCAGGAGGAGAATCCCGACCACCGTGCAATCGCCGTTGCCGCTGCCACTGCCGCGGTTGCCGAGGCAGCTGTGGCCGCTGCCCACGCTGCTGCCGAGGTCGTACGCCTTACCAGCAGCGGCAGGTCCGCTGGAAACGGCGTAGTAAGCTACTCGTCGGCGGCGTACGTCAGTGGGAGCCTCGGGCTGCGTGAAGATTTCGCCGCGTTGAAGATCCAGGCTGCTTTCCGAGGCTACTTGGTTAGTTATTTAACAATAATAATACATCTAAATTACGTATAAATTACGTGAAAATTATTTATTGTGCCTGAAAATCCTCAATCCCCAGTTTCATTCTTCCGTTTTCTCCTCCAAATTCCCCCGTCCACTTAAATTAACATTTAATTCGCTCCGCCACGTGTCACTCGCCGTCCTCTTCCTTCTCCTTTCTTCAGTTGGTCTGATAGATCATCCACAGGCACTGCAAGATTCTCGAATCAGCCTTCTTCTGATCTTCTCTCGTCGTATGAGCTGTTAGTCAGTCGTCTCGTAGCTATCCTGCGCCGGTGGTGAGTGAGTGGTGAGCATGTGCGGGGCCTATTGGAGATTTCCTCCTCCCCCTTTCCCCCCCCCCCTCCCCCCCAGCTTTTTATTATTATTTTTAGTAAAATTATTGTAGTTTAATGCCCTTTCAATAAATTTCTATTTCTGGCGTTGCATCGATGGGATATTTAATGGGGAGCCTGGTACTTCGTCCCTTCTGTTCTCTTCCCAATAATTTCTTTGTATACAGGGGTGTATACTATAATTTCGACGGACGAAGACATTGATAGGATAGCTAATGGTGACAACTTGGTTTTACTTTTGGGGACTATAATTACTTCATTTACCCACTACTAATATGAGGTTGGTCAGCCTTATTAAATGATAATGAAGTAATAATTATGGAACTTGTTGTCATGCGGGAAGTTGAATATTCCCAACCACCAATAATCTTGGTTTGATTGATCACTTCGGACCCACTTAATAGTTGAAAATATTTAGCGTTCACATAGTTGACCGAGGGACGATTGCAGACTGGGAAAGGTAAGCTATTCGTGGGTTTATTAATTAAGCAACTATTAATGTCTACATTAAGATCCTATGATAGATGTAACAGTTAAAACTAACTATTAATGTGTGGTATGCATAGATAATCTTGATGGAGTAGTGATGGAGTCTGATACATGTGAAGATATTGCTATGAAGATAATAATTAATAACTAAAAGATCAGAGCTTTGCAGATATATATAGTGGATTTTAAAGCGATGGATTTGGTTAGGGTTTGCCCTGATGGATGGGGAGAGGATCAAATGGTCCCAAATGGGAAACAAAGGAAGTTTCTTGCTGGATTTGCTTTTATCTGTTTGCTTGTGAATTGTGATGATGAATGCGTTTTCTTTTATATTTTGTTAAAAAGATAGATGGTCTGACCAATCAATGGGCTGATGCAAACTTGTTCATCTTCTCGTTCTACTAGAGCTACTAGGGGCTCGTGAAACGTCAGTTTCTTTCATAATGGTCCACTATTTTCATCTAACTTGGAAATTTTTACAATAATTTCAGGCTAGGAGAGCTCTGAAAGCGTTAAAAGCACTGGTTAGGCTACAGGCGTTGGTAAGAGGTCACATCCAAAGGAAGAGAAGGCTACAACAGATGCAGGCTGTGTTGCTGGCTCAGGCACGGGCCCGAGTTGGACGCATTCATGCTTCCGAATCGTCCCATTCCAGCGGCGGAAAATCTTCTCACTCTCACTACTACCACCACCTCCATAATCCTGTAAGTGAAACTATTTTTTTTTCTCTATGACTTTGACCTTTAAGCTTTCCTTTGTTTCGGAACTCTTAGACAGTCTGCAGCAGCCACCCTTCCCTTTCTTTTGTCAGCCGCTGTTTTGATTTTACAATAATAATAAAGTAACAGTCTTTTTGGGGGTTTTATCCTGGAATTAAATACAATTGTGTAATGGGTTGTGGTGAAATGAATTTTGGGTGTTCCAGGGTCCAGCAACCCCTGAAAAGATAGAACATGGCATCAGGACTAAGAGTGGGAAATATGAACCTTCATCAGTGCTTAAGGTGAAAGAAAACACGGGGCTCCTTTTCATTTATTTGTTTGATGGTCCTACTTCAATGCCATTCCATTTTTACAGATTTGTTCATCATGTCTTGTGGTGTGCTTCTTTGTCTGGTTGTTGCATTTATGTTGAACAGAGGACTGGGTCAAGATCCAATGACAACAAAGCACATTCATCCCTAAGAAAGTCAGAAACTCGATCTGTGGAGCTGTCATGGGACCAGCACCAGCAGCAAGGGCCAATGGAAGAGGAAAAGAACAGTGACAAGATCCTTGAAATCGATAATGGAGGAGGAAAGCACCACTATTTCGGTCATAAACGAAGGAACATGTTTCACTCTGCCAATCTAGGCTTCTTTTCTGACCAGTATAGCCACAGCTTCACTACGTCCAAGGACACGGCTCCAAGTCCATCCTCCGAGGAAGTTCAGTCCATGTACCCTCCCGAGTTCGATCAGGAAGTCTACTGCACGGCAGAGAACAGTCCACAACTGTTTTCTGCAACATCATCAAGAGGCGGGAAGAGAAGTCCATTCACTCCCGCAAGGAGTGACGGATCGAGAAGCTTTTTGAGCGCTTTCGCAGACCATCCTAACTACATGTCGTACACCGAATCTACAAGGGCTAAAGCAAGGTCTCTGAGTGCTCCGAAGCAGAGGCCTCACTACGAGCGTTCAATTTCTGCAAAGAGATTCTCTGTTAATAATGGGTATGGTGAACCTAGATCGAGCAGCGCTCAGAGGGCTTCTGCTGTTCGAGCTAGCTTCTCTAGCAAAGCTTACCCTGGTTCGGGTCGACTAGATAGCCTGGGATTGCCCATGTGGCAGAAATGCTAGCTATTGTGTAGCTTAGTTAGTTCTCTACTCTAACAGGAGTACTCCGACTTAACTTATGAGGAAGTGAGAGAGGGCAATGGTGGACTCTTTTGTATCCGAACTAGCAATTCCCGCAGGGCAATGGAATGAGTCCAAAATGTAGCATGCTTCTGTCTTGAATGAATGGAGAAATGTAGATACCAACCAACAGTTGAATGCAGCAATGCCCATCTGGCCATCTGTTCATAGTACAAGGGGAGTGATTGGGAAGTATGTCCAAATTGGGACAAAATATTATCTGTCGGTTATTGTATTGATGTTAGAAGATGATGTGATCAAACAAAATGCAGCTCCATAATGAAGATGTGTTCAAGACCCATGCAGCTGAAGCTCATGATATGCCATCTGTGTTTCTTAGCATTTAAATATGACTCGGGTCTCGGGACAGAAAGAAAGGAGCTTTGTAGCTACAAGTGTCCGTCAAATATCACTCAACTGTAAAAACATTACTAGCAATCAGCTAATGGAGGAAATGGAAGATGTTTGGCTGTACAGAACGCTTGGATGATCTTTGTCACAAATAAAACTATATGCATAACGCATTTACACAACAAATGTAACGAAAGTGCAGAGTAGAAAGAATGAAACAAGAATTCAGAGTGGGAGGACGATTGTTCATATAGGTGAGTGAGTTTTAGCACTCAGCGCTGACAGTTCCATTTGGAAGTAGGGACACAGCTTAGGTAATGACACCAGCTGCAGTGGTCGTTTCCGTTCTCTCCTCTGAACAGCATTATCCACCCAACTACAAATCTGTACCCATGAAATTCAACTACAAGTCAGTCTAACAGAAGTAAAAACTCACTACTGATATCAGATTGTTTAGACCCTTACCCGGACACGAGGAGTACTGCAGCAACCACCCAGAGGACGTACTGGTAAGCCTTGTGCTTGGATTTAACGTGTGCACCTGGTGGCAGATGTCGGCTCTTGACCCACCCAAACTGTGGTCGAACAAGAAATACAAACCCCAAAAGGAAACCAGCCAAGAAGCCACCAATGTGAGCAAAGTTGTCTACGTGTGGTAGAATTCCTATTGCTAAGTTGATGGCGATGATTACTAGGAGTGTGACCAGAGCAGCAATCTGAGGAAGCAAAGAATCAGGTCAGGAGGCACAAATAGTTCAATCTTCATCTCGGTGATGAATATTAAGACTGAACATACCTTGTTACTGTATATAGTCCAGTTAGTAAGAAGCTCAGATAACATGGCGCCCAAAAGTCCGAAGAGAGCACCAGAAGCACCAACGGAAATGTTCTTTTGGATGAAAAGGGCGGACAGTATGCTACCCCCAAGTCCAGATATCAGGTAAATCACCCCAACTCTCACTGCAAAACGATTTCCAAAAGGCCAATTAGGCACAGGCACGAAAGAGCAGTATTTTGCTAAAAAGAGATCATTCATCATTTTACATACAAAATCCAAATTGTTGTTCAAGCCGAATTCCAATGAAGACCAAGCTCAGCATGTTTGCAAGAAGATGAATAACTCCAGCATGCAACCACATGCAAGTAACGAGTCTCCACCCTTGATGTTTATGCACTACTTTATCCCATTCCAAAGCCCCAATTTTTTCCAGTCTGCACAAGTCATATGAATCTACAAATCAGCGGGGACGCAAACAGTATGGAATTAGTGGTATTTCAAATAACTAAATGCTATTCATTCATAAGATGTACCATATCAGTCAAGACATAAAAGATAACATATCAATGGAACTTCCTACAGTTGAAGCATTATTTAATACCACATGTAACGTTAGGAATTGTAGGTAAGACACATCCATTGTTGTCTGTAACCAGTAAAAGTAAAGAGAGCCAGCTCGTTGAACCAAAGAGACACTTTGGCACGTGGTCAACCCTTAATGTAAGTTGTAAAACGAAACAGTAGAAGATAAACAAAAGATACAGCCTCCAGTAGACTGTATCCTCTAACTTAGCTGAAGTAAGAGTACCATAACCTTCATAAGTCATTCTCATTCCCCTATGAAAGAAACTAATCCTTCTCAGATACTGGAATTAAGTCATTAACAAATCACAGATCCATAGGTTTCAGAACAACATCATCAAATTGGGTACTCCAAAACCAAGATGACAATTTTGTCACCTGAATCTGCCATTTACGTATATTCCAAAGTTTGAAGATGGTATAATTCCTTGATGATGAACAAGCTTCCTCAACAGTTACCAAACATATATTATAGAAGGAATTCACCGCAACAATAAAACGCCAATCAAGTCGACAAAAAACTGGCCATCTCAAAGCTCTAAACAGGCAAATAGTTCAATAACCCAATTCCAATACGATAATATGAGAGCTCAATTAGTCAAATCACTCTCACATAACAACTCAGCTAAAAAAGAGAGCTACCTAAACGGAAAATCAAACCAGAAAGAAAACCCTAAAGCTTGAAACTTTAGGAGAAAAGGTTGAATCTAAGAACTCACGTAGTAGAAGATGGACCAAAGAGAGGGTTCTCCCTCAGAGGCTGGAAAGATAACCTCCCAAGGAACCTGGCGACACACTTGCCTTGAAACCCAATATTGTCGCGAGGACAATTGTTGACATACATGGCTATAATGAACACAGCAACATTCGCGAGGACAAACATGGGAACCAGCCAAGAAGTCCATTTCTTCTCAGAAGTGTCGACATAGTAGGGAGTCAAGCTTCTGTTGTTTGTGTTCCCTCCTCCGTTCTTCGAGCCTCGCTCTAGATCCACAGGCGCCATTTTCTCTTATCAATTTCTCTCTCAAAAGGGATTTGTTGGGAGCTTAGTGTATATATAAACCAGATTGAGGGAACCCAGCAACTGAAGAGAAGTTGCTTGGAAGGGAGAAGAGAGGGAGAATTGCTTTTGGGGGAAGTGTATTGGTTATTAGAGAGTAGTTTGGCGTAAGGAAATGGCGTAGGTGGGTGAGGGCTGAGCAAAGATTTGAGCTTTATGTTTGTGAGATGGATGTTTACGATTTGGGTGGGCGGTGGAACTGGTTGTATAGTCCGCCGGTTGGCAAGTCGGCGTCACAGCTCACAACTCACAAACAACTGGGGGCGTTTCAGGTAAACTTCACCGATTCAACGCGTAATGAATAGTGATGATAAGATCTGTTTCCGATGGGTAAAATCCGTAATCTCCACCATTTCGTGCAGCGTCATGGTCCGATGTTATTTACATTGCTGCCCTTCTCCCATCTTTTACTTACTTTCACATTCAACTTCTCTCGTTCCAAATTGTCAGTCTAAGATTCTATTGCAAAAAGAGTTGCTAATATGAATAAATAACGCTTTTTAAATTCGAATTATTTGACATTCCAGAGGAAGTAAATTACATAATTACCTTTTTGTAAATTTAAAACAATAAACTTTAACTATTTAAAATTTCTTAAATGTTTAGAGTTAATTAGTAACTAGTAAAATATGTCATTAAGTTACTAACTAGTTGATGTAGAAAAATTACCAAATAGTTTTTAAGTTATTAAGTTAGTAATCAGTAGAATTGTGCCATTAGTTAGTAATTAATTGAATTTAATTTAATTTCTATTACATTAGTCGAATATAATTAGTAATTGATTGACTAAAAATTGTTCTTAAAAATTGTGAAAATCGGCTCCGTCTGGACACCGGGGGCGGAAGGAAACTCCATCCGTCCGCTTAATATAAATCGTCGGATGGCATTTACAATAAGGACATTCCAATCTTTTTCTTCATGTTAAGGTGTCAAAAATTCAAATATTAGGACGTCAAATAATAATCCTAATACTTTCATTTTTAAAAGTTAAAACCCAACTATTTGTATAGAAAAATTAAAAACTTATTAAGAGTGGAGATTATGTTAATAATTAATATGAAATGTTCAATATCGCTCTAACTTTTGAAAAAAATCGGCCTAATATTCAAATGTTGTACATGAAATTATGCGAATGGCCTTGACATTCCTCATTAAATAATTGAGTTTGGACCAATGAACTTCATTCGTACAAAACTCACCTCCCCTCTTCTTCCCCCATCGTTGGAGAGTCGTCGGACTGCCGTCGGAGAATCGCCGGGCTGCTGTACCTCCGTCGAACCACCGTCATCGTCGTGCCGTTGTAGGTGAGTTCGAAAAAACAATTTGACCCAGCCGTCAAAACCGGACGGCCGGTTAGGAAACCAGCCACCCAAACCGGACGACCAGTTAGAGAATCAACAGTCCAATTTGGACGGCTAGTTCTCAAACCAGCAGTCCGATTTCGACGGCTAGTACTCAAACCAGCAGTTCAGTTTGGGCGGCCGGTTCTCAAACCAGAAGTCCGGGCCAATTATTTTGTTTCTTTTTAATTTTAATATCGTAATAATTATATGATTAATTTAATTAATTGAGGGTAACACTCCGGTTGGAAACATGCACGTGTAGAAACACGATGTGGCAGTGTTTCATTGTCTTAGGGCCTAAATATTTAAGCAAATGCTATATGATCCTTCATATTTATTCGATGTTATCCTATTAACTTTCCATCATTTATTTGTACTACAATTTCCTTTTTCTTTTTTAATTTATTATCTTTTTTCTTATCACAAATATGCATAACTCTATCATTGTTAAACAAAAAAATCTTGTTTTACCATTTATACTTTTCGATGAAAGCAAACAGTTTCTGTAAGAAACAAACAAACAGTCATAATATAGCCGCCGTTTTTCTTTAATTTGTTTTGTCAAATTGAAACGATTATGGGTGTACAAAAAACAATTGGCCGCCTGTTGCAGAGAAGTTGTCAGAGATGGATGAGGCTTGATTTTGTGTTTGCCGATTGCCGCTGCCCACCCTATACTCAAAAATCGCATTCTCAATTATTTTTTAACAACCGATGAATATGGTTTCAAGCTTCTACAAATCCATAAGCTTCAAAACTTCAGAAGCTTTAACAACAATGAAACGGCTTCCATTTGGAACCATCAGCGACAAATTAGTGGCGCTCCAAAACTCCTCCGCCGCAATCCTATTCTCCATCGTCTTTTATCATCAATCCACCATCTTGTTGAAAACGATTATCTTATCAATTGATTTCAGGTATCTTTCAATTGCCTTCACATCCTGTTTTCAAGCTAACTATAAAATCTTGGATTGCCCATTCAGATAGTACAAATCGCATTCTAAATTGTATTTGTGATGATAAGAAGGAGAGGCAGAAGCGTCGGTCTCCTCGAGCTTGGGGTTGAACCTAAAGAACCCGACTTTCAAATTTCTGATGCTCTCGACTTTGACTTCCGTCGGACATTCGACCGAGCTTCGAAATCCATCAGATCTGATTCGAGTACAACATTTGGGATCCGAAAGTTAGTTGGGGATTGATCAAGAGAGAGAATGGTAAATGCCAAGCATCTTGCTCGCTGCTAAGCATCATATCGTTTATGACATTTCCTCTGTAAGGTTAGCTTGGGCAGGCGAAACTTATAACGTTAAGCATAAACCTTCTTTCCGTGACAGAGGGGTCAATGGTTTTGCTGCTAACAATGATTTTCTGAGGTCTTGCGTCTTGATATTAATAATAAAACATCACAGCGATGCTCCTCTAGCATACTGTTCATACCGAACAGTGCAAAGCAGTGTTTCCCTTTAAAGAAAAAAGTACTTTTGCGGTTCCAATTCAAATTTTCAGTTCTTTCTTGACTGAACTGTCCTTTTCTTATTTTCTCTTTTAATCTGCCTCTGCAATTAGTTTTGGAGATTTCTATAAGACGCCCTACTTTTTACTATCCAATGCCCTAACATTTGAGTTCAATGAGTAAAATTACGTGAATATCCTTTGAACGTAATATTTAAATACATGCATGACGTCTCTTAAATCAAACACACTACCTAATTCGAAAGTCTTAGCTCTCTGAAAAACAATCCCCTTCTCCCCTAACAGTTCTGCCGCCCGCCGCTCGCTACTGCCACTCGCCGCTCCCTGTCGCAATGTCCCGCTGTCGCTATTGTCCCCGCCGCTCCCCGTTGCCCCCGCCGATGCCCGCTGCCCCGCCGCTCCTCGCTGCCAACGCCACTGCCCGCTGCTGCAGCCGCTCCCTGATGCTGCCGCCACTCCCCGCTGTCGCACCGCCGCCGTCCGTCGCTAAAGGTAAAAAAAACATTAAAAAAAAGAAATCTGTCGTTCACCGCCGTCACCGTTGAATGGTGACGAAGGTGAACGGTGGTTGCCATTCAATGGCGACAGATTCATTTTTATAATTATTACGTCGTTATTATTATGCTGATGCAAGGCTTGGCACACTACGTTTGCTCTTGGATGGGATGGCGCAAGCCCACGTCGAGTGGCTTCTCTACGGTTTACCGTATTTCCACGGTGAAACTCGATGGTCCTTGTATAGTGGAGGCATACATGCATTCGATTACATTGAGCGTCAATGCAGTAACCAAATTTCGTCTAGGTGTAGAATTCACGCCAACATTATTTCACTAAATAATCATTGCGTATCTAGCAAGGATTTAGCGTCGAGATTTTACTCGTTGCAAAGTCTTTACTCACTTAAATTTGGTTAAAGTGCATATTAGGGAGAACTTGGTATTCAAGTGGTATGTTTTCAAGATTTACTTCTTATGATATTGATTGTTCTAAGCCGGTTATATATTAAGATCTTTCTAAACAGGAGCAGCCGAAATGAATGGACCTCAAGTCCGATATCTCAAAATTCAGTGAAATCCGCTATCTTGAAGCAGTTTATGTATAACTCGTCCCAATTCGATTTCAGACCCGATTTCAGGCCCAATTTCGGGCTCGTTACTGTTAATAATTAGGGACCTGCCACCTCCCTTTTGTGTTAGTTTGTGTTGTGAAATGTTGGTTGGTTTAGAGGGGAGGTTGCAGCCATTTTGGCAAATAAAAGGACACCAGGATCACAATGAAACGTCAGAGTGCAATTTTGAAAAAAAAGATTGAAATTCCTACAAGCTCCCCCAAAAACAATATATAAATGAATCCACAAAGTCCCAAATAAGAAAAGCACTACAAAAAACACTAAAACAAAAGATTACAAATCTTCTGTCATAACCCACGTAGAAGACATCAAAGGAATTTTGTCGTCACTCACGAAGGGCACACCAGGTGAAACACGACAAAAAAGAAGCCTCCTATTAAAGGTATATCATCCAAAACACCTTTATTCAAAATCATTCACATATCATTGATACATACACATTGTTATGCTTAGTCACCGTCTAAACCACTCTTGAAAGCAAATAAATGATTTATTTTAATAAACAACCAACCAATGAGTGAGAGAAGCTTCTCAAATCAAATAAAGATTGTTGGAAAATATGTTAACAAAGGGACCTATGGCCATCTTTCATCATTTTCGCACCAAGGACTTAAAGAACTATGAAACTCGTATTATAATCGACCTAAAATATGGATATTCGGCCAAATAATGTTGCTGAGTTTTTTTAAAGTAGTAAAATGGAAAAGTGTTTAAAACAAAAATTTTTGTCATAAACATCTAGATTACTACTCCAATTTCAGTAACAAAATAAATCAAGTTTATTCATCTTACACAAACTCGTCAACAAAAAAAATCATCACTTTTACGTAGAAAATTAAAACAAGTTAGAGATTAGCCTTTTTACCTCCCAAATGCAGTCTTCTCTCTTTCCTCTCATTTTTTCTAGAGCAAATCAATTCTACCCATTTTGAAAGACCTAAAAAATAAGAGAAATCGTTAGTTAGTTTCGTAAGCAACAAAACAGAGATTAATAAAAAGAAGGAAGACAAATTATGTCAAATCAAGTTAATTGATATAAGCCAATTAATTTGTCATTTGTGAAAATTCCTTAATAATAATCCTTTAAAAGTATTGTAGCAACGTTATACAAATTTCGTATTCGTGACAAGAGTTTTGGATTTTGCAAAATTATCAGTTAATAAAAAATGGAATAAATTATAAATCTTTACTACCCCCAAACTTTATAAATAAAAATAATTTGACTACGAATCAAGAGGTTCCTAAGTAAGTACATTAAAACGTGTATTTCTCATTCCTCAATCAACATGTCAACACCTTCGGTTTCAGAATACCAAAACATGAGGGTTTTCTTTCTAACAATCCCAACATCAAAATAATTAAAAATATTCTCTAAAAAATTACATAACCTTCCATATCCAAACTAAAATATAATTAAGCTACTAAACTAAGAAAATATAACATAACGTATAGTATTTCGTAATATAGGTTTACCGGGCTTTGCGAGAGTGCTAATCCTTCATCGCACGTAACCGCCTCCCAAATCCAAGATCTCTGTTCCACAGACCTGATCTACCTCACGTCCAAAAGGACCTGAGTTATGTAGAAAGCATCAAATCCGCTTCAAAAAGAATGGAGGGCGACTCCGAACCATCGAGCCATCGGCGCCGCGGACGGAAACGTTCACGACAAATGGCGACTCCGCTGGGGACGTCCTAGGAACTCTACGAAGGAAGCCAACTACAAAAATAAAATCTTGATAAGTTGTGGTGTTTAGTTTCTTTGACGTGGCTTTACATTCCGCATATGTGCTATTTAATTTCCAGTACTCATGCATATGCATGCCCTACACTCGAGCTTCACCCTTGAGTAGAATTTTGAGTGAAGTAGCATTTGCCTTTACAATAGTAAGGGCGTGTGAACCCTCTTCCCGGTATTGAGTCATACCAGGATTAGCTATATTCGGTTCATGTAGTACGCCTAGAAGCCTCTCTTAGCCCCCCCTAGATAGAGCCTCACAAAACCCGTTCGACAGCCCACAACCTAGAAAAGCCCGAAGATAGGGAATTTATATGATTTAATGTATTATTATTACTCAACTTGCGTGTTTTCTCGTAGCTCTATTTTGTGATCATTATTCAACATGAGCATGCATCATATCACACATTTTAAAAAAATCAAGGTTTGTTGCACATAGCTAATCCCAAGATTTACATGTCCATTGTCATTAGATGAATGTGTTTGGCGAGCTTGAGCCCTTCTGGGCGCTCCTCCCGTTACCCCTATAAAGGGAGATCATGGAATGGGCCCTCCCCAAAAGAAATGCGTTCATGGTTGAGGCCTTGAGGATGATCACATAACTTAAAAACGGGTGAGTGGGCACCCCGTGCCTACATCTTGATTGGCATTTGTGCTACATGGGCATGAACATCTTTTTCATCCCGCCGCACTGCTACGACTCCTTCCCAGCTGAAGCCTGACTCCTGTTGGCATTCATGGTAAGGAACTGGACCATAAGGGTAGTATTTCACATGAAAAAATTGGCAGTTTGTGTCGCCAAATGGGAGGCCAATGCTGAGACTATCACTCGTTTGGGTAGCTGGCTTAGTAGCTTCTTAACCACACGCAAGTGGAATACATTCCTACAACAGGAATGGCCAGGAGAATACATGTTGTTCAACTTTTTCATAGAACAAGTTACCAATTACTAGGAGGATGAGCTGGTTGTAATGGAAAGGAGTCACGTTCTCTTTGAGGGTTCTTGGTCAACTAACCCAGCTATTCAACCCGAGGATGATCGCGTTCGTTGGGTGGAAATAAAATAACTTTGAATGGTGCTGAAAAATATAGAACACACCCAATCTCGACCGTATTGCAGTCAGCCAACAATTACTACTACGATGGTAGAATCAAGGAAAGCACTGGGATTCTCTCAAAGATATATATCGAGAACACCTTCTTCCTCGATGCAGAATATAACCAGGCAATCTTCAGGGATGTCAACTTCATGAGGAGTTTTGGGATACCATTGTACGAAGCCGGTTCGTTCATCAGACATGGGGAGGGTATTGGCTAGAGATCCGAAGTAGTATACTCAAAGTTCTACCCAATTTTGTATGTATCGTGAAAAAACATTGGTAGGACCTAGACCGGTAGCGCATGCGTAGTATGGTACTCGGAAGTAGATAAGACGGTATGTGGCGCCTCACCTGTTTTGAGGTGTACCGCAATTTTGTAATAGTAATAGGGTAAACCACGATGTACGCGCGCATAGTGGCATACGTCAAACTCTCGGCATCGCCTGCAAATTTTGGGGTGCATATGGAAAAATTATAATATTAACGGATTAAGCAGCCTCCTAATTTCTACTAACGGCTCAGTGCATGATTCTCGGATTTGGTTACGAGCAACAAACCTTTGCATTCGCCTTTGTTTTTTTTAAAATTTTATTTCACATTTCCTAACGTTTGGTCAATATTTTAGGTATCATCATCACAAATGTACCTATTTTATAACATAGTTTCATCTTGTAAAGTATGGAGAGATTCATAGACACTGTTAATGAAGAGGAATATGTTATGTGGTCGGCGCAACAACAAAGTGAGGCATACGGCGATGAACAACCATTTCGTACCCTCATCGAAAACTTGCCAAACTGTCCGATTTTGGTACCGGTGTATGAATATGATGTGTTAAGAGGCACCTGGTCAATGTTCACTGGTGAAGAGAAAGTGTTATTTAGTGAGAGATACATATGTCTATTCGATCTGATCAACACCCCGGTCCAGAGAGTTATGATGCGAGAACTCCTCAATTATCGGGATCCATAATTTCACTGCTTCACAATCAATGACATAGATATTTCACCACTAGCTGAGGAATATGGATCAATCCTCCATCTCAGGGACCTCCCACTTGGCAATGTATACGCAACTCAATCTAGACCCAAGATTGAGAAATCTCTGTCTTGTATTCTGGGGATGATAAAAGATAAGCTGAATGATCAAATTCAAGTTTGGACAACTGGTGAGTATTTACCTATCGGGTACTTACTAGGAGACATCCGCAACAGGAGTACGACATGTCATGGGAGAGTCAACGCTTTGGCACTAATCCTCTATGGAGTAGTACTTTATCCCATCGTGATACATTTCATTAGTGAAAACGTTATCAAAGTTTTCGTGGTAGACTACCACAAGGCACCCACATATGCAATCCTGGCAGAAACTTTTGTAGCTCTTGATAGCTGGTACCAGCTAGCCGAGGAAACTCTATACGACATGCAAGCCCCGATCTACAGATCTAAGGTTTTTATATTTCACTTAAATAGTTTTTCTGACTTTGTTGTTTTGTTTTGTTATTTTTTTTTTATTACTTGGGGGGAAATCGGGGGAGAGGAAGAAGAAGACCCCGCCGCCGACGACACGACCGGCGACAGCGACGGAGAGACAGAGAGGAAGAGGATGAACGCTAGGTAAAAAACTCGGTCTTGCTTCTTTTTATTAATCTTTGTCTTATTGCTTACGAAACTAACTAACGATTTCTCCGATTTTTTTTAGGTCATCCAAATTCGATTTGCTCTAGAAAAATGAGAGAAAAGGGAGAAGACTGCCTTTGGGAGGTAAAACGGCTGATCTCTAACTTGTTTTAATTTTCTACGTAAAAGTGATGATTCTGTTCGTTGACGAGTTTGTCTAAGATGAGTAAACTTGATTTATTTTGTTACTGAAACTGGAGTAGTAATCTAGATGTTTATGACAAAAATTTCTGTTTTAAAAACTTTTCCATTTTACTACTTAAAAAAAAATTCAGCAACATTATTTGGCCGAAAATCCATATTTTAGCTCGATTGTATTACGAGTTTCATAGTTCTTTAAGTCCTTGGTGCGAAAATGATGAAAGATGGCTTAACTTATTTCCCATTCCAAGGCTACACATGTGTTCACGATGAATGGTTTTGAAAGAGTTTGAGTAAGGCTCCCCTTTTCACGAAAACATGCATGTGATGGCGTGATATTTGATTGATTTTTGTTTCCGAGGGAATTGACTGTTTTGTAGAAAGCACCTTGTCAAGTGTTAGAAACTGCACTTTGTTCACAGGTCCTCCAAGACAGCTCGTTGCAATAAGACATTACTTTCCCTAACGATGAACATCGCGGCTGGTCTAGGGTAAATATTGATAGGATAATCCGAGCTTTATATAATAATTTTGCTAGTTTCAATCATCATCCTCTTTTGCTTGGAACGCTGCCCCCAAATACAGGTAGGAACACTGCTGATCTATCTAGAGTGGCCATTATTCTTAATTTTAAGAGCAGACTTCCCGCTTTGTTTGCACTATGTGCTAGCGCAATATGTTAACTCCGCTGATAGCTGGGTAACCTTATCGTACGTATTACTTTTCCTTCTCTTTTCTCCTGACGTCTTCATATTATGCTCGGGTCTTGGGATTTTAAGGATTTCCTTCCTACTTTGCCTCTACTTCCATATATAATTATTACTATAGTTTTTTCTTTTTTTCTTCACTTTACTACTACTTGCATTTGAAAAGATCTCCTAATGATTAATTAGAGCGAAAGTGTCTGCACGAACGCATTTGCACCAGGTTCATTTGGAGTGTTGTGCCTCATCCATTTTCTTTGGTGACGCGTGAACAAAGGTTAGGAGAATAGTATTTGAGAACTCATGAAGTATCTGAAACATAAAGTTGACTTAAATCCTCAATTCATTGGTGGAAAACCGATCACGTACATCTCCGTCGTGAACTCTAAGCATAGTACTTGTTTACTGATTCAGAGTTAACTGGATAAGGGAGCTCGTCTCCGTCCATGCTTGTTATTATCAATGCTCTTTCTGAGAAAGCCCTCTTCACTACATAGGGCGCTTCATAGTTTGGCGTCCACTTTCCTCTTGGGTCCTCTTACCGAATGGAAATCTTCTTCGTTACCAACTCTCCTTCACGGAATTCCTGTGGTTTCACTTTTTTGTTAAAAGCTCTGTTAAATCTGCATTGATAGAGGCGTCCGTGGTGGATAGCTGCCAACCTTTTCTCATCAATTAAATTCAACTGGTCGTATCTCGCGTTTACCCTCAGCCTCTTCTAACTTCGCCTCCACGATAACCTTTAGTGAAGGTATTTCTACCTCTATCCCATAGACCAATTGGTAAGGCGTCAATCCCGTCGAGGTTCTTACTGATGTTTGGTAACCATGTAAGGAAAATGATAGCATCTCGTGTCAATCACAGTAGGTAACGAACATTTTTTGTATGATTCTCTCGAGGTTTTTGTTCGCTACCTCAACCGCTTCGTTCATCTTTGGTCGGTATGGTATCGAGCTGTGTGTGCTTCATTTTAAATTGGTTACAAAGCTCATACATCATCTTGTTGTTGATATTTTTTGCATTGCCGGTTATTATTCTTTCTAGGAGCCCATACCGGCAAATGATTTCCTTCTTTATGGTTTTTGTGACAACGCTTCAGAAGGTATTTCATCTTCGTCGAAAGTGATTTTTCCGTCCTCCAAAACCAATAACACTTTCTCTTCATCTATGAACATTGACGACGTGCCTCTTAACACTTTTGTTTCGTACACCATTACTCGAATTAGACAGTTTGGCAGGTTTGGGGTGAGGGTACGTAATGGTGGTTCATCGCCGATGCCTCACGTTGTCATTGCGGTGGCCACATTACATATTCCTCCTAATCAACAGTGTCTATGAAGCTCACCATACTTTACAAGATGAAACTACCTTATAAAACAGGTGCGTTGTGATGATGGTACCTAAAACATTGACCGAACGTCAGGAAATGTGAAATAAAATTAGAAAAACCAAAGACGAATGCAAAGGTTTGTTGTGTGTAACCAAATCCGAGAATCATGCACTAAGCCATTAGTAGAAGTTAGGAGGCTACTTAATCCGTTAATATTCTAATTTTTCCATATGCGCCCCAACATTTACAGGTGATGTCGAGAGTTTGACGCATGTCACTGTATGCGCGTACGTCGTGGTTTACCCTAGTACTGTTACAAAATTTTGGTATTCGGCTAAAACCTCAAAACAAAAGTGAGGTGCCACATACCGTCTTATCTACTTCCGACTACCATACTACGCTCGCGCTACCTGTCTAGGTCCTACCAAGGTTTTTCCACGATACATACAAAATAGGGAAGTACTTTCACTATACTACTTCCAATCTCTAGCTACCCCTCCCCATTTCAGATGAATGAACCGGTTGCGTACAATGGTATCCCAAAGCTCCTCTTGAAGTTGGCATCCCTGAAGACTGCCTGGTTATATTCTACATCAAGGTAGAAGGCATTCTCGATCTGTATCTCCGAGAGAATCCTTGTGCTTTCCTTGATTATCCCACCATTAACATTAATTTTATTTCCACCCAATGAATGGGATAGTCCTCGAGCTGAATTGGTCGACCAAGAACCCTCAAAGAGAACGTGACTCCTTTCCATCACAACCAGCTCATCCTCCCAATAATAGGTAACTTGTTCTATGTGAAAGGTGAACAACATGTATTCTCCCCGCCATTCCTGCTGTAGGAATGTATTCCACTCGCGTATGGTTAAGAAGCTACTAAGCCAGCTACCCAAACAGGTGATAGTCTCAGCATTGGCCTCCTGTTTGACGACATATGCTGCCAATTTTTTCATGTGAAATACTACCCCTATGGTCCCGTTACTTCCCATGAATTCTAACAGGAGTCGAGCTTCAGCTGGGAAGGAGTTGTAGTAGTGCGGCAGGATGAAGAAGATGTTCATTGCCATGTAGCACGGATGCCAATCAAGATGTCGAATCGGGTGCCCGCTTGCCCGTTTCTAAGCTGTGTGATCATCCTCAAGGCCTCAACCATGAACGCGTTTCTTTTGGGAAGCATCCATTCCACGATCTCCCTTTGCAGGGGTAACGGGAGGAGCGCCCAGAAGGGCTCAAGCTCTCCAAACACATTCATCTAATGACAATGGACATGTACATCTGGGGATTAGCCATGCGCAACAAACCTTAATTTTTGAAAAAGTGTGTGATTTGATGCATGATCATGTTTAATAATGATCACAAAATAGGGCCAAGAGAAGACAAGAAAGTTGAGTAATAATAATACATTAAATCATATAAACTCCTTATCTTTGGGCTTTTCTAGGTTGTGGGCTGTCGAACGGGTTTTGCGAGGCTCTATCCTAGGCAGGCTAAGGGAGGCTTCTAGACGTACTACATGAATCGAATATAGCTAATTCTGGCATGACTCAATACTGGGATGAGGGTTCACGCGTCCTTACTATTGTAAAGGCAAACACTACTTCACTGAAATTTCTACCTAAATGCAAATCTCGAGTGTAGAGCATGCATAGGCATGAGTATTGGAAATTAAATAGGGCATATATGGAAAGTAAAGCCACGTCAAACAAAATTAACACCCAAACTTATCGAGATTTTATTTTTGTAGTTAGCCTTCTTCGGAGAGTTCCTAGGACGTCCCCAGCGGAGTCTCCATCTGTCGTGAAAGTTTCCGTCTGCGACGCTGATGGCTTGATGCGAGTGGTAAGTACATCTTTCCGAACATGTGCTGGAAAATCGGTTCCCTACTGGATGCATATACAACGAAAGTACAATTGTAGCGGGAAGCAAGTCCGATAAGATTGGCACCCCACATCCAGTATTCCGATCTGGAATCCCCTCGAGTACCCAACAGACTTCTCTTCATGTAGTCATGGTACTGGCCCGATGCTTCATACATTCGTTAGTACCCGAAATACCATCCCGTAGACACGACGTCCCAATGATCTGTCCTTATCTCCTGGTACCTTTCTTCATTTCCATAAACAATGTGTGCTATAACACGAAACCCACAATTTCTGTCGCTCTCGGGGTTAAACTAATCTATAAGCAGTTATCTAAGATTCTGTGGGATGTAATCTTTGTACGGGAATGTCCAAGCACTTGCTGATAGAGGGGTACCACCTATGACATCATGAAAATTAACATTAGGTTATGGAATAAAAAACAGAGAGTGATAAACACATAACTAAATCGCAAATAATACTTACCTGTTTTCTTACTACGAGATGTAGCAGATTTGACCTTCTCCCACCATGATGGTTCCCTTGCATTATGATATCTAGGAGGTCCACCTTTGGGAGCATCAGATGTCTTTCGGTCCTGAAGACCTTCCGTCTCGGGATGTAGCTAGGACTGGAAGAGTCTCACAGCAGCGCAAACGTGTGGTTCTCCTAAACCCTCGACCTCCTCAATAGTTTCTCGTCAACCATCACGCTTACCACGGGCGTCATCTTCCCAATAAGCACAGTCTCGGGGGGGGGGGGGGGGGGGTCCGTGTAGTCGATCGTAGCCCGAAAGCAATGTAGGTGTCTCCCGTACAACAACCTATCCTCTACCACATCGCCAAACTTTGCATCAACAAGGCAACTGCTTGGTAGTCCGGATCACACACATGCATGATCTCACGAACTTCCAATCTTTAACCAGTAGGTCAATCGCCCATAAGCTGACCGTTGTGTTCAACTTCATGTGTGGTTTATCCCAAATGACAAACAATTGCATGCAACAATGTCAATCAGTAAACACGATGTGAGAAAGACATGCACTAAACTTAGAACTACCGTACATACCTTCATTTGTGAGTCTTCCAGCGACTTACTTATCTCGAACACTTGACCCATCATTAGTCGATCATATACACGGAAAATTCTATTAGCCTTGCTGATCGAGGTGTGAAGTTAAGCTTCAAGGAGGAGTGTGCTGATTCCATCCTATTTGTGCTTGTGTTTCTGAGATGGAACACCTTGTTCCTGTAGCAACGGGCCCACTTCTGCTTGCAAGGAATCCACTCCGATGCCAGATACTATAATAACTCTGGACTTCAGCCTCCTTCTACCAAATTGCTCCATTTCCTGAAAAACATTTGGCTCGTTCTAGCATTCAACACTTGACCCCATGGACCTCGTATGAACTTCTCGGCGATCTCTCTGTCGTACAACTTGGTTACCCTTCCCTCGATGTTTCTCTTCATGTGCCAAACACAGAGTAAATGTGCCGACGATAGGAACATATCCTATAGTGCGACCACTAAACCGCTCTCCTTATCAGTAACAAATTCATTCGACAGTCGACCACAAAGAACGAATCTCAACTGATTCAGTGCCCAAGCGTATGACTCCTTCGTTTCATCTTCCAGAAGTGTCATTGCAATGTTAAAGTTCTTCTTCACTGGCATCACAACTACAAACTGAACAAACCGCCTTCTTGTACACGTTCGTCTTCTACGTAGAGTCAACTAAGACGACAAAATACCACGCGTGCAACATCCGCATTGACTCCGCGTGTGAGATGTAGAGATGAGAGACATAGTCTTTCGCATCCCTGAGGTAAGTAGTGAAGTACCCTCAATTTTATTGCTTCTGTCAACGTCCATTGCATTGGGTTCATTCCGCACAACCTCAACCGCCTTATTCTCGCCGTCACATTGTAAATCTGTTTCATGTTGATCATACTGCCATACTCACTGTTGATTATGCTTCGCATCTATCTTGAGGGGACATGGTCTTCCTCCAACTGTCTAATGTGGTCTTTCATCTTGTTTGTGAGCTGATTGTTGTTGTGTCCCTTCACGCCATAACTCAAACTTGTGGTTGTGGTATGACCTAAGACTCTCACGTTTTACATCATCTTTGACAGTGTCAATCCTCCATTTCCACCCAACGTCAACACGTTTAGGCTGCAAACACACCATGAACGTACAACCTGAGTATGATGTTGTAGTCGTACGTGAACTCTCTGAAGATGCAGTGGACTGTGATTTGCTGCTGCCACCATGCAAGCAATACAAGTACAACCATTTTTCTTCTTCACACGGGTTCTTCTTATGTGAGCCACGAGTCAATTGAAACCCTAAACCTAAAGTAATGTCCTGAGCGCATCACACGCATGGTCGACAATGTCGTAAAACAACCCGTTTAAGAAATAACCGCCATAGTTCAACTGTTCTTCAATATCATCATCATCACTAGAACTTCCCTAAACATGGTATAATAAAACCTATCAGTCGGTGTACTATGTTCATAGTATTCGTTCACTACATGCCAAATACTAAACCTACGATGCACAACTACTCATTTGGTACAATAGTGAGAACTTACCGTATGGCTAATCACGATGTTTCTTGAAATCCACGAACAATAATTCTACTGATCCTCAACTGCAATAGTAGACAGGTTCAAAAAATTAATTACAAAACGGAGGTGATAATTTATCACACATACTATTATTAATCATTACTTGTAATCAATAAACGAATGCGAATACATAAAATCTTAATAACAAAATTTTACATATTATATGATTATAACTATTGATATTTATGGTAATATTCATTATTAAGATTAATATTTACAATACCCGCATGAAAATTCCACTCCATGTCTAATGTCTAATGCATATCCCATTCAAATTAATTATTTCTTTATACATGAAGTGGAATTTATTTGCATGGGACATGCATGTAAACAGAGTGGATTTTAGGATTTTGGGTTTAGCGGTTAAGGGTTAGGATTTAGAAACGCTAACCGCTAAACCCTAAACACTAAACCCTATCTCTAAATGACAAACCCTAACCCCTAACCGGTAAACGCTATCTCTAAATTCTAAACCCTAATCCCTAACCGCCAAATCCTAAACCCAATCTCTAAATTCTGAACCCTAACCCCTAACCGCTGCACCCTAAACCTTATCCCTAAACTTTAATTCACTGTTATTACTTATATTTACTAATTCAACTTAATTAGCATGACTAATTACTAATTTCTAAGTATTAATTAAATAATTATTCAGTTACCAAGTATTTAGTTACCAAATTAATTATTACTATAATTATTTATGTTTATTAATTTACCTTACTTATTCTAACTAATTACTATTTTCCAAGTATTAATTAAATATTCAATTATCAAGTATTTAATTTTTAATTCACTAAACTAAATCACACTAATTACATTTTAATAATAAAAAAATAATATTTGCAAAATAAATTAAAGAAAAATTAAAAAAATATAATGGTCGCCATTGAATTGAATGCCGACGACCGCTCATAACCGGCGCCATCTAACAATGACAGTTATGAGTTGCTGTCGCCGTTGAATGGCGAGAGCGGTTTGTGGCGGTCGCCATTCAATGACGGTGTTCCGTACCGGCGACGACTGACGGCGGCGGCACGGCTGTGGCGGGACGATGATGGCGACGAAACGGCGACGGAATAAATAGACAATTTTGATTGGTCGTTTCGAGTGGTATAAGCATTTTTCGATTTGTCGCATCTTATGATTTACTATTTATAACAACTCAGTTAGAAGCTAATGGTCATTTCATCAGTTCATTGTTCTGCTCCATAGGTTGCAAGGTGTGTTCACCTAGCTCTTAGTTCGTAATGTCTGATTTTTATTTGTCATCTATATCTTCGTAATTTTAGGAGCTAGCACGGTTCATGCTTTTGATCAGTTTAAGTGTGAATATTAATAGTTATGAATACAACACAGAACTAGGAATATAAAGCAAACTCATGAACATAGAAGTCTGAAAAATATGGAGGACGAAGGTAGCACCAAAGGTAGATGATAGACGAATCACAGATTAGTGGAAGTAGTATAACCAAAATTAAGTGTAGTTCTTGAAGTGACTTTAGAAAGATGAATACAAAAGTAGGATTTTGTTATACCTGATTTGTGAATCTTAGCTAAGGCCTTGGAGTAGGAGAGTATAAGGGTTTTGTGATGCTTTGGTAGTTCTTATGAGTTGTTAGTCTAGCTTAGGGGAGTTTTCCAATCTACTGAGTTCTGTAGATTCCGGTTGAATAAATGTGAAGATGCTTCTCAATAGTGTAGGTTTCCCTTCCTCACCACGTGAATCTCAGGTTTGTTCTACCACATTTTCTTACCTGTTAAGTATCGGATTCTATCTCAAAGCTTAATTCTTCAAAAGGAAGAAGTGGTACGTATATCCGACCTATGGTGCATTGTGTTGTTACTCTGTTTAATGTGAATTCTGGTATCTATTGGCAGCCAGGTCTTTGATATTTATGACAAGAAGCGAAATGGTGCTCGATTTGGGTTGTATTTTCACTTGCCTGCAATATTTTAGATAACAAGTTTTTTGGTTGATTCATGACTTCTTATATTCTGTAACTTATGCGTTTTGTTACATGCAATTAAGGGGCTTGGAGTGGGCAATGTCATGGAATCAGAAAATTCAGATCTCAAAATAGGGATTTGGTTGGAGAGGATATAGGATGTCCCACTTCTTATTACACTGGAATCCTCGGTAACAAGTTTCAGCATCCTGTTTGTTTGTTGTTGATTGGTTTCTACTGATTTCATAAAAGAAAACTCTCAAGTTAATCACCAAGTTAGATTTTAAGCCTATTCAGTGAATTTGTTAAATACTGGAGTTCATGCAATATATCTTTGTCAAGACTTCCAGCTAAGAAAAATTTGTTCACATTCACATTCCCTATTGTTTAAAGCTCTTCGCACATGTATATTGTGTTTTGAAGGATAGGAATTCTCAATCTGTTTTTCTTGCTTTTGCTAGGGGTAATAGGAATGGCCGGGTGGCTGCTCATTACGGGATTGATTTATGGGTTTGTTACTTTGTTTCTACATTTTAGCAGAGAAGTGCAGGGATGGTAATTAAATTGCTTCCATTTGCATGTATGTGGAGTTGATTATCCTCCTTGGCGATCAGGTTGCTTATATTTTCTGTTCATATATGTAGCTGCTGGAATCCTATTTCTGATTTCAGCTGATGATATATTGAACACTGATTTTTATTTCTGTTGATCCCATGGGTTCTTATTTGCAGGATGCTTTCCATTAAAGTGTCTTTTAGACGATCCCCGAGAAGAAATATGCACATTTGACTAATCTTTTGAGACAATCAAAGATTCTTTCATACAGATGTACACTGTTGATATCTTTATGCTCCTTTATATGTGAATTTATGATGACTGTGAAGCTATGCAAGTAACTGCTTACTCCTTGCTGACTGCGAAAGTTTAGGGAAGCTTGGAGGGGAACTGGGATCAAGAGTAGCAGAGCTGGAGAAGGAGGTGCAAACAGAGTGGGGTGATGGTAGCAGGAGCTGATGGAAAGAACGGATACAATCCGACAGCTTGGCTTTGCGTTGGAGATATAAGTGGTGGTTATAAGGAACTTTGCCAATCAGTTATTGGACACGAAAGGTTGATGGTCCTAGCGTAGTTAAGATGGTCTCTGACAATTTCATCAGGTCACTCTCATTGCTGTACTGAAGTTGCTTTCGTTTCATTGAACTGTTTTGTTATGTTCTTAGTACATATGTTGTTGGTATGTATCATGTCTGATTGGAGCTTGGTGGCCATGGCGGTGTCAAGAATCTGGTTAGTTTTCCAAGTTTCTTGCGGTATGAAACCCGAGTTCACCTTTCTCTAAAGGCTCAAACGTTATAAAAAGATTTAAAATGAGATTCTCTTATTGAAAAACACAGGTGAACAACGTCTAAATATAATCAACCTAATGTTCTGCGGCAACGCCTGATCACCCATGCTAGTCACAACAATAGCTAGCTAGGTCCTTTTATCAACCATGACTTGCTTGCAATCATGATTTAGCTTGTAGCAGTATTTGCTTTATTCCATTCGATCTGAGTCTAGTGGGTAATGATTTGATTTCCATAGGAAGACAAATGGGACATACTGATTTCAAGAACTCAGGAGTTGAGTTTCTATGTACAAATCAGCCTGAGAATGCAAGTAAAAGGTCCAATATGGGAGTGTACAACAAAATATGTCTGGCCTCTCTGTTTTGATTAAGGAAATTAACAAACGGATAAAAACTATGTTTAATAATTGAGAAAAATGGTGAGTCATAATTTTAAGAAAAATGATGTTAAATAATATATTTGACGGGAATATGGTTAAATTTTCGGATGACGAACTTGTTAATTACACAACTTAAGTGGTTTTAATGACTAAAAATAAGAGGGTCAATCAGAACTCGCCACACCACGTTTGCACCCGATGTATGTTTTTCACCAAAGTGTTACCCTTAACTTAATTAATTGATTATAGTTTTATTTTATTATTATAAATACTAATTCCGAACAATTACATTATCATTAGTATTTTTAGATATGAATATAAATAATAAAAATTTCTTCAATTATTGCAAGTTACGATTTGTTCAATTAAGTGAATGCAGATATGAGCCATACAGTAAATTCTCCTTCGAATAATAGTAAAAATAGTAGAACATATTAGACTGACTGATAGGTTTTGTTATACAATGTGTAGAGAAGTGACGTAGATGGTACTGCTCCTGGGGGAAGTGATGATAGTGAAGAAGAGGTGATGGATTACAATAATTTTTTTGAGAATGGAATTATGTATGAGACACGTAATGCGGCCAGTGATGCCGCAAAAGACATAGCCTTGAGTTTAGGGTTTGAAGTGATTCAGAGTTCATACAAAAGAAACCCCGGTGAACCGAAGAAGCGGCTGTATATGGTATGCAAGCACGGTGGTGAGCCCAAATCACAGTCGACTGCATCGTCTTCGGGTTCCACGAAAACGACTTTTAAGTCAGACTGTAGGTTCAAAGTGGTTATGAGGGTTATACCCGTAGGTGTTACCTGGAGATGGACGATTATGCATGTTGAAGATAGTGAAAACCATGGCCCAACAGTGCTCGACTCGACTCCGGCAGAACGACCACCTCTGCCACTTCTAGACCCAGCTAAAGTGGAACCCTGAGGTGACCTACTATGCGGTGGGGCGGGGGAATCGACTAAAAAGGCTAGGTGAAATGGAGAATCATGCTCATCATCATCAAAGTGGTCTTCGGCCGAGCTCTTCGAGTCATCTTGCATGTCATCAATGTTCGATGATGATCCTATGGCGATGCTATCTAGAAGCTCATCCGCAATCTGTTCCGTCCACCTCCATCTGTAAATCCGAAGTCATACACGGGCCCAAGAATGTGAAATTGTGGCTCTGGCTGCATGACACTTGGCTCACCATCATCTGCATGACGTGATTTCTTCTTATAAGGTTGATTTTTCCGAGCAGAAGCAAAAATGGGACGTTGATAACATATTCTTGCCTCTACTACTTCCGTTTGACATCTTAATCAACTATGTATCAATTTTAAATCATAAAAACTACAAAATTAATATAACAATTACCTTTATCGTAACAACTACTAATTCACATATTACACTATTTATCATTAACAATTCGTAATTCATGTAGTATTAATATATACTTAATGACACTAATGTACACTAACATTTCATCTAAACCAAAGTTTTACAATTAATCTAATAATTACTACAATACAAAATTAAATTTAATTCTCCTAATTTGAATTTATTTAACCTTATTTAATGACCTTAATTAAATTAATTTAATCGCCATATTTAATTACCACAATTTCACTACTTAATTACCATTTTCAGTTACCATCAACAATTTCATTAACTATAATTAATAATTACTAAAATAAATAAATAATATTAAAATGAATTACCCTTATTTTAAATGACCTTATTTAATTATCCTCATTTTAAATTACCTTACTTAACTACTCATTATTAATAAAATAATATTCATTTTTGTTAATAAAGGGCATAGTCGTCCAAAATGACGACCAATTACACACAATAGTCCAAATTGGACTGCCGGTTGAAGAGGCAGCCGTCCGATTTGGCCGGTTGGTTCTTCAACCGGCCATCTGTTTTGAACGGCTGTGTGTTTAATCGGCCGGAAAATCCAAATTCAAACATGTTTCGACGAGACTAGAACTAACGTTGTTTGACGGTGACGACAGATTTGAAGGAGATAGAGTCGACGATGGTGTGGAGTTAGTGGCAGCGGCGGAGTTGAGGAGGTTACGGTGAAGGTGGCGATGGACGGCGGCCGCGTGAGAGGTTTTGGAGGAGGATAGATGTGAGAGATAAAGTTGATAGTGAAGGATGTATTTGGTACGCAAGGTTTTAGTTTTTAATATACAAATTAAAGGATATTTATGTAATTTTATGTGTAACTTTCAAATGTTAAGATGATTTTTTTAAAAATTTAAGACGATGTTTAGTAGTCTCCTAATTAATAGATCCGGCATTGACACACAGTGTTACAAGCAGCCAGTAGGAATTAGGACTATCAAGGTGACACATAAAAACACCAGACTTTCACCACCAAACTAACTAAACGAAAATGGAACGCCAGGCGTTCTGCATCGCTGCCATCTGTTGCTTGCTTCTGCTGTTATCGAGCTTCACCGCTAGCGGAGTCGAGACCCTCAAGGTTCAAAGGTAACGAGTAGGGTAACGACACCGACAAACTTAACTGCACTGGGAAAGTCGTCCTCAACCTTGCGGTTACAAGTGGCGCCATAAGCATTTTTGTATCTCAATTTCGCCAACTGATTACAGAAGTATCCTCGTTGAGTCTCGTTATCCTTTTTCACCCTTTCGATTGATCGATCATACGCTGTTCTGCATTGTGGTATTTTAATTTTTAGGGCGGTTGTTTGGTAGAGTGGGAGAGAAACCTCGATCGCAACAGAAATAGTTGAGGCGGAGGAGAATCCCACCGACTACGTGAAAATATTGCTAAGACCGCCAGTTATAACAGTCAGCAAATCTGAATCCTTCGTATGATAAGTTGATAAATTGTCGAAAGCAAAGGCGAATACAATACATTGCGTCAGATTTCTAGGTGGTCGGTATAATCTTAACTCTAAGGCTGCATGCTTCTTCTTCTGGAATTTATCATTTACATTTTCTGCTATGCATAGTGTAAAAGTACTTCAGAGAACAAACTATATTCTTGCTGTATGAACATGCTGCCATGATCATTGATTTTTCCTGATTCGGATAATATATAGGGATTATCTGGGCAAAGAAGTCAGGCATCTGAAGCACCTGAGGATGGAGCCAGATACCATCAACATGGGGCTCATCATTGGCGAAGAAGTATTTATGAGAGTCATAGGCATAAGCATCAGGGACTTGCTGCTGATTAGGTTAACAGGGAAAAGGTTAAGGAGGAAGTCCACTTTGGAGGAACGTAAACTGGCATTGTGTGGTATCACAGACATGGAAACAAAGGACAGCATATATAGAAGAAGAATGTAAAGTCTTTGCATATGGTGAACTATGAATATGGTATTACACCTGCATGCCAATGGTCGATTCAAGATGAATCTTACTTAAGTCTACAACTGTTGGTTTCAGAATAAATTTGGTTTCGACATTTTGCCTCCGCCTTTCTCTTTTCCTTCTTTATTGTAAAGTTTCAATACAGAGAGTTGTCTCTCCAAAAAAAGAACAGGTAGAAAAAGAAAGATGAGAAGAAAAATTTTACAAGTGAATTTATCTTACATCACTCTGTAAGCAGATGTATAGATGCATTTGAACATTTGCTATATATCTTCTTGAACATTTCTTCCGTTTTGCATTCCATGCAGTATCTATTTGTTAAAGAAATAATTCTGCTCTGGCTGCATCTTGGAAGCACTAATGATTGGTAAGAAGCCCAAGACAAAACTCTTGTTGTCATCCTGATTCTAGTGATCAGGTGACTTGCCTTTTGTTTTATTTTGCAGAGATTATGTTGAAGTGTCTCTTTCAAGGATTTGAACGTGATATCCATCTGGAAACTGTAAACCAGGGGTGCGGATGATGTTTCCTCCTTTAATTGGTTTCCACCTACAAAGCAGCACGAAAACGGTCAGTTCTCATTGTCTCTCTATCTCTCTTCCTCTTTATCAGTTAGTGAAACTCACAGTTTGCGAACTCTACCTGTACTTTGTGACCAAGCAATGTAGAAAAACTGCCATTTGAACCTTTGTAAATTCAGTACCAACACAAAATCTCATGCCTCCACCAAATGCCATGAAATTTCTTGATGCACCGTTTAGTTCTTGCCCCTGAAATTGTTGGAGGTCATGAGTGTTTAGCCATACCCTATCAACATAAAAAAGACTACTCAAGTACACTCGAGTACAATTAACTAAACTAGTGAAGTGTTCCTTCAAGTTACTAGTTCAAATGATCCTTAAATTGGTAACTCACATCCCATCTCCATGGATTGAAGGCAAGAGGATCTTCATATTTTGCTGGGTTTAAGTGAACGGCTGGGGGACAGACCATAACTGCCCAACCCGCTGGAATGGTATATCCTGTTTTAACATGATTATAGTGATTAGAAAAGGAGGTATATTTGAGGAGTGTGGAAACTGTGTGACTAATTCTTAAAGTGTACCTTTGAACTGAATGTCTCTTAGAACTTTTCTGAAGATTCCCGGAACTATGTTTGCCAGTCTCACTGTTTCATTGATGAACTTCAATGTTGACTTGTGTCAGATTGTGAAAAGTTACAAGTAAAACATTTATGAAAACACAACTTAGATTTCTTGAGTCACCTGAAATGTAAATGTCATTGATTTATACTCTTTCCATGTAAGGCCAGAGTCAGCATTCTGTCGCTTTCTTAGAATTTCTTCATGCTCTTCCTGGGAACGTGGACATTAAAGGTTAGTTTCTGGAGATACAATTGGCTATTCGTAAATTTAATGCTTTATTCAGAAGCTCTGACTTTGTTGCATACCGTTAACTGCTTCAACACCCGCGGATGGTCTGACAGGAATTTCATGGCCAAGGTTAAAGCTAGAGATGTTGTTTCAAAGCTTGCAAATAGTAGCACAAACATCAAGTCTAGAGCAATTTCTTCTGTGAGGATTGTGTTGTCCCTATGAAGTTCTTCAAGTACATGATCAAAGAAATCCCCTTGATGCTTTCTTGGGTTAATTCGTCTTTCATGTAGCAGGTTCTTCAGCATCTTCATTGCCCTTTTCCTGCCCTGTTGAACAAGGAAGAAGGTTACAATTTTGAAAATGTGGTAACTTTAGCTTGGAAACGGAAACAAGTTCGTATCTTAATCATTATGTGGTTCAAATGCAAGAAACTTTTAGAACAGTAGAAGTTTGTATATTCTGGTACCATGTCTGCATTTCAACATCCAAATAATTCATAGTTGAATAAGTTGAGCGTGAGGGTTATTAGCTGCATGATATAGGTTGCCATACCTTTAGACATTTATGATATGCTGTTCCAGGGATATCCAGTGGGAAGGAGATTAAGCCTTGTATGAATGCAACAAAGTTCTCTCTTAGATTCTCTGATGAATTGTCTTGATCGTAGCTAATCAACTTCTTTGCAGTAAGATCGAATATAGTCTGTAAAAGGTAAGAAAAGTTATTATATGCACGCAGACAAATTCTTAGAAAAGTTTGATAAAGAATAAGGCTGGATTGAAAATTACAGTTGCAGTTGCTTCTTTCATTTCTACAGTGTCTTGATGAGACCATTGTTTTAATCTCTTTGATGTTGTCTGTTCAATTTCAGGGATCATTTTCTTGAGGCTTTCAGGACCGAAGAGATTGAGCACCAAGTTCTTCAAGTACTTGTACATAAACCCATGTAATGAGCCCACATTTTGTCGTCCAAAGATCTCTGTGAATGTGTCTGGGTACCAGCTTTGGAACAGATGACCCTCTTGTTGGAATATGAAGTAGTTGAGATCAGGGTCTGTTGATACGACAATTGACCTTCCAACCAAACTAGTCCGGAATATCGATCCATATCTGAGAGTCAAAAGAAAGTTTCTGGCTGGTAAGATGGAGATGGATAAATTAGTGAGGAGACAGATGACAAAATGAGAGCTGCCAGAAGGTGTTACCTTTTCATCCTCTCTTTAACAAAAGGAGGAATCTCAGAAGTTGTGTTGGGAGCAAAGAAGTCAAAGGTCTCACCAAGGAGTGGTAAGCCCATTGAACCTGGTGGGAGTTTGCCATTGCATCTGGGATTTCTCCAAAGGTATACCCAACGTATGAGGCCTATAACAAGCAAAGTTCCAAAGAAGAACACCCACATGCTTGTTTTTGAACTTCAATGTGCAAGTAGAAAAGGAAAGATGAGCAATGACTTATAACGTTGATGATTTGCTTTGGCCAGAAATGGAATGTAACAGCGCAGAGGAGTTGAGTCTGAGGTGGAAGACGTGGGGGAAGGAATAGACAAGAAGGAGAAGGGAGTGCTGGTATGTTCCTTAGCTACCATGATCAGATCTTATATATAGGCGTGGTATAAGTTAGAAAATTCGTTAAGAGAATATAGTAATATACTCCAGCTTTAAATGCTCTTATTATTCTAGTTCAAGTTTGCTTCTTGAAGTTGTTGAATAATATTATATGGTAAAAATGATTCTGTCTAGAGACCAGTTAATACCTTTTTGTCAACGGTTTCTCTTGCAACTTATAATTTTTTCTAAAGCTGTTGTGCCGAGTGTGAAGGTTGCTAGATGTTTCGTCCTCCTCAATCCCTATACATTTTGTTAATTGGGAGGTTAAGGGTCCAACCAACATGAAACTGAAGAAGAAAGCAAGGGACTGCTGAATTGTTTTGTCATTTTCCCAAGATTTGAGATTATAGAGGTGCAAAGAATCTGTCTGACTGGCTCACCGACCCAACTGAGTCTGAAACCAATCTTCAATTACGTCATGACAAACTCTAGTATATCTAATTCGTCTTACCTCTTCTTCAAATCTTGTCTATATCTATGTTAAATAGTGGTGTATCTTTGTGATGTTGTATACCCTGGATGCTGCCTCGCATGTTCTTCACAAACTCTACTTGTAACTAGTTCCTGTTGGATATTAGATATCAGTATGATCTCATCATAGATCTTCTTACTTAGCTGCTGGGACCATCGAATTTATATATCTAATCCCATATATCCACACACCTTACATCACTGTGATCACCGACTGAGTTGCTATGATCTTCTAGTTCTAGATGAAAATCACACACCTAACCTCTGTTTCAGTATTTTTTCCTTTCCAGCTTCCTGGATATTAACATTCTTTGTTCTTATTCTCAACAGGTTCATTGTATCTCTTTTGCAAATTTCAACACAAAGTGTACCGCCTTGGACCACCGTTGCAACGACTACTTCAACAAGATGTAAGTATCTGACTGATTTTCCTACATTATATGTCACTAGTTATCACGTTTAATAATGTTCCTTTGGCACTCACTTGAACCTTCACATAGATGAATTGTATTTGAAAGTCTTAACTCGGTCGGTCTCGCATAGGATCATCCTCTCTAGATAGGAGGTTAGATTAGTAGTGTCAGAAAAGTCTTCAAGTTTATGTTATCCACTGGAGAATATCTTCGGTGATATCTTTTATGGGTGCTTCATAAATTAAACTTAATTTTGAAATGTAGTAGGTCCATCAAAGAGTATTGTGATTAGGGGATGACACAGATGGTTTAACTGCTTCATGGTATGGGCTGAAATTGAATTATAACTGGAAATGGTCTTAAGGGGGGTTGGACAGCAATGACAACTCAGTGAGATTGTGCAATTCTTAAGATGCTTAAGCTATGAGATTCATTAAAAAAAATCACATGGAGAAGGGTCGATATTGGGAAAATCTTCACAGGGAGCAAAGAATGAAATTGATGAGGCAATCCCTAATCAATGGCCAAATTAAAAGTCGATCTAAATATTGTTGACTTAGAAGATTTGTGGGTAACTTGGGGTTGATGATTGGAGTTTTAATAAGAAAGAGCTTTTCCTCCTATTGTACGTGTTATGCATGTTTGTGAGTGAAGGACGGCTGCCTTGTAAATCCAGCTGTGTATGTGTATACTATTTGTTGTTGATGAATTTAGGATCGAGAAAGGCAAATAATAATTGGACAACTGTTTGCTGCATTTTCATACCACTAAACCATATCCTCTCCTGTCATTATTACTATTGTTGTTTGCTTCTCAGAGCATACCCACTTGCGAGACTACATGAATTGCGAGCCCTTTGCGAACAAAACGTCTCAATCCTTTCTCTCTAACATGACGGGATGGCAATGAGAGATAGAAAACAAAAAAACTAAAAAGGAATCAAACGAGACAACAACAAAAATAAAAACAAGGTAAAAAAATATAGCAAACTTGGATGCAAACAACAACATCCTAATTCGAATTACCAAGGGAGGCGGGGAACTTAGTCTTTCCATCGTCTTGGTTTAGAGAACTGGACCGGTCGCTCCTGGCTGATTGGGTGGTGGCACCCCCTTACACATTGCCAGATCCTGAACTCCCTTCTTGGTGAGGAAGATGCCCACCACACACAATTGGTACTTTTGGTCGGGCGGCTTCTCAACCAGCTCCATTAGGAACATCGCCTCCTCCACCGGGTCGGTAAGCCTCAAATTAGCAACCTGGTTTCTCCATAGTGGCCATGGTCTTCATTGCAATCGAACAACGATGGTGTGAGAGAGATGCGAAAAAAACACTGACTGAAAACCTTAGTCAAATCTCTGCGGATCATAGGAAACCCTAACTCTCCAGATGATATGATAAACTTATTTATGATTTCTTATTGTTTGCTATAATGCTATTATGATTAATTTTAGGATCCGACTCTGGTTCAAAGAAATAGGGTATTAGAGGTTCTCTAACAAATCCTAACCCTTAAAACCAATGGCCAGACAGATTTCATGGGTAGAATTGGTACAAATTAATCCCCAATCTTAATTTAGTAAAAAAGAAATATTTGATATGGCATAACGTAATTTTGGGTATCCCGAATTAACAGGATATTTACAATATTTACCATATTCAAGATTTAAGTTGAATCTTATTGAGCTTATGCACCTCCTATGGCAACACATTGTCATATAACAACACTTCAATTTATTATTCATTTTAGTTATTAAGATTAAATGGTCTTAATTTGATGGATATTTTAATTTTTTTTCTCTTTCATAAACATGTCCTATTTTTAGTAGAAATAACTTTAATTTTTTATTTATCAAATCATTTAATTAGGTTAATGACTTAATATTTCCTTAACCGCTTCCTTTTTTATTGGGTTTTGTTCTTCAATTGGCTGTTAACGTAGTTTTGACACTCCTAATGGTGAGAAGAATTATCAGATCATCACCAGAACACAAATAGAGGTAATAATGCATTACCATATTACAATTTCAGATATATAACTCAATACTAAAGCACATTTACAGGTACAAAATTAGACAAAAAACAGATACTAATATGTGACTAATCAGAATTTTGTTGACAAAACAAGTATCTACAAACTACATATGGTACAAGGCACAACAAAATCATTACCACCAACCTCTCAATGGTACTGACACAATATAAAAAAACTCATAACTACTTTCTTTTTCTGCTTCTTCTCTTCTTTCAAATCGGCTTCTTCTTCACTTCTTTCAGATCGACTTCTTCTTCTTTGGCTTCTTCTTCTAGACCAGGTTTTCCAAGTCTTTTTCTGCTTGAAACTTCGATAAAACTTTGATATTGAAGTGTAATTCGATATCATAACACCAAAATTGGTACCTGTAAAATTCAAACAATAGTCAGTACCCACTATCACAGGAAAGTTCTTGAACTCAAAAGTTAGTACTATAGAACATTGACAGGTATAAAACTTTGTACCTATAAACATGGAAATGTACTCAACAAACAAAACTTCCCATAACATCAAACACGGGATTGAAACATCAAACATACAAATAATACCACATACTAATTAGAGGTACATATACAAGAACAAGAAATGAACCCAGCAAATATCAAAATGAAAACCGTAATGGGATTCACTGGTTTTATTCCATGGGAAAAATTACTCATTTGTCAATTTTTTCTCCACAATTGGATTTCGATTGCTAGATCTATGACTGATTTGGGTGTTGTTATATGACCACATATAGCCTTGTTGTCAGCCTTGTTGTCATGACAAGGTATGTAAAGACCAATGTAGATGTTATGCACTTGACTAGGTAAGGTTATTCTAGTCAATTGCTATTTGTAGTCCTTGTAATACTTGTGCATTCTATATTACGGTACAGGCGCAAGATTCAATAACTATCAATTTGACTGATGTAAAAACAAAGTTAAATTACGAATTCATTAGATGTTCTTAATACTATGTATATGTATAATACACAGTTACTAATGCAGTTCATATAAAATATATTTTTTATTAAGCGTATATTAGTTTGTTTATGTAAAATGTGGATTGCAAATAGCAATATTCTTATTCCATTTGACCTTTCTAGTAGATAAAAAGTCTCATATGTGTCCCAAGTGTAAATTAGCCATAGATCCCATGATGGTGTCTTGTATCTAACTAGTATATTGTGGGATTATTAGTGACCATGAAGATGAGCCTTAATTAAATATCTATATTAACACGTAAAGAAATGTGAAATCTTGGTTGCTTGAGAAGCAGACATAAAAAGGAGACCAGGAGTAATGTGATGATGAAGAAGGCAGAGAGAGTTGCACGAGGGCGTGAGAGAGAGGATTAAGGAGTAAGTTGCTCTTCCTGTCTGTTCCGTGCTAACTACGAGGCAGCTTATTCTTATGTTAGTTAGGCTGGTTCTCAGTCACACATTTTAAAATCAGCTTCTATCACTAACTAAAAGTCTTAAGTTTAAGGGCTGATTACTATGTCAGTACTAACTTGGTCACTCAACTATCAATTTTTCACCGACCAATCTCTAAATTTTGAAAAATATCCTAATAACAAGTGAACTATCAAATCTTAATCCAATAATCCCCTTCATTACTAACGTTGTTCTTCATCCAAAATCTAACACTGCCATCTCACCACACCACACCCCTCTCTCTCTCACTCACTCTCTCTCTTTATCTATTAACAAGAAGCAATTACCTTGACTCTCCACAACCGTCCAAAATTTCGTGTGAACGCATCCTCTCTGGAATATGAAGGATTAAAAACCTTTAAATTCGTTAATTTAAAGAGTTGCATCCATCAATTCAAAGAAAGAACGAAGGAGAGAGAAATCAATAACTAAAAACTTGTAGGATTCAGACATCGAAAAGATGGGTTTAAACTGGGCTAAAATCTGGGAAAGATGAGAGAGAAGGAAGGAGACTAATTTGGTTTGTTAGTTAGTTAGATTTGATATGTAACAATAGGTTTGTTCTGAATTAGGTTAAATATGATTGGTTTGGTTTAGACTTTGAATTAGAGAAATGATTATGTGGCTCATTGATTGATTTTTTTTGTCAAGCAAGCACTAGCACGTTGGATTTTGGAAGAAAAAACTAACACTCGTGTGGTGTGATAATTGAGTTAAGATTTGATAATTCAGTTATTCTGAAATATTATTTTGAAGTTCAGTGATTGGCGAGTAAAATGTCAATTATTTTAAATTGATCTTCATCGTTTAAATCTGGACCGTTTACTTAATTTTATTTTTCAAAATAGAATTAATTGAAAAACAAAAAGCTTAATAACCATTTGACTTAAGTTCAATTAATATGAGGTTATATTTAGTTTTATCTTTCCAGTTTGATATTTGGGGTTGGTTTATTCACACGCAAACATCTAAATATAACATTACACTTACAAATTATTTTAATTTTGTAATATGAATTTATGGATAGATAGTCTAAAATCATGCATCATCCGTATTATAAAGCTTAATCTTGGCAGTTACAACCGTTTTTTTTATTTCCCTATCCAATTATGATTCCCAGGGTCGTCCAAAGGATGTCACCCCAAAGTACAACTTGAAGTCTCTGGTGCCAAGACTACTATAATTTATTACCGTTGAGGTTCGTTTTACCCCCGAATTCATAGTTGTTTCTCTCCTCTACCCTGGAGGAGTTGTTTCTAATCCTTCTTTCTTTTTTGATGTGATATGTTAAGATAGCAAATGACATAGGAATACTAATCGTACGGTTTTGAATCGTTGATCAATTCAAGATTTCGATCCAGCTTAGTTTCGATTCAACGTGGAATCACAATTTAGACTCCTTTGCATGCAGGTGAGATAGTTGGTATTGCTGTGAGCAGACTGAGTTCTTCGGTGTTCATCAATGTGAAGAATTGAGGGATGTTTGCATGCAGCATCATCAATGGAAACTATTATGGAGTCCTTGCCCCACGCTTTTACTGTATGCCTACCTTTTAGGTCGCATACAAGGTGTTGAAAACTGTTATTTCGCTTCAGTCCCTGTGATTGATCAAAGCGAAGCTAGCTTGTATGTAAGGGAATTGATCATCTTACTCTTCTTTCCTTTTTCCTGTTTCATCAATTTACTTAGAACACGTTTGCAGATTTCAAATACGAGAGGAGAAGTTTATTCGTCGTCTCTTGGCGATCCGCGGTTCAACTGGGTACAGGATCTGAGCTTCCTTGAGGAAGCTTTCACCATTACTCCGGCCAACAATGGACGTTTGTTTGTCACCATACATGTGAAGGAAATTTTATTGGCGCTGGACGTCTTCACTGGGAGCATCCTTTGGCAGCAAGGTATTGGACCCCTGAGAGCTCAAGATAGTACACCAGTTGTCTATTCCAACGGTAAAAACATCTTGTTCTTACGAATTGAGCCGAGATGAACATCATTATGTTGGAACTTGCTTTGTTACTTTTCAGGCCAGTTCAAGCCTATTCGATCCTGACTTGTTAATTATATTTGACAAGTGGAATTTGAGTTGAATTTGAAGTTTGTACATTACAAAACATCAACGAGTCCAGATAAAAAAAAGTTATCCTAAAACTTACAAATTTCTATTTTCTCATTTGAATAAAATAATTAAACCTAAACAATGTACCACTTACATTTTCATTAGCACAATAACAAAATACATATGTATTGTATAGGGTGTTCTAGGAGAAACACATATTGTATTATTAAGTCTACTAACGAGTCATTTACTCGAGCTAGTATTCAAATGAGAGCGAACTCGGGTTTTGTGCGGAATACAGCTAATTGTACCTTCTTCTTTTCTATGAGCATGTCAGGGTGGATATCTATTGGTTCTCTGGATGGGTTTCTGTACTCCATATCACCTGCAGGAACACTAAAGAAGTTCGCCAAGGCATCTTCCTCCGATTCCGTGATACAAGTTCGCCCATTTGTTGATTGCTATGGGTATGCAGTTTATATATCACAAGCACAAATGGAAGGAAAAGCCAGCCACTTGATTGGAGACTACAATTATGTAGCAGCGATGAAGCCTACTGGTGTAACCTTCACTCTGCTGGTTCCAGCAACCGGGACTGTCTATTGGTCCGAAAGCTACCCTGGTAAGATGGAGTTGAGTTTTTCTTCCATGGTTGGTTGTTATCCTAGAAAATCTCATTTATTGCCTTTCAGGGGAATTCTGGTCACCATTTTCCCAAAGTGATCTGAAAAGGTTTGTTTTTGATACTTGATGAGGGGATTATACTGGCATTCGTCACGGCTTCAAGTAACATTTTCCTTGCCGTAGCAAACTTATTTGGTTCTTCTTTCAAACAAGTGTTCGGTGTTTGCATTCTTTATGATTATCAGACGGTTTGTTGATCTGATTTTGTTTCGGTTTTCGGTCTCTAGTTGAGAAGACTGTGTCCACCTGCTCACAAGCAAATCCAAAGCCTGTTGTTGACTACCCAGGTAGGTAAGCTCGTTTGTGTTCTTCCTAGAAATAACAAAACTATATATAGTACCAAGAACTCTGATATCAAGTCGTATTATTAAATAATGATTTCAGGGAACAGAAGGAGACTACTATTATTTTTGCTGTTCGAGTCGATTGTCCTGGTCATTTTGGTTGGACTGGTGAGATTCTGCTGCATTTTCTGGAACAAGGAAAAGATTCAGGGGCAACACTTGGGAAGTTTTCTTCATAAAAGGGTAAGCGTATGGTTAATTTCCCTCGTGACGATAGTGGTGCCTTCCGAAAGCAAGAGATCAGACTAGCTCCGGTTAGTGAAGTTACATCCATCGAGCTCGGATTTGAAGGCAATGGGGTTGCCTGCCGAGGTGTGGCCGGCCGATGAAGTTTCCCCCGATTGACGGGGTTGCCGGCCGATGATGTCCCATCCATCAAGATCCAACTTGGGAGCCATAGTCTTGGCCGATGGGTGGCCCGCCGATGGAGTTGCCGGTCGATGAGCTTCAATGTCGAAGTTGATTTGTGATACAAGAAGAAGATGAAACGTGGGGTTATTGGTGGGTTCTTCTTAAGGCAATATTAATACATTGACTGTTCTCCTTTCATTTGGGTTAAAACAAGAAGATGCAGATGCAGATGAAGCTCTGCACAAGCTTATTTGAGTTAAAAGAAGAAGATGAAATGTGGGGTTGATATATGATTTTACAAAAATAAAGTGATTCGTATGTATAATATTAATATCAAGATATTCAAATATATAATAATCAAAATCGTATATTGATACGAAATCATAAAAAGATATGAAGGTTCAATCATTATTATAATTAAGTCAAGTGACCAATGCGTTAAATATTTTTTAGAATTAATATAATTTCGGTAAAAAAAGGAAAGGCTGAGATTTGTTATCAACAACAAGCAGCCAAGATCAGTTTAAAATAACTGGGAGAATTTGTACACCGAAAATGCTGAAAAATTTTACCAAGTTTTTTTTAGTTAACGTAACACAAATAATTTACCTTTTTCCACCAAATTAGTTCATTTTCAATTTTATTAGTTTAATTAACTTTTTATATTAGTTTATTTTGTTAAAATGATTAGATGGGTTTAGTGGTCGGAATCAGGTTGGGTTCTGATAGAATTTAGTCCGACTCGAGTAGACAGGTTTTGGGTAACCCAAAAGTCCAAACTAAATAGGATCAGATCAAGTTCGGATATACACAATACATAAATTCGGGGTTTTAAACATTTTTGGGTTAAGTTCGGCTCGACACCTACCTGAACAAGAAAAAACATATCAAAACCATCAGAGTATATTGCAGTGTTAATACCTTATATAAAGATCATCATTTTATTGAATTGTTCTTCATTAATTTGATAATAAAATGAAGGTGATATATAAAATAATAAATGATGAGGTAATGAGGACAAAAGGTTGTGACTACTTCGAGTGGTTCAATGTGAAAGACGTTGTCGCTGTCGAGAAGTTGAAACTTGCGAATCTTGTCGAGAGCTTAAAGAACCAAATCAATGACCTACGTGTGGATAATGAAATTCTGTTTCACATAAGAAGCATTCACGAACGCGAAGTGTTGGTAAATCAAGCAGCTATTGCAACCACCCTAAAGCGGAGTACGGCATGCAGTATGAGTTTGAGGCACTTAAGAGAAGGGTCAAACTCATTGGACGTAGACTGTAGTTTGCTATATAGAATTGGTTTCTATTGGCGGAGTTGGTCATATTAGTATGTAGTAGTCGGAGCATAGTACTGGATTTGATGTTCATGTTTTGCCTGCTTATGGATTTGGTGTTCATGTACTAGATTGATTAATTACTAAAGATGAGTTTGTTCATCGTTTGGGAGTTTGTTCAATTTATCTGACCTAAGATGGTCCAAATTATAGGATAGGTCCAGAGTTTTCTTTTTTGATCTAATGAATGAATTGAGCTTGTTCCAAATTATATGAATTGGCTTCGGATTCTCATTCGTAAAACCATTACAAACTTCCAAGCATCTAACAAAACTTTGTATAAAAATTCTCGGCTACCCTGTCATTTCTGGCCATAAATTTGATCTAGTCACATTATCCCGCATATACCAAGAAGCCTAACGAACCCACCAATAAAACAAAAGGATAACTCGGCTCCCGAATAAAAATGATTGCTTAACTAGCTGAATTTAATGAACAAACACAGTGCAAATCAAGCCACTTGTCTTCCTCAAGGATGGCTTCTTCGTTGGGAAAGTGCAATCGTAAGACGTATATACCCATCCCACTGGAGACTGAATCAGCCTACTCATCTGTTGCTGGTCTTCGGTATGGCATAAACCTGTGATCCTTGGCAGCATTCTTCTTTCTTTTCTTCTCAATGAAAGTCTCAAGCTTGCCAGTGGCCTAATCATTTTATGTTCAACAGTTAGCAAAACCTATGGCACTAATAACAAATTGGAACCTTAAATCGATTATAAGTTTAAAAGCATACCTTGAGTTCCTTATACTTGTCCACCAGCCTCTGTTTCTTTATATCAGCTGCAAAACCCAATGAAAACAGTTTGTAATTGGCAGATAATCACAACAACAAAAGTGGACAGCACTGCAATCGCTTGTAGTAATTCTCTTTACATGCTTTTTCAAACAACATGTCACAGCAACGCATATAGTAGCTGGAAACTATCAATGCTATATTTCATTGACACTCTCCTAATCACATAAGTAGTACAGTAGTAGGCATGAGGATTTGAAAGGCGAGGCATACAAGGATAATGGAAGGAACAATGAAGCACCGATGACTCAAAATGAGTACAGGTTTTTGAAAGCTTCGAGATCAACAGAAATGCTAAATTGAGCTGACCAGTAGTGATGGAGATATTTACATTTCTTGAGATAATATGGCTGTTTGCCACGCTTTGCTGCTTCCCTCTCTTTCTTCTTGTGTTCAGTCAGAATGGACGACTCCACTTGTCTTGACGTGTCAAACTTCAGCTGCTTGTCCTGTCAAAAAACAAAATAAAGAGGTGAGCCTAGAGTTATACATAAGAGGTACAAAAGTACCCTGTGATAAATTGAAGTTCTTACAATCCAAGCCATTTGCTCCTTCAATCGCTCTCTGGCAACAGGGTCTTTTGATTTCTTAAGCTGTTTCTTTAACTCCTATATCATTTAATAGCAAGTCGGGAGTAATTAGCAAAAACGTAAGGCACACAAACCAAAACTTCAAACTTTTGTAGCACCGACAGTTACCTCTTTTTCAGCAGGAAGATCATTCTCATACAGAAAATTGTATCTTTTCCTATACCTATAAAAACCAAGAATGAAAGTTTATAGTTAGACATATACAAGTTCGACAACACTAACAAGCTCAAAAGCTACATAGGATGAACTTAGAACTGAACTGACTAATGCATGCACGAAACAGAGGAGACGTAAGTGAGATAGCATAGTTACACAAATAAAACACATAACTTCATCGAAAATGCTTACCCCTCCACGTTTAGTGTTCCGCACAAGGACTCGAAGCGAGGATCACGTACCACCTGCATATAAAAAGCCCTATCAGTCACTTGATTAAACAGGATTGACAAGATGCTGCTCAAATGTGCTGTAATTGGTGACTTTTTATATAGATTGCATGCTTTTCTAACAGGAACATAGGGTTAGCCAAATTAAGAATCTGGGATGTAGGTAACATTCATTGGATGTGTGTACAAGAAACATTTCAGAGAAGATGTTACAAATCATAATTGATCAATCCAACAGAATGGAATCATACATTCATACTTCAGATAATATCATCAGAACGATTGTCAAAAATCAACACGCTTACATATAAAGCAACTGAAAGTAGGGTCCACTATCCTAAATATTTGAAATCCAAGATTGCCATATCTATTGAGGTCAACTGACCAGGGCAACATCTAACTGCTGCATCGAGTAATAACCACTTGTTTTTAGAAGTTCAACCACTCTGTATGTGGACATTGTCTACAAGACTACCAACGTCAAAAGCCGCACACGTCAAATTTGACAGATACTACAAACACCCAGGGACAACAAAAGATGCTCTATACAGTGCATGACAGCATGTATGTCTAGAAAGGTTCTTGCAATAGTGATAGTTGAAATACAGAGAAAGGGATCCTACACTACCTTCTTGGGAGCTTGAATGATCTCTCGAAACCTACTAACTGGCTTTTTGCAAGTGACCTCCACTGGCCTAAAAAAAGAAACTCAGAACGACAGGCTAGATATAGTGTCTTCCACAAACATAATCAATAAGAACAACGATGTAAGCTCAGAGAAATAATCCAGAATCAATTAATTTGGAAGGAAACAGAAGTACATGTTCTTGTTGGCTCTCTTAGACTTCTTCTCTAAGTTGGGCTTTCTGTAAACTGAATCAGAACCATTGGACATCGCTTTCTGCAGCTCCTCAAACGTGACATCGGCAAGTTCTCTCTCTAACTCATCTTCCTCCTGTTCCGAATTGCATAAAACAGACATCAAAACTAATCTCATTGTAAATTCAAGTTCAAACATTGCCCCACTTTGAGGCTAATAGGAAGTACCCACATCATCCTCTTCTGACGAAGAAGACAAAAGCTCCTCGTCTTCTTCTTCACTTTCCGGAAACTGATTTTTGCTCGGAGCCGCAACATCGCTACTTGGTTTCGCCATTAAAGGTTCTTGAATGAGCTGAATCGAAGTTTATGGTACGTTGGAATGAAAATCAGCAAACCTGAGAGGGTGAAAGCTTTGGGACGGATGTCGCCGGAAAGAAACCTAGGATCGAGGAAGAGATGGGACGGTCACCAGTAGCATGGTCAAGTCCAGCGGCAGCCCATAAACTGAGCCGGGTATCAGTATTTAAGTTTATATGGTTATAGCCCAAATCACGTCCATAAACTGGGCTGGGCCATATGAATTACTTGTTTATAAAAACGGCCCCACTTATTATTAATCATACACCGTAGAATAACGGTAAAAAAGCTAGGTCGCAAGGCTACAAGTCGCGACGATCATAGGCCAAAGCCGCCACATAGCTCGAGCAAACCAGCCACTTGACCACAATGTAACTACCGTAAGTTTGATTTCTAATTAAGCTTTCTGTGACGTAACCGCATTGTTTATCGTGAAATTATCTATATTGTATAGGCCAGAGACTCCAATTTCAAGTGCACCCCTTGTGACAACAGCACGTGGTTCAAAATCATTTTTTCCGTCATTTGCAGTCGAACTAGGTCCACAACTATTATTTCTAGTGCCAGCAGCTTCAAAGAGAGTAGCAACATTGTTGTTGCCCCTTCCACTGTTGGTCCCGACGTCAATTAAATAAAAGAAAATTCACCACCAACTTCATTGCATAAAAAATTGAATGAATGGCTAACCAATTACATTTCCCCAACTACATTATTTAATTTGCTCCCTTTTCAACTGTGTATAAAGGGAGGCGGAGAACTTTCATTTTGCTCATCTCACATCTCATCATTTTTTTTCTGCATATGTTCTCCTTCTTTTTCTGTGTGTAGTGATAGGATTTCTTTACTTATATAATTGAGATAAGTTATTTCAATTGGGTATATAGGTGAGCGGTAGAAAGTTTCGGTAAATGTTTTACCGTGATAAAAATACTTTCTTATCAGCGATAAAAATATTGAGTAGTTGTTTCGGGATTTGGGAAACACTTGAGATATATTATTTTGGATATGCTCGGATCACCTTGTATCTACCTTGATTATAGTGAAGGACTGCTCGTAGCTGTTAATGCTGTCGTAGATGTACTCTCCGCATTGGAGGGGAACAACGTAAATCCCAGTGTTATTTACGTACCGTTTTGTACTTGACAACTTCGAGAATAGTCGTTGTATATTTCATTATTAATATTACCATAGTAAATTGGTCTAAGGAGGTTGGGTTAATTATTGTCATTATGGTATTGCGGTGGTAATCACCCATCCATAGTGATTTTAAGTGTGGTGGACTACCGCCCACTTCCAATCTCCCTGGAAATATTTACGGTTTATTAGTGCAATATATTTACTTCATTCTCGTCTGTTGCGCCCCAGCGGTGGTATCAGAGCCCGGTATAGATGGAGGCAACGCCAAACAAGATGGTTAGTTTGAACGGTCCAAACTTTCATATCTAGAGAAGCAAGATGAAGGATCTCCTATTCATGAAAGATTAGGATCAACTGTTGTCATCGCCAACTAAGCCAGCCACTAAGAGTGACGGGAATTGGAAGCGCGAGCGCGAGAAAGCGTGTAGTTATATTCGACACCATGTCGAGGAGAAGGTACGCAACCACATCGTTAGAGAGACGGATACGCAGAAGTTTTGGACAAATCTAGAGGGGCTTTATGCATCAAAGATCGGCAAAACAAACTTTTTTATCTCAAAAAGGTGGTGCATATGAGATATAAAGAGGGCACTTTCATTGCTGATCACTTGAACAATATTCAAGGGATCATTGACCAGTTGTCGAGAATGAACATAAAGCTGGAAGATGAGGTGACGGCTCTCCTGGTTCTGGCGTCCCTACCAGGAAGGGAGAGGAAGGAGTGAGTCAAGAGGCTCAAAGAAGTAAGGAAAGAGTCGAGGGAAGTCCAACAAGTATGCACACATCATTTGTCACAACTGCAAGCAGAAGGGAAACATCCGGATGTTTCAACTAGAACTTAGGAAAATCAAAGGTGGTGACAGTGACCATGCAAACGTTGTTGAGGAGCTCATGCTTGTTATGATGAAGATTTTGTCAACCTGACAACCCAGAAGACCACTTAAGTGATTGACAGCGGCGCCACCATCAATGTAACGTCCATGCATTTATTTTTCTCATCTTACTCCTTTGGACAACTACGGTGTGGTAAGAATGGGAAATGGCAACCTCTCCAAGGTTGTCGGCAAAGGACATGTCTACTTGGAGAGTATGGAAGGTGTGAAGTTAGTCTTTGCGAGATGTCAGACATGTCCCGGACATGCGTCTGCATCCGATCTCTGTAGGCAGGCAGGACAGGGAAGGTTATTGCCATACCTTCAACAACTGTCAATAGAAACTCACCAAAGGCACATAGATGGTGGCGAGAGGCAAGAAGCATTCTAAACTGTACGTGATAGAAGCGAAGATCTTCCTAGAATTTGCAAACTCAATAGAGATTGTCGACGCCGTCGCGTTGTGGCACAAACGTCTTGGCCACATGAGGGAGAAGTCCATGGTAAAGCTAGCAAGGAAGAAGGCTATACCTGGACTCGATCATGTCTAGTTGGAGAGATGCGTCGACTGTCTGGCGCGAATCGAGTTGCTTTCAAAAGTTTTTCAACTTCCAGAGCAAAAAGTGTGTTAGACCTTGTTCATTCAGATCTTTGTGTAGCGGATTCCAAATCCCTTGGTGGTGCACGTTACTTTGTGACGATCGTTGATGATCACTCACAGGAGACATGGGTATATGTCTTGAATATGAAGGATCAGGTGTTAACGTTTTCAAATATTTTGTGGTGTTGGTGGAGAGACAGACTGGACAGAAGCTGAAGTGTTTGCGTACAGACAATGGTGGAGAGTACATTAGACCATTTGATACCTATTGTAAGGATAAGGGAATCCGACATTAGTTTGCAACTCCCAAGACTCCGCAACTGAATGGCTTGGCGGAGAGGATGAACAAAAACTTGATGGAGAGAGTGACGTGTTTACTCTCGCACTTGAAGTTGCCACACTCTTTCTGCGGAAAAGCACTACTAACAGTAGTGCATGTGTGGAAATTTTCACCTAGCATTCGACTGGATTTTGAATCCCAAAAGAACATTTGGTCGGGAATAGATGTTTCATACAAGCATCTCCGAGTATTCGGTTGTAAGGTCTTTGTTCATATTCCGAGGGACGAGAGGTCGAAACTGGATTTGAAGATGCGACCGTGTGTTTTCATTGGATACAGTCAACATGAACTTGGCTACAGATTCTTTGACCCTATCCATAAGAAGCTCATCAGGAGTCGTGATGATGTGTTCATGGAGAATTGAACCATTGAAGATATTCAGAAGGTTGGGAGAGACACTCCTAGCGCTGATACTAGCTCAACATCTGAGGAGTTAGAGCCTCCAACACCTAGAGTTAGAGAAATTCATCAGGAGGTAGGTGAACCTGAAGCCCCCTTTGAAGTTCAGTATGATGATCCCGATGATGATGATGGTTCTCATGATCAACAGCCAGCCACTGAAGGTTCTCACCCGGACGAGATCTAGAAGAGTTGTGCAACTCTCTACCAGATATTCGTCAAATGAATATGTTTTATTCATTAACAAGGGAGTATCATATAGCTTTCAGGAAGCTATGAAGATGAACACATGGAAAAATGGATGGAGACAATGGAGGAGGAGATGAAGTCCCTACACGAAAATTACATATTTGAGCTGGTGAAGTTGCCGAATGAGACAATAGCTTTGAAGAACAAGTGAGTGTTCAAGATCAAGCATAAAGAACACATCAGTAAACCTCAGTTCAAAGCTCGACTCATTGTCAAAGGCTTCAATCAAACGAAGGGCATCGACTTTGATGAGATATTCTCACTAGTGGTGAAATTGACATCCATTCATACAGTGATGGGGTTCGCAGCAAGTCTCAACCTGGAGGTTGAGCAAATGGACGTGAAGACCGCCTTCCTTCATGAAGATTTAGAGGAAGAGATCTGCATGGAGGAACTAGAAAGCGTCAAGCAGAAGGGAAAAGAGGATTTCATGTGCAAACTCAACAAAAGTTTGTACGGTTTGAAGCAGGCACCATGACAAAGGTACAAGAAGTTTGAGTCTGTTATGGGGGAGCAGAGTTACAACAGGACTTGTTCATATCGTTGGGTGTTCGTCAAAAATTTCACCGATAATGATTTCAGCATCTTATTGCTCTATGTCGATGGCTTGCTGAATGTTGGCCAGAACGTTTTCTGAATCAACAACTTGAAGAAGGAGTTGAGCAAGCCTTTTGCTATGAAAGACTTAGGGGCCGTTAAGCAGATCCTTGGCTTGAAGATTGTACGAGACAGAATTGCTAAGAAGATTTGGTTGTCGCAGAAGAAGTACATTGAGAAAGTACTTCAACTATTCAGCATGGATGGTGCGAATGCGGTTAGTTGTCCTCTTGTTGATCAATTTCAACTTAGCACCAAATAGTGTCCATCTACTAATGAAGAGAAGACAGAGATTGAACGAATTCCATATGCTTCGGCGGTGGGAATTCTGATGTACGTTATGGTGTGTACACGGTCGGATATTGCTCACGCGGTCGGAGTTGTCAGCATGTTTCTTTCAAACCCGGCAAAGGAACACTGGTCAGCTGTGAAGTGGATTCTCAGATACCTTTGTTTTGGAGATTCAAATCCTGGACTTGTTGGCTACACAGATGCAGACATGACAAGTGACATCGATACGTGAAGGTCTACTTATGGATACCTGATTACATTTTCAGGGGGGGAGCTGTTTCGAGGCAGTCAAGGCTACAAAAATGTGTAGCTCTTTCCACTAGAGAAGCAAAATTCATTGTCGTAATGGAAGCTAGCAAGGAGTTGTTGTGGATGAAAACTTCTTCGGTGAACTTGGGTTCCAACAGGAATGACCGCAACTATTCTATGATAGTCAGGTGTTATACACCTTGCAAAGAATTTGACATTTCATTTCAGGTTCTAACATATCGACGTTCAATATCATTGGATTTGGGATGTGGTGGAGTCGAAGCAACTGCAACTAGAGAAGATCCATACTAATGAGAATGAATCTGACATGTGCATGAAGAGTCTTCCGAGAGAGAAGTTTAAATATTATCGATCAGCATCGGGCATGACGGAGAGTCGGAATCAGCCGAGAGGGGAGAATTGTTGGTCCCGACTTCAATTAAATAAAAGAAAATCCACCACCAACTTCATTACACCAAAAATTGGTTGAATGGCTAACCAACTGCATTTCCCCCCAACTACATCATCATCTCATCCTACGCACTCTCTAAAGGTTATTGATTCCAAGTCATGATTCCAATTATTAGGGATGTGCATATGTTTTTTAAACTAGTAATTTTACTTATTTAAAAAGTCAATTAGCAATGCACCTAAGTTTGTGGATGGTGACGGATCCGATGATATCCGCCCCGTGACCCACACGCCGGATAATCCAATTAATAAAATCACATCGTTTTATAAATTTTATATAACCTTACTCTTAGTTTTTGAAAAACCCTAGCCGACGTTCATTCTCCTTCTTCACTTTCTCATAATACCTCAGCAGACCTCCCAATTCTCAACACCCAAACGGCAACCATCGATTCTCTCCCTCCCTCAGTCGTTTTTCCTTCGTCGAGAACCATAAAATCCTCCTACGAAACTTGTATTATCTTCCCAAATAAAATTATCCCTAACACTACCGCAAATCTGGACAAATATCGGCATGGAGCCCATAAAAACGACTACTCAACTCTTCGATTTCAAGTTTCGCTGAGGTATAACACCTGGGTCCTTTGGCGATATATTATCATGAGTTAAGCAATTGTTTATTTTCTTCTTTCTTCTTTCTCCTTTCACAATCGTTTTTGTTTAATTTTCCTTTGCTATTTTACAGGTTTTGGGTGGAATCAGTGGAGCTTTTAGTTTGAGGAGTACATGGTTATAGGTGTTCTGATGTTGGAGTTTGTTTTTTCGTCGCAGTTTATTTTTGTTGATATGTAAAATTTTATTTTGTTGAGTTTTTTTGTTTGGGGATGAAATCATCTTCTTTGTTTATTTAAATTATTTTTTAATTTTTTGTTGAGGGGATTCGTGGATATCTATAATCCGTCACTTAACGGTGATGGTTTGCATTTTCCAATTCAATTTTTTACAAAAAAAACGTCTCATTTCTTTAAAAATAAACCTATATATCTCAAATGTCTTAAAACTTAACAAACCAGTCCTATTCAAATCTTGTTACCTATTTTCCGGTAAAAACTAAAAACGCATTTCGTCGGCATGCTCCATAAAAAAAAATATGACAGGTTGTTAGAGTTAGAGAAAGGTGATGAGAAGGTGTAAGAATGTGTGGTGTAGTTAGTTAGAACAGTTGTAACTAACTTTGACTTTTCTCCTTTCCATTTCATCTTCTTCTCTACTGTACATATATACTGAATGGATGTAAACTTTCCAGAATAAGAAATACATAACAGAATTTACCAAACTCTTCTTCTACTCCTACTCTCTGAATTCACATGGTATCAGAGCTACTGATCCAGTAGTTCATCAAACCAATCTCTTCTCCGATGACCAACTCCGACGACCTTTCACCGCCTTCACAATCCGTTGCCAATCATCCGCTCACCATTTCCAACGCGAGCGGATTCACTGACCACTACTCCAACCCCCTCTTCCTTTCTCCAGGGGATTCCCTGTCCACTCCATTGATCGGAATCAAGCGCACGAATGACAATTACCACATTTGGAGTCGATCTCTGAGTGTGGCGCTCAAGGTCAAAAACAAGTTCAGATTCGTGGACGGATGTCTTCCTGCTCCGGAGCTAGACGATTCAACTTTTGCTGCGTGGTCCCGCTGTAACTTCGCAGTCCTCAGCTGGATATACAACTCTGTATCAGATGACATAGCTCAGAGTTTGCTAGCTTACAACAACGCTGCTCACGCTTGGTAGGATCTCAAGCTTCGATTCAGCCAAGGAGACGTAATTCGAATCGCTGATCTGCAAGCTTGAATTGCCTCATGTGATCAAGGTGACATCTCTGTAACTTAATACTTCACAAACCTCAAGGTTTTATGGGAAGAGTATCTTCAATATAGACCGATCCCTTGCTGTGAGTGTGCTTCCGCTACTGTTAGAGCAAGTGTATGCGCTGTGGTCAAGCGTATGATCACTTACCAGGATCAGGACTATGTCATGAGGTTCATCAGGGGACTCAACAGCTCCTTTGATATTGTTAGATCTCAACTCCTCTTGATGGATCCAATCCCTGACATCAATACAGCCTTCAAGTGCGCTGTTCAGTTGGAACGACAGATGCGAGGATCTGGAGTTCCTAGATCTGTTGAATCAGTCGCATTGGCAGCCATTAACTCCAAACATTGTGGAGAGAAATTGTTCTGTAGATACTGCAGAAAGGAGAACCACATGCTTGATGACTGCTTGAAATTGAAAAACAAACGGGCGAGGGAAGCAAGTGGTCAGTTTGGAAGTAATGGAGGTGGAGGATCGGGTGGAAATTTTGCTGGTGTTGTATCTATTACTGCAAATCAGTTGAGTGCCACAGGCTTGGACCTAGGATCTTCTCTACCAGATCAGCAGTCCATGACAGCTGATATGTCACTATCAGTGCATGACATCGCACGTCTCAAAAAATTGCTCCAACAGTCGAATCTGCCTCACCTACCTCCTGAAATCTCTATTAACACCATTGCTTCACCAAATGCCCTCAATAATGGTACTGTATCCCCATCCAACTCCTTGCATAAATCTCCTGTGTGGATTGTTGATACAGGTGCTAGTGATCATGTTGCATGCTCTATTTCTTACTTTGATAGGATTGAACCACTTTCAAATGTTCATGTCACCCTTCCTGATGGTTCTAGGGTCTTAGCTACTCATCGTGGTTCTGTCAATCTTCCTTGTGGCATTAGGCTGCTCAATGTGCTTCATATTCCTCAGTTCAGCTTCAACTTGATCTCTATTAGTCGCCTCACACATGATTCGTCTATTTTCCTGTCTTTCCTTGATAACCAGTGTCTCATTCAGGACCTAGCCTTACAGAAGAAGATTGGTTCCTTCCCAACCATTAGAGGTTTATACCTACTTCCTCATACCTTCTCTATTCATCCTTCCAAGTCAAATGTGCCCACTCCTCCTTCTGTTATTGCAGTATCCCTTAATCTCCAGCCCTAAGACATTGACGTTTGGCATTGTCGCCTTGGCCATCCCTCCTTGCCTCGCCTCCAACTTGTTCATCACACTGATTCAAACGTCACCTTACCTACTCAATCCCACTGCAAGCCTGCCATCTAGCTAAACAGAAGACTCTACCCTATTCTCGTAGTATGTCTAGAGCTGCTAAGTCTTTTGAGCTCGTCCACATGGACATTTGGGGTCCCTTAAACACTGTTTCTCACAATGGATATTCCTATTTTCTCACCATTGTTGATGACTACTCTAGTTGTGTTTGGACTTATTTGATGCACAATAAAGGAGAAACTGGTGCTTTAATTGCCAGTTTTTGTGAACTAGTCCATACTCAGTTTCAATCGAATGTCAAAACTATTCGTTCAGACCAAGGGTTTGAATTTTGTATGTCATCTTTCTTTGCCTCCCATGGAATCATGCACCAAACCAGTTGCGTAGGCCAGGCTCAGCAAAATGGTAGCGTAGAACGTAAACATCAACACCTCCTAGCTGTAGCTCGTTCCCTTAGGTTCCAGAGTGGTTTGTCGCTCAGGTATTGGGGGGAATGTATACTCCATGCATCCTACATTATCAATCGTATTCCAACACCTCTCCTATCCAACAAGTCTCCTTTTGAGGTCCTTTATCATTCTCCACCATCTTACACTCACATACGTGTTTTTGGTTGTCTTGCATACGCTAGTACTCTATCTCATGGATGAACTAAGTTTAGTCCTCGCTCTACACCCTGTGTTTTCATTGGTTTCTAGCATGGGGTCAAAGGCTATAAACTCCTTGATATTCTAACAGGTCACATTTTCACCTCACGAAATGTTGTTTTCCATGAAACCATTCTTCCTTATGCCACTAATTCCCTCAATCAAAGTTCCATAGCAGACAACACACTAGACTCACTGTCTCCTCTTACAGAAACACCTCCTGAACCTGACTTGGAACTTCCTCCCTCACCTTTACATCCTCAGCCTGCATCCACCATTAAGCCTGCATCCACCATACACTCATCTCCCATCCCTGATCCCATTTCCACAGAAATTCCCCGACCTGTTTCCCCCATCAGAAAATCACTCGTATTTCAAAGCCACCTAGCTACCTTGCAGATTACCACTGTAATTTAATGACTTCTGGAAGTCTTCTATCCAAGTCTTTCTCGTCTTATCCTTTGCACCATTATGTTTCTTATGAGCATTTAGATCCCAAAAGTAAGCATTTTACTCTTTCTATCAATACAATACCTGAGCCCCAAACCTATTCCGAGGCTGCTCGATTCGACTATTGGGTCCAAGTAATGCGTGAAGAGCTGCAAGCTCTGGCTGATAATAGGACATGGGCAGTCATGGAGTTGCCACCTGGTAAGAGATCAATTGGTTGCAAGTGGGTGTACAAGGTAAAGTACAAGTCAGATGGAAGTGTTGATCGCTACAAAGAGAGATTGGTTGCAAAGGGTTATACTCAGGTACATGGTTTGGATTTCACTGACACGTTTTCTCTAGTGGCAAAGATCAATTCTGTCAAAACATTACTAGCAGTTGCAGCGTCCAAGAATTGGCATTTGCATCAGATGGATGTCAGCAACGCTTTTCTTCGTGGTGATCTGGAGGAAGAAGTCTACATGGATGTTCCTCCAGGATTGAATGTTGAGACTATGAGTGTATCAAGACCTGTTTGTAGGTTGTACAAGTCCCTTTATGGCTTGAAGCAGGCAAGTCGAAGATGGTTTGTGAAGTTGAGTGATGCACTCAAAGGAGAAGGATTCCACCAGTCAGCAGCTGATAATTCTGTGTTTATTGACACTGCTGGTACTGACATGGTGGTCATGTTGGTATACATCGATGACATTATTCTGGCAGGCAACGATATTGGTCTTATACAGGATGTGAAAAACAAGTTGCACAAGCATTTCAAGATCAAGGATTTGGGAGAGCCGAAGTTTTTCCTAGGATTGGAAATATCACGAAGCAGTGCTGGGATCACTATGTGCCAGCGGAAGTACTGCCTGGAGTTGATTGAGGAGACAAGGTATATTGATAAGAAGCCTTCAAAGACTCCGATAGACTACAAGAACAAGCTCAGAACTGGTGAAGGACAGCCACTGGAAGATATATCTGAGTACAGACAGCTGGTAGGGAGACTACACTATCTCACCATCACCAGGCCAGACATCAGCTACTCAGTTCAACAGCTGTCGCAGTTCCAAGCTAATCCTACTAATGTTCACCTTGAAGCGGCTTACAAGGTGATCAGATATCTTAAGGGAGCACCTGGACAGGGATTATTCTTTGCAAAGGATAATAAATTGACAATGACTGGTTACAGTGATTCAGATTGGGCCAGTTGTCCAGATACTAGGAAATCGACTACAGGTTATTGCTTATTTCTTGGTAAAGCACTGATTGCCTGGAAGACTAAGAAGCAGAATACTGTCTCAAGGTCATCATCTGAGGCATAATATAGAGCATTAGCTCAACTATGCTGTGAGGTGCAGTGGGTGAAGTTCCTGCTCGAAGACTTTGGGATCATGCATTCTGATGCAGCAAAGCTATACTGTGATAATCAGTCAGCTCTGCACATTGCACAGAACCCAGTGTTTCACGAGAAGACGAAACACATAGAGATCGATTGCCACGTTGTTAGAGAGCGTTTGCAATCAGGTATGATTGAATTGAGTTATGTTCCCACTGAAGTTCAGTTAGCAGACATATTTACGAAAGGATTGACGGCTGCTCGCATGAAGATGCTGTTGTACAAGCTGGGAACAGTTAATGTATACTCCCCAGCTTGTGGGGGGCTGTTAGAGTTAGAGAATGGTGATGAGAAGGTGTAAGAATGTGTGGTGTAGTTAGTTAGAACAGTTGTAACTAACTTTGACTTTTCTCCTTTCCATTTCATCTTCTTCTCTACTGTACATATATACTGAATGAATGTAAGCTTTCCATAATAAGAAATACATATCAGAATTTACCAAACTCTTCTTCTACTCCTACTCTCTGAATAGCTTCCACATCATCCCACCTAACTCATAATTAAGTTTGGGTCAGATATAGTATCAAACTCATCTTCTTCGATTTCAATCAAATAGCACTCAACTAATTATTTAAATATCAGATTGTCTCTGTTTCACCCTGATATTCCCAAATTCCGTCTCTGCATCAATTATTTTGTCTGATTCCGATTATTTTGTAGCAGGCTAGCAGCTTCTCTTCAAGCGTGTTTAGACTGTCGCTGGTTCCTATTAGTTTCCAGGTCCACATCTGCAGCTGCTTGCGCAAGCTGATCATACACCTTGTCAAAACACAGTCGTACCTCTGTAATTTGATTTTATTCTTGATTTGTCGAAGAGTTCCGATTGTTGTACCAATCACAGATCGGCTCCCAACTGTCGAATTCCCTCATAAAACGATTCAGTATCCTGTTTTGACCATCTCTAGCTCCGACATTCGATTTCATCTAATTGGGGCACCTTACACAACTCATCATTATTTCGATATCTATTCTTTCGTTGATCGAGTTGAATGTGGAAATTTCTTCTGCTCCGACTGTTCAAGCGTGTTTAAGTTTCTTCTTGCGCTTTCTTTCTCTCAAGTCTCCGATTGCAACCCAGGATCACTATAAACATCTACAGGTATACTGGATCTTTGGCTTCCATCTCGCCTGAGGAAACAACTGACTACTGATTGAAAGCTGGCCACCGGAATCTCTTCGATTACAGAGTGAAACGAAGCAGAGATTGTTGAGGAAGAAGAGACGATATGCACAAGAATTCTTCCTAAATCGCCAGTCGCTGTTCTCGTAGATAGTTGTAGAGCTTCTTCCTGAACCGTCCAAAATTAAAGTTCTGCACGTGTGATTCCTACCTATGCTACAAACATCATCACTACTGAAAATGTAGACATCTGCACACAAATCTGACCCAATAATAAACACCGACTTGAGAGACTCCTTAAATGCGCAGCTTTAACATCATCTGAGGGAAAGATGACATCCATGCCTCTTGGAGACACAATTAACTTAGTATTTGCATGAAATCGAAGCAGCTAATTAAGACTTGTGTTGGGTCTTACTTATTAAGTCGGAAATGGACCTAGGATTAATTAGTCTGGTTGGATTAAAACGGGATAGTAATTGAATAAACTTGGTAATCTAAAGGGATATGGAAGTTGGGGGATTTTCTTACCTCTAATTGAATAAACTTGACAGTTTGTTGGGTTCTCTATTGAAAATCCAGTCTCCAACTACTAGGCATTGAAGGGTATAAAACCCAGCGCAGTAACTCAATTGGAGCTTGCGCTTTTGAGATTGATTAATACCGGCGAAAGTACTAATTAGTTGGGAGCTAACTGAGTACGGGTAGTATGGTTAAGTAATAACAAAATTAGATTTCAAAACACTTAATAGAGAGCTAGGGGTGGTGCATGGAGCATCACCAGGTTGGGATTGACTCTATTGCTTGTATTATGTTAAGGCATTAATCAAAAGAAAAGTTTAAACCCTCAGAGAGAAATCTCTGAGTGAGGAATGACGACTAATCTACTTTAGCTTTAGCAGAACCTCGTTAAATTGTGTATTTTTGGTGTATTCTGTTTGATCTGTTTCCTTTCTGTGTAGGATTCTAGTTTTTCATTCGTTACAATATGTGTCTTTCTTTTCCGTCAAAGTGAAGAAGAAAGGTGTTGATGTGCGTTTCATTCTTTCGGATGAGTATTCAGAGTTTGGGCCAATTTCCATCAAGCCCAATCACTAAATCCAACGAACAAATACTTGTTGCTCTAAATCAATTTGACTCCGTTCCCTAGCTTTCGTCTTCATCTTCAATATTAGGGTTCTTCACGAAACTAAGCTTTTGTGAATCAATAAAAAAGGAGCATCAGCTTCAATAACTTGTTCATTATCATGAACAAGGCAATCGAACAAAACTGGGTATATTTAGTGATCACTAATCAAATGTTCAGTTGATGTAATTTCTCCATGGTCTTTCTCTAAAAGATAATCAACTAGCTGTTATTTGCAATAACTCATAATTGAACAATTCAAAATAGCAACGATAGCAATCCAAGAATCTACTCTACTGCAAACTATTGCAAGCAACTGATGGAGAGTGGATATTTTACTCTCTAAATCGTGGGTTGGGCTTTGGCGGTCGAGCAGACCGACATGATTGGTTGCGTGGGCCGCGTGGCCTATCGTACAATTTCAATATTCAATATATAAAAAATTATTTTAAATCCGACTCTGTATATGTTATTTTAAATGATAAATTGATAGTGATGTCAGTCTTCTCCAGTCGCCGACAGGGTGACGGTGGCTGGCCGGACAAACAGCCAACAGCTCATTAATCCCATTAATAAAACTTGTGGGGTGTAGCCTGTGGGGATCATATATGCCGGCGATATACGATGCATCATGCATGCATGCTTGCTTAGCTTGCTCCACCAATACCTATCCACATGGCATCGTTATATCCCATGCTTTGCTACAAATATTTAGTATTAGTTCAAATCAACAACTAACTAAATTATCAGTAAAGAACAAGAGCTGAAAGATCCCCAATCATTTCATTTTATATAATTGAGCAGTGCGTTATGCGTGCATGAATCGACGTGCAAAATGACATTTATTTTAGACCTGAATCACGCCCTCTCCCGAGTCATTCAGAAACACTTATCCAAACATATATAATATGAAAAATTTGTCCGGAAGATAATACAAATTAAACCAATGTGATCTATTCTATGAAATGTTTTTATCAGCAAAATATTTATATGAGCTTGCGTAATATAACAATAATAATATATAATATATAACGGACCTTTGACTTAATGTTCATGCAAAATGTTAAATGTCGGCCTGTATGGAACTTGGAAGCCGTCCTCTCGATCGTCGTTTAGCTACTTTATATATATATATATATATCTTTCTCTTGTTCTTAACTAATATCAATTGGTCTTATTCTAAAAAAAAAACTGTATCAATTGGTCAACTCTAGCAGTTTTAATATAATTTGTTTGCCAATGAGGCAATGACTACGTACATTAACCATTCTCTCATGTCATGACATCATAAAATACGATGTTATGTTTTACCTTTTCGTTGTATTATATATGCTAACCGACTTTTCCAGTATTAGTATATTTATGTTGTGATAATATTATGATGTGCTTGGGCTAACATTGATGGCGTTGACCAGTCCGCATGGGCGGCTCCTTGAATAAACGAAGTAAACATGCCACATCTTACGTGTTGATTTAGAGCACGTAAATATTGGGTTTCGTTCTTGATCAATGGTAGATTAAGAGGTGAAATGGTAATTGAGTGGTGGTGGTGATGGGCATGAGCCCTAAAGATAGTATCAATAAAGACAAGTAATGAAAGCAATATTAAACAAACAAATACCGCCTCGTGGATGCCTGTCTCACTAGTTACCGCCGCCGTCCAAGCCTGTTGGGGAGTCGCCTACCTCCGCCACAGCTACGGGAGATAATACTCCTAGACAAGCACATAAAAAGTTGTTGGCGAAAGGATTGGCCTTGGACCAAGGAAAGATGCCCACTCCCCTGCCCACTCTTTCAAGGACGCAACAGTCGGCTCAGCATGACTCCGACCACTAGAGACAGAGCCCATTCTCAAATATGTAGACGCTATGGTTGATGGGGTTATAGACCCTGATTGCCCGCCCGTCTACTACACGGCCGAAGAGCTTCAAGAATTCAATAGGTCGTCGGTGCCGCATGCTTTGATTCTCCTATCGACGGTTATATTGTCAACGGTCTTATATCGACATGTAATAATTATGACCACTACCATCATGTCATAACTACGACCACTGCCACCATGCCATAATTACGACAAGTCGACGGCACGACCCCCTAGCGATGGTCACTTAATGTACGGCAGACTATCGATGGTCATCCGGTCGATGGGTCACCTAGTGGATGACCTCTTGTTGGTGGTCATCCAATCAATAGGATCACCCAATGGAAGACCTCCTATCGATGGTCATCCAGTGGGCTCGCCTCCTATCGACGGTCATCCACCAATCCCAATCTCAGTTATGCCATAATTACGACCACTTCCATCCTGCGATAATCACGACTACTGCCATCTTGCAATAATTACGACTATTGTCATCCTGCGATAATTACGACCATTATCACCCTGCGATAATTATGAATACTGTCATCCGACCATAATTACCACCAACGCCATCTAGTCGACTGTCGCGAACATAAGAAGCACATTGAAGGGATTCATGTTGTAGTCGAGTTGTTGTAGCATCTGACTTTGTTTTCATAGATCCTGGTTCAAAGTTCGGTTTGCGTAATCATTTCGGCATCATCGGTCTTAACTAGGCCGACAGCCGGCAGCCTCATTGTTTACCTAATGGAAGCATCACTAAACGTGGTGCCCGTCGCAAGGATTCTTTATTTCAAAAAAACAAGGAAGCACATGAAGAGAAGAAACCGCCACCACATAATGTTGAATGAAAGAAACTGCTAACACCATAATCATAACCATGCTTAGGAAGTGCCGACCTAGGAGGTAACTCACATGGAAATTTCCTCCCATGACGGTGTAAAAATACAAAAAGCTACCAACGGAGAAAATGGGACAACAAAATTCACTCAAGTAGACACACCCCAATACGTTTCTTGCAGTTTACTTTCGAGTAGCTATAGACATAGACATAATATATTTAATTTGGTGCTCTCTTAGAATCTCTATAAAAATAGCATCTCTAAACAGAGTAGATAATCATTATAAACATCAAACATTCGCATTTGATTTTTTTTTTCAAATTTTGTTTCAAAAAATGTGAACTGATGTAATTAATTAAGGTGAAAATATACACCTGATGCAAATGTCATGTGGCGGCATACCATTAAGTGGTTTTCAGTTTTTATCAAATAACGTTGTTTTACTCCTAAAATATAAAAACATGTAAATCAATCGCAAAAAATTTGTAAACTGTCGGTTGGTGATTCTCAGATGGATTCTTGTTGCGGGTACATTTTATCTTGTGTGGCGTATTTCTTCTCCTTCACAAGTGAGTTGTTCAATGTCTGCAATTATTGGCCTGAATTCCTAATTAACTGTCTCATTTTATCGTATTTTTGGGTATTGGCGCATCTTATGCACCAGCCAGTAGTTTCACCAGCTAACTGCTCTAAGCTGTGATTTTTGTATACCGGGAAATCGAAGAGCTCGGAAACGGTATGTAGCATTCTCAGTCTGTGGAGCTGCAGCTGAGGAGGAAGAGGAGAAGTGAAGTAAAAAAGAGGTGAAAATGAAGAGAACCAAAAGTCGTAGGTTTGGTGATGATAGCATTGCTGTGAATTGTTTGGTTTCGTGCTCTAAGAAGTTTGGTGATGGTTTGTTTTGTACCTGAGGGAGAGAAGAAGTGAATAAGGAAGCTACAGATGATGATTTTGGTTATGATTTCTGTTGACGAATTCAGGGACCAAGCATCCGTCCATAGTGGCAGTATCCGATAGGTTTTCCGGCAACTCGGTGTCCGACCCGGTGGGGAACCCGAGTTGAGCGCGTCGAGGAATCACAACTCCGACTTCAACGAGCAAAAGATGTTTAAAAAGCAATCCTTAATTAATCGAGAAAGATGATGAATCATAACTTTACGGAAGATGATGTTAAATAACATATTCGACGACAACGTAGCTAAATTTCCGGATTTTGTTAATGGTTACAATGGTTTAAGGGCTACAATGGCTACACAAAGTTAACGGTTATAATAACTTAAAATTAAGAAGGCCAGAATTGATCACATCACGTTTATACTTAGTGCATATTTTCATACCCATTAATTATTTAATTTTGAAAAAGTCAAATATTGTAGCTATTCTGTTAAAAAAATTTGATGTTGGGTTGACACAAGCCCACAACCACTAGCTTACGTAAATCAATGCCTACACAAAGCATCAATATATAAAATTCATATAAGACATATTTTTGGCTTTTATGCATTGCCGGTTGATTCTCTTCTACCATTTTTTTATAGACTGTGTTGGCTTATTTGACCTTACTTTGTACAATATTGATTGAATTGGCTCAGCCTATGAAACTTATTCACGAGGAAAATAAGTCAACAAAATTAGATAATGGTAATAGAAACCTCGTTCTAACGAACCCATAAAATCTCGACTCCGACCCACTTCAAGCACAACAAAAACTGGGCGAATATAGAAGTGTATAAAAAGTCACGGTTTAGGATAATTTTAAGTTTAAACTGTAAATTTAAGTATATATTTATAATTATTTTGATTTCAGCTCAGAGTAATTTTAGATTCGGTTCAATACTTTGTTGTTTCGACTCAGTTTTTTATATGTATTAATCATAATTTCAGTTCAGCACTTGCATTTATAATTATTTTGTTAGGAAAAAATATCGTTGATGGCACATTCAATCTTTAAGGACGACTTGCTTTATTTAAAAATTACGCAGCGAATGTATTTTTTTTTTATATTTTTAACATAATATTACGTTTCAAAAATAATATTCGTAAATTAGTTACTCGATACATAGATTTCAATGCATGTTTCGATTCTAAATCCGCCTTTCCGTCAAAAAGCACAAGTGATAGAAGCGTGATATGGAGTTTAATTTCCGTAGGCTCTCTCAACGCATTCCCATGGAGATTGAAATTTAATGGTGAGAAATGAAACAGCGTTGTAACATCAGAATCTAAACATAACAGGCCGAGGCGGATAGATAACTTACAACATCATATGAATGCTGCTGAACAAAATAGTTCGCCGTTTTAATATTTAGCTCTCGTAAATTCCCAGACCGTGAAAGAACGTATCAGACTGGACGGAGATGAAGAGTAACAACAACAGTTGCTCTTAAAACCGCCAAAAGAATTTTCCACATCATCAAAAAGTGGAAAAGTCTGCCGTCGTACTTGTACCGCTATTTTTAATTTTAAATTACCAAAAGTTACAAAAAATATTAATGGCTTTGTGGATTCAACGGGCCGCTCGTGTGGGTTGCCAGAAAGGACAGGAGACAGCCGCTGACCCCACTGGCGACGTGGGCCATTTTGGCAAAAAGAGATGACCTGGCCGGGCCGATAGTTTGAGAACCAATGAATGCATGATCTCTCGTGGGCAGTTGTAAAACATGACTGATGACCTGGTCTCCGGTCAACCTGCCACCTCTAAATTTTCCCCTCATTACTTTGCTCCGACAATTTTCCCTAATCGGCTATACTTTTCTCTGTTGTTTATTGTTCCCTAACAACGTGCACAGAACATAACAGAACATATATATAGACCGTCAACTTCCCATTCTGATTTCAACTTTACAGCCAGGTGAATCAAGTCTTTCTTCTAACATTATCTAACAAATGGAAATCAAATGAAGAAATATTCCTACTGCAAAATTACACCAATAATGGTTTGTTGCTATCCGATTCGACTTCATTAAATAATGTTTTAACACCATCAACATGGTCTTCTTCTTCTTGTTGGTTGGTGGAAGAAGTAAGTTGTTTAGCCCTATCAGCCTCAGCTCTCCAATCGGTCCTCGACACAACAAACAACATTGTGACAAGACAAGACCCTTGTGCAGCCATGAGTCCAAGCCAGAGTCCCCTGAAGTCATAACCCAAATAAAAGCTCAACAACACAGCAACCGGCATTCCGACAAGGTAGAAACATCCCAAATTAATGTTCGCCCCGAGTTTCGGGCGAGCACTCCCTCTCAACACTCCACACCCTGTCGTCTGTGGACAATTCCCAAGCTCGCAAACCCCGATAATCGGCAGAATCATCGAAGTCAGCGCTATAATCTTGACATCTGCGGTGAACATCGTAGCCCAAGTATTCCTCACCATAACCGCGAACAACATCGTCAATATCCCCAACACAAAGCTCGACGACATCCCGACAAGGGCCGCTAATTGCGCACGGGTCGGGTTATTCGCACCCAACTCGTTACCGACCCGTGTGGAAACTCCGAAACTCAAAGAAGAAGGGAAAATATAAATCAAGGCAGTAGTCTGAATCAAAATCCCCATGGAAGCTACGGTGGCTCTGGGATTCAGCAACAATCCGCATAAAACGATCATGATTTCATACCACCACCATTCCAAACAGACTGAAACGCAGCTGGGAATCGCCAATCCGAGCAGCGAGTTCCAACCTTTGAAGCAATCGGAAGAAACCGCCACCCAGGTCTTCTTATAAACCCCGGAGAGGTAAACGTAAGCAATCAAAGAGACGACCAGATTGAAATTGGTCCACACGGCGGCTAAGGCGACGCCTTTGGTACCGAGTTGGAAAACAGAGACGAGGAGATAATTAATTGGGAAATGGAGGAGGATTGAGAAAGAGGCGCAGAGGGTGAGAGGCAGAGTGATAGACTGGGAACGAAGGTAGATTCTGAGAGGGTGGAGGAAAGAGAGGGAGATAAGGTCAGGGAGAGAGTAGAGGAGATAGGATTGGGCTTCCGATGCGATGTCGTATTGCTGGCCGAAGAAGAGGAGGACGGATTTGACGTTGAGCCAGAGGAAGGAGATTGGGATGGTGACTAAGAGGAGGAGGACGATTGTACGGTGGAGGGTTAAGGAGAGGAGTTTGTAACGCTTGGCGCCGTAAGACTGGTTACATATGGGTTCCATTCCGGAAGCGAGGCCGGAGAGGATTGAGTAGCCGGTGATGTTCGCGAATCCGATGGCTAAGGAGCCGCCGGCTAAAGGGAGGTCGCCGTCGAGGCGGCCAAGGAAGAGCATTGAGATCATGGAGCGGGAGTAGAGAAGGAGACCAGTTAGGATCATTGGGAGTGCTATGTTGGAGATTAGTTTAGCTTCTTGGATTGCCAATGTCAGATGGGATTGGGATGGTGTCTGGGTTTTGGGGATCAGGGTTTTTGTTAATGTCATGTTGATTATGGTGTTGTCGTCGGAGGGAGGAGATAAGCCGGCGGTGCACATTGTTTGGATGGTTTGGTTTAAATGAAATTAAGGTGGGGAGGATGTTTGTGGGGGCTAAATCTTTGAGAGGAGAGTCCTATATAATATATTTTTAGAAATTTAGGTGCGACTTTTGGCTGGTGAATTTTGTCGCCCGTTAAGGTCAGAGGACGGCTTTACCTTATTTTTCTAAAAACAGGCCATTTCATGATATATAAATGCACCCACTTATTTTTCTCAACATGTGCACCAACTGCCTTGTCTTGAATTTTTAACGTAGCTGATACAAATAATAAGTAACAGTGAAACTCTTTTTTTTTTTGTTTACACCGGAGACCTGCTACAAAATTATTAAGTAAAAGTAAAAATCATATTATCGATCACGATTCATAAAAAATATAGAAGGATGATCCATCTAAATAATAAAATTATTCCAACGAGCTTTACAATGAACTATAATATCAACAGCCATATTGGCCTCGCAATAATAATGACGCCAGCACACACTTTCCAAACCATCCATAAGCTTCGTATATTCATGTAGACAACACCAATTTGAAAGGCATCGTTGTTAGCATCCTGAATTCCTTAAATAACTTTCACACAGTCTCCCACTACATCAACCTTCCGATACCCATGTCGAATAACGATTTCGACACCAAATTCCATTGCTACTGCTTCTGCTTGTAACGGCCACCATACCACAGGAAGCTTCACAACCGCAGTTAACAAAAACTGCCCAGTCTCATCCCGGATAATCGCCCCAGCTCCTATCCCCTCGTTCCCAAAAACACCGGCATTCGTATTTAACTTCACAAACCGCATTTGTGGTTTAACCCACAGAGCACTACGTCCATGCCTCCCATCTTCAATTTCCAGGTTCCAAGCCTTTTTGTAATCGATGAGGAGCTCTTCTGCTCGGTTAAAGATGATAGCCTCAGCGACACGAACCCCATTGAACCAGTGAGCATTTCGGTCCTTCCACAGGGATCAAAGCAAGATACACCACCGTTCAAGATTGTTGGTATTTCCAGTTGCCCTAACCTCATCAAACCAACAGCCACAGTCATCGGAGGATCGGCATGTAAAATATTGCATAAGGTCAGATTGCCGCCAGACCCGCCCCAACCATTGACATTTTTTGAAGAAATGGGACTGAATTTCCGAAAATCTACATAAAGTCCACTTTTACTTTGCACAGTCCATTTTCACTTTTTATAATCTTCTTTTATAAACACAAGTTTTATATTTTAAATAAAAATACAAATGAAGAGCTAAATATATCTATTTTTTGAATATTTCAAGAGATTTGTATATATACAAAATATTCAAAGAATAAAAATTCATTTAGAGTTTGGAAATGAATTATTCATTCACTTGATGGGAATCATAACACTTTGTAAACCCAATTTTTAATATTATAAATGAAACATTTGAATATTCTAGAACAAAGAAATTTATCTTCTGAAATTATAAATAAAACTAAAAATATACACTGAAATAAAAACATTTCCCATATTATCCAAAAATAATTTATATTTCTAAAATTATAAAAACTAAATATTCCGAGAATCATAAAAGAAACAAAAATAAAATATCTTACGTTCATTCTAACACTGAAAATATATTGTACAAAAAACACTAAAAATATAAATAAATACATACATTCTTTGAGTATTTTAAAAAATTAAATATATGTTCTAAAAATAAATATAAATTTTTTTAAACATAATAAAATAAATTACGGCACTAAATAAATATATTATCCAAATACTCTAAAAATTTACGGTAACTATGTAAATATCAAGGTTTACCACAAAGAACAGTTACATGACGAATATGGGATCTATTTTTTTGTTGAACTTTTGTGGTTATGTGATTTCAGAGTCATTCACATCTACCATCATTCAAGAGTCTAAGAAGCAAATATTCAGACTTCAACAGAACGTACAACCTCTAGGTTTTGCATTCATTCAACCATCAAATTTTATTGAGTTCGAGAATAGATAGAGCGCTTCATTAATATTTTGTAATCGTTTTAACAGTTGATCGTTAAATGTCATTGGTGATTATTTTGATCTATTAATGACTGTTATATGGGTTTTCGGAGACTGTTTTGTATACTCTTTAAAACTGTATTTTCATATAGTAACATTATTTTGTACTAATGATGCTAAAAATATATTGCGTAAGGTTAACAATATAAATATTAAATATGAAAGTGACATATTTATTTATTTTAGTGAAACTTATAAATGTTTCTACCCAAACTAAATTCATATGGTTCTGCTCTGTCAATGTGAAACTTATAAATGGTTCAGCGATACAAGTTTAAAGAGCCTACAAAAATTAAATTTCATGTCACGCTAGTTGACGATAATTCTATCACTTGTTGCTCTTATTTTCTTGGAGTCCGAGTCGAGATTCTATGGTTCCTTAGAACGATGTTTCTAATTAATTAATTAACCATAATAGACTATTACCACCATCTAATTTCGTTGACTAATTTTGCTCATAAATATGTTTTATAGGCTGAACCAACTCAATCAATATTGTACAAAGCAAGGTCAAATAATAGCTACTTTTAATAACAAAAATCCAAAGAGTCTATAAATAACTGGTTGAAGAGAATCAACCGGCCATGCATAAAAGCCAAAAAAATGTCGGATATGAATTTTATATAAAGCTAGTGGTTGCGGCAATTGAACATCCAAAATGTTGGTGTTTCTTCTCTAATTTTTTGGAAATGGATTAATTAGATTGTTCACACCTCTTCATACAACATTCAAGCAAAGATATTTAATGTTTATCATAATTATTTACTTTATTTATTATCATTTTATGAAGATTTTGAGAGAACTTCAAATTAAAAACTAGGTCTAATCTATAACTATTCAAAAGGAAGTTGCAAAAAAGATAATTTGGACTGAATATCTATTTGGATGATGTTTATTGTCCTCTTTTTTTGTAACTTCTTCTATTTACAGGCAGTCATGGGAGGCAATTGCCACATGACGGAACTACCACATGAGGCAACAGTTATGAGAGTTACCTCTCAGGCTTCCACTTTCTCGATGTCACTATGATCATGGTGGTAGCGGTTTCTGTTCTTCTACAATCTGTGGTGGCGATTTCTTTTTTCCAATATACTTCTTTTTTGGTGATGGACCAGACAACTTGATGTTCACGAGATAGTCGACTAGATACAGTGGTGGTAATTATGGTAGGATTGCAGTAGTCGTAACTATTGCAGAATGACAGTAGTCATGATCATCACATACCGAATCCAATATTATCGAACGTCGATATGTTTGGAACTAGAATGAAGATTGAATTCTTTGCAAGGTGTATGCCGGTCTAACTGTCAGAACAACTACAATCATTTCTATCAGAACTCAAGTTTGGTCAAGAACTTCTTCCTCCACAATAGCTCCTTGGTAGCTTCTGTTGTGGCAATGACCTCTGCTTATGTAGTGGAAAGGGCTACACAATTATGTAGCCTTGACTGCTAGGATACATAGCTCCCCCCCTAAAAATGTAATCAGGTATCCAAAAGTGGACCTTCATGTATCAACATCACCTACCATGTCCACATTTATGTAGCCAACAAGTACGGGATTAGAATCTCCAAAAAAGCATAGTTTGGAGGTACCTCGAAGGTATCTCAGAATCCACTTCACAGCTGCCCAATGTTCCTTCCCAGGTTTGAAAGGAAGTGGCTCATAACTCTGACAGTGTGAGCAATATCCGATCTTGTACACATCATAACGTACATCAGACTTCCTACTGCTGAATCATATGGAACATGTTCCATATCCATCTTCTCTACATTAGCAGACAGGCACTTTTGATGCTAAATTGAAAGTGATTAGCAAGAAGATAGCTAACCGCTTTTCGCATTGTCCATGCTAAACCGTTGAAGTACTTTCTCAATGTACTTGTCATGCAACAACCAGATCTTCTTGGTGACCCTATCTCGTGCAATCTCTAAGCCAAGAATCTGCTTCGCTGGCCCCAAATCCTTCATGGTCAATGACTTTCTCAACTCCTTCTTCAAGTTGTTGATTCTGGAAACGTACCGGCCAACAATCAGCATGTCGTCAACATAGAGCAGCAGGATGATGAAATCATCATCGACGAACTTCTTCACGAACACGCAATGGTCTGAACTAGTCTTGTTGTAACCCGTCTCCCCCATAACAAACTCAAAATTCTTGTACCATTATCGTGATGCCTCCTTTAAGCTGTATAAATGTTTTTGAGTTCGCACACGAAATCCTCTTTTCCCTTGAAGCCTTCATCATCATCATCATAGGGATCACCAGGCTAAACATCAAGGGAACGCTAGGTGAAAGGTTCCACACATGCACTACAGCTAGTAGTACTTCTCCCCAAAAGTGTGCGGTAACTTCGAGTTTGAGAGTAAGCACCTGACTCTCTCCATAAAGATTTTGTTCATCCTCTCTGCAATGCCATTCAGTTGTGGAGTCTTGAGAGGTGCAAACTAATGTCGGATTCCCTTCTCCTTACGGTAGGCATTGAATGGTCTAATGTACTCTCCATCATTGTCTATACGCAAACACTTCAACTTTTGGCCGATCACCATCTCCACCAATGTCACAAAACATTTGAAAAAAGTTTATCACATAATCTTTCATCTTCAAAACATATACCCATGTCTTTCACGAGTAATCAACAATGAAAGTCATGAAGTAACGTGCACCACTAAGAGATTTGAAATCCGCTTCACAAAGATCAGAGTGAATCATATCTAGCACGTTCTTTGCTCTGGAAGGTGGAGAACTTCTAAAGGAAACTCAATTTTTCTTTCCTACCAGACAGCCGACACATCTCTCCAGGTAGAAATGATCCAGTTCAGGTATAACCTTCTTCCTTTTCAGCTTTACCATGGACTTTTCGCTCATATTACCAAGGTGTTTGTGCTAGAATGTGACGGCGTCGACAATCTCTATTGAGTTTGTAGCTTCTAGGAAGATCTTGGCTCCCATCACATACATCTTAGACGCCACCACCAATGCACCTTTGATGAGTTTCCATTGACCATTGTTAACGATATGACAATAATCTTCCTCGTCCATCCTGTCCATTGAAATCAAATTCAGACACATTTTTGAGACATATCTGACATCTCACAGCAACAGCCTCGCACAATCCATTATTTTCAGTCAGACATCTTCTTTGCCGATGACCTTCAAGAGGTTGTCATTTCCATTCTTACCACACCGTAGTTGCCTAGCGAATAAGATGAGAAAAATACACGCCTGGAAGTCACATGAATGGTGGTACTACTGTCAACCCACCCAGCTGCCCTCCTCAATTGTCATGTTGATAAAATCTTCATCATAGACAAGTATGAGCTCCTCAAAAACATTTGCATTGTCACTGTCACCGATTTTGTTTTGCCTAAGTTTTGGGAAAAATATCTGGATGTGTCCTTTCTGCTTGCATTTGTGACAAGTGATATTTTCATGCTTTTTGTACTTTCCCTGGTTCTTCCCTTGCTTCTTTTAGCCTCTCGAATTACTCCTTCCTCTCCCTTCCACTGCTAAAACGTCTGACTGTGATGAATAGGCACCTTGAGTTCTTCTTCTCATCTCTTCTTTGAGAATTCCGCTCTTGACATCCTCGATGGTGACAACACCATCTTTAGCAGAGCTCGTAATTGATATCTTCAAGGGTACCCATGATTCCATTAGGGATGCCAGAACCAAGAGATTCGTTACCACATCTTTCAGTTTTAAGTTTATTCCCGACAACTGATCAATGATTCCTTGAATGTCGTTCAAGTTATTTGTAATGGAAGTGCCCTCTTTGTATCTCATATGCACCATCATCGAGCGATAGAAGAGCTTGTTGTTACTGTTCGTTGATGCATAAATCCCCTCAAGCTTGGTCCAAAGCTTTCGCGCATCCGTCTCTCTAGCGAGGTGGTTACGTATGTTATCATCGACGTGGTGCCAAACATAACTACACATATTTTCCTGCTTCCAATCTCCGCCACTCTTAGCGGCTAGCTTAGTTGATGATGACAACTATTGATCCAAATATTTCATCAACATGAAATCTTTCATCTTGCTTCTCCAGATATGAAAGTTTGTACCGTTCAAACTGACCATCTTACTTGGTGTTGTCCTCATGTTGTACCAGACTCTGATACCACTGTTGGGGCGCAGCGGATATGAATCTAGTAAATGTATTAAAATATTAAATCACACCAAGTAAATACCCAAGAACGATGAGCGTAAAAACCACCACGGGGACGAGATGCAACATCCACTTTAGACCCATCACAGTTTATAGTTGCTCTCGTAACTTAGCCAACAATTTACTTTAGTAATTTAACATGGCAATATACTATAGAATTCACAAAATTATCTAGCTCAAGACGGTAAATATATAACATCCAGATTTATGTGGTTCCCCACCAATGGAAGAGTATATCCACGACAGCAGCGATAGCTACAAACACTTCTTTACTATAACCAAGGTAGGTACAAAGTGATCCGAACCGATCCAAAATAGTGACTCACAAGTGTTTCCCAACCTCAAAACAACTATTTTACTATTTTCATCGCTCACAAAAATTCCAACCATGATAAAACATTTATCAAGATTTTTTATCGCTCACTTATCTACCGTTGAGAGAGTATCTCTCAATTATCCAGCAAAGAGACTACAGAAAAGAGAAAATGAGTATATAGTGAAATGAGAAGTGAGAGATGAGAGATGGAGAAGGAGTTCATCTCCTTTTATACAGGAAATTGGAGGGAAGACTAATTAAATTGAATTGGTTAGAAAGATTTAACGAGAAATCAATGACAATTAATTGTATCTAATTCCATAATTTCTTTGCATTTTGGATGGTGCAATTAATTTCTTTATTTATTTTTAATATTATCTTCAGGCAACCCATGTGCAGGGACTAACAAAAAACATCGATTGCAAGGGCCAGAGGTCATGCAATTAGGCCAGTTATGAGCACTTCGACCTCCATCTTGAGTCAACCGGGAGTATCATATTAGTACCTGGTTGTTGACGATCATGACAATGAATTCAAAATAATTGGATAGTAACAATTTCTGAAGTTTCTCCGGTTAGCGGTAAGCTTTAATTTCTTTCAGAAGAAAGTGAATATGAACAATTTCGATGTGAAAGTGAATAATATCAATAGTTCTAGGCATTTTCCACTCTAATGTAACTCAAAGTAAGGTGATGTTGAGTTTGTTATGTAAGATATAATTATTGTTGCATAAGGTTTATGTAACGATAATTATGCATTATATAACAGGCAAAATTAAACATATTACGTAAGAGTAAAAGCCGTTATGTAAGGTTTACGTAACAACAGTTATTCCTAACGTAACAATAAAAATTAAGTATGTTACGTAAGAGTAAGGCCTGTTACGTAACGTCAGTTATTTCTTACGTAACAGGAAAAAATAAGCTTGTTATGTAAGAGTAAAAACGTTATATAAGGCATACATAACATCAGTTATTCTTTACAAAACAGGCAAAATTAAGCCTGTTACATAAGAATAAAGACCGCTACGTGATGCTTACATAACATCAATTGTTCGTTACGTAAAAAATTCAAAATTACGTTACTTTAAGTTAAAGCAAGTCATTGGAAGAAATATGTTGTTCTAACTAACTCGGCAGCTAGTTGGGCTATCTAGCTGGCCAAATATGCATGTTTCACTTTGGCTTGCACGTTATGAACTGTCACATTTTGTGTCCGTCTCTATTACGTACTGTTTTACTTATTTCCTCGACGATTTTGTGATTGTGATAATTATGCATGTGGTCACTTGGTTTGCATGCACGTCATTAAAATCTACTTTATTTATGTTCGCGTTTTACACGTTTTTCACTCTTTATATATGTACCTAAATCAGTCTATCTTCTAAATAGGCTGTAGACTAGTACGTAGTAGAAAAAGAAACAAAAATAAAGTGGAAAGGGCCATTATATTAGTTGCCTAGAAAAGGATAGCATGAGAGGGTTTGTCTGACCAAGCGTAGAAGACTTAACAGGAGAGTGGGCTATCAATATCAGGGATTACCTATAGAGATGATAAAAGTTATTTCTAGTTTTGATGTTGATATGAATTATCAGATTATAAGAAAAATTAATCTAATAACATAAAATTTCAGTGTTTATATGAAATTGAAAACTTTAGGTTTTCTCCATTTTTTCTCGGTGGTTTCTGATTTTTTGAATTTTTTTTGTCTCTTTCCCCTATTAAGAATATGAAACCACTAAAGACGGAGACAAATTCATAGGCGACTGTGACGGTGAAAAAATCCATCGGTTATGGCGATTACGACAAAATTAGTTTTGATTTGGGTTTTTCACTTCCCTAAAATCCGACCAAATGTTGCAGTTGATGTACTAGTTCGGGTTGTTTAGGATTTCTGGTGGATATTGTGAACTAGTTTTGATTGTTCGGTTTTTCAAGGTGAATTGGTGAACTAGTTCGGTATGTTCGGGATATTAGTAGTAACGGTGAACTAGTTCAGATTGTTGGAATTTCATGTTGAATTGGCGAACTAGTTCAGTTTGTTTGGAAAATGGGGTTGTCGTGTGGCAAACTAGTTATTTTATTGTGATTTTAAATTGAGTTGGGGTGAACCAGTTTGGTTTCTGGTGAAGTAGTTTAACTTATGTTTTACTTATATTGTAGGTGAATTTGGAAAGTGAAAATGGCTTATGTCAAAAAGCAATCATCCCTCGCGACCCGATGCAGCCCTTGCTGAATTTGAGATTTTTGGTGAACTAGTTTCGTGTTCTTGGGACATCGTGAATATATGGCAAACTAGTTTTGTTTGTAGGGAGTTTATGGAAACATTGTGCGTGAGAGCTTAGAGAAGCAATGATGAGTGCTTATTTAGATTTGGGTAGTAGTTGTTTTTTGTGAATTTGGAAAGATTAGGCATTTAACGTTGAATGTTAGCACTTGTAGGTAGTACAAGCTATGTTTTGAAAATTTCTCAAAGTTTTAATGAACATGACAACACTACGCATACATCATCGTTATTGTACTTTGATGTTACTTATATTTAGGCGGTGAATGACGTTATTTATATTTAGCTAGTGAATTGTGTAGTGGACTAGATTGGAATTCGCAATATTTAATTTAAGGGTATAAGGTGTACTACTACATTTTCACGCATTGAACTTTCACTTGGGCAGACAGGAATGTACTAGTACACCTCGTAATGATGAAGATGAAAATGCAAACGCGTGTTAATTCGGCTAATGGAACTGTACATGTATTGAAGGATAATGGAGGAAAAATTCTTAAGAGTCGCGATCTGTAAAATAAGATGGAGGAAATAAAAACCTTTTAATTTTTTTAGTAGTCAATAATGGTAAGTGTGGACAATTAATGAGATATAGTAATTAAAAGGAGTCCGAGTCTGCGACAAAGAAGATATGAGTATTTGTCGCTAGTAAGGACACGTCCTCTCCCTCCATTTACATGTTCTATCAGACGGATCACATGGCTTCTTTATTCCAAGGACTTTATGGTCATTTTCATACATTTTCTTCTCTCTTTCCTTTCTCTTCTTGAAGTCGAGTATTTCAATTTCAATTAAGTTTCAATTTCAATACATGAAACCGTCAAGTCACTCTTCTTTCTCTCTTCATCTTCTTCCATTATGCATTTTGCTTCCTTTCAATCTTGGTATCTTCTAAGGAGTGAATCAGATGCAGCTAGGATTGCAGTTAGGATTGCAGCTAGGATTGCAGTTGCAGAAGAGTATGGAGTTGGTGCATTTGCTTCTATTCAGGTGCACTAAATCCGCAGTCGGATCGTAGAAGTAAGTCCATTCAACTTCTTTCTGGTCAAGATTTAATGTCGACCGAAGCTGCAGTTTCGTTACTTTATAGGCTGCCAAGGGGGGGCGTTAGAAGTTAGTGTTGAAGAAGTTGATTTCTAAAGTGCATTTTGTTGGCTATGGAACTTGGGTTCATGAGCATGTTAATTATGGTGAGATAGGATTCAAGATAATAGAAGGTAGGGTTCAATCTATGCCGGTTGGAAATATAGATATGTGGATTAGATTAACTTTATTTCTGCCACTTATTAGTGGAGGTAGTGAACACTACAAAAAGTACAATTGGTGTAAATTTGTGCTCGGGCAGATTGTTAATGCCTTGGATAAACTTTCTAGTAGGAAATACATCCTTGGTGATGTACAATTTCTATCGGTAAGTGTCCTTTTTGCTGGTTTTATTTGTTGTACTTTTGTTTTTCAATGTCTTGTACTTGATTTATATGTACTTCATTTTTCTTGTATGTGTTTTTCCTTCAGACTTTATTCGCTGAAATATCTATTGAAACCCCCCACATATGTCTTTGTACACTTATGTGTTGATTAAAAAAAATGGGAAGCAATTAAAGGATTTATATTCTACTTCTAAGGGTAAAAGGGTTGCATTTGAGAAAGGTGTACACGGAGCTTCTAATGCTGGTATGGAGGCAAGAATAAAGTATATTCATGACAAAGCTTCTTCTTCTTGCCCATCGAAACGGAAGGCCACAATTGTCACTAATGAGAGTGCACCTAATTGTCTTACGATCCAACCGGTTTCACTCGATCTATCATTGATTATTTCATTAACGGTTGTAAGTTTCCCCTCTGTATCATTTCATGCTTCTATTTGTACTTGTAGTACCTTTTAAGTGTTTTTTTGCTTCTTTTGTTTATTTTGTTTTATGGCAGGCTACACCAAAGAATAACCGAATCATGGCTTTGAATGCTAAGTGCATCAAAATTTTAACAATTAACCATCATCAATTGCAACAATTTGAAAGACATATTATAAATATTGGGAAGGATCATTTGGCAAGGATGATAGATGACGATATTCTTACTGATCAAGATGGCATGATGATGCTGATGATGATAGTGAAAGTGGTCATGATAATGCTAGTCAAGATGGCAGCAGCAACGATAGTGGAGCTGAAGGGCAACCATACAAGAAAACATCAGATAAACATACCAATCAAACAACTGACAAGTAATTTTTAGTTTCGTTCTTTGTTATTAATGTTTTGCATTTCGTACTTGATTTTTGATATTCTGTTCTAGTATTTAATTTTATTTTTGTACTTTATTTTTTCAGACTTCCAACTCAAGACCAATGTGAAAATGAGAACAATGTCAAAGATGATAATGGGGGTGATGATGATGAGAACTATGAAGAGAAATTTCTGAATGACCATGCCTAAGATTATAATGAAAATGACAAAGATGGCGGTGATCATATTACTGTTAATGACAATGTAAAAACTGAAAAGATAGATTATAAAAAATAACAAATATGGTGATGATCACATTGTTGTTAATGACAACAATGGTGGTGGGGAAAGGGTGATGTAGATGATGGGATTGGGGGGGGGGGGGGGGGGTGGTGGTGGTGGTGGTGGTAATGGTGGCGGGGGAATTCTCCTAGATTTAATGAGTCCCATTTACTTCTAATATGGATATGGAAGACTCCAACTCAATTAGTAGATATGATGGGTGTACTTGGTTCCATAATCACTGATTATGGGTTGAATACGGCCCCAATACTGTTGTAGCAAAAGAGGTATGTATTTATCCTAGTACATATTTCGAGTTTCTTTAATATAGCATATTGTCTACACTACTAATTTTTATCTTTTATTTTACTCTCTTAGCCGATCTTAAATAGCGCAGTCAGTCCTTCATTTGATTCCAGAAGTAGTTCTCAAGCTGTTCCAAGTGAAAAGGTTTTTTGCTGTACATTTTTTTTAATATATTGTACTTTTTCTTTCTTTTCGTACTTCATTTTGGTCTACTCAAAAATTAAGTTCTTGTTTACGTACTCGTTTTGATTGGTAATTATCAAATAGGGAAGTGATGATGGACGTGGCCCTATTTTTAATTATGCTAGAACTTCTTCCGAAAAGAATCCGGTGAATGTCTCTCGTGAAATGGTCCCTTATGTGACAAATTCTGGTTAGCAATTAGAGAGAAGTATTGTTCTTAGGGTGGCTGAGCAGGGTGACAACACTGACTCACAAGGTGGCATGGTTGTTGCTGCTAATGTCCTTGCAGGATTGCATTCCGCGAGTAGTCATGGACAGGCTCCTCTAGTACTACACCCACTCAATATGATACTCCACGGTGACATACGTGGCAAACATCATGTACCAACTGAAGAGCAAGTTAAATCAGCTATAGAGGCGTATGCATGGGTTTCAGATTTGGACCAGTAAGTATTGGTACAAGTTAATGGACCATGAAGTATTTGGGGAATGTTTGATGCATTATTTGCAATCATATGCCCTCTATAATGTTTTAGGAGGAGGTACAAGTTAATGGATTTCAACTTCTATAAATGGAACATACAACAAGGATGAAGGCGCACAACCTTTCTTGTACTGGCCTATATGTGCTTAACATTTGTAACGATTGGGAAGGCAAGTATAGCCCATACTTGAGCACGGAATAGAACAAGACAAAAGTATTGGAGAAATTTAGGAAGGACATCCTCTACTATGTAGTGTTGAGTGACTCAAATCAGTTAAAGGATCATATTGTATCCAAGGCTCTTGGCCATGTGCAATAGTTTGGTTAAAGTTCCTAAGTACTCGTTTTAAGTGGATATTTTCTGAATTATATGGATTTGATGTCGTGTACAAATTCTGTCGGTTTGTTTGTTTATTGTTTTATGTACTTTTTTCGTATTGATACAAGTTCTAAATATACAAGCACCAAATAAAACTAAAGAAGCGAGTACAAAAAAACCAAGTGCATATCAAAAGCGGTCCAAGTAACTATAATTGTTTAAGGTCCAAGTAAAAAATCATTTACTTTTTGTGGAGTTGCAAGTGTCAGCTCCAATCTTTTACTGTCCTTCATCTTATTCATTCTTTCTTGTCTCTTTCTCTGAATAGCTATCTCGAATCCTCCTTTTGGCCTCTTATTTGCTTTCCAAAAGTTGTCACTTTTTTCCTTCAACCATTTGACACTTTCAAAATCATTCCCTGGATTGAAGTTATGTCAAAATATGTCTTCTTCAAATCAAGTACAAACATTACTAAAATCAGGTATAGACTAGAGCCTTACTGAACATTACGTATAAAACATGGCTACTAAAATCAAGTACAAAGAGCCTTACGGAAAACCAAGTACAGACTAGAGACTTATTGACATTAGTAGATACAACTTCACTTTCAGTGGATGGTATTTCGTAAGCTTCCGATAATAAATTCTTTGTTGATTCAAGCACACGTTCATAGAATGCATCGTTACCACAAGCTATTGTGATTAGCTTCAATGGCATGGTAGAGAGTAAACTTGGAAATGTACCGTCTTAAGTGGTGATGTGATAGCCTTAGTAGGTACTTTGAAACTATACTCAAACCCCAACCTTGCATCCCTTGTCCACCTTTTCACTATGTACGTATTCAGCAATGTTTTTTACTCCATAATCCGATATACCAACCTCATGTAATTAAACGACCGTATGATTTGTTTACATATCCAACTAAAATACTCAAAAGTAGAGCATGCACATTTGAATGCGTTCTTTGCTTCAACTATCATCATATTTCGCTCATCCAATCTTGTTCCATACTCTGCAGCCTTGTAAATAACATACGTTTTCACTGCCTCTTCTTGTTGTGTCCCCGTCTCATCCAAATAATAAATTAATGCCTCATTGTACTCGTTTTGGAAGAATTTGAATATTTGTGCAGTGCATAATTCTACGACATAAGCAACCAGTGTTATTGTGATACCTATTGTCAATCCTTCTTTGTATCATATTGGAGTTAAGTTGGTCTTCTTCCGTCCTCTTATTCTCTATCATACACTTGAAATTTGCAAAGAATCTTACAAGTGACATATCTACTTTTACATATCCCCTTAGATTTCCCTTGCAAACCTCATTTAGCTATGATGATTTCATGCCAAGGAAAAAATGCATTCTATGCCAAATGAAACACCATTGCTCCTTAATCTTGAACAAGGAGTCTAACCATTTATGACATTTAGGGTATTTTTCTTTCAAAAATGGTTCAATAAGAATTTTCCATTCAAACTCAAGCTCTTATTCAGTTTCTATGTCGTACATGATGTACCTTATAAAAAAAGGGGAACTTGTCAAGAAAACAAGTACAATATGGCAGTAAACAAGTACAATATGGCAGTAAACAAGTACAAGACAACAAAGTGTCGTGAATTCAAGTATAATTTTAGGTAAATGCATCTAAAACTGAGTACATAGAAAGTAGGGTTTATAGAGAAAGTGTACCTTAAACTGTCGCAAACTTTTGGTGTACACGTCGATCCTAGGTTTTTCTAGTGCATTCTTTAGTAGGTGAAATGTTCACAAACTACAAAATGAGTCTGGAAAAACAGTCTTAAGAGCACCTTGGAAAAGTGTTTAATAGCCATTCAAAAGTGGGAGCTATTTCATCATATAAAAGTGTTGCTCCAAACACTATGAGGTGATGGTGATTGTTTTTCCCAACAAACAAAGCTACAAATAACAAGAGGTCACAGAGCTTGGTTTAATGACGTGTAAAAGAGTTAACGACGAGTATATGAATCAAGTATAATGTGGCAGAAAACAAGTACAATGCACCCATAAAACGAGTACAAGCTAAAGTTCATTATTTTATTATTATTTTTACGAACCTAGTGGACGCGTGATATCATTTGTTCTATAGGTTGTGTCAAAGCTTATCGAGTCATCGAAACATTAGAATCCTATTCTCATCTTAGCACCCACCCAGAATATGCTTGCAATTTGCTCTTCTAAATCTAGTTCTTTATAAAAAAAGAACCCAGAGTTGTTGTTTAATTCATCTGTGATGAACCGTGATATTGTTGAAATATTACCACCCTCCATTTTCTTAGTTCATTTTTTCCTTATGTGGTTTTTAAGGTCTTGATGGGTGAACTCAAGCTGTTTATCCCCCTAGCTGTCTTCCTCATGTTATCATACATTCTCCTTACACCAATCCCATAATTGTCGTTCACATTAGCAATTACCTTGGGTATAAAACAAAAATTAACATGTCACTAAAAAGAAAAGGTGAGTACAAAAATTGAGTACAAAAAAGTGAGTACAAAAACTTACTATGAAAAAATACAAGTACATAATAATGAGTACCTTGTATATGACAGATATGCTTCTGTTCGCCTTTATGAATTGGCTGTCATCTCCTTCAAAAAATCTATGACTATGGTCATCGTAAAAACCATTAACAGCAAAGAGGTTTTCCTTTTCATCAGTCTTCATAGTTATATAGGCATGACATCCTATCTTGAGTTCACCAACCACTTTCGTGCGCACTGTTCAATCCAATTTCCCTTTGTTTTTTGGATAATACTCACTATTTTCTCTTTATCGAGCCCTATTGCATGTCCTATTGTATACAGAGGGTCACGACCTTTACCCACTACTAGTCACGTCCATTGTGGTCGGTCCATCAGGCTTGGCTGACTCCTTTGTTTCAAATAAACACAACAGCATTCCAGTTACACTTAGCAAACAAAAGCATTTCCCCAGGTTAATCAGTTTTGAGCTATTTTGAGGACTAGTCCCATTTGAGGTTCTTGATACCTCGGTACCAGCAATCATAATCACTCAGTAGAGAATAACCAGGCTCTGATACCCATTGGAAAACTCACCTCTAAACTACCCGATTGAACCACGCGGTTTGATCCATGCAATGGCTCATGGATTCCATTCAACATCTCAAGACATACATATAATACAATGTAAATGGTAATCATTAAACACCTCATATAACTACAGGGAAAATAGCAGCGTACAAAAAGAGCACCCGTGGCTTGAAATCAAATACCAACATCAACGTAAAACATCCCAAAACAAAGCGGAAACAACCATCCAGAGATAAAGTATTTGATGAACAAACTGAAATACTCAAAATGAAAAGGGGTAATGAGGTCCTCCATGGTACCTCTCTCTACGACTCCTAGATCCACTCGGTCGAGGTGTTGGGGCAGCTCGTGTAGTCCTCTTAAGCGGCATTGGCTCTTGAGTTTCCATAAATGTACATACAAGAAGAAAAAGGACGGGGTTAGTGATAAGCATTAAGTGGCTATCTAGACTCGTGTAGTAGTTCGAGTGACATCTAGTAATGTGACCCTGTGATCCTATAGGCATAAACCTAGCGTCAATCACCCCTAGCTGTACAGATAGGCTCATGGTAGATCAAACAATGAAACCACCCTGAAAATCGTGTGAGCAGTATCAACAAGTATACTCAACACGTCCAACCTAAAACTCGAATGTCAACTAGGGGATAGCGCAATCAGGGGGTGGGTGACCGAAGCATAATCATCGTGAGCTAGTCAAGCTACGCCTATCCTATCATATCATGAACTGAAGAGATCAATTATTGGATTTAAACCCCAAGTTCCTAAACTGTCAAGATTTTCCTACATGAGTTTCAACCAAAAGGATTGAGAGAGAAGAAGAAAGTTGGTTACCTTCCAATGCTTTTTCTAGCCTCCTTAGCCTTCTTTCAATGATATTAGACCGGTGAGCTCTATCTCCTCCCCTTAATTAGTCTTCTCCACCTTCTGAGAGAGAACGTCGTTCATTTGAGAGAATTTTTGATTTTTCATACCAAAGTCAGCTGGGTTTTCCTCCCCAACAACTTTCAAGACACTTAGCATCTTATTTTCAACATCATCCTTGATAAAATGGTATCGAACGTCAATATGTTTAGTCATGCCATGATAGATAGGGTCTTTGCATAGAGTTAAGACACTGACTATCCATGAAAAGAGTTGGAACATATTTATTAATCTCAATTTCACCAAGAATACCTTTCAACCAAGTGGCTTCCTTACATGCCTCAGCGGCATCAATGTACTCAGCCTTAGTAGAAGAAAGAGAAATGATGGGTTGTTGCTGAGATTTCTAGGAGACACAGTTTTCATCCCATGTATACATGTAAGAAGTAATAGACTTCTTAGTGTCCTTGTTGGTCGCATGATCCGAGTCAACAAAACCAACTGGATCAGTCTTTATCGCAAATTGAGTTTTTCCGGAGACTAATGATTAAGTCACTATTTAGGAGTGCCTATCTTGCATGGTAGAACTCTTAAAAGTACCAATCAGTATATCATTGATCGCCTTGATTTCAAACTCGCAGGTTGGGAGTGTAAATTCCTCTCCCTTACTAGAAGGGTGACTCTTGCCATCCTTTCCTATGCTTTGCAAACTATTGTTTTGCATGTTGATATTTGTAATAAGATTGATAGAAGAATCCATAATTTTGTGTGGGGTAGTCTCTCGGATGCGAGGAAACCCCACTTACTCTCTTGGGAAGATGCGTGCATACCCAAAGCTCAAAGGGGTCTTGATCTTTGGAAAGCAAAGAAGATGAATGAAGCTTTTTTCATGAAGTTGGTTTGGAAAATCCTCAACAAATCAGATGTACTTTAGGTCGAGATTTTACTTGCTAAGTACACAAAGGACGGACCATCTGGCGTTATTTCTATCCGGGTGAGTACTTCGTTGGCCCTATGGAGAGGCATCAGACGCATGTGGGACACAGTTCAAAGGGGAATTCAATTAATGTCCAGAATGGTCAGGATACTAGCTTATGATATGACAGTTGGATTGATAATGGGATGCGGCTCGTTGATATGGTGACAGAGGATAGCTCCAACCAACTGCTGACTTTACTGTTCAAGACATGACTGCATACACTGGAGCTTGGAATTAGGATCTTCTTCATAACATGCTCCTCCCACGGCTCTTGCTCTCGTAGGAGGAATGCCTCCACCAAAAGGTAATAACGTGGACTCTCTTATGTGGGGACCGGATCCCAAAGGTTTCTTTACTATTAATCCTGATCCTGAAAACAATCAAACTATGTGGCGGAATTTATGGTAATGGAAAGCCCAATCCGTACAATCCATTTCCTTGGCTAGCTCTCCAAAACAAATGGATGACCAATGCAGAGAGAGTTAGACATCATCTAGCAGTCTCATCAACTTGTCCGGCGTGCATTCATGAAGAGGAGTCTACACTCCATATCTGATGTGATTGTAAGATTGCCAAAGAACTTTGGTCCACTATTCTAGTACCACGGCTTCCTTTGACATTATTCCAACAAGAGCAACAGGAATGGATCACATCAGGTCTTAATAATAAAGATTATGCTATAGATTTTGGAAATGATTGTTGGCTGCTCAGGAAGTGCCGGAATGATTTTGTTTTTAATAACACCACAGTTTCATGTGATCAGCTCCGTCTATAAGTTTTTTATTGGATCACCACGGTTCGGTAGATAATGCGAGTGGGAGCAGAGTGTGTTTCTAACAACAAACCATTATGACATGAGGAGTTGATTGGGTGGGGGTGGGGGGGGGGGGTTATTAGAACACCACAAGGTTTTTTTTTGCAAGCCTTTGCCGGGAATTTGGGTGTTTATACTATCACTCGCGCTGAGCTCCATGCAGCTATCCATGGCCTTCATATTGCATGGGACAGCGGCTATAGGAAAACTAACCTCCAGGTGGACTCGGCAGTTGTGGTCTCCTACGTTAACAAGGACTCCCTTAGCGATGCACGTCATTTGGCAAACATTGGTAAGCTAACGCACCTTCTCCAGCGCGAGTGGGATGTTCCAGTTACGCACACATTTAGAGAAAGCAATCGAGTTTTTGATCTCCTTGCCCATTTGGGCCATTCTCTCCCTCTTGGGTTTCATCAGATTACTTCATTTATCGTTGAATTATATGATTTTATCCAAATCAACCAAATCATTCACTGGATCATTGAAATTCAAGTTCAAATTTAAATAATCCAAGTTGATGATGCTAGATTTGTCACATTTATCGCCTTTATTTAAGTGATATTTCATGCGTAATTGTATTGCTTTAGGTAGAAGTTTAGGATGTTTTATGCATTTTAAGCTTTTATCTCGATTAGAGTTATTGACGAACCGAATCGAGCCAAGCTCTTCCCAGCTCGAGCTCGGCTCGTTTGTTCGAAATAGCAGCTCAAGCTCGAGCTTGGCTCGACAAAATAATTATGAGCTCGAGTTCGGCTCGTTTAGAGGCCTGAACGAGCTCGAGCTCGAGCTCCCGCTTGGCTCGGCTCGTTTGAAATTCTCAATAGTCCAAGTTAAATTTCGAACTCAACTCGGATAAATTTATAAAAAAATTACAAGATTCTAAAATGTAGACGACTTGTATAGTCTAAATAAGTAATTAATCGTTAGAATAACATCATTCATCATCATATTATTTTTAAATTAAATAAAAAGGATATTCGTACCATTAAAATGTAAAAAACCAATTCACGAGCTACACTAATCGACCCAACGAACGAGCCTCAATCAAGCTATCACTCGAGCTAACAAACAAGCCATAATCAAACTTGTACTCGAGCTTTTTCCGAATCGAACGCCAGGGTCAGCTCAAGCTCGGCTCGTTTATTATCGAGACGGCAAACGAGCTAGCTCGTTAAGATCTAGCCGAGTTTGGATCGAACTTTGTCCGAATCGAACGTCGAGATGCTTGCGAGGGGCTTGGTTCGTCAACAGCTCTAATCTCGATTTAGTGTTTCAGACCTGGTTGGGGTTCATTTGATGTCATTGTGGAGTGTTTTTTTTTATATATTTCAGGTACATGACGACATCGAGGCATTAATCAGAGTGATATGACATGCGTGGATAATCTAGGACAATCAATTAGAAGCCTTTTGACATCTTCAAGGATCTTGGATCTCGACTTGGTCGAAAAACGTTGCCGTTTCATATTTTGGACATATCTCCTAGATTCGAAGTCTGATTGATGTGGAGTTGGAAATATAGTTCAATTTCTTACAACATTTATTCTGGAAGTTGTGTCCAAGATTGCGCCTAAACAGGTCAATAATTGTGCCTAAGTTAAGCGCAATCTTTGACCATAGGATTTGAAATCCTATTTAAAGGCCAGTTCTCCTCTATTCAGAAATAGAGAGCCTTTTGGAAAACATTTGGGGCAGAGAATAGAGACTTTCGAGCGACAAGAAGGCTTTAACTTTGAGGAGTTTGGATCGGCGATGACGTTATCAAGATCGGTGAATCGTTTTCTTTGACGAACTCGGCGCAATTAGGTTTTTTAAGATTTCTTCTTGTAAATCTGATTTCAATGTCTCCTTTTATTGATTTCTATTTTTTCTTCATGATTATGAGTAGCTAAACTCCTCTTTTCTTAGATTAGATGAAACCTAGGTGATTCTGTATGAACGAATGATACTTTGTTTATTTCAATTTAGACGAGTTTAATGTATTTTAGTTATTATCGATTTCGATTGGGTTCTTATTCTTGCCTAGCCATCTTGAATAGGATATTGTTAGATTCTTGATTTTTTGAAAGAGCTTGCTTATCTTAGAACATCAAAATTAATCAACTAGGCGTTAACCCTTACAAGGGAGTGAATAGACAAGTCAGTCGTGAGTGCAGTTCTGTTTTGATTTATAGCTGTATAGGTTTCAGATCTTTGACTCATGAGAGCAGACTGGGATACTAGGATGGTAGTAGGTTAGCAAACCCGAAAGGGCGTGACCTAAGTTGAGAAGGATTGCGACAATTAATTGTTTACAACTTGTTTTGCATAAATTGAGTTAATTGATTATCTTTTGTTTTTCTAGATAGCCTATGGGCGATTCAAAATCTAAGCAGTTTTATCCATCAGTATTTCTCCACCATTATACCTACAGTCTTGCCACCCTTGTTTTTGTTATTGTTTTTCCTTAGTTTAATTGATAGTTTTAGAAATCTTGAAACCTACACCACACAACTTGGTTAATTCGATTAGCACTGTATCACACTTTGAATATACACACCTTGAGACCCTAGGGAGATTCAACTCTAGTTAATTCGTTAACTAGGTTTACTTTTGAGATGCATAAAAACGTTATCACAAGTTCTCATCTATCCTAACAGAATCATCATCAAAAGAAGACTTGCTAGAGAGAGGAGGGTTAGGTTATAGACTTACTACCCTCCCACCAGATTGGTGGGATTGTTGGCCTGGGGACTCTGGCTGGCTTTGTTCTCGTTCTAGGGATCCACTAGGCCGTTTCTCTTCATTATTGGAAGATCTTTACCCTTTCCAATCTCATGATTGAAGGATCAAAATAGTAGTCAAAGTGAAATAATTCTTCTTCATCCGGGCCCATATTTCCCTGATCATGGGTGAAGAATTGTCCTAGAGGAACAATTGGAGCATTTTCACGTTCTGTACTTGCGGCACACTCAATTTCATATGTTAATTTTGACTTACAATGGAAATAAAGCTCATTAAACGTAACATCTCTGGGTCAATCACTTTGTATCCGTGACAGAGAATCAACAAGAGTTTGTAACCCTTCACTCCCTTTGGATAACCCAACATCATAATATTTTGAGCCATAGGGTTCAATTTTCCATATGAGATCCTAAAGTAAGCAATACAACCCAAAAAGTTCTTGAGGTGTTTTAAAACCACTAGCTGATGAGGGAGACTTGTTTATAAGGACCCTATAGGTAAACATGGAAGTATTCTAGAACATGAGGGACCAGAAAAAAAAACTGTATTTTGGAAAGCTATGTCTCGTTTTTGAACCGTTGAATTCTACCACGCTGCTCTATCTGACCTAATCTACTATGCTATAGTTTTGTATAAGAGGAATCACCATCTTTATTTATCCCGACTATAACATTCAGCTCAGTAGAAACAACAACATAGTAACGACCATCTTGTTTGATGCTTCTAACAATAATACGACCATCTATAATGACATCTTTAACCCCATTTTGAGTTCTGATTTAACAGTTCATCTCATCAAACATTGACTCGGACAAAAAGTTTCATGTCAGGTTAGGAACCCATTTGACATTTCTAAGTACCCTAATCTGACCATCATATATTCTCATTGGAACATAACCAATCCCCTTGATTTATAAAATTGTATCATACCCCATCTAATTTAGATAGATCAAAAAACATTTTTTCACAGGGAGTAACATGGATATTACACCCAAAATCAAGGATCCAATCATCATACATGTTATTTTTATTAACGAGTAGAAGTTCATGAGGGTATTCATGTCTAGATTTAAACAAGTAAAGTCATTGGTTTCCTTAGCCATGTTCTTATCATCATGCATTTTCTTGTGACAATCCCTAACAAAACGACCGTCTTTATCTCAATAAAACACTTTATTTTATACTTCTCAGAATTATTGGTCTTATTTTCATCAGTATTATTTGACTTTTTCTTACGCCGCTTTCCTTTGCATTTCGCCATCAAGGGCTCAGACTTAACCTCAGTTTTACCCTTATTCTTTGGCTTAAACACTTTCAGAGTTTTGTCCTTTTGTATTATAGCTTCAGAGATTTGAGTAACAATAAGGTTATTACAACCATACTAGATAACATCTTTCAAAGTATCAAAGTAGGCGGGGAGAGAGTTAAGAAGAATCACAACTTGGTAAGTGTCCTTAATCTTATTCCCACATCTTTCCAAGTCTTGGGTCATCCTAAAGAATGAATCTAGGTTGTCACACACAGTAAAATACACGTCCATTTTAAAGGTGAAGAACTTGGAAAGCAGAGTAATTAAACTAGACATGGATTTTGACAGTAAAAGTTCCTATAAAGTGGTCCAGAGAACCGTAGGAGCAAAAATACTTACAACCTGCCTAGCAACATCATCTGATAGACGTATCATGATTTCTGAATGAGTGATTTCATTGAGTTCCTTTTTACTGAAATCGGCCATTTCTCCGAGAAGGTGGAGTAACATTTCTCCTTGATGAGAACAACTCTCATCTTCACCTTCCAAATAGTGAAGTTCGTCGTTCCGTCGAAAGGTTTTAGTCTTATCCCTTCCTCCATCATATCCTCGCAAACAAACAAACAGTGGTGAGTGTTGGGATTCAGATGGAAACAGGGATGCTAAAGGACTTAGAACTCCAAACGAGCCAAGAAACCCTAAACCAAGACAAGAACACCCAATATCGACAAGAACACCCAAGATCGATAATAGGAATTCAGAAGAAAATAAACGGTACGAGTAAGAAGGCGAATCTTGAAACGACATAATCCTCGGGTAGACTACATTCGAGGTCGACCAACCTACAAGAATCCCGAATCAAGAAACCCTAAATCGTAACCAGGAAAACAGAATTATGAGCTAACCAGGCTCTGATAACACTTTGATATCACATACCTACTTGCAACGGAACCTGAACGAGCAACTACTCGATACAAAGTAGGAAACAAATAGCTGAAAGTAAAGGACACACGAAGTTGTTAACCCTGTTTAAAGATTTCTCTCCTAATCAGCGGAGCCTCAGGGAGGGAGACTCAACCAAAGAAAGATCTACTAGAATGCAAGTACGGAGATGGTTACACAAGTGCGATCTACTCAGAACAAAAAACAAGAACCCAGACTAACAAAATATAAGAGAAGAGACTTAGCAGGTCAAGGAGAGAAGGATCCTGACCCTTCAAGCTTCAAACACTCCGGCAAGGTACCAAAGGATCACGATAGCGCAGTACTAAAGTTGATCTCCTCTAGTAATACTCGATCTCCAAGCAAGCGACGCTCTCAACTCAGACTACTAGGGTTAGACTTTTGATGAAGTAGATCGACTAACTGCTCTGAAGGAGGTAATGTTACTTTATATACCAAGTACTCATCGCCAAGACATTGCGTTTTGATTAACAGCTCAAGAATCTACTGGTCGAACGGGTTCTGCTCAATCGCCCCACTATATCACCCAAGACTCCGGTTCAGGGTTGGTTGGATTTAAACAAAATGAAAATAAACCGACGGTGTCAACATGTTAGACAACATTCCACCGGGAGTCATCACATAAATTCTCAGCCGAATTAGCCGATGGGAGCTCTGCGGGCTGAGGTGTGTGTGCAAAGAATGGTGGTCCATCATAGATGGAACCCAATTTCGCTCAACCTCCACTCCATCGAGCACTTCCCTCTTCATCCACGTCGAAGTAGGAAGCCAGGAATAATTGGCCGGGTTTGGCCTGCGGGCAGGAGAGAAGAAGGACCATTGACTTTATCCGGGCACCAGAACTCTTTTTTCTTCCCCAGCTTCGGAGACTATAATAATAGTATCATGGGTTCCTGCAATGGTTTGCTCTGCCTAGGCGATTGTGAGGCCGAACTCTTGGTACTGATGAATCCATCGTTTCCGGAAAAGAAACGGATGGTGGTACTAGAACATTTCATGAAGGCGGATCCCTTACTCTATTATTTGTACTATGAAAATTAGGATGAGGGGTAGGAAAATTTTTATTCAACCAATTGGATTGATTATGGATTTGGCTACGATGAGGTAGCTCAGGACTACAAGGCTGTAATGTTGCTAACAACAAAGTCCCAATAACCTGGCCTGCACTCGTACATGTTAACTTACAGCTTTAGAGCATATTGCTTTCGTTCTCGCACCAATAATAGTTTGTTTCACTTTTCTGACAGACATCAGGAAATGGGTGTGCTTCTCTGTGGCTCTCTGCATTGGATTTTTGAGAAGGATTGGATCTATACTTTCAATCTTGGCTCTCATATGTGTACCAAAATCCTACAGGCAAAGTACTCATCAGACGCATCGTCCATCCTTAACGGAGTTAGGATTGTGGATTCTTGCTTCTGCGTTTGTGCTTCCCATGGAAAAGAAAGTGTGGTTGCGGGCGGTTTAATGTTTGGGTGATGAAAGAGTATATAGATGAGGAATCTTAGTGCATTTTCTATTCTATTGCGGAACATCATGTTTTTTTATCAACCTCGTTTAGTTGTCAGTTTGGAGACGTTGCATGGTCATATACTAATGCTGGTGGATGGGACTGGTTTTATATGGGTTGATCCAAGGAATGGGAGTTGTCAAGTTGAAGCAGTCCTGTGCTTGCAAAATCCAGTGAATAAATTATTACCAGTTGCTAAAAATGAAGATTCGGCACCTGCTGCATGGCTGAGTTCTACTTTCTTAATTTTGTAATTGTATCAACTTTGCATAGGTAGTGGATTGCAATTGCATTACAGACACATAAGATCTTCTATTCTGATTTTTTCTTGTTAGTTGGTTTTTTTGTTACTTATATGTATCATTGATTACGAGAGTTTCGGATATTATTATGGAGCCATGTATTTCCTTTTATTTATTACACTAGGGGTGGGCACGATGCAGACTTAACTGCACCGCACCATGATAATAAGAAAAATCGCACCTCAAATGGAATTAAGACCGCACCGCTTGAAGTATCGTATCGTTTGGCTTTCATCAGGGGACTTAATTATTATTTAAATATTCTATAAAATGTTATGAAGATAATTGTAGTGAATGTCCAATTGTGTAACTCATTTTATGGTTAATGTATTTTATTCCCCTTCTTTATGTGTATGATTTAATGTATTTCATTCCCCTCTTTTATGTGTAATAATATTAGAGAGAATATGTTATGATTCCATGAGCCTATAAATAAAGCTTTCATTTGTAACATTCTACACAATTCCCCTCTTTTATGTGTAATAATATTAGAAAGTATATGTTATGATTCCATCAGCCTATAAATAAAGCTTTCATTTGTGACATTCTACACACCTCAATAAGAAAGTATTTCTCCTCACATGTTCTTGTCCTCTCCTTTGTTCTTAGTTTTATAACACGTTATCAGTACGAGTGCTTTGGCTATTTTCTTGAAGTTTCACAAAGGTTGCTATTTGCTGTATCTCGCTTTCCAAAGTTATTATTATTACAATTATTCTTGCTCTTTTATTTGCTTATAAATTTTTCTTTTTCAAAACTAGAGTTAGAGGAAGGAATCCATTTCTATTTTTTATATATAACAAATGGTGGTATTTTTCATTTTATTGATTTCAAAAACGATTTTGCCATTTTTTTATTGATGACTATTATCAAACGTTTATATTGATCAAATATCATGTCTTTATAGGTTGACCTAAACGTTTAGTTATCATCATGTATATTTTATAGTATATATTATTATGACCTATCATATTTCATATCTTCTGTTTCTTTCCATAGTGTTATTTTTGCTAGTGTGTTACCTTTTGATTCATGCTCAATTCTAAAATAAATTTGATTACTATTTTGTTATGGCGTTTACCATATTGGTCATTTTCTATAGCGTTTATTACATCAATTTTCATATATTTTATTATTTGGCTTATAATATATTTCTAATTCAATTTGCGTCTTTTATAGCATGTCGAATATTTCCAACTTAAGTTTGTGGTCCTTGATGTTTCGGGCTAAAATTACCTCTCGTGGGTCTTGGATGCTGACATCCATTTGCAAGCCAAAGGGTTGAGTGACACGATTAACGATGATAGTGAAACATCTGCCCAAGACAAATCCAAGGCTTTGATCTTTATTCGCCACCATCTTGATGAGGCTTGAAAAATGTGTATCTCACCATCAAAGATCCCCTCAAATTGTCGAATAATCTCAAAGACCGATATGACCACCAGAGAACGGTGATTCTCCCTTGAGCTTGCGATAATTGGGTGCATTTACGCCTACAAGATTTCAAATCCGTGAGCGAGTACAATTCCGCCCTCTTCAAAATTTGCTCGCAGTTGTTGCTATGTGGCGAGAAAAACACTGATAAGGAAATGCTCGAGAAGACATTTTCCACTTTTCATGCCTCCAATGTAGTTCTCCAACAACAATATCGGGAGAAGGGCTTCACCAAATATTCTAAATTAATCTCATGCCTCTTAGTGGCCGAGCAAAACAATGACCTCTTATTGAAGAATCACCAATCATGCCCCACTGGTATAGCTCCATTTCCAGAAGCTAACGCGACAAACGGTCACCATTTTGATCGATATTGTGGTCGTGGTCGTGGTCGTGGTGGTGGACATGGTCGCAATAAAGTCCATGGTCGTGGACGTGATTATGGTCGCGGTCGCCTTAAGAGATTCAACCACTCTTCTGGTCCACATTTCAAACAGGATGGGCGAATGAATAAGGAACGAGGTGGGACTAGCAACAGAAACCTTCAAAATATGTGTACTAGATGTGGTGGCGATCATTGGACTTGCACTTGTCATACACCTAGACATCTTATCAATCTTTACCAAGAGTTAAGGATGGACAAGAAGGTTGAAACCAATATGGTCATTGAGGAAGGTGCTTTGAACCATGGTAAATGGGACACCACTCATCTGGATGTTGCTGACTTCTTTCCTCATCATGATGGAAATGTTGAGAAATAACATGGTTGTTGATATATCTTTTATTACAAAATGGTGCCTTGATGTATGCACCTTATTATCATTCTCATTTGATTTGTTTGAGTTTGCTTTTCTTCAAAGTGTTTCTCATTTTTTTTTGTTTTTTTATTAATGAATTTCCTATCATACTTGTCCCTTCTAATATGGATTATTATTTTCGTGTTAAAGCATGAATACTACTACCATCCACGACAACATAAAAATGAGGATGTATGTCTCATCGATAGTGCTTCCACTCATACTTTTCTAAAGGATAGAAAGTATTTTTCCCATCTAGTGATGCGAGAAGCTAATGTTAGCACTATATCCGGTAGTAGTAATTTAATTGAAGGCTCCGGAAGAGCAAACGTTCTACTACACGGAGGAACTAAAATGCATATTGATGATGCATTATATTCTACAAAGTCTCGCCGCAACTTATTAAGTTATAAAGATATTCGTCGCAACAGATATCACATCGAGACAATTGAGGAAGAAAATAGAGAATATATTGCCATCACAAGTATGGTAGATGGTAATAAATGTTATCTTGAAAAATTACCATCTATTTCTTCCGATTTGTACTACACATTTACTAGTACAATTGAATCACATTCCACTATAAACTCCAAGTTTATGGATCGAATGATTTGGCTTGTATCGCATGTTCTCAAGGAAAATTGATTATCTGACAATCATCGACAAAAGTGAGAAATGAATCTCTCACATTTTTGAAACGCATTCAAGGCTATATTTGTGGACCAATTCATCCACCATGCTAACCATTTAGATACTTTATGGTTTTAATTGATGCATCAACTAAATGGTCACATGTATCATTATTATCTACTCGCAATTTGGCATTTGCGCGATTACTTGCTTAATTGATCAGATTACGAGCACAGTTTCCGGATTATCAGATAAAAATGATACGCCTTGACAATGCTGGTGAATTTACTTCACAACATTTCAATGATTATTGCATGTCTGTCGGAATTAATGTTGAACATCCTGTACCACATGTTCATACACAAAATGGTTTCGCAGAATCTCTAATCAAACGCTTACAGTTAATAGGAAGACCATTGTTAATGAAGGCAAAGCTTCCCATTTCATGTTGGGGGCATGCAGTTTTACATGCAGCATCATTAATTTGCATCAGGCCAACAAGTTATCACGAGTACTCCCCCTTAAAAATAGTTTTTGGTAAGGAACCGAATATATCCCATCTAAGAATATTTGGATGTGCTGTTTACATCCCTATTACACCACAACAACGCACTAAGATGGGACCTCAAAGAAGGTTGGGAATTTATGTTGGGTATGAGTCTCCATCGATTATATAATATTTAGAACCAATGACAGAAGATCTATTCACTGCTCGTTTGCTGATTGTCACTTTGATGAATCAGTTTTCCCAACATTAAGGGGAGAAAATAACAAGTTTGACAAAGAGATCAGTTGGAATGAATTATCATTATCTCATTATAATCCTCGCACTAGACAATGTGAACTAGAAATTCAAAAGATAATTCATTTACAAAGTTTAGCGAATCAATTCCCATACGCTTTTACTAACTCACATCGAGTAACTAAATCTCATGTTCCAACAATGAATGCTCCATCGAGAGTAGAAGTCCCAATTGGACATCATGAAAATGCAAATGAGTTTAAAGCATGCATGGTGCATGGTAGACCTATCGGTTTCAAAGATAAAAATCCTCGAAAAAGAAAAGTAGCTGTAAATCAAGATGGTCCAATGGAGGATAAGCCACCAAGCATCACTAATATATCACCCCAAGAACAACATCAGGTACCTAAACATATTAAAAATAATGAGATCTCAATCAACTATGTCTTGGATGGTAAACAATGGAATCGCTATACATTTAATGTCGATGAAGTTTTTTCTTACAATTCAGCGCTGAATGTTATTGATGAAAATGAGGATCATGAGCCAAAATCCATGAATGCATGCAAAAAATGAAAGGATTTGCCAAATGGAATGACGTAGTTAAGGCAAAATTACATTCTCTCAAAAAACAAAAAGTTTTTGGACATGTGGTCCTTACACCTCATGGTGTCAACCCCGTCGGATACAAATGGGTTTTTTTAAGAAAGCGTAATGAAAATGGTGAAATTATGAGGTACAAGGCACGTCTTGTTGCCCAAGGATTTTCACAGACCCATAATTGATTATGAGGAGACATATTCTCCTATGGTGGATGCAACTATGTTTCGCTATTTGATCAGTCTAGCAATTCGAGAAGGATTAGATTTGCGTCACATGGATGTCGTAACTGCCTATTTATATGGATCACTTGATAACGACATCTATATGAAACTTCCTGAAGGATTTCATCTGTCTGAAACTTACAAATCAAGTTCTCAAGAATGCTATTCGATCAAATTGAATAAATCCTTATATGGATTGAAACAATCTAGCAGAATGTGGTATAACCACCTTAGTGAATATTTGATCAAAGAAGGTTATGCAAATGATCTTATATGCCCATGTGTTTTCCTAAAAAGATTAGGAATCGAGTTTGTCATTATTTCGGTTTATGTTGATGACATAAATATCATTGGACTCCCAAAGAGCTTACAAAAGCAATCACCTGCTTGAAAAAGGAATTTGAGATGAAAGATTTGGGGAGGATAAAATATTTTCTTGGTTTGCAGGTTGAGCACCTACCAAATGGTATTCTTGTACATCAAGAAGGATACACTACTAAAGTGTTGAAACGATTTTACATGGATAAATCACACCCATTGAGTACCCCGATGATTGTCAGATCAAAAGATGTGAAAAAAGATCCCTTCAGACCTCGGGAAAATGATGAAGAAGTACTTGGTCCTGAAGTACATTATCTTAGTGCAATCGGTGCACTAATGTATCTTGTCGTTCATACAAGACCCGATATATCATTTGCCGTTAATTTATTAGTAAGATATAGTTCTTCTCCCACACGAAGACATTGGAATGGTGTCAAACATATACTTCGCTACCTGCAAGGAACACAAGATATGGGATTATTCTTCTCGAATGAATCGAAAGTAGATTTGGTAGGATATGCAAATGTTGGATACCTATCTGACCCTCATACTGGCCGATCACAAACTAGTTATTTGTTCACATGTGGTGATACAACAATTTCTTGGCGCTCTGTGAAACAAATACTTACCGCCACATCATCTAACCATACTGAGAGTTTAGCAATACATGAGGCTAGTCGTGAATGTGTTTGGTTGAGGTCTATAATTCAACACATTCGAAGTTTGTGTGGATTAACTTCTGAAAAGATGGCCGTGACACCCTTACATGAAGATAATGCTGGATGCATCGTACAATTGAAAGAGGGATACATCAAAGGAGATACAACAAAACCTATCTCTCCTAAATTTTTCTTCACTCATGACCTTCAAAAGAATGGTGACATCACTATCAAACAAGTGCGTTCAAGTGATAACTTAGCTTATTTATTCACCAAGACTCTTCCGACATCAACATTTGAGAGACTAGTTCGGAAAATTGGAGTTCGGCGACTGAGGGACTTCAATTGATATTATCATTAGGGGGAGTCGATACGCACTGCACTCTTTTTCCCCTAACCATGATTTTTCCCACTGGGGTTTCCTAGTAAGTTTTTTAACGAGGCAGTATCAAATGCGTATTCAAAGAATGATGTATACCGTTAACCAATGGACATTCAAGGGGGAGTGTTATGAAGATAATTGTAGTGAATGCCCAATTGTGTAACTCCTCATTCTATGGTTAATGTATTTTATTCCCCTCCTTTATGTGTATGATTTAATGTATTTCATTCCCCTCTTTTATGTGTAATAATATTAGAAAGTATAGTTTATGATTCTATGAGCTCTCGTTTGTAATATTCTACACACCTCAATAAGAAAGTACTTCTCCTCCCATATTCTTATTCTCTCCTTTGTTCTTAGTTTTATAACATAAAATTCAATCTTCCATTATTCGATTTCACTGAGATGCTGACCTCCGATCATCATTTATTTCTCCTGTGGTATTGACGGTAGGGATGCCTTTTCCATCCGTTACCTCCTGATGTAATTTAATTTATTGCTAATTACAAGACAGTTATCATTAATATTTTAATCTTAATTACTAAAATTTAGTAATGTCTACACATCATTATTGTTTTTCCCACTAATACTGAGAATGTTATTTATAAAAAAAAATAATGAGATTGTTGTACCGTTTCACGGGATATTTTTTCGGAGTTAGATTTAGTTTCTTCCTACAATCAATCTATCATTAAATATACAACTCATTATAATCAGCTCATTTAATATGTTTCAACTTGTTTCTATCAGATCCCTACAACTCTTTTCCATAAATGTATTTATTGCAATTCAATAAAATAAATTTTGGTGGATAGGGCAATGTGAAACCCAATAAGTGGTGTTGTTGGTTTTGTTGTGCCAAATTATTCTTGACTCAATCAATTTTCATGATGGTCGGAGATTTGCTAATAAATGTCTTTTTAATCAAGTTTTGGCCTTACGAACAACAATCCTCTAAGGCACTGAATGTAATTTAGTGAAAATAGATTTAGAAAGTGATGTCTCAGTTGTTCAAATAAAAACTTATGCCAAAGTGAAGTTATTATTCAAATCAGGTTTTTTCTTAGGCGTTTTTTCCGATATCAAATCTTCTACATTCAAAAGCAATCCAATCACTTAGCTTGTTTGGCCTATAATTTCTGCCAGACTTTTGCCCCCTTTGCAACCTATCCTTTTTAGGTCAATAATTTGTTGACTTCCGACACCTCATCCCTTTCCCTTCCCCCAATCTTTACCTCTTCCCCCAGCTCTTACCCCTCCTCTCTCTCACCTTTCTTTCAAATTAGATTAGTTTATTAGTTTAAATTAGCTCGCGACTTTATATATCTTTCTTGAAAATTATCTCAATAAAAAAAAATGAAAATAAATCAACTATGTGTTTTTATAGGCCATCCAAAAGTTGAGTTGTTAATATGAAACTCTTCTAATAAAGATTCCTAGATTTAACTCTCAATCATCAATTGACATTCGATACCAAGTGATTGGATCGTTAGATCTCATTGTGTTCAGGACCTGATGAGAATGTTTCAAGGTTAAAACAAAGAATAAATCGATTATGATTGTACAGTCAAAATTATAATTGTACCGTTTTTATATAACATGGGCACAAGTTCATGACTATATTTAGACGATCAAAACAATTCAATGTTTAGTACACCTTTTAACCTTCTAGGGTCATTACATAATATAGTTCACAAACCAATGGATCAAAATGAACGTGATTAATTGTAATGTTGTTGTTGATCCAGGAATCACAAATGAACAGTAGTAGCACATACCTTAGTGTTCTCTGGAACAGTTGCTCCTACAAAAGGAGATGTCGAAGCATCAATGTCCTCTGGTCCTCTTTTTTGGGGTAAGAGTCTGAACCTCTTTCTATTTTCTAATATGTCTGGAAACTCTACACTCATCAATGCAACTAGACTGTATGGTTGATCTTAGACCTGAACAACTTCCTTGTTAGCAGACACGAGGCAAGTTTCTTCCATACCCGCAAGCGAGAAAAGTCTAAGAATGAATTTATCTTGTCTATCTCGGCTATCCTTCCACCACCAAAGAACCAAAGTAGGTTCTCACGGGGCAGAGCAACGGTGCACACTTCTTTCTCACTTTCGCTTTCTCGGGCTCCGAATTAGCCAAATCAGTCCAAAGACACCAAACTATTTTTTTTTTGTGAATTCTTCGGTATATTGGTATATCGAAATTTTTGGTGTGTCCAATTTTTTTTTTGGTAACGTAAATCCATCACCAACGTCTATTTCAGTTTGCGATCTCGACGGTTAATTATTCGAATATTAAATTTCTATTTCACATTTTATTTTTGATTTCAGTTTGCAATATGAAAATAGATTGTAATTGATCCAAAATTTCATGTGATTTCAAATAAAAAATTTCATGTGGTTTAATTGAAATTGTTGCTGCTGTTTTCTGCTATCACTTTGGGGTGCAATACATTGTGTTTTGTTTGGTTTTTTAATTGCAGAATGTCTCAAGTCTTGTTTTGAAGTATCGGGATTTTGTTATTTTGCTGCATTTTTTCGGAGTTATGTTTCCTTCGTCTCCCTCTCTTGCTCTATGAGATGCTGCATTAGCTTACTAAAATTCCTTTGTCAAATTGAGAAAGCAAGATCTTTTGTCAAATTGAAAAAACATATGAGATCAAAAATAAAATGTGAAATAGAAATTTAATATTTGAATAATTGTGAACCGTCGAGATCGCAAACTGAAAATGGACGATGGTGATTAATTTACGTTACCAAAAAAAACGGACACACTGAAAATTTCGGTATACCAGGTATACTGAAGAATTCACCCGTTTTTTGTATATCATAGTGGTTTGACCTAATAATTTTGCGAAGTTGCTAATGTGTAATTTAATTGGCCACATATATAATAACATTATAAATTCATACCAAAGACTAGATCGTGTCCCACCTATTGGTCGAAAGTCGAATGACTTAAAACACCGTCTGTTTTAAATATTCTAAAAAGACATAGTTAGATGACAAGTAGTATAAAATCAATGTATTTTTCAAGCACAATCACAAAAAATGAGTAGCTCGTAAGTTGTTGGGACACCGGGCATATTAGCTTGTTAATTATTTTTTTTTTAAGGATGGACTAATTACAAAAATCATGCAATTGATTTTGTTTTCATTTTTATTACATATTTATACCAAAATCCCTTAAGACTTATTTATTATTGATGATTTTGATTGGTTCAAACTAACTTATAAATTTAGTTACAACATGACATTTTTAATATAAAAAATATGTTGAGAAGCGATTATTTTTAAATATATGTTGAATCTTTCATGTTAGTAAAATATATGAAAGATGAATTGTGGTTAAGGTACATATAATAGATAAACTAAATAAACTGGGTAGAAAATTAATATTAAAAATCATTGATTGCTTAGACATGTACAACCTTCCATCTCTTCAGCCTTTTTTAAGTAGTGGCCGACCTTGAAAAGCCTTTTGAAGCCATTGTTCAGTGTGCTTATTTCGGGATTTAAAACTTTTAATAATATATAATTTTCTTTCACATTAGATGTTGATTAGGATATTTTCTATATATGGGTCATCAATTCAAATTCCAAAAATCTGGCCCCAATGATTAACAAAACAATCCTACTATGTGCATTAACATTTCTGGATTCTAAATCCCTGTGGAATTTATAGTGTGGGTGAACTTATAGCTCGAATCTAATAGCTGTGATGTTACAACTATTATTCTCGTGAGATACGGGGACATCAGTGGACCTTTTTGTGGACAAACTAAGAGGGAGTATAGCATGTCCTGGTATCGTTCGAATTTGATAGCTATGATTTTACAACACTATTTTGGGATAATAAGAGGGTAAAATACCTTAAAATGTCAGAAATTTGGGCATATGTTGAGAAATGTCGTTACAGTTTCGATATGGAGTTTTTGTTACATGATATAAAGTTTCACGTAAAAAATATCTCGCTGTTAATTTGTAATTTACTCCGTCAATTTATTTTGTAGTAACCGATACACGTCAGACTTCGACCACTAGCATGAAATTTCAATATTTACAATTACCAAGGAATAATTCTCCATATGGGTAATCCATAATTCCAATCTGATGTGTTCATTCCACAAACAACGATTTAGACCGTTCATATCTTGATAAGGTGTTCATATAATCTGGAAACACAGTGACTACAGTGCTCACAAACTGCTGTATACAATTAGCTATAACGTCCTTAGACTGCTCAATAGGAATCACAGTAACCCATGTAGGCACATGATCAGTAGATGAAGAAGAATTTTCATCACCAGCTGAGTAGAACCCCATAACCAAATTTCTAACGAAGCTTCCCACCACAACTGACATAAATCCAATACATGCTTCTGAGAACAGTTTCTCAGTCAGCAAGTTATAAATCTTGTAAGCGCTGCAACTGAAGAGGCCGATTACTCCGGCCAAAAACATGAGCCACTTCTTTCTCCGCTTGTAAAGTCCCAACCTTTTTTCCTTCACCAATCCAAGATCCATAACCTCCTAGAACCCTCAAGCACCACAAAGCAGAATTTGCAACAACCCTCGAGTCCCGCCCTTGCTGATGTTGCAGGTGGGAATCGAGCTTATCCGGATCTTATCTGGATGGAATGTAGAGGGACAAATCAGCGGGGATCATGTAATCGGCCAATTTCAAATCCTTCTTCTTAGACCAGCTGGACCTGGTGACGTATCCGACGAGCTTGGAATTGGCGGCACCCGACTCAGTAACGAAGACGTAGGGGACGATGGGATTGTCAAACTCGTTGACGATTGGGAAGTCAAGGGAGAAGACGATAGGACTGGATAACAGAGGAACTCGGCGGGATTTGACGGATCTGAAGAAGGAGGCCTGGGCAAAAAGAATGTTGTTGTAGTAGAAGATTTTAATACCGCCGAGTGCAGCCATGGAGGCGGCCATGGTAGATTCGGTGACGGTGCCCATCGGAGAGGAGACACAAGGGATGGAGAAGCGAATGTTGCAGGAGAGGGAAGTTAAGAGGGAAACGTCATTGGTGGAGAAGTCGATGTAATGAGGAAGGAAGATGACGTTGTCGTAGGTGTAGGAGTAGAGTAACCTTGGTTGAGAATTGAAATCGAAGAGGGCAGATTTCAAGGAATTGGCATCAGAAAGAAGAGAAAGATGGAAGAAAAAGAGAGGAAATAATTGGACTTAATAGACGATACAGATTGCTTTAAAAATAATTAAATATCTAAATTAAAATTGAATTAATAATTATCTAATTAACCATCTACGTGGCACATGAAATGGTTAGATTTGCTGTCTTGTTTAATGTCATCAAGTTCATATGGGAAGAAACACCTAACAAACTAATGCCAAGACATTTTTAGTAAAAAAATCAATATCATGTGATAAAAAATATATATCGAAACCATAACGATATTTCTTGACATATGCTCCAATAAGGGAGCATATATAAAATTACTTTGTCTCTTTATTTTGCATAATAGGCTGTTGGATTTAAAAAATAAGGAAAAAATAAATCAAGTATAAAACTAAACTCAAAGAAAGACAAGAACAAGAGAAAAATATGGAGAGGGAGAGAGTTTCTTATTGATGTGTAGATATGATACAATGTAGAGTCTTATTTATAGGCTCATGAAACCATAACCTATACATTCTAATATTAATACAATTAAGAGAGTAATATACTACATGATCAATGCAATGGGAGTTACACAATGAGCATTCAACTACATTTATATAAAATATTCATAACACTCCCCCTTGAATGTCCATTGGGTAAAAATTAGACATCATTATCGAATACGCTATTTGATGCTGCCTCGTTAAAAACCTTACCAGGAAAACTCATTGGGAAAAACCATGGTTAAGGGAAAAAGAGTGCAGTGTATATCGCCTCCCCTAATGATATCAATTGAGATTCTTCATGTCTCGAACTCTCATTGTTAGGACTAGCTTCTCCAAAGTTGATGTATGGAGAGTCTTGGTAATTAAATCAACCAAGTTATCACTTGAGGGCACTTATAGTGCAAATATTTCAACTCATTGGAGTTTGTGCATATAATGTATGCATCAATATAATCGATGGTCATCCATAATTCACATGACACTTCACATAGGATGACCATTAGATGAGAATATGCCTCATTAAAACCTTACTAGGAAAACCCTATGGGATAAAACCTGGTGAAGGAAAAAGAGTACATAATCATCACATCACGTTGCACCATTTTCTTGCAATTCAAGGATATATGCAAAATAAATATCATACATGATTTATAAAATCATCTCGTGAAATGGTGGTGTAGCTTTATAAGTTGGTTTCACATCCCACCAAGTGGTAAAATTACCACATGAAACCAATTTATGGTCAACCAACACAAATATGACCAAGATTACTACTTCAAAACCGAGTAGTTCTTGTGTTTGAATAAAGGTCGATTAAAATCGACATAGAGACACATAGTGATCTTGCTACCATCCAGGCATTGATAGCCATATCATATCCATATAACTTTTTGTTGGATATAATTAGTATATCATTGATGATATACGAAAATCATGTTCGGGAGAGATGCACAATTGGCAAGTTAGTGGTAATCTTCCACATCTTTCATCTCGAACTCTATAGCTAATCCATAGTTGATTGCTTTGAGAAAATCTTTACGAGCTCAATAAAGTGTATGTCATCTATGTAACAAAAGATGATCACAACCAATTATGTCAAAATAAATGAAACACATTTTAAAATATAAAATTAAATTAAGAAAATTTTGGTAAGAATTTGGAAACCATAAAATATGACAAAGATGATTTGTCGAAAATCAACTTGAAATGAAGAAGAAATTATATGCATAAAGAAATGTATGATATGCTAAATGTACCATGTCTGTCAATCTTTCCATTCATATGACGTCAATTGGAAATAATTGAATATTGTTCATGCGAACTTGAATTGTTTGCTTATAGCAAAATAAATTCTCGAGGAAATTTCATATACACATGTGTATTCGTTCATGTAAACCATACATATAAGTTGCAATGACATATATTAGAGGCAAACTCAGTCTCGTCACATATTGCCAGACTAATCAAATAATGAAAAGTAGTTGTATCCACCATATGAGAGTATATTTTCTCATAATCAATATATTATAGGTTTGTTGTACAAAACCTTTCAAAAATGAGATGTTTCATAACTTCTCATACTCATACTTTACATGTCAATGTATAAAGACTTAATGTCTTAAAACTTTTCATTTCTTTTTGGAATTTGAATTTGCCTCAAATTGAAATTTTTCAGCCAATCATTTCTATCTTTGCATGCATTTTGGCTAATGATCCTCATTTTCAACTATCACATTTAGCGTTGCACCATATGCAAAAATTTTGTCGACGTTGACTTCATTAGGGTTCCAATATTTTTCATCCAATATATAGATAATTGAGATATATATTCATATCTTTCAGGTACCTGAGGCTCTTATTGAGCACATTATTTGTTTCTCTTGGTGGCTTTGTTTAAATAATCTTAACCTCAATTTGACCATCTTGATATATAGCTCCATTCCACTTTTGAGGTTTTTTTCTTTCCTTTGGAACCGAGTGGTCTACCACGCCTTTGCGGGTTTTAGACTCATTTGTGATGTAAGATTGCCCAATATTGGCATTATTGTTATTGGAGCATTTCGAGTTGGCACATGAAAACTTATTTGGTTGGGTCTGTAAAGTGTCTGGCAGATAATGAATTATATATTTTTCGAACTTCACGTTCCTATTGTTTAGTGCGAGGATCAAAATGAATGATGATTATTCATCTAATCTCTGTGCCAACCTTTGATTTTCTTCACATAATGTTGAGAATTATGATTATATGAATGCTAAACCTCCAAACGAGTCATCAAAATTTCCTGACAACGATGTAAATATTTTATCATCGATGAACTCGTAATCAACATAATTTCCAAATCATCATTGAGAACTCATCCTAATAAATCGTGGTGGAGCAATTTAGATGTGTATATCACATCCATATATCCAATGATGAGAAGTATAAGGTTTTGACCCAAAAACTACATATAATGGAGGAATTCATAATAATTTCTTGGCGTAATGCGAATTTGTGTTGTTCATGTAAATGACATGTTCACAATAATATAAATGGAAAATGTTCGTCTCAATGACACATTTTCGTTATTGGATAATCATGAAAATATGCTCATAACCAAAATGGTTGAGCTAGCAATCTCGCAAATTCTAGTTTGCTTTCATATATACATGTGACCGTCTAGTTGATATATCAATTAAAATAGTTGATCCACATGTTGGGTGTATGGATCCACACACATCACCCTTTGTTTTGTTGTGTATAAGATAAATTATCTTATTTGATTATTATCCAAACAATCAACTCTATTTAAGAATAAGCAACCCAAAAATGAGTTATGTGTTGGAGATTTACCCAACAATGGGTAACAGAAAGGTGAAAATGCTTTCCTAGAAACGAAACCTTGTTGACAGAACAGAAAATCGTTCATGTTCCCAGGAAGTAGGGGAGTCGCAAGGACTACTTAAATCCCTATAACCTTAGAAATCATTTCTTTAGAATACCCAAGTTGAGACCATCATGCACAACAATGTTCAAGAGAACATACTCTTTAGATTATGGAATCATCAAAATTGACCATAAAGGTACTTATCGATTCACATCATGATTCAACCGGGATGGTCTCACCGGTTATGCCAAATAATAGTTGTCAGGACGAGTAAACTTATAGTTTACATTTATTTATATATATCTCAATCACAATAACATGTGTGTAGTACAAATTGGAGGATAATATTATTGATTCAATAATTATATAACCATAGACCATATTATTGTTCCTCTCTTGATCCCAAACAAATTGGAATAAGGATTTTTTTCCTTTGTGAAAAATATAATAGCTCGATCCAGAGCTTGAGAGAAATGTTGTACTACACCATATATCGTGGTGCACTATCGATGTGATATATATCACAATTAATTATGGTGATTCTCATCATAAAATACTCATTTTTGTCATGAGAATGGTACATAGTTTAAATGATAAATTGAGATATTTCTCAATCATCTATGTCACCAATTAATGAATCAACAATTCTCGTATAACCACAATTGTTATGTCCATCCGAATAAAAGGGTGTCGCATAGTTACATATGCTTTCAAAAATAGTGTAACATATGTGTCTTGCACAATCACTTTGAGGTCTAAAATATCAAAATAAACTTGATAGTTGGACCATCTTTCACGTGATTAGAATTTTTCCAACATCAATTCACATCTCTCTTTCATGGAAAAGTATATATTTCCTAAATTTCTTTCGCATGACCAAAATACTAGGTCTTATCCTCCATAAGTATTGACTTTGTGAGAGTACATATTGTCACTATGGACATGATATAAAAAAAACATCCACTTCGAGGAATGATATTGTGTCTCTCCATTGGAGACATATTAGCTAGATAGCTTTGAACAACTTGTGTCTCGTGGCACTCATACTTCGGCCTATCATTGAGATGATGGCGAGTAAAGAGCAAAGTCTTTGCTTTGTCTTGATAGGATGTTACATTATCATCCTTAATGGTTTCGCTAATGTCATGAGTTTGCAAATGGATTTAGACATCCAATATCATGAAAAAGATCATTCTCGCCAGAAACATCAAACCCGCAACCTCTAAATTTTGTGATGTTTGAAAAATTATAAAGATGAAAATAAGTTAGACAACATATAAACCGAACAAAAAAAATAATCATTAAACACTATGAGGGAAGAATGCCATCTTGTTGTAATTTTGGGTCGATTCCATATGTTATATATATATATATATATATGTATGACTTCCCTCCTGTTCATTCAGGAAATTATTCATCACTAAACCATAATTCAAACTTATGAAACAAAATTAATTTATATATACATAACAATAAAAGAATGGTTGTTTTCGTTATTACGTTACTATGCATAACTTGTAAGTAACAAAGATAATGATGATTGAAGATCAAAACATTTGCTTTGTCTTAATTCTTATTTATCTTTATGCTCATGGCATATATAAGTTTGAGCATCCAACTCAAAATAGATGTTTTTTGTTGGTGATATCAAAAGCCACAATCTCAAAAATTACAACATGACCAAATATAATGATTAAGTATATAACGACAAGTTAGCTTATAAACTAAATAACGATAATATGAAGAATAATTATTAAAACTATAGCTAACACGTATTGAATCAACTAATTGTTATCAAATAGAAACTTAAAATCATGAATACTTATGAATGGTAATAATTAACCAATCCATTTTTTTTGAAAACTCAATCAATTTGTTTCCGTAGCTAACAATAGCAAAAATATATCAATTCCATAATTGCTAACTAATGGCCATTAAACCAATGAATAGAAATCGTATGAATAGTCTACATAAATTATGAAATAACCGCAATTTTAATAGGTTAGGGTCATAACATAATTCATACATCTATGGGCAAATAATAAATTCTTATTACTATATTTTGTGAAATAAACATGTATGATTTATGAAACAATAGTCAGTATCATATGCATCATGACCAATAAAGATAGAGAGAATTAACAACTACAAAAATTTGCATCAATAATATAAGATTGGAACGTAAAACATAAACATCAAATAATATAAATTTTAAAATTATTATGTTTTAATAATATAAGAGCAAAAATGAGGAAAGACACATGTTATTGAGATTGAAATTCACAGTTGAAATTGAATATATATAGAAAATAGAATAGTATGAGATAATAAAAATCAGTTCTCAAGAAATTAATAGAAAGTAGCTCTCAAGAAATGAAATCAAAATTCAAATATAAATAATAGCAACCTTCGAGATTCTTCAAGAAGATAGACCATTCGTGCTGATAACGTGTTATAAAACTAAACTCAAAGAAAGACAAGAACAAGAGAAAATATGGAGAGGGAGAGAGTTTCTTATTGATGTGTAGATATGATAAAATGTAGAGTCTTATTTATAGGCTCATGAAACCATAACCTATACATTATAATATTAATACAATTAAGAGAGTAATATACTACATGATCAATGCAATGGGAGTTACACAATGAGCATTCAACTACATTTATATAAAATATTCATAACAGTTTTTAATTTGTAAAATAGTTGAAATTAAAGGTAGAAATACTAAATGCTGATTAATATCGGTATTATTAATTTTATCCTATGCTTTAATTAGAAGTTTTGATAATACAAATATGAAACATGTAGAGAATCAGGAAAATTTATTGGATAGCACTTAGCATCATTCATGAGATTGTGAGTTTGTTTAGTTTTCGTAACATTGTGGAATGTTATTTTACTATACAAATAATTAGTCAAATTCATAAATTTTACATCATATATCTCTATTACTGTCTACGGTTTTCATTTTCCTTTTTTATTTGTTTTTATGCTTTAAATATGATTGGTTGAAAATGCTAATGTGGTGAATTTTTTTCTTGTTGGGAAGTTACACGATGGAGCTGGGAATAATAGAGTGAGATATGATTAGTGAGATGGAAAATAATATGGAGTTAATAAAACATATTAAATGTGCCATATGTCAATCAAGTTTTCTTCTATCATTATTGGAAATTCGTCCCATGTCGCCGGTCAGAAGTTGGATTTGGCATCGGTCATCAACCGACGAAATAATATTTCACGTTGTTTGAGAAACGACGGTGAATTTGGTGACGTTAAATAATTTTCAGTCGGTTATAAATGGGGCGGCAGGAAATGCTGACGTCAATCTGGTGAACGTATCTTGACCATAACTTAACGTTGGTTGGAAGCGACGACACAGATTTAGCGTCTGGTGAAACTGATGCCAAATTGCGGGTCAACTCTGTTTTGACTTAGTTTTAACGTCGGATGTGACCGACCAAGTTCATCATCCGACGTTATTACATGTCTCAGATCCGTATATGGCATCGGTTGTTGACCGACACCAAATAAATCAACCGACGACAAGTTGGATTTACAGAACCTGATTCTATCCGGTTTCCAGAATTTCTCATACTCTTCAATCCACTAAACCTGCCAATAACAAACATCTACACTGCTATAATTTGATACCAGACATCTTGCACCAATATGATATTCAATCACAACTTCATATTTACTAATATAATACAAAATCCAAACATTCAAACTAACATTCAAACTTACATTCGGAACAACATTCAGACCAACATTCGAACCCAGATTCAACATTCGATGTCTCTACACATTCTACATCACCTTACCGCTATCTTAAACACTTAGTAGTCATCAAAAATATCTTCCTCCTCGTCTTCTTTTTCCTCTTCATTTTCTTGCACTTGTTGCTTTTCTCCTGCCATTTCTTCCCTCATCATGTTAATTTTTTCTTCCAATGCTTCGAAACGATCTAGTGCTATCGATGCAACAAGACAATTCCCTAGGAGATGAGAATGTGATTGACTACAGTCTGCATTAGATTGTCCAATGTCTTTACCCTACCTATTTAGTCCAACTATTAGTGTAAATGTAAGATTAATAGATGATTATTTTCTAGTTACATATGAATGGAAGTAGAGTAATGAAAACATATATGAGAAGGAGTTACTCTATATCCTACTCCTCGTACTCGGCCACTATGTTCGACTCCTTTGACACGGCCAAGCAATAATCTGAGGCTGCAAAGTAAATTTAGATTTTGTTCACTACTTACAATTTTCAATCCTCTAACCAACAGCTTCTTGGAGCCACCAGTGTTTAGTGCATCAAAAACAGCTCTGTTTGTAGCATTCTTCTAAGCTAATGCCTTCATATTTGTACAACCAACTATAAAAAAGTATACGTGATTCAAAGCAAATATAGACATTCATTTGCTTACCAAAATTTCTCGTCTCACCTTGTAGTCCACAAATTGTGTCCACATCGGTACTGGAATATGTCCAGGCTTGGTTGCAATACAAGCTGCTCCAGAAGCATGTGAAGAGAGTGATTTTGGTATCTTATCAATCTTCAACACTTGGTCTTTCCACATCTGGACATTGTAGTCTATCCACGTCTTCATAATATCACTCATTATGTGCTTTTTAGTATCCTCAAATGTTGTATCTGGTTCACTTGTGATCCGATTATGCAGTTAAACAAAAATCCAAGTTAGTAAATAATGTAATTTTAATGAAAAATGGGTCACAAACTACTACTTACCATCACCACCGCCAGAGCCACTACCTTCCATGTGTCACACACATATCACCACAAAAAATCCATCACTTAATATATTTCCGTGACGGTTGAAAAATTACGCTGAATTTGGCGACGTCAAATTTATTTCGCGTCGGTGGATGCGTATTTTCCGTCGGTCGGTAATCGACCGATGCTAAGTTAAGGAATTTTTAACAAAAAGGCCGCCGACATTAATCGACAGCGGAGAATCTTTCTCCTCCTTCTCCCTCCAACTAACCTCTTCTCCTCCTCCCTCCAACAACCTTCTTCTCTTATCCTCCGTCTCCATCAAGCAACCTTTTTCTTTTCTTCTCCTTCTCATCAACAACCTTCTTCTCTTCTCATCTTTCTCCCTCCATCAATGTTTTTCTCTTCTACTCCTTCTCCCTCCGGTAATTTTTTCGTCTTTCTTTATTTTTCTTGTTGTTAATTTTCTTCTTCTTTTCCTTCTCTAAACGTCAATTTTTTTCTTCTTCATTTTTTCTCCTTCTCTAAACATCAACTTTTTTTTTGTTTTTATTCTTTTTCTTCTTGAAAAAGAAGGAAAGTAGAGTAAAATTTAAAAAAGTTAGGAGAGAAATAAAAGTTTCAAAATAAATTGGCTTAAAACATAAAATTTTTGGCGCAATTCAAAAAATTTAAATTTTTTGTAATTTAGCGTTAGTCAAAACTGATGCTAAGTCCACTTCGACCGATGCTAAGTAACGTTGCATAATCGATCAATGTTAAATTAAAAGGTAACCGATGCAAAGTCACGGAACAAATGAATTAGCGTCGTTTTATTATTGACCGATGATAAGTTCTTTCCCCAAAACTGACACAAAATTACTCTTTTGCTGTAGTGTATGACCATCCATCATAGTGCACGGGAAGAATGTTGTGATCCTTTGCAATCATCCCAAAGAACTAATCAAAAAGTCCACAGGATCGGTTCCACTAGGCAATTTATTTTCAAATAGGATGATGACCCTCATTCCAGAATCAAGCGTAAGCATTCGTGCAATAGCAATAGACTTCCTCTTCCTACCGCCCCCAGGGGTTACTACCTCAACATCCCAAGTCTTCCTGTGTTGTGCCATGTTATCTACAAAAGAAATTGACTAGTAAAGTACATGTACAATAATTCCAAATTAGTGCACATGGATATGCTTTTCTAATAAGATACTTTCATTACCACAATCACTTGTATGATTTAATCATCAAACTCAGTAACGATACCAACACTATATAATGGAAAAGAGCTGACATCGAAAGATGACAAGTCTTATGTTTCCAAGACCTTGGCTTTAGAGATAGTACTCCCTTCTGTATCACCCATGTCATATAAGTCTCTTGGTTTCATATGTACGGGAATGCACCATCCAGTGTGAACTTTAGCTTGGAGATAATATACCATTTTTTTCTCGTTTCCATCAATATTTGCTCGTTGTCTGCATGTTCAGCAGTGTACAAGAGGTGTTAGAAGGTAATAGCAGTGAAGCCAAATACATATTTCATCACAAATCTAGGATTCAGAGTGTTGGCTCATTGACACTTGAATAACACTACAACGAATTCTCCATAATCATTCAACTCTATAACATCCCATAATATGCCACTTCTCCGGCTACATATCGATTATCCATCAAACTTGCATAGCTTTGGATTCCATAGCTTCCAAACACACCATTATTTTGAGTTTTTAGTACTTTTCTGGTGCAATTGTCTGAAACCAATACCCATTGACATCATAAGCATTAAATCTTCTTAATTGTCATTGAGGACCTCCAGCCAACACAATCACCTCATTTAAATGTGCTTCAACATATTGAGTATTTAGAATCGAGTTGTACATATATAGATATGTGATTAGAAATTCTAAGTATGTGTAAGTAAATAAAAGGTAGGTGAGTACTTACTCGATCTCTAAACCAATTAGCAAAGTCTCTATGAATAGCTTTGTCCACTATAGATTCGTTTTTTCCACGAAGATGTTGTGTAGTTAGAGTCCGGAATTCCCTAATATCCAATGAGATTAATCAGATAATTGTAACAAGATAATCTCTTTGAATGTGTAAGGAAAATCAAAAGCATTGAAATTACTCTAGAAAAAACCAACTTTATTGGAATTCATCAGAACATGTCGAAGCAAATTGAACTCCTAATACGGAAGTTGAAAGAAGCAAATTGTGTTCCAGCCAGATCACATATTTAATCCTAAAAAATTGCTAATTGTCCACATCAACCCTCTCTCGATGTGAAAACTTCATTTTTGATACATCAAATGCTTCAACTCCAGTCCACAATAGTTTTAACTCATCAGTCAATGATTGTAGGTAGATATCTATATCATTCCCTGGTGCTTTCTTCCTAGGAATGATACTAGATAGAATTATACCTGTCGACTTCATACATTCCCAAGGACGAGTATTGTAAGGCATAAAAATGATTGACCAAGTACTGTGACTGCTGATCATATTTTCAAATGGATTGAAACCATCGGTTGTCAAACCTAGTCTAAGGTTTCATGGATCCAATGCGAAATTTGGAAATTTCAAGTCAAAATTCCTCCACGTCTTGTCATCACATGGATGTCTAGCCATTCCATTAGTACTATTCTCTTTTGAATGTCACACCATACTGTCAACATTTTTTTAGAAAAAAATAGTCTTTTCAATCTTGAAATCAAAGAAATAATGAAATATCTTGTTTCCTTGTCTTTTTTTTTCTTTCCATCAACCAACCCTACATTCCCACCATCTCTGTATCTAGAGTCTTCACAAACTCTAAAGACTTATTGATCAATGTCATATTTCCAATATAACATGCAATCATTCTCACATGCATGTATGTTAGTATATCCCAACCCAAGTGATTTGATAATATTCTTAGTAGCATATCCATATGAGGTTATCTAGCGAATTCAAATGTCTCATGCAGCAACTCAATCAGCATTGACATTGCCTTGTCGCTGATATTGTGCATGTAGTTGATGTGATATAGTCTCTAGATAAATGAGAGCTTTACGGTTTTATTGGAAAATCCCTCATACAAAGGTTCATCAACATCCTTCATTTGTTAGATGATGTAAATGTTAACATCATTTGCATCTGGGTTGAATACAGCTGGGTTGACATCATCTTCATTCATAGGAACTTCGGTGTTGTTAGGCGGACCATTACTATATACTTCGGTCGAAACCAAATACAATATTACTGGATAGGTGCATCTACCTGAGATTGAGTTGCAGCATTCTAAGATGATTGTCCAATATCTAACTCTCAATGTCGACTCCAGAAAGTGTAACCCAAAGGAAATTTCTTACAGAGGTTTTGTTCGTACACATCATCTCTGGAAAGTCACTTCTGAAAAGAACATTTTCGATAAGGACATATTATGATGTCACCATCGTTATTATTTGAGAAAGCAAAGTCCAATAAGCTTTTCAAACCGATCCTATACTCATCGAAAAGACGATTCATTTTAATCCAAGACTTATCCATTTGAAAATGAATAATCCAAGACTTATACATTAAAATAGTTTCAAAATTTTAATAATCAATAATTATATCAAATGAATCAACTAAATACATATTTTAATGTATATTTCAATATATTGTTCAACCTAATTAGTAATATACTAATTCAATAAGTAGATATACATATTTGGTTCAATAAATTAAATTACATATCTTACACCGACGAAGAATGAAATATTTCTCGGGCTTCACACAAGAGAACGAGCAACAAATTTTAAACCTTGCATTCAAGAACAATGTATTCTGCTCATTTATATAGTGCTTCATCTCAAATTTTGATTGATAAAATGCTTCAAATCATTTATATAGTTTGAAACTTTTTAAAAAATTATTCAATAACTATATTTTTGATAAATTAGATTATGATATTAAATTCTATATACTGCCGGTTTGATCCTGTTCAATTTAAAAGTTGTCCGGTCCGGCTCAACTCTATTTATTTAATAATTAAAACGGTCCAATCCGGTTTAGAAAACGATCAAACCCCTGTCGAACCATCAAACTCTGAACTTGTAATCTCACCGATTCAGTTTCCGGTCCAGTTCTGAAAAACATTGCAACGATGTTCCGTAGGCCGCTATTGTCGATTGATTTTTGTGCTACGTTTATCCTTGCAACGATGTATTTTCTAGTGTGTGATTTGGAATTGAGTTTGCGATTTCTCGGTTATGTAGAAGAAACAAATGACATTGCAAATTCAACCTTCAAATAGCAACTGAGATAACTTACAAAGGCCAGTTTCTTGTCAGCAGACAAGAGGCGAGTTTTTTCCATACCCGCAATCGAGAAGAGTGTAAGAATGAATTTATGTCCTATCTCGGATATCCTTCCACCACGAAAGAAGGTTCTCATGCGGCAGAGCAACAGTCTAAGAATGGAAAAAATATTTTTCAATTTCTTCATCAGTTTTGGTTTTCCAGGCTTCAGTCTAGCAAATTTCGAGTCTAAAGATACCAAACTATATGTATTTTTTATATATTTGAGTAATTTGGTCTAATAATTTTACGTTCCAAATGTGTAATTTAGTTGCCCATATATATAATATAATTGTAAATTCATAATAAAGATTATAAATTTTTAAAAATATATATAATATAATTATAAATTCTATTCCTCATAAGCAAAGTTCATCAAGAAACACGACAAACAGGAAGCTATCATCATATGGGTATTCTCCCTGTCTACCAACAAGCAAGTCAAATATGTGGGCTGCTATTGCTGATTGATTTTTGTTGTGCGTTTATCTTTGAGCTATGTATTTTCTGGTGTGTGATTTGGAATCGAATTTGCGGGTTTTCGCTGATGAAGAACAAACAAATGAGATTGCAGATTCAACCATCAGATAGCAATTGAGATAACGTACAAAGGCTGGTTTCTTGACCTTATTGATATTCTTAAAATCCTTAATATTGGGGTGCCTAGTTGTTTCGTGTCATCGTCAGAGTGCCTCGTTGTTTCATTTTTTTGCTAGAGCTCCTCGTTGTTTCAAGTCTTGGCCGGAGTGCCTCGTTGTTTCAAGTCGTGGCCTTAGTGCCTCGTTCAAAATTTATTGGGGCTCTAGTGTTTGTTTATTGAGATTCAGTGCATTCATTGCATGTTATCATTCGTCTCGTCGGTACCTCTTACGGACGATGACTGATTGTTCAAAACTATCTCTTTTTGATCGGAATCTCGAAGGTCGTCCGGTAGTATTTTGGTTGTGAGGATCGTTGTTTAAGGAAGTTTTTTGAATGATCGATACCATTTAATCTGAACCGAAATTATGGGTAGCATTGCTCTACACTGCCGCAATTTAATTAACGCGATCGAAATCCTACGCCAATTGGGTGGGCTGATTAAGCTTCCTATACACAAAAGTTTATTCTCTGTGAATTCTCCCAGAAAATCAATTTTTTAATTTTATTAAAGTAACCGCCCTTCAATTTTCTTTAAGGCACTTATTTCTCTTTGTTGTAAATTCTATGCTTTAAGAATTACCAGAATTTTGAATTGCGAGAGTAGATGATATTTCATTTCGTTGTTAATTTATCCATTTTAGTCCTAATTTAGCAACTGTTTTCTGTTGTTTACAATCCTGGTTTCACGTATGATATTATTGTTATTGTTATTATTGGAATTAAAATCTGATTTTGATTTCCAATTACTACAAAAACTTCTTCCTGATAAAGTAAAAGCCATGGAACAAATAAGATGTTTTATTGAAGATGTAGACCCCACCAACGAGGTTACATGGATCGTGTGTCCTTATGAATAAGAGATTTAATTTTTTTCTCTAACAAAGCAGATAAGAGAGCGAAGTGATCCTTTAAAACATTCCCTCGAAGGATCGGGGATATCTAAAACTACTCAAAATAAAATAAAAAAATTTGAACCTAAGAACATAAACAAAAATTAAAATTTTTTTAACAAACTTGAATATGAAACATTCTTATTAGGGCATCACAGAGGGAGGATAGGACCTCAGCTTGCCAGATTGATCTTTAGTGTGGCGGACCGATCGCCTGTAACGAACTAACTATTGATAACCGGCGGAAGGGATGGATCCAGTTTGATGGAGTTAATTTTCAGTTATAGAGAAGAAAATAAGAACGGATTGGTCGGACATCGATAGTGATGAGAGGCTGGGGAGCAAATCATTGTTGGTGGTAGTGGCGATACTAGGTTTTGCAGAGGCGGCTTGTGTAGGGTTTAGGGGGGATGTCATGATTAACGCAACTAGGATTTTTTCTCCTAAAAGAAAGCTTTTTTAAACATCTTAGCATCAGATATGACATTTTAATTGTTAATTAATATATTCTTAAATGAGAAATTTATGTTTACCATTTTTTCCCCTTTTATTGAATTTTCATCTATTTAATGATAAATCAATTTATGAGCATTCAATTTTGATTCATCTCGTAGTAATGTTGATAAAGCAACACATTCACCGCCATCTTAATATAGCAACTTAATTTCACCCGCACTTGCAAAGTATTCCATAACCTTTCTACCGACCTCCTCTATCCTTTATAATCTAATTTCAATTGTAATTTCCTCTACGCTTCATAGTTAACTCACCTCTCTTTTTCTAGTTGTTTTTCGCTCCGCATTAGTGCACTCCCAATTCAACCCAACCAACCACCCTCACCCTCACCCTAACCATTTAATTGATTAAAATGGTTCGCCATCTTGTCTCTCTTCGACGGAGCTAATGTAACAAAAAAACCTAATATTCAAATAATTAATAGCCTACATAGATACCCAAACCAAACATTGCAATCATGTTGTGATTCCCACAACAGAGTTGTTACTTTCTTTACTTAGAATTTCAAAACTCAGAATCAAATGTTGACGATCTACCTGAATTCATCGTTATTGATTTCTTCCTAGCTGCCTAGTATTTTTGCTTCATCAATCCTAGAACCATATCCACCCATCCCGTCATTATTGCTGCCGATTCATTGAGCGATTATTCACCTCTTTGAATTCAGAACTTTTGAATTCCATCCATAGACCGAGAGCTCAATGATTTGGGAAATCCATAGACCGAGCTCAAAGTTGCTCAATAATTCAGCCCATAGACCGAGCTCAATTTCTAAACACAGTTCACAACCTCTTTGAATAAATTTCAAACAAGGGTGTTTGATTTATGGCAAAACAAGCTAAATTAAATAACCCCTACTCCTATGTAGTCTCAGTGAGCGTTTCAAGAACTACAACAATAGCTAAACTTGCAGAGACCGTAACATTACAGAGAAAGATAAAACTTGACAAGTGGTGTTAGAGTAGTGGTTTTTGGGACCCCTGTTTCTCTCGATGTAGTCTTACATTTATAGTCTTACTTGGTAACTGTTTTGAAAAAAACTCATCCCACCTTTCTAGCAATATGTGTAAAGTGGGAGTTGCATCCTTAACTGCTCCATGATCCTACCTTGACGAGGCTAGAGATAATGGCCACAATGACCCTCTGACTGATGACATGGTGTGTAAGATGACCACCCTAGGGGTATGATTTTGACCTCTCTAGGGGTTGTTATGTAACCTCCATAAGGTTATGATTATGAACTCCCTAGAGGTTTTTCCAACCTCTCTAGGGGGTGTGATGGTGTGGCAACCTTGTAGAGGTACCATTACGAACTCCCTATAGGGTGTGATAACATGACAACCTACTAACTGGTGTGATATCGTGCCAACCAACTAAGGGGCATGATGACGTGGCAACCTCCTAGGGTACCACTATGAACTCCCTAGGGGTATGATGACGTGGAAACCTCTCTAGGGGTATGGTTAGGAACTCCCTAGCCGTTATTCTAGGCCAACTATAAGTGAGTCGGGTCAATGTGGAGTCCACCTTAAGCTCAAAACAATTATAATGTTTGACTTGACCTTAATATAGAGGTCTAAAATTTTGAAATTAGCCAATGTGGTATTGTAGCAATTTTTTGTGTAAATAAATGCCCCCAACAACTTAGTGCCATAAGGATTATGGACTAAGTTGTTGATACCAAGTACTTCTCCACACAAAAATTAATTTCATCTCGTTACCAACTCGTCTTTGTTCCTACGCCAAGACTCATAAATTCATGGCCACCTAGGCCACAATAGAAAAATACCACACATGATGGCTTGTAGGTTGGTAATAAATGACATACTGTACCACTGAATAGCTTAAACCACCTCACACCATTTGCCACTTCGTCCCTAAGCTACTTCATAATGGCATGGTGCGGTCTGGCATGGTAAAACCACCTAAGTGGCTTGTGGAAATTAGACTTGATGACAACCCACATCCCACAATGAGGGGATGTAGGGTTTTAGGTACTTCTTATTGATCAAATGGTCATGTAGCATGCCATCTAGATCTTTCAAGAGATAGGCCTTATTAGGACGAGTGGCATGAAAATCAAATGGTCGACTCTAGTTGGGGGACCACTTACCAAACTTAGGGTCCTTATCCCCAATAGGAAAGTGAAGCTGCAACACCAGCTCAACCTCCTCGAATGACTTATTCTTGACCGGATTATTATACGCACAAGCTGCCTTATCTTTTTGTACCCTAGTGGTATCCAGAGCCTTGAACTAGAGCTCGTCAAGGTCACAAAAATCCAACATTATTGAATCGTAATACTCAGCGAGGGCTAGATCATGTTGACACATGTATCTTAGTGGCTTAATAGTCACCTCAACAGACAAGAAAGCTTTGTAGACATAAGTCAATGTAGAGGGAGTCACCTTGGTACTACTATGTAGTGACATACGGTAGGGCCATAAGGTTTATGATAAGACCTCATGCCGGTTTCTTGGATCATACTCAATCATTATAGATCGAATTCCTTTCACCGCCTTGTTGGAAGCCTCGACCTGTCCATTGGCCTGAGCATAGTATGGCGTGGAATGTATGATCTTAATGTCGTGTTCCTCAGCAAAGTTCATGATGTCCCTTCCAGTGAACATAGTACCTTGATCCGTCATTATAGTGGCTGGAAACCCAAAGCGATGGATGATATTTTCTTTGATAAATTTTATCACGCCCGCTTGATTCACCACTATCATTGATTTAGCATCTACCCACTTGGTGATGTGGTATGTCGCTAGGATGACGTAAGAATGCTTATTAGAAGAAGGAGGTTAGATATGGGCAATCAAGTCCATTGCTCAACCAAAGAATGATCGGGGCTTAATGACAGAGTTAAGGTTAGTGGCTGGAGCTCTATATACAAGGCCATGACGTTGACATGCCTCACACCCTTTAGCATAAGCGACACAATCATCTCTGATGGATGGCTAGTAATAGCCATATCTCTGGAGGACCCACGTCATTGAGGGCCCAACTTGATGAGCTCCACATATCCCTTCATGGACCTTGGCTATGGTGGTCAGGGCCTCCTTTCCCCCAAGCACTTCAGGAGCAAACCACCAGGCCTTGTTTTGAATCAAATTTCATATAATAGGATGTAGTTCCTTACTTTGAACTTGGTGTTTCAATCAACATCCCCGCTTGGTTCCCTTAAGTATGCTATCAAGGGGGTACACCAATCTTTTCCCTCTTCCTCATCTATGGTGAATATCTCAACCCCATGTTTCAAAATGTTCACATAACGGGCTAATTGACTTAACAAAGATGTGCTCTCCTTTTTCATGGGAAAATTCCTTAAAGCCCGAGGCTAGCTGTGCTAAGTACTTGGCATTGCCATTATCCTGGTGAGGCACATACCTAATAGACACATTATCGAAGTGAGAGATCAAAGTCTAAATATAGTTGATGTACGTTTCTAGCACAAGTTAATACATTTGAATTCACCAATCACCTGGTAAACCCCCCATTTGAGAGTCCCCCTCGATATTAACACTCCTATACTTCAAATCCACGAGTATCTCTATCCCGACTACCAATTCCTCATACTCGATCTAGTTATTGGTGCATGGAAAATCAAGAGTAAAGGAAAAATGTAAAGTATGACCAGATGGTGTATGAGGACCACTTCGGCACATGCTCCAACTCGTGTTTTTGAGCCATCAAAATATAAAAACCAGGGCGCCTCTTCCACCATACGTATCTCTACAGGCTCGAGTGGTACATCCACACAAGGGTGATCTGCCAAGAAATCAGCCAATGTTTGACCCTTGATGGACTTTTGGGGCACATATAGTAAATTGAACTCAAATAGATCAAGTGTCCACTTACCATTCCTCCCATGGATTATTGGTCGGGACAACATATATTTAATCAAATCGGTCTTACAAATGAGTTGTACTTGAACTGACATCAAGTAATACCTTCACTTTGTACATGAGAAATATACGACTTTTTCATAACCCGAGTCAATATCTTGAGCCAACAAACATGCCACAAATGTGTCTGTGGCTGAAAGTTACAACTTCAAAGGCCAACGTGAAATTAGGGAATTAAGAACTGGTAGGCTTGCCAAGTACTTCTTAATGTCATCAAAAGCTCATTGGTGTTATTGACGCCATACAAAGTTCTCTTCGTTCTTTAACTTCAATGAAGGTGAGAAGACTTGGGTAATGACCATCACAATTTCAAATGAAGCGTCGAATGTAATTTACCTAGCCCAAAAACCTCTGTAGCTCTTTCTTATTACTTGGCGGCATGGCCTCTATTATGGCCATGGCCTTACTTTGGTCAACCTTAATGCCACGTTGATTTACAAAGAAACCTAAAAAGTTACCTAGAGACACACCAAAGGCACACTTAAGTGGGTTCAATCTCAAATTTTGGGCCCTTATTTGTAAGAAATTCATATGCAAATGAGAGAGGTGATCATCAGTTACCTTGGATTTGACTATAATTTCGTCCACATACACCTCCACCACCTCGTCAATCAAGTTATGAAAGATAGTATTTATGGCTCTCTAGTAAGTGGCGCCTGCATTCTTCAAACCAAAGGGCATGACCACCTACTCATAGCACCCAATGACACCTGGACACTAAAACATAGTCTTGTGGATGTCTTGCTTGGCCAAGAAAATTTTATTATAACCTGAGTAATAATCCATAAAACGAAAATTTTTATGCCTAGTTACATCATCAAGCAACATATCGGCTACTAGCATAGGGTACTCATACTTAGGGTGGCTAAATTCAAATTTCTAAAATCTACACATACACGAAACTTGCTATTTTTCTTCCCAAGTGGAACCACATTAGATAGCCACTCAACATATCTAGTTGGCCTTATAAACTTAGCCTTTAACAAACATTCAATTTTGTTTTTAATCTCTAGCAAGACCTTAGAAGCAAAACGTCTAGGTGACTGTTTAAACGGTCTAAAGCCAAAACTAATTCGCAACCTATGCTCTACGAATTTTCTATCTAGACCAGGCATTTCATGATAATCCCATGCAAAACAATCCTTAAACTCTTTTAGCAAATTAATCAAATCATACCTATCAACTTCTGAAAGCATAACACTTATGAAGGTAGGACGTGGGTCATCCTCAGTGCCAAAGTTGATCTCCTTCAATGCACCATTAGGCTTCATATGCTTTTTGGCTTCTTCAGCTACACCACCCTCACCTTCTTTAGCCAATTCATCATCAGGTACAACAGTCAGCCATTACACATGCTCTTTCCGAACTAGTCTTTTGCTCAAATTGATATATGGCTGACCTTTCAATCAAGGACTTCACTTCGGCCTTGCCTGCCACCTTTTCTTGGGTGGCATACTCATCTTCAACACGCTTCTCAGACTCAGGCGAACCATCTAAAGACAAGATTGATGGTCTCGCAATCTCTAACAAGGGGTTTAAGTAGGCGTTTCTCAATACCTTGCCACTAGAATTACCACGGTGAATTCCCCTCCATCTATACTTCTAATCTCCAAAGGGCCTATGTCCCCATCATATAATGGAGCTTCAGCTACATTTGCACGAACAAAAAAAGATCTAGTGTTTGCTTGGAAGACTTACACTATACCCTCCTTGTTCCAAAACATAAAGCATTGACGCGGGGAAGATGGGACACACTTGTTAGCATAAATTCAGTCCCTTCCTAACAAAGCATTGTAGCTCATTGCTCCATCCACCATAAGAAAAGGCAGAGAAATATTTTCCTGATTGTCAACTCCCACTATGACTAGGAGAATCCCTCTCGCTAAAATTGATCCCCCATTAAAGCTTGTGAGAAAGATGTCAGTGGGGACCAAGTCACCAATATTCGTTCCAAGTTTCCTCAACATTCTTGTAGGCAAAACATTAACGGCAATAAATTGTTAACTAGGATTTTGTACATTGGGATACCATCCAATCTAGCCTTGATATATAAAGGCCTCAAATGCCTCAACATACTTGGTTGGGGCTCTTTGAAGACCACTATGCGGTCCAACTCGACACTATGATTCTTCGAACCAAAAGGCATGACTTCCTTTCCCTTTAAACTGGTCAGTATCATTTCAGCCTCTTCTTTTGTCATGTCCTTGTCTTTGATCGATGAATGACCTGGCTCTCCATCAAAATCAAGGCCCAAGAAGGATTTTCAGTTGAAGGGATGATGATGCTCCAGGGCATTCATATAACACATAGTAAGGGAACCTGCCACTATCCTCTCCAAGAAAACCGACACTCTTATGTCCTGCCTCATGCAACTCCCTTAAACTTTGTTGAGAACTCTTGTGTTATCTTACCACCTCAATGGCAAGATCGATCCAACCCCCTGAGCAAGCCATCCTAGTACCCCCAAGGCTCGTCACTAGTCTCCGAACTAGCAAAGGCCTCTACCAACTCAATAGTTAATTTTTTTTCATCTTTCGCTGACACTTTAATTTCCATATTTTCCTCCTGATTTTCCTCAGAAAACAGGAAACTCATGAGCAATATGTAATTTGCAATCACCACGGCTGGCAAACTTTTAAACCGGAGAGTTGTAGCAGCCCCTTGGTCGTCCTAATCTTTATCCCTCTTATCCCCATTGAACTTGGGATTAGGGTTCTCATCCTTTAGCATATCTTCTTCCACATAGTCTTCCATCTTTGCATCATAGCCCTCGCCTTCTTTCAAAAGGCTATCCATGAGACCATCACCTTCTCCTTCTAAGAGAACATGATGTGATGTATTTTCGACACACCTTTTCTCGTTATAAACTATATTTTTGTGTGTCGAAATGTATTCAAATTTGGATTTTGAGTACATGTTTTGTTCTCTTGCCCCTCGGGGCGGTATTATGGTGTTTGGTATGTTTTTGGTATATTTCAGGTGTCATATGACGTTTGGAGATAAACCAAGACATGATGGGGAGGCCGGAACAACTCAAAGCATTCGACTTTGGAAGAAAGCGTCACTGTTTAGTATTTTGAGCATAACTCATCGCTCCGAAGTCAAATTGATGCAAGGTCAGCGGAGTTGGAAAGATAATTCGATTTTCTACAACTTTGATGATGACACTATGGTCAAATTCCGTATAATGAAGGAACACGGCGTGTTCCTCCGCTGAAATTTCCCGAGAAACTTACAGGGGCCGAACACGGCCAGGAACACGGGTTTTCAAGTCCTTTTCCTTCTCCAACTTGGTCCAGAAGCCTATAAATACCCCCCGAAACCCCTGTGGACGATATACTTCATTATACACATATTTTTCGAGCTCTTGGAGAGAGCGAGGGTTCAGTATACTAAATAGACACATACTTTTCGAGCTCTTGGAGAGAGCTAGAGTTCTAGAGAGACGATTGAAGCGAGAGGATCAACCACGACTTGCAAAGGGCAAATCATCAAGTCAAAGATTGGGATTTCCACGAAGAACATGTCGTCTTCTCCGGTTTTTCTTCTCTTCTCTTTGTGATTTATATTCCGGAACCATGAGTAGCTAAACTTTCTGTGTTGTTCGGGTGAGATGAAGCTTTAGCTAAGCTTTGTATGGATGATTTGATTTGTTATTGAGGTTTATTCAGACTTATGATGCGTTCTTCCTAAAACTTAATTTATGATTCAATTTTGTGTGGCTGTCTTGATTGAGTCATCGACATTGATTTGTGGGTCCGAGAGGAACATAGGTTGATAGGTCCCTTAGGAAGAACCTTAGATTATTCGTTAGCTCGAGAGAGGAGCGAATTGTTTAGGCTCTTTGCACGTATAACGTTGTGGCATTTCATTGAACTTGATTAATGCGTTTTGTTTAGGTATAGATTAGCTCGAGAGAGGAATCTACAGTTAAATGGAATAGATTCTTAGAGGCGCGAGAGTGATCTAAGACTACATTAGGAAATTGCCGAGCCGTTATAACCAGAATAACCGACATAATTAATCATTCATTCGTACATTGCTAGCTTTAGTGGATTCGAATCCGAGCAACCTCCATTCCTATCTGAAACTTAATCTCTTAGATTCGTTTACCTTTTAATTGCATGCTTAGTTGTTAATCGGTTACTTAAAACAATCCAGAAACAATTTCAATCTGTTGCTTGGTTTAGTTTGATTGTCAACTTGAGTAATAAGAATAGAAAGACCCTAGGGAGAATTACGATCCCACTAGAGCAATCTAGTGGGTATTTGAAAGCGGGGTAAAATTCGCACATCAGAACATCTAAAAGATTTTCACCCTACACCTCTTGGACTGCATTATCACTCTGGACATGGACATGCTTGCCCTTATCTAACATTGTTACCTTGAGGCCAATGGACATGGAATTTTCCACTTTAATGTTAGTTTGAGGGTTATCATTTTTTTGATGTCCTGACCACCTTGCCAGAGGTTAAACTGTATTGGCCTTGGCTTGTCTAAGAATGGTTATGTAGAAACCTTCTCTTTTGAGTCATAGTCATCTCAGCCATAGCCATTGGTTGTTGCCTATGGCTATCATAGATGTCCTTCTCATGGGAGGGTGACCATAGCCTTCCCACTGTCTTGGTTGTCCCAAGGTTTTCTCGGTTGCCTCCAAGATGGTTGCCTAACTCTCTCCACATGCCGTTAGCACGGTGGGTACCTTCGCCTAAAGGATGGGCCAAGCCTTTGATGGATTGGTGGGTTCTGTCTCGACTCATTCAAGATAAGGCTCTTCTTGGAGCGAACACACATTTTTTCTATATCGCTTGAAACTCCATAAGTGGATGGACTAGCCTACATGTCACTTGAAGAACCCCCCTTGATCAGAAGTTGCTTGAGGTAGCCTTTGAAGGTGGTGTCGTGTCAAACACCAGTTTGAAACATGGCAACTCAACTCTAGAGAAATCCAGGTTGGTCATATTGATGCCTAACATATTGGGGAATGGATTAGTATCCACCAACATGGCATCTTTCTTGGACTTTGAAATTTGGCACGCAATTTCCCAATGGCATCCAACAGTACAATATGAAAAACCACACAATTGTCAGTGGAATGTGACCTGCTATTATGTCACTTACAATACTTTTTCCCTTCTAACTTCACTAGGCGTGGTATTTTTATGCCCCCTATATAACTTGAATTGGCCATTGATGATGCTAGATTTTTCACATTTATCGCCCTCATTTAAGCTACATTTCATGCATAATTGTTTTGCTTTAGGTAGAAGTTTAGAATGTTTTATGCATTTTAAGCTTTTATCTCGATTTAGTGTCTCAAACCCGTTTGGGGTCATTTGATGTCGTTTTGGAGTGTTTTGTATGGATTTCATGTCCATGACGACATCAAGGCATTAATCGGAGTGATACGACATACATTGATGATCTAAGAGAAGCAATAAGAAGCATTTTGACATCTCGGGACAACTCAGGAAGTGCAAGGATCGCGACTTGCTCTGAAAACATCGCAGTTTCATATTTTAGACATAACTCCTTGCTCATAAGTCCGATTGATGCAAAGTCGGCGGCAGTGGAAAACTAGTTCAATTTCCTACAACTTCGCTGAAATGAGCTTCTGCCAAAATTGTCATAGAACGCGCCTTAAACTGTCACGAAGTTAAGGTGCATAGTGTGACGGCTTAGGCATATGGATTCTTGCTCATAAAACATACTAGTTAAGACGCATAGTGTGACGGATGGCAGAAACAAGGATTTTTGCTCCTATTTAAAGTCCTTTCTTCCCTCATTCGGGGGGGGGGGGGACTTTTTGAAACTATTTAGGGCAGAGAATAGAGACTTTCAAGGGACGAGAAGACATCAACTTCGAGGAGTTTGAATCGGTGACGACGTTATCAAGATTGCCATATCGATTTCTTCTACTGTTCTCGGCGGAATTAGGTTTTTAGGTTTCTTCTTATGAATCTGATTTCAATATTTTCTTTTGTTGATTTCGACTTGTTCTTCATTATTATGAGTAGCTAAACTCCTCCTCACTTAGATTAGATGAACCCTAGGTGATTCTCGATGAACGATTAATAATTTGATTATTTCGATTTATGTAAGTTTGATGTATTTCAGTTTATCATTGATTTCTATTGTGTTCTTGTTCTTGCAAGGCCGACTTGAATAGGATCTTGTTAGAATTGCAAATGACTCGAAAGAGCTTTCTTATCTTAGAATGCCAAAATAAATCAACTAGGTTAGTCGTTAACCCTCATCCGAGAGCGAATAGTCTAGTCTGTTGTGCGAGCAATTCTCGTTTGTTTTATCGTCTTGCGGCTTTGAGCTCTTCGTCTCGAAAGAGCGGACCGTGATACTAGATAGGTAGTAGGTTAGTAGACCCGAAACGGCGTGATCTAATTAGAGAAAAATTGCAATGGTGAACTGTTTACAACTTGTTTTGCATAAATTTAGTTAATTGGATATCGTGTGTTTGTTTGGATAGCATAGGGGGATTCAAAATATAAGAAGCTTTATCCATTAGTGTTTCTCCACCCTTATTCATATAGTCTCGCAATCCTTGTTTTCTTGTTATTTTCTTTGGTATTTTAATTTAGTTATTAGTTCATATAAATCGTGGCACTTCAACCACATCTTTGGTTAAATCTATTAGCACTTTTCACAACTTTGAGTAGACGCAACTTTGAGACCCTAGGGAAATTCGACCCTGATTACTTCGGTAATTAGGTTTAGTTTAAGACTTGTAAAGAATGTTTATTAGCCATCTTTGTAAACTTGGTCAAAAATCAAGTCAACCTTGAAAACATCAAACGAATACTTTCAATGTTGGATGGGCGCACGACTGGGCCCCCCCCCTTGGGGCTCAAGCTCAACCTTGGCCAGGAAAGAACATTCATATGGCTTCCCAGGGGGCTAACTAAGCTTAGTCTACTTCAACCTCTATGGCCTCTTGACCAATGTGATTAATGGGGTAGGTGACCTGGGGAAAGTATGGTCCCCGTAAGGAACTTCTCCTATTCTCCTCCACTTGGAGAAGAGATTCATACCTTAAGGCACAAGACATGAGTTGGAATAAGTCAGAGAACTCTATATCCTTGAACTTTTCTCTTAACTCAAAATGTAAACCCCCTTATGCCAACTTGACAAACTCTCTCTTTTAAATTGACAAAGCACCGACTACAAGCATTCTTGAAGATGGTCAAGAAATGCTCCACCGACTCACCTGGTTGTTGGTGCATGCGTGCCAAGTCAGCTATGTAACCCTCAGGCTCAAATCTATAAAACTGAGTATGGAAGATTTGTTCCATCTGTTGGCAGGTCTATACATAATTAGATAGTAAGTTGACATATTAGGCAAAAGTTGGTCCAGGCAACAAGGTACCAAAAATTCTTAATTTAAAAAAATCTCTAACATCACTACATTGGATGGTGAAACCTCCAACATGCTCCATAGTATATTGGTCACTCATTCCCATGAAGGTGACAAGGTCATGCACCCTGGAACCTCTTGTGAATGGGTAAAGTTTATCTACCCACTCCGGATAAGACTTGCGACACACAGGTGGCATGGTGGTCCTAACCCCAAACGAAATTTCTTGGTAAGAAGTTCAGCCACCTGCTCCCTTAAGGCATTAGCATCGTGCCCATGCCCTTGATGCCCCCATGGCGGCATCCATGAGTCCATGTCTGAACCATTAAATTGGTGTAGCATAGGTCTAGGGTAAGCATGCAGTGGAATATGATCTCCGCCACTTAAACCACCACCCCTCCCATGTTGGCAAGTGCTACATTTGGTCTTACCATAGGTATGGGGGGAGATTGACCGATACCTTTTCCATGATGCTCGTCAACTGGAATATTAAAGGTGGGAGCATAATTTTTGCCATGTGTTGGCAATTCTCCATTCTCACGTCATTGGAACCCTTCACTTGTGTAGTGGCAGGAAGTGGGAGTTGCATCCTCATATGCTCCATGATTCTACCTTGACAAGGCTGGTGATGATGGCCAAGATGACCCACTGACTAATTACATGGCGTGTAACACCACCACCCTAGGGGTATGATTATGACCTCCCTAGGGGTAGTTATGTAACCTCCATAGGGTTGTGATTATGAACTCACTAGGGGTTGTTCCAACCTACCTAGGGGATTTGATGACGCGGCAACCTCTTAGAGGTACCACTATGAACTCCCTAGGGGTTGTTGTGACCTCCATAGGGGGTGTGGTGATGTGGTAACCTCATAGGGGTTATTCTAATCTCCCTATAGGGTGTGATGATTTGGAAACCTACTAAGGGATGTGATGACATGGAAACTTCCTATGGGGTGTGATGACGTGGAAATCTCCTAGGGTACCACTATGAACTCCATAGGGGTTGTTCTAACCTCCCTAGGGGTTCCACTATGAACTCCCTATGGGTAGTTCCAAGTTCTAACCTGCCTAGGGTTATGATGATGTGGCAACTTCCCTAGGGGTATGATGACGTGTCAACCTCCTTATGGGTATGTTTATAAACTCCCTAGTAGGGCAGTTGACAAACCCAGCTGCTGGCGACCAGCTCGAGGTTCGGTTTGGTAAAAGCTCGTTCGTGACTCGAGTCAATTTTAAACAAGCCAAGCTTGAGCCAGGGTATGTTTGACTCAATAGTCTCGCAATCGGACTCGACCTCGAGCTTGAAGTTCTACTCGAATACTAACTCGAGTATATAGCTCGTTAATAGACTCAATAATGCGACATGTGTTTGGCCTCGAAAACCATATACAATAAATTATAATTAATTTATGATTGTGCTAATGAAAATACAATTGATATTTAAATATTTTAATTGAGAAAAGTAAAAACTTATAAGTTTTATGATATTTTCTTCTTTAACTTGACTCGTCGATATTTTTTTAGTTTACAAGCTTCAAAATTAGTTCAAAATAGATTCATCGACAGTTCTTAATGTTCGAGTTGAGCTCAAGTTTGATTCGTCAAATATAGTTAACAAGCCAAGCTCGAATAGGGTTCAAGCTCCTGACAAACCAAACTTTTATAGCTCGGGTTCGAGCACGCCTAAAACGTACCAAACAAAACTTGAGCACATCAAAGTTTGGCTCGATTCGGTTCGTGAACAGCTCTACTCCCTAGGGGTTGTTCTGCGTCATCTATAATTGAGTCAGGTCATTATTGGCCTCCTTGGTTGTTGTGGGCCCAAAAGGCTGACTATGGGGCCCACCTTAAACTCAAAAGAATTATTATATATGACTTATTGTTAATATAAAGGTCTACAAGTTATAAATTAACCAATGTGGTATCATACCTATTTTTGGTGTAAGCTTTTTTCATAAAATAAAAATCAATTAAGAATGTATCCATAATATGAAAACGACTTAATAAGGAATGGACTAGGGGATAAGACCTGTCTTTGAACTTGGGACAACTCCGGTGAGAATCTACAGCACATTACTCTAGTGGAACCTCTCCTTGCCAACCTTTTGTCTCCGCCCAATATGAAAATATCACCCCAAATTCAAACCAAACCAAATTGAAGCCCACTAACATAAAGCCACTAGGCAATTCCTCAAACCCATTACCCAGTAATGTCACTCTATATTATAGTGATAATCGCACCCGCCTTGACTACCTTTTGGCTCGTTTCGATGATTTCTAACCGGTTTTGAGTTGTTGTGATTGGAAGGGATTTTGTGCTTACATTCTCTCAAGTGGACCATTGCGGTCTATTTGACTTGTTTTCTGGAGTGTTTCTAAGATTTCAGGTATCTCATGGATAGAGGGTGTGATTACGAATTCAACGGTACGAACCAGAGTTTAATCCAAGGTCAGATAAGCGAGTTACAAGCAAAATAAGTTTTTGGGACCGGTTTGAAAGTTGACCAAACCAAGTAGAGTCTTCATATATAAGTCCAAAATCAAGGAGAGAGAAGAGAGACCCCTCATTCCATCTTTCACCATCCTTTTGGGTGAGATTTTTCTCTCAACTTCCCCATCTCCAAGAACCCTAGAATACACAATTGAGGATCCAATTGAAGATCAAGGAGCTAGGAGCATTGGAGTGGAGAATAGAAGATCGAAGAGAAAGCTGAAGCAAGTACATCCCGACTTGACAACTTGGGTTTGGATTGTTTTCACTTTTTCTTCTCTGCTGTTTGGATGATCATATATAGCTAGTTCTTTGTTGTTATTTGGATTGGATGTATGTTCTGCTATGATTATTACCTAGAAGTAAAGGGTTTGACATGTGGTTGCCATGAATGAATGAATGATGTGTTTGGATTATGATATTTTCAACCTAATTTATGCTATGGCTTGAATTAGGTTAAATGAACTCTTTCGTTTGCTTGATTGTGATTGGATTGAGTTAGGTTGTTAATCTAAGATTGAAGTAAGGTGTGTGTGGACCAAGCCACACCCCCAATTCAACAACTTGTGCTAGGATTTCTTTAGTGGCATTTCATCAAATACTTGGCGTGCATTCCAGATATCACTCAATTGAGTGACAAAATTGAGGGATGGGATGCTTATGGTGTCAAATAGTGACTTAGCACCCTTTTCAAGTGCTTGTGAGGTCTCTAAGGTCTTCCAACCACCTAGGCATTTTGTCGAACATCTTGTGTTCATTACTAGACAACTTGATTGACAGTGGACCAAAGCTCAATTGAGCAATCTAGTGATCATAGTTCGCGTGCATGACCATGCCACGAACTCCTACGAGTGTCTATTGGAGATTCATCCTCATATCAGGTGTCTTGTGTGTCCATCCTGACCCTTTAGGTATTTTGAGCTAGAACCAGCTCCTTTTTAAGTAGCATCGTTCCTCTTTGAGTCACTCTTGTATGTTTCTAGTTAGCTTAGGTTACTTTGTTTCTTTTCTTCACATCTTAGGTATAGTTTAGTGATAGTTTATTTCCCTTTTTTGAGGAACTAGACCATAACACCTAGGCTGAGTAAATTCTAACGAAGGGACTTCGAGTCCAAAACAACTCTGATACTTCTCAGGATTCATATGGTGTTCTTTCTCTCAGGAGCTCGATCAGCCAGTAAGGAGTTGTAAGTTCCATGATCCCCGATGAAAGATGAATCACATACCTACCGAAGTAATCGATGGAACCTCAATAGTATAAAATGCCATCTCCCAAACGACTCAAAGCCCCCAACATGTACGAAAGCATAAGCTCAAGATTAAGCTCATTGGGTTAGAGGAGCATGTCGGTGTTGTGGAAACACGTCATCGACATCAGCCTTGAGAGTAAAGAGGGTGAAGGGGAATCTTATTCCATCTTAGATTGTGACATTCTGCATTAAGATATCGGCCATCATGTTGTTGAACTAATCGTCACGAAGCCTGGAGATGGCGATTGCGACTTTCTTGGGCGCACCACCTAAAGTTTGGAGGAAACTGAAAGCCTAGTGACGTAAGGGTTTTCAAGCCCAAACAGTCAAATGATTCTGAGATACCTCAGAGTCGAATTCTCCCGGGTCACTTGGCCTTCACTACTCAGCTTTGGTTCGCTGGTTAGTCGATCACAGTTTTCAACCAGTTTTATCCTAAACTATAAAACGAAAACGAAACAACTACTAGAGGAAACAGAAACTAGGAATGCAATTATATCACTCAACGGTTATAGATCAAATTAAGATGAGAACGGCTTGCGGGGAAAGGCCTTGTTCGGGTTTTGGATCATCCTAAGAACTATGGGAAATTGTTCAGCAGCAGAATAAACAGGAACATGAATAATGATATATTTCGGGTCTCAACATCCTAAAACCACTTGCAACACCCACAATTATCCGCTCAAACGGGCAATCGAGATAACAAGATAACAAGACACATCATTAAACAACATGAATCCACAATCTTATCACTACTCACAAGAACAATTTCACAAATCCAGAGAAATTCACAAAACCCAAACAAGAAGAAAACCTATTTTTCCATGGAAGATGTAGAGAAAGCTTCGAACCGCCAATCCATCGAAATAGAAGGTTAATCCTCCGTTAGGCTTCGATTCCTTGACTATCCGGCTTCAAATCTTCATTCCCATGGTGTTCCTAGGCTCCCAAGCACTTTCCCCTTCGTCAATTTTGTGTTTAGTTCGTCATTTTCTTCTCCTCCCCCTCTGAAATCGCGTTTGGGGGTAGAAATAATGTTGCTGCCTAGACTAGGCATCACGGCCGTGACAGGTTACCCATCACGGCCGTGACACGTCATTGACTGGTCAACAGCAGCCTTGATCGACTTCCTTCGACCATAATTTCTTCATTCGGACTCCAATTTCGCTCCGGAAGGTACCATCGGCTTCGTATTCGAACCCTCTATCCAACGGATACCTGCAATCAAGGAAAAGACTCCAAGAAACAAGTGAAACGAACCGAAATGGTCCGTTCGAGAGGAAACGAGCACGAAATGCACTAATGTACAAACCAACACTTATAACCATGAAATATCATCAAAACCGGAGCAAAAACTAGTCAAAATAGAGTCAACATGGCTACCAATAATCAGGCTATCAAATCCCCCCACACTTGAACATTGCTTGTCCTCAAGCAAATCTACTAATCACACTCAAAAAGAACTCCAATCATGATGAAAGGAAATACATAGCCTAGCATTTCAAGCCTACTTCACGATGCCAAAATTGCAAGTCGATCACCAAACCACTCAATTATGTGCAAGACACCGAATCCCTTATAAAAGTTCACACCAAACTCAAACATATAGAGATTATGACTAAACACCTATACAAGCGAATATACAAGAGTTTCTCCATTGCATTTATGTCTTGTGGTGCTAGCGAAAGAAATGGACGGACGGACGGTCCTGACTGGGTATTTTTCCCATCCTGAGGGAGGGGGTGCCTAATCATAACACTACTTATCAACAAAAGTACTAGCACCCCCCTCTTCTTTTATTATGCTTTTCTTCCTTTCATATTGTTTTTCAACTAACTCTTCTTTTTTTTTTTTTTTCACTTTTTTTAGAGAGAATTATTACAACCATGGCCGGACTCGGGAGTAACCAGTCTCCGTCCCACGCCCCAAACTTCATAAAGGTTGAGAAGAAGGCGGACCTCAAGGGTCGCCACACGTGTTTAGGTTGTAAACAAACTCAAATGCATTTTTATTCAAGCATCCTCATTCGGATTCGTCCCGTCCATTTTGACTTCATAACACCACAAACAAGCTTGACAAGGAGAATCTATCATACATATCAAACAAGTATAGGCGAAAACTCATAACTTCCATATGCACAAGTTCGAAGCAAACTAATTTCAGAAAAACGGGAGGTGGTCCACAAATGATCTACTTAGCAACCTATTCATCCTCAAGTAGTATGAAAATACTAAGAATGCATCCAAAGACATCCACAGATTCAAATTCGAGAGGGAGTTTCGAAAAGCGAGAGTAAGCCACAATGTACATCAATCCAAAGAAGAAGGAAAAATGAACTAGCACCCTAAACATCCAACAATAACAAGCATGATACACTTTCACAATCCCCCCACACTTAAACATCACATTGTCCTCAATGGGACCAAAATATAGTAGAGTAGGAGAAAGTGTACCGTCAATAACAAGCACAAAGGATGAAGGGTGAAACAACCCACGAAGATGATCCAAAATAGAATAATCCAAGTCGATGATCAGAGAAATGTCGGGAAACCTGAAACAAACATAAGAAAAGAAGAAAAGAGCATAGTACGGACATCACCTACCATAAGCATAAGTACTTAACTAGGTGAAAACAAATCCGCAACATCATAATAGAGGATAGTTCAAAGTTCAAAGTTCAAAGTTCAAATAAAAGAGAAATAAACACAAAGATCAAACACTAAATGTCTTGAAAAGCCACACTAGAGTCACTCGAATGGTGGTAGCCCGGGTGGGGGAGATCCACCATGCCTCTCATAATCTCGACGCTGCAACCAGTAGACTCGGGAAGTGAGATCAGCCATCGCAGCTCGAGTCTCTGCCTGAAACTGTGTCTGCTGATCCGTGAGACGGCGCACTGCATCTGGAAGAGAGAAGTCCTCATCCGGATGTGGTGGAGAAACAGGTGCATCCATGGCATCCAACTCCGCCTCCTCATCCACATCATGTCCTGGAATGTGGGCATCAGCAGTCACCTCGTAGGCCCTACCACCTAAACCACGCACCGCACGAAGCAGCTTCATGCGGACAAGCAAAGAAGAATCCATCATCATCGGCGGGTAGGTCGGGACATCTCTAAACCGGTCGAGTAACCCCAAGTGTCTGGCCACCCGAGCGATGTAAGCACCGCCAAGAAGAGCTGAGGAAGACGGAGCGCACATGAGCTGCAAGTGATGAGCCACTAGATAGCCCAAATGTGCCGGTGTACCGTCGACCATCGTCCGAATCAGGAACAAGTCTCGAGCTAGGATATGACCAAGACTCTCATGACGAGCAGTGATAGTCCTAGCCAACCCTCCCTGAAGGAATCTGTGAAGAGGGTTCCTGAAAAGTGTCGCCTTAAGCCTCCCAGCAGCAAATGGTATAGCATCTCTCCGCACTCGAGGCCAGAATGAGGCATTGGCGGCGGTCAAAGTATCATCACCTCGATAGATCAAACCGCCGAAACCAAGCCTCCACGGTGTACGTCTCGTCATAAAAACCACAAGCGACGACAAACCGATCGAAAGAGAAGTGCCGAGGCTCTCCGCCATGCGGAAGGCGATAGGCGACGTATCATCCCCCGTCACCGAAGATCCACCACCAGAGTGGAGAAGAACTCCTGTGCGAGAACCTCGCGACTAGGCTCATCAATAGAAAGAGCTCGGTCAAGGCGACCCTGCTGCAGCAGCTGACGCATCTGAAAAGTCCAGCGAATAAGAGGAGTAGCATCAATAGATGCCCAATCAAACAGTCCCGTGGCTACAATCCTCTTCCCCCTGACAATCTGACAGCGACTCCGGAAGATAGGATTGTCAAAAGTCAAGAAGGCCTGCGGCGCCGGCCGTAACCTCCTGGATATGCTGCTCCCTAGCCTGCTGCATAGCAACTGCAGTACGAGCTGTCCTCTCATCATCATCAGAAACATGTCTCTTCCTCCTTGATCGTCCCCGTGATTGAGAAGAGCCCTCACCTGACATCTGCAAAATCAAGCCATCCAAACGCAATCCAAAGCCCCAAACAATCACAATCCAATAATATATTGCACAACGCTTCCCAATCCATTAAACTCTTGAACAAGTTTAATCAATCCCAACTGACAAAAAGAAATAGATCATTTGCTCGACATAGACTACTTTGCAGGAATAGCATAACACAAGTAGAGCAAATGAACCTAAATAAGCACAAGTCAAGGGAGATAGAAAGCTCAAACGATAACTCAAAAAATGACTAGAATGGCTAGTTATTCAAAGTGAGAACAAACCAATATCCTAGCAGAAGTGAAGTTCAATGAAATCACAATTCACAATGAATACCGATTATCATACCAAAAGTATAACGAAACAGAAACATCAATAATGAACTCAAAATGGACAAAATAGACAAGTTTGAAACTTGATCAATTTTGTCAAAATTCAAGGACAAGTCATATCAATGATTCTGATCAAACAGCAAGTAGCATTGGCACAAAAAGATGCATGTAGTCACAATGAGTACCAAGAAGTCAGCAGCCACTTTCAAAATTTCAGATTCTCAAAATTGACAAAACATCAAAATTTTATCGATTTTGGCGAAATCACCATTCAAAGCAAAAGTTTGACTTCGAGCAAACAAGAAGCATCACACGTATACAACGATGGCAATTAGTCACATGAAACACCTGGACATCATTAACAACTTCAAATTTCAGATTCTCCAAAATTGAGTAAACCCGAAAATTCCACCATTTTGAAGAACATGAAAAATCAAGCGAACGACACGTTCTGATCATGCAAGAAGCATCCTAGGCAATCATAGACAGTATTCCAATCATAATGCTCACATCAATTGCAACTCAATCGGTACAAATTCTGAAAATCAAAATTTCGACCTAAAAATCGAAAAACTCACCTAGAATTGGGAAATTTCGAAATTGCGAGGTTGGAGGACGAAATTAGAAGCTCCCTTGGGTTGAGGAAGACTCCGGAGAAGCTTTAGAAGGCCGGAGAAGGTCCAGCGATCGGAGTTGGTGTGAAGTTGAAGGTTTTGGGTATTCGGATTGTTTTTGGTTGGTTGGGGATGTTTGGGAGTTTATGGGAGTTTTGGCGGATGTTGGGAGGTCGAGAAGGAGTAGAGAAGGAGAAGAAGGGCGGCCGACGCCGGCAGAGGAGTTCCGGCGCCGGTGAGATAGGAGGAGGGTGGTAGAGAGGAAGAGAAGGAGGAATCGGCGGTGGTGGGGATGTGTTGTTTGTGGTTTCTGTTTCTGGGAAGGGGGAGAAGCAGCAGGATACGAAGGCGTCACGGCCGTGACAGGTAATATATCACGGTCGTGATTAGTTTTAAAACTCCCAATCCCGTGCTGATTTTTAATTGAAACGGTGAGTTTTGAAAAGATGCATCACGGCCGTGACAGGTTATGTGTCACGGCCGTGACAAGCTTTCAGACAGCAAAAATCACAGCAACTTTCCAGAACATATGCAAAACATTATTCATCCAACTAAACACCAAACAATCACCAAATTCACTCAAATCATGACCGACAATACCCCAAATTGTCATGACATACCAACCACAATAAAATTTGACACTCAAGACATCTAGAGAACGATCATGCACAAGAATTAAAAGAAAGGGATAGAAACTCGGGTTGCCTCCCGGAAGCGCTTAGTTAACGTCATTAGCTTGACGTGGTGAAGTGGAGGTCGATTAGCAATCACCATCCCATCCAAGAAGCTCCTTGTAGTTCATATCATCGTTGATCTTTGAGTAGATGCGGTTAGGAAAAGTAACTTGAATGTTTCCCCATTGCGGATGAGTAAACTCAACACAACCGTTAGGAGTGGTATCAATCTTCATCAAAGGACTAAATAGGGGCGCATCTCCTTGCTCTTAACTTGCTCAACCATCATCAATTCTCTGCGGCGCCTCTTTCTTTTCCTTCTACTTAGGCGCTTTCTTTTGGTTGATTTAGTAGTAGGTTCGGAGAATTCCGTTGATGTTTCATTTGAAGTGGTTGGTTCTTCTAAGATCATAGACTCTTTGGGTGCATCATAAGCATCTATGACCAAGGGAGTGATGCTAGCATTGTGAACTCCACATAGCTCCTCATCCTCTATACTTCCGAAAAAGTCAGATGGAATGTCAACATCTTCGACCAAAAGAGGAGGACTAGGAATCGTACCCTTTCTTAACTTAGCCATATAAGCATTCCCCTCTTCTTCATCGGAGAAGTAGAACGGAAATTCTTCAATGTCGCCCTGTCTTAGCCTAGCCAAAAAAGCCTTCTCATCTTTAGACTCCTCTTCGATCGCACCAACATCTTCAATTGGTCCCGCCACTTTAATTCTTTCTCCAATGCCCGTATGCCAAACTTGAGTCTTGTGTTCCAATTCAAAGAAAGCAACTTGGAGATTTTCTATTTGACTTGCCAAGCGATCAATCTTGTCCTCTTGCTTTACCAATCTAGCCCCAAGTTGTCTTGTAAAATCACTTAACAACTTCTCAACACTTGTTGTTTCCATGATAGGGCGTGAAGAGCTAGTTTCTTGTTGAGATGCTCGGTGACTATTTTTTTCTTCTTTGAGTTGGAAAGCAATGAAATTGACGGACTCTTGAAGCTCTCCCAAAGATGCTTCAATCCTTGCATTGTGAGCTGCTTGAATAGCTATATCGGCACGATAGCGAGCTTCAATGTCTTGGATTAGCTTGACAATATCTTCATTGGAAGTGGAGGGACCGTAATTCCTATTTATCGAGTCATGGAGTTGAGAATCGCCATGAAATCCAGATTGGTCTTGCCAATTTGAATAACCTTGATCATTTGAGCCCCTATTAGTGAAATCCCCATAACCACAATCATACTCATTCTTATATCCATAATGAACCGATGGGAAGCCTTGATTAGGAGAGTCAAACTGCATCTGTGCATGGTTATCCATACTTCGTCCTGCAAACAAAGCTGAACTATCCAAAACAACAAATACAGGGGTGAAACAGAAAAATAAAGACTAAGCGAGCAATCCTACACCTTTCGTGAAGTCAAGTATCTTCCCCGGCAACGGCGCCAAATTGACGTAAGGGTTTTCAAGCCCAAACAGTCAAATGATTCTGAGATACCTCAGAGTCGAATTCTCCCGGGTCACTTGGCCTTCACTACTCAGCTTTGGTTCGCTGGTTAGTCGATCACAGTTTTCAACCAGTTTTATCCTAAACTATAAAACGAAAACGAAACAACTACTAGAGGAAACAGGAAACTAGGAATGCAATTATATCACTCAACGGTTATAGATCAAATTAAGATGAGAACGACTGCGGTGAAAGGCCTTGTTCGGGTTTTGGATCATCCTAAGAACTATGGGAAATTGTTCAGCAGCAGAATAAACAGGAACATGAATAATGATATATTTCGGGTCTCAACATCCTAAAACCACTTGCAACACCCACAATTATCCGCTCAAACGGGCAATCGAGATAACAAGATAACAAGACACATCATTAAACAACATGAATCCACAATCTTATCACTACTCACAAGAACAATTTCACAAATCCAGAGAAATTCACTAAACCCAAACAAGAAGAAAACCTATTTTTCCATGGAAGATGTAGAGAAAGCTTCGAACCGCCAATCCATCGAAATAGAAGGTTAATCCTCCGTTAGGCTTCGATTCCTCGACTATCCGGCTTCAAATCTTCATTCCCATGGTGTTCCTAGGCTCCCAAGCACTTTCCCCTTCGTCAATTTTGTGTTTAGTTCGTCATTTTCTTCTCCTCCCCCTCTGAAATCGCGTCTGGGGGTAGAAATAATGTTGCTGCCTAGACTAGGCATCACGGCCGTGACAGGTTACCCATCACGGCCGTGACACGTCATTGACTGGTCAACAGCAGCCTTGATCGACTTCCTTTGACCATAATTTCTTTATTCGGACTCCAATTTCGCTCCGGAAGGTACCATCGGCTTCGTATTCGAACCCTCTATCCAACGGATACCTGCAATCAAGGAAAAGACTCCAAGAAACAAGTGAAACGAACCGAAATGGTCCGTTCGAGAGGAAACGAGCACGAAATGCACTAATGTACAAACCAACACTTATAACCATGAAATATCATCAAAACCGGAGCAAAAACTAGTCAAAATAGAGTCAACATGGCTACCAATAATCAGGCTATCACCTAGCGAGGGAGACAGCCGAGACGATGGAGGAAAGTGGATCAGTATCTCGTCGAAGCCAACGATAAAGGAGGGGAAGAATAGAAGCGAGTTTGCAGAGGAGAGTATGGAATGACAGGAGAGAGATAAAGACATAAGAGAAACTGAAAAAAAAGGGTTACCATCGTTGGACTGCAAAGGAAATCACATATGGAGAGGAAAAAATAGCATCAAATATGGAATGAATCAGAGAATTAGTTATACGGTAACCGAATGGGTAACTGTTTAGTGGCCAAATCACTGTTCCTAACCTACAGTAGTACACCTTTGGTTGGGCCCTAACTTTTTAAGTCATAAGGTGACTACTACTTGGGCAAGTAAGGAGGCTACAGCTATGGACCAATTTGGGCTCTTTCGCTAGCTAATTTAATCCAAATGACCAAAATCCTTTTTCAGTGCAACCAAGCCCTGCGTGTGCTCTTTCTAACTTAACACACCCGTCCATAGACACCTAATTCGGCCCTTAATCTGTTCCTACCTCGGCCAGATAATTTTGTAGCTGGAAAGAAAGGCAAGAGGGGGACAAGTTCAACTTGATAGCATGGCCAGTGCATGTAGACTGAACCACATTGCTACTCGGTCAGATTGATAGCTGACCCACTTGTTTTTAGATTCGCAGGTGCATACGTGGATAGAAGAGGAACAATGAGGTCGGAGAAACTTCTACCCTAAGTACCATTAGATAAAAGCTCCACTTTGAACTGTGTTATTCGTTCAAAAGTTTGTTTTAGAGTTCGTTTGTGCGGTGAATTCGTAAAAAGAAAATTTAAATAGCTAAAAAGTTCAAATAATTAGAGAATATGAGAGTTATATTATTTTTAAAAATAAAATTCATATTATATGTATTGACAATTCATATAACTAGTTAGAAATACTTTATGCATGTATTTATTGACGATTACAGTTAGTTATGGAAGGTGGTTGGTGGAACCTTTCTGAAGCTTCGTTGGAAGTGGTGTTCGGTGAGGAAAATTTTGACCAAAGTAATAATTAAAGGTGAACTTTCTAGTCGAAATATGCACATGATATAAATACCACATGATGGAATATTATTAACTAATTGTTTTAATAATAATTAATAATAAATTAATACCTAAATATGATAAAAAATTACAATTAAATCACCCAAATTTATTCTTGCTTTGTTTCTATTATATTTTTATGGAAACTGTGTGATAAGAAGATTAAAAAGCACTGTATCATCGATAAGAGTTTTCCTTGAAATACTTCACTGGTCATAGACAGGACCAGTAGCTAAACACACATTTTCAAATCCACTGGAACTCAACATAGAATAAACGACCTGCTACAATCCATTTATACCGTCCGTTCTGGGGAATATGAAGATTGAAACGGTCTAAAATATAAAATTCCATAATCCACCATCCGACGCTTTGACTTTCGAGTTGAATCAAATAACTCTGCTATATTTTATTCACCTCTCCGCATATATGCAGTAAGTTTGTTAAACATAGAAACCCAATCAAAGCAATTAAGCAACCAAGCTATCGATAATGTCTGACAACATTCCTCCTACCAGAGTTGTCAAACAAGTTCTGGGCAGAATCTCCCCCTGGGAGCTTCGCAGGCTGAGATGCGTGATGCGTCTGCAAAGAATGGCGCTACATAATAGACGACCCCGATTTCATTCAACGCCAACTTCAACGCTTTACCTCACTGTTCCGTCCACGTAAGTTCTAACCCCAACTTTTACCTGTTCCAGCCTTTCACTGTCGGTCCCTGCCCAGCTGGACCATTGATTTTCCCTGACGAGTACTCCTCCGTCGATTCTTCTTCATTTGGTCGATCCACGATTGGCATGGGTTCTTGCAACGGCTTGCTCTGCATAGCCGTTTTTGAGAGCAATCTATTCATTTTCAATCTGGCTTTCCCAGAGGAGAGGCATCGGCTATGTTAGTTGAGTGATGAAGGTCCATCCATTACTCCAACATCTGTTCCAAGATGTGGACAGTACTACATTTTATGAAAAACGTAATTAATTGGGCTGGTTATGGATTCGGTTACGATGAGATAGCTCAGGATTACAAGGTCGTTGTATTGCTGACTGTATTTTCCGGATTTGTTGACGTGGTGGAGTCCTACATTTTAACGTATGGCTTTAGGGCCAATTCACATGCTGTTTGTTACGCTGATAATTTCTTGTGTCCCGTTAGACATCAGAAAATGGGCGTACTTGTTCGCGGCGTTCTGCATTGGATTGCTGAGCTGACAACTGTGCTTATTTCGTATGATCTTGGCTGCGACGAGCATCATGAATTTGAGCAGCCTAAATACTCAGAAGTCGATCAATCTGTTAAGACGGTTGGGGTTTGGGGAGTTGCCTATCCGTTTGTGCTAGCTATGAAGGAAATTGTGATATTTGGGTAATGAAAGAATATGGGAAGGAAGAATCTTGGTGCAGGCTGTATTCGGTGGCGAATCCTCTAATCGACGGTGTTCTGGTAGTTTTTTGCTTGGGGAGTTTGGGTGGTCAGATTCTATTGTTGGAAGATTCCAGAAAGTTTATATGGTTTGATCCGAGTAATGGTGGAAGGGTTGAGGTTGTCAATGTAGGGTGTTTAAGACTGGTTGAAGCAGTATTGTGCTTGGAGAGTCCAGTCAAAGTATTATCGGCTGATGAGGATGACAAGGTCGAACTGATCCAGTGGTGAACTGCCCGACTTCATTTTGAATTGTGTGATGGAATCGGTACTGATGATGAGAGTTCGTTTTGGAAGCTTTACTCTGAGAGGCTGCATTTAGTGGAGTGAAGTTAGGAGGGAATTTTGAAGCCACATACGCTCGTCGGTACCCCCTGACATCTCTGATGGATGCCTTAACGACGCCATCGCCCGAGAAACCGCCGGAAGAAAGTCGGTCCCCTTCTTTCAGGGATACCCTTATGTGCCATGAGGAGGGTCAACATCGCGTTTCATCGGAATTCAGCATGGATTCTAAAACGCAAGCACATGTTGAATCGTCGTTTTTAGATGGTGGTCCCATGCGTAGATACGTTTAAGGTCAAGGAAGCCTGGAGATCAAAGTGGCATAACGCTACAGACAGTATGTAGGTTATTTCCACTTGGTTAACCGCCTCACGACGTTATGGAAACAAGCCAGGATATGGACTTGGTCGATATAGGCCATGGCTTTTATGTTGCCAAGTTTGATGACCAAGAGGACGCTATTAAGGTTCTATCCAATGGCCCTTACTCAGTTGCAGGCAGTTATGTGATGTTGAGACAATGGTCTCCGTAGTTTTTCGAGCAAAAGCCTCTTTAGATACGCTCATCATGTGGATCAGGATTTCAGGACTACCTTTGGAGTATTATAACGATGAAGGGATTTACGCAATTGCAAAGGAGGTGTGTGTGGAAATCAACTTGAGCAAATCACTCATACCGGAGATTGGTGTTGATGATGAATGGCTAAAATTTGAATATCAAGGAATTCCTAAAATATGTCGCCTGTGCTATCACGCCGGTCACGAAACTGATGACTGCATTTTGGCCCCGAAAGAGATCATGGACGAGAACACGATGACGATCCCAGAGGGGGAAACTGAACCTGGTGAGGAAACATATTGGATGGTTGTGAAGCCTAAGGTGTTCCAGAAGAACAAGAGGGGTCGAAAACCCGGCAACCAACGCCGGGAAGAAAAGAATGCTCTGGTTTCCAATGCTGGTAAAACACAACACCTACACGATGACCAGCGGGGAGTTATACCCCCAGTTGAAACCGTGCCCCAGAATGAGGTTTTCGTGAAGGCAGTTGCTGTTCCACCAACGTAATCTCAATCGGTAAAAGCCTCTGAGGATTTACGTGATAAGATGGAAGAGAGTGGGAATATCCTTTTGGATTCTGTCCCTTCCTAGTGCGAACCACACCATTGAATCAGTGGATATAGAAGAACGAGAGCTCCCAGAGACTGGGTCGACGGAACATGAGCCTACGCCTACGCCATCGGTGGAGTTGCCTAAGAAATCATTTGTTGTTAGTGGTGTGGCGCCAGGAGGGACATCTAAGCAGGAGTTGGTGGCTTCCGTTCCCCCAGAATGGAGTGTGGTGACTGCCAAACTACCTAGTTTGAGTAATTCTAGGCCACAACCTAGCAGACCGGCAGGGGAAAGGTAGCAGGAGTGTCCCTAGTAAAATTGCTAACAGTAAAGTGAATAATAGTGCAGCTAAAACTCTGCCAACCTCGAAGGGGAAGGGAGGTGGACAGGAGAAACCTTATGATAGTCCCGAGAGCAGGCGGCTACACATGTGTAGTAGGAGCCCACCGTGTAGTCGCCGCCTCTAGGGCGCGGCACGGTTCCCGTTTTCATCGCTGCTTTTATGATGAATATCCTTTCCTGGAATGTTCGGGGGCCGGGAGTAAGGCATTTGATTGTGCTGTTAGACAAGTGAAGACATCAGTCTTGCCAATCTGATGGAAACCAAAGTTCAACCGGAACGGGCAAAGGAAATTGTTAACAGCTTGCCTTTTTCGAAGTGTTTTATGGTCGATTCAGTAGGTCGAGCGGGTGGAATCTGGATCCTGTGGAATGAAACTAATTTTACGGCGACGCTTCTCACCCATAATTCTCAGGCTGTGCATATCCTTATCTCTTGTCCTAGAAAGGGTGATTGGATCTAAACAGCTTGTTATGCTAGCCCTTATATAGCTTCGAGGGATGTTCTTTGGCAAAAAATTACTCAATTCTCACAGTCCAACAATGTCCATTTGGACTTCTTCAAGAACGTCTCGATAGGAGACTGGAGAACGTCGATTGGAGGATTCTCTACCCTGAGGCAGTTTTATATCACACGCCGAGAACTTTTTTCGATCACCGCCCAATTGTACTTCATCTTGCGGGTTTAGCCCAAATTCCCCGTCTTAAGCCATTTCGCTTTGAAGCTATGTGGCTGCTCGATTCCAATTACTCACTTTTCAAAAAAGAAAATAATATATATTATGGATAGCTCAGAAAAATCAAAATAGCAAACACAAAATAAAACTAAATATCTACCTATTTTGTTATTTCGGTTTCTATACAAGTTGAAAAATACCCAAAAACCTTTCTCGTCACAAATAAAATATTAATCTATCTTCCTTTGTTCACCTTCCTCCTCGATAAACACTAAAAAACATATTTACAAATAAGGAATAAAAAGGTGTTGTCTGTTAAGAAACTAAAAGGAAGAAGAACAAGAATATTGGAGGAGAAGAGTATTCTTATTGATCTATAAAGATGGTACAAGAGAGCACTATTTATAGGCTCTAGAATTCATAACCTATACATCACTAGTATAACTACACTTAAATAAGATATTTATTCTCATGTTCAATGTATAGGAGTTACAAAGGTAGGAGTTACAAATGGGCATTCATACACATAATTATAATATTCATAACACTCCCCCTTGAATGACCATTGGTTAAAAATATTGATTATTCTTCGAATACGCTTTTGATACCGCCTCATTAAAAACCTTACCAGGAAAACCCAGTGGGAAAAATCATGGTTAAGGGAAAAAGAGTGCAGTACGTATCGACTCCCCCTGATGATGATATCGGTTGAGATCCTTCATATCGACTCCCCTGATGACGATATCAACTCTCGCTCGTCATTACATTAGTTGAGAACATTATGTCACCAAACTCCAAACTTTTGGTCTAGCTTCCCAACAGTTGATGGAGAGAGAGCTTTGGTGAATAAATCAGCCAAGTTATCACTTAGATGCACTTAGTTGACAAATATTTCAACTTATTGGAGTTTGTGTATAAAATGTATGTGTCACGTGATCAATGGTCATCCATAATTCGCATGAAACTTCCTCTTGGATGATCATTAGATGAGAATATACCTCATTAACCTTATAATGAAAACCCGATGGGATAAAAACCGAGTGAAGGAAAAAGTGTACATAATCATCACATTACTTTTCACCATTTTCTTGGAATTCATGTTGATCAATGTATTTTATGCATGATCTATAGGATGGTGATATGGTTTGATTAGTTTGTTTCACAAACCATCAAATAGTGTTCATGACTATATGAAGATGGATTACACTCGATATAGAGTCACATATAGTAATCTTTACCACCAATATGACACTTATGTCCATGATATATCTATATAACTTCTTATTGGATATAATTAGTATATCATTGATGATATACAAAAACCATGTTCGAGAGAAATACACAGTTGGCAAGTTAGTGGTAATGTTCCACATCTTTCATCTCGAACTCTATAGCTAATCAATAGTTGATTGCTTTGAGAAACTCTTTACGAGCTCAATAAAGTGTATGTCATCTATGTAACAAAGATGATCACATCCAATTATGTCAAAATAAAAGAAACACATTTTAAAATATAAAATTAAATTAAGAAAATTTTGGTAAGAATTTTGAAACCATAAAATATGACAAAGATGATTTTTCAAAAAATCAACTTGAAATGAAGAAGAAATTATATGCATAAAGAAATGTATAACATGCTAAATGTACCATGTCTCTCAATCTTTCAATTCATATGACGTCAATTGGATATAATTGAATATTGTTCACGCGAACTTGAATTGTTTGCTTATAGCAAAATAAATCCTCGAAGGAATTTCATATACACATGTGTATTCTAATTATGCAAACCATACATATAGGTTGCAAGGACATCCATTAGGGGTAAACTCTTTCCCTTTACAACTTGCCAGACTAATCGAGTAATAAAAAGTAGTTGCATCCACCAAATGAGAATATATTGTCTCATAATCAAAATATTATAGGTTTGTTGTACAAAACCTTTCTAAAATGAGATGTTTCATAATTTCTCATACTCATACTTTACATCTCAATGTATAAAGACTTGATATTTTAAAACTTTCCATTTCTCTTGGAAATTTGAATTTGCCTTAAATTGAAATATTTCAGCCAATCATTTCTTTCTTTGCATGCATTTTGGCTAATGATTCTCATTTTTAACTATCATATTTAGCGTTGCACTATACACAAAAATTTCGTCGATGTTGACTTCATTGGGGTTCCAATATTTTCCATCCAAGATATAGATAATTGAGATATATATTCATATCTTTCAGGTACCTGAGACTCTTCTTGAGTACATTATTTGTTTCTCTTGGTGGCTTGTTTAAATAATTTTAACCCTAATTTGACCATTTGGATATAAAGCTCCATTTCACTTTTGAGGAATTTTTTTTTTTGCTTTGGAACCGTGTGGTCTATCATGTTTTATACGGGTTTTAGACTCAGTTGCGATGTCATATTGCCCAATGTCAACATCATTTTCACTGGAGCATTGCGAGTTGGCACATGAGAGTTTTACTTTGTTTGGGTCAGTAAAGTGTCTGGCAAATGCTGAATTATATACTTTTAAACTTCAAGCTCAAATTGCTTAGTGCGAGGATCAAAATAATATGATCATTCATCTAATCTCTTGGCCAACTTTTATTTTCTCCCCCTAATGTTGGGGAGTTAAAATATAAACCTCCAAACCAGTCATCAAAATACTTCAAACAATAACTTGATATTTTACCATTGATGAACTCGTAATCACAATAATTTCTCAATCTTCATTGAGAACCCATCTTAATAAATGGTTGTGGAGCAATTCAGATGTGTATATCACATCCATATATCCATAGATGGGAAGTATAAGATTTTGACCCAAGAAACTAAAAGGAAGAAAAACAAGAATATGGGAGGAGAAGAGTATTTTTATTGATCTATAAAGATGGTACAAGAGAGCACTATTTATAGGCTCTAGAATTCATAACCTACACTTAAATAGGATATTCATTCTCATGTTCAATGTATAGGAGTTACAAAGGTAAGAATTACAAATGGGCATTCATACACATAATTATAATATTCATAACATTATCACCATAGTAAATCCAGACTAATTAGTAACCATTTTGACGCAGAATATTTTTTGGTTGGATATATATATATAATTGATGGAAGTGAGTGAGGAACGAGTCGTAGCAATAAAACTAGCAGGCATTTGGCTGTATGGCTGTAACGTAACAACTGATCACCATAATGTATATTAAATGCATCTCTCTAAACGATAGTGGATCATTAACTCGTAGACCTTGCTCAATAAACTTGGAAAGAGACAGATGCAACACGTTTACATATCATATGTTGTACCCCAGCGCATATGTTGCTTATAAATAAAGCACACAAGTCATAGACTCTTTCAACTCTCCTTCTTTACTGTCCGGCCATAAAAAACCGTCCAGCTTCTATCTGTCCAACCGCGTGCAGCCGCGCGGCACCCTCAGTACCTCTACATTTCAACGTCAGCTTCTCACTCAGATACTAAATAGTATAGCATTTATTTTTTTACACGATTAAATTTGAAAATTACATAACGAATTAAGTTGAAATTTAAATTACAGAAATGACAATTACAAGATTTACAGAACACCGCATACCGTAGGACGACACACATCTTACTGTGCGTGGCGCAGTGTACATTTCAACAATTGCATTATTTCATTTCTTCCACCAAATCAGTTTTTTTGCTTTTAACTCCCAAATTTTTGTTTAATTGTAATTTAATAACTCAATTAGTTTATAAAGTGCGGTTAACTGAAACTTCAGAAAATTAGGTTAACGTCAATTGGTTACAAAATTGGTTAAAATGCACTAAACCAGTTAAAATTTGAACTCAATCCGTATCTGAGTTTAACTCGGGTTAACCGTAACAAATTTTAAATTGAACGATTACGGATATTAAGTTTACGTTACACTTATATAATAACGACATAACACGAGGCAAATTAAATCATTGAATTATTCAATAACCCATTTTAGAAATCTTCCACGACTCTAAATATGATTTCCTAACTATCTAAAAATTATACCGGATGAAGGTGCAGTAGTTAGTAAAACGTGTGTAAGGATGAATAATGGAGATTTGTTCTTGCATGGCCATGCATGCAGGCAGCCTAGTTTTGTAATCCTTGATACCTTAGTAAAAGAAATGTAATAGTCGAATATGAGCCAAATTATTATAGATGTATCACAGAATGCTACGATAATAATCACATGAATCACAATTGACAATACCGGACATGAAAACTTCTATATGGGTACTCAACAGTCAAAGCACACGTTCACTATCAGGATTCAACGATTGTCTCTTATAAGCACAATTCATAGATTTCTTTTATCAAAACCACAATTCATAGTTATCCATATTCTAAATTCTAAATTCTAAATATTATATATATAAATAGTATTGACTTGTTGTTCACGAATGGAGCGAAATTGAACTTTAATGTGTTCAAGTTTTGTTGGTTACCTTTTAAGCGAGTTCGAGTTTTAGAAAATTTTAATTCGCATCAGAGTTTAATGCTATTTAAATCTGACTTGTTAATTAATTTTAATGAGGAAAAATCAAGCTCAACTCTAATTTTTCATATTAAAACTCATATACGAGTCAAAGTTAAAAAAAACAAGTTATACTAAAATTTACAAGTTTTTTGTTTTTTCAATTAAAATAATCAATTTAAGCAATGTACCACTTGCATTTTTATTTTCACAATACCCAATTACATGTGATTATTGTATATAATATATGAAGCAAACACACATTGCATTATTGAGTTTTTTAAGGAGTCATATACTTAAGCTAGTATTCGAGTTGGCTCTTGAATTCAAACTGGAACTAACTTGCGGGCAATGAAATCAAATAAATCATGACTCAACATTAGCACATTTAAAATCGAATCAAGAACTAACCTTTTTTCGAGCAGAGCGCTACTGCGCTACTCTTAAGCGACTACAGTGGTTAACAGGTTTCTTACTTTAACCAATGTTAAGAATACCGCATTGGACCGGCATGTCCGCTTGTGAACCGCCTAGTTTGCCAATACCAAGTCGTCGGTTGATGAAATGGTCAGAACCGGATGTTGACCCTAGTTGACCGAGACATTCGGTCGGTTCAACCGAAATATTTTGGCCAGATGGACCAAATTTTTATACCAATTTTTTTAAAAAAATGTTAAGAGTAGGATTCAACCCCTAGTCTTCAAGTAGAGAGGATAAATAATTACAATATGTTCTAATGTCATAATTTGATTAAAACATGCATTTAATGGATAATAATAAACATTATGACAACTAATTAATACAAAAAATAACATCTTACAATAAACTAAGTTAATTTTATATTAGATCTAAATTATTTGATTAGTAAAAAATTTTAAATTATTTATATAATTTGAAACTTCATAAAAATGATTGAATAACTTCTTAAACATGATTCAATAACTTCTTAAAAATGATCAATAACTTCTTAAAAATGATTCGTTAATATAATTTGGATAACCGGGGTTCGAGAGACAATGAAAGTGGGAAGTACATTTTGTGTTACGAATAACCTTGAGCGTAATAAAGCCTTTATTTTCTGGAAAGCAGCTAGTCACGATTGGGTGACGGTTAATACCGATGGATCGGTCCGTCAGCCTTCCGGTGTAGCTGTCTCGGGTGGTCTCATTAGGAATAGTCAAGGCCGCTTTTTTGCCTCTTTCGCAGCCAATCTTGGTCGGTGCTCCATCACTAGTGCTGAAATTCGAGGAGAAATTTTTGGATTACGCATAGCTTGGGAGATAGGGTTCCGTTCTGTCAATCTTCAACTTGATTCGAAGGTTTCTCTCTCTAGCATTGAAGGTCCACAGATGAGGACTTTCGATATCGTTCCTGCGTTATGGAAAAGCGCCACCTCTTTAACAGGAATTGGAATGTGCGGCTTTCACATACCTTTTGTGAGGGCAACCATGCAGTTGATGCTCTTGCTCACCATGGTCACTCGCTTAGTTTTGATTTACACCAGTTGTCGTCCCTCGGTCGTGAGGTTTCTGATTGTCTTTTTGCCAATTTGGTGGGCGTTTCTTTCCCACATACATTTTCGATGATTACTTAAAGTCCTATCTTTTTTAAAAAAGATTCAATAACTATATTTTTAACATGCTAGATTGTGAAATTAAACTCTCTATATTACTGGTTGGATCCGGCTCAATTAAAAAATTATTTAATCCAACTTAACCATATTTATTTAATAATTAACATGATCCAACCTGACAAACTATCGAATTCCGGTCGAACCATTAAATCGTAAACTTCTACCCTCGTCGATTCAATCTCCGATCCAATTTTGATAACCTCGACGCTAACAAGAAACAAGAAGGTGATCAAAAGCTGTAATTTTTTTTTGTAATCAAGAGCGAAGCTGTAGTAAGGAGGCAGGCAATGAGAGAGTTGACCGTTGAGTAGAGAAATAACTAGACCTGCTGGATGCCACGTATGCAGACAGATTTAAAAGAGAGGGGTGCCTGTGGCTGCCTCCAACCCGCGAATTGGCCACGCAAAAAACATAACTACTACTTTTTGGACCCAAACACTAAACGGACACTACTTCTCCCCTGTATATATAATCCCTTTGCAAAACTATACCTTGATTATCCACCTAACCACCCTTTTATTTTCTTTTATAATACAACAATCAAATTAGCTTCTTTGATCATACTTTTGCACACATTATCTACTGTTTCTTTATCACATTATGGCCGACCCATATAATAACTATTATAATTATTCCTACCCAGCACCCCATCCTAATAATAATAACGCTCCCACTAATTCCACTTCTCCTCCTTCTTCTTCCTCAAAGCACCCAAAGTACCGCGGAATCCGCTACCGTGGCGGCAAATGGGTCTCCGAAATCCGGGAGCCCCGCAAAACCAACCGTATTTGGCTCGGTACCTTCCCGGCGGCTGAGATCGCCGCTGCGGCCTATGATGTAGCTGCTCTTGCCCTCAAGGGCGATGAAGCCGTCCTTAACTTCCCCGAAGCGGCCGGTTCCTACCCTATTCCTGCCTCCTCCTCTGCTGCCGATATCCGCAATGCTGCCGCAGCTGCGGCCGCAATCAAGAAGGATGAGATCATGCGGGCTACTTGGTCGTCCACGTCCATTAATGATCATAATCACGAGCAGGGGCTAACTAGTAACTTTAATGAGTTTGGATCAGGCGCCACCGCGAATTACTCAGGAGATGATCAGTTTGTGGACGAGGAGGCGCTGTTTGATATGCCAAATCTGCTGGTGAATATGGCTCAAGGGATGATGGTTTCTCCGCCGCGATTTCCGACGTACGATGATGGCTGTTACTATTCCCAGGAGGATGATCACACTAGGAATGAAGATAGTCTTTGGAGCGGCTATTATTGAATCAACCGCAATCGCCATGCATAAACCTACCTAGGAGGAGGTGCACTAGCTACTATCACTAATGCTGGACTGCCTGCTAGTGAAAATATTATATTATATCAAGAAGAGAGCATACATACACATCATGCACTATAATTAGTGTCAATTAGATTCAACTTAAAAGCCGGGTTTTTTCTACCAAAAGCCAGTCATCTCTGGCTAGCTGCAGGGAAACTGACGACTTGGTTTGATACCATCTTCCAAGCAGAGAATTTTGTTGATGTTTACTTGGATCATCTAGCTTACAATTATCTCTAGTAAGAGTTTGTGTAATTTATCCTCGCAGATGTTATTTTGCGCCGGTTGTCTTGTATTCCTTATATAAGAATTTGAGATTAATATATACTTATATGGTATGCCTTATATTCTTGTATTACTTTAATGAATTAAGTTGTGAAATTAAATAAAAGAGATAAATGGTTGTTACCATTGTCATAATTCCCTCTTAAAATAATGCCATCTGTTAGCATTACAATTCAAGTAACATATTAGTGAATCAGAATAGATTTGTATGGTCTCAAAATATCATCAATCAAATTAGTATGATGCCTTTTGAAAAGGATTTAAAAATAAATTCGTATGAACTTAATCCAAAACGATCAAATAAGATCATACTAATTAGAAAGGCTAATAAACTGACGATCCTTACACTAACATTGGTTTTTTTTTCTCGATGGCATATATTTTCTTTAAACAAAAAAAATATGAAGATTGTGTGTGTTTTTTGTGGGATGAAATTGAAGATTGTGTTGAATAGGGTCCAACCAATGACTAAATGTCCCTTGAAGTTTGAAACAAAGGATTCTCTGTTGACAGAGTCTCTGTTTAGAATCGCGCTTCCCTATTAATTATTAATTAATTCCGCGGAGCATTACCAATAAATTAGAAAAGAATGTGGTACTGATATTTGCCAAGTCAATGTTATCCAATTTGGCCAACAAATATTGCCATTCAATTATGAACTGAATAGTGGCGAAATTCATGAGAATTTCGTATGATTAACAAATGTTTTTCAGTTTTTAAAATTAACAATGGGAATATATTATCTAGGTATGTTACAGGTAACTCTTTTGGAAACTAACTTTAGAGCTCGGCTGGTCGCCAAAAAGAAATTTTAGAGATTTACCTTCCGATGCAGTAATTGACAGTACCTACTGCCATAATTTCATGTACGTATACTAATTCTTTTGAGCTGGAAATAAATATATTGAACTAATTAATTAATGGGCAACACTCCGATGAAAATATGCCCCGGGTACAAACGTTATGTAGCGATAATGTCATTAAATAATTTTTATTTTAATCCAATAATGTTATTCCTTCTAAATATTAAAACATTCAAATGAATCACCTTAAGTCGTATCGTTTGTTTAATTAAGTACACCGTTTAATTCTTCTTCATTTTCTTTTTCTTTTTAAATTCCCTAACCTTATCTTTTTATTACATTCTCTTCGCTTTTTCTTTAGATCACGCAACTCGCGAAAGACACTCATGCTTCAGATTGTGGGTGTCTTTCACGAATTGCATGTTCTGAAGAGTAAGCGATGAGAATGCAATAAAAAGATTTGGTGGGGGAGTTTAAAAATAAAAAGAAAATAAAGAAGAGTTAGATGGTGGACTTAATTAAACAAATGGCAAAACTTAAGGTGATTAATTGAATGTTTTAATTTTTAGAAGGGTTGCAACAACATTATTGAATTAAAATAAAAAATTTATCAAATGGCATATTGTCACATGGTGTTCGCATCCGATGCATATTTCCACCGGAATGTCCGCCTTAATTAATATATACAAATTATACAAATGAGTATAAAAATATATACCTGTACAAGAATTTATACAAAATAAGTAAACAAGTACAAGTGAAAAATGAGTACTAAACCATGTGCAAGAATGTATAGCGCCTAAAAATGAATACATGTACGAAGTATTAAGAATGCATGTACACATGTACAAAACATGAGTAGAAACACATGATTTTTCATATACGGTTTAATTCGAAATAACTTAGGAAGATAATACTTTTTTTTATCTAAACCTAGAAAGACCATACGGAATTAAAATTATATGTGATGGCCATTACAGGGCTGTTGCCTTAACATCCTATATGAGATAGCATTCGAGCCCCACAACCACTTGTCATTTTTTGTAACAATCTCAGTGCCACCTACCTCTTGTGTATCCGATTTTTCATCAGTATCATCAAACTAGACCATCAGTCCGTAGGAGAGCAAAGTGACGCTAGCTAGAGAACATGTCGAAGGAAGAAAGGAGTGACTTTAGGGAGCCCTTTCATCAGGGTCTACTACTTAGGGTTATTAGTTTGAAGAAAATGATGATTATTATTGATTAACATGGTGTGCACATTAAGTAATTAAAACATGAGTAACATATAAATATACTTTTTTTTATATCATGCTTGGGTCATTCATGCTTTTACTTTGAGAGACCCAATAATAATGTGTTAAATTAATATGAATGAAATCTAGGAAAAAGTTCCAAACATTTTCTCTTATGCGACAGATTAGATAGCCAGATCTTGTCAATGTACTAGACCATTGAATCTATTCATAAAACAAGAAAATCTAATAAGTTCTTCCATATGAAATTTTTGATTATCCAATCTTTAAAGCTAATTTTTGCGTGCTTATTATTGCACGTTTCTCCTCCTTGTAGTTTGTTTGTAAGTTCCTCTACTTTAGAACTTGGTCTTTTCTGTTAGCTAGCTAGTGTGTCACATAGTCGGCCATGAAATATTAGTAAGCTCAAGCACACCAAATTAAATAAATATTATGACATGATGTAAGGTCACCGAAAATAGGTGGGTGACTGTTTCCTTAATGCGAAACTATCGGGCAGCCGGATTTTTGCATACGTTGAATAAGGAAGGAAAAGGGGGCTTCACTATTTCTAAAGATTTGGCCGACAAGTTTCTGTTCCTTCAAAAGGTTTTGACTATCTCTCGTTCCCATATGGTTTGGATAGCGACGCAAGTCTATAGAGGGGAGATGATCTCTATCATCTTTTTGCATCAATAGATGAATTAACGTCATTAATGGTTAATAAATATTATTAAATTCGTGGTTAAAAGATATTTAAATAAAACGAACGTTGAAGAAGATGATTATATTTATCGAGTGAAGGCTGGATCCACAAATTTGTAATAGGAGCTATCACATTCTTATTTCTAATCATCTCAAAATAGAAAATCTTGAACTGAGGCTAACAAACAAAGCGATAAGCTTTACCAGATAGAAAAAATAAACAAGGAATAATTGTTCAAACAGTAAGAAATATTTGAATTAAGAAAAGCAGTAAACGATTGATGGAGCCCGAATTGAGGAGTGAGTTCTTTCCAACGAATCACTCCTCATCGTAAGACCTGTTGTTCAAGCCTGCCAATGACAAGATTTTTGGGTGTTCTTGGATACCTTCGAATGCCGCCTCAGTTCTTATTTGCCCAGCTGTAGCGCGTTTTTCCTCGTTCCTCTTCATTATCGTCTCGTCCTGGCGACACCATTGTCATCTTCGATTTTCCGTAGAGAAAATGAAGCAAAAACTCCAACTCTCTTTTTGCTTCATGAAAATCCTAGTTGACTTTTGCACAAGTCTCTGAATCGGAGGAATATTAAATTCTGAACTGCGGGAAAAGGGGGGCGCCAATGTAAATAAACCCGAAATACGAAAGATTATAGGAACAATAAAGGAGAAATAAGATGGAGGATTAACGTGGTTTTCGATCGTGAGATCGACTAGTCCATATGGAGTAGGTTGAAGTTTTATTATAGTGATAATGGCGGAGATAATTGTGTTATAGAGATACAAGTAGAGGAAGTATATATACTTAATGAGATGAGGTTAATCAATACATACTAAGCCACAAACCCAAATAGAACATTGCGGTGACCCATTAACATATATTGGTTAATCAAAAGCCTCCCTCAAATTGATGTAGGTATCGACACATCAATTTGTTTGATAGAAGCCAATGGCGATGATAGCACTACTTTCTGTAGCCAATTCAACCCCATATTTACATGCTTTCGAATCGGTTCGACCAATTATTTGTTTCTTTGTTGTGGTTGATGAAAGTAAAGGTTTGTGTTGTGTTATCTCGAATGGACCATTTCGGCGGTCTGTTCGACTTATTTTCGCATGTTTCATTGAGGTTTCTGGTATCAGTTTGATAGAGGACAACGAGACGAATCCAAGGAGAGAAATTAGAGGTCAATTGGGCATCAAAACTGCGAGATACAAGAAAACTACAATTTTAAGACCGGTTTAAAAGTTGACCAAATCGAATAGGATCTTCATATAGAAGTCCAAAATTAAGAAGAGAGGAGAGACCCTTCAACCACCTTTTGGTTGAGATTTTTCTTTCCACTTTTCCCTCTTCAGGAACCTTGAAATAAATAATTGATGATTAAATTGGAGGTCAAGGAAGCTAGGATTATTGAAGTAAAGAATAGAAGATCAAAGAGAAGATCGAAGCAAGTATATCCCAACTTGACAAATTAGGTTTGGATTGTTTTCACCTTTTCTGCACTTCTCTTTGGATAATCATTTGTAGCTGATTCTTTGTTGTTATTTAGATTAGATGTATGTTCTTGTTATGATTATTATCTAGAAGTAAAAGGTTGGAGATGTGGATACCATGAATGAATGATGTGCTTGGGTTATAGTGTTTTTAACTTAGTTTGTACCATAGCTTGAATTAGGTCAAATACACTATCTTTTTTATATGATTTTGCCTAAGATTGTGTTAGTTGTTAATATAAGATTGAAGTTAGGTGTGTGTTGACTAAATCACATCCCAATTCAATTTTTAGTGTTAAGATTTTTTTAGAGATATTTCATCGAATACTTAGAGTGCATTCGGTAAATCACTCAAATGATGATACACTTTAAGAATTGGGATATTTGGGGTGTCAAATGGTGATTAGCATTGATGTATGAAAGCCTGACGATGGGCTTGGGTCTAAGACTAACGAATGGGTCGGTTGTAGGTGTTATTGTCTTATTCTTTTACAGGCCATAACGTGGCCGAGTTGAAAGCTGCCGCTGCATGTGCTCGCTTACCCTAACGAAGAAGCTGAGCAGAGAAAGGAAAGGAGGGTTGTTGTACTCCTTCCTATTTGCAGCGTGGATCTGAGAAAGGAAAGAATGGAGGTTCGACGAAGCTTTAGTTGGCGTAATTCACTAGCAAGAAGAAACCTCCAGCAACTTTAAAAGCCAACTACCATCGTCTTCTATTATTTGCGCTTTCGGAACGGGACGAATACAGGAGCAAGGGTGTTGAAGTTGCGGGGAGCTGCTTACCCCGGGAGTTACGGAGTTCTCGACTTTGGCCGATTCAATCAAGATCAGCGGGGAGCTGATTAGTTGGGAGCTGACTAGTTGAGGAGCTGCGATGGACTGAGGGGAGCGTAACACCGTTTGATTAGAGATTGGGAAGTCGACGATCTTTAGTATTCGATTCGCAAGGTGCCGTTTTTATTTTCGTTTGTTTTGTTCTGGCTTTACTTTGATTAGATTACTGTTATCCAGTAGCTAGTTAAGTTCTATGCACCAGCCTTGGTTTATTGATTCTGTTGTTTACAAACTCAATCAATTCTTTGAGTGGTTCGGTTATTGTTACTGTGTAGCTCTTTGTTCTATTAAGGTGTGGAATGTTGGGAATATAGTATGGATGTACTTGTGTTTTTACGACTGTCTTAGTACTCAAAAAGATTGGGATTAATGTCCATGTAGTTCGAGTTTACGTACCTTGTCGAGTATGTCGTCTAAGCGGTCTCCATTGTTTGACGGTCTTCTATTTAAAGATGTTCGATAGAGTTGTGAACAAACTCATTCTCCATAAAGCGAATTTCTAACCTTTTCCAAAACGTGGGGTAACAAGACATCATTTATAAGATAAAACTATCGACCTTCGTAATTTAGACTTATCGAAAACGAAAAAAATCTTCGAGTCGATTGAGAAGATGAAGATTTAAGAAACTCACTGACCAAACAACAAACTAATAATTTTCATGCCTTTGTTAGGGATGAAACCCAGTTCCCAAACGTGAAGATTTTTTTTTCTTTTCGAAAATCCCAAACGTGAAGATTGAAACCCCAATCTCACTTTCCTAACATAGTCGCCGAAAATTGTTTGTTACCAAATGGGAAAATCAACTCCTCTGCCTTTTGATCAATGGGGAGAACCTCTCTGTCCATTTCCAAACATATAAAATTTTATAAATTCCAAATGGAACTCATTAAGTTACTTTTGCAGAGTACTGAGCTTAATTATATTTGTTCTTTCTACCCCATATCAAGTAGAACTTGTTGACATAGCTTTGCTTATAGTGGATTAATTTATTAATAACTTGATCAAGTATTTCAGTTCACTTGACTTGAGTTCTTGCTACTGGTGTATGTTGCAATTCACCTTGTAACTTTAGTTATCAACTGAATTGCGTCCTTTTGCTTAACCTCTTCAATTCAGAGATCCATTGCAGTTTAATCTCTGTAAAAGAGGGATCAGATCGCAACAACTAGCACCCCTTGCTAAGTGTTTGTGATATCTTAAGGTTGTCCGAACATCTAAATATTTCGTCAAACACCTTGTGTTTTTGCTAGGTAGTTTGATCCCAACTGAATTAGTAGTGATAATTCATATGCATGACCTGCTACGGATTCCTACGAGTATTTAGTGGAGATTCATCATTATATGTGATGTCTTGTGGTCCATCCTAGCCCTTAGGTAGTTTGAGCTAGAACCATCTCCTTTCAAAGTAGCATCATTCCTCTTTGCGTCACTCTTGTGTGTTTCTAGTTAGTTTAGAGTTGTTTTGTTTCTTTTCTTTGCATTTTAGACATAGTTTTAGCTAAAGAAACTCTCCCCTCTTTGAGGCACTAGACTTTGAGACCTAGGCTAAGTAAAGTCTAACGAAGGGACTTCGAATGCAAAACGACCCTAATACTTCTTGGGATTTAGTTGGTCGAACTCCCCAACGGCGTATGGCCTCGCACGGTTTCCCATTTTGGTCCCTTGAAATCCACCAATTAAATCCTAACAACGTGTGGGTTTCGTGTGACCATTAAATCTAACCATTGACTGACCTTTGCCCGTTAGTTGACGGTTGATCGTCTGTTGACCGTCAGTTGACGTTCGACCAACCAAAGACCAAACCGGTTCGAACCGTAATGGACTGGACAAAATGTTAAACCGCTTTTCACCCGAATCAACCTGAGTTTGACACGACCAATTGACCTGGCGTTTAACTCTGTTGACCACTTGTTCACCGGCCTTGACCACCCATTGACCGAACGTTGGCCCTTCGTTGACCGGTCGCCTTGTGCGAAAAAACGTCGCGGCTCGGTATTTTGAACAGAACTTCTTGCTCGGGTGTCCGATTAAAGCAAGGTTAGCGAAGTTGGAAAGCCTTTCTGATTACCTACAACTGTTTGGTTGATGATGTGACATGAATCTTTGTGGTTTGTCCTCAATTTGCTCGGTTTGGATTGATGGAGTGTTTGGAAAGTTTGAATTATGTTCAAATTTGGTCAAATTGATAGTTTTGTGCTAGTTTCAACATTACAAATGCTAGTTTAGGATGGTTGTTGGTAATTGAATGTCTAGCTTTGCCAATGTGATGTTAATTGAACAAGAATTATGTAGATTGTTGAATTCTTGTGACTAGAACTTGAAATTGCATCTTGTGGCTTGAATATGAATATTGTGCCTGGGGTTGTGCTAGATTTGATGCTTCCAAATGAAGAATTGATTTTGACAATGCTCATTTCTTCTAATGCTCAGATTTTGATCATGCCACTACTCTTGATTGTCCATTTGTGCTCATTGTGTTGGTTAATGATTCTAAAAGAATGATGCATCCTACTAGTCTATTGAGCTCATTGTTTGATTACACTTGAATGATGCATGTTTGATTCTTTGATACTTTGCGTACACATGTCGTGAACGGTCTTGGTTTTTGGGTTTGGTACACATTTGTGATGCTTTCTTGTGGCAATTGATATTTAATTGTGAATCTAGGGATGCTTTTATTTAGGATTGCAAGTTAGTTTCAATTGAGAATGTATAGTTGCTCCTTTTCATTGGTTTATGCCTAGTCTTTTACATCTCGCCCATGCCATTTCTATGTGTGAGGTTTTCTTGCCAATCATTGGCTAAGTAGATTGAATTTTTGTTGAGACGGTTTCTCTGTGGCCATAGGACTTCTTCTTCTCTCTTGACTCGACAATTTGTGTTTTTTATGTGTTTCTTTTGTTTCCTGTGTACCATGTGATGTTCTAGGTTCTTGATCCTGGTCCTTCTGCCTTCCATTTGACTATGCTATTCACCCTGTTTGGTACCAATATTTATCCTATTCTCTAGTCACATTGAGGAAAATGTGTTGTGCATGTGTAGGGGGGGGGGGGGATTTTGTAGATACTATTCAGGTTAGGGATTCTTTGCTTAGTGTCTCGTATATGCTTATTGTTACTTGTCCTTGCTTTTGAAGCTCCCTCTCGAATTTAGTTTGTGGATGTCAGTTGATGTATGCTCATATGGATTGTTTCATTCCACTATTTTGTTATATATCGCAGTAGAGTGTATCTGTATCCACCCCAACAAGTTTGCCTAGGTCGTTCTGAAGTTAAAACAGGCAGAAAGAGTTCCAATGAGGTTGCTAGAATAAAAAATGACATGGGGTTTGGTTACAACCTAAACACGTGTGGCGACCCTTGAGGTCCGCCATCTTCCCAACCTTTTTGAGGCTCGAGGCATGGGCTGAAGACTGGTTAGTTTCGAGTCCGGCTAAGGTTGTGACTACCTCCATTTAAAAAAAGTCGCTTTTTTGAAAAGTAAAAAAAGTGAAAAAAGTGAAAAAGAAAGAAACGAAAAAGTATTTGAAAATCAAAGAAAAAAATGAAAGCAAGTTGTATATAATAGTGTATAGAAGTAGTATATCCAAGTAAGCAATTAAAATAAGAGGGAGTTGCTAGCATTGCTTGAGTACTATGATCATTAAAGAAAAATCATTGAAGCACCTCCTCCCTCAGGACAGAAGAGTAATCCCGGCTAGTACGAGCCGTCAGTCTATTCTTCCGCTGATAATTTGAAGGCATGAGTGTTTGGGGGATATGGATACACTCCAGTCATTAGGATTCGAGTAATTTGCATCATATGTAAGAGTTTGCTTCTACTAGTCTAATTAGTTCAGTGTCATATGCATAAACGTGTGGTTTGTTGATTCACTTCATTCTGACACACCATGGTAGAGTTGAGGTCCTAGATCATGTTTTTCCTTTCACCTCATGTTGAGTTCCTTGTTGAGTGCAATGAGTAGATTTGCTTGAGGGCAAGCAATATTCAAGTGTGTGTGTGGGGGGGGGGATTTGATAGCACTACTTCTTGTAGCCGATTCAACTCCATCTTGAAATGATTTTGACTCGGTATGCCCGAATATTGACTTATTTGTTGTGATTGATTGATGAAAGTAAGGGATTTGCATTGTATTCTCTTGAACAGACTGTTTCAGTGTGTTTGGCTTGTTTTCTCGTGTTTCATTGAGGTATCAGATATTTGTTGGATAGAGGACATCAAGACGAATGCAAAGAAACAAATTGGAGGTCAATCAGGTATCAGATGAGCAAGATACAAGGAAAAACCGATTCTGGGACCGTTTTGGAAGTTGACCAAAGCGAGTAAAGTCTTTATATAAAGTCCAAAATCAAAGAGAGAAAGGATAGAGCCCTCATTCCATCTTTCACTACCCTTTAGGGTGAGATTTTTCTCTCAACTTTCCTTTCTCCAAGAACCCTACAAGACACAATTGACGATTAAATTGAAGGTCAAGGAAGCTAGGAGCATTAGAGTGAAGAATAGAAGACCGAAGAGAAGACTGAAGCAAGTACATCCCAACTTGACAACTTGGGTTTGGATTGTTTTCACCTTTTATGCTCTTCTGTTTGGGTGATCATGCGTAGCTAGTTCTTTGTTGTTTTTTGGATTGGATGTATGTTCTAGCTATGATTATTACCAAGAACTAAAGTGTTGGACATGTAGATGCCATGAATAAATGAATAATGTGCTTGGACTATGGTGTTTTCAACCTAGTTTATGCCATGGCTTGAATTAGGTCAAATGAACTATCTCCTTTGCATGACTTTGCCTAGGATAGTGGTAGTGGTTAATCCAAGATTGACGTAAGGTGTGTGGGCCAAAATACACCCCAATCGAACACTTAGAGCGCATTCTGTAAATCATTCAAATGGTGACACACTTGAGGGATTGAGATATTTCGGGCGTCAAATGGACCCGTTGCTAAGTCTGTTTGATGTCGCTAAGGTTGTCTGAACACCTAGGCTGTTTTCGAACACCTTGTGTTCATTGCTAGGTAGGTTGATCCCAAGTGAACTAGTAGTGGTAATCCATATGCATGACTTTTTTATGCAATGTCTAGTGGAGTTTCATTATCATATGCAATGTCTTGTGTGTCCATCCCAACCCTTTAGGTAGTTTTTGCTCGAACCATCTCCTTTCTATGTAGCATCGTTCCACTTTGAGTCACTCTTGTGTGTTTCTAGTTAGATTGGATTGTTTTGTTTCTTTTCTTTGAACTTTAGACATAGTTTTAGCTAAATAAACTCTCCCATATTAGAGGCACTAGACCGTGAGACCTATGCTGATAAATTCTAATGAAGGGACCTTGAGTGCAAAACGACCATGATACTTCTCGAGATTCATTTTGCGTTCTCCCCTTCGGGAGTTCGACAAAGTGACTTGTTGATGTGCTTGATTATTTGTACATTTTTCCATCTTTGATTGAAATTTTTTGGACGTTTGGATGCCTTAACATAGTTGTATTCGTGACTTTGGTGCATATTTGGTTTTCGTGTGACATTGTTTTGCATGGTTTTGATGCATTTTCAAAAATTTTGTGACACTGGATATCGAACAGGCACTAAATTGGAGCTCAAACAAAGCGAGAATTATCAAAACAGTGAAACCGGCAAGGCAGGAGCATAGTGCGCCCTAGACGAAGAAGTGTGAGCACTATTTCAGCTAGAGATCACCTTTTCAGCAGCGGGCCTGCAGTCTTTTGTGGGATATATATAAGACCTTTTTTGCTTAGGGAAAGGGGGGAGAGACCTAATAAACATCATATTTTGGCCAGAGAGATGAAAAAGGGTTTTTGGAGTTCTCTCATCGAGTTGAAGCAAGGGAACACGAGATTGAAGTCAAATCAGAGTAGAGTTTCGATTTCAGCTTGAAGATTAAGATATCTAGTTGTAAGATGTATTCTTCTCCAGTTTTTGTGACACCCAAATTTCGGGTTGAGTGTCGATTCTGGTTTTAGTATGAGGTGCTGGGTTCGCAGAATTAACTGACGGGTGGATGATCACGTGTGTGACCGTGAGATTGTCACGGGCGTAGTTGCCAGATCAATCACGTTCGTGGTCAACTGTACATCATGAGCGTGACCAGCTACTCATCATGACCATAATCATTAGTAAATCACGGAAGTGGCTGTCAGAGAGCCACATATGTGGTTGTAAGTTTTCCGGGGACTTATTATAAAACCATGTCCGCGAGATGGAACTCATAATTTACAGAAACTAATAACCTAAAACTCCTTGACAATGACGTTCTCATCTTAGGAGGTGGAGAAGACCGATCAAGGGGAGAAGATAAAGCTGATCGGCCCCGGATCATTGATAGAAGTTTTGCGAGGCTAGGGAGAAGCATCAGAAGGTAATCAATCTCCTTCGGCTCTCTCAATCGTACTACTTTGAAACTCAAGTAGGAAAATCCTGACAGTTAAGGGTTTTGGGGTTTCAATCCTTTGATTGATCTATTAAGGTCTATCAGGATAGGAGGCTCGAGCTTCGGGAAGGTAGCTACTGTTTAAACTCTACGAGGAAGCTATTTAGAATTGTAATAGGATGTTGGAGAATCCAATGATTGGATTACATTCTGCTTATATGTGTAGAACTATAATAGGATGATGGGGAATCCAATGATTGGATTCTCCATGTGATTCAGAGCAAGGGTTCTCTGGCTGTACACTAGCATGTGATCTACTATACATATGATGTGATTTGATATTAGGAGAGGTCTTTGAGGCTGTACATTAGCATGTGATATATTATACAAATGTTGTGACAAGATGTTGAACGGGGACTCTCACACTATGCAGTAACGTGTCATCTACAGTATAGGTGTTCTAATTCTCGCATAAGCTCTTGATGTTTGAACTGTGACGTGTGGGATGCAATGCTGGGGAGCGTGTTTAAAGAGGTTTGGAGTTTGCTTTAGGTGTGGGAAGCCGAGGAATATTTCTTGGGAATGCTCCTGGTTGAGCAAACCAGTAGTGTTGGAGGCGACGGTATAGCATGGACGAGCTCAGTTTGGGAGCTAGATGAGAGGTGGAGGTTCTAAGGCTCCGCTTTTGAGAACTAACTAGGTTCCCTTGGGACAGGGGACACTGCATGGGTGGAACACAGAGGCACATAGCAGGATGTACGCGACTAGATTTGAGGTAGAGGTCTCCCCGGATACCATCACGAGTATGGTTGTCATTTATGTCCCTATCTTTTGTCTACAGGTGATTCACACTTGTTCATCTCTGTCACTCTCGTTTGTCTTTTGCCCATTTTTCGTAATAGGATTAGTAAATCCTTTAGAACATATACCCTAGTTGGGAAGAGTTTGCTAGTGGAGTCTTGAGTAGATGGAGCAGTTATGCTCTGTGAGGATAGAGAGTTTGTAGCGAACCTCAACGTTCTTCCTTTTAATGTGATCTTGGGGACATAGACCCATGATGGGTTGTGAGAAGAAGACGATCAAGCTCTCCACGGCTGAGAAGGAGGATGTAGTAATGTTTGAGACTGAGGGGCAATAGCACTTGTGGACTTCCTTTTCTTTCTGCCCTGCAGGTAAAGAGGCTAATCAGAAGAGAATGTGAGGCTTTCTTAGCTCACATTCTTCTAGATGCAGAGGGAGGGATTAAGGATATGCCGATACTTCAGAAGTTCTTTGATGTTTTACCATACGACTTGGCTGAGGAGCCTTTTGAGTGGGAGGTGGCTTTCGATATAGAGTTGGTGCCAGGCATATCACCTATATCTATAGCACCCTACCGAATGGCGTCAGTGGAGTTGAAGGAACTCAAGGAGCAGTTGCAGAAGTTATTGGACAAGGGTTTCATTCGTCTTAGTGTGTCACCCTGTGGGTGCTCTAGTGTTGTTTGTTAAGAAAAAGGATGGGCCTATGAGAATGTGTGTAGACTACATGAGGTTGAATCAAGTGACTGTCAATAACATGCATCCTCTTCCTCGTATTGATGACCTTTTCGATAAACTTCAGGGAGCGACTATGTCCTTTAAGATTGATATGAGGTTAGGGTATCACCAGCTGAAGGTGGCAGAGGGAAGCCGTTCCTAAGATAACATTCCGAACGAGGTATGTCTAGTAGAAGTTCTTATTGACGCCATTAGAGTTTACTAACAAGGTATTTCATTGGTACTTAGACATGTTTTTCGTAGTACTTCAAGACGGAAGAGGAGCATTCTGAGCACTTGAGAGCAATCTTGGTCACGTTAAGGAGGGAGCGATTGTATGCCAAGTTCTTTAAGTATGAGTTTTGGCTAAAGGAGGTATTGTTCTTGGGACACCTGATCAGTGGTCGGGGAATCAAGCTGGATACGAGGAAGGTTGCCACTCTACCAGTGTTATTGCTTGTGGATGTAGGTGATTTTCTCGCTTTAGTGTTGTATCCATTGTCCCCGCTGAGCCCGAGTCTAACCAAAATGCTTGATTCTCTAATCCTGGTGTACCCATGCATCTTTGATGTCATTGGCGTACTACTAAAATTCCTGATGAAGACCCCGCACCTCGTCCTCAGTTCGCTCGACCCTTTGCTCCAGGCGTGCGTCCAAGCATCCCTACTGTCTCTGTCCATGTACTGAAAATGATGCATGAATCTTCTCTAAGTGTCCTGCACATCACTCATGGTCATCTACAAATGCCCCAAACTGGCTGCGGCCTTCTGAATTGACTCTAGAGGGAAATTTGTCTGATCCTTCTCTGGGACCTCTAGTCCCTCAGGAAAATGCTCAAATAGCAAATCAAGAACTCCATGAGCCTGTGTCCCACAAAAAGTGATGACGTACCCGCGGTAAAACAACTAGTCATCTCCAAAGACTCCTAACACACGAAGCCGTCGGACCAATCTTACGATGTAGCCGCCTCCTTACAAAACCTTCGAACTTGTCAGGTCGAGGACACGCCTGGATAGCCCGACTAGAAAATCACCAAGGTGCACCTTCATTCCATTCTCGAGGTAGTAGAGAAGCCATAAATCTATGGCTCTCACTACTTCCCCATTCCTAGACTGCCCCTTGGCAGTGATGGCGCACCGAAATAGCAAGTGAAGAAGCCTCAACATTGACCTCCTAATTTGCTTCGCCTTCATCGCTCCACCAGAAGAGGTGCTACCCCTGATGCACTGTATTTTCGACACACCTTTTCCCGTTATAAACTATATTTTTGTGTGTCGAAATGTATTCAAATTCAGGGTTTTGAGAACATGTTTGGTTCTCTTGCCCCTCGGGGCCATTTTATGGTGTTTGGTATGTTTTTGGTACATTTCAGGTGTCATATTACATTTAGAGATGAGCCAAGACATGAAGGGGAGACCGGAACAACTCAAAGCATTCGACATGGGAAGAAAGCGTCATTGTTTAGTATTTTTAGCATAATTCATCCCTTGGAAGTCCAATTGATGCAAGGTCAGGGGCGTTGGAAAGATAATTCGATTGTCTACAGATTTCATGTTGACACTACGGTCAAATTCCATATAATGAAGGAACACGGTGTGTTCCTCCGCTGGAATAACCCGAGAAAGTTACAGGGGCGAAACACGGCGTGTCCCACCCCCAGACGGGTTTTCAAGTTCTTTTTCCTTCTCCAACTTGGTCCAGAAGCCTATAAATACCCTCAAGACCCCCTATGGACGAGATAGACTGAATAGACACATATTTTTCGAGCTCTTGGAGAGAGCTAGAGTTCCAGAGAGACGATTGAAGCGAGAGGATCAACCACGTTTGGCGAAGGGCAAATCATCAAGTTGAAGATAGGGATTTCCACGAAGAACATGTCGTCTTCTCCAGTTTTTCTTCTCTTCTCTTGTAATTTATAATACGAAACCATGAGCGGCTAAGCCTTGTGTGTTGCTTGGATTAGATGAAACTTTAGCTTAGCTTTTCAAAGGATGATGGGTTTCTAAACCTTTGATATTGCTATCGATGTTATTCAGGATGACCGTGTGTTCTTGCTAAAATCTAATTTCAGATTCATTCTCATTTGATCATCTTGATTGAACTATCGTCATTGATTATGGGTTCCAGAAGAATATAGATTGATAGGTCGCTTAGGAAGAACTCTAGGTTACTTGTTCGCTTGATAGAAGAGCGTTTAATCTAGGCTTTTTTCTGTTGGCTTATGCGGTTCCAAGTAGCAATCGTTCGAGCGTTGATAGAAGAAGAGATCTAGGATCAAGACGGAATCGTGGGCACCACTTTCCGAAAAGAGTATTTCCACCCTTACAAGCCTTGGGTATCAGGAAATCCCTTCCGAGGATAAGACCGTCTCACTCAAGTTCTTAGGCTTCAGATACTTGATTCACTCTCAGAATTCGTAGGCAAGGATAGATGTTAGTTTCGGTGTGTTTTCTGCACACTTATTGCCTCCTTTATATAGGCAAGGGGTCAAGGACGAGTAGGTGTGAGTACCTAGCACCAAAAGGTGTCATTATCCCCAATGATAGACTTGTAGGCAGCAGCCAATAAGTTCCCTACGGGTTTTGGAGGGATAAAAATTCATACAGAGTTTGAATCACACGAAAGGGTGTGTGCCCATTCGTCCTAGGTGGGAGTGTTACCACTCCTGCTACCTAGCTCCCCACCTATACTCCAGCTCAGCTGAGTACCGCAGCCAGTGACACTATCATCCAGCTCAAGGTTGAGCTGGACGAGCTTCAGTGTCAGTCCCTAGCTTCATCTTAGCTTACCGAAGAGCTGATGCTAGCTAGTTCAGCTAGCTCCTGAGCTAAAGTGAGGTTTCCCGTCAGCTCACATATCCATCCTATCTTTGGTATCACACCAAGGTCAAGTCCATGGTGCATATTTCCAACATTCCTCCCCCATTTTAGTGAAGTTTGTGATTTCACTAAAATTACAACAAATATCCAACCGAAAACTCTTGCATCAATGAAAATGTCACGGAGATTGAATTTTTATCTAGTACATGACACATTCCAAAATACTTGAATATAAGGGTGTCTCTATGGATTGAACCCGTCTACTCATTTGAGTATCTGAAGATAATATACATAAGAGTTTATCCTATCTATTCCAAGAATCCCGACACTATTAACCGCCATGTGTCCCAATCCTCTCACGAGCGCACACGAAACCAAGTCCAAGGGTCTTGAAGCGGCTACACTTCATGCTCGCATATGTCAATTCCTTATTCGTGTACCTGCGATACACTTTGTCAAGGAATCAATTAAGAAGTTAAACTTCAACCTCTATCACTCGTAGGTTCCGGAGCACATACCTTCGGGATGGTGCAAACCTTGTGCTCTAGTTTCCATTCGTAGGCTTTCCGCATTGAATTCTGCCTCTAACGTTGTATTAGAGGGGAATTGGGTGTCCTACGTTTGGAGAACTATACAGACTTTAGTCCCACCCCTCCTGCCGATTTGGCAACCAAATCTCTCGCTAATCCCTTTGTCAAGTGATCAGCTAGATTTTGCTCATACCGAACATATTACACTGTGATTGTCCCGTGAGTGATCAGTTCACGAACAACACTATGCCTCACCCCTAAATGATGAGACTTGCCATTGTAGACCTGACTATATGCCCTAGCCAGAGTAGCATTGCTATCACATAAGATAGAAATTGGTGAGATAGGTTTCGGCCATAGTGGAATCTCATAGACTAGGTCCCTTAGCCATTATGCCTCCTTGCCAGCAGCCGCTAATGCTATGAATTCAAATTCCATAGTGGATGTTGTGATGCAAGTTTGCTTCTTGGAATCCCACGAAATTGCACCTCCTCCAAGTAGGAATACCCATCCAGTGGTGGAGGTGTGATCCTCCATATTGGATATCCAACTTGCATCCGAGTACCCTTCAATAACCGATGGGCACCCCTTATACGTTAAACCGTAATCCATGGTTCCTTTAACGTAATCAAGTACTCGTCTGATTGCATGCCAATGATGAGTACTAGGATTACTCGTATATCTACTCAACTTGCCAACCGCATAAGCGATATCAGGCCTTGTGCTTGTCATGGCATACATCAAGCAGCCAAGCACTTGTGAGTACTCGAGTTGAGACACTGCCATTCCTGTGTTGGGCATCAATTTCACACTAGGGTCAAATGGAGTCCTCAATTCTCGACATCCCTTACTACCAAACTTAGTAAGTACCTTCTCAATGTAGTGACATTGACTCAACGAAATTTCCTTTCCATTTCGTTTGATCCTAATCCTAAGGATCACATCTGCCTCCCCCATGTCCTTCATGGAGAACTTTGATGATAAGAATTTCTTGGTACTATCAACTTGTTCTTGATCAGTTCCAAAGATGAGCATGTCATCCACATACAAACAGATGATCACTCCTTTGCCGAGTTCATCAAATTTTGTATACACACACTTGTCTGCCTGATTTAAACGAAAACCATGTGACAAGACAACATCATCAAACTTCTGATGCCATTGTTTAGGTGCTTGCTTTAGTCCATACAAGGACTTGATTAGTTTTCACACCTTATGCTCATTTCCGGGCATAACAAAACCTTCCGGTTGTTCCATGTATACCTCCTCATCGAGATCTCCATTCAAGAATGCAGTCTTGACATCCATTTGATGGATCACTAGATCATGGATTGATGCTAATGCTATTAACAATCTAATAGTCGAGATCCGAGCCACATGAGCATAGGTATCAAAGTAATCAACACCATGCCGTTGTTTAAAGCCCTGAATAACCAATCGAGCTTTAAACTTATCGATAGAACCATCGACTTTCATCTTCCTTTTGAAGATCCACTTGCGTCCTAACGGTTTACATCCCACGGGGAGATCCGTTAACAGCCAAGTGTTATTTCCCAAGATGGAATCCTTTTCCTCATCGACTGCCTCCTTCCAAAAGGCAGCATCTTGCGATCGCATAGCCTCTTCATATCTACTAGGGTCATCGTCAACATTGTGGCAGTACAAGTGTTGCAATCCTAGTTCCATCCTGGATCCCTCAATCAGATATACGTTGAAGTTGGTATTCACCGAACTCTTCAAGGCCAGTCTTTGGCTCCTACGAGGCAAAGCCTGCTCGTCCATAGGGACAGGCACTATATCATTTGATGATGGCATCAAATCCTTGGCTCTTAGGATTGATGAAAAGCGATTTTCATCGAAGATGGCATCCCTAGACTCAATTACCGTATGCACAGCGTGTGCATCGTTAGATTCTATAACATAGAACCTACATGCCTTTGAATTTTCAGCAAATCCCACAAAGATGCAATCAATGCCTCTTTCTCCTAAAGTCTTCCGTTTAGGATCAGTGAGCTTCACCACAGCCCTACAACCCCAAACTCGAAGGTAACTCAAGTTTGGTTTCCACTTATACCACAATTCGTATGGGGTAATTTTGTTCTGTTTGTTAGGAACCCGGTTTAGTAGATAACAAGCCGTAAGCATGGGTTCACCCCAAAACCCATTACTCAAACCTGAGTATGACAACATCGAATTTACCATCTCTTTCAATGTTCGATTCTTCCTCTCAGCCACACCATTCTGCTGAGGTGTGTATGGAGCAGTGGTTTCATGGATGATTCCCATACTTTGAAAGTATATTGGATCATAGAACTCCCCTTCCTCGATCAGTACAAAATACTTTGATCGAGAGACCTTGTTGCAATTCAACTTCGGTTTTGAACACACGAAATTTCTCAAGGGCTTCATCCTTTGAGTTCAACAAGTAAGTATAGCAATACCGAGAGTAGTCATCAATGAAGTTGATGGCATACCTCTTCCCTCCGATAGTTAGAGTGCTATGCAAGTCACACAAATCACTGTGTATCAACTCAAGCATCACTGATTTCCGTTGGATACTAGTGAAAGGCTGACAAGTAATCTTAGTGAGCATACACGTTTTACATTGTTCAGCATAGACATCAAAAGAGGGCAGAATCCCTTCTTTCGACATTTCAGTTAGACGTTTATAGTTAACGTGTCCTAACCGCGCATGCCATAAGGAGAAGTCAGAGTTACCAACCAAGAAAGCATGATCATTAATAATAGTATTATTAATATTCAGCATAAACATGCCATTGTTATAGTGGCTGAAGCCTACAAACACACCACCCTTAGATAATACATATCTATCAGATTCGTACACTTGTTTCTAGCCATATCGATTAAGCATACTGCCTGACACTAAGTTCTTCCTAATCTTAGGGACGTGAAGTACATCTCTAAGCTCTAGGCATTTTCCAGAACTAAGTTCCAACACCACCAATCCACGTCCAACAATATGGGCCGTTGACTTGTTGCCCATGTGAAGTACAACATCATCATCCGATGCCTCGTATGCTTTGAACCAGTGACGATCCTTGCATACATGTCTGTTGGCACCCGAGTCAATCCACCATGCCACTTCGTCATCCTGTACATAGAATGCTTCCGATATTAGTGAAACAGAATTCACAGCAATATCTAAATTAAGGTCTAAGAACCGACCTTTCGAAGTGGATGTCCCTTGATCTTTCGATCCAAACTTCTGACGCTGTTTGTCGTGATTCAGACTCTTGTTCGAGGGTCAGTCACGTTTGAAGTGACCCGCTTTCCCACATATCCAACAAGAAACTTTCATTTTCTTGTTCGAGTCTCCTTTGGTGTTTCTCCAAGGGCGTTTCCTGCCCTTCCGTCGAGCAGACGACTCCTCTTCTTCTGTCATATGAACAGACGAAGAATCCTTCGGTTTCCCACTTTCTTGCATCCGTACAGCTTCCTCTATCCGTAAGTGGCTTCCAAGTTGGATCAGGGACAGTTCCTCCTTCCCATGCTTAAGCGTGTGCTTAAAGTCCTTCCATGAATAAGGAAGCTTATCGATTATGCACGACACCGAGATGGCCTCATCCATCTTCATATCATGTTGGGAAAACTGTCTCAATATCCGGAGCATCTCATTGTATTGCTCCATAACCGGTCTGGTCTCGACCATTTTGTAATTCAGAAAATTACTAACCAGGAACTTCGTACTCGAAGCATCCTCAGCCAAATACTTTGACTCCAGCGCATCCCACAACTCGTGGGCTGATTCATAATTTTGATAGATATCAAACAATGAATCTGCCATGCTATTCAGAATATGGCCACGACATATGTAGTCGTCATTGTCCCATTTTTTGCTTCCGTACTCGTTCCTCCTTCTTCTTGTCGTCTGTCTCCGTCTCCTCCTCAAGGTCCGGAGGATAAGGTGTAGAGAGAACATACACGACCTTCAATGTAGTGAGAAGGAAGTGCATCTTCTTCTGCCACCGACGGAAATCCATTCCCTCAAACTTCTCGAGCTTGCCAAATGACGATGTCATTTCCTTGATTGCAGCAACCTTGGACATGGCAAAATACTCTTTTCGATTGTTGGCTTATGAGGTACCAAGTAGCAATCGTTCGAGCGTTGATAGAAGAAGAGATCTAGGATCTAGACGGAATCGTGGGCACCACTTTCCGAAAAGAGTATTTCCACCCTAACAAGCCTTGGGTATCAGGAAATCCCTTCCGAGGATAAGACCGTCTCACTCAAGTTCTTAGGCTTCAGATTCTTGATTCACTCTCAGAATTCGTAGGCAAGGATAGATGTTAGTTTCTATGAGGTCGTTTGCGCGAGTGATTTTGTAGGAAGGGAATTTAAATAGCTAGAGAATTCAAATAGTTAGAGAATTTGAGGGTGATGCTATTTTAAAAAATAGAATGTTTGGATGTGCTACTTTAGGTGATTGTTGGATTAGAGAATTTAAAAATAAAAATATAAAATAGAATTTAAAAATATAAAAATACCAAACTGCCCCTAATTTCGTAAAATTGCAAAAACTGCAGAAATAACAATTTGCAGCACCTCTTTCTAAATAAACAACCCACCTACAATAATAATAGTGATCATTCACAATTCAGAACATGTTAAAAACAACATTCATCCATCTATAGTTCCATCCAAATAATATTCGACAATAAAATGTACCATAATTCTTATGCAACATGATCATAAACCTCACAATATGCCTCCTAATTAATCATATTTCCTCCCTCCTTAACATCTTCTTGATGAAGTACAGCTTGTCATCGGTAGTACTCGGCTGTAGAATAATTGCAAATCGCGATGGTTCTCATCTCGATTGAGAGCAGAAACAGCATCAATGACTTGGTGGCGGGTGAGCCCAGGCAAAATTTCCAAGTCGATCATGATTTGATGTCGCATATTGTTGCGGTTCTCATCTTCCCCAAGCATCCTATTGACCATAACATCAATAGCTCTATCAATAGCTGGCCTAATCTCTGAAATCTCACTAGTTAAATCAGTAATTGAACTCTCTAGCAGAATACGTCTAGCACTAGGCCTTCTTGCACGACCATTCCCTGAATTATCACCCGTAGCAGAGATTTCTGGTTGTTCATTCCGAACCCCATTTGATGTTGGCATGTCAACAACCTCATTAATCACATTATGCATGTACCTACCCATTTCCTCTTCATTCAGCAAACTAAAATCCACCTCATTAACATTGTTGAATCCACTTTCTGTTATGGGAGGGGCATTCTCATTAGCTCCTACAGCTCCTTGTCCAGTTGCATGCCCTTTGCCATTTCCGAAGACTATCAATAATGACTCATACTACGGAAAGGGCTTGCCATTTAGACCCCGACAATTGGGGTTAATCTGCAAAAATACCAATAGTTAAACTATATATGCTACAATAACAGTAACAGTTTAACACTACCATTCACCTTGACGTATATACCATTCCTCAACACACCTGGATTCTTCTAAAACTCTATTTTTATGATCAATGTGTAAATGTATATTATATATTCCTTAGTTGTACAACACAGAGAACAAAGAGCAGAGAAATGGCAAAGAGTAATTTGTTTTCTTTTCTTTAGTTATTATTCCTAAACAAAAAATCAGATAGGCAACCATCAATAGACATATAACTATATTATCCACTGCTATGAGTAGTTCAAAGTAATGTTGCTGGTGTGCATATGCTATGTCGTATTAGTTAAACTCGGTCAATTGTTTTCTTCCGAAAAACAGAGAGGGTAGTTAAGTTCTATCACATTGGGAAAAGGAAGTAAACTAGTCATACCATCGCAAAGTTGTTGAAAATATCATTTTCGACGATTGGACACTTTGCCGCATCATCCCAGCCCCATCCACTTTGACCTTTGCATAGTTGGTAAGCTTGATGTTTAGTTTTCAATACCTTCAACCTTGATTTGATATGTGGATAAGCCATAATTCCACAGCCAGGGACCTTCAACTCCATCATTTTCTCCAGTTTTTTGTACGCCCCTCCTTTAAAAACACCATTCTCAATATGGTTTTTAGCAACCAACTCCACCATACATTCAATCAAAGAGTTTTCGAGTGTGCTGTTCCATGCGAAATATCCCCTGCCGATATCTTCTTTGTCCTTTCTAGGAGCCATTTCTGACATAAAACAAACAGTTTAATAGAGAAAAATTGCATAATCAAATATCCCAGGCTACTAGACCACCAATCCATTAAACACGTAAAAGTATAACTAAAACCACATCATAACATTTTAAGACCAAATCCTCAACAACCCAGCACGATTACACTCTGAAGAGTGCGTTCAGTCAGTTCATCAAATCCTTACCTAAAGAAAAAGAATCATACATTAAGCTCAGCTAACATTACTAATTAAGCCAAAAAAATCACCATCTCATATAATAATAACGTTACTAATTAAGCCTGCTTTGCTTAATCATAATGTATCAGTAGGCCAACAAAATAGTGGGTGAACAAAACAGTGGCTAAATAAAAATAGAATTTCACGGACTGAACTTTAGCTAACGTCTATATTGATTCTCCCACATTTCTTGAGCCTTATTGTGTCTAAATTGTGCCCACTCAGCAGAAGGTTGAATGAAAGATATAACATCCTCGACATCTTCATTGGCATAAGCTTGTTCCATCTCTACATGTCTGTTGTTGTAAACTCTTTCAAATGCATCGACACCTTGCTCTCGTTTAATGAAATTATGGAGCAAACAACATGCGTTAACTATTCTTGTCATAACTTCCGGAGAAAACCAAGAAGTATCTCTAAGGATGGCCCATCGCATCTTCAAAACACCAAAGGTCCTCTCGATTGCATTCCTAGCCCCCGAATGTTTCATGTTGAAGTACTCTTTATGAGTATTAGGACGATTTGGACCCCAGTCTTTAAGGTGATACCGTTGCTTACTAAATGGTGTTAGGAAGCCCTCACAGTTGGTGTATCCAAGATCACACAAGTAGTATGTTCCTAATTTAATATATAACTGGTTAATTATAGGTGAATAATATGTTAATAAAAAAAATTCAGAATTTTAAGTTCCAGAATTTTACCTCTAGGTACTACTAGACCATTAGGTCTTGATAGGGCATCTCTCAACACTCTAGAATCATGTGCAGACCCTTCCCACCCAGCCAAAACATATATAAATTCCATGTTGGGATTGCAAACTCCAAGAACATTCATTGAGAGGTCACCCTTTCGATTCCGATATCGAGTTTGATCTGCTGCCCTAACTCGAAGTTTGACATGAGTACCATCTAAAGCTCCTAAACAATCCTACATAACGTAATAAATTAAGTAAGTTAAACTATTAACCTTAAATCTGAACAATTAAAGTAAGTAAGTAAGTTGAGATATTAACCTTGAAGTACTTCCATGTTCGGTCGGTCGAGTTCTCTGGTATAGGTTTAGGTTTTTTGAGTAGGAGGTGGTGTAGTTTAAGTACAGCTTGTAGAACCTTATGCAAGGCTTTATGGATAGTTTCTCCAGACCGACAAAGGAGCAGTTGAAGTATCCTATTTTTATGGTTATATGCTATGGTGAAAAGGAACATTACAACCATTTCATCCACGCTAATAGTTTGTGTATCCTCTAGCCCCCTACATTAACTAGTACCTCACATAGTCTCTTAAATAATCGACAGTTCATCCGAATGCAGCTCAAACTAGCGGTGTTAGACTCCCTCGTGGCACTAGCCATGAACCGCACTCTTCTTTGTTCTCGCTCAAAATCTAAGGCTATAGGCTCATACCTTGGTTCCGAGTCTAGAATCAACATCAGAATTACATGATATAACCTCAACAACAAGGTTAAATACATGCTCATTAGTTTCAAGTACATAGCAACAACGGCAACAACTCTACGCCTACGCGTTGTATTGACCCGCACCAGCCTAGCCATCCTTTACAATTTTACAAAATAAACAAATTCAGTTCATGAATGATAGTAAAATAAACCAATATGAAAGATTATAGAAAAACTCACAAATATTTCATCTCAACATTGAAATGCCAAAGGTGAAATCAAATACCAAACAAAATAAGTTGGATGTTGTATCCAATTACATTCAATTCCAACGTAAAATAAGTTTGTTATTTTATAAATATCTTTGGTTCCCACAAACCTTATTCCCAGACAAGGGGAAAACCTCAAAAATCATAATATTTGAGAAATTAAAATCATAATATAACTAGCCAGATGCATCCAATTTCAACGTAATAATAGAGTAACTAAGCTAAGCAATCTATCACCAACCCTAATTACAACCAAGTTAGTTATAAATTGAATCAAACACCATTATTAGACCAAGGCGTTTCATCCAAAGTAGCAAATCCATATACAATCACGACAACCAAAATCGAGAGAAAGAAGCAAGCAATGAAAGATTGGCAAGACATACCAGTGAGATTGGGTTGAAAATGAAGATGTCTCGGGTGATAAAAAAAACCCTACATGAAGTAGCAATTCATGAAATCAAACACAGAGGAAGTAGATACAAAGTAATAGAATGAGAAATAATTTAATCCATCCTTACCTTGGCGTGATTTCAAAGAAGCCCTCAATGGAGAAATAATGTTGTTGTTCGTCTTTCAGATGAGATGAATATTGGGAGTTGAATAGTGAAAGGTTTTGGCAGAATGAAAGAGGGATTTGCTATATATTATGGCAAATTTGCAATTCTTATAAAATTGGGGGCATTTTTGGAAAACAGAAAATGAATTCACCCTAAATCCCTCACGCGGGCTAGTGATTTCATTTCGGGCTCGAATTCTCCACGGGCCCACATCAAAAATTGAATTCTCCAACATTCCCTTTTAATTAATGGATGTCCAAACAGTTTATTTGGCCCAAATCTCTAAGTTAGAGATTTTAGGTTCCAAATCACTCAAAATCACTCAAAATAATCATTTGCACAAACAACCCCTATGTGTTTTCTGCACACTTCTTGCCTCCTTTATATAGGCAAGGGGTCAAGGACGAGTAGGTGTGAGTACCTAGCACCAAAAGGTGTCATTATCCCCAAGGATAGACTTGTAGGCAGCAGCCAATAAGTTCCCTACGGGTTTTGGAGGGAAAATAATTCAGACAGAGTTTGAATCACACGAAAGGGTGTGTGCCCATTCGTCCTAGGTGGGAGTGTTACCACTCCTGCTACCTAGCTCCCCACCTTTACTCCAGCTCAGCTGAGTACCATAGCCAGTGACACTATCATCTAGCTCAAGGTTGAGCTGGACCAGCTTCATTGTCAGTCCCTAGCTTCATCTTAGCTTATCGAAAAGCTGATGCTAGCTAGTTCAGCTAGCTCCTGAGCTAAAGTGAGGTTTCCCGTCAGCTCACATATCCATCATATCTTTGGTATCACACCAAGGTCAATTCCACGGTGCATATTTCCAACATTTTCATCATTTATCGTTGTGGCATTTACTCAAACACATTTAATGCGTTCTGCTTGGGTGTAAATTAGCTCGAGAGAGAAGTCTACGGTTGAGCGGAATACATCCTTAGAGGCGCGAGAGTGATCTAAGACTATCATAGAAAATCGCCAAGCCATTATAACTTGAATAATTGAGATTGCATATCGTTCATCCATGCATTGCTAGCTATTGTGGATTCGAGTCCGAACAACCTTCGTCGTATCTTTGAAACTCGCTTTCTTGCATTTTAATTTGTTTTATTTCAGTCATGAGTTTGTAATTGGATACATAAACATCAAACAACCAACCATTCACTGTTACGTGGTTTAGTTAGATGAACAAATTGAGTAATAGAAGTAGAAAGACCCTAGGGAAATAAACGATTCAATTAGAGGAATCTATTGGGTATTTGAAAGCGGGGTAAAATCTATGCATCAACCCCACACTGAGATGGTCTTCCAGAACTCTTTCAAGATCGAAATTGGGTTCCTCTCTATGTTGGCCAATGACATTAGCTCCATGTCGGCCAACTGACTATGGGTGTAGCAACCGATATGCTCTCCGAACTCATCTGCAGAGAATGATAAACTCTGACCCCCAAGTGTGCATCGGATGCTATCTGCCTCTCTAGTGGAGGTGTAGTCCATGATCCCAGGGTAGAGTAGAACTCCCTGGTTGCATGCGGGAGATCGATGCCGTGCACCCGCACCATCTCCCAGATACCTGCCCGGGCGCAGTACTCCCTCAATGTTGTGTCCCATCGTTGATCCACGAAGTCCTGCAGCTCGAGGTACCCCTATAGCGCCACTACCCACATCCAATAAACTTTGTATTGATGAGTAAAATAGCTCTCATGTGGAAAGATGAAGATCCGCTAGACCAAACCTGGTGGCTGCAATGCTGAGGCTGTAGCTGGAGCCTACTCTGGTGGTGGACATTGTGCAGCAATAGAAGTCGAGGTTGCAGCTCACCTTGAACCGCGAGGAGCAGCAGTGGAAGCTATGGCAGGTGGAGATGCTGGTGGAGAAGCCTCTGGAGTAGAACGCTCTGAAGTAGAGCTTTGACGGTACCGCTTTCCAGTACCAGGTCTTCTTGTTCAAGTTCTTTGGGAGTAACTTCCCATGTTTCGGATCCATCCTGCATATCATTTAGCACAAACCATTAAAAACACTATGATATTTTGGTTAACACCAAACAGTATCACAAAGCACGTAAGAAATGGCAAGGGTCAAATCAAACAACAAGGTTAACCAAACGAACCAATCGATCAATCACTATCAGAACCAATCTCCCCCACAGTAGAATTTTTGCATCCTCGCGAAATATATAACGTTACAACAGAAGACAAGTGATGACAATGCATCAGTAGTAACGAGTTATTATAAGGAAAGAACAACGAGCATCGTAGCACAAGTTAACCGCAATCAACCAAATGAGCATCCAAAATATGCAAGCTTTCACACCAACACTAATATTTCCATATGAATTCAAGTCTATCTCTAGGTGTCCATATTCCAGCAATCATAGAAAGAATGATAACAGCATGAAATCAGTGACAACATCTAATGCTTCGAGAAATCATAAAATTAACTAACTCAAAGTTTCAAAGATTTCAACTAAATCAATAATTTAGAGCAAGAGCACAATTCGCATGAAACAAGGTGCCACATAAGCATTAGATATGTCACTAAATCACAAGGAGCATGAAGTAATTCCCCTTCCGTTGTTCCAATATTTCTCCCAAGGCAAAGTTACTGGCATCGCACATCAGCTGAAATGGAAGCGTCCAATCTAGAGTCGTGAAGATTGGCGCGCTTATGAGCTTTTCCTTGAGAAGCTTGAAAGAACGCTTGCATTCAGTGGTGAAGGTAAATGGAACATCCTTGACATTGATAAATTATCGGTAGAATCCGCATGGCCAAGAATGCTTCGAACACCCTTGACGGTTGAAGGAGTGGAAGATTAGTTATCGTCTCGAGTTTCACTTTGTCCATTTCGATCTCTTGACCAGAAAATTTGTTGCCAAGCATGATCCCCTCACGGAGCATGAAATGGCACTTCTCCCTACTTAAGGCTAAGTTCGTCTCTTCACACCGTTGCAACATCGTCTTCGGATTCCTAACGCAGAGATCAAATGAGTCACCATACACAGAAAAGTTATTAATTTATACCACCATTATGTCTTTAACCAAGTCAACAAAGATAGCCAACATGCATCTCTAAAAGGTGGCCGGAGCATTGAACAACCCAAAGGCATTCTCCTATAAGCAAAAGTGTCGAAATGGAAAGTGAACGTCATTTCTCTTGGTTTTCAGGAGCTATCGGGATCTGAAAGTATCCCGACATCCCATCCAAGAAACAGAAGTTCTCATGGCGGACGAGGCGCTCAAGCATCTGATCCATGAGCGGGAGTGGGAAATGAACCTTTCGGGTAGCATCATTAAGCCGCCTATAGTCTATACAAACTCTCAACCCAGGGACAGTACAAGTGGAGATGAGCTCTTTCTTCTCATTCTCGACCACTGTGAAACCTCCCTTCTTTGACACCACTTGCACCGAACTAACCTATTTGTTGTCTAAAATGGTAAAGATGATTCTGTCGTCCATTAGCTTCACAACTTCCTTTTAGACAACCTCTTGCAAATGGGATTTTGTCTTTGCTGAGGTTGAACAAACGGGTAAAAATTTTCTTCCATCGGAATCTTGTGCCTGCAGAAGCTTGGACTAATACCCTTGATGTCCAAAATCTACCACACAATGGCTTGTTTTTGATGTCAAATAAGCTCCACCAAACGTTCTTTCTGGCTGGGTGTGAGAGATGAGATGATAGTCACTAGTAATTTGGAGCCTTCTGTAAGGAACACATACTCCAAATGAGTTGGCAGTGGTTTCAACTCTAGCTCCCATGGTTCCTTATAGGATGTCTTCATCAAGATAGTAACTCCCACACGCGAAGTGATTACTTCACAGACCTCGACAATGTCTATATCTAGATCTTGTTTGTCAGGTAACTCCAGCTGCATTTAATTACTCAAGGACGAATCTAAGCCATCTAGTTCGAAAAAATCATTAATTTGAAAAGCCTAAGCCATGGCATTCACATCATCAGAATAAACATTATCATAGTAAAGATCATCTTGTGCATCCAAATATTTCATGCTCTGGGTTAACTTAAAAGTACCCTCCTCCTTACCAACGCACAAGGAGTGTCCCATGAAACACATCTGTAATTGCTTTAGAAGTGTTGTGAAAGGGTCTACTTAAGATCAAAGAGAGGTCATTATCTCCGGTATCAACTACCATAAAATCGACAAGGAACACAAAATTTCCCATTCTCACAAAAATATCTTCTACTACTTCTTTAGGGAATTTTATTGACGTATCCGCTAGTTGGATTCTCATTTTAGTGGGTCTAAGTTCATTTAGGTATAGCGCTTTATAGACTGAATATGGTGTCACGTTTATGCTAGCATTTAAGTCTGTTAAGCCCTTTTTAATATCAAGTTCATCAATCCTACAAGGGATATGGAAACTACCCGGATCCATGAGCTTTGTAGGAATGTATGTGGAGACAACGGCTGAACATTGCTCATTGAGGGTGACATTCGCAGCTTCCGTCAGTTTCCTCTTGTTGGTGAAAATCTCCTCTAAGAACTTGGCATACTGGGGAATATTTACAATGGCTTTAGTGAAAGGGAGTGTGAATTGCACTCCCCTAAGCCTTTGCAAAAACTCAGCAAAACTCTTGGCACGGAGATCCTCATCCAGCCAGTTGGGATATGGGACTTTGGGCTTATAAGATACCAACATGGGTTTTCGTTAGAAACGGCTCCATTAGGCTTTTATGAAGCTTTGACCTCATTTGAAACCGTTGATGTCCCACGATCCATGGGAGATTGGGGCACTTCTTCTTCATCTTCTTTGAATTCCTCCAATATACCATCCACATCATCCTTACTTTCGGTCTCATCCCCATTAATTTCTTCATCTTGAGCAGTCAACTTGGGAGGTATCACCATAGGGGATTAACTTCCTTAGGAATGGGGTTTATTTGTTTCCCACTCCTAGTGGTGATAGTCTTTAGTTCCACAAATTCACCTTTCAGATTCTCCTCCCTGTTTCTGGGTAGGGTGTCTGGTTGTCGAGTGGAGAGAGCCTTGCTGATGTACCCCATTTGAGTTTTTCAAGTCATTGATAGAGGTTTGTTGATTCCGAATGAGTTGGAGGAGCACAACATTACTTTCTATTAAAGATGATGCTCCACCATGAGGTGCATCCGATTGTCAAAATCTGGAAGGAGGTGCTCTAGGAGCTTGAAAGTTGCCTTGACCTCCTCAGCTGCTTTGGTTGAAACCTTATTGATATCCTTGGGTTTGGTAACCGCTATGATTTCCTTGTCAGTTTCCTTGATTTCCTTGAGAGTATCCTTGGCCCCCTTGAATGCACCCTTGATTTCCTTTGGTTCCCTTAAAAGTACCTTTGATTTCCTTGGTTCCCTTGAGAGTACCCTTGATTTCCTTAGCCACCTTAAATGTAACATGGATTTGATTTCCTTGAAGATGTTGAGGAGCATGTTGTGGCTGGCTCGGTCCTTGACCTTGAGGTTCTGGACCTTGTTGGTAGTTTTGATAGCCTTAATTGTTCCTTGGGAAGTTGTTGTAGCTACCTTGATTGGGTCGGTAATTTTGTTGGTAACCACCATTGTTGAGCCCACCTTGGTTGTAACCCCCTTGAACATAGTCAAATTCCTCGATGTTACCTTCTGGAGCAACTTCTTTCGAGTAAACTTGACATGATGAGGTGTCATGTTTCTCGTGTCCACAACACTCACAGTAATAAACAATCGCTGCCTTCCTTAGTGGTTGAGGTTTTGAAGATGTTCCTGCCTCTTTACCGCTTGCCTTGGGCATTGCCGTGTGATTCATTTGATGCACCAGTGCATCAACCTTGAAGTGTAGGAAGTGGACGGATTTTTTGGAGTCTTGCTCAGTTTGCTTCTACATGTCCGACCGAGTTGTTGGGGTGAATTTATCCCTACCTAATTCTTTTGAGCTCTTTGATACTTGTTGGCGCGCCCAACTCTTAGTCTTCACCGCCATTTCCTTGAAAAATTGCAGACAACTTTAAGGAGTAAGTGACTTCAAATCACCATTTGCGGCTTGATTTGTCATTCGTGTGTTCTGATAGTCGAGAGCGCGTGCAAAGATATCAACTAGAGTCCACTCCTCCATGTTATGATGTGGGGCATGAATATAGAAGGGCCTAGAAGCGATCCCATGTTTTGTGGAAGAGCTCCCCATTCTATTGCTGGAAGTTGCTGATTTGAGCCCGAAGTTTTGTATGGCGGGAAAACTCTCTGAGGAACGGTTTGGCCATATCGTCCCATTTTCAGAACGAGTTGTTGGGCTGCTTATCCAACCAAACTTTTCCCTGTCGTTGGAGTGAGATAGAGAAAAGCTTCATGGGGACGACGTCTTCATGAACCCCATTGTATTTTATGAGCTCCATAATTTCATTGAAATACCAGATGGCGGCTCGGGCACTCATGATCGAGTGAAGAATAAGGTCTCTTCTATACCATCTGGACGTACGGGAACTTAACCTCAAAGTTTTGGCTGTCGATTGCCGGAGGAGCAATGCTGGAGCTAGTGCCAGCGAGGGTGCATTTTGAATAATCCCCAAGTGTTCGGAGTGCTTGGTCTCCCATTCTGATGTTTTCCTCGAGAGGTTCTTCTTCACTTGCATAGCTTGAAGGAGAAGAAACTAGTGGGGAAGAACTTGATGAAGAAGATGCTGAAGGTGAGGAGCAAAGTAGTGAAGGTGGAGGTAGAACAATCTCAATGGTGAAGTTGGGTTGATCTTAGGGCTGATCAAAAGGAGGGAACAAAGCTTGAGGTAGTGGTTGATTTCGCAGATGTCGTTCATGAATTCGGCGAGAACGTCTCATACACCACACCTAAATCCTGCACACCACAAGCAGCAAACAAAAGTGGAACCCAAACAAAACAACAAGGAAACAGGGGGAAAACAAAAATTAAAACAGAGTCAAATGTCTAAAGCGACGCCGACTATGTTCTTTCAAAGGAATGAGAGAGAGCCCCCGGCTACGGCGCCAAAAACATGATCTCCAAAATAGCTTAAGTTATTATAACTACGAAAGTGTTGTTTGTGTCCAACGATCCTCTCGTTATGCTTTTACTCAAACTTAGAAACAGAGTTTAGACTGGACAATTTGGGTTTGGTTTCGAATTATGCTATCATTTCAATTAACACTATAAATTTAAACTAAGAGATACTGAAACTTAGGTTTGAACAGAAGGAGGAAACAAGTTCTTGGAAGGGATGTTGATTAAGCTCAACTTCCTATCAATATTCGGTCCGAACGGATGTTGGACCATGATTGAATATTCAGACTCCTCTTATCAATCCGCGACATGATCATGCACATGAATTACCACTACTAGCTAGAGGTTAGAATCACCCCAATTAGGCTAACTAACAATGAACACCAAAATGTTTTACAAAATGATAAGGTGTTCTTTTGACATAAAGGATCTCACAAGCAATTGGAAATGGTATTAACTTAAGCTACTGATAACTACACCTAACTTGGTCCATTAGGTGCAAATCAGAGCGCTCTCCAAATGATAGATGTAATACCTTTACGCACTATATGGTATCAAATGAATCAGGAATTCATTTCATTTCAAAATGAACTACTTATAGAATGAATTACTTTATTTGGTATGCCATATTCAATTCTTAAAAATAATTAAATTGAATTTCCAAATCATGTTTGGTATACAATTCAGAATTGAATTACTTTAATATTTTCCACATATACCCTTTTCAGTAAAGATAACATTTCTATTATTGATTAAGTAAAAAAGCTTAATGAATTAGAAACTATCTATCATCTTAACCAAAATACTAATAATAACATCATAACTAACAAATTGCAAGTGTAAAATTTATCATCCAACTAGTCTAACAATGAAGAAAACCAAGGTTCTTTAAAATTTGAGAAACAACTTGAAGTCCATCTTCTAAAAACCTTCACTCTAAACCTATTTTTTCTCTTGCGCCAAAAGAGCTTGATCTCCTCGTCACAAAATTTGTGTTCAAAATTAGTGTTCAAAATTTGAACTTCATCTTGACAAGGTGTCGCCATCTATTGAACCATTAAACATAGACAAATACATGAGAATGCATAAGATGCCTTGTTATAATAACTAACAAAATGTAACTAACAATTATAAAACGTACAAAAAGGGGGAGACGCCCATAATTTGGCCTTCCAACCCAGCACCTGCTCCAAACAGAATGTCACGATAAAGACCAACAATTGACAAAACAAGTTCAACCATGCAGTAATTGCTAATCAAAGCCAGACGGGAGCACACAGTAGTTATAATCAAAACATTAAGGCCACGTTTGGTATTAGGGTTTCTAGCCTTGTGTTTCATTAAAACATAGTGTCTCTTAAAATTATGTGTTTGTTTAGTCAAAATGGGCTGGTGGATTGAAGTTATATCCCCCTGCACCCACATTTTTACCTCTAAAAATGTATTTTGAAAATGTTGGTCAGTGGCAACATTTCTTGAAAACTCTGGGTATTTGCTTGCCCACATGATGGTTGTAATTATTTTCCATTTTTACCCTTGAGTCTTGACTCCTTTATCTCTTTTCTGCCTCTTTATTTCTCTCATCTTTCTTGAGCATAAATGGGCAAAGGACCACTGATCCAATTGTTACTAAAACACAATTTCACATCGAGTTTTGCAATTATAAAGAAACCAAACAAAGAATTTGTATTCTCTCAATTAAATTACAATCCCCTATTCCTCATTCCCCAATTCCTATAATTCCTCTAATTTTGATTCCACCATATCGAACGTGGTCTGGTAGCTATAACATCAACTATAGTTACTCCACATCTGAAATGCTATATGATTTCGAATTTCCTCTCCTTTGTAGCATCTATATAGCTATTTTCATATTCACTCACTTTTTCCTCAATACTATTTTCCATTAATTCTCTATCAACCTCACGAAGAATTTTTTCATCCGGATCATACAATAAAAGAAAATTATGCAAAATACAACAAGCAAGCATGATTTTAGCACGTGTGTGGACATCATGGTGAGCTTCTGAACCACTAGCGATGATGGGAAACCTCTTTTTTTGAACACTAAAAGCCCTCTCAATTGCATTTCATAGTGATGCATGCCGAAGATTGTACAACTCTTTCGAGTTTATCGGAAAACAGTGAAAAATACGACATGATAAATCCAGACCTCAAAGCATAGCCCGCATCAACCAAGCAAAATTTACCTATATTCAAAGAGAATAAATAGTCTTCATGGAGTACTAGCTCATTAACTAAAATCAATAAGCATTTATTTAAATCTCCAGATACTAGTGTACCATCTACCTGGAGGAACTTTTAGTTTTCCATCACTTGTTAAAGCATTCTCCAGTATGTTTGAATCTTCAGACGAACCTTTCCATCCCACCAACACATAAGTGAATTTTAGGTCAAAGGTGCATGCTGCCAAGATATTCATTGTTGGGATTCACTTCTTACCCCTATATCTTGTTGTATCTTCTTGCAAAACTTTAACACGCATGTGGGTTCCATCAATAGCACCGACACAATCCTATATCAACCCATTAAGTTAGTAACTAAAATTATAAACAAAATTTAAACTTTAATAAGATTGGATGTTACTAATATATATGTGTACCTTAAAGTAAGGAAACAATGGTCCTTCACTATCTGATATCTCCTGAGGAACTATAGAACCGTTCGGTTGAACCAAAAATTCTGCTTCTATTGACAATATGGCCTTCAAGACTCCATGGAAATGACGACTTATTGTCTCTCCGCTCTAGCGAAAGAAGAATTTGACTACTCCATTTCTTACATTATGTGCTAATATATACATAAATACCCCAACTTGCTCTTCAACTACGCTACTTTGATTATCATTCAACAAGTTTCTCTCCCTTTAGAATATTAAACGCCTTTGCCCCATACATAGAATATCAAAAGTGTTCTCTTTTGGATTATCCCACATCGGAGAATGGAAAGGGTTGGGTGCTATTTATAAGTGTGAGGGGAAGTCACACATTTTGAGCTAGATTTTGGGATGAGAAGGCCCAATAACACCCAACAATGGTATCAAAGCTCAGGTTGACAATACCTCCCGGGATTCGATCCGAATGACCGAAGGTGATCCGGTCAGCGCTGGTAGATGGGTAATGCGTACCTAGGGACCGATGTGTGAGGGGGAGGTTGTTGGGTTATCCAAGATCGAAGAGTGGAAGGGGTTGGGTGCTGTTTATAAGTGTGAGGGAAAGCCTCACCCTTTGAGCTAACTTTTGGGGTGAGAAGGCCCAATAGCACCCAACATTCTCGTCTGTCTATAATCAATTCGTTAGATTTTTTCTAACATTATCGATTAATTTTAAACTCTAGTTGTGGCTTCTCAACAACATATTGGTACAATCGAAGAAGAAATATCAAATAACCAGCATATACTACTAGCGTTGCAATCAAATTCTTGTCGACATGCCTCATAATGCCTGAATCATAATGACGTATAGATTATAATGAGACAAGTCTAATGAAATCCTAATTATATAGTTGAAACCCACGCATAGGGTATTATCATCAAAGCATCAACATTAGATATGAAAACAAATATATACAACACAAGCATTGACCATAACAAACAAAAAACAATAAAATATAAAAGAAGAGAAAACCAGAAACAATGGTAATGTGTACATAAACTAATCAGAAGTAATACGGAAGTACTAACCTCTGGTGCTTGTGTATAGTAGCTTGAGGAGAATTGCTTGTTTAGTTTAAGCTCACGGCTGCAAAATGGACAGAATGAGAAGGTTCTTGGTTATTGTTATATAGCTAGTATTAGCCGAGTAGGTTCTTTTTACTTGGGAGCGTTGAAGCTTATAAAGGTTTTCTAATTGTTTATTATAATTAAAAAGTAAGGATAAATATATCAATTTATGATAATTAGTAGAATTTTTATGTAATTTATTTTGAAATACCTCCTCAACTTTTTAAAATTGCTATAACTAGTTCTAATTGTGTAGGATTCAAAATTTAGATGTTGAAATGAATATCTTAATATACCAAACACAAAAATATTTATTTCGAAATGAATTCCATTATTTTTTAGGAAGTCATTTATACCGATTGGGAGGTCAAAACCATTTGAAACACAAAAGGTAGAATCGAGTTACAGCTTCGTCCATCGATAACGTTTCTCTATCTTAGATTGTTAATCATATGAATTCCAAAGCTTGTTCAAACAAAGAACATCATATATTTAATAATTTAAGTCATGACAAGAGCTAGATTTAAAGAACAACAATCAAGCAATCATTTATTCAATTCAAATTATCCAAAAATTCGCCGACCTTATACTTTTAGGGAGAGTATCATGGCTCAATTCTTACATATCAACCAAAAATTCTATGAATTTAGATACTCATGTTACAAGAAGCAGAGAAGACAAAGAAATACCTAACCATCATTTTTTTGAAGAGGTAACGAATCACAGTCGCTCTAATCTTAACGGTACGGTCTTCTAGTACCAATCCAAGCTTTGATCTTCAATGGAGCCTCCTTCAGTTCTTCAATCGGACTTCTATCGATGAAAATATGATGATTTTTCAGAGGAAAATCATGGGAAAACGCACTAAGAGTTCTTGATGAAGAAGTTTTTTCTCTTTCCTCAAATCGCTCCTTTTATATGGCAACTTTCGAAACAGGGAGGTGCATGGCGTGCACCCTTAACTGTTAGCTTAGGAGGTTCTAAGTAGCAATGCTTCGAGCTTTGATAGGTGATGGATCAAGACGGAATCATGGGTACCACTTTCCGAAAAGAGTATTTCCACCCTTACAAGCCTTGGGTATAAGGAAATCCCTTACGATGATAAGACCGTCTCCACTCAAGTTCATAGGCTTTAGATACAAGAATCACATTAGAATCATAGACTAGGATAGATGTCAGTGTTTTTCTGTGTGTTCTGCCACACTACTGCCTCCTTTATACAGGCAAAGGGGTCCAGGGACGAAAAGGTGAGTATGCCTTGCACCAAGAGGTGCCATCATCCCCAAGGATAGACTTGTAGGCAACTGCCTTGAAGTCCCATGGGTTTTGGAGGGAAAACAACTCAGAAAGAGTTTGAATCAAACGAAAGGGTATGTGCCTATTCGTCTTAGGAGAGAGAGTTATCACTCCAACTACCTAGCTCTCCACCATCACTCTAGCTCAGTTTAGTACCGCAGCTAGTGACACTATCATCCAGCTCAAGGTTGAGCTGGACGAGCTTTAGTGTCAGTCCCTCGCTTCATCTAGCTCACAGAGGAGCTGATGCCAGTTAGTTTCAGCTAGCGCCGAGCTAAAGTGAGGTTTCCCGGGAACTCAGTTATCCGACTTAACTTTGGTATCACACCAAGGTCAAATCCATGGTGCATATTTCCAACATTAACTCCTCCGAAGGTTAATCCAAAGTTGGGGCATGCACGACGTGCAACCCTTTTACCGCCGTGAGGTAATTCCAGGTTAGGACATGCACGGCGTGCATCCCTTTTTCTTCACCAACTTTTGCAACGCCGTTCCATTTGAGCTCTATCCTTGCTGTACTCTGCGCCTGTCGCCTCATAGCCAGACCACCTGTCTGTAAAGTACCTATGGATGACAAATATTAAAAAGAAACACATTAAATGGACCGAAACAGTCCAAGTGAATGGGTCTAGGCATTACAATGCTAAGACGCAAAACTACACATAATCAAAGCACAAACGAGCTAGTATTCACTCAAACAACATACATATAGGGTGAGATATACACTACAAATCCTAGCACTACCACTTATCGCCTTTTCCTTTTCTCTTTTTGATACAAAGGCATGCATGGATACTATTTGATCTTGTTAATTTCGTATCTAAATTACAACACATTTTATGCTTTTCATCGCATTATTTATGTTTTCCACTATATTTTCCTGCCACTTTGCTTTTGCCTCTTCTTCTGCTCCTTGGAATTCATTCCCGTTTCCATCGTTTACACCCGTGGCCTACTACACATCACGCCTGTGACCAACCGTCACCAATGGTCGTGACCACCTTTCAGTCACACCCGTTATGCACATGCCAATAACGCTCGTGACCAACTTCTTTACCACGCTCGTGGTTGATATTCATTACACCCGTAGCTGGTTGTACCTCATGGCCGTGATGAACTAACCATCACTCCCGTGAACGACTTTGAGTCACGACCGTGGCCAACTTCTTTGCCACACTCGTGGCTGACCTTCGTCATGCCCGTGGTTGGTTGTACCCCACGACCGTGATAAAATGCCCATCACGCCCGTGGCCGAGTTCCAGTCACGATAGTGACCAAGTTGGCCTCTAGTACTACCCCTCGGCCTAGAGAAACAATTAAAGTTCAACAGTAGGCCTTTGAATCAATGACACAAGGTACTCTGCCCTTGGTTCCTCAACCTCTTTCTTTTGTCTTCCTAGAGCTGGTGGGAGAGCGGTTATTCAAATATGACAAAACTAATGAACTATTTCCTCTTCGAACCACCTAAATTCGGAAATTTTTTTTCTTAACTCTTTGCAAAGACTGACTCACCACATCATGACATCCCTAGACACACATCTATTATCCCCATGGATGACTATTACAGCTATAAGTGTGAACTCACCTTCTCTTCTCCGGGGATTAGGTAGCACATCTATGACGGTCAAAGACAACTAAGCTCTGATACTAATTATGAAACCCACCCTAAGAGTCCCTAACGAACCACTAGTTCAACCAAGGAAACCTACTCGGGTTCCAACATGAACCAACCTCCATTCTGAACTATTAATAAATGAGTAAAAACATGCATTAAAAATTAAACTGAAGTACTTTAATAAAACTGACCAAAGATGATCTCGGATCCCAAATCACAACACAACTGAAGCAGATATAACTCTGGAACTACACATACATGAAAACAGATATCGTTTGATATCAAAACTCTGACCAGCTGTCTCTCCATCATCAACTCCAGTACATGTGACCAAACACATAGATACACTAGGGAAAACAATGTATAATGGGGTCAGTGATAAGCACTGAGTGGCTATCTCAATCCATGAAGAACTAAGACTGTATTGAGTCTATACTGAGACTGAACTTAGACTATACTAAGACTAAACTATAATAATGGTCCCTATAGGCGTCTACCTAGCATCAACCACCCCTAACTGTGTGGACGCCCTCATGGTGGATTAGACTATGAAACTACCCTGAAATACTATGTGAGCGACATCTGTAGGCATTCTCAACACGTCCTGCCTTAGCCTGATCATAACCTGGGGTAGGCAACCAATGCATCATAATAATGAGCAAGTCTATCTAGGCCTATCATGTGCTATCATGAACTATGAATCACACGACATAGTTCAAACGTGAAGAGCATATGCTCGAAATATACTAACAGCCTGTATAGTAGATCACACACTACTGTACAGCCTAAGAGCCCTCGCTTTAAATCACGACACAACATTTGTACAGTAGATCAAACGCTATTGTACAGTTCTGAGATCCCTCGCTTCGAATCACACTAAGAATCCAATCATTGGATTCCAGACAACCTACTACAGTTCTACGCTTATAAGCAGAAAAGTTATCCTAACCCACCAGCTCTTATTAGCTTCCTAATAGAGTTTGATTTGTGGCTTCCTTCCCAAAGCTTAATTCTCCTATCCTTTTAAATCTAAAGAAACCAATCAAGGATTGAATCTAAAACCCCGAGTGTGACCACCAGTTCATCACGACCATGACCATACGTAAATCACGGGCTTGGTCGTTAGAGGCGTGGCTGTAAGTTTGCCACGGTCGTAGTAGACTTATTATAAAACCATGTCCGCGACCTAGAAATAAAAGTTTACAAAAACTATAAACCTAAATGTGAAATCCAGCCCTAGACGACACAATCGAACCACGCGGTTCGACCAATGCAACTACTCGCTGGTTCACTTATCACATAAGCATACACAAAATAACCGAATCCTTAAACTCTTCATAACATGATAAATGACACCATATGAAAAACATAGGATCTATGGCTCGAAAAACATCTCAAACAAGGGAACTCAACATCTAAAGATAAGTACTACAACATCTAAAAAACCGAAAACCTCAAACACTAAAAACATGGAAAGGGACAAATGAGGTCCTCCAAGGGAAAAATGGTATCGGAGGTTCTCGTGTAGCCCTCTTAGGCGAAATTTGCTCCTAAGGTTGTATAGAAGATCATACAAGAAGAAAAACACGGGTTCGGTAATAAGCACTGAGAGGCTAAACCATACATGCGTATAACTAATCTAAAAACTAATAATTTGACCTTGTTGTCTTGTAGGCATCAACCTAACATCAACCACCCCTAGCTATGGTAGATAGCGACATGGTGGATCAGACCATGAAACTATCCTGAAACTGTGTGAGCAGCATCTGTATGCATACTTCATACGTCATGTATGAGCCTGAATATCACCTGGGATTGTGCAATCCATGGGTGGTGACCAATGCATATCGCGAGCTAATCTAGCTAAACCTGGTCTTCTCCTAACATGAACTCTGAAACACACACGCACTTCAATCGATCAGCGTATGCTCGAAATTAAACAGATATATGTGTAGTTGATCACACGCTATTGCATAGCTTGAGAGCATAGCTCTGTTTCACAACACCTGTAGAGTAGATCACACGCTACGACGAAGTCCCGAGAGCCCGAATCTGAATCACAACAGTTGTATAGTAGATCACATGCTACTGTATAATCCTGGGAACCCGATTCCGAAACACAACACCTATACCATAGATCATACACTACTGTATAGTCCTGAGAATCCTATCATTGGATTCGATACAACCTAATTACAGTTCTATGCTTAAAGTAGAAAAGTAATCCTAATACCCCAACTTCTGATATGCTTTCCTAGTAGAGTCCAATGTGAAGCTGCTTTCCAGAGTTCAAACCTCATGTTCATGTACAGATCAATCATAAGATTGAAATCCCAAAACCCCAAATCCTAACCTATTAGGATTTTCCTACATAGGTTTTGCAATCAAAGGATTAAGAAAGGAGGAAGAAGATTGATTACATTTTAAAGCTTCCTCAACGATCTCTAAATCTCTCCAACTGATCTGGGATCGATCGACCTGCCTTCTCTACCTCTTGAAAGTGATCGTCGTTCGTCAGATATAATTCTAACGACCATGATCTCTAGATGGTCACGCCCGTGACTGATTGCTGACTACTCTTGTGACTGACTGACAATCACGCCCTTGACTAACCATTCATCAGTTGATCTTTGAATTTCAGAAGTCATATTAAAACCCAGAATCAACTATCAACCCGAATCGGAGTGTCACACTAAAACTCTCTTATGAAAAAAACTCTCTTCTCAGAAGGTGGAGAAGATTGATCAAGGGGAAAAGAAAAAGGTGATCAATCCCAGATCATTAATAAAAGATTTGAGAGGCTAAGAGAACCATTTGAAGGTAACCAATCTCCTTCTTCTCTCTCAATCCTATTAGTTTGAAATTCACGTAGGAAAATCCTAACAATTACGGGTTTTGGGGTTTCAGTCCTTTGATTGATCTCTTTAGGTCTATCAGGATAGGACGATTGAGCTTCACGAAGGTAGCTACCGTTTAGACTCTACCAAGAAGCTATTCAGAGGTGGGGGATTAGGATTACATTCTGCTTATATATGCAGAACTGTAATAGGATATTGGGGAATCCAATGATTGGATTCTCCATGTGATTCTGAGTGAGGGTTCTCAGGCTTTACAGTAATGTGTGATCTACTGTACAGATGATGTGATGTGATTTAGAGTGAAGGCTCTCGGGCTGTATAGTAGCGTGTGATCAATTATTCAAATGTTGTGAAAGGATGTTGAGCGAGGGATCTGAGACTGTGATGTGATCTATTGTATATGTAGTGTGTTATGATTCACGCATAAGCTCTTGACGTTTGAACTATGGTGTGCGATCCACAATTCATGATAGGACACGATAGGCCTAGCGGGACTAGCTCATTATTTTTATGTGTCGGATTACACAATCCCCCAGGTGATATTCAGGTTTCAAGGCAGACATGTAGAGTATGCCTATAGATGCTGCTCACATGGTATTCATGAGTGGTTTCATGGTCTGATCCACCATGAAGGTATCCACACACAGTTACGAGTGGCTGATGCTAGGTAGATGACTACAGGACCATAGAGTCACATTATTAGATGTCAGTTTTAGTTCTACATGAGTCTAGATAGCCACTCAGTGCTTATCACTGCCCCGTCCCTTTTCTTCTTATATGTACGATCTTGGAACCTCATGAGCCAATGCCGCATATGAAGACTACATGAGCAGCCCCGATATCTCGAATGAGTGGCTTTAGGAGTCATAAAGACAGGTACCATGGAGGACCTCATTACCCCTTTTTATTTTGAGGATTTCAGTATGTTGGTTTTTAGATACTTTATCTCTGGATATTTGATTCCCTTTTGTTTCAGGATTTTTTTACCTTGTTGATGGTATTTGTTTTCAAGCCATTGATGCTCCGTTTGTACGTTGTCGGTGTTTCCCTTTGTTATATGAGGTTTGTTAGTATTTACTTTGTATGTTATGTATGTATGTTTTGTGATGTTTGAGTGGAACCCGTGAGTCGTTACATGGATCGAACCGCATGGTAAAATCCGCTCGTTAAATTGGCGTCGTTGCCGGGTAATTTTCTGATGCTAGGAAATACATTGATTGTTAGTTGTTCTCTCACTTTTCTTATCATCTCTTATCTCTCCCCCATTGTTATACTACTTGGTATTGTTGGTTTTGTTTTGTAGGCATCATAACAGGTCCTTCAACTCTTCAAAAGAGCAAGAGGTTAGCCAATAGAACAAGAACTTCGTATGCTCATCTTGGTTTGAAAACAAGAAAAAACTCATTTTAGACGAGCCACCTCTCATGCCTACACCACCACCATCTATTGAAGATCCAGACAAACCAGCTTAAATGGGTGACGAAGAAAAGCCTCTCAAAGAGTATGGTTGTCCTTCTCTATAAGGGGTGATGTCTAGTATTAATTGCCCATTTATCAATGCACCTAAGTTTTAGATTCCAGGTTTACATATCAACAGCATCCAAGGGCGGGATACTTTCTCGAGATTTCCAGATGAAGACCCTAATATTCATCTCAGGAACTTCAATAGAATTACATCTACACTCAAGATGAATCAAGTGGGCAATGCTATTGTGAAAGTACTTTTGTTTCCTTTCTCTCAAGGGGACAGCTGAAGATTGGTTATATGAGCAACCAGCAAGGCACTTTACATCTTGGGACCAATTAACAAATGAGTTCTTAGAAGAATTTTTCTCTCTTGCTCGAACAAATGCGTAAAAGAAGAAAATCTTGATGTTCAATAGTGATTCTTGAGAGACATTCTTTAACGCCTTGCAGCAATTCAAACTCTTCCCAGGGGCCTCCTGAATTTCCACCACAACAACGACATTCTTCCACATACCTCCTCTTGGAAAGACTTCTAGCTGTATATTCAGCCTCTCAAGCTTGCATGGATGAAACTGAAGCAGTAGATCAAAATCTTGAGAATCAGATGGGTGCAGTTGCTAAAATTCTAAATGAAAAGCGTAATGGGATGCCGAGTTTTACTATTCCCAATCCAAAACAAAACACGGGGATTCATCAAGAGCAGTGACACTAAGGAGTGGTAAGTAACTTCCTGATCGTCCAATGAAACCAGTCCCAGAGGAGATACAAGAAAAAGTTGTACCCTTAACTCCCAAACAGGTAGCTCCAGCCTTTCCTTACAAACCTAGGGTACCATATCCTACTGTATTGAACAAAAAGCCGTTGAAAACGGATGATTTTGAGAAGTTCCTAGATATGCTCAACAAGAAGAGTTTAAGCATCCCAATAGTAGTGGTCATATTGAATATGCCAAACTATGCTAAGTTTATGAAGGAGATTCTTTCCAACAAGAGAAAGTTGGGAGATGAACCATATGCGACAGTGGTAGAGGTGCTTCGAGCTATGGTCTTGGATGAAGAGGAAGTTGATCTAGCACCCAAAGTGGCACCTACTACTACAGAAATAAAATGGATGCAAAAGTCAAAAGGAGAGAAGAAAGAAGAGGTAGTTTCAGTCTCTTTCAATGCAACTAACCCAGCGGATCCTAAATCCAAAGTGGTGAAGAGTGCTCTGATCTAGAGAGTTTCGCTTTATCTTGCTATATTGGTATTCATCGTCTTGATAGGGCTTTAGCGGATTTGGGTGTTAGTGTTAGTATCATGCCTTACTCCTTGTTTGAACATATTGACTTGCCTACTTTGCGCCCTACTAAGATACATATTCAACAAGCTAATCAAACCATCTGTTATCCTAGGGGAATTGCTGAGAATGTCATCGTTAGAGTAGGAAAATATAGTTTTGAAGTAGATTTTATCGTGATAGACATGGAGGAGAGTGCCCAAATCCATGTCCTCCTTGGCCGACCATTCCTAATGTAACATCCCAGTTTTACCTTTTGAAACAAACGAAAACTTGTCCCGGGACACATGACACGATTTTGTAATAGTACCAAATAAAATTTAAAATTATACATAAATGATACCGGTAACCTTTGCAGAAAAACTGGAATATTACGCCAAACATCTTATTTCCAGAAGCTAGTGGCAAACAGTGAATGGACCCATCTTTTAAAACAAATTCCAGAAATATACAGTCTCGTCAATATCCCAACTTCAGCCTGGGGGCAGATGAACAGATCCTCTATTAATTCTTCTAATATCATATAACCTGTCACGAATTGGTGGGTGGCTCGAGGTCAGTCTTCCGAAGTTATCATATAGATATCAATATTGAGAATCATTGAAAAAGATAACCATATAGCATGTAAAGCACGTTGGACAACTCTGACTCTACTTTACATATTTTAATTGGGATCCCGGCTCACATATGCTGACGACCCATATACATGTTAGTGGCACCAAATCGGGCCGCATATAGTGGCGCCTACCAAGGCCCACAACGACAGTTAGTGTGGGAAGCCCACCGCGTAGCTATAGTGCATTAAGCACGATCGTCAACATATGAGCTCTAACTAGGTGATCAATCAATACCAATATTACTCTTGTAACAGAACTTGTTCAACTGAACAATTACATGTAACATATCATATCAGCAATATATCACTTAGGATATTATAGAATATATGGATCACATATAATTGACATGTCACGTTGTCACATATAATGCATTTAAAATCTTTAAAATCCAATTATTATTCATGTAATTCAAAGAAGTATAAATAACACAAGTAAAATATAAGCATTTAAAATGGAAGATATTATACCCCCTTAAACCAACCCACCTAGAATTAACCGGGTTGACTCGAAATATGGTCAAACGTTCAAGAACGGAACAATTATGGCTTAACTCAACACTTTCGGGCCAAACTGCTATAGCTGGAAAGTATTGGGCCGCGGCTGGAATAATTTAAAAGTCACAGACTGTGTAGAACAAAATAAGATAGTTTAGGTACTAAACTGGAAGTATGAAAGTTCAGGGACTAAACTGGATATTTACCGACGGGAAATCATTTTTCCAGACTTATTTCCAGAATCCGGTGACGACGAACCCAACTTCGGCGAGCCTTGAATCGCCACTAAAACTCGAGCAAACTCGAATCGAAGGACACGCAAAGCTTCGTCTCGATAATACGAATTTAAAAAAGGTATTTAAAGATCATGGGTTGGTCCGGAACTCGTCGACGCAAGTCGCCATCGAAGAAGGAAACAAAGAAGGAGGGACAAAAATTCGGCTTGCCTCCATTCAATACTAACTCTAGACGACTTTAAATAGCCAAAAGATTTCCCACGAGCGACGGTTTGGTCTTGATTTGAGGTATAGACACATAGATTTGCAATTCGGCGCCGGAAGAGGTTAAATCGGAGGAGTAAGAGAACAACATTTCAGGTGCGTCTCACATGGATTGAAACAGAGAAGAGGTCGTAATTAGAGTTACAATGACAATATCGACGATAACGATCTTCAATTACACGGTAAGCCACCAGACAAGCTTGCTTGTCGGATACAGGAATCGCCAGATAAAACAAAGGTTGGCACTCAGAGAGATAAGGAAGACGATGGGGAGGGCTGGATTCAGGGCTGGATTCATGTTGTCATTTAGCCACTGGAAGGAAAGAATAAAAATGAGAATGGAATTTCCTTCTTATGGGATTCGAACTCGGGTATGAAGGCTAGCGACTTAAAACCACAACTAGTTGTGCTATAGATTTAATCCTTGATTAATTTTACAACTCCCAATTTATTGTTGGTAATCGAACCTGTCTAATTAATTAAAATCTCAATCCTGCTTAGCACCTACTTAACACTATTATTTATTTGATTAATACTAATACTCGACAATACTCATCTAAATCAAGTTCTTATTGGAGATATATAAAAACTCTTCCATAACCATTTTTATTTGAGGTTCGGGGTATTACACCTAACAACTGTTGATGTAACAATTGACTTTAAGGACTGAGGAAGATGAGATCAAATTTGAGATGCCTAGCCCTCCAAAAAATCTTCACTAGCTAGGCCCTATTTAAATGATCTTAATTATGCCTATGTTTATACTGTTATTACTGACCCTGCTCCACCAGACATTGCTCTAAAAATGCAGGAACCTGCACCTACTGAAGAACTCATGAAAGCAAAGGTGAGTGTCCCAAAGAAGGGCACCAAGATGAAGAAAGAAGAAAAATAGAAGGACGACTCTAGGACTCTTACTCTTGACCCTCCAGACATAGATTTCCACAAGGAAGAGTTGTTAAGACCATTCGAGATTATAACTATCAGATCTGACGGTGTTTTGGAGCTTGTTCATGATGGTCGGAAGAAGTTCCTTCTCAAGGATGGCATACCCAAGATGTATTTCAAGAACAGTTATATCAGTGTGAGGGAGGTCCTCACTTCGCCAAGCACACCTTAATCCAGGTACCCTCTAGCTTAAAGACATAAACAAAAGAGTGTTTCTCGGGAGGTAACAAGACCATTGAGTCTTTTCTTTTATTTAATATTCAAGTCTGGATGTTTGAATTTTCTGATTTTGTGAAACTGATCTTAGAATTGATGAATTTGAAGTTATATGCTAGGACCATAGATCAAATTTGTTATGAATTACTTACGGTTTGCCATATCAATCATGTTTAACGTCTCTCTAGAATTCTCCACCTCTCAATTTGGGGTTTTTTGATTGATTAGCTATTGTAGGGTTCATTTTTTCTGGAATTGCGTTGTTAGAACTTATTACGTGATAAGGACGCTTATCTTGCATGTCATGTTCCTACTTTGCATTCAGTTGCTTACTTCCCCTATATTATGTTAATTAAGTGTGGGGTACCCACCATCTCAAAATTGTTGAGCACTTTGAATTGGCTTCTGGCATGTGATTCATGATTATTTTGTTTTATGATTTTTCAATGCCATATGCTTGTCGAATTATCATGCTTGCCATGTCTGTCATTTCACTAGGATTTCTGTTTTCTCGTCTAGAAATGATGTTTTGTGTTTTGTTTTGTTTTATTTTCTTTTGGTGTCTAGTGGTTGAACTATTGTGAGTTGTCTTTTTTCATTTTATGTGGATTGATGTAACGGATTGGCATTAGCCTTTCTTCTTTTGTTTCTTTAGTTTTTCTATGGCTGTAGAACCCTTATAAATCCAAATGTTATCTCCATCTCATATGTCGGCAAAAGGAGTCTTGGTCCTCATCCAGGCTCTGCATTTGCCCCGTCTGTCGCCCTTCAAATTAGTAACCATTTCTCTTGTTGCTCCTTTAATCTGGTTTTGTGGTCCATTGAGGATATTGTCCTGTTTATATGTGAGGGGCGGATTTTTTTTACTTGTCGGGTTAAATTTTGACATGATTTTGATTTTCAAACCTCCCTCTTGAACTTAGTTTGTGGATGTAAATGGAAGCATTTTTAGTGTTCTCTATTAATTTGTGGATGTCTTGGATGTTAGAATCTCAATTTCGAACCACCTGCCGTTTCATCTGAAGTTAGTATACTAGAAAGTCCTATATATGATACATATGGATAGCCACTATGAAACCCAACCCTAGAAGACAAGGTCAAACAACTAGTTCAACCAAGAAATCCCACGTGGGTTCCAACCTGAACCAAACTCGACCCACGACTACTAACAAATGCATCAAAACAACATTAAAATACTGAACATGAAACCATTAAATAATCCCTTGGAAAACTAATAAGGCAAGGGTCGTCAATCTTTAAATACATGTTGAAAATAAGAAAAGTGGAGATACAACTCCAGTTCTAAAACACATACAAACAGATACCCAATGATATCAAAACTCCAACCACCTCTCTCCCCACCATTAGCTCCAGTACGTGTGACTGAAATATACAGATACAATAGGAAAACAAATATCTTACAGGGTCAATGATAAGCACTGAGTGGCTTACTAGACTCGCATAGAACTGAGACTGAAACTGAGGATATACGAGTCATCCTAGTAACTAGTATAGTAATGATCTTGTGGTCCTGTAGGCATCTACCTCGCATCAACCACCCCTAACTGTGCTTGAATAGTTCCATGGTGGATCAAACCATGAACGCACCCTGACAGTGCGAGCAGCATCTCTAGGCATACTCTGTACGTCCTGAATCTCTACGTGAGTAGCATCTGTGGGCATACTCAACAAGTATGCGTGAAATTGAATCTCATAGACGATTGTGTAATCCATGGGTGGGTGACCAACGCATAATAATCGTTAGCTAGTCTAGCTAGGCCTATCCTATCCTAGCATGAACTGAAAATCACATGCCACAGTTCAAACGTCAAAGAGCTTATGCTCGAATCATAACACACTGCATGTGTAGTAGATCACACGCTACTACACAGTCCGAGAGCCCTTGCTCTATATTACATCACATCATCTGTACAATAGATCATATGCTATTGTATAGCCCGAGAGACCTCATTCTGTATCACGTGGAGAATCCAATCATTGGATTCCCCAACATCCTATTACAGTTCTATGCATAAAGCAGAATGTAATCCTAATCCCCCCAGCTCTTAAGAAGATTTGACATCACTGATTCTGACTTGACATGATTCCTCTCACTACCACAAATCCGTAGCTTCTGACCGTGTGTCGGTTGGAACTCAAACGACCAAGTTATGCTTCAATTACTTCTTTGCAAGAATTTGAAACTTGTAGGGGCAGAACCGTCCTTTCATTGCCCAGCTTGGAAAATTATAGAATCAGTCTCTGGACATTATACTGATGCAGAACAGTCATCAAACTTTCCGAGAAATACAATCAATCCTTGAACTTTAGAGAAGCTATAAAAAGATCACATAACTTTTCGACCTTTCAGATTGGTCACTAAACTTTCCTTACCTTGCGACAAGGCTATCTTCTCCGATAATCTTCCAAGTTTCTTGGAATCCGATTCCAACAATCTCACTCTCTCGAACTAGACGTTGTACTGATCTCCATCGCCGAAGGTTCCATCGATCTAGGGGAAATGATCCCTACATCGTCCTTGTCTACCAGAACGATCACAAAACATAAACACATGGAGAAACCCCCAAAACCAAATTCCAAAACAGAAACTCTCTAAAGTTTATCTGAAATCGATATTTACCTCGGATATATCTAGGGAAAATGATTCCGACATCGTCCTTGTCGACCCTCTAAAATCTTGATGCAATCGGAGCTCATTTGCACCTTCAAACTTGGAACTTTCCTTTTTCAAATCCCGTTCGTCGACAGCAGAGAAAACTAATTTAGAGGCTTCTAATTTTCTGCTGTCTAAAAACCCTACGAATTCTTATATTCTGAAGCCACCGCAATCGTAATGAAAAGCCGACCACGCTAGTTGCTACGTTGCCTATCACGATCGTGCCCATCAATCACCCTCAGGCATGACCTCCAGTTAATCACGCCCATGACCATCAATCTCCCACAGGCGTTGCCTCATTTCTTCAACTAGATAATGCAGCTACCAACAACAAGATACTCAAGGAAATGCGTGTAGTTCTGGAGGAAAGGCTTTCTACGAAGGAAAAATTATGAAGAGAATGGAAGCCAGAGAGGAGATGCGTTCAAGGACGGAGCCCATCATCAGCATGCCCCTTGACAAGGATAATGTGCTCAACGGTGATGAGGACATGCCAGATGTGTTCACTATTACAAGAGACATGGTGGTCATAGAGGAAGAAGATGAACCAATGTAGCTGACCATGATAAAAAGTTTAAAGAGCCTGAATGGGACGGGAGTGAATTCTCATTTCAATTATGGGAGGACGAAGACAACAAACTAAAAGATGCACCCATCATCATGAAAGTTCAAGCTAAATATGAAGGTGAGCTTAAAGATTGCGAATGGGATGGATGTTCCTCAAGCTTTTGGGAGGAAGATGAAGATCGGCAAGAACAAGTCATTGAAGAAATTCAAGGTGTCTATGATAAAAAACTAGAAGAATTGGAATATGATAATAGTGAATACCTCATCGAGTCATTGTTGGAAGATGAAGCTCTTGTTCCAAATTCAGTGACAGATGATATAGAGTCCTACATCAACACGAATATTTTTGAGATTGTGGTTCCACCAAAAAACATGAATGCTCTTCAAAAACTTTGCTCGATCATGACGTTCTTTTGTCAGGAAACTGATAACAAGTATCCACACACCAAAGTTGAAGAATCCAACGAAGAGGAATCACTCATGCTCAAATCAAAAGACCTTTAAGTGGCATCGCTAGTTTGGAGAAGGTTGAGGTTGGTTTGATAAGAAGTCCACCACACCCATGACAGACTTACCATAATGCCCGTGACTACCTGGCAACCACGCACGTGACCTACTGATGGTCACGACCGTGATCTTCTAATGATCACGCTCGTTATTGACCTCTGACCACGACCGTGATTGATCTAACAACCCCGCCTGTGACTTACTGTCACACCCATGACGATCTATCCATTAGTCAATTTCTAGAATTCCAAAATTCACATAAAACTCAGAATCGACAATCAACAAAAAATCAGGGTGTCACAATTACCACTCTTATCGAGTGAAGCCTGGACCCGCAAATGTGTAGCAGGAGCTACCGCATTTTTACTTCCAATCATCCCCAAAATAGAAAACCTTGAATAGAGGCCAACAACCCTGACGCTAAGCTCTACCAGATGGAAAAATAAAACAACAAGCAAAAGTTTGACAAGAAAGATACAACTGAAACTAATAAAGCAGGAAACGACTGGTGAAGGCCGAACTGGTGACACCCAAAGCAACAAACACCTAGGGGCGATTCCCAGACGAGTCACTGCCGGGGGACTACTCTCTTGGGTAGGACCTGTTGTCCCGGCCTGCCGGTGTCAGGTTTCTGGGTGTTCCAGGATACCTTCCAAGTCTGCCGGTGTCAGGTTTTTTTGGGTGTTCCTGTATAGCCTCAAACATCGCCGCCTGTTTTTGTTCTCCCAGCTGCAACGCATCTACTCGTCTGTCCACTGCATCATCCTCTTGTCTTGGCAAAATCGTCACCATCGTTTATTCGATACTGAGAGAAGGAAACAAAACACTAGTTGTTTTCTGCTTTAAAAAACCCTAGCTGCCTTTTATTTAAAAAATCATAATTGACTTTTTATTCAAACAACTCTGAACATCTTTTGCACAAAAAAAATACCAACGAAAGAAATGAACGACAACAAAATTAAACAACCAACACCATACAAAAACTCTCTTACGAGGAGGATTACTAACTTCTATGTTAAGGGAGATCGAAACTATGTCGTTTGGTTTAGTTGTTTGCGTGTTAAGGAAGATCGAAGCTACGTCGTTTAGTTTAGTTTGTTAAGTCTGTTTCATAGTTTACTTTCACAGTCCAGAACTTCTATTAGTTTGCAGTTTAGTCCTATGGTTGTTAAACGTGGGTTTCATGCTGTTTGGATCATGGCTGTTTTCAAGGCCACTTGATCAGGTCTATTTCAATGATTCTCTGCAACTAATTCAGTTGTCAGTTTGCATATTTTGTGCCTCAACATGTGGTATCAGAGCTCCAACAAACTGTAACCACATTCACGAAATTGAGTGTTAGTAAAGAGAGGTGAGTTGAAGGTGTTAAGAGCTTACAAGTGTTTGAGCAAAAGCTTGAGAAGAAAGCAGGCCAGAATGGGAGAGAGTTTTGCAGCAGTGAGCATTCCTAAGTATGATGGATATTACGATCACTGGAGTCTTTTAATGGAGAACTTACTGCGATCTAAGGAGTATTGGACGGTGGTTGAAGATGGTTTTTCTGAACCTGCTGAAGGAGTGATCTTAACTCCTGTTCAGCGTGCTACAGTGGATGATGCACGTCTAGAGACTATAACTAACAAAGCAACTGCTAGAGAGCTCTGGTTGTCTATGAAAACAAAGCGTCAGGGAAATGCTAGAGTGCAGAAATCCCAGCTCCAGGTGCTGAGGAGAAACTTTGAAGTGCTTGAGATGAAGGAAGGAGAATGTGTTAATGATTATTTCAGTAGGGTTATGGTGGTGGCCAATGCAATGAGGAACTGTGGAGAGAAGATGGATGATGAGAAGATTGTAGAGAAGATACTTAGAACACTTACAGAACGCTTCAATTACATTGTATGTTCTATTGAAGAATCCAAGGATCTTGAGGATTTGACTATTGATGCCTTGCAGAGTTCCTTGCTCGTTCATGAGCAGAAATTGACTAAGCGTCAAGGTGAGGAAGACCAAGCTTTGAAGGTGACTCACAACCCTAATAATAACACAGGAGGGAGAGGATTCAACAGAGGAGGCTTTTTTGGTAGAGGTCGTGGAAGAGGTGGAAGGAACTGGAATCGTGTTGTAGTTGAATGCTTCAAGTGTCACAGATATGGTCACTACATGGCTGAATGTCTTGAATGGAACACTCAACAGGCACATTGGACGAGTCAAGGAAACTGGAATGCTCAGCAACAATTTCAGTATGGAGGAATAGGCTATAGCCATGATGGTTCAGGATCAAGTTCAAATCACGGATCCAATCAAAAGCAGTCCTCTACACATATGGACATGAAGGATGATGTGCTGCTAATGGCTCGAATAAATGAGGATCAATCCGAGCAGACACTTGGCTAGTGGTTTCTAGATTCAGGATGTAGCAATCACATGAGTGGTGATCAGTTGTGGTTTCTGGACATAGACACAACTATCAGGTGTGATGTGAGGCTGGGAAATGCAACAAAACTTGAGGTAGCATGCAAAGCAAGTGTTAGAATCCAGGTTGATCAGTTGTCACTGGTTATCCAGGATGTCTTTTACATCCCTAGTCAGCAAACTAACCTATTGAGTATAGGACAGCTGCAGGAAAGAGATTTATCCTTTATAATCAGGAAAAATGCATGCCAAGTTTTTCATGATCAGAAGGGACTGTTGATGGAAACAAGTATGAAAACTAACAGGATGTTTGTTATTCATGCTGAGTACAAAAATGACAAGCATATTGCTGAACAGAAATGTTTCAAGGCAAATGTAAGTCACAAAGAAAGTGACATAAGGTTATGGCATAGACTTTTTGGTCATCCAAACAGTAGGAGCTTATAGGAAATGTAGAAAAGGGGGCTTGTGCAAGGTCTGCCTCAGCTGAATGGAGAGCTGGGGGGTCTGTGAGATCTGCTTGGCAGGCAAGCAACAAAGGCAAACATTTCCTAAGAAAAGTAGCTGGAGAGCTACTTATAAACTGGAGTTAATTCATGCAGACCTGTGTGGTCCAATCACACCAATGTCAAATGGAGGAAAGCGATACATCTTCACATTGACTGATGACTTCTCAAGGAAACTGTGGGTGTATTTCTTGACTGCAAAATCAGAAGCCTTGAATTGCTTCAAGAAGTTGAAAGCACAGGTTGAAAAGGAAGCAAGAGAAACATTGAGAACAGATAGAGGTGGGGAGTTTCTATTCTCATATTTTAAGCAGTTCTGTCAAGAAACTAGTATACGAAGGCAGCTTACAGCTGCATTCACACCATAGCAAAATGGAATTGCAGAGAGGAAGAATAAAACCATCATGAACATGGTCAGATGTATGTTGGGAGATACTAAGGTTCCAGTCACTTTCTAGCCTGAGGCAGTGGAATGGACCTCTCACATTCTGAACAGAAGTCCAACCTCAGCTAATAAAGGAAAAACTCCACAAGAGATTTGGACAGGTAAGCCCCCCTCAGTTGAGCATCTCAGGGTTTTTGGATGTACAGGGTATGTCCATATTCATGATGTTAAGCGGAAAAAGCTTGACAGCAAGAGTGAAAAATTTCATTTCCTTGGCATTTCTCCAGAATCAAAAGCCTATAAGCTCTACAATCCACTAACTAAGAAGGTAGTTACTAGTAGGGATGTTGTGTTTAATGAGCAAGAAGGGTGGAATTGGGAATCATCCTCCCAGCATGTACTCACAAAAATTTTCTGGTATGGAGATGATGGTATGTGGTGCGAATCAGATGATGATGGTAATGGAACTCAAGAAACAGAACTTGATTCTCCACCATCACAGAATACTCAGAATGAAGGGGAGAAGGAAGAAGATGAAGGTATTGCTCTTCCTCCAAGGGTAAGGAGGCCACCATCTTATCTAAGCAGCTATGACTGCGGGTTCACAGCAGCTGATGTGTGTGCCATGCTAGCAATGGATGACGATCCTCAGACATTTGAGGATGCAGTTTCAGAAGAGGAGTGGAGAATAGCCATGAAACAGGAGATTGAGTCAATTAACAGGAATCAAACCTAGTTTCTAACAGACCTTCCAGCAGGAGCCTCCATTATTGGTGTAAAGTGGGTTTTTAGAACAAAATTAAAGGAAGATGGGACTGTAGACAAATTCAAAGCTCGACTGGTAGCAAAAGGGTATGCGCAGCAGCATGGAATTGATTACACTGAGGTGTTTGCTCCAGTGGCTAGGTGGGACACAATTAGAACTCTCCTAGCTCTAGCAGCTCATCGTGGTCTCACAGTCTATCAGCTTGACGTGAAAAGTGCCTTTTTGTATGGAGAGCTTCTTGAGGATGTATACATTGAGAAACCACCTGGATTTGTGGTTGCTAGGGAGGAAGAGAAAGTGTACAAGATCAAGAAAACTCTGTATGTTTTAAAACAAGCGCCTAGAGCCTGGTACATCAGAATAGAGGCTTACTTTATGAACTGTGGTTTTGTGAGGTGTGAATATGAACATACATTGTTCATGAAACGATCGGGGGAGGACTTTCTCATGGTAAGTCTGTACGTTGACGATCTAATGTATACCAACAACTGCTCAGGCATGATTGACAAGTTCAAGGAAGAAATGAAGTCTGAATTTGAGATGACTGATTTAGGAAAAATGAAGTACTTCTTGGGAGTGGAAGTAACTCAGAATGCTGATGGTATCTTCATTGGTCAGCAAAAGTACACCAAGGATGTACTGAGTAAGTTTAGTTTGTTGGATTGCAATATGGTGAAGAATCCTATTGTTCCTGGAGTTAAAATCTCAAAGGAAGGGGATGGTGTGCAGGTGAGCCCCACTGAGTATAAGCAACTAATTGGCAGCCTTCTATATGTGACAGCTACAAGGCCTGACATTATGTGCTCAGTCTGTCTGCTTAGTAGGTTTATGGATGCTCCTACCAGGCAGCATCAACTTGCAGCAAAAAGGGTCCTAAGGTACCTTAAAGGAAGCATGAATTTTGGAATTTGGTATCGCAGGGGTGAGGAACAGGATTGTCTGTTTGGTTACACTGACAGTGACTATGCAGGTGACATTGATGACAGGAAAAGCACGAGTGGTTATGTGTTCTTTCTTGCAGGAGGGGCTATTTCCTGGGCATCAAAGAAGCAGCCAGTTGTAACACTATCAACAACTGAAGCAGAATTTGTTGCTGCATCACATTGTGCAACATAGTGTGTCTGGCTTCGATGGGTACTGGAGCAGATGGGTTGGAAGGAAAGCGTGTCTGAAGCAACAACTGTGTTCTGTGATAATAGTTTAGCAATCAATCTCTCAAAGAATCCAGTAATGCACGGGAGAAGCAAACATATTGATGTTAGATTTCACTTCTTGAGAGACTTAGTTAAGGAAAGAGTGATTGAAGTGGAACACTGTGGGACTCATGATCAGGTAGCTGATATCATGACCAAGGCATTGAAGTTAGAGTCATTCTATTTGCTCCGTAGCAGACTTGGATTGGTGGACAGCACAAAAATGGAAGGATGAGGTGCTGGAACTCAAGGTGAAGATGAACTGAGATTTTCTTTCTGAAAATTCCAGTTCATGGGGAGGATGTGTTAAGGAAGATCGAAACTATGTTGTTTGGTTTAGTTGTTTGCGTGTTAAGGAAGATCGAAGCTACGTCGTTTAGTTTAGTTTGTTAAGTCTGTTTCATAGTTTACTTTCACAGTCCGGAACTTCTATTACTTTGCAGTTTCGTCCTATGGTTGTTAAACGTGGGTTTCATGCTGTTGGGATCATGGCTGTTTTCAAGGCCACTTGATCAGGTCTATTTCAATGATTCTCTGCAACTAATTCAGTTGTCAGTTTGCATATTTTGTGCCTCAACATTCTAACCACCGGGAAAGAGAAGTGGCAGTGGCGCCCTCGCCAAAAAACCGTACGTGTCAATGTCTCGAATTGGTACTTTAGCAATTCTAATGCATGATTAAAAGGACGTATACAAAATTTGCGTTATACGGATATAATGACGACATAACATGAGGAAAATTAAACAATTGAATTATTCTATAATTAGTTTTACAAATCTTCCACGACTCTAAATATGATTAAGTTCGATCTAAAAATTATATCGATATATAATTAGCCTTACCGGTTTAATCTCGTGTTTATCACTGGCATATTTTATTAATGGTTTTATGTGGTGGCAATGTAAAGCATTGACTGTAGAGTAGAAGGAATATTGTGTCTACGTCGTTGGCTGCCTGCATGCATGACCATGCAAGAACAAATCTCCATTAATAATCCATTATATACGTTCCACTGATTACTGCACCTTCATTCTTCAGATCTCTTACGGTTACTCGAGTTCAACCCAGATACGTATGCACTCATATTTTAATTAATTTAGCGCATTTTAACTAATTTTGTAACTAATTGATCTTAACTTAACTCACAAAAAATTAAGTTTTATTTAACCACACTTTATAAACTAATTAAGTGATTAAATTATAATTATACAAAAGTTTGGGAGTTAAAATACAAAACTCATGATGATGAAAGAAATTAAATAATGGTTGGAGAATTATATATTGTGCCGCGGTGTATTAAATTTCAATAATTTCTATTTTTTGTAATATTAATTTTAATTCGATTGTCTATATAATTTTTAATTTAATCGTGTTAAAAAAATTTCCTCCACATATATATACGACATTGACACACCTACGTACAGAATTCTCAATTTTTGGACGACTAAAATATAATACTAGATAGAAACAAACAAGAGTGATATGTACGTGTACAGCTAGCTGTATCTGGAAAGGGGCCTTCAAAGAGTTCCCAACTTCCACTCCATTATTCATACAATGAATCATCATACACGTACGCAAATGAAAATAAGCCACGTACATCTTGATAAACGTAGTCCTGGAAGTTAAAGGACTAATACAAACTCTATAACATAATAACGAACGAACAAAAGCAAATGTACATCTACAGATCGTCTCTCCTAATAATATTTTGGTATACATACAAACCAACAAGTAGAATTAAATTGAATAAAGACATCGAATAAACTAATCTATGATCAAATGGAATCATGACTCCACAAAACCGATTGATCAAAACAGCAATCGGCTTCTTCTGCATAACCCACCGGCGGAGGGATCAAAAGTCCTTCTGCCAATCCGGCGATCAGTCCTGGCAGTTCAAAACTCGCTTCTTCATCCCAATCAAATTCCTTGTCCGTATTATCCTTGTGGCGGAACATCTCTGCCGCCAGAGCAGCAGCTTTCCGAATATCCTCGGCCTCGGAGGAAGCCGGAAGGGGCAGCCTCCAAGCGGAGTCAGCGAAGTTAAGGCAGGCCGCATTCCCACGGAAAGACAGGGCTGCCACGTCATGAGCACGGGCAGCCATTTCAGGAGTCGGGTAAGTGCCCAGCCAAATCCTCCTTGACTTGCTGTGCGGGTCCCGCAGCTCACACACCCACTTGTCGTTGTTCCTCCTCCGTACTCCTCTGTAAACCGGGTGACGGGTCTCCTTGAACACCCTCCGACCCGCCCGCTTCTTCGGATAGTCCGCCGCCACCTTAAGAGGCTCTGCCATCGTGGGGGATCAACTCTGCTTGGTTTGGTTGAAAGTTTATTTCTTGTGCGACAATTTCTATGTGTCAGTATATGTGATGTTTGGGGTGTTGGGTCAAGTTGATGTTTGGTTATATATATATGGACAAAATAATTTCTATATCAAACTGGACGCGGTTTGCACAATACAGGGGCGGGGGAAGCCGTTATCGGATAACTGTGTTGTTTCTCTTTTTGGTTTTGTTTTGTTATGCGTGGATAATTTTTAGTGGGCAATGTTTTGTTCTTTTGACTGGTATACTTTTAATGGTATATTGACTTATGACGTTGTTTCCTTCCTGGTGGGACCTGGAGGACAGCTGCTGGGTGACGTGTTAGACTCGTGTGCAGTTAAGTTTTCATGTCTTGATCGCGAGGAACAAATACAAGTCATTCCGGTGTGTTTTGAAAGTGATGTTGAGAACCACGTGTCGCTGTTCATCATTTGATATGATGCCTAATCCTCTGTCTGCGTAGTTTAAATTAAATTTTGTAAGATATATTTTTTCAATAAATGATGGGTTGCAACTTAGAAATTCTTATGAGATCATCCATTTTAGTATTATTTTTGTGTAAATACGATTAACTTTGGAATTTTAATGAGATCCAGTGTACATTAGTGATGGTATGATCGCATTCATAAATTTTATACTTAGAGAGAAATATAGGGACGGGATGGATATTTTGTGCTGGGACTTTTCTAAGTGTCTCTATCATTTTAGTGAATCAGTGCCGAGTGAGTTCAATGTGTTATCATGCAAACGTCGGATTAACAGCCAACAGTGTAGACCACTCAAATCAAATTAAGAACATGTCGACTAGTGAAGTAGTCTATCTATACTACAAAATGGTCTTTTAGGCCTCGCATTGTCTTGCTAGATGGTAATTCGATAACATGCATGCCCGGTAATCCTCAAGCTGGAGAGTCCATGCTACTCTGAGCTAATCAAAGCGGCTTTGAAGAACGATTCAACAGACTTTGATCATAGACCTAAACTCCTATAAAATCTAGGTTGACAAGAAAGTCAGCAATTCAACTACACTAATCGCTAAGACGTTTTCTAAGTACGCCAAGTAACTGATTCAAAGAAGATTCCAACAAGCTTGAGGTTAGAACTCAACATGCGAAGACAAACGACACAAAAGACTACTGACAGGCATCCTATGCATACCCACCGCACACTAAGTTTGGACAGTGTCCTCACTGAACAAAATAGAAAAGTTGCATAGGAATACTAGGAAGCTATGAGAAACCCAAGAAGAAAGAAGCATGGTCCTTGAAGCTCAAACTCTACGGCAACACTAACTACTGAAAAAGACTCAAACACACAAAACCAAAAATAAAAGTAAAAAGGGACTAGGACAAGTGTCCAAGTCACGCACATAATAAAATGGATTAAAAATCTGAAAATATTGAAATAAAAATAGTAAGTAGAACGTCTAACACCTAAACATGCAATTTGACTCAAATAAAATGAAAAATACTGACTCCAGACATGGGCGGCCTCCAATGAAGCGCTCTTTATTTAATGTCTTTGAACTCGACGATACTTGGATGGTTATGCAATCCAACTAAGCACCTCCTTGGATGTCATTGGTTTGTTCGTGATGCAATGTTGAGTGCAGAGCAATAGTTGAAGCAAATGATGAAATAACCATCGAACTTTCCTCAAGGTAGAAAGGTGTATCATCATCAACAACATCAACCTTCTCCAAACTAGTGATGCCACTTAAAGGTCTTTTGATTTGAGCATGAGTGATTCCTCTTTGATGACTTCTTCAAATTTGGTGTGTGGATACTTGTTATCAGTTTACTGACACAAGAACTTCATGATCGAGCAAAGTTTTCACTTATGACTATGTTTGGGAGAGTGTGATTCCTCCAAAGATCCACGCATTCCGTTGGATGGCGTTTCACAAAAAAATCACCACTATTGATAATCTTCAAAGGAGGGGTATGCAAATGGCGAATATGTGTGTTATGTTGTGCTAACTCAGAAGCAATGGATCATTTGCTGTTGCGGTGCCACTTTTCAGGATCGGTGTAGGCTATTGTTAGTTCAAGACTTTCCTTTTTTGGTCCTTTCCCTTTCAAGGTTAACGCTTTTGTGTTAAGTAGGAAAGGTACGAACTATCTTGCAAACTTCTCAGAGGTTATGAAAGTTTTGTTGCACGCTAGATTTTGATGTTTATGGATCGAAAGAAACAACAAGATTTTTACAGAAAAGTCAAGAAATGTGAATTAAATCGTGGCAAAGATTTTGGTAAATGTAAGAAGATGGTTACTTGCAGATGATATTTTTTCTAACAAAAACAAATCGACTCATATAGATACATTTTTTATCAAGGCTGAATATTTTTCTTTTGTGGTTTCGAGCAGTATGCTGATAGGCCAGCAACCAGCCCATCTACTTTGCCACAACGCACTAGCCACACTCATCATCCAATCCATGATTCGCCAACTAGAGAGAATCAGCCCACGATCGGAGTCATCCCGTTCGCCCTTCCTTGCAATAGTTACCTTTTTCCTTTCAATTGTTCGGTTGATTGCATGTTTAGTTAGTGAATTAAGGAAGATATCTTCTACCACTTTCATAGGAATAGTATTTGAGACTTCATCTATTTAAGTCCTTAAGATCAAGAAATAAAGCAAGCAATATTTGAGTCGAATGTCTTGTTGTTCTTCCCAAGTAAGAAGAACTTGGTTCCTCTGGCCGAGAAATATGAGATTATATTCTATAACTTATCAACTGGTGTCACAATCCAACAATAGTGAATAACACTCAACGTCTTGAAGCGCTCAAAGCTGCCGCAGTCAATAGCCAAGCTAACCTTCAAGCGATATAGGATCAACTGGTCGTTGTTCACGTTGTGTTGACTCAACTAGTTCGGGCTAAGAACTGGACCGATGACCATCAATCCAATGACGATGATCGATCAGTGCGTCACAGTCGAGCACCTTATGAGTAAGGATTCAACGTCAAGCCATACAAGACGAATTTTGGGGCTACGCTGGCACGCCTAGAGTTCCCCAGTTTCGTAGGTGATGATCCTACTGTTTGGTTCTCACGGGTCGAGCAATTTTTGAGTTTCGGGAAGTTACAGAGGCATAGAAGGTACCGTGGCCATCCTACCATCTCAAGGGAGACGCTAACCAATAGTGGTAGTGGCTCAAGCCAGCTTATTAAACAGACAACATGCCAATCACATGGGAAGCCTTTTCATTCGAACTCTAGGCACGATTCGGGAATAGCACCAGAACTGGGTTTGATGAGGCACGCTCACATATTCGCAAAACTTGAACTCTACGGGAATACCAGACTGAGTTCAAATGGCTTGGATGCAAAAGGCCTTGATCAGTACTTTCATAGGCGGCCTCAAACAGGATATCACCGACGACATCCATATTTTAAATCCACTCACCTTGAAAGAGGCAATTAGCCTTCTAAGGGTCAAAGACGACCAACTCTTATGCCAGCGCAGCCCACCTCGGACAACGATGAGATCCCCACCTGATTTTACCACGCCACCTCGCCATAAGTCAACATCGGCTTTCGAGACAACTTTCACCCAAGAACTACTGCCCCCAATGACTGAACATGCGCACCAATGACGGGTTTAAAAAGATATCGTACGACGAGATGATTCATCACCGACAAGCTGGCCTTTGCTTTAATTGCAACGAGAAGTTCACCCCGGCTCACTGTTGCACCAAACCTAGGTTAATGATGTTTTTGGAAGAAGAGGATGAAGAAGAAGCCATGGAAGACACAGAGGTGTCTTTTCATGCTCTTTTGGGCCGAACAAGAAGAAGGACAATGAGGATATGGGCCACCGTAGGCCGAACCAGGCTTTCAGTCCTCATTGATAGTGGGTCGACCAATAATATAACCAACACAAAGACTGGTGACTCCTTCCAACTTCTAGAATCACCAATTCCTCCGTTTAATATTAAGATAGCCAGCGGTATATCACTATAAAGCGCAGGGAAGAGCGAATAGGTTATTCTGAATATTCAAGGCTCAAACTTCCATGTTACTTTGTACGCCATCTTATTCATAGGATTTAACGTGTTCCTTACTGATTAGTGGCTTGAGACGCTTGGAACTGTCCAAAGCAATTGGTGCATGATGTCAATGGAATTTGATTGGCACTGACAAGGAAGGAAACTTCAAAGATGATCACCGCCACCTCACTTCGAGAGGTTCTGAAAGGAGAAGTAGGGCTTAGGGCTATATGTGTCGCACAATCTACCACCGACCCTCTCTGGCAAGTTCCTCCGGGACTCCATATTTTCATCTACGAATGATGAGTGGATTTTAACCCGATTTTTAAATATCCACTTGATTGCTCTGATGGAATCATAGTTTTTTAAGGGTCTTTCTAATGCTATGAACCTATTACTCAATTCAAATATGCCAACTAAACCAAGTAACACTGAAGAGTTTTTTGTGTATCCAATTATCAACTAAGAATTCAAATCAGAAGAAAACAAATGCAAGAGATTAAGTTTAAAATATGGAAATGAAGGTTGTTCAGACCTGAATCCACTAACATCTAGCAATTCATGGATGAACAATATGCAATCTCAATTATTCAGGTTATAAAGGTTTAGCGATTTGCTATGATAGTCTTAGATCGCTCACACAACTCCAATGATCTATTCGGCTCGACAGTAGAGTCCTCTCTCGAGCTAATCTACACCCAAGCAAAACTCACTAAAGTTGTTCGATGAAATGCCACAGCTAGAATGTTGCAAAAAGCCTAGGCGATCCGTTCCTCACTAGAGCTAACAGAGAATCTAGAGTTCTTCCTAAGCGACCTATTGATCTATGTTCCTCTCAGATCCACAAATCAATGACGGCGATTCAATCAAGATGATCAAATGAAATGGAATATGAAATTAGGTTTAGCAAGAACACATTATAAGTTTGAATAACCTCAATAACAAAATTAAAGGGTAAAAAAACGTCATCCATTCAAAAGCTAAGCTAAAGCTTCATCTAATCCAAACAACATGAAGAGTTTAGCTACTCATGGTTCGGGAAACAAGGAAGCAAGAAGAAAGGAATACAACCGAGTAGAAAATATATTTCATCGAGAAATCTCCATCTTGTCGCCTATCTTCGATCTGTCTCCAATCGTTGATGAACCCTTGCTTCATTCAATTTCTGGAACTCTTACTCTCTCTAAAAGCTCGAAAATATGTCTGGAATATTGTATCTCCCGTCAATAGGGGCCTCTGGGGGGTGTCTTCAAAATCCAAAAAAGGATTGGGCTGAAAAACATAACACACGGGGTGTGTTAACAACACAATACTTTCAGATGGCTTAACACACGGCGTGTGTTGCTATAACATGGCATGTGTTAGCCATCTTTCACCAATCTTAATCTCATCGACTTCTCCGACTTTTGGAACGCGCTTTTGGTCATCCTGTGATATTGTAAGACACCTGAAACGCACCAAAAATGGAAAACAACATCACACAGCCCAAGGGCTAAGTTTAACAAAATACACACGAAACTCCCCGAATACGATCAAAGTGATACATCCAGGTATCCCAAAACGTCATTTAAAGCGGGAAAAAATGTGCTAATAATCGAGCTCATCAAATCACCCTACATTGAAATGTTTGCTTGTCCTCAAGCAAATCTATTAATCTCATTCTACAAAGAACTCAGTAGTTGGTGATAGGAAAAACATAGCTTAGCCCCTCAACTCTATCATGGTGTTAAGGAATGCAAGTCAATCAACAAACCACACAATTAGGCATATAACTCTGAATTCCTAATGTTAGTATAAGATACAACTGAATCAACACATCAAAACTCAGGTTGCCTCCCGAGAAGCACTCATTTTATGTCAGGAGCTCGAGGCCTGAAGTCTATGGTTCGGCTTGTTTAGGTGTACCCACAATCACTTGAGGGGCTAGTTTCATTTCTTTGAACACTCCGAGGTATTCTCTAGTAACATATAACTTTAGACGATGCCCATTCACCTTGAAAGGCTCCTCATCAGGGTGAGTGCTTTCCAAATCTCCATGAAGAAAAACCGGTGTGACTGTTAACGGTCCTGACCAACGGGATCACAGCTTCCCTGGAAAGAGGGGATGGCGCAAATTATGCAGGAGCACTTGATCGCCAACCTTGAATTCCTTGACACCTTTTAGCTTTGAATCGTGGATCCATTTGGTACGTTCCTTGTACATCTTAGAGCTTTCCTAAGCTCATTCTCGCCACTCCTCAAATTGTAGTAACTGTATTTTCTTTCCTCTCCCGCAACACTAGGATCTAAGTTAAGTATTACCAAAGTCCACCAAGCACGATGTTCGAGCTCGACAGGCAAATGACAAGCCTTCCCATACACTAGCATGTGAGGGGAAGTGGCAATAGTAGTTATAAAAACAGTTCTATAGACCGACAAGGTGTCATCTAGTCTAATGTACAAATCAGTGTGCGACATCGCCTTTTCAGAGATCCGTTTGAACTCCCTATTTGTTATCTCGACTTGACCACTCGTCGAAGGGTGGTAAGCCTTGGTAATAAGATGGGTGACACCATAATTTGCACATACCTTATCAGATTGACCACGGAAATGAGTTCCTTGCGCACTTATAATTGTTCTAGGTGTAACGAATATAGAAAATAGCTTCTTTAAGAACTTTCCAACTACCCTACCATCGATAGTGGGGAGAGTTAGAGCTTTTTCCCACTTCGACATATAATCCACAGCTACTAGGATATATTTTTTCTCATAAGATGAAGGGAAGGGTCCTATAAAACCGATCGCCCATATATAAAAACTCTCCATAGGTACATTCATCATTTGAGGCAATTCATCACGTTTAGAGAGCTTACCTGCTCATTTGCATTGATCGCACGCGTTGATGAAATCTTGACAATCTCTAAATATGGTAGGCCAAAAGAAACCGGTAGTGAGAATTTTTGGAGTTGTTTGATATCCACTAGTCGTTATAGAACGATAATGAGTCATAATGTCATAAGCTTAGCTCAGAGTGACACATAGAATGATGTTTTCAGAGCCGACTCGAAAGAGATGTGGACCTTGCCAATAATACTTCTTGGTGTCAAGAAAGGTCATTCCTGATCTTCCCACTAGCATGGTAGTTGGCAAAGTCAGCAAACCAAGGTCTTTCAGTTTCGGAACATGATGGCGTTTAGGTGTTCTTCAGGAAACATTTCCTGAATTTCAAGTCTCTCATCCAGCTGTGGGCCCCACTAGGAGAGAGAGATTATCAGCAACAACATTTTCGGAGCCCTTTTATCATTGATTTCAATATCAAACTCCTAAAGTAGAAGCACCCAACGAATCGGTTTTGGTTTTGGTTCTGGTTTGCTCATGTGGTACCAAATTACTGCATGATCTGTGAAAAACCCACATGTGATAACAAGAAATATGATCTGAATTTATCAAAAGCATAAACCACAGCCAATAACTCCTTTTATGTAGTGGTGTAGTTCCTCTTAGCTTCATTTAGAGCCTTTCTGGCATAATAGATGGGTCGAAAGCGCTTCTCAACCCTATGTCCCAAGGCTATGCCGACTGCAAAATCACTCACATCGCACATACATTTGAATGGGATGTACCATTACGGTGTTATAAGCATAGGAGCGGTGAGTTTTAACTTGAGCCTCAAATGCTTGGTGGTATATATCATCAAAATGGAAGGGAACGTCCTTCTCAAGCAGGCAAGTCATTGGTAGTGAAATCTTAGAGAAATCCTTCATGAACCTCCTATGGAACCCTTCATGTCCTAGAAAACTTCTAACTGACTTCACTAATGTAGGAGGAGAAAATTGAGCTATGGTATCAATCTTGGTTGGATCAACTGCAACCTCTTTCTTCAAAATATTGTGCCCAAACAAAATTCTCTCTTTCACCATGAAGTAACTCTTCTCCCAGCTAAGAGCTGGATTTTTCTTTTCACATGTCTGATGCACTCTCTCGAAGTTCATCAAGCTATGCTGAAAACAATCTTCATACACAGAAAAATCATCCACGAATACCTCCATTATTTTGTCGATTAGATCGTCAAAGATGGTCATCATGCACCTCTAAAATATTGTCGGCACATTGTAGAGACCAAAAGGAATCCTGCGATAGGCAAATGTGTCGAAAGGACATGTAAACATTGTTTTCTCCTGATCTTCTAGTGCGATAGAAATCTAGAAATATCCTAACATCCCATCTCGAAAATAGTAATAATCATGTCCTGCCAATCGCTCAAGCATCTGATTAATAAATGGAAGAGGGAAGTGGTCCTTCCTAATAGCCTCATTCAACTTTGTATATTCAATGCATACTCGCCAACTGCTAACAGTTCTAGAAATAATTAGTTCCCCAAAAGCACTAGGAACTACAGTTATTGCACCCTTCTTTTGTACATAATGCATTGGACTAACCCATTTGCTGTCTAAGATGGGGTAAATAATTCTTGGATCCAAAATTTTACAAGGAAGAGTGAACAGACCTGTATCGCCGCGTTTGTATGGTAGGGTTCCAAAAGGTATCTCTTAGTAGCTTCAGTCATATCCACTTCTTCACTCAACTCTGTAGTCTCCTCCTCAGCAAGTACTAATAATTCAGGAAGCTTTCTCTTCTTGGTAACCAAATCATTCATAAACTTGGCATAATGAGACATTTCTTTCACCACCTTTACTAAAGGCATGTCAACATGCGTAGTATTCAGCACTTTCATAAAAGAAGAAAACTGCTCATCATACAACTCCTTATTCAATCGAGCAGGATATGGAACTCTTGGCTTGTAAGGATTCTCCACGGGTGGAGGACTAGGAGAAGAGGTAGGATGTATCTCCTCCACTCTATCCGATAAAGCGATCTTCTGTGGCCCTTCTACTTGAACATCTTCTTGATCCAGAAAGGGTGGAGGTTTCATAACTAGCTTAACAATCTTCATTGGAGGATCTTGTATCTTCTTCCCACTCCTAGTTTCAATTACACCTAGGTCCTCTTGATTGGTTGGATTTTGGACAGTTGTACTCGACATCCCATTTGACTTTTCTGTGAACAGTCTAGTGAATGCTCTAAACTAGTTTTCCAAGTTCCTAATTGGTGCATTTGTTGCATTTCAACTTGCTTGATTTTATGCTTGAGTAGTTATGCTTGCAGCTATAAATTTCTCTGGGTGTAGGACTGTGGAGGATCATTGTTGTTGAGGTGTAAAACATGGGGGTCCCTGATTAGATGAATAGCTGATTTTCCCCTGTTGATTATGCTGGTGAGACTAGTTTTGTTGCCGATTCTATTGGTTATTCCCCGAATAACTTTTTACCCCCATCGCTTTTGCTGATAATTGCCCTAATTTTTGTAGGCATTTTGGCCTTGCATTTAATAATTCCCCTGATTCATGTAGATATCTTGGCCTTGTTGTTGGTAATTACCCTAATTTTTGTAAATGTTATGCCCTTTCTACTGATAATTAACCTGATTCTTGTTATAGTTATGTCCTTGGTGCCCCCTCTACTGATAATTATTGTGGTTCTGCCCACCTATATATTCAATCTGCTCTTGATTCACTACTAGCTCATAATCGCCCATATAATTTGAAATATCATATGATCATTTCCTCCAAACTGTTCACAAGCATAAACACAAGTTGTAGTTTCATTTGTTGGCTTGCTGGACTGTTGCCCCCTTTGCTGATAATTGTTCTGGTTCTTCCCTGTTACATAATCAATATGCTCTTATTTCACTCCTAGCTCACAATCAACCATACAATTTGAAATATCATGACCAGTTCCTCCACACCCTTCATAAGCATAAACACCAGCTGTAGGTGTATTTGGTTGTTTAATGGAGCGTTGTTTTCTAAATTTTAGGGTACTTAACTTGTGATCATTTGGCCTTACTTATTGTTCTTACTTTTCAAACCTCCTTGAGCTTACTTTATGGATGTTAGTGGATGCATGTTTAGTGTTCTTATTCTATTTGTGGAAGTCATAGATATTAGGGAGTTCTATATATGATACATATGGATTGCCACATTCTACTATTTTTTTCTATGTAGCACTAGACTGTATGTTGCATCCACCCCAAACGAATTTGTCTAGATTGTTACAAAGCTAGAATAGGCAGGAGGAGTCCGAATAAGGTTGCTATTAAAAAATGTCATGGGGGTTTGATTACAACCGAAAAACGTAGGGCGATCCTATAGGTCTGAAACATGTGGGGCATGGATTGGCGACTGGTTACTTTTGTGAGCTAGCTCAAAACCATCCATCTTTTTGGTTATTAGTTGCATCCGATCAAGCAGTTGAGCTTGTTGAAACTCAATAGTGGATGAGCCTGCTTCACCTGCAACTGATATGGACCTCATCTATTGAACTTGATTTCTAGACACATTTAGCTTGATGTCAACTGGATTGGTGAGAACAAGGGTACTCATCTTCTGAGCATAAGCCCTGAAAGCTTCAATGTATAGACATACTGAGATCCTTCGGCAAGCTTCTAAGCATAAGCTCTAAGTTGGTGTCAAGTCTGAAAGATTTCCCTGTATAGACATACTGAGATCCTTCTGCTTGCTAGAGTCCAAGCCCCTGATGAAAGTATTAAACTTGGTGTGCACATCCAAGTTGTGGTAAGGGCAGGAATGGAGGAGACTCTGGAACCTGTGCCAAGAATTATAGAAAGTCTCATTAGAAGGACTTTTGAACTGAGTAATTGTAGCCTTCAGTGCTTCTGTTCTAAACAGAGAGAAGAATTCCTCTAGAAACTCTATAGCCAAACCATCCCAAGTAGGGAAGTGCCCTTCTTGATGCTCATAAAACCATTCCAATGCATCCCCTTTAAGAGAAAATGTGATAGGCTAAGTTTGAGGTCATCGATATTCACTCCTCTTGCTCTGTTCATCTCAGCTAGATGAACGAAATCCTGGAGATGAGCCTTCAAGTCTTCATCTAGTCCATTAGAGAATGCCCTTGATTGCATGAGGTTAATTAGCAGCACTGGAGTTTGAAGAGCTTAATCTCCTCTGTTTAGATATTGAAACAAATCCTCCGAGAGTGGGTCGTCCATAGCCTCTCAATGGCTTTTCTTGAGGAATAAGAAGAAACTGTTCATTATTAATATTGCCATGGTGCCCATCCTCGTGATTTTGGTTGTTGTTGTAGTTGTCGTTGTGGTGGTCGTTGTGGTTGTCGTTGTGGTTGTTACTGTGGTTGTTGTTCTTGTCATCCTCAATGTTGTTTAATCCATCCATCTCAATTTTCTGTTCTTCCTCCTCTTTGCTTTTAACAATAGGAGAAAGGTCAAAAGGAAGCTCTAACACTAACTTCTTGCAAGAGTTTGGAACGAGATTAGCGTATGAAGTTGTCTCCTTTTCAGCTAGTCTTTTACTTCTTTTGGGAGATGTTAAGTCCGCAATTTGGTTTGCACAACAAGAACCAACAATACAGAGTAATATGAAAATCTGGGAGGAAAAGACATGTGATTTGCTTTAATTCTTAAAGAGCACCTTATCACTTTGTAGAACTTCTCGGTGTTCATTACAGGTTAGCCTGATTGAGGTTATTCCAACCTTGATTGGGAAGCTAGTAGTGGTAATCCGCATGCATGATTGTGCGCAAATTCATACGAGTTATAAGCTGAATCATATTATTCAATCTAAGTCCAAATGTTTGCTCAATCCGACTACTATTACTATTAGGAAGTTGAGCTTGATGAATCATCCCTTCTAAGAACGAGAGGAACCCTTGGACACATACGACACTTGAGTTATTGAATTAACTGTGAAGTTATTTCGACGATAAGCTCCTGGTATGTATAGTTTCTCTTATGTAAAGTTTGTCTCCCTTTATTAATATACAAGTATTTATCTAATATCTTTATAATAAAAAATTGGGACCAAATCAACGGAACCTACTCGTACACATAACTATTAGTCCACTGAAAGCATCCTTCCCCTGAATTCCACGTACGTACAAGCTAAAAGTGTGCTCAACCAAAACACTATTATTATTACATCAAATGACCACGTGTGGGTCCCGGTTTCCAACATTAAAGGATAAAAGAAGAAACATTGAAGTTTGACTCCTAGCTTAATTACTACCAGTACCAACTGAATATATAACGTAACTAACTGTAATAACTAATTCCACAGTGACCAATTATAGTGACCAGCGTCATCAGTCTCTGCCAAATGTCCCCACTGATTATCATCAGTCCCAAATCCATAGGTCCACGGTGGAGACAGCAAAAGCCCCTCAGCCATTTCCGACAGCAACCTCGGCATCTCCAGCACTTCCTCTTCGTCCACATAATTATTATTACACCACTCATTATTATTATTATTATTATCAAAATAACTAGTACTGAAGCATGAGTAATTACGTTCCTCTTCCTCTTCCTCTGATTCCGCCGCCGGGAAGCAGCTCTGTGGGCGAAACATCTCTGCGGCTTGAGCAGCAGCCTTCCTGACATCCTTGGGGTCCAAGGAAGCAGGGGCGGGAAGCCTCCAGGCAGAGTCGGCGAAGTTGAGGCATCCGGATTCCCCGCGGAAGGCGAGGGAAGCCACGTCATGAGCACGAGCGGCCATTTCAGGAGTTGGGTAGGTCCCAAGCCAGACACGTGTCTCCTTTTTTGGGAGACGGAGCTCGCACACCCACTTGTTGCCGCTCCTGCTCCTCACTCCTCGGAACACCGGGTGGCGTGTCTCCTTCAACACCTTACGCCCGGTCTTCCTCTTTGGAACCTCCGACGCCAGCTGCGTTATTGAAGAACATGATGATGATGATGATGATTCCGAGTAATGTTGACTAGTAGTGTACATCATTTCCATTTTGACTCGTGGGGGATTGAGTTTTGGAGTATTGGGAAGTGAAGTGTTTGGAGATTTGATTTGAGGAGTGGGTAAGTGGCGGAAATAATATAGTATATAAGATCAGAGGTATCGATTTCATTTGGGGGACGGACGGACACGGGTTAGCCGCAGGTTACACTGTTAGTCTGTTACACAAGTATAAAGTTTGAAGTAAGTGTGTTGCCAGCTGGCACCCCACGGTTTATCCATAGGGGGACAAGCAATGTGATAAAAGAAAATGAAATAGAGTTCGATTATTTATGGTTTGATTGTGACAATTCAACGATTACTTTTAGTTAATAACTGGTCTTATTAGTTACTCTTATTAGTTATGACTTTTAGAGATATGTTTGTGTTTCCAATAGGATTGTAAACTCACCGATCTTTTCTATTAGTATTATATTGTTCATTTTGGGTAAAATTTGTATGGATTTAATTTTAAATTTATTATCGAAAATATCATACTAATTAATTTAGTTGGTAAACTATTTTGAATTAAGAAAAATTCTTATAATGAATGAATAAGATATTTTTCTTGCGAGCCTTGCAGGTGTCTAAAGTAAATTCTTGGTTGATTAGGTCTCCGGTTCATATCAACCCACGCAGTAGAGTTGAACTTTGTTATTGGTCCACAGGTGTTGCTTATTGAGAAAGGAGTCGGCACATTTCTAAGTCGGAAATGAGATGGATAATCTTTGTCCTTGCACTTTTGTTTATTAGCTAGATTCATTATTTTTTTTAATAAATTAATATATATATCTGAAAGGACTAATTATAGTTCCATCCTATCTTTTTTTCCCACCTTTGATAAAATAAAAACAGAAACCTGTGTAACATTTCACAAAAATAACTTATATGCCTAAAACTCAATATAAATCTTTAAACACCTTTTTTATATGTAAGAAAATCATTTTGACGGAGATCACATTAAGTAATGTCGTCATTAGGTAAATTTTGGTAAATTTTGGGGTTATTGATAGTTAGCCCAGTTGAGATTTATGGTGCCGATAAAGGGTGTCAAAATGATTGCGTATTTTAGATTTTGAAGAATCTCTGAGTATAATTCTGATGCTACAACCATTCGAATACAAACCGTTTAAGACACTTTAAATTGCTTATTAAAATAAAATGGTTAATTAATATAGACTGCATTAATAAAATCAATCCAAAACACAATCTATTTATCTTTTTAATGATCAACTATGAGATATTGATGATGCGGTAAAAGAATCCTATCATTATTACTTATTTTTATTAACAATCCTATCGTTATTACTTATTTGGGTTTTTTATGAATATGGCCGGTGCTAAAATTTTGTACAACACTTTCACTTTCATGATGTAAACTCGCTTTGTACGTAAAGAAAAATATTGGGTAGTTTGTTAATTAATAGTTTGGCCCCTTGGTATGTCCGTGGAAAAGTAATTAAAGCGGGGACCAACTTTTTCCTTCTTTTGACAATGATTGGTTATTTTTCAACCCTGCTGACATTTTTGCGAAGTCTGTGGAATAGCAACACTCATAGATACTCAATTTGAGTGTGTGTGGAGAGTGTTGCCATCGTGTATACTTGTATACATGTCTCTTTCGCTTTATAAACTCACTCTTAGAATTTGTTCCGCTGGCTGGGTTGCTCGATCAATAGAGTTATAGTACATTAGATCGGACGGTCTGGTGAGAATACGTGAGTTTTCTGTTGGATGGAGGCTAATTGGCCGAAATCGTCCCCTAAGTTTGGGTCAAATCATAAATTCGTTCCCGTCGTATCAAAAGTAATCCGTCGTCCTTTTCGTTATTCATGAGTTGGGGAAAAATTAGGGTTTTTAACTACGGGTCATTATCGGTTTGGTTAGAGCTGATGTGGAAGTGCCACATCATCAAATTTAACGGCCATTTAGACAGAGACTGACAAAAGGACACAATAGTTAAATTTCGATAACAAGAAGAAGGACGCGGTTACTTTTGATACGTCGGGGATGAGTTTGTAATTTGACCAAACATAAGGGACGATTTCGACTAATTATCCTTTAGATGGATACATAGTAGTCTTCCGCAAACAATACTTCTTTGCAAGGCGGTAACATATATGAGACAATTGGGAGACATAGATATACTAGGAATGTGTACCCTTTGGGGTGAGACCAACCGTACGCATATAATACAAGTACGAGACAAAAAGCAATACCACGGGTGTGTACCCCTTATGGCTAGCTGAGCTACTTTCTCTAAGGGGGCCTGACCCGCCTAGGTGATGGGTTTGATCAGTGTGATTGGCGTTCTATCATATCAAGTGATATATTCTTCAAGTTTGTCGAGTAATCAAAATCTCTATACCAAATGAATAAATTATGTTTCTACACGACTATAAGAAGCTCTCTAGTTTTTTTCAATAAGGTTGCGTTAATTTTTTGGTGCAATAATTATTTAACCATTACTGCACCAACAATATATAAATCTTAATGATTGCGACAGCTTTTATAGGGTACCATAGTGACTTGGCTTTGGGGTGGTTTCTCCGTGGAACGTACGTGAGACTTTCGCATCATATGGCTCTGTCTCGAACTTCCGTCGCTGGCCCTAGTCATCACACCACTATCTATGCAAAGAGGATTTGAAAGAAGAAACCATTCCCTAAAAACAGAAATGTTGTATTTTTAGTTAGTATGTTTGTTGATTGTGGAAGAAGCCAATGTAGTTCACAGGGAAGGAAAGGCATGACTTGTGCAGGAAGTTCTTTCGGTTAAAACGTGTATGACTTAGAAGACATAAGACTTATTGGACTGAAAATGGTGATTGAGACGAAATTCAGTTGGCAATTTACATTTTAACAGGTAGTCATCATGCCTGGACTGCGAGGAATGATTTCTTACATATAGGAAAACGGTGGAAGATCCATATCGAAGCAGAAAGTCTGAGGTTACAGGCAAAAGATGCTATGAGAGTTTGGTCCTCTAAGGAGTTGCCCTACTTACCAACTCCTCGTAAGTGAAGTACTGAAAGAGCCTTGTTTATGAAAAGTGGAGTGACCTCGTCTTGCTTGCTTCTGGCGAAGCTTAACAAACTAGAGAATAGGCATTTTTCGCCTAGCACTAGCTATAGTTGCGATCAATATGCAGGATTTTTCTTTGATCCGATCTAAAGCTTTTTTCAGAAAGCTTTTGGACCTAGCTAAAAGCACCCGGTAATCTAGACTTTACAAATAGTAAGCTTTGATCGTTAAAAATGTATCAAATGTTTAGGGGATTGACCTATCTTAGCTTTATAGCTTCGTTCCCGAAAAGCAGAGTTGGAGATTAAGTGATTAAGCATCAAAAGCCATCTGAGTCCTTGACCTATCTTAGCTTCGTTCCCACTTATGATCCTTTCATTTCCCTTGTATGAAGCATTAAGTTACTTACGTCAAGGTCTTCAAGAGGCAGGTTCACCCCAGACTCGGGTAGGGTTACTCTGTCGTGCAAATTCCTTCATTTCTAAATAGGTAAACAGCTTTCCATTGACAACAAGGTTCTGGAAAAGATTATCACAAGAAGTATACTTTACCACCTTCCTCTTCTTATGTAAACCCTTTGGGCCCTACCAAACATCGATATAAATATTAGTTTTCACCACCCTTATTTGATTTATATAATCCAACATGCAAAATGTATCTCCCCCGAAAAACCCTCTATCTGCAAGCCCCTTTACTAGGTTGAACAAGAATCGATGCCCCTACTACCTCAAGCATATGTTGGATATATCGTAGTAGTATTAGATCTTCAAGTCCCATAGTAATTTCAAATCTCATATGTTGGATATATCGTAGTAGCCTTTGATCTCCAATTCCAATTACTTTTCCTTTTACTATGGATGGAGATCTAATTTGACATAATTGAATGAAAGACCATGATTTGTTTCCACATAATCCATTAACAACTGCATATATGACTAGAATTTGTTTTTCAATTCGAAGTGGTGCATATTGAGCAGCCTACAAGCTACTCATATAGATATCCAATGAGAAACCGCACTAGGAAAGAGATTCTTGCCCTAAAAGAGCTATCAGTACAGGGAAGGAAATGAATGATAGTCATAACTCCTTGCCCCATCCCCCCATCCCCTACCTAACCTTTCTTGGCTTAGTAGCACTATTCTTCTTATAGAGGTTAGGTTAGGGCTGGGCGACTGATGTCACTCCATATTTTAGTGATAATCGCACCTACCTTGAATTTCTTTAGATTGATTTGATCGAGTTCCGACCGAATTTATATGATTGCATGAGATTGGAAGGTTTTTCGTGATTTGTCTCTCAAACGGGCCATTTAGGTCCATTTGAGTTGTTTCCTAGAGTTGTCTCAATGGTTGCAGGAATCCATCAGATAGAGAATTCAAAGACGAAACCAATGGTTCATGTCGAAAGTCAAACGATGGTCAGGCGGACAAGATATGGCCAAAATACGATCTTGTGACTAGTTTAGAAGTTGTCCAAACCGAGTTGGATCCTCAACGTAGCACTATTTAAGCCCATTTTGGAGGAGAGAGAGGGAATAATTCTCATAAGAATACATTAGATCCGAATTCCTCTTCTTTCCACACTCTCATCCTATAACCCTAAAAGAGAAGATTGAAGATCAATTGGACCTTGGGTTGGATTTAATGAAGCATAGAGCAAGGATTGAGGATCAATGTAGCTTTCATAATCAAGTTCTCTACCTAGAGCAAGTATGGTGATTGTAACCCTTCTTCCTTGTTGTAGTTTAATCATGACCTTTTCTTGTTGGATTAGGGATGATGTGGATGCTAGGATGATCCCCTCACTTTGAAGGGATGGACATATTAGATGCCTTATATGATGAATGATGTGCGTGGATTTTGGTGTTTTGAACTTAATTGTGTTATGGCTTGAATTAATTAGGTCAAATCAACCCTTTCCTTTACACAATTATGTATATGATTGTGTTAGAAGTTCATCCAAGATTGAACTAAGGTGTGTGTGGACCAAGCCATATCCCAATTCAACCATTTGTATATTAAGGATTTCTTTAGAAACGTTTCATCAAACACTTGGCGACATTCCAGAAATCACTCAATTGAGTGACACGATTGAGGGATGAGATTCTTGGGGAGTCACATGGTGACTTAGCACCCTAGCCAAGTGTTTCTGAGCTCCTTATAGTTATCTAATCACCTAGACATTTTTTTGAATACCTTGTATTCATTGCTAGTTTGCTTGATTGAGAGTGGACCAAGCGTCAATGGAGTGGTCTAGTGATGGTAGTCCATATGCATGACATTGCCACGGATTCCTTCAAACTTCTAGTGTATATTCATCGTCATAACCCGCGTCCTATGTGTCCAACCTATCTTGTTTGTGTGATTTGACCATCGACTAATCCTGAAGTCTAGAAACTCCTTCTCAATTGTTTACTCTTGTTACTTCTCTCCTCGTTTTTTAGTGAAACTTTCGTTTGCATGCTTATTAGTACTTGTAGTAAATTGAGTAGTAACCTTGGGAACCTTTTTAGAACCCTTAACGCTTAAACCGTGGACCTAAGCGTTGAGGAGGAGCTAGTGAACGACCCTCGATAAAAAAGGACCCTTGTTAGTTAGGGATTGGTTAGCAACCATTCTTTTAGCTCATCAGTGACTATTGTAGTTATTCAACAACGGATCACCGCCTAGAAGGGTTTGCCTCCTTGTTCCTTTTAACTATGCCATGATTCTTGATTGCTAAAATAACGGTCACGTTATCCTAACGACGCCAACTTTGGTTTGTGTCCAAGGATCCTCTCATTATGCTTTTACTCAAATTTTATAACACGGTTTAGACTAAGAAATTTGGGTTTGGTTTCAAGTTAATTATACTACTTCCACAATTAACACTAGCAATGAAAACTAAGAGAAACTGAGCAACATGCGGAACATCCTCCAAGTACCTCTCTCTCTGACTCCCAAGGTCCATCGGTGGAAATACTTTCTTCACATGCTTAGTCCTCCTAGTGGGCATCGACTCCTGAAGGATCAGAATTGCACACAAGCACACACAAGTAGACGGAGTAAGTAATAGGCATTGAGTGTCTAGCCATCATCACGCAGAACAATGATTGGGAAATGTTATATTCCTGGTATAATAATTTGATCCTACTAGTCTAGTAAGCATGCTACCTATCGTCAACCATCGATATATCCTACAGATAGTCTCATAGTGACAAACAATGAAACCATCCTAAACCTCCGTTTGAGCAGCATCTGTAGGCATACTCGACACATCCTCAGCCTTTTTCTTGTATTCCTAAGGGATTTCACAATCTGGGGGTGGGTGACTGAAGCTTTCACATCATTGTTATCTAGTCTATGTACACCTATCTTAGCTTATTATGAAAAGTTAATCACACGCCACTGTTTAGTTCTTGGGAGCTTTATGCTCATCATTGTTTACGCATTTGGTATAGTAGATCACCGCTACAGTATAGCCTCAAGAGCTTCAAACTTTACACATCATCATTCATCATAGGGTCTGATAGCTTTAATTAGATTCTACTAGATAAAGGTAGAAAATAAACATGAACCCCTACCTCTGATAGCTTTCCTGAAGGGTCTGAATTGAGGGAGGCATTCGAGTGCCTAGATCTCCTCTTTTGATTGATCCAAGGGACACATACCCCAAGATTGATCCCAACACTCAAACTGTCAGGAAACGTACATACCCAAAGCTTGAAGGTCTAAGAGAAAAGGTAGCCTGAATACCTTCTAAAGACTCAGAGGGATGACCTCCTTGACACTCTAGATATCTTCTCTCAACTAGGGAACAAAATCCTCTTGATTCCTCCTTCAACTAACCAGACTCTGAGAACATGGCCATTGGTAGTAAGCATCATTGTCGGCCACATACTCACATCCACTGGCTGGCAAGGTAAGTACAGGCGCAGTCGGGAGCCTCTTTTTCCACTCTTCAAAAATTCTCAAAGTAAGCCTTGATCCAAATGAAAGGTCTATCTTTCCTAGTCATCTTGTGGAGATGGGCCGCTATCTTAGAGAACCCTTCCACAAAATTCTGGTAGTACCCTGCCATGTTAGGAAGCTCTTCACCTCGGTTACACTACTTGGTATTGACCAGTCCTCACTTTCCTTGGGTCTACCTCGATTCCCATGCCATTGATCAGGTGTCCCAAGAGAAGTACCTCTTTCAACAAGAACTCACACTTTGAGAATTTTGCAAATAACTACTTTTCTCTCAAAGCGGTCAAAATCGTCATTAGATGTTCTGCATGTAGCTCTTCGATCTTGGCGTAGACCAAAAGGTCATCAATGAACACTATGAAAACTTATCTAAATATCCATGAAACACCTTGTTCATCATTTCCATGAAAGCTGCAGGGACGTTTTTCAACCCAAACGGCATCACTAGAAACTCATAGAGACCATACCTTGTTCGGAAAGCGGTTTAATAATGTCATCTTACTGGTTTTTTAAGCATGCTACCTATTGTCAGCCACCCCTACATCGTTAAGTATAACCTCATAGTGGATAAGACCATGAAACCATCCTAAACCTCCGTGTGAGAAGCATTTGTAGGCATACTCGACACGTCCTAAGCCTTTTCCTTGTATTCCTACAGGATTGTGCAATCTGGGGGTGGGTGACCCACACTTTCACATTATCGTTATCTAGTATCTCTAGACCTATCTTAGCCATTCTGGACATTGAATCACACGCTGATGTTTAGTCTTTGGGAGCTTAATGTGCAACATCATTTATACCTTCTATATAGTAGATCACACACAACTGTACATGTTCAAGAGCTTCAAGCTCTACACATCATCATTCCCCATGGGATGTTCCCATATTCCTAACTTTATATTCTAAAAGAAAAAAAGGCTAAAAATAAACATGAACACATATTTGATCCACCAGTATACCCCAAATATTTATTCATGTGTTGGGAAATTGTTCTGAATCGCATGTCGTTAAAGTAAAAAATGATCAGTTGGGATATACCGGTACTGGCACTGAACGAAGTGGTGATAGAGTCAAAATCCATTAGGGAGAAGCCGATCGCGACGGGCGGTGAACTGGAGCATTACCGGAGGTGTGGCGGAGGAGTTGAGAGAAAGGATGAGGAACGCGGATGAGAGGCCGAGTTGGTATTTTAAGAAAAAAATATTTGTTTTGTATTTTTAATTAATTTTATGTTAGTCAAAAGTTTAGTCATCTACCATATAGACGATCAAACTGTGAAAATACCACCTCATACGATTGGACAAACGGAATTAGACATAGGTCAGAGTTTCATTGCGAGTACACATGTGTTGACAAGTATATGACCTGAAGAAGATGATGTATTAGAAGTGATTTGGCTGTATGTTTTGTGGTCTTTTAACTTACACATAACTCACCAGAATGAAAGTTTCATGGATATCAGATGTCTTGTTATTTTCCCCTAAAATCCTCCCTGGTTTGGTTAATGTCAACGATTCAGGGGTAATTGTCAAATCTTTGCTTGCCCAGCGTAGCGTTGTTTATCATTCCCAAACATGCCTAGAATCTGTCAAGTATTTCCCAATTAACCGGTTTACATGGATTTTTTGCCAACTCATTGTCATGCTACAACTTTATTGTCACACTACAATTCGATTCGTCCAAACCAATTTTTACAATTCTCAAATTCAGACTTGGCTCTAAATAAATAATCTATTCTGAACGACTCTATTACTCTACCTGATCCTTTGGAGTAGAAGGGTTAGCTTTTTCTGAATTCAATCAAGGATGTAAAATCCTTAGGGAAAGACGGTGAGCGTGGAGACCTCGGAAAATTGGAGGTTGTGATTAAACCTTCTTTTTTTTTGTCGAAAGTTGTATAAGACTATAAGTTCTAATAGAAGGAAAGTTAACGGGATTATATCGAATAAATTTGGGTGTTCACGTTGATTTGTTGACATATTTAGATACTAATATGATATTTTTTATTTAAAAACAAAACAGCCAATGAAACACCGTCACATAATGTTTGTACCCCGTGCATGTTTCCACCGAAGTATTAACTTAATTAACTTCAATAATTTATTAGTTATGCAAAACAGTACAATTGACTTATATAAGCAGTTAGAGAGATAAGTCTACATATATCCCAATCCTCTATAATGTTATAAATTAAAATAACTTTTGTAAGAATAATTTAGAGATTTCCATTAATAATTTTTAATAGTAAAATCGAGGTGTAACATCAGTTTCCCCGACAAAGCCGACAATTGAATGCACAAACAAAAACCCGCAACTTAGAATCCCTAATCTTCCAAATCAATTAACTACACTCAATCCACGATTTCATAAAGGAGAGACACTCCTCCAAACTATTCCATTTTCATTTTGCGTTTTCTCCCATAGTAAAAAAAAAGACTGTGGGTCCTTTGCCCTCGTGTTCTCCGTCGGTGATAGAAATCCGTACAGATTCGGTTTAATTTAGTATTTCAGTCATTATTTTCTCGTTAGAGTTCTAATTATTGCAAGGTTAGTGGTTTTGAAAAATAGTTCAATTATCTTTTTATTCATATATTATGAGATTCGAAAAAACTAAAAAAATATGCTTAATTAAAATTCCGGGCTGAATACTAAAATGTACTTATTTAATAATTCTCCTTCAAATTTAAAAGTAGAAGTTTATTTGATTTATTATCTAGAGTTAGGATTAGTTTATTATTATTTTACTTGAGGGTTAAAATTTGAAAGCCTATATAAAAGCTTGGTTATTATTGTGTTAGACGGATCATTGACATTGGGATAATGAATTTGACTTTTGTGAGTTTGAGTTTTTATACTCGTTTGATCTGTTTAAGTGCGTGGTGATTCGTACTTGGATGATTGTTGGTTCGTTTGAGTGCGTGCCGATTCGCATTTGGAGTACCGTTAATCGTATCAGCGAGATATTCACTCTCGTTCATGACCAATTATCTATCTTGCTTCCGCCCTGATACACGGATTTTACCCCGCTTTCAAATACCCACTAGATTGCTCTAGTGGGATCGTAAATCTCCCTAGGGTCTTTCTATTCTTATTACTCAAGTTGATTGTCAAACTAAACCAAGTAACAGATTGAAATTGTTTGTTTGATTGTTTCGATATCTAGTTACGAACTAATGACTGAAATAAAACAAATCGAAATGCAAGGAATCGAGTTTCAAAGTTAAGATGAAGGTTGCTCATATTCAAATCCACTAAAGCTAGCAATGCATGGATGACTAACAAGTTATCTCGATTATTTAGGTTATAATGGCTTGGCAATTTCCTAATGTAGTCTTAGATCACTCTCGCGCCTCTAAGGATCTATTTCGTCTAACCGTAGACTCCTCTCTCAAGCTAATCTACACCTAAACAAAACGCATTAACAGTGTTCGATGAAATGCCACAACGATAAACGTGCAAAAAGTCTAAACGATTCGCTCCTCTCTCGAGCTAACAAATAATCTAGGGTTCTTCCTAAGCGACCTATCAACCTATGTTCCTCTCGGACCCACAAATCAATGTCGATGACTCAATCAAGATGATCAGACAAGAATGAATCTAAAATTTGGTTTTAGGAAGAACGCATCATAAGTCTGAATAAACCTCGATAATAAATCAAATCATCCATACAAAAGCTTAGCTAAAGCTTCATCTCATCCGAACAACACAGAAAGTTTAGCTACTCATTGTTCCGGAAAATAAATCACAAGAGAAGAGAAGAAAAACCGGAGAAGACGACATGTTCTTCATGGAAATCCCAATCTTCGACTTGATGATTTGCTCTTCGCCAGTCGTGGTTGATCCTCTCGCTTCAATCGTCTCTCTGGAACTCTAGCTCTCTCCAAGAGCTCGAAAATATGTGTATAATGAAGTATATCTCGTCCACAGGGGTCTCGGGGGTATTTATAGGCTTCTGGACTAAGTTGGAGAAGGAAAAGGACTTGAAAACCCGTCTGGGGGTGGGACACGGCCGTGTTCCTGGCCGTGTTCGGCCCTTGTAACTTTCTCGGGCAATTTCAGCGGAGGAATACGCCGTGTTCCTTCATTATATGGAATTTGACCATAGTGTCACATCAAAGTTGTAGACAATCGAATTATCATTTCAACGCCGCTAACCTTGCATCAACTGGACTTCGGAGCGATGAGTTATGCTCAAAATACTAAACAGTGACGCTTTCTTCCAAAGTCGAACGCTTTGAGTTGTTCCGGCCTCCCCATCATGTCTTGGTTTATCTCCAAACGTCATATGACACCTGAAATATACCAAAAAAATACCAAACACCATAATACGGCCCCGAGGGGCAAGAGAACCAAACATGTACTCAAAACCCAAATTTGAATATATTTCGACACACAAAAATATAGTTTATAACGAGAAAAGGTGTGCCGAAAATAAATCACATCACGCCCCTTGTCGAAGATTTCGAATTCAAGTGTTCTGTGTCAAGATTGTTGTTAGGGTTTCGTCGCAATCATAGCGTGATTCACATCAACGGGAAACATGTCGGGTTCGACAACCTCTTCGTAGTCTTACGATTTACTTCATGTCGCCCCTTTAAGGCCCCGATGAGTGTTATCTCTAGGTTGATTAGTAGGACCTGATTATTGATTAGTAATAACCGTGCATTGATGATTTTCAATCAACCTAGTTAGGATTTACAATGTAACACAACATAAAGGAATAACAATTAACATAGCATATGAAATACCCAATAGAGATGGACGCAAAACATATCCATGCTACATCAAAAAATATATGTTCTAATTTCTCCTCTCTTCCTTTAATCCCAATGGTTGGTTAATTAATTAATATGCATAGCTTGCAAGGTTCCGAACCAAACATGAAGAAGAAGAAGAAGAAGAAGAAAAATGATGTTTAGCCTTCAGTACTTGCAAGCCTCTCACTCAACATCTTGACTCCCATATACCTGCACGTCAAGAGAAAAAAAAACAAAACATCAATCAATCGGTACTTGCACAATCTCAATTCATTAAACAACTTTTGGCAATTATGTCACAACACACCTTCCAAGCATCATGACTGTGGCCTGAGGATTAGTGCCGGGGGATGCATTAAAAGTGGAACCATCAATAACCCTCAACGCATCAACTCCAAGCACCTTGTAATCGCTACCCACCACAATTCCTACTTGGCATCCACCATGGTAATGCCATATAGTCATCACAGTGTCCTTACAGAACTGTTCCAATGATGTCGCTGAATTGTCGTGCTTCGGTAGCAAGTTCATTGCGGCACTCGCTGTTAGGTTGAGTAGATCGGGGACTGACATGAAATCGTACTTGAAATTTGAAAAGAATTTTGAGTCGATCACTTTCTCTATCATCGACATCCCTTGCACACATCGGTCCAAATCTTGAGGGTGCTTGAAGTAATTGAATGTGACAGACGGGTTTTCGTTAGGGTTTCTAGAGATGAGCTTCAAGTGCCCGGTTGATAGAGGTCCCATGATTTTTTGAAGGATGAAGCCTCCCTGGAAGGCTGACATGTCTACCTTGCTCGTGTTGTATGTTGCATCTGATGATTGACCAATCTGCAACGTAACATTTAACACCAGTTTTGATGAGTGATTTGGTTAAAGAGTAAATTAGTGCTAATTAAAGTCTTTTAACTTAAAAAGAGTGATGATAAAAATAAGTCGTCAGTTGAACTTCTATGTGGCATATGAAACCCAACTGATCATGTTATAAATCACAAATATATTTAATGGACTTACTTACTTTGGGGGAAAACAAGCCGTGATCATTGTTGGAGTATCCCCCGAAGTTAACACCGCTGGCGGCTTCAATATAGCCGCCGAAGTGGGTGATCCCGACGACCTCAATGAGGGAAACCTCCACCGGCACCGGCGAAGGAACGAAAACGGCATTCATGGGATTATCGGACATGAGCTGTCCGACCATGGGCTGGTCAAGTATAACAGTAATGTTGTGGTAACTGAGTTGGTGGGCTGGGCCTACTCCACTCAGCATCAATAGCTGTGGGCTTCCTAGTGCCCCAGCAGCTATGATTATTTCATTGTGGGCTCCTTTTCTTAAATACGCTCTGTGCTTCACCCCGGCTGCGTCTCTAAACGACACTCCCTGAGCTGTGGGCCTTGCCCTTCCTATCCACTTGCCCAAAATATTAATCACGGTGAACATCCCCCCCCCCCCCCCCCTCTCAACATAAATAAGTAAACCTACTGATTACAAAAGAAACAATAATAATAATTGGAAGGTCATACCTTTAGTTCTGAAGAGGATTTTGCGAGTAATGGCCTTAAGAAGAACGGTAAGGCGGCCGGGGTTGGCGTAGCCGAGCAGATCGGCTGAGGTGTGCCGATGGCCGGACGTGTCGAAGATGGAGCCACCAAATTTGGTACCATAAATATGGTCGTAAGTGAAACCATTGTTAGGAGCCACACCGGAATGGACAAGAGCATCTCTAATGGCAGACTGCCAAGGTCCCATGGGTGGCCGGAATGCCACTTTTTTCTCAACCCATTGATACGATTCCTCCGCCAACTTAACATTCCACCCCACTTCCCTGCTCAAAATAGGGAGTTATTATTTCAACGTACGATATATATTACATTTTGTGGGTGATGAAATAAGGAATAACCCTACCACTTTTTAATGTCTACTATTGATAAACAATTCCATTCACCATTCAAATGGATTTATATATATATCAATTTGCTCACCAACTTTCTCATATTAAATACTTGAAAAGAATTTACCTAATTATTCTGATGCTTACTTTATTTCTGAATAATATATATTTTTGTTCGGAGCCAGCAGCCAGTGAATTTAATGCTCCGGGTAACAAAAATATTATTATTCATAAAAAAATTATTAAAAGGGTAAATTTTCTAATCAGGGAAATCCAGTCCTCAAACTTAAATTCCAAAATACATATTCAGAAATTTTACAAGTCTAGCTAAATGTATTTTGTAAATTCGACTCAGTGTTATATTAGTTTACCTTAATTGGTTCAATCATCAATACAATCATCTCTATAAAATTATATCAATTTTCTCACCAACTTTATTCATATTATATTTTTGAAAAGAATTTACCTATTTTTAGTGTTTTACCTATTCTTGTTAATGAATACTATAAAGCTTATTAAAATTCTCTTTCAGAAACACGAGTTATTGGGATGCAACGATTTTGATATGATATTAGAGTTTAAAAGATCAAGAGGTCTCTATTTCAAATTCTGGTAGCCCCCATTTTGTCACATGACGTAGTGCGTGAAGTTGTGCAAACCTCAGCACTTATGAGAGCTTCTGTTTGATGTGACATGTTAATGAATACTATAAAAAAATTTAAAAATTCTCTCTCTCAACCATTCAAATTATTAAAATACAACCGTTTTTTAAAGTTATTACTTTAATTTTACTTCTAATAAATTCAAAAATTGGTGAATTTCAAAATCATATGAGGAATATTATTGTTGCGATACAGTGCATTTAATGTTCTTGGTTGAAAACGGAAAAGACAGTGATTTAAAGGGTAAAACCTCTAAATATTTTAATAAATGATAAGCGACAAAAATAAAAAAGAATAATGATGAGATCCAGAACATAAAATATTATCTTCTATCTCATGAATTCATTCTTAACCCGAACCGACAATCAATAAGAGAAGATGAAATAGAGACAAATGTACAAATTTTTTTCCGTTAGAATAGACCTTTTCGATCAATATAATATAAAAAATATTTTTAAAAATAAGATAAAAAACAGAAATAAACATACCCAAATATAAAAAAGCTCAAAATTTTATTTGATAAAAGTGACCACTATTGTCTAACAAGGATTGTTACGTACCTGATGTAATCGGCGGATGCGCGGGAGTAGAAGCCGGCGTTGAGGCAAGTTCCGCCACCTAGAACGCGGGCGCGTGAATTGATGACTCCGTCCTCGGAGATGAATCGCTGTGCAGGTGAGTAAGGGGAGTTGTCTGAAAGTGGGGCTCCAAAGTTGGCCAAGTTTGTGATGTTTGGGTTGCCATAAGGGGAACCCCCACGTTCCAGCACCAAAACGCTGGCGTCTTGAGAGAGTGTGGCCGCCAACGGACATCCTGCTGTGCCTCCTCCCACGATTATGTAGTCATAGTAGGACACCTCAGGCGCAGTGGTCGCGTCGTGGACAAATTTGTAATTGTGATCATCAGCTGTTGCATAAGTAGGTTACACAGAAGCAGCAAAAGATGAAGTCAAAACCACTAACCATATAATAATATACTGAAGCAGAGGATAACTGTATAATTAATTTAGTACCTTGGTGAGCAGCAGAGGGGCTGCATCCTTGGAAAACATAGAAAAAGAAGAAGAAGTGGACGCCGACGAGACCGTAAAAGCTACCCATACTTGGTAAATATAATAGGATTCCCTAGCTTTCAAATTGTTGGGGTTACTTTTGGGATGTACACTGCGTTACAAGGCCAAGATTTTTGCTGTTGGTACGCAAATGGCTGGGAGAAAATGTATATGGGTCAGATATAGTTAAAGGAATGGGTCCGCATGCAACTTAATGCATGTTTAGACTTTGGACTTAATGCGTTATTATTCCCTTATTTTGTTATAGTACATATTTCTATCCCTCATATTTTAGCAATTATTAAATAATATAAGGGTATAATGCCTAATAAGCAATTGTTATAATTGTTATAAATAGAGTAGTACTTGTTAAGTTAGAACAAAAAAATTACTGAAAGAAATTTTGTTAGGAAATTGCTAAATTAATAATTTTATTATCAATAATGCCACATAGGTAATTGGACTAATTTTATAAAAAATTCATTTATATTAACAATGTCATATGAGCATATTAGCTCATTTTTCTAAGAGAATTAATTTCTAATGAAATTTATAAAAACTTTTAGGATGGAAGTCAATAAAAATTATTTCATGAATAAAATTATTAAAGTTAATGATATGACCATATTTATTAAAAATTTGCTAATTAATTTTGTTGGGATAGAAATTGATGGTTTGGAGAGTAAGCATATTAATTAGTGGGCCAATTATGTAGACTATTATTGATGACGACTTCAAAGATTTAAAGATAAGATTTGCTTAATTATTTGGTGGCCGTTAGGGTTACTACGTACTCTTCGGAGCAGGTTTATAATCCAAATAAAAAAGACATTTTTGAATATTTAGGACGATCCTAAATTATTAAATTTTTATTGTTTAACATTTGACTAATTTAATAATCCATACAGAAGGATAAAAGTCTTTTCACCAAAGTATTATAATTTTTTAATTTTTTAAAAATACCGCTGCCACCTCATCGCCTCGAGTCTTCGTTGACCGGTTGTTGATTTTCCGACGAGATCCCGGTTACTAAATGACAAAAATTTATAACTAGTTATATTTTCTAAATTATAACAAATTATATTTTTTCAAGGATAACACATCGGTAGAAATATGCACCGGGTACAAATGTGACGTGGCGAATCTTGACTGGTCCTTCAAATTTTAAGCCATTAAATCCCTTAATTTTGTGTAATTAAAATCTTCGTCATTTAAAAATTTAACTATGTTACCATCGAATATATTATTTAACATCATAAAAATAAAAATATGATTCATCTCTCTTCTATTAAGTTTTCTTTATTTTCAGAAGACATACGATGTTACTTTTTTATTATCAAGTGCGCTATGTATTAAGAGGAATGAAAGGAAAGATTACAGAAATGTACAACAAGGGGCAAAAAACCCCTCCCCTGGACAGCAGCAAACCAGCACAAACCACCCAGAAAACACCAGGAACTCAAAATCCTACAGCTAACATACATCCAAGCCACAACCACACACGGCGGCCGCTCTTCTAAACATGTTGCTTGAAATGAAATTTGATAACCCATGTATAGGTAGATGTCTAAAATCAAGGCGTTGATTTCCGCCAAAGAATTGAGGTCAGGGATTGATCAGTTCTTTAATTTTCATCGTCAAGCGTCAGTTCAATTATTCCGGAATTCAATTCCGGCCAAGCATAATTCTGGCTATTGTTCGGAATCTCAATTCCATTTGAAACAGGCCGGAGTTGACGATTCCAATCAAAATTCCTTTCAACGCCCCCTCTTCCCATACGCCACTAGTGTGAATTAATGCATTATGCATAATCTCAATCTCAGATGCATTATAAGCGTGAATGAGGGATGGCCTTTTAAACAAAGAAAATCACGGACATTCATTGATATTTTTTTGGGCAGATGGAAGAAAAGTGCGTGAATAGAAGAAGATGGTGGATTGAAGATGAGAAATCGGCGATGAAGCCGGCGGCCGTAGAGGTTTTGGGAGCGGCAGTAATTTATTGTCGTTGGATTGAAGATGGAATATTAAATTAAACAAAAAAAATTGGTGATTTATTCGTATACTTTTATGTTTTGAAGGGCTAAAATAAAATTATTAAATAAAAATTAAAAACCGTTCAATAACATTCGTCATATAGTGTTGCACCCGGTGCATGTTTCCACCTGAGTGTTCATCTTTTTTAATAACTAATCATAATTCTAACCAGTTACAACTAAAAATACAATTGATTATAATCACTATTTATAATCATTTATATTTTTTCAATTATAATCAGTTATATTTTAATAATTAATCATAATTATAATCACTAATTATAACAAGTTATATCATATAAAAATTATAACTAGTTATATCATTTAAATTATAACCAATTATTTTATAAAACATATTTTAAAGAAGAATAATTTGGAGTGCCGAATTTGGAGCCTTGACAACAACTAATTGTCGCTCATGGATTTCCACTACTGGGAGATACAGGGGAAACGAGCGAGCAATAACATTGCCAGGTGGAGGATGATTTCCGAGCTGTGAATTATTTTCACTTGGTCATGTTTTTTGGGTTTCTTTCACTTTCTTCTTACTTATGAGAGTACATGCTTGTTAGGTTTCTCTAGCCTTCTTTTACTTCCTCAAGTACTAGCAAAAAAATCAATACTGATTTTGATCGTTCAAGAAACAAAGTGCTAAAAGCGGATTCTTTTGTTTCTATCAAGAGGCAGAGTTTTTTCGCGGGTGTTTTGGTGGTCAAGAAACAAAGTGCAGACTTAAAAGAAAAACAAAAAGAGTGCATAAAACGGCATTTTGTTTTGTGAGAGTATATGATGAAAGTTGCTTGAAATTATTAAATGAGTTAATTGTCAAAGTTGTTGATGTATCTTTTGAAATCATAATAACAATTTTTATGATTGAGATGGTCTTAATGTTTATTATCTACGTCATGTGGTGTATGGTGTAAGCGGATTCTATTAGGAGGCAAAGTTTTTTCGCGGGTGTTTTGGTGGTTCAAGAAACAAAGTGCAGACTTAAAAGAAAAACAAAAGAAGTGCACAAAACGACATCTTGTTTTGCGAAGAGTGTATGATGAAAGTTGCTTGAAATTGTTAAATAAGTTAATTGTCAAAGTTGTTGATGTATCTTTTGAAATCATAATAGCAATTTTATGATTAAGATGGTCTTAATGTTTATTATCTACGTCATGTGGTGTATGGTGTGGTAGTATCCATTCCCATGGTCGTGACCCTGTTACTAAAAGTGTGTAATCTATAAACAATAAGCTAAAAATAATTGGAGTTCGAGCATTCAATTTTACTCTGACTAGTAAGGAGATATATGATGCAGACTACACCATGATAGAGATGCTCTCAGAGCAAACGACGACGAGTAAGAGGGGGGGATTTTGGTATACGGGAGAAATAATTGAACAGAAGTATCCCAAAAGAAAAAGAAAGTCTCCCAGAAAGAAGATAATGTAAATGAGAAAAGGAAAAGGAGATGATGAGAATATGAGGATGGGGAGGTGGGAATATGAGATGGGATATACCTTTGAGACCCAGCTAGCATATTGGAAGTTGCTGCCACCTTAACTCAAACTCACTATAGGGAAAGAGGAGCATCTCTTCTTTCTGCCTTGGGAAGACGGAGAGAGATCAGAAAGTGTGCTGCTAAGTCACTCCAACCAAAAGGAAGGAGGAGATGGAATATTACCTCTGAAAACACCACAATACGTACCCCAATAAGCAATAACCCTCCTTTCTTCTTCTTCCGTCTTACCTTCAAAATCCCATATTACACTAGTTTAGTTAGCAGGATTAATGGCGTGGAAAGCAGGCCAAAGAAAGTAAGAAACCACCCTAGCAACAAAATATATAGGATATCCTTGAGCATATTCTTGTCCTTGGTTTATTCTCTCCCTTAGCCCTCGAAGCCTATCCAGCTAGATGCATGTTACTATATATACATAACCCTGATCTGTGGCTTTCTTGCATCAATCATATATATGGAGTAGAGGTTCAGTAACTCACTACTCAGACAGTTAATAATTATATTAAGTGAACTAGTGGCAGGGCTTCTCTCCTTTTGGCAGGTCCCTAATTAATCTTGTGTGGATGATCCGATCCGCCAAAGGAGAGTTGCCCTTCAACTTATTCGACTTAATCAACATTCAACATTATATTGCTTCTGCTGCTGTTGTTTTGTTGTTGTTTTATCAGATCCATCAACATCCACTCGCATTTCTAGCTGGAAATCAAAGCTCCTGTATATACATAGAGAGTAGAGGTTAAGTGATGATATTTCATTTCTGCCCCTGCCTAGCTTCATCATATGCGTTCTTGGTATGTATATCCTGAGTGACCTAATCTATAAAATCCTTAATATATAACACACTCTTCTGTTCTGTGTGTACTCCATGCTTCTGTACGCTGCAACTACGGTGGAACAACAAATCGAGAATCTATCTCTCGACAACGAAGAAGAGGAGTTGCATCTCGCACAGCTCGTACCGACTCCTCCAAAGTGGAAGTACGAGTTTTGCGTTGTGGGCTCGCTCCTGACGAAGAGGAAGATCAATTTCTCAGCAATGGTCGAGAAGCTATCCCAACTCTGGGAACCGGGACGTGGGGTAGAGATCGATGACCTAGGTAATCGACTAATCCTCTTTCGGTTATTTTCACGAGCACTGTGCTCGCCGCATGATCGATTTCGATCCCTGGACAAAATCGCCAAAGAAACTCACATTGCACAGAGCCAGTGATGCACAGGTAGGCCAGCCATCAGTGGCCTACCCAACGAGGTGAACAAGTCGAGCCCCGCGAAGTCTAGGCACCTTACGCGGACGACGACATAGACCCTGATGCTTTTGGAGTCTTATGATCCTGTTTTGTTGGAACTTTCTCGTTTGCTCTCTTGTATTTTTCATCTCGTTTGCTTTTTATTCTGTTTTTAGCTTGGGTCTCGATAATGTGTTTTACCTTGGATATTTCTGTTTAGTGTCGGTTTTGATTTTTATTTTAATTAGTCTTGTCAGGAGAGTATGGAAATTAGTTGACTCATCATTCGGATGACGACTACTATTCTATGTAGCCTGTTTTGTGGGATCTACACCTCCCATTTAGACTTGTTAATGCGTTAAACTTGTAACCGATTTGTGTCAGCATTAATGAGATATGTCGAAGACTATTCTCAAATGCTAAGTCTCGAATGTTTAGTTTTCACAACATATCCTCGTGTATATCGGCTTATCAACATTTTTGGTACCTTGTCTATTTAAATGATATATTTTGATTTCTTACCTATCAATTTTAAATCCAAATGGCATGATAATTCCGTCCAAATTTCCAAATCACTGCCACGATGGAACTGGACACGTCGTTAAGACAAATAATTTCTAACCTAAAGCATGTATTGTATAAATGACCAGAGAACAAGCTCATACACATTTGACAGCAAGAATCAAATCCAAATTTTTACCGACACAATACGTGTTGACTGCAGCACAGATTATGAAAGCACAAAAATATTCAAATGGAAACAAAATAGTATTCTGGTTTAGTTTAGTTTACAGAGAAGCTGAGATCTTTTTGACTAGCTCACTATAGCATCAACGCTTGCTCTAAACCTCTAAGAAACTCTTTTTTTTCAGCTACCACCATTGTTACCAGTTCCACTGTCTTGACCAATATTATGGTTGGTACACTGCATAAATAATTCAGACAGTTACATAATGTACATAGTTATCGGAAGAAAATACAGGAATTAAAGTATACCGACTTGGTTGCACTTTCTTCGGTTATGACCTACACCTTTAAACAAACTGCAGCTCATCGTCATTCCTTTTTTCGACATGGTTGAGTATTCTACTCTGTTCTTGTCCTTTTTCTTTTTTCCAGTTCCCACGCTTCTTTTCTTCGCTTCTTTTGTATAGGTCCGAGGTGCAAATGTCGGAGGACGGAGGTCCGGCCCCTCACTTGGAATCCACCTTGTACAGTCATTTAGTGGGTGGATTACATACTCCCATGACCGTAAAGCAGCTTCCACTTTCAGACATGATTCCACATATAACTCAGGTCGTTCTTTGTTATGATGCAAACAAGCACAAGTCGTATTACGCACATCAAGCACAACCTGTTGCGTTCCATATTCCACTTGAAATTCACCACCTCCATTATATGTTGGGAAGCAATGAGATGCCTTTTCTTTAGCCGCGTTTAGCCTCTGAAGTGGCACTGGGCATACATCTAATGGGTTCTTACGACCATAGTATCTTTGCATGCTGTGGATTTTCTTCATCATCTTGCTTCGAATGTCCTCAAGGCATGATAAGATTGGCAGTTTCCTTGCTTCAATCATGAATCTGTTAAAACTCTCACAATGGTTGTTTAATACATATCATACTTAGTGTGAGTTTGGTAGAACGCTCTACACCATTCAGATTCTGCCTTCTGTTGTAACCATTCATGAGGTTGTTGTCCTTGTTTGTTATATTGGCCCCCAAAATTTACCAACTCCTCCATCTTGTTGTTGTAGTCATGTACGTTAGTTGACTTGCACACATCTCGAAATGCATCTTTCAAGTCTTTAGCTCTAGAAAACTTGTCACTGAAATTGTTGTACATATGTCATATACAATATCGATGCTCGGCATAAAGAAACATTTTATTCATCACATTTGTTACACCCTGTAATGATAAAAAGCAAAAATGAGAGGATAATTAGTAAATTACATAAAGTATCCAAATTCCCAAACAAAACTTATTCACTGAGCATTACAAAACCAGAAGAAATGCATTTATTAAGGTGAAATTAAAAATTTATAAATGTCGAGCATCAATGGTAAAATTCATGAATTCAATACTTTTTGTCGGTCAGACATGAATGTTCACTTTTCTGTCGGAGGTATTTCTAAGTCTTCAGCTAACAAACTCATAAATCATTCCCATGTAAACATACATTCCTTCTCAACCACTGTCCACGCAATAGGATACATATAGGCTTGGTATATAAATCCGTCCAGCCGGATACCCGTCCGTCCCGGCCCGGTTTGATCGGTGAATCGTCGTATGACCGGGTTATTCCTCGGATACGGGTAAACCCGTCACCCTGATGGTCCGGGCCCGGCCAGGGTTTCAGAAAGCCCTATCCGCCCCTAGAGCCGGATGTAGTAATATCCATTACATATTCTCTTTCCCAAATTCATTGTATCGGTAGCTTTTTTGCCGATTTCTCTCAGAAAAATAAAAAACCTCTCACTCATTCATTGTAATCGACAATTCTGGTATGGAAAATTTCAATCGTCATCTCGATCCTATCCAACAACCAATACCCCTCAGTTTCCAAGTCAAAATCCCACTTCCAATGAAGACTCTGCCTCGCTTCAGCCACCGACTTCAACGATTACAATCTCCAAATCAAGTTCTGAACGCATGCTGTGGAAACGAATTCGAGATTCAAGTTGCTATAAATTAAGAGAGGGACATGAATCCAGGACACTCATCAAGCTTTCATCCATCTTTGGAAAAATTACAACCTCTAGTTCTCTGATGTTGGTGAGGCTATTAATTTAGGGTTCTTAGTTCTTACATTGATTTGAGTATTTGATTTGGGTGTTAGGGATTCAATTTTTCGATTTCAACTGAACATTGAGGGGTTCTTACTTCTGATTCTCTGATGTTGATAAAAATTTGGGACTATGTTGATTGACGATTATATTTATTGACTGATGCTAGAGTCTAGAGATTCTATGAAACTTTGAACTTTGATAATCTAATCCTTACATAAAGGCCACCCTACCCAGCTTTTCGGCATTAAGATACGTTTCAGATGCTGATGCTTATCATTAAAAATTCTCAACATATCATAAGATTCCCTTTTTTGAAAATCTACGCTTTTCCAAACCCAAAAAATAGATGAAATTTTGGATTTAGGCCTACTCGCTTGTCATGTATTGATGCGTTTATTGGGAAGGGGTAATTTGACCTTCTTATTTGCAGATTTTGAAGCTTATTAGAGTGTTATTTCAGTCAATTATTTCACCCTCAAGTTCAAGGTAAATCATCAATCATGTCTAATACTCTAATTCAATTATGGTTTAGACACTTAGAATTCATATCAATGATAGCAATTAAAGTGCTTAATACATACGTTTAATGTGAAATGAAAGCTCATGGCCATAAGATGTGACAACAGTCAAATTTCAACGTCATGGCTGTGCAAAAGTACTTTAGCTCAATATCAAATTATAGCATTGAAGGTTCATGGTTATTTATAGTAGTATGAAATAGTACTTAGTTGTTTACTTGTTTACTATTGTCTAATAAAAATGGAAGCTAATGTTGAGAATAATCACAGCATTACCTCTGCAATTGGTGAAGATTATATGTTGAAGGAGAATAAAGAAATTTCTTTAATGTCATACAATCCTGAACTGTCAAAACAACTACTTGATATAGCAATGGTGAAGAAAAAGATTGCACTTAGTATAGTAGATAATTGGTGCTTTAAGAGATTTGTGTACAACCTGCAATCACATTTTCAAGTGCCTTTAAGGAACACTATGAAGAAAGAGATTATGAAGCTCAAGATCTGGTTTAAGATGAATGATGTTGCTGCTGATGAAGAAGTCGAGAATGTTGATGAGTGATGACTACTCACTACTCGTCTACAACTACTTTTAAATCCTTTATTCAGCACATCCAAACAAATATAAATTTTTGTAAATGTTAGAACCTCGTGATCGATAACAATAGTAGAAACTGTATTTGTTCTTTCTAATTCTGACTTGTAGGCAAAAAGCTTACGAAATTGCTCTTTGTCATCCCTATGTACTAGAATTGCGGCAGTATACTTGGTTCGATGAGCTTTCATCCGATTTATCCTCAAGCTGAGATCACGCAATACAGTGACTATCAAACCCTTTGCCGACCAGCCGGAATCTTGACGAAAGCTATCAATATATTTTTTTGCCAACCACAATGCCTTTGCAGCCCGAACATTTTCATGAACTTCACATGAGTGGGTGAAATTACCGTCTTGATTTGAATAGTTGTGCTTCCCACAGTTCTTTTGCAAACACACCTTAGTATTCTCGTGTATTTAGTAGGAAACTAAATATTACGCCTCTTCCTTAAGCCACGAGACTTACAAGTTTGCTTCAACTCGACAAAAGATCGAAAAATCTGCATAACCTTCAATTATGGGTCGTACATATCCTTTTCAGCATCGAATTCAGGAAATCGTACGCGATCGTCATCCATATCTTCTTCGCTGCCCCAACCAGTTTCTTTCTCCATCACTTTGATACCCTGTTTCTTCATACTCATAATCATCTTCATTATTACGATAAGATGAACCACCACCGGCCGTTCTACCTCGGCCTCCATCAATCCTACCTGGGACGGCTGGTTCTTGAGTTATGGTACCCATATCGTTCTCGTCAAGGCATCCATCTGCTTCTATTTCAGCTTCGGCCTCCATCACCATTTAAGCTTTGTAGTAGAAAGGAGATCAAACGTATTTTTATATTTTATAAACAGGGGATGCGGAAAATATATAGGGATGAAGGCTTAGTTGGTAACCCTAAATCCTTAAGTGATTGGGTTAGTTTTTTATTTGTTTATTTAAATATTAATACTGGTTGGCTGGTTGGGTTAGAATAGGTTAGAGATTTTTAGTTTTTAAATTTAATGATGTGACGGGTCCAATATGGCAGTGATTCGGTGATTTGGCAATGACCGAGCACAATTTTAGGGGAAAGTAACGGAAAATGGACGGAAGTATCATGTAGTTACGATTTAATAGGTAAGGTATGAGTTGGTAAAAATTGATAGATAGGTACTAAAAATATTTGAGTTGTGAGATTCAATATGTTTTTAATTCTCGACATAGTATTTCTTAATTTTTATTGAATGAATTCAATACTTATTTCTTATCATTCTATATCTGCCATTTTTCTGATGTATAAGCTATCAGTTTATGACTAATTTATAATAACATCCAATCTACCAGTTTCTGTACATGTGTGATTTATTTGGGTTTGAGTTATGCCAATCTAAGGTACTTCTTTTCTTGATTAAGTGGATCAATGAAATGAATTACAAGTTAATCTCAGTATCAATAAACAGTGCAAGGACCAGGTCATCAAATGTTGAGATGGCCGAGTTGGTCTAAGGCGCCAGATTAAGGTTCTGGTCCGAAAGGGCGTGGGTTCAAATCCCACTCTCAACAATTCACAGTCTTTTACTCCCAACTCATTCTTGCAGTTCATTCAATTCAATAGAGGCTGGTACCCTTATTTCTACTACAAAGCTTCAGTATTGACTCAGTTATTTAGGGAGCAACATGAGATTACAAAAGAAATTCCTCGTTCGTAACTTTGTTTGCTTTTATAAACTGGACTGCAGTGCAGCACAGGAGCAGTAAAAGATAGAAGTGAAGTATCGGGACTAGTTGCACCCATCATCTTATCTATCCATCTCACTGAATGCTTTGAAAGACACTTCAAATACATCAACGGAATTCCATACAAAATCTGTTTCTTTGATGATCCTTAATTATACAACTGACAAATTTTATGATTGCAGGTATTTCCTGTGTCGTAGTATACCACTGTGTCAGTTGGAATTTTGACTGGCTTTTAATTTTCTCTACGTACGTAGGTGGCAATTTTGACTGGTTTCTCTCATAAGAAATTCAGCTGTATTAGTTTTCATTTGGAAATTGTTGTTGAATGTTGAGCCCACTGCCAAACCAAACATTGGTTCTATACTTCACAAGTCAGTGTGAATTTCATTTCACTCGACTCTATACTTGTCTTGTCATTTACAATTCAAAAAGGTGGGATATAACCAAAACAATGCAACTATTGAGGTTGGCAAATCAATAAATTTTACTATCAAACATTTATATATAACATAGTGTAGTTCCGTTTTCAACATTTGCCACTAATTCAGAAGATTCAAGATATCACTCAGTGGCAGAGAATATTCCAGTTTTGGGCGCTAACTGCGTCGAGGATTCTCAATCAACTGAGAATTCCTTGTTGAAAATTCATCATCGAATTATGGTGTGGCATAAAAACCCAAGTAAAACTCTCCTCTGCCTCTTGGTCGACTGGTGGCCTATAAATATTGGAGTGGAGCCAAAAGCTCAGCAACAAACACCAAGAATCATCAATGGCGGCGGAACCCTTAAAACCCTCAAGACACTGCGTAGTAGCTCCTTTCCCAGCACAAGGACGCATCAATCCAATCCTTCAATTCTGCAAGCGCCTAATACCAAACGGAATCCATGTCACTCTGGTTCTAACTCGCTTCGTCGCCTCAACGATCACCCCACCGCTACCGCCGCCTTATCCAAAGTCCGCCTTGATACCATTTCCGATGGATATGAAGGGGGCGGTATAAGGGCGGCAGAGAGCGTCCAAGTCTACATGGACACATTCCAAGAAGTGGGTTCCGAAACTCTGGCTCAACTTCTACGGAAACAGAGTGATGCAGGGGATCCCGTGCACTGCATTGTATACGATTCTTGCCTTCCTTGGTGCGTCCACGTTGCCGAGAGGTTCGGAGTGATGGGAGCTGCTTTCTTGGGGCAATCGTGTGCTGTTGATTCCATCTACAACCACGTCCACAATAAAATTTTGAAGACTCCCGTTGTACCAGATGTTAGTGGTGGAGGTTTGAAAGTAATTGTTCCAAGGCTGCCGGCGCCCTTGGAGCATCGGGATTTTCCGTCTTTTGTGATAGAGTCTGAACAAAATTACTGGAGTTTTGGATCTGTTCATTGAACAGTTTTCCAATCTTGACAACGTCGACTGGGTTCTCTGTAATACTGTTTACGCGCTGGAACAGGAGGTATAACAACATATTATTTTGATTTTTGTATAGATTAAGGGTCAATTTCGCTCAGGAAAAAATCTTCATTGTTTGGATGAGTTATTTAGGGCGATATTTTAGGATAAATAATTCATAATAAGTTATTTGGTTTAAAATATTATGTTAGATATTAAAAACAAAATGTATTATATTTCGATATTATAGGTAGGTGATTTTGATGGGTGATTTGAACCACTAAAAAAATTTCGTCTCAAATTATTCAATTGGGACATCAAAAAGAGGAGATTTGAAATAACCTTGTGGTCTCGGAGAGAATTTTTTAGGTGAATTCAAATCACCAAGGAGAGGTAGAGATTTCGGAAGAGAAATGGGAGATTTGAGAATTTTAACCAAAATTACACTTTATTTTTTTTTGTAATTGATATGACAATAACTAAATTAGAGGTATTTTCGTATTTTTACTTTTTTATTGTTGTTTTATTTTTCTCTCTCTGCAATAATTGTATTCAAAATCACTCACAAATCACATATCCAAACGCTCTATTTCGAAAATAGCAAGCTTCGTTCAAATCTCTTCTATTTCAAATCTCTAACTATTTCAAATCTCTTCTAGTTCAAATCGCCTACCCAAACAACCCGTAAATATTTGAAATAAATCACTTTGATGTATTTGAAATACTTAGGGTAGAAATAATATTTAAAATGATGGGTTTTATAACAATTTTTTCATTTTCTAAACCCCAAACTAACTCTTATTTTTTTCCCTTTCTTTTTATCTTTTTCCAACCCTTGATAGATGGAGGTTATTTATGAGGATATAGTATATATATATTTATTTATTTATTCATTAAATACTATATATGAGTTAATTTATTATTTTGAGTTGGCTAAATAAAATAAATTTTATAGAATAAGTCTTTTGCATATATACAACATTTTCAAATAATATATTATTTTACATCAAAATACAACTTTAATAAATAACTCATTCAAACGACCCGTAATATTATTTTTTTCATACAAATTATCCATTATTCATGCAAATTAGTTTTTATTGAAACACATAATTTATTTTTTCACACAGCCAAAAGGCGTAAAAATGTGATTGGCTTGTATGAGAATAAAAACTAGCTGGATATGAAAAAAAAATGTGCATAAATAAAAGCGAATTTACATGAATAATTAACAATCCGCATTAGTTTGACTCACAATCTCACAAGAAACCTTTCCATATGGTTACCAACATGATAACTTATTATCATCATGGGAGAAATTTATTATCTCATTGTAAGACAAAATTAGTTATTTTATTATGAGACATGCTTCTACTTTTTTACAATGACTATCAATTATTCACACATATTTATTTTTATTTGCGCACATTCAATATTTATTCACTCCACTGCGCACTATTTTTCTCTCTTTTACTATCCAATCAAATTTTCAAGCATTTGTATAAAATAAAATTTATGAGTAGTAAAATAAATTGGTAAAACATTAATTTTTTTGGTCACGGGCACACAATGTTTTGCAGGGTGCGGATTGGCTAACAAAGAGCTGGAGAAATTTCATAACAGTGGGACCAACAATACCATCAATATATCTAGACAAGCAACTGGAAGACGACGTTGACTATGGGTTCAGCATGTTCAAGCCCATCAACGAGGTCTGCATGAATTGGCCAAGTTAGAAGCAAAACAGGTCAGTTGTGTACGTCTCATTTGGAAGCATGGCTAGTTTAGGATCACAACAAATGGAGGAACTCTGCCTCGGATTAAGCAACAGCAACCATTACTTCCTGTGGGTAGTGAGAGAATCCGAAGAGGCCAAACTCCCCCAAAAATTCTCGAGATGCTGAGATACAAAACAAGGACAACTTCAACTCATATCAACTCAAACCATTGACCCATAAGAGATATAATACTGCAATAAGTTTGAAAGTTCCTGCTGGTTTGCAGGTTCCTGCAGGTACAGATTATCCAAACTAATTCAGTAAATGTGCGTCACCTCAGCTAGCTAGCTATACTATCCAATTAGCAACGTAGACCTACTAACCATTCAAGTTTTACCTACAGTAGTGATTCCAGATTCTCACACTAAAAGGCAAACAAATAGAAAAATAAATAAATGTGTCCACAAATGGAAATCAAGTAAGATGATTCTGAAACTCTATAATTGTAAGAATAAAAAATAAAATATTTCCGTTGCCGGGACTTGAACCCGGGTCTTTCGGGTGAGAGCCGAATATCCTAACCAACTAGACTACAACGGATTTGTAGTACCATCTTACAGTTATATTATTAGACAAATAAAATAAGAATTACAGCTTGATAATTTTCATAATTTCTATAGAGTGAAAGATATGTATGTTTCAACTACCACTCTACCAGCCACTTGCCTACTTCCGTTCTTAGAACCAAACACTCTAGGAAATATATGTTTCTCTGGAACATCGTAGCTATGGTAATATTCCTAACGGTACCGAAAAAAAGAATGCTCCTGATGTTTAAAAAAATGATCGGATGAATGCAAAATTTAAGTGGTTTTGATTCATTGCACAAAGGAAAATAAATTGACTTTATATGCCCTTGAATTCCATATATTTTGGAGTTAACGTTAAAATTAACGTATCACGGAATTCTTGAAAAACTCGAGTTTTAAAAATTCATCTTTATACCCTTTTTTACTCCATTACTATATCATGTCCTAACAATCTGTGGACGTATTATGAACTCTAAACATACTAGCAACATCACGAATTTAGTAGCAAAAAAATAAAAATGAAATAAACTCCACATTTTCTGTACATGACATGAGTATAAGAGCCAGGAATCCAAAGCCAAGGTGGTAACAGCATTAGCATAACAGTGAGAATTAATGGCGGGCGATGAAAGAGAAAAAGCCCACTGCTTAGTGGTCCCAGCTGCAGCCCAAGGCCACTTCACCCCACTTCTCCAATTCTCCAAGCGCTTAATCCCCAAACGGATCCGGGTCACTCTGGCTCTCACCCGTTTCATCCACAGCACCATGACCGTCACCGCACAATCCGGTATCCACATCGACACTATCTCCGACGGCTTCGACCACAGCGGACTTATATTGCAAGACCCAGAACACTATTCCCAAACCTTTCGGAGAGTGGGTTCCGAAACCCTCACGGATCTCATCCGGAAACAGAGCGAATCACGGCACCCTGTCCACTGTATAATTTACGATGCAAGTATGCCCTGGTTCCTGGACGTCGCCAAGCGGTTTGGGATTGTGGGAGCTGCATTTCTCACTCAGTCATGCGCGGTCAACGCCATCTATTACCACCTTCGCGAGGGAACAATCAAGCGTCCTGTAGTCTCGGATCCTGCTGCAGGAACGCTCGTAATTGATGGATTGCCGCCACTGGAGGTTTCGGACTTGCCTTCTTTCATTTGGGATGACTTGCACACGGAATTTCTTGCCGCGCATTTGAGGCAGTTCTCCAATGACGGCGCCGATTGGGTGTTCTGCAACACAGTTTACCAGCTGGAACTAGAGGTATTACCTTCCGTAGTGTATATCGCTAACAACGCTTTCACACAAATTAAGTTGGCAAAAGAAATGAAACTGATACATACAGTACCAATTGAACCCGGTACCTTTATCATTCATCACAATTCTGATAAACTTGGAAATTGCTGACATTTAACTCTCGTTGGATAAAACAAACGGAAAGGAGACTTGGTTACGAGCCGAGCCGAGCCGAGCTTGGCTTGTTTGGTATACCGGCGAGTTCGAATTGGGATCGACCACGTTTCGAGCAATGATAATCTAGCTTGAGCTCGGCTGCGACTAATTTTTTGTGAGCTCGATTTCGGCTCGAAATTAGCTCATTTGCAAGCTCTCATTATAAGTTTGATCCAACTCAAACTCAGCTAGTTTGCACCTCTTAAGGAGCTTGAGCTTGGGAAGGCTCGCTTGCAATTCGTGACAAACCGAGTTAAAAAGTCAAACTAAACTCAGACAAACATAAAAAGTTTACAATCCCAAAATGAGACTTGACTTTTATAGTCTAATTATATAATAAGTAATTACAATATCATTCATCATCTTTTTTTTGTCTTTTTAGACAAAATAAAAACATTAGAACCATTAAAATTTATAAAACCAATGCACGTTGTATTAACCGAGTCAATTAATGAGTGTCAATCGAGCCAACTCTCGAGTCTTATTAATCGAGCAAGTAATAAAGTAAATGACTTGGTAGTTGATGCATCATATATTGTGATCTTGGTAGGCCGTGGATTGGCTAACAAAGCAGTGGCTGATCAACTTCCGAACAATTGGACCAACTATCCCATCCTTTTATTTAGACAAGCAAATCCCTGATGACAAAGACTACGACATCAGCATCTTCAACCCACAAAATCAAACTTGCATGAACTGGCTTCAATCTAAGCCAGATGGATCAGTCGTGTATGTATCATTCGGAAGCCTAGCCAGACTTTCACCACAACAAACTGAGGAGCTCTATTTCGGTTTGAAGAACAGCAACCATTACTTCTTGTGGGTAGTCAGGGAATCCGAAGTCGCCAAACTCCCAAAGGAGGAGTACTTATCGGGCGAGAAAGGACTCGTTGTGTCATGGTGTTCGCAGCTTCAAGTCCTGGCAAGTGGGAAGGTAGGGTGTTTCGTTACACATTGCGGATGGAACTCGACTCTGGAAGCGCTCAGTCTGGGAGTTCCCATGGTGGCAATGCCAGAATGCGGCGATCAACTCACCAATGCAAAGTTCATAAAGGACGTGTGGAAAACCGGAGTGAGAGCTGAAGCTGATGATGGCAAGGGGATAATGTGGGGAATGATCAAGAGGGAAGTGATCGAGAGGTGCATAAGAGAAGTGATGGAAGGAGAAGAGACGAGAAGAAATGCTGACAAGTGGGGAAAGATTATCAAAGAAGCTGTTGTTGAAGGTGGAAGTTCTGATAAAAACACCGAGGATTTTGCTACTAGCTTGATCAATTTCGCTGAAACTTTCCAATTTAGCTGCTGACTTGGGAAGATAGGTTTTGTAACCTTCTGTCGAGCGAGTAATAAGGTTGTGTTGTGTCTCTTGCAATATTCTGTTTCCACTTAAATAAAACAATAAACACGCGGAATAGGCATTTTACGGTAAAATGTCATTATGTTGTTATGATATTAAGTTTTTGTCATCATATTGAATATAAAATAAAATATATCAAAATTGATATCATTCAACAAAAATAAATAAATAAACAATATTAGTAAAAGAAAAAATATATTTTGAGCTTTGTATAAATAATTATATTCACAAATTTAAATCAAAGGGAGAATAAAAAAAAGGAAAAATCTGAAAAGAAAAAGGTAAACTAATTCCTAACTAAATAAAAAAGATATTAAAATCCTAACTAAAAAGTGAATGGGGGAGACCTATTCCCATGAAAAGTATGCTACAATTCCTTCCCTTGCTTTTTATATATTAACAAGAACCATCATTACTGGAAACATATTCCTGGTGTCACATAGATGGCATGCAGCCCAAGCTAAATTACCATAGAGATGCCTAACCCTTGAGACCAGGACTAACGGAAATTCTCTAACCTCGTTAAAATATTGTGTTAACTCTCTAATCCTCTCTTGCATGTGTGTGTTAACTTATCTAGTCGTGAGAGAGTTCGAACACATGTGCGATAAAAGAAGTTCATTTAATTTTACACTAATATTAATCGTAATATTAAGCTGATTACATTTCTGTTTTCAGTTTTATAACTGGTTATCCACTGACTATCTGATTTGACTATATACACTGACAGTAAGTCGTCTTCACTTTCCATTTAGACAAATTTATATGATCAGTCAAGGGGTTGAGAGCTCATAGGAAGGATCGTCTGAATGTCAAACATTGCATTTCAATCTACAGTCGGATTTCAACGGTCTACATACATATGGGCGTGCGGGTGAAGCATAGCCAACAACCTTGTATGCATTTCCATTATATAATTGAAAGGCAAAATATACTAAACGTCACGAAAGTTGAATATATGTCGAAAAATGTCGCCACGGTTTTGATATAGATTTTTTATCACGTTCTATTGAGTTTTTCACAAAAAATATTATGCCATGACCGTGACCGCCCAACACGTCCGTTTGACCCCTTTTATCATCCGAAAAAAATTAAGTTCTCTCCCAAGTATAATTTATCATCAGTTTTAATAACTAATTAGTTTATAATCTCAATTTAGTTTAATGAGATTTGCTTCCAAAATAATTAGGTCATTGTAAATAAATATTCATAAAAGCAAATTTTGTTATTGAGGACAAAATAATATTATTGCTTAGTGCTCCCTTGTGAGTTAGAGAATCATATCCGATCAAAAAAATTTGATGATATCAATTAACTTACATATAATACACTAATTATTGATAACATAAATTAAGAAGGAAAAACCAAATCGAGCATCTAAATTTTTTTATATACAACGAATAAGAATAAAATATCTTATTTGGAGATTTTTTTTATCCAAAATTTTTCAAATTCTGAAAAATAAAAATTATAAATTGACTACCAATCTTTAAAAGGTTTTTACCTTTTTATCATCCTCCATCGGGTAATCTTAACATTAAGATTTCAATTAGTAATCTAGATTCTACAATTCTACTACTATCTTAGAATTTAAATTGTAATCTTAATTTTTTAAATTTAAATAAAACAATATATAAAAATGAGTATTGAATCTAAATTCTATTGTTTATTATCTAGGAAAAATTAGGTAACAATTGCCAAAGTATGGGCCCGACATACGATCTGACACGTGTTTTCTATAATACATTTTTTGGCCCAGATTTTAAATTTTGGAGTGCAGGATTTGGTTGACTTTGTCGTTGACCGTCAAAGTTAAGTCGAAAAGAGACAGCATGAAGGCAGTTATAAATCCATCGGCCATGTTGAACACCACATCAACGATGGATGCCACGTCATGAGTTGGGTAAATTTGAACTTTTTTAAATTTCTCCTCATCCACCCAACCAATTTATCTGCCCATCTCCTCCTTCATCGACCTTCCCCCATGCGGTTGTTGTTGAGAAGAGCTCGATTGATGAATTCGATCCGATTAGTAATAAGGATTGATGACACTCGATTTTTTATGTTCGTCGCCCTTATTTAAGCGACATTTCATACATATATGTATAGCTTTGGGTAGAAGTTTAGGGTGTTTTGCACATTTCTAACTTCTATATCGATTTAGTGTCTCGGACCCGTTCGGGGTCCTTTTGATTTTGTTTTGGAGTTTTTTGTAAGATTTTAGGTACATGACGATATAGGGACACTATTAGGAGCAATACAGGCATGCATGGATGAGTTGGGACAAGTCAAGAAGAGAAGAAATCACAAGGGGTGCACGTTGTCAAGATTGGCGCTATAGACAGTTCAAGTTGGCGCTATGCACAGAGCACCAAAATTGACAATTCATAGCGTCAATATTGATGTCCCTTTCTGATCATCTCGAGTCAACATTGACGCTATCAAATGTCAAAATTGGTGTTATGGTCATAGCGCCAATGTTGATATTTCGCAACTAAAAGGATTTGTGAGAAGACCTATCTAAAGCATGTTTTCCCTCATTTGAAGACAGACTTTCCTGGACGAAATTGAGAGTTTTAGAGAAAGATTGGAGAGCAACTAAACGGAAACTTCAAGGAGCTCGGAATCGGAAAAGTAATCAAGACGGCGAATCAAGTTCTTCGGAAAGATTGGTGAAATTAGGTTTTTTCATAATTCTTTGTGTAAACCTAGAATCAATGTTTTCCTCTTCTAATTTTGATTTGTCTATCGAGATTATGAGCAGCTAAACTTCTCTTGCGTAGATTAGATGAACTCTAGGTTAATTCCTATGAACGAATGATTTGATACGTTTGACGATTTATGCTAGTTGGATGTATTTCATTGCATATTTGATTTCGTTTTTGATTTATTCTTGCTTGATCAACTTGAATTAAATCTATATTAGATTTTTCTTAAACTAGTGAGAGCTTGCATATCTAGAACGCCAAAATCAAATAAATAGGTTAGACGTTAACCCTCATCCGGGAGCAAATGAACTAGTCTGTCGTGTGAGCAATTCTAAATCGGTAAATAACCTAGCGGGTTTTAGATCTTGTCTCAAAAGAGCATACTAGAATACTAAATAGGTAATAAATTATCAGATCCGAAAGGGCGTGATTTGATTAGAGAAGAATTGCGATAGTGTAATACATCTGTCCTGTTTCGTTTGAATCATGGAATTTGTCTGTTATTTGTGAATTAGAATTCCCTAGGGGGATTCGACATCTACCCAGTTTCATCTTTGATTGTCAGCATTATATTGTGAAGTCTTGCAACCCGTCTACTTTAAAGCAATTTTCATCTTTTTTTTGTGACTGTTTGATTGATTTTTTATGGCATCTAAGCAACGCTACTTGTTACTTTGATTTATACTAATTACAACTTTGAGTAAGATACTTGAAGAGACCCTAGAGAGATTCGACCCGATTAATTCATTAACCGTTTTATTTTGATAACTAGAAAAATTCGTTCATCAAGGATTGATCTCGCGTGACAGAGGAAGATTTGAGAAGACTCACGAAGAAGGAGGAGGATACGAATCTGGAGAGGTGTTGATTGATTGGAATAGGAACTGATCGGCGATTGAGTATCTTAATCGAAACGACGGTGACCGCCTCTGTTAGCGATGATGATTCTCCGCCGTCGGGTTTTGAAACGGGAAAGATTGAGGAGGAGGAGGAGGAGGATTCGAGCTCGCAATTGCGGTCGCTTAGGTTTGGCGGAGGGTCTGGGACGAAGAGGAGGAGTGGAGAGGACTAATGCGGCGGAGGGGAAAAGAAAGAGTGGAGGAGGACGGAGGAGGAGTCGTGGTGGTGCCGTCGAGGAACAGAGACTCGTCGGCGATTTTGGATCCGCCGACACTGCATCGTAGTTCACCACGGCTGACTGGTGGAAGAATGGCGGAGCAGCAATCAACGGCGGCCGTTGTTGGCTGGATACGGAAAGTAATGTAAAATCGAGATTTGGCGGAGCAGCTGTCAACTGTCCATCTTTTTTAACTGTGTGAATGTGCATCCCGGTAATGTTTAACAAAATCACATCCATCCACGTAGATCGAGACGTTTGCGAAGTCAGCTTTCGTGCAATTTCCGTTAAGTTCCGCCTGACGGCGTTACCGGGATTTGAAATCGGCCAAAAAATGTATTATGGAAAACACGTGCCAGATCGTATGTCGGGCCCAAACGTTGGCAATTGTTTGAAGATTTTTCTATTATCTAAATAAAATTTTAGTGTTATATGTTGTACATTAATTGTAGCTTGATGGCCCGATGGGCAACTCGGGCCAACCTGTGATCCACTCGGTCCAAAATCCGATGAACTAGTGATTTGGTGAACCCGTGATCCGATTAACCCACAATCCGAATAACTAAGAACCCGAGAACTCGTGGTCTGATAAATCCGTGGCCGACGAACCCGACCATGACCCGACTAACCCGTGACCGAATAAGCCGTAACCTGACGAACCTACAACCCGACTAAAATCGACCCGTGGCCCGCCTAACCCCCTGTTTGACAGCTCTAATAAAGAAAATTAAGAGCTCTATGCAATTCAACGATTACAGCAACAAGATAACTTTCATTCTCAAGCTCTCAAAGTGTGATTGTGTTCAAATTGTCACTAAGAACATTTCAGTGGAAAGCTTTTAGGTAGTGTTCGAGAGAGAGTGTGTGAGTGCAGTATTCTTTGTAAGTCGGTGAGATCGACAGTGTATATTGATCTCGATCACAGCTCTAGTCTCGCTGAACGATGGTCCTTGTCACTTTGGTTTGAAGGCTTTGTGACTTTGGAAAAAATTTCGACGGTTTTGTCACTTCGTGGTTGGTGCGGAGGTACGTCATTGTTATTGTTAAATAAGATAACTCATGAGGTAACCATTCCTGGAGTAAGCATAATTTTCGATATCATGTTAAACTCGGTATGTTCTAGTTCTCGTTCTATTTTATAATTCGTAGAACTAGCAATATAATTAATTTGGGCTTTAGTTCTGTAGTTAGCTTGTAAAAGAATTATATTGGGCTTTAGTTAAGTGAGTCTATAATCCGGCCCATAATAAGAAGATAAGAAGCAAAACTCCACCTTGCTTTCTTCACTTCTTTGCGCAGATTAGAGAAAGAAAAACACATTTCACTTGATCGGCTCTCGTCGAGTTTGGGGTATTAAAGTGAATTTCATGGAGAAATGAATATAATCAAAATATGTAATGTTTACATGGGCGTGCGGTAGAAGTTGTACTTTGTTAGCGAGATGTCTATTTACGCTCGAATTGTATGTAACAAAAGTTGCATGACTGTAGCTTCAGATGAAAGTCCCACTGCAAACAGGGTTGTTGATGATGATCTACCTTTTACGCTTGGACTTGAGGGAGGTGACAGATTGAGAGTTACTGTGCCAGTTTCTCTTCCTTTGGTTGATGAACCAGTTGTTTATTTGCTTCAGTTGCAGCCCTGTCTCCTCCACCAGCTTTGCCTTGTCATCTTCCTGCATTTTTGTTATTATTATTATTAATTAATGACATCATCATAAATTATTAATTAATATGGCAATGAAATTAAATTAACGGTGCATGCATGGATTGGATGCACATTGCATACAGTAGGATAAGGCCATTTCGAGTGTTGCTGCCACCAGTTTTTAAGAACAGTGGTGGTGTCTCCTGGTAATTTTCCAGCTCTTCTCTTTCTGAGTATCTCTTCTCTGACATCTTCGATTCTGGATTTGAAACCTTGCTTCAGCTCTATCTTCAGTTCCTGACGAACTCTCTCCATTAGAGAACGTTCTGATTCGGTTGGGAGAAGAGGGCCGAACCCCATCATCATGTTCATGTCATGTGGATCCCCAACAGCACTAGTACTACTACTTGTCATCAATCCTGGTGGATCAAGACTAAAATCCATGTGCATTGACTGATCATCTTCATCGTCCGACATTGTTGCCCCTGTTCCTTCTCCTAAACTCATTCCTGCCACCCAAAAAAACTCATCATTCGGCATTCATAAACAAACTTTTATCAAACATATATATGCTAGATACTTGAAATGCATGCATGCATGTATGTCAGGATCATAACTTCAAATAATCCATCCTTAAAAAGGCTTTGCACGATGTACATGATTTTAATAATCAAAATCATAAAAATTTCAGGTATTTAACCCACACTTGGCGTAAGAAGAACACCTACATTCACCAAGTGTTATGGACGAGACTGGAATATAACAAATTGCTCATAATTAGCATGCATGGCAGTCTGAAAAGTTTGTCAGATAACACTAGCTAGACTGAAGTTGTGAAAAATATAGCTATATATAATTTGTAGGAATTCTTAATGCAATATTTATGAGTCATGATATTCTTTTAATACTATTGGTAATTAAAAGCGTGTACGTACGTAGTTAGTGACTGAATAAGTAAGTAAAATTAGTCCCTGAATAGGAAGACGACAAAGGAAGTGTAGATAGCGTACGTGTAGACATGTAGAGTAAGGGGAACATATGTAAAGGTACACACAAAACCCCCCAACTAACTCTAATCCCATCTAATCATAACGAACACCGTATGATAATTATTAATGCACCGAAAACGATGAAACCCTATTTCTTTGTTAAGGTTCAAACCAGGAGAGACCGAATAATCAATGAATCAAACCAGTAGTGAAAACGAAATCGTTACACTAACGAAATAAGTAACTTAACAGAATTGGATTTGACCGTTAGGGATGGAGGGAGATATGATGAACATGACCTGATCTCCCTCCTAATTTCTCTCAACCAACTCCTCGGGATTCTATCAAACACAGGAAGTGGAGTTGAACACGTTTTCTGTAGATGAAGCAGTAGGACTTCATATAAATGCAGGAATGGAGTTCTGGAAATACACATACAGAACTAGCCTCACATTCAAACACCCTTCCTTTGATATCTTGGTTCAGTCCATTTAGTGATTACCTTGGGGAGCTTTTTTCGTCATTCTGATTGTTGTGGTGATCAGGAAATTGTTTCAAGGGCAGTGGCTTCTTCACGATCACTTATTATTTCTTTGCTGTTCATATTTTTGTTACGGATTGCTGCCATACTAACCTTCATTCTTTTCCTACCTATAATCATAACAATGAAATTGACGATTTTGATTTTAGACTTTTACGGTTCAATTTTATTAAAATTTAACGATTTTGATTCCATTCAAAATTGTAAAATCTTACGATTTTATATCATGTTTCGATCTCATGTTGAATCCACGGTGCCTATAATATAGATAAAAAAACAAATTAAGGCGAGGCTAGCTAAGCTGCCTATATATGAAACGTAACTTAACTAGTTGTGGTGGCAGTTGGTAGACTAGAGGCCATCAGACGACGGGATAACAGTCACGGAAACCAACATTCCGATGGAAAGGTTAGGATAGTGGCGATGGCGTAGGATTTCCTCTAGCTAGCTATCATATTCGACTTAGGTATTATCTTAAGATGATAATGATGACGATGTACTCGCTTCTCCTAATCATTCATTGGCGACATTATTGAAAGGCCATCTCATAATTAATATTATCCACATATTCCTCCTAATTAAAATTGTGAAGTTGAGTCAGTAGTTAGAGTGGTGGATAAAGCTCAAACTGCTGCCACCTAATTGAAAGATCCCACCCAAAGCAAGATACCTCAAGAATTTTGTGAATTGGAAATCAGGGGTGGGTCATTTTCCCATTATTAATTAATAAATACAAGTTTGACGAAACGCCATCCCCAGCTAACCGGTTGTTGAAGGGCTGATCAGATAACTACCGCCTAGCTAACTGCGGTGGTTGTGGCTGTGGCGGTCGGTGGCATGATGCTAAGGACGACAATGGATTATAGGAGAGGGCAAGTCATTTGTCGCCGATTGTGACTAACCTAAAGACCACGCACATCCAACCACAATATATACTTTTCTTTTCTTTTCTTTTCTATTGAGTTGGTGGGATCCTCCAATTCCCATATCCTTACACACTACTAGTATATTTAACAAATTCTTAATATAATTAATTCCCTTTAATAATTAATATTTCTTTGATAATTAATACGTTATATGAGTTATTTGAATGGTTTTATTAAGGTAGGTTAAATGGTTTTGAAAAATTCAAGTCCATACAAAATTCCATGTAAAAAAAAAAACCGAAATTGTGTAGAGATAGAGCACCGGAAGAAAACAAAAAAGACGGAGAGCAATAGATAGACGGAGGAGACCTGTGAGAGATTGGAAGGAGGTTTCGATTTCACGGCAGGCCATAACGGCCTCAACGGCGTGAACTCTGACGTGTTGTTGAAGCTGCTCTTTGAAGCCACACAGCACTATCAAGTACTGCGCCTGCATGCCGTACGTTGATACTAGTTATAAGTTTGAACAACAATTGAATGGAATTTTATTAAAGAAGAAGAAGAAGAAGGACTCACCAAGAAGTTATCAAGGTCTTGGCGTTCGTGAGGGGTTAGGTTGCAGCCGGAGCCGGCGTAAGAGCGGAGGAGGTGATGAGATTGAGAGAGCTGAGAGTCAATGAAGGGAAGCTGGTCGATTGGAGTAGCTACTCTCAGACACGCCACGTGTGCACCCAGCAACTGCTCGTAAAGTGGGTGTGTCGCTATCTCCGCCTTCACCTCCCGGCTGCTCTGCTCCATTTCTCCTCCTCCCATCATGCCCAAGCTCGGCTCTTGCATTTCCAAAAATCTTTTTTATTTTCTTCTTTTTTATTTTATAGAAATATCGGTTGTAAGAATAATTAAGAAAGAGGAAGAAAGTCAGAACTGGGTGTAGTGTGTATATATATGAGAGGCTGAGCTTTATTGTGTTTATTTCAGGATGACGCTAAAGGAGAGCTTCCAACTACAGTAGTAGTACTGATGGGGAGGGAAGTGATTACTACGAAAGTGAGGTTTTCCCTTACAATAATTAACAGCTTTGTATTTTATTCTGATGCATGGTTAGATAATGATAATAATGAATAATTTCAATTATAAATATCAAGTTGAAATAGTATAAGAAAGATTAAGTTATGGTTAAAAAGAGATTGTGGATGAAAATTTAGATTAATTATGTTTCCAATCAATTGCAAAAGGTTAGTCGATCTAGTATTAAAGTAGGAGGGTAAGATTCGTACGCCTTGCATTCGAATTTTGAGGCCAGCAGTCATTACAAACATATTTTTCTCAATTTACTCAAAGGGGAAATAAATGGTCAACCTTGGGGCTAACATTTCCTTGCCTATGCTATACTTGCTCCTGCTAGAATGGACGGATGTGTTCTCATGCTGCAAATCCGCCATAGACTCCTACAAAGTCGAAACCCTGCAAGATGCCCAACGAGGCAACGATAAGTGAAGGAGTACAACAGAGTATAGTCCAAAAGCTCTTCTAAGACTTGTTCTAAGCTGCACCTGTAGTAATTGATGGGCCCTAGGCCTAAAAATTCGTAGACAAAAACAAGCTGCTTAAGGCACTCATGCCCTAGGCCGAGCTTATAGGCCTCATGCCTTGCTAGGAGGCGTGCGCCCCATAACTCGGACTCTAGCTTTGACATTGAGGTGCATATGCCTTGACTCAGGCCTAGGTGGATCCCGTCCATCCAACACCTAACGTCCAAAAGCAGCCTCAAGGCAGGTCACCTATCAGCTGTAATTGTCACCACACGACCTGGTTTAGATCTCAAGAGCCTATAAAAAGTAAGGTGACTACTATTTATGATGACAAATACTAACCCCACACGTCTAGGCGCCCATACGCTCATATAAGCTATACGCTTATTCTTCACTATACGCCTACGACCCACCACACGGGCGAATCCAGGGGTAGATGCGGTGAGTTGGGGCTCGCCTCAATTTCGGTCCAGAGCATTAAATTTAGTACATATTTACAATATTTTTAAATTCAGCTCAGGATAATATTAAATTTGGCTTAGTGCATGATCATGTTTGAACTAGAGAGAGCCAAAGAGGTCACAGTTGTCTTATTCCCTGGCCTCGAATACTAAATTATATGTAAAATTTTGATGATTTTGTAATGATATTTAAAGTTTTACTCCTCAACTTATATATTTTGACTTGATTTTTAAACCCCATACCCATTTAGACAAAGTAATCGATCAAATTCAAATTTATGACTAACTTATTAGTAATAAATAATCATAAATTCAATTCAACCAATCAAATAAAATAAATTGTGAGTGACACATTCAATACAATACAACAAATAGTTTCTTTTTTCAATAAACTAAGTATTGTTTTATATATTTTAACTTCATCTTAAATTTTAAAAAAAATATTCATCAATTAATTACTGGATATACATAGTTTTTATTCAAATTAATGCTGTATATATTTCAATCACCAATTAATTCACCAAATGCTTGCACACATGCTCAATATTTTTGTGTCAAACATCCTCATATGCCTAAAGCACTTACATACTCATCCTTTAACACGCATATTGGCATTGCGACCGAGGAAGATTCTAAGGCAGGGGCATGCAACATCGCAAGTGGTATTGAACAAAGTTTAATTCCCATACTCGTAAGCAAATTTCAAAATAATTAATAATATTAGAGTAGTTGGTGATAATATCTTTGGAAATGGTGAAGGATTAATTAAGGGTAATGTGTCTTGATCTTTTGTGGTTGTAATGTGTCTTTCTTTCTTATCTCCCAAAGCAAAGCTCTGCACTGTACGTTTCACCCACGTTACCCGCCTCTCCATTTTCCCTTACATAAAATCCAAATATCTTTTTTGTCCCCACCTCCTCTTCTTTAATGATCTCTCTCTCTCTCTCTCTCTCTCTCTCTCTCTCTCTCTCTCTCTCTCATTTCACTACATACAACCAATAGTACAACCAATCAAATAATTAATACATACAAATAATTCTTTTTATCAAGCCAATACATACAAATACAATAATAGCACTGAAAATGCTACTTTCCTTTTTATTTTATTTTCAGGGATTCTTAATTCCAAATTGATATGCCTAATGCCCTATTAATTAAACTTTGATAGCTTCAAAATCCTTTTGAATAATTTATTACAAATTTTGTGTCCGGATCAAATTCATTTTTATTTAATGAGCCGGGTTTAAAGAGAAATAAGAGAGAGGAAAGAGGTTCGAATTTTTTTATCAGATTTGAAATTCAGATACAAAAGTATTTTAGGATGTCCAGGACAATCTTGCATCATTAAATCTTATGGGTTTTACACTTTGACAGATCTAAGGATCTGTATAAAATATGTACGGAAATCTTTTCAGCAAATTTATTTAATTTATTATTTTTATAAAAGGACACTGCCACCTCATCGCCGACGTTGACCGATCAGCCACTCCCTGTCACCGGTCAGAGAATTTTCCGGTAAGACTCCGGTCACCGGGTGGTGACTTTCTGGCGAGACCCGGTCACCAACCGGTGATTTTTCGGTGAACTTCAGTAACCGGTCGGTCACTTTTCCGGCTAGTCTCCTATGACTTTTTGGATGCAAATTTATTATCGGTTATATTCTTTAAATTATAACCAATTATACTTTTATAACGGGTTATATCATATTTAGTTATTAAAAAAATATAAACAGTTATATTTTAAATATAACCGATTATAAAATATAACGGTTACAATTATAATTAGCTATTAAAAAATATGACCAGTTATATATTAAATATAACTGATTATAAATTATAATGGATTATAATCGATTGTTATAACTAATTATTTTTTGAATATAACCAGTTATATATTAATGGTCATAAGCTACTAGCGGTTATAATTACTATTAATTATACCAAATATATTAAAAAAAATATTGACTGTAAATATAACTAATTCTTAAACAGATATAATTGATTATAAAAAGATAATTAGTTATAATTTTAAAATTTTTGTTATAATGGGAAATAATTAGTTCGTAACCACTCGGGTTCGAAACGTACTAACTGAAACAGTATATATGTCGTTGCTGCAAACATTTTAAGAGTTTAAGACTACGGTGTTAGTTCACAAAACGTTAGGTATAATTTTGTAATTTAAAAAATCTGGGGTCCACATGGGATATTTTCCTGATTATCTTCTTCGCCCGCATCTGTTGGAAGACTCCGTCTAACTTCCCTCGCCGCCGTCGTATAACTCAAATCGACGCCCACCCCAGCCGCCGCCCTCGTCACTGAAGAGGAACACCATGCTCCGGTCACCGTGCCTAGCCTGCAATGGTTTGATTATTCCTTCGATCTGCTGCTCCAACGTTCTCAACATATGGCCTATCGATTTTAACGATCTCGAGTCTGATTTGTACAATTGATTCATCCGCCTTACCAAGTTTCTCAACAAAATGCCGAAATCACTCATCGAGCTGTGTGGGAGCTGCAACTCATTCTTCCATCGACGACAGCGTGACTGCAGCTCTTCCGCCGGAGCTGCAACGTGATTTCCAATTTGAAAATAAATAAAATATAAAACTCACTGAAATACCTAAAATAACCTTCTGGTCATAAATCCTATACATCCCCAAACTATGCATCCTGTATTTTAAACTGCTTGTTTTATATGTATGTTAAGAAATGCTTGCGACAGAGATGGTTAGCTAGTTAGTTGGGATTACAAAGTTTGGTGTTCGAAACCCATAACTATTTAGAAAGAATGACTGAGCTCAATACAAATCGCTAAAAATACTGGCCAAGTATGATGGAGGATCGTTGACGATGGTGTTATGAAGGAAAAAGCTATGAATGAAACCACAACTCTAACAAACCTTATATTTGGCTTCTGGGGTGTTTTTCTAACAAACCTTATATTTGGCTTTTGGGGTATTTTTTAATGTAATTAGGATGTTTATTGCTGATAATAAAAATTTTTTTATTTTAAATATTTGTATAAAGTAATAAATAATTAATTACAAAATATATTTTATTCGAATTCAATAACCATCAATGATTTGGTTTGGCTTGAAGGGGTGCTGGTAATCGACAACCCACCTTAGGTTGTAGTTTGGGCCCAAAGGACCAAGGCCTAACAGTGAGAAATAGCCATCAGTATAACTTAAGAGTAGCTAACTTCAAAGGGCTCACTTATTTATTGATCCGTTATTTGGCCTCATGGAGCCCAAGCAGGCAGGCCCATTCTCCTAAACATGGACCTTAAATAAAATAAAATAGTTCCTCGTTTTGTTGTTAGTTAGGATCAACTCGCAGAGTTAGAGAAGCCATGTGTAGAAACAAATGGGTGTACAGCTGCCACTACATACTACGTGGCCGACAATCATCCTCCCACTTGTCGAATTTCTTAAGTCCACACCGAGAAGTCTGTCAGTTTCAAGCAACCGCCTTCTCCAGTTTTACAGGGACATCCCGCAAGTTGTTATTAACCCCTCCTCCTACTACTACTTCATATCTTAGTTTATAGTCCAACACGATTTTCTTACCCTTCCTTTGGTGTTTAGTTTTCTTTCCTTTCCGATTGATTGTTCAGAGACTTGCAAGAAACCCAACACACAAGTTTTCGAATCCCCAAGATTCCAAGCAAAGCAAACGGGTGTCCAAAGCAGAAACACAAAAGTCCAAGGAACCCCACCAAAACTATTGAAGTTTGTTACTTGCTTTCCTTCTTTTGTATGCGTCAAGCGTCCAAGTTTCAATCTTGTTCCTTGCTCGCTCCTCTTTCTATAATTGGTGTCAAGCTTCCGACTTCACGGTGAGGGCCTTGCTGAAACAAATTGGAGGAGCAAGTGGGAGATACAGAGATCAGAGATGGGGAGCTTGACTTTCACTCCATGGCTTCCTTCTTCAAAGCTCAACCCAACTGGGTTTGAGCGACACAATAAGAACATGTCTATTTTCCCCTCTAGGAGGAAACCCTTGAGCAAGAACAAGGGGGGTTTCTCTTCTGTCACTCCTGTAAGTTTTTAAACCTCTCCCAATTTCTAGATTTTTGCTTTATTGGAGTTAAAAGATTAGAGTTTTGATTGGTTATTTGGTGGAGCGAATATGAATCCCAGGTGGCTAGGCTATTTGGACCATCAATATTTGAAGCTTCGAAGCTCAAGGTGTTGTTTTTAGGGGTTGATGAGAAGAAGCATCCTGGGAAATTGCCAAGGACTTACACCCTCACCCACAGTGATATTACCTCTAAGCTCACTCTCGCCATCTCTCAGACCATTAATAACTCTCAGGTAAACCAACCCAGCAACCATCCCTCCCTTGGAGTCAGAACCCCTTATAGTTGTTTGGATTGGATTGGATTGGATGAGTCCATATGGAGGAACTGAAATTAGGAGGAGTTATCTTTTTGTGGGGATGATTGGCAGCTGCAGGGATGGGCGAACAAATTGTACAGAGATGAGGTGGTGGCAGAGTGGAAGAAGGTGAAAGGGAAGATGTCTCTCCATGTTCACTGTCATATCAGTGGAGGTCATTTCCTGCTCGATCTTATTGCTAAGCTCAGATACATCATCTTCTGCAAAGAACTTCCTGTGGTAAGAATGAAACCCAATTTAGGGGAAGTTGTGAAGGACGAATCTTTCAGGTGGGTGCCTTGTTGATTCCAAATTACAAACTCTTGATTTCCAACTGGCAGGTGCTGAAGGCGTTTGTCTATGGAGATGGGAATCTGTTGAACAACTACCCGGAATTACAGGAGGCATTGGTTTGGGTTTACTTCCATTCAACAATCCCAGAATTCAACAAGGTGGAGTGCTGGGGTCCACTAATGGACGCATCAGCGCCACTACCGCCACCTCCTAAAAGGAAGGAGTTTGGCAACGGTGGCCCTGAGGTGGGCCAGGGGGAGGAAGAAGAATCGGGGAAGGCAAGCTCATCAACCAACTGGGAACTGCCAAGAGCATGCCAAGAAGACTGTAGCTGTTGTTTTCCACCAATCAGTAACATCCCATGGTCTCAAAACTTTCCTTTTGCTTCTGAAACTCCTCAACCTGGTGCTGGGACAACGACCCAAGATGGCTTAAATCAGCCCTTCCAGCAGCAACCTTGATTTGATTGTCTGTGTTTTGGTTCAATATTGTACATAGTATATAGTAAATACACGGAACAAATAGCAGAATCCGTGTACAACCAACCAAACCTCTCTTCATATATTGACGCAGAGAGGTGGAGGTGCTATCAAGTTCCACCCAGTAGTTGGGTTTTTCTACCATTTTGGAATGTAAGATAGCAATTTCTAGTTAGATTATTCAAAATAATTGAAAACCAATTTGCCGCCTTTGTCCTTATTGCTGTTTGCTGGGAGGAGTAAGGTGAGGAGGCTTGATGGCTTTTGTCGAGAAATAGAAGCAAGCAGCTATACAATGGTTTTGCAAAGCCTGTTCAACAGATGGTAGCTAAACCAATTGCATATTAAGTGACTGTAAAGTGTAGACTCGGTATATATCAAATTGACAACGAATTCTGTTGTCATTAATATGTAGATTACAGGTTAAGAAATCAGCCATAGTTTCAACAGCATTATTGATCACGACTAACGGATTGATAGGATTAAAATGTAAATAAATAGAAGTACTGGTTTGAAATAACAATAAAACCAAATTTAAACTAACAATGCTAAACTCACAGCTTCATTTTATTAGTGCTAAACGCACAACTTCACTTATCCAACATATCAGTCCCCTGAACTGAATTTTTTCTAAAAGACACTTCAGTTCATCTCCAATCCAGATTTCCAACACATTCTTCAGATGTTTGCACCATCTACAAGACCAAGTCTATTGCAAAGCAACTGGAATGAATCCAGCTTAAAAGTCTCGGTCATGATGTTAGCCACTTGGTTGCGAGTCCCACAATGCTCCAGTTCAATTGTTCCTTCCTTCACAAGATTTGAGTGGTTACAGTTTGTTGATTGCTCTGATACCACATGTAGACTCAGTATATATCAAACTGACAAATTCTGTTGCAGTGAATCCATTAATATGCAGATTATAGGCCAAAAAATCAGCTATGATCACAACAGAACTACTGACCATGACTAACAGATTGATAGGACTAACATATAAACAAATAGAAGTACTGGACTGAAATAGAAATAACAACAAACTTAAACCAACAATGCTAAACGCACAGCTTCATTTTATTAGTGCTAAACGCACAGCTTCACTTATCCAACATAAAGAACTTGGGATGTCATCTGTCGGGTTAGGATCTTAGTTCTGAAATTTCGTATCAAGAGAAGGGAGTTCGCCACACTAGCTCAAATATCAAACCCCACGCCCAGAGAGTCGAATAGGGAGGTACTTGTCACCAAACTGGTCTATCTATCCATCCCATTTAAGTAATAGATGGAACGACTTGCTGGTTGATCAATTGATCATTCCAGCATGCGCGTATGCTTTCGACATACCGGCTCAATTAAAGATTTTGAGTTTTCAGCATGCCTCTGCCATGATTATTTCACTAGGGATAGATGATCATCCACTACTCCATCTACTTCATTAGGAACTTTTACAATAAAACTAAAACCCAAGATTCAATTAATTCAAATAATCTTGAAAATGACAAAATAATAACTTTGATTGTGGTTGGCAATTTCCTCAACTGCTTCATAGAGATTTGTAATTTTTTATGTTTCATGTATATATTTATCTTGTTAATGACATGCAAGAGCGAAGAGTCAATTTCGTCATTAGCTTCAAATTGTAGAATTGATTAGCTCGATAAGTACTTATCTCCATCATTAATTTCAGGTTTTACTTCCTCCAAATATCCATATAACATTAAATTAACAAAACAATAAGGATTAACACACTATGTAAAAATATTGGCCAAATTATTTAGAATTAATTATTTAGTTTAAGATAAATTTGGAGTTGTGAATATCAGGAAGTATTGGGGATGTAGCAATAATTTCAAAGTCGTTTTGATTTTTCTTGTAGACTTCGTTATAGTGACATAGCAATTATTCAAAGGAGACAATGCTGAAAGACATAGTATTCAGGAGGTTCAAATCGATGTCGATTGCAGTTACCTCTTTGCTGAGAATTAAAAAGATAAAAGAAGATTATAAGATAATATGGGAAAGAGGGAACAAAATAATTAAAGAAAAATGAAAGTTGAGGTGGAATAAAAAAAATGAAGGAAAATTGTGAGGTTAGTTCAAATCCAACCAATTGGGTTAAAAATCTAACCAAATACATTAGAATCCAACAAAAAACACTTTTTAGGGTGAGTATGGATAAGTGTATTTGCATTTGGAATTTTAAATTTATACATTTAAGATGCATATATTTGAAATGCATGAATTTAAAAGATTTTTCAAATTAAAATCATATGTTTAGATGTTAAATTATTTTGTGTATATTTCAAATACAATACACATTCATTCATCTAATAATATACAATATTTAACGTAGCCGGTTCTCCATTATAGCAAAGCAAGCTTCTGTACTCTTTAACAGCAAAATATTCCACATATAATGTTCGCGAACACAAAAAATTCTCTTATTTCATTTCACTTCCTCTGCTTTTCTTCAATCTTCTTCACAGCAGCTTCAGGAATAACATATTTCAATAATTCTTCATCATGTCCCCTCCATTTCAAATACACACAAAATTTGCCATGGAGTTCATCCATCTGCACCCGAGACCCATATTCTTTGAAATGCTGCTTCATGGTCCGAGCAGCGACTTATTTATGGTTGGCTGCGTATCTCAGACAAACCTCCACTTTTTTCTTTCCGGATCCAGCCCGCTACTTATCGCCGCCTTGTACCTTCGCCGTCTAGCTGTAGCTCGCCACCTGTCGGCCCGGATTTGCTTCAAAAATTCTTCCTCATTTATGCTTGGCACTCCTCAAAATTGCTCTGGAATCTTCACCTCGAAAGATTGGACTGGAATTGTTGGACCACTGGCGGCTTCGTTTAACAAATCTTGCCATGGAGATCTGAGCAGCTCCACCGAAGCTGGCGGAGTATCTGACGATGGCGGTCGACGAACGACGTCAACGGTTGTTGGCCGAGGGTGGCTGACGATGGTGTTCAGCGACCGATAGTTATGAAGGTAGTGCCGGTAGTCAAAAAATTTTCTGGAAAAAAGTGACTGGCGAATTTTTGATGACATGAAAAAATTGGTGGTTATTTTTCTATGACCGAAAAAAGCGCCAACACTCAATGACTGGAAAAAGCGCCGACAAATTTTTTGATAACTGATAGTAATCGCCGGTAAATTTTTCGATGACTGTAAAAAATCGCTAGCAAATTTTCGACCACCGGAAAAAATATCTGGAAAAAGTGTCAGCAAATTTTTCGGTTGTCATACGTTTTTTAAATTCCTAATCTAACTTCCGAAATGACGCTTAAGGTTGCTAGAGTGTCATTTGTAGCTTGTGTATTTCAAATCACTATAATTTTTTTACATTTGAAATTATAAAGGAATTGGGGTCAAATACAACCTTTAAATTTAATTTCAAATCAAATATAAAACTCAAATCTCATCCAAACACTATAATTTAGTATTTAAAATACCAAATACAAAATTCCAAATAAAAATGCACCATCCAAACCCACTTTTAATGAATAGTATAATGGCTTATTACTAATGTTAACCTTCTAAGCCAAGTAAAGATTTGGGTCTTTAGCACGCCACTACTACATCTCATTAGAAATGGATGATGTTGACCTGATAATTTTCGAAGGTAAGTACTTAAGTGTAAACGGTTGTGTGCGCAAGATGCAGAGTTGTCTTGGCATTTGTTTGTGTTATGTCCAACGGCGATTCAGTGCTGGGAATTGGCGAGGTTGTCTAATCTGGTGAGTGATGTGGCTACAAGGTTCCCCACCTAACGACGACGGTAGGTTGTTCGAAATGCTCCGTACCGTGGGAGACGGGAAGTTACCGGACCTCATGATGTCCTATCGGGGTTATGGGCGGAGAGGAATGGTAGGGTGTGGAAGCAGCAAGCTCGCCCGGAGGAGGTGGTGATCGAGAGCTGCCGCAATCATATTGCGAAATGGGGAACGGTGCGAAAGGAATGGATGCGGCGAGGATGGAGAATCGGCAGAGCTCGTCCTGTAGCAAATGACACAGGCCGCCAGTAGGTGCAGTGAAGATCAATGTCGATGGGGCCTTCTTTGCGGGAGCAACGAGTTTTGGAGTTGGCCTCGCCATGCGGGGTCGAACTGGGCAATTGATGGGGTACAGGCAGAAGTTATTTACAGGTATGCCAGCGGTAAAGGAGGGTGAAGCTGTGGCGGTTCTGGAAGGCATTAAATGGGCATTAGAAGTCGACTACCCTCAGGTCATAATCGAAACGGACAATCAAGGGGTGCAATGAGAAATTATGGGGGATAGTGAGGATATTATAGAGTTTGGTAACATAATTGTTGAGTGTAGGTTGAAGGTTTTTTCTAAACCGGGTTTGTCAGTTTTGTTATGCCGGAGAGATGGTATGCTTGCGAAGCAATCCATTATTTCGACTGTAGCTGTTTTTAGTGAGGTCCCTTCGATTTGATTATCCGCTGATTTGACAAACACTTGTTTTATTGATCATCAGTAACACGATGCGAATTTACTTTAAAAAAATGTCAAATTAAAAAATTTAATTTAATTTCTTAACATATCGAAAAATGTTTTTATTTCAACAGTGGCAACAGTAAATTTACCTCTACTCATTTACAATTTTATTAAAATATCATTTCAGATTATTGAGCTCCAGCTAGACCCAAATTTAGTACTAGCACTATTAAACTAGATATACTTTTCGATCCACTAAAAATCTAAACTAGGTTTTTTTACTTGGTACATGGTCTTAGTTATTTTCAATAGTAATTGCTAATGTGTCAAATTAAAATGTTAAATTTATCTTTTTTAGCACCTCGAATAATATTTATACTCTAATAGGACAAGAGCTAAATTTGGCTCTAATCATTTATAATTTTATTAAAATTTTAAAATATCATCAAAATTAATCTTATTATATCTGTCTTTAAAAGTAGGAATTTTGATATAAATATTAGCCAAACTGGAGTTTTTTAAAAATTTTGACACTTTAACTTTCACCAATGAAGAACCGTTTGTACCAAATTTTAGCTTTTTCGCACTTGAACACAAACCGTTGGAAATGGTCTAAGGGATAGTCAGTCCACAATGATGATTGTTTTGAATCAAATTTGATGATTATTAGCTATTATGGGTTAATTATAGTAAACACTAAATTAAATTTAAGAGAGAATTTAATCGAAATAATGAAGCGAGAGAGGTGAAGTTTAAGTAACATGGAGTCAAATGATGAATATGAAAAAAATTTACATATGATTTGGTAGAGGAAAAGGGAGTCGGGTCTCGGTGATACAAACTCCAGCCTAGATCCTAGTGAAAAAATTGAAGAAAAATAATCATATCTTCTAAAAGTCAATCCTTTCCCGAGAAGGAACCTCCAGTGGTCTAAGTTGATATATAGTCTCTCGTTAGGGTTATTGCAAGACGAAGGTTTCTATATTAACGGGTGGCCTAGGGCTCAAGTTGGGTGACTTAAAGTTCAAGTTGTACATGGTTATTTTAATAATTTCCAACTCTAATTAGGATTTTCCCTAATACTTATATATAGCTAGCTAGCTAGTAGTAGCCGCTGGATGTATATAGGTTTTTCTCCTCTTTTCTTCTTCTCTCTCGTTAATCATATTCTTCTTCTTTCCACTGGACTAGTCAATCACTTTGATAGAAAACCATGTTAAATCTCGTGTATTGCAATCTTGTTCTTCATCGTGTTCAACATGGTTAACATGGTATTAGAGCTTTCAACCCACTCCTACTTGGATTCAGTCGGCATTCGGTTCGATGGCAAGAACTATGCAATGTGGGAATTCTCATTCAGTACGTTCATTCAAGAGAAAGGCTTGTTCAATTATCTTCATGGTACGTGCACCAAACTGACTACCTCCTCATCCAAGCCTCTTGAGATTGTGCTCGAGGATTCCTCGGAAGACAAGGAATCAGCTGTCAAGGGAAAGAGAACTGAAAAAATCGAGGTTCTTACTCCACAAGTTTGAGCGATGAATAACGCTTGTGTTATGTCATAACTTATTGGATTAGTTGATTTTGCTATTTCTCTGACTCTCCGCTCTTTTCCTACTGTTGTCGCGGTCTGGACTCATCTCAAGAAGACTTATTTTCATGTTAATACGTCACGATTCTTTGATATCAAACATGCTCTATTTCACTTAACTTAAGGCGTATAAAGCATCAATGATTATTATCTAGCAGCTACTCATCTCTAGACTGAAAGTTATTTGATCTCTATAGTGCTAATTTCTGACAGTTCTAATTCTGATATTCTTCAAGAACGATAACGTAGTTGCAACTTATAATTTCTTATGCGTTTTCGTCCTAAGTATGAACATGTCCGTAGTCGTCTTATTGCTGCTAGAGATACGGATATCAATAACATACTTGGTGAGGTCATAAGAGCTTAAACTGGATTTGCTACTCAAGCACAACTTGACGGAACATCTACCAATGACCCATCAGCATCACCATTCAATTCCAGAATCTACTGCACCATCATCCCCCGTCACCCCAATTACATCTCAACCCATAATCGACTCTCCCACGGCAAATTCCTCATTGTCGTTATCCAAACTATTAAATCTCACCGTCTAATACACTCTACTGACCCAACCTCCCCAACCATTGGGAGCCCTCACATCGTCTCCCCAACCTTTTGAACCCCGTCGTTCTCATCGAACCACCTAGGGGTAGCCTCCTACCCGGTACATTGATTAGATTTCTTACTCGACCACTGCCGTACCAATCCCTACCTCGTATAAACAAGCTTATCAGGATCCTTATTGGGGTTTTTGTATGAAGGAGGAGCTCCGTGCATAGAAAGAAAATAACACTTGATCGTTGGTTCCTCGTCCGTCTTCTGCTCCTGTAATTGGTTCTCGGTGGGTTTACTGGGAAATTTTTTAACTTTGATGGTACTCTGGAGCGTTATAAAGCTCGACTTATTGCTCAAAGTTTTCGACAGGAGTATGAAAATGATTATGATGAGACGTTTGCACCTGTCGCTAAGATTCAAACTGTTCGTACCCTTTATCAGCTTGATGTTAAAAACCCCTTTTTTGCATGGTCAGTTGAAGGAGACAGTTTATATGGAGTGTCCTCTGGGGTTTGTCAAGCCTTCATCTGATACCGTTTATCTCCTTCACCGGTCCTTGTGTGGCCTTAAGCAAAGCATGGTTTGAGACATTTCAGTCTCTTATCTTGCAATCTGATTTTCAACAAAGCAAGAATGATCCCTCCCTTTTTACGAAGACAACTTCACATGGTATTACTACATTTCTTCTATACGTTGATGATATGATCTTGACTAGTAGTGGTGCTTAGGGAATCTTTCAGATTCGTCAAATTATGGATTCTCACTTCAAAATGAAGCATTTGGGTGACTTGTCCTATTTTTCTTGGGGTCACTCGATCCAACAAGTGTCACAACAAAAATATATTGATGACTTGCTCACCATGGCTCATTTATCCGATTGTCGCCCTTGATAGACGCCCATGGAACTTAACCTGAAGCTGAGTAAAGATCAAGGGGATCCTGTTTAAGATCTTACTTTTTATAGGAAGTTGGTTGGGAGTCTTATATATCTCACATCAAAACACCCGGATTTGTCATATGCAGTTTGGGTTGTGAGTCAGTCTATGGCTCATCCTCAGATGCCTCATCAACAAGCTGTTTTTCGGATCCTACATTATTTGCGGGCTACTCGAGATCTTGGTTTATTCTTTTCAAGCACTGGCACTCCTCATATTTCAGCATATGCAGATGCTGATATATTGATACAAGGCATTCCACATCTTGATGGTGCGTTGCGTTTGGTGATTATTATATTTCTTGGTGGTGTAAGAAGCAGGATAAGGTGTCCAAATTTTCCACTGAAGTAGAGTATCGCTCCATGTCTGAAGTGTGTTCTAGGGTTGTCTGGCTCATCCGTCTTCTTGATGGCCTTGGTGTTACTGTTCCTACTCTGGTGCATCTATATGGTGGTAATACTCGTGCGATTCAGATTGTGGCTAGTCCAGTTCTGCATGATTGCACCAAGCATATCGAGATGCATGTCCATTATATTCGAGATCTTATACATGAAGGGGTTGTGAAACGTTTCTATGTCACCTATGAAGAATAGCGAGCTGATCTCTTGGCTAAAGCTATTTCGACAACTCACCATTGGTTCTTGTCAGACAAATTGATGTTGCGAGATCACCATCAATTTGAGGGGGGCGAGGGGCTGTTAACGGGCGGCTTAGGGTCCAAGTTGTACATGGTTATTTTAATGATTTCTTACCCTAATTAGGATTTTCCCTAATGCTTATATATAGCTAGCAATAGCCGCTGGATTTATATAGGTTTTTCTCCTCTCTTCTCCTTCTCTCTCGTTAATAATATTCTTCTTCTTTCCCGTAAACTAGTGGATCAGTTTTGATAGGAAACCACATTAAATCTCGTGTCTTGCAATCTTGTTCTTCATTGTGTTCATCATGTCTAACATTGTCTTCTTGGTGGGTCCATAGGCAAGTAGGAATATGGGTCATGATTCGTGAAGTCCATTCTTCAGGCGGAAGGCCTTTCCTTCGATCATAAACTGTATGGGCGACTTTGAGCTGACTCTTGAGTTGATCGAAAGACCTAGACCAAATGATCAGATCGCTTGAGTAGAATCTATTGATAGGATTAGGCTTCGACAGCCTCACCTAAAGAGCTTATAAACGAAACATGTCACAACCTCTCCTTAGATCATCTCCCACTTACGTCACCTCTTAGAACTTACTACTATCATCAATCTTTGATTGCTAGGGATTTAGATTGAGTCGAAACCACACAATTATAACCACAACCAGGGCCATCCCATTGATTATGGAGGCCATGTTCTTTAATCGAGATGTGGCCCAATTCTCATTATATAAATTCTGTTAAAAAATTAGATGACATTGTTTTATCTATTTCACCATTAAAAAAGCAACAAAATAATTCTAGAAGTATTTTTTGTGATAATTCTAGAAGGGTGATGTTATATACAGTCTGTATTTTACATTGTACAGTCTGTATTTTACCATACATGGACTATTATACCCTTAATGAAAAAATTACAAACTCAGTCCGTTTTTATTTTGTGCAGTTCATTTTTACTAACGCAGTCTAATTTACCTTTTTGTAGTCCGTTTTTACTTCGTACAGTCCATATTTATTAATGCAGTTCTTTTTTTATAAATAAATATTATGAAAGTAATAAATAAAAGAATGGAGTTAAATAAATATTACTTACCAAGTTCTCTTAAAAAATTAACATATTTTTAAAAAATAATTACAAACATTATAAATTTAAATAAAAAATCATATATATATATATATATATCTTTCGTATATTCCAAAAATAATAAATATTTATTTTCGAATTTTTTATTTATAATTTATAATTTATAATTTTTATTTGAATTATAAAAATATTAAATAAATGTATCTTGTGAATATTATAAAAAATAACCTTTAATTTGTAAAAACTGACTGCATGAAGTAAAAACAGACTATACGAAGTAAAAATGGGCTGTATTAGTAATAACGGACTGTAAAAAGTAATTTTTGTAATTAAAGGTATTTTAGTCTATTTACGAACTGCACGAAGGAAAAAACGAACTGTTTATATTACATAAATCATATCTTGAAGTTACACCATTCATTAACTTTATAGTCAATTATTTATAATCACTACAACTAAAAATTTCTTTTATCTCTATAATTACATTGTCATTTAATATTCTGAGTTTGATTACCATTTAACATTACTCCAAAACAATAATATTTACAGACATGGCCAAGTAATATTCAAAACAAAATTTAATTATTAAATTATTAAATAATAAAGAAATTTTTATGAATATTATCATTATGGGATATGTATATCCATTGTGTAACTCCTAGCTATACATTAATCATAGGAATCAAATTGTTGTAGTAAATTAGTTTATTTTGATCTGAACTGTCAAAAGCTGAGTAAATGATAAAGTTGTACAACCCGTGGTCCAAAGCTGCCACTGTTGCCTAAAGCTGTAGCCCCATGGTCAAAAGCTATAGACATATAAATGGGCTGGGGAATCCTGAAGATAAGTGGAAGGAATATGCTGTGGCATATGCTGGTTAAGGGAATATGATGTGGCATATTCTGGATCTATTTAATCACAGAGCTCCATAGCTCACAACTCACCCAAGCTCTAAACACCATTTCTTCAATGTATCTTCTTACTATACTTCTCCTCTATGTCTTTCTCAGTAGATAATCGTCGAGTTCGCCTTCATTTTTTGATGGGGGGCCGTCACTTGTACTCAAACATCAAAGTTGAGTATGCCGGCGGGCACTCTCGGAGAGTAAAGATGTGTTTAACCCCCCACCTTCGCCCGAGCGATTCTCGTTTTTTTGAAGAAAATGAAGATCCCAGCGAAGGTCATCCTCCGAACGGTGTACTATCGTCATTCTATGGTGGCCGGGATATTATTGCTGGGTACGGTCTCCGGCCGTGCATCGATGAAGATTCTTAGGGAGCTATTTCCTACATGGTAAATAACTTCCATATGTGCAACAATTCAGAGCTGTATTTCGAGTTCAAAGGTCCAATCACCGGTGTTGATGGCTCTGTTGGTCAATCCTCAACGACTGGGTACTTTGAACCTTCTGGGGCACATAACTTGGACGAGGTCTCTCAGTATGGCGGACAACCCAACACTGATGTCGGTTGCGCTCACCCCAAAGTAGTTCTCCATCGATCGGCTTGGGGTTGACGCATGGAAGTAATTTATCCTACAACGAAAAAAATATTAGTAAGCAACAAATTGAGCAAATTACTAAAAAAAATACAAATATTATCGACTAGTTGATTGCGGAACAAGAATTTGCTTGTCGATATCGAAAAACCAAAGAAGGAAGTGAATGTTTAAGGAATGAAGAATGGGAGGAGGGGTATTTCTAGAATCCGTTGGAGGTGCATCCTAGGACGCGCAATGCATTTTAAGTGAGAGGGATTGCAATTTTTTATAATTAACGTTTCAACTGGATTATCTACGTAATTTCCGATTTAATCTTGCCTACAAATTTTTTTTTCCTATAATTTGAATTCTTCTCTTCTTTAAGTTGGATTTTAAAAATTCATCGTTGACATATTTTATGGTTTCATAATTGTACTTGTATAAAAAAATCTTAGTTTTATTTTCTATTTAAAATGTATTTCTTTTATTTGTAGACTTTAATGTCATCATCTTTTGTTAGATAGATGACAACAACTTTATTGAGACAGACTCCTGAAGAGTTTCTCAAAACAGTCAACTATTTGATTAGCTAGAGAATTCGAGATGAAAGACGACGTGGATGAATAAATCTTATTACTAACTTGCAAATTGTGGATCTCTCTCGAACATGATTCTTGTATATCCTTAATGATATACTAATTCTATCCTACAAAAGGTTATATGGATATATCATGTCTATAAGTACCTTATTGGTGGATCACTATATGTGAATATCATCGATTTTAATCGATCGTCATAAAGTCATAAATCTTGTTAGGTCTTATAAGATTTGATATAACTATGGAATAATTTACAAGATTATATCCTAGTCCTACTATAGGGCATCGAGTTACGACATATAAAAGCATTAGACCACACATTATTTTTGAGGATATTGACAACACAATAATGAGTTACGTGGTATTTCATTATCAATATGATATTTGTGTTGATTGACCACAAATTGGTCCTATGTGGCAATATTACCACTCGTTGGATTGTTGGGTTGTGCAATAAACTTATAAAAGTCACACCACCATTCAAAGCAATGATCCGACAGATCATGCATATATCCTTGAGTTCAAAGCAGATTGTGTCAAAAATGTTATCTCTCAGTGCACAATTACACAAATGTGTTGGACAAACTACACTTCACCAACTTATCTATTCAACATGAATTCTAAAGAAAATGGTGAAACTATACTTAATATGATGGTGAAGTACTATTTTATCTTCACTGGATTTTTATCCCATAGGGTTTTCCTAATAAGGTTTTTATGATACATATTTCATCATATGGTCATCCAGGGGGAGCGTTTGTAAATGTTGATTACGGATGACCATTTGCACAAACTCCAATGAGTTAAAGCATATTACTTTTCCCATATTTCGTAAAGAGAATGTGCTCAAGTGGTAACTTGGTTGATTTAATCACCAAGGCTCTTCATACATCAACTTTGGAGAAGCCATATCAGTTAGAGTTTAACGAACGAAGGATCTCAACTGATATCATGAAGAGGGGAGGTCGATATTATCATCAGGGGGAGTCGATACGCACTACTCGATTTCCCCCCTAACCATGACTTTTCCCACTGGGTTTTCTAGGTAAAGGTTTTTAATGAGGCAGTATCAAAAGCGTATTTCGACAAATGATGTATCTTCTTTTAACCTAATGGACATTTAAGGGGAGTTTTATGACTATTATCATTATGAGATATGAATATCCATTGTGTAACTCCTAGCTATGCATTAATCATAGGAATCAATTGCATTATTTTTGTATAATTGTAATTATGTTAGTCATGCATATGTCATGGTTTCTTGAGCCTATAAATAGTGCTCTCTACATTATAAGAGATAAATCTCAATAAGAATACTCTTCTTCTCCCATATTCTTGTATCTCTCAATCCTTATTTTCTTAACAGAAATCTATAAGTTTATTTATATAATTATGTTAACTTGATCGTGCCCGGCCGGTTGGCCGAAAGTCTAATGAAGTAAAACACTATTTGTTTAAAAAATTCTAAAAAAAGACATAGTTAGGTCATAATATAGTGTATAATCTTAATTAATATGTTTAGGGTGGAATCCTAAAAAATGAGTAGCCCGTGCATTATCGTGGCACCAGACACATGGCACCAGACACATTAGCTTGTAATTCCTTTAGAATCTTAATATGATGGAAGTTGAATAGACATTTAAATGATGAATGTAATTTTGATTGTTAAATCAACATTTAAATGATGAATCATATATATAGTTATAAAAGAGGGTTGCATATAGATTATAGATATGTCCACCCAAACTCTCATCAGTCGCTCATATATGATGGGTGTGAATATTCATGTATATATGTTGACTCAAGCCCATTTGAAGAGATATATATATATATAAAGATTAATCATCGGCCAGTTGGCCTCAATTGACCCATCAAAAGAACCTTGAATGTAAGAGTTTGTTATATGAGCTTATGTTTGATGAATATGTCCAATTCAAACCGAATCAACTCAATCGATGTTTTGAATTGGTCAAGACATATGTCCGTAACCTTATTAACTTATAAAAATGAAACCTCAATCGGCCCGTTAAAAGAATCTTGAACGAATTATCATATCATATGAACTATGTTTTGGTTTTAAGGATTTGCCCAATTTAAACCTACTAAGTGCTTATTTGCTCAAGAGTTAATGATGTGTAATTCGATTAACTTCAAAAAACAAAATCTTAATTGGCCCGTTTATAAAAGATTGGATGGAGGATTGAAGATTCTAAGACCACTTATTATATTAGTTGAATCATATATTATATCGATTTAATAATTTTATACATTTTATAACGATTTGAGGTTCTGAATCAATCGCATATTAGTTTTAATATAAGATGAATATTTTCATGAATAAAGTGAAAGTGAAATTAAATATATGAAAAGGATGTAATTGGAATTCAAAAACTATTATGAACAATATTTATAAAGAGAATAATTTATTTTGAGTAGCCTAAACAATATTATGAAAGAAAAACTAATACATGAAAAAATAATTTGTGAGAGATTAGAGAATAAAGTAAAAGTTTATATATTATGGGAGGTGATATATGATTGGTGGGATGGAGAAAACATGGAGTCAGTAGAAAAATGTTAAATGTGCCACATGTCAACTAAATTTTCTTTTATTTATATATATATATATATATGCTAACATAAATAAAGAATTAAGTAAATAAGTGAGCCCATAAGATCATCTCTATCCCAAAACGTTAGCAATTTCTAACCGCCAAAACATCAACTTTAGCAATTAAGTTAAGGTGAGATCTTCGGTATTCCCGACATACCAGTACTCCAAATATAAAAAACGATATCGGCCGCGCGTTTATGGGCTTGAATCTGCCGTTAATCTTTTTTTTTCAAAATTGTATATTAAAAACTGAAAATCTTATTTGCCACTTGACTTAATTCGAATTAATATCAGGTCATGTTTCTTTCTATTTGTCAATTTTGATATTCAATGTTGATTTATTCACATTCGAACATCTAGATATTAACAATCCAGAAATTAATCACTATAACTTTGCGATATGAAATTACAGATTGATAAAACTAACATCATTCATCCTTATTATTATTGATTTATGATCATCATATTGGGATTTTTTTGATCTTGAAGAATAATTTTCAATCACACAAGGGTCCGTTCGAGCCATTAAAGAACCATGATCATTACGCGACCTTGACTATCAACTACAGATTGATTGAAGTTGAACCCGTTTAGGTTGAAAGCCATAGTGCTAATACCTAAATACCTGTGATGTTCCTTGGATTATTTACATGCGGTATTCAAGCTCTTATTTTTGCAACTTTAGCCCCGGATTGGCTCTAGTTCGTTTAAAAAATGTGGTTAGAGGAACTATATGTGGAGCAATTCAAAATAAATTGATACCGACCCCCCAAAATTTGGTAACTTCGACTTCATTAACAATCGACTTTGAATCCTTTTTGGGATTGCCAGTTAATTTAAAATCATAGGTAATTTTTAGCATCATTGCCGAGTACTCCCATGTATGGTAAAATCACAACCATGAAATAATCATGGGTAATTTCTAGCTTTACTGTCGAATACTCCCATGTAACGATTTGGTTGTAGTTTTTAAATTTTCCCCATTACGGTTTGGGGTTAGGTTACTTATTCTAATTTGTTTCTTAATCAACCACGACCGCTTATTTGGTGAACTGTTTAATTTCGGCCAGTAAGGGATTATTGTATGTGAAGAACCCTATAAATTATTTTACAATAACCTGAACGAAATATATATCGAACATTAGTTTAATATAATAATTCCTTGTGTATTTCCTATTTTTGTGTTCAACGTTTTCACATTCACGAGTTTTGGCTATGTTTTGCGAGTATCTAACTTAAATTAGTATAACTTATAAGTACATATGAATTGTTTTGTTTTCCTTATTATTTTTGTTCATAATAATCTCAATTGATTTCTTCGCTATTTTTCAGAATTAGTTGATCATATATTTTTTTAATCGTAATATTTAATTTAGAAGAACTATAGTTATTCCGTCTAGTGCTTTCTCCTTGATTAAAACCATACGCTTACCCGTCATTGTTGTTCATTGTTTATAATTTAGAAGCTCTTCTCTAATTCAAGATGTCCAAATTTTTTTTAATGGTTTCCGTTCTGTCGTTAATAAAGTTAAGAAAACGTGTATATCGGAGTAGAGCAATCCTGATGCTGCTGACCAAGCCCAGAGGAAGTGGCATGCAGATTTATTTTGTGAGAAGACACAACAGCTCTTCTGATGAATCGAAAGACTGTTCGTACATAATGAAAAAATACATATCCAGTGAAAAGTTTTTCAGCTGCAGTAGGTTCTAGCCTTGTGGCCGAAAAAACTATCTGTGACTGCTTGGGAAGATATCATATCTCGCCAATGTCTTGTAGAAAAGAGTAAGGAAGTAGCGAAATTTATTGTTATGGATCAAGATTTAATCAGCTGGGCCAATGACATTATTAGCACTGATAATCTTATTAACATAGTCAATCTCCTTTGATGATAAGCCCCTTTTTATCCGAGTCATATTTGAGGGCTTAATCGCAATCAAACAAATGATATGAAGGAAGAAGTTCATTAAAACCTTGCACCGTAAGAGTAGCTATCTTTTGCTTATGTTTTTCATCTTTTTTCTCTCATTGATATTCTTATGCACAATCGATCCCTAGTTTGTTCGTCCGGAAGCATTTCATATCATTTGCATCGTCAACCGGATCTTTAAATACAACTATTACTCTCACTATTCGTAGTGGGTTGTCATGGGTTGTGGAGTTGCACAAGACAATCAACGACGACGGTGGCATGAAGTTTTTGATTCACGGTCAAGTTTGGGATGACCTTGTAAGATTTCATTCCCTTGAGAATAGCCATTTCATTGTGTTTAGGTATGATGGAGATTCCTGCTTCTCCTTCTTCGTCTTTGATATGTCAGGCATTGAAATCGCTACCATATTGATGTGGATGCTGAGAAAGGGACAACAGAGTTTCAAGATAATGATGCCGAGAACTATATGCAGAGTATACCACTACTATTAGTTTTATTATACATCATTTAATCTTGGCTATTTGAAGAGTAATTTGTTTGAGATACCCATTGTTGATGCAGAAAACCAAGGGATGGCTTCCGGATGTAAACTTTTTAGGAGGGCTTCGGGATTTGGAGACCGAGAACAATGGTGAGGATGATGGAGATGAAATCTCAGTGGAGATTTTGTCAGATTTAGATACTTCATCGGCACGAAAGCGGAGGAGTTCTATGAATCAAAGTAGGTTGGTAGATATTTGAATTGTTTGCATATAAATTATATAAATGGCAGTCTAATGTGTGTTTCACTTTGTCGATTTACTTTTCGTAAACTTTATGATCTGCCTACTCTCAATGGTAAATCTCATTCCATTGACACAAAAGTTATTAGTTGAACTTTCTTTTCGATCCTACTGTGCATAAAATCATTTTGGTAGTCTCTATTTTAACAAACCTAATTTATTTGAATTAGGTCTTGTCGCCACATTTCGAAAATTTTTTTGTTTAGACTTTGGTCATCCTCGCTATAATGTTTACATGTGATTTCTAAACGTACTAAATTTTCCAAATATCCCCACAAGCACCCATAGTAGTGAATGCAAATCTTCATTCTCACCATATCGTCAGATAATTTGACGCTTGATATTTCTTCACGTATTCGTAATTTCGCTTGCATTTTTATCGATAATCCATTGGTATATTGGCATCTTCTTCAGCATCAGTCCTTTTATGACAAAGTCGATTGAATTCGACCAATTACTTACTAGGTCAACGGCGAAGGGTATCCTATCTACGTAGTTTTGAAAATACAAATCATGAATTAATACATTTCAACATTCAATTTAAATACTAAGAATATTTAAGCTTTCGTAGCTAGATGGAAGTGCTTACCGACATGAAGAATCCAATAACATCTTTATATTTCATCCATTGAAAAATGAATAACCATAATCATACCTGAACTAGTGGATATCTTGTTCGGAATCTATGTAAATATTAGAAAAATCTCGAAATTCATTAGTGGCGTCGCACGTGGCCGCAAATTCATCGATAACTTTGCAAATAAATCCAACCTAAAAACCATGCATTAGTAAAGCTTCATTAACTTATAACACAACGTCAATTACAGTAATTAAGTCATTCTTACTAGTTTTTTAATTAGATTGGTACGCCTATCAAGTCTGTTCGATCACCTTCGCGGATCCGCCATACTGATCCTTGCTTGATTTATGTTCATAAGTATCAGGTACCAATGACCGTCTTAATCCATTAGAGGCAATATATCGGTTGGTCGAACATAATGGGTAAATAAATTCGGTATTGAATTGAAAGGATTTATGAGTGGGTAGTTGCAGTATCACCTTCTAGCATTGATAAATGTTTACCAAACAGTTGTATCTATACTGATTGGATATGGGTGAGGTCCAAGTGACACTTTGATTGTTATCCATTCCCTTGCAATAAAGTCATGGAGTTGATGTTTGACTTTGATGCTTAGTCGAGAATATAGTATTGGTTTACATCGCATCAGCATCATAGCAGTAAACGGTGCCACCGTAAAATTGCTCAATGCATGCGAATGAAAAATTAAAATTAAATACAGACGTGGTCTTAGAAATTTTAGAAAATTTAAACTTGTACTTGTACACGTATAATTGTTTACATGTATCAGGTTCGTGAACAACTGGCATGAACTCCGTACATTCACCAACAACTAAAACGACCACTTACACATTAGTTGAAATACAAAACAATCAAATGGTTATCGTCTGTTTTTTCACTAACAAATAGAACAACATTGATATTAGGATTTCATTTTGACTATAATATCTCTTTCCCACTCCCATTGGGTGCTACATTGTCTCCTAGTTGGGAAACAGTTCTTTTCCAAGGCAATGAATCGTGCAACATCTTTGAAGTTACTTTGTAATTTCCTTCTGATACAGCTATTGTTATATGTCTTAGTGAGAGCCTGCCATTAACGACATAGACGTTTTGTCAACATTATTAATTTTGAAAAAGTTGGAAATACAAAAAATAAAAGTTACATATCATATACAAGGTGGAAGAGATGGTTGCAATCTCCCAAAATCAAGCGGCTGCCAGCCGTAGGATTGAATAGATACTTGTCAAACTCTGTTGAAGTGTTAGTGAAATAATCAGAATATTTTCTACAGGCATTTGGTGGAAATTTTATATTATGTTATTAGTCTCTTGTATTATAAACATTAGCTGTAGTGAGTGTGAGAACGACTGGTCCTAGTTTTTCACGGCACAAAAGATCTGCTCGCTTCACAATTGAGACCACAAGACTGACACGTGGCATGTTCGCCCACACAACATGGTCACTATAATACGCGATAGCATTATGTCATATTGTAATATTCTCATGAACATATTATTATTCCATTACGTTCTTACCATGGTACTTGAATCTGCAGACGTTGCTCAACTTCTTCCCCCGTATCCTTACGTCCAAATTGAACAGCATGTATTCTTCCTACTAGATCTACAAATAAGAAATTAAACTAAAATACCAGCCTCATATTCTGGAACTTCCAGTTCCAATTGAAGCATATAGATCCGTAAATACATTTGTATGTCTAGCCACTTCAGTCGTGCTAGTCGTTTCTTGAAAGTATCTTTTTTCTGGGAACATGTTCAACCATATATTATTATGTTTGCGATTCTTCATCCACCGGGATACATAGTTTGAACAAAATACAACTTGTAAACCGCAAATTCCAAAATGTACCTTGTATCTTCGAAACGAGTAATACAATTAACCTAAGTGTGGCCAGCTCAAAACCATTTGTAGGAAACCAAGGCATTTCATCTACCTCCTATATTTGTTTCAAACGATTTGGTTGCGTACTGATGAATCGCACTTTAGAGGATGCAGTTTTGTACCGCTTTAGTGAATCCCTCAAACTTATGTTATCAACGCAGTTGATTTCATTAAGTTCTAGTTGTGTTAACTGCTGGCTGAAAAGTTTGTTTCCATAAAAATTCCAATCTACCGTTCTAATATGTACAAACACATCAAAAAAACAAAAGATATTAATCACATAAGGAGGTTTGAGAGAACACCAATAAAACACAAACATTATTTACATATATCGAAATCAATCCACAGAAAATATGTCATTTGACAGTTGCCCTCAAGACCCAGTTCTTCACCGTCCCATTTGTGTACAAGTCAAAGTATAATAGAGCATACAGGTTCATATTATTCTAGTTGGGCTACTGTTGTTGTTGGTTCGGTCATGTATGCATAGATTTACTTTGTTAATTTGTACGTTGAAACCAAACATTCTATTAATGTAAAGATCAACATTTGCCCCACAAATGAACTTACCTATTGGTCTTCTTTCTTTGCTGTAAATTTGTGAAATGCAGAATTTCCTTCCATATTCGTCAATGGTATGGCATTTCCAAACCTATAATGTTGTTCATAGTTAAATTATACATTGATTTCGGTTCCGAAAAAGTAATGTTAGCAAATGCAAATTTTTCCAGTACTTACATAATAAATGTTGGCGTGTAATGTCTCCCGACGTTTGCTGCTATACTAATTCGTCCGGGTAGAATTTAGAGGGAATGAAGTTTGAATAAGAGGTTCTATTTTTTGCAGTTATAAAGTATTGACTATTTCTTGCAAAATGTTTTTGTTGTTAATGTTTTAAGAATAACCTTTATCAATCGTTTATAGGAATTGCCGTGATGAAACAAATAAAAAAAATCCCTTTCACACACCTAATGACGGCTCAGAGTCCAACCGCCCCTATATTGTGAAGATATGATGACTAATCTACCAAAAAACAAAAACATTTGTTATTATCAATTTCTGTTTCACTTAATTTTCTCATATATAGCATATTCCCATTAATACATCTATAACCGTCGATGTATGATTATTTCCCCTTTTTGGCCCTCATTCATTCTTGCACATCATTAATTACTTACGTAATTTACCTTTAATTTGATCAAATTTGTATATGTGGATGACATATCGAATTACTAGCCGTTGTTTAAAAATTCAAGGGTTATACGTTGTTAATTCAATATACATTCCTTAAACAAGTCCTTCAACGAAGGGAATTCATTATTCACGATTATGCACGTCATCTAAACCCTCATAAGTATACTTAATGTACACAATATAAAAGTCATTTAATGCATCACATGTCAAATGTACGATTATTAATAAAGCTGCATTCATTAACTTCATGGAATGACACAATAAACAAACTATCCAAAACGTGTCATAATTTCGAGAGAAATAAATGTAGCATTCAAATACAAACTCAGAAAACTACTTGACAATAATCAGACATGAATCGTTTGCTAGTATTAATGCTTTGTGAATATCAACCTCTTGGAGTTATCAACTAGCTTCTCCTTCTGATGAATGACCTTTCCTACAATTGTCTCCAAAAGTTCATTTTTACCATTTTTCACGTGCTATAAAGCAATATGCATCCTAGTGAATTTGCTAAAACGGGGGTTGAACCCCATATTGTGTGTAGCCGTCATTACCCACTAGTAGACCCAAAAAGTCTGTACCATGTTCCTTAAAAGCTTGCTGTGGAGACTGTACTCCCGCCGCTGCGTATGACTTCGGAGCAAACAAATAAATGTGCAAAGAAGATTAGTTGCTTCTGTTAAGTCGTAAAATTAATGGACCCCAAAGAAAATGTGGCTCTGAGTATAATAATGCAACATACAGCTAGGGTTTCGGGAAGAAAGCATATTGGGCCGTCAACACCATCCACAATTTTCACTAGATGCTGACCAACGTTGCAATGGGAGGCTAGTCTCGTAATCACATACATAATGAAGAAAAGATTAAAACTAATATCAAGACCCAAATCTGTAAGTTATAGAAACATTTTCAATGTATCAACGTACATCATCCTCCAACCAGGCAGATGGTTTTACTATCAACATACATCGTTGGTCACATTCATGAGTGCCAGTTTTAACGAGTGGTTCTCACCGGGTAGAGATTTGTCAACAATATAGTCAATCACACACCTTTCAAGTTCATCTAGTGACTGGTACTCAAACAATCCATACGTGGGACTAATCTGCAAAAATTAATTTGAACAACTATAAAACAAAATTTTGGTGTACAAGAAAATACAGTTAGTAGAAATCAAATTGGTATAGCTTTAGTAGATTACTTACCTCGGAAGGAATGCAGGCAATGTTGAAATTCATCAACCAGGTATATCCGATGGGCACCCATCATCGTTGTGCGTGGCATCTTGATCATAACATAAAAGGAAAAATTTCAGATGCCCATTTTCTTAAAGAATGGAAAAAATTCGTGAATGCCGATTTAGAGGAAGACGAGTTCGAGAAACAGTGGGGAGAGTTGACGAAGAAATGTAGACTAGAGAACAATAAAGAAGTCCAAATTTTCACGATAAGCGGAAAGAATGTGATCACACATACTTTTGATCAAACTTCTTTGCGGGATATACAACCACATCCAGGTTCGAAGGAATACATTCATATATTGGAAAGTACATAAACTCCACCGACAATCTCCTTGAGTTTTTCAGCCATTACTTCCAGTGGATGAGAGATTCGAGGGAAACACATATATACGTTGATTACCTTACAAACTGTGATATACCAGTAGTGACAAACTCCCTATTCCGTAGACTTGAAATGAGTGCAGCACAAAGTTACAGTAGAGAAGCGTTGGAAGAATTTCTGAAAGAGTTGACTATTTCTTCGATTTGTAGCAACATCGGTTGTCAACCAACTGGAGGAAACAACATAAAGTACACGGTAAAGATGTACGGTAGGGGTACTCCTCAATGGACCGCCAATTTTGACAGTGATGAAAAAATGGCCAAATTCACTTGTTACAAATTTAGGAGCTCTCATATTATGTGGTCTCATATGATCTTCATTTTGAAGGAGGAAAAAGAAGACATGGTTCCCCAAATTTTTCTGCACCTATAAATGTCTAAAAATCCAAAAACCTTGATTATGATGGGTATTGGGATGAATCAGAGATCAAATAATAGTGTCACTGTAAGATATGAGATTCTACAGTATCGTACTTATTGTATATCTGGTTGGCTGCACAATTAGTACACACTTTCAACATTTACTTGGAAGACATTACTACGACGCATGACAGATTGATTCAAGCGGGAACGTGTGCAACTGCTGCCGGTAATGTAAACGACTTAAACCAGTATCCAAATGTGAAACAAAGGAAACGAAAGGCTAGGAGTTGTAGTAACTGCAAGGGAACCACAATGTTCAAAGGTGTGAGCACGATTCTCGAACACTAAGCAAAGCGGAGTATGATGAGGAGGAACAGAGAAAAAAGTTTTGAAGTTTGGTAGTATCATGTTGTCATTAACAACTATTAACCCTAGTTATGCCCATTAATTGTCTGTTTATAATGCATGATAAATCTAACGAGGATAATTCCAACCATGAAGCAACTAAGGGATATAAAAATAAGCAAAAGGTATATTTGTCTCATAGTTGGTTTTGAAATTTGGATTGAGAATTTTAGACACGTTTAAGCCTTCCCCATTTGCAGAGGGTGATCCAAACCCCACCTGTTAAGGACGGTAAATCTGAAGAATTCGAAATAATTGAGGAATTAGAAAAGGATTTGAACAGCTCCAACAGCGAAGAATATAGTAATGGGAAAGATGGGCAGTAGGATCGTAACAAATATGTATACAATGACGGCAACGATATCGACGATGACGAAAATTTTGAGCACCAATCAAAGAAGGTACAAACTGAATGATAAATGTAGTAATCCTATTTACTTGATTGATAATGACTTCTGATTCTTTAACTTGCGACACAAAAGGCACAAAATCATAAAAAGAAAGCAGATCACGATGAAGGGGATTGTTTAGGAAAAAAGGAAGACTTAAATGTACAACATTTTTTATGTCCTGCTTCACTTCCAATTTTGATCCCTTGCTATATTGGTATTGCCAACCTTTGATCAATTATTTCCAATAGGACCCTTCGGTGCAAACAAGGTTCACAAGAAGCCAATTAGTCCACAAAATGTGAAAATGCTGAGCCATAACTATCATACAATCTCAACATCTACGTTTCCAACGAAGACTGGATGGCTCAAAGTTCATTGATCTTTAACTGTTGTAAAATGTTGAATGTCAAACAATTTATAGTATGCATATTTTAATTGCATAATGATTCTTTTTTGCAATTCAAGAAATTTTCAGCGAGATGTGAAAAATACTCGTTACAAATTAGCATGACACCTAAAAATTACCATGAAATGTATCTTCCTCTCCACAGAACCACATAGGCATATTCATACTGCTGATTGTTACAACTTAATTAGAGCAGTCGATAGGTTAAAAAATTGGAATCAAGAATAACAGTTACAAAAACAGTTTCCTAATGTATTTGATGTTGTCAGTGCATTGATGAAACACCACAAGCTTACAAGATTAAGACGATTGCAGTAGGCAAAAAAAGTTGTTGTAAAAAATAAACATAGTAACTTCGTATGTACATGGAGTTTAACGTTGAAGATTAATCATACTTAAAAAACAAACATAAAACGGAAGCCAAAGAAATTAATGTACCCGACTAGGTAGGCTAACAAGTTTGGAAAGGCAACCGCCCCCAATCACCATATGACCTATTCAACAATACCCGACTTCTTTTCTGGACTGGTATGCCTGTTGTGACCCGGAGCTGAGCAAATTGTGCATGACCTTGGTGGTGCCCATGTTCAGAAACGGATGCATTGCCCTCTTCTTGAAGGTCCCTAAGTGGAAGCCCCTCGAATAAGATAGTAACCCGACCAGAATTTCTATCATCCACCATAGCCCTAACATCTTGTCATCTCTAATCCAACGAAGCATCGTGACTGAGCAAGCTCCCACATGGTAGAAACCAATACGTCAAAGAGATGTGTAGTTCAATTGCTCGAAGGCCAGCTGACGTAAGTAGTAGTATCCAAGTTTTTCAGGATTTAGGTGACCTACAGTCCGAATTTCCCCAAAATAATCTCGGCAGCCATTACTTTTTAAAATCTGCCCTCGAAATCATAATTTGTAATCTACCTTGTTATCCATAGAATCCTGGATGGGTAATTGGTTTTGCATACATCAAAACTAGATCATAAGTGAAATCGAGTAATAAACCCTCAATCTACCAACAACAGATTGATTGTTGAAACGAATCTGGGCCGATAAATTGAAAAACATACTAAAAACCCGAACAACAACAATCATAACCATAGTTTTTAGGTCGTTTTTGGGGTTTGAAGAAACGGGAAAAGCTATATGACCTTCAAGGTTATACATGAGATAAATGGAAAATCGAGAAATGGTATTGATGAACTTAAATCCAGAAATCAGCAGATATTGGGTAGAAGTAATAGATACATACCTATAGGGTAGAAGATTGTTTGTCGATCACAACAAACCTACAAGTAATGAAAACACCCTAGATTGGATGTTCACTTTCTGTTTTGAATCTTCTCTCAACTTTTCAATTTAGGCCAATCTTCGAATTTGGGGGAGAAAAAGGGTGGGACAAATCTTTTGTTTTTTTGAATAATAACTGGACATAATAGGAAAGAGAGAAATTCGAGTTATTCTCGACAGCCTTTTAACCCCACCCATAAGGGATATTTGTTGAGCTTTGGATTCAAAATTAATCAACGGACTATAAGATGAATTAATAGTCATCCGTGTCAAATGGTATAACCCAATTAAAATCCAGACTCAACAATTTCTGGACTTTGGTCTCCGAAACGTGCAATATATTAGTAAGGTGTCAATGCCTCACACAATTATAGTAGAATAAATGGCGTCGGCTATGAACATTACATATGCACATTATAGGCATATTTGAAATGAAGAATTAATTAGATGAGGTGCCAACATAGTACTCACTTTACTTGAGTGTTTGTTAGCCATATAGTACAAAGGCGTTCATATGAGGATGTTGTAATAAAGAAACACATATTAATCTATGTAAAAGTCAGACGATGTCAAGATTCGATACTAATGGAAAATTAATGAACACCATGAATGGTATTTGGTGACCACATGCAATGTATTAATTTCTGACCATAATTCTATACGTAACCTTACATTGCAAATTATAATCATTATACAGTTAGGCAAAAAATCCATTACATACAACTTATAAATTTCTGACCATAAGTTACAAGTTTCACTGAAACGGCCAATTGGATGAAATGGTTGGCTAGTAACCATCGTCTAACTGACTAAACAAAACTCATTATTGTATCAAACAGAAAAATCAACATACTAGTCATGAAGTGTTTGTGGCAATCGCCAACAATGTCTCATAAACATTATGAGTTCAAGTCACTGCCGTAACATTCCATTCTATTTTTCGGATGATAATTAAGGAGTAGTTCCTAAATGTACGGGGAACATTCGGTTCATACATTGCTGATTAAGTATATTTGAAACGGCGATGTGGTTAAAAACACAAACAAGATTAAGTACTTAAATTACTTATATTATTGGGCTGTAGTGGGGGAACAATGTCGATATACCTCTTTGGGTTATGGTATGGAATTTTGAGAAAAATACGTCGTTTTAAAAATGTAAATGTATGTGTTTTAAAAATAAACGTCCAGATCGTAACTTGTAATCTCATATTATCAATCACGATACTTAACCACTGTTTCCAACCTTATTTTGTTATACCAATTTCGGTATCTAATATTACTAATTGGCTTGTGCTGGATCTGGCAAAATTGTAGGGCGGGAAAATGAAAAATTCAATAATTTTGAATTGCCTCAAAAGAGTTTAGGTAGGGCTGGGATGGATAAGGGTAACGAAATTTGAAGGCTAACTACCATAAATGGAGAGTAGATTTTGACCATTAGATAATAATAAAAATGGGTGGACAAGATCAAATACCCGTTGCAATTGACTTCATAATGAAATCTGTTATCTTGAAATTGAGTAAAAGTCAAAATATTTGATACGGGAAGCACATATTAGTACGTAACCAACAATTACTATGTGTTAAAGAATTTATAGTGATGCACCAAGTTTGCATAACCATCTGGTAGCATATGGCCCAGATGATGACATGTCGAACAATAGTTACTCAAATACCTATGGTTAGTTTTCACCGCAACTTCAATCCTTGACGTAGTAAGTGTAGTGCTTTTGGTTACGGGTTTGGTTGACACATGATGCAATAGGCGTCATGAACGATGATACATTGTATATGGTCACATTGACTTCACATGTTCACAATTGGATTCATCATCCTTACCGGTTTAGGGGTAGTTAGCATGACTGATATTGTACAAGTTGCTAGCTATAAATTGACAATCAAAATGTCTGTAGTCTTTTAATATGTTACACAGATTCACAACATTCATCCCATTGAAAGTTAGAACATAATGAAAGATCTCATTGAAAGGCGTGACTTAGATCCAGATTGTTACAACAAAATCACGACTTAGTTCCTAGCAATTGTCTTTAAAGATTCAGAGAGTTTTATTGATGGCTAAATTATGAGTCATCAGAAATCAATTACAAACCATATGGAGTACATAAAAACGTTATAATCTAGTAGCATTATTACGTTATATTTCGGTATGCTTAAAAGTAATAAGATATGGAAAACCAAACTTACAAGGTTTTGCGTATTCCACCAAGTTGCTTCCTATGTTGTCTTCTATTTACTTTTAAGTACATTAAACAATGTGGAGGGCGAAACATCAAAAATAGTTTATTCTGAAATTGTATTAATGTAACAGATACAAACCGTATTAGCGTTATAGATACAAGGGTCGAACTAAATATTCAAGACTTATTAATTAATGGGCCGGTCCATAATTTATGTAGCCTTTTTTGGTTGAATTAGGCGGGTCAACTCAATTTAAGCCCATTACCCAATTATGAGTATTTCTCTTACCAAATTCGAGAATTTCATAAATCCCAAACTCAATTTCCCAGACTTTGTTCGCACCTTCACCAAAAATTGAAACTTCTAAAATTTGTTTCTTTGTTGCCAACTCCCTCAGACTCTAGAATCCAACCAATACTGCAATTCAGTAGTTGTTGTTGAGTTTGAAATCTTCATAACCCCCCCTTTTCCGGAATATCAACTACAAAGGCTCTCGATTTGAAGAATTTGTCTCTTACAGAAGAACTGCTTACCGACGACAAAGAACTCGAGTTGCAAGGTCGTATTGTTTCTTTATTTTAGTAGCGCTAATTAATAGTTTATAGTTTGTAATGCATGCATTGGGTTTAGTTACTATGTAAACAAAGCGTTTATTTACCACTCAACTGTTTTAACAGCTATTCAGAAATTGGCCTTGGGGCCGAAGAGGAAAACTGTCGTGGAAAATCATAGCCCAATAAGCCCACATTTTTTTTGTTTCTATCTACTGTGGAATCCCGAATGATGTTTATGTTCCCTTTCCGCGACCGTAAACCCAAATTTTTATTAGTTGATAGTTAGTCCTAATTTGGTTCTACGTGCTCTATTGATTTGGTAATTCTAGACCTTATAAGACTCATACTCTTGTTGCATGACATGCCATTAATGTCCATATTGTTGTTTCGATGCAGGTTATGTATTTGGTTATTAAAGCTCTAATTCATTCTAAGGGTGTAAAAACTGGAATAGTTACTGTCAATTACCTTTGCAATTTTACTACACAGAGTGATATAGATTGGTTTGACGTGTACCTCTATATGCAAATGAAAACGAACAGAAGTGGTGCTAAACGGGAAAGAAAACACAGTCCCTTGTTTACATCATTTAGATGCAAAACTATGGGAGTAAGAGACATGAATTAGTTAATCCGAACAATGAAGGGTTGAGCAGTTGTAAAGAAGCTATTGCAAGAAGTAGGGTTTCAAGGTTAGACATATATTTGAAACACATCAACCGCGATATTGTCTATGTTTTGCTGAGGGCTTACAATCCAATGACCATGGACAATGAATGCCACAAACTTCTGCGGGGTTTACGGGTCGCCTTGCTCTAGGACAGTTATTAACATCTAACAGTTCTCCGGCCAACTCTGTTGATAGTTACCGTCGACTAACAAAGCTTCCAGACAACATAGGGGAATCGATTACCTTTCGAGAACTAAAAGAATGGTTGAAAGATGTAACTTATCCTACTGCATTTGCAAGGTTATATATCCTTCAGTGCATTGGAGAGATGCTAGTGCATGTGAGTTCAGATAGAGTTTCATTGAAATACGGCTACAACTTGCAAGGAAATTTCGCATACGTGAAGAAATTCAATTGGTTCAAGCTTGTTGTGGACACACATTGCATGTCAGGCTAGCATATTGGAAATCTGAAAACAGAAAGCACTACCTAAGGGGGACATGAATTTATTAATGGTTGGTTCTTATTTGATGTTTTATGTGAATTCAGATGCTTTGGACGGAGGTTTACATTACATAAAAATTATGTTGTGGTTCAATAACTTTTCACATGAACTTGTATGTCATGTAGATGCCTTTGCCTGGACTCGTTATTGCTCCATAATGTACAAGCAACAACCAGACCAACATGCGGCCACTATAATGATAGCAAAGTTACGTTGACGGTGGAAAGTATTAGATAAGAGGACGGTGGACTGTCCCTTCTTTTCAAGGCCCGCCAAAACATAGGAAAGAATATACTTCAAAGGATCATTTTCAAACAGCCAACACAAAGGGTGCTTTAGAGGATCTAGGTGTTCACCTAGGCGGTAGATGAACGACACTTGAACAGGTTATCTTACATTTGTTGTTTAAATTATTTTCAACTATGTTAGCATGGTTTTCTTTGTCTCATTGTTTATAATATTTGTCACTAAATTGCTTGTAGATGGAGAAATTGAGGAACCTGACCACACTACAATTGCTTGAACGGAAAGCAAGCGTCGTAGCCAACACATTGGTTGTTTCTGCTCAACAGGCAGCATTAAAAGCACAGGAAACAACGTTGTTGGCTCAAGAAGCAACCCTTCAGAAGGAAATGAAGGAAGTATAGTATTTGGAAGGGGAGATGACAATCATCGATAACCTGATATCAGCGCACGTGGAAAGTACAAGCAAAGTCAATGAGAAGGACGAGACCTTCCAGAAAGGGAAGAAATATGTGGAATTTCCATCTTTAGATGACGAAGATGAAATAGATGTAGCAACGAGGAGCATAAAGAAACAATGTAATAATGAAAGCGATCGATGCAGAGTGAAAACGCATGAAGCCAATGAAGGAGGAGTTACAGTCTCTAACAATGACGAAGGAGGAACATACAGTAGAGGACAAAACCAGAAATAGAATGTTTCGGTTATTACTAACGAAAATAAAATAAAAACAAGGGTGGTGTTGGTCAGACATAAGGGATGGAAGAAAGGGGGATGACCATTCCTTCCACGATGGTGGTCGTGGAAAACAGAAAGAAGACAGAGCTGGTGTAGATTTGGATGATTTCAAGGGTGTTAACGAGGTCAGACCTCAACAATTAAAAGGGAGGGAGATAATCATCTATAACTGTCCTAAAAATTACCCTTAAGCATTCGACTCAGCGAAAAGATCACTGATCCGGAACATACTCAAAGATGATCAACAAAATGTCATGGACTACGTGCACAGAGGACGTGGTTGGAAGTCGTAAGTATTATTTTACTGAAGTTACAATTGATTATAATGAAAGTAGTGTTGTGATTATATCAGTTATTTGTTGCCTTTTTTGTTTACAAAGACACTTTGGTCTGTGATTGAGCACCTCAATAAACTGTACAAGAATGACTTTGATAGCTTGAAATCAAGGCAGTACATAACCACATCTATGAAGGATCATTTGTGCATTTAATCAACAGGGAGACGGTCCAAAAGCATCGAAACTTGACACGATTCTGCTTCTCCCTAGCAGCCGCTGTAAGTTTTCATACACGTACTTCATATAAGCATATAATTCTTCTAATATTGATATCTTCAGTTTGATGGTAACGTGATGATGTTTCACTGTCATGTAGAATGTAGTTAGGTCAGAGGTGCTTGGTACATGAGTCAGGGAAGTAAAGAAGCTTATCAAGATTTGTACTGATCAGGACAATGTCCTATACATTGGTGACAAGGATTTCCAGCACTATGTCTATGTAAGAATTGTCATAAAACTCATAGGTCATTATTGCCTTACTACTATTCATAATGGCTAGTTATTCTTCCTACTTATTCATTACTAAGTTACTGATTTGTATGACAAGAATTTGTTTTGCATTCATGTTATCTCGTATCCACTTAACTTTCCATATTGTAGTTGGTATGCCGTTATTTCGTTCAGTGTACTCTTAATTTCTGACTAATAATTCTGCCTACATGTGTATTCGTTTTACAGATCTTTTTCCCGGTCCATGGTGGTAGTCTTCGTGATAATCACTACTACGTTTTCGTCATCGACTTCAAGTAAAAGCAGAACGTATTGCTGAATAGCTTGGACGTAAGGAAGTGTTATGAGAGCAACCCCATCTACCATGCAACTTTCAAGAAGCTGATTGAGTACATGGAGCGGTTTCTCCGTGTAATGAAATGTAAGGATATCAGTGAGTTCAAATGGAGGGTGTTCGATGCTCCTCGTCAACCCGACAACCATAGTTGTGGATTGTTCGTGTTATACTTCCCCGAGCACTACAATGGCGGATTCACATAGGAGCAAAGGGGGCTATGGAATCAAATGAGGGTTCTCGAGGCTGACAAATCGTACTTCACATATCGCTTGATTAGCAAAATGAACAATCATGAGCGTTGTTTCATGTTAGGCTTGGTTGCTGAAAGTTCCCCCGAAAAGAAGCCTGCTGAAAGTTCCCCAGAAAAGAAGCTTGCTGACATTCCCCCAAAAAGAAAGCGTGGACGTCCAAGGAAACACGCCCAATAGGTTGTATCGTAAGTAGCTGTGTAATTTAGTTGTTCACTTTGTACCCTAGAATAGTACCCTATATTGTGTAAACTATGACTTCAATTGAATTAATCAATTCCTTAAAAAAATAAAACGAATGGTAGTTAACAGATAGTGAAAATATTTGCAAACACAAACGTAAGTGACTGGAAGGTGAAATATTAATTTTAACGGGTTCATATATTAATTTGGCAGTCCAATGTACCAAAAAAGAAAAATACAAATTACAAAACCTGGGAAGTTATAGAACATAATATGTGTGACCAAAAGAGGAATTTTGATAAAGGTTTTTTTTAAAAACTGGAAATTAAAAAAATGAACGGTCGAGATTGAAATCCAAAAACGGGCGGTCGTGATTAAATTCAGATGATGGGAGTATCAGTATTTCGGGAATACTAAAGAGTGTTCCTTAAGTTAATGAGTAATTTCTAACCACCACCATCCCTAAATTCTTTAGCAATTTCTATTCACTATTTAAATTTTTCTTAATAATTTTTTGCACCAATGATAATATATATTTTTAATTATAAATATTATTTTAAGTTGGTTCATTGTCTATGTGATATTACTAATTGACTTGTTAAATTAGTAATCTTGCTAATTTAGCAAACACCCCTCCATCTTTAATAATTATTTATTGGGTGCCACTTCACCCTCTATATCACTTAACAATTGCTAAAAACTAGGAATATAAATGCTATAAACATCCTTTTTATTTAAAAAACAGTGAGCCCACAAAAAATTACTGCATAACAATTTAAAAGCCCATATCAATCTTAAAGCGGTAAAAAAACAAACCAAAAATTACTGCATAACAATCTAAAAGCCCAAACAATCTTAAAAAGGTCAAAAAAAACAACAAACTAGCTTTCAGCCAAATTCGAACCCTTATGGTAAGAGAATTAATAATTTTCCACACTTGTTTAGCCACTAGAGCAATGGCAATTTGTTGGTCACAATCCAACCCATTCTATTTTATAAGTCATAGTTAAATAGAATATCATAAAATCGAGAAATTCGTGGCCTCAAAATGTTAAGGCAATGTGTTATAAGGCTGACCATCACACTTTATAGGCCAGCCCTGACCACAACCCAATGAGGCAACGTTTTTCAAACCATTAGGCGATTAGGGTTAGACAAATTTAAAAAAAAAAATGGGATTGACACGTAGTAGTTTCAATAATTTTTATTGTCTCCTTTTTTCGTAATTTCACCAATCACATCTCATCTTCTTTCTCTCTAACTTCTCTTTTTATTTTTAATATCTTTTTATATTTTTCTTTTCCACTTAAAATTCTTTTCTGTCCATAATTTTTTATGTATTACTTAAAACATGTTATTATCTTCACAATCTGTTCAATATAATTTTTCAAATCCAATGAGATCAATTTTGATATGAATAATTTATTTTTGATAAAAAATATTCATCTATCATGAAAGTTATGCAGAGCATAACCAAACCGATAAATAATGCTTGTAAATATACTATGCATTAAAAAGTTTCAAATATATTCAATCATATTGTTCATTGATGATGTAAACGACTTTAATATGCAATTTATTCAAAATCTCAAATTATTTTAAAATATATAAGAACATTTTAAATAAATAAAATAAGGTTCGAATAATAAACTCAATGATTCTGAAAGAGCTCAACCAATATACACTTTATGATGTATTTGTAAAAAATATATGTACACTCTATGATGTCTTCAAAGTTACTATACGATAAAAAAATTCAATCACATTCAAGAAATTTGTTCATTAACAATGTTAATGGGTCTATGATATGATTCATTCGACATTAAATCCTTATATATAATAGCATATATCTGCTTAACATATATGGTATCATATAATAACATATATCTTCTCCACATTAAAAAAAGTCTTAAGTGCTTTAATCGAGCATTTTTTCAACTCGCTAATTAAGATTTTGTTTTTGTAAGTTAATCGAAATTGAGTCTATTTAAATTGGGCAAATCATTAAAACTTAAGCATAGTTCATATGATATGATCATTCGTTTAGGATTCTTTTAACAAGCTGATTGAGGTTATATTTTTTATAAGTTAATAGGGTTATGATCATTGTGTCTTAACCAATTCAGAACACCGATTGGGTTGATTCGATTTGAATTGGACATAAACATCAAACATGAGCTCATAAATATGGTCCTTCATTCAAGATTCTTTTAATCGGTCAATTGAGTTTTTTTGTAAGTTAATTGGGTTATGAGTCATTATATATGTGGATGTGAAGAGTTTAGTTTAACCGTAAGTATTTTCCATTTAAATCATTATAAACCATAATTAAACTACGATCGAATCATTTAAATCATTATATTGGGATTGTAAAAGATAAAGGCTAGATAAATTATTATATCGGGATTTTCAATAATGAGGTTGGTACCATTACTATAATTGTTAGAAAATGTTAACAATTGCCTAGTGTAAAATAATATTTGTAATTGCCTAGTATTATGTTAGATGATATTAATAAATGCCTAATGTTAGAAAATATTAGTAATTACCTAGTATTATGTTATAGCATATTAATAATAGCATAGTGTTTTAGATTTCACACGTATTTGTACTTACTTAATGACCATTGTATAACATCGAATAGGAACCTATCGTTACCCTATAGTGTCGTTAGACGTCTCACATTCCCCCATACCATGGTAACTTCCGCCCTTTCTCGGAGGCCACCTGAATCCTACCCTTGCGCCAGATCCGCATCTTATCACGGTGTTGGTGGAGAGGTGGAGGCCGGAGATGAACACTTTCTGCATGTACCATGGGGAGTGCACATTGACTTTGGAGGATGTGGTGATGCTTACGGATCTGCCAGTGGATGGCGATGTTGTCTACAACTCTATCGATCATTTTGTGTCTCATATGCTAGACTTGGTCGAGGAGGTTTTGGGTGTGAGGCCATTAGCAAAGGATGTCCTATAGGATAGACGGATGAGGATCAGGTGGATGACATCCACGTTTAAGAAGCCGAAGAATATTCCAGTTGATGATGGACGTACACTACGACAATACGCATGAGCGTACATATTTGCGTACCCTGAGACAATATGACAACCATTTCTTTTATTTATTAATGCATGAAAGCATGAACGGTGCATAAGCATTGCATCCCTCCAATTTTATTACAATTACGATGCATCCTCTTGAAACGAGCAAGTTCGTTCCTCACGTTCTGCTCCATTTGCCTCGTAAATTTTCAACCAACCTTCTCGCTTTCTCCAACTCTTCATGCACCGTTGTTGTGTAATCATTCTTTAGGTTCTTGAACCCTGCCTTCTCATCATCACATGCAGCACGCAGAGCAACCACCTAAGCATCCTTCCTCCCCTCCGATTCAGCAAGCTTCACCTCAATTGTAACTCCCATCTCGCGCCTCATTGAGTTTTCGGTCGCCACCACTTCCAGCTTTTTGTCGAACTTGCACTTCCAGAAAGGAAACGTAATATCAGGATTATTTGTAGCCATTTTGACCCCATCTTGACTGATTTTTTACTTAGTTTGACCAACTTTTGACTCCCTTGTGTGATTGGTTGGAAGAAACAAGAGTTTTGTGTTGTGTTCTCTCGAACAGACCGTTTTGGTCCATTTGACTTGTTTTTTTCCGAGTTGTTGAGATTTCATGTTTCTGATGGATAGAGGGCATCAATACAAAGCCAACGAGACCAATTAGAGGGCAAATTGAGGTTGCACTAGGGAGATATGTTCATTTGAAGACGAAATTCTTAGGTTGGAAATGAGGCCACACGACGTGTGGAGCCCGTGTGGATGTGCAGACAAGGGCTTATAAAAGCCATATTTGGAGGACAGAGACAATATATCTATCATAACAATTGATTAGACTCGGATTTTCTCTCCTCTCCTCTCCACTCTCTCTCAATTGGGAGCCCTAAATGAGTAGATTTGAGGAGCAATTGAAGGCCTTGGAGTTAGTTTGGATTGGGTGGAGGTTGGACTCAAGATTGATGATTAAGGAAGAATCACCTTCAAGACTTCTACCGAGATGTAAAGAATGGTGTTTGTAACCTCTCTTTCTCCTTTGAGTTTTTCCATGGTAGGATAGTTTGTGTTGTTGCTAGAATAGAGATGATGTTGTTGCAAGGATGATCCCCTCATGATGAGGGTTGGATACACTTGGATGCTTATTATGATAATGATGATGCTTGGACTTTGGAGTTTCAACCTAGTTTGTTCCATGGCTTGAATTAGGTCTTATGCACCCTTTCCTTTGCATGATTATGATTGAAATGTGTTAAAAGTAAGTCCAAGATTGAAGTAAGGTGTTTGTGGACCAAGCACACACCCGAATTCAACCTTTAGTGTGAGGTTTCCTTAGTGACATTTCATCGAACACTTGGAGCCCATTCCCTTAATCACTTAGGTAATGACAAATTTGAGTGATTGGGATGTTTGTGGAGTCATATGGTGACTAAAACCCCTTGCTTGGATTCCTTCAAGTGCCTAGAGGAGAATCAATGTCATAGTCAATTTCCATTGTGTCCAACTCTACTTGTGAATGGTATTTGAGCATCAACGAGTCTCGAACCCTGGCAACATCTCATTTCCATTGTTGACCATTGTTTTTCTTTTGCTCATCTAGTTAGTGTAGGTAGTTTGTAGTTTCTTTGTAGTGATAGATTATCTCCCTTATTTGAGGAACTAGACCTTGGAACATGGGCTAAGTAAAGTCTAACGAAGGGACCTCGAGTGCAACAAAACCTCGATACTTTTCAGGATTCATTTGGTTGTTGAGACTTCAAAATCCCTTCGATCAGCAATTGATGTATTCTCGAACCTCGGCGTCATTATTCTCGATGCACGTAACCCTTCACTTCTTCTCTGTTGTAAGTGAACAAGTCTTTTGACTCATCAGGGCGGCATAATGTTGTCCGAATGACGGCTTGAAGACATTTTCACGAAGAGGAGGATGTGAGGAATACACAAAATTTAGAAATTGGTAAGAGGGGTGTGTTGTTTCACCCCAAACTGCACATATTTTATAGGGTTGGAAAAGATCCGTCAGAGGCACTCTACAGCGCGTCACTCGTCTTAGGTTTGAGCCAACGGCTATTATGTAACGGTCATGTAACGACCGTTATAACCGTTGGATCGACCCTATGACGCGCGGCGCATCCTACAACGCGACGTCCGTTTTAGAGAGTTGTAATGGCCAATTTGTATAATATAAATTTCAACTTGATTTAATCGTGCCTAAAAAAACTTCTATTACAAACATGTAATTACTTGGATTTGTTTCACGTTGCGGGTTGCGGGTTCACGTTGAAACAATTTGTTTCAACTATAATTATATGGTTGGATTTGTTATATAATATCAAAACTATATTTTCTTATGGTATAATTGGAATCGATTTCGTGATGTAAGACACTGTTGGTTGGCAAAATTTGTAGCTATCGCATCGCACATGCCACATGGACATGCCGAAAGATCACGAGATTTGGACGAAACAAGTTGTTCAATTGTCTGCCCCATCTAATTATTGTCTGCAAGCAACCAAGTCCATGAAATCCATGCATTATAATTTATGATGCTAGCGTCCTGGAGAATACCAGATTCAAACAAAAAATCTGCAGTGGGATTGCTATATATATTATTATTATTTTTTATATACAAAAATGCTGAGAGCAGTTGAGATGGGTCTTTCGGAGGGGTACAATATACATTATAGATGATAGACAGATCAGACAATGGTCATAACTGACAGCATCCCAGCAGCTGTACACTTCTAAGAATATATATCGGAGAGCAGCTGAACAGGTAGTCTTCCAACTCCAACCGATGAGCGTTGACTTCATTGAGCTACAAAACCTTATATACTTCCGTTGCTCTGCTCTTCAAATTATATCATTAATCCTCGCTCCACTCCATAAACAAATCACATGACGGCTGTTGATGAATTCACCGAATAGTTGTTCTTCCTAGCGACGATGCTCCAATTTCGCTGTCAGAGTTCTGCAATTCCATATATGGGTTATGTTTTTTGGTTCCATCGCATATAACAACAAGCATCAATCTTTCTTACCTGAGATTTAGGGGAAGGGAATACATTCCAGAACCTCAGTGTTTCATCACCCGCTCCAGTCACGATTGTCTACATTAGATATCCATTGTATTACTATTACACAAAAATGGAGAACTGATTTCAATAACCAAACTAAGTGCTGCATTAGATAGTATTACCTGTCCATCTGGCGAGATGGCAAGATAGAGTACTCTGTATGTATGACCCGTAAGAGTAGCCAACTGCATCAGTGCATCAAACCTGTCAAGACTCGGCTCAAGTGGAGATTCAAATTCAACGATAACTAATTGCAGCTTACTGTACCTACCTTTGACATGGTTGGATACCTCCATACGATTATCTGGTTTTGGGAGTATCCATGGGTGCTCAGAATTTCGTTCACATTCTTAGACCATACAAGATTGCACACCTGCCACAAGCACAACACAAGTTGGTATATCCTTCCCACCTCAGTAAAATTTGAAATCATTACCTCTAGGCACATCAAATATGCAATTAGTGCATCTGTCTAATCTTTATTGTTCAAGATAGTACTCAGCACAACCACTCACTATACATTCAACCAACATATGATGGATATATTGATCCACTTTGCTTGTCCAGTCTTAATCACATCCAAATCAAATAACTTGTGCGATGTGCTTGTGTCGACTCTTAAAGAAACACAGTGAGGAACGTGAAAAAATACTATTTTGGGTGGTCCATTGATCAGCTTGGATATAACAGACAAAATTAAGCAACGACATCTTTTCATTTTCTTTTTCGGTATGCAGTCCCGAGATCTGAAAGTTTCTTAATCTAAAAAGCGTATCCCTACTTGATTGTCATGATATTCTTACTACAGTAACACATAACAGAAATTCTACCACCTTGCCCCAAGCTTCTGTGAAATGAATGAACGAATGGATAATAAAATTTACCTGACTACCGGTGTCCATGCAGCTAAGATGTGAGTTAGTGGTTGTGTTCCAGAACCGTATGCACCGATCAGCAGTGCCACCCCCAGAAGCAAGAAGTCCATGAAGATGGGGGGACCAAGCTATCGCCTTTACAGCTGCCGTATGCTCACAGTATTTCAGTACTGGCTGGGTTGAATGTTGATTCCAAACAAAAAGCTGCACAAGGATTTCAACAAGTTAGGCCTCTACTTGGGAAGGATGGATCATTATAAGATAGTTAATGTACTACATTTGGAAGAGATAAACATATTTACCCTGTTGTCGTTTCCACCTGATGCTAATTGACGGTTGTCATAGGACCACTTTAGACCACAGACCTGAATAACATTGATGTTTAATTAGAAGGCCAGACGATATGCTCAATGACAGCAAGGAGATAAGTTCACATAAAATCAGATAATGGAGCTGAAATTGACTAGTACAACAAGGCATATTGGTAGATAATGCTACAGAATGAACAAGAACATACCTCAGATTTATGACCTGACAACTTGCTAACAAAGTCTTCAGGAGCACGTATATCTCTTTGAAGTATACTCTTATCCCTGCTACCAGAGGACAAGACAGATGAGCTCCACGCAAGAGCACCAACCCTTAGTCGATGACCCTCCATGTCTCTTATTTTCTTGCAACGAGATGCATCCCAAATCTGACAGCAAGGTTATTAGAAATACCCTTTTAGTATCAATAACGATCAAAGTTAATTAGACACCATAAGGTTAGTTTAGAAACTTCATTGATGTTCATAAAGTTCGTAAAAATCGGACATCAGGGAAATTTTAACCATTTTCCCACTCTTATATTTGTAGCAGCTGAGGACCTCAGGTTGGCCAGACAATTTGTTCCTGGTGCTCTCAGATCTTAAACCCTAGCTTGTGGAGTTCTACATTGGCTTTTTCCAGGTATACTGGATTAGTGCTTTACAATGTACATATGCTACACTAACTACAACATCTCTTCATTAAGCACTAAAAGGTAAAAGGACATCAGAAAGACATCAGTGATCAATTCAAGGCATCTAAGCTTCTTCTAGCAGTCATAAACTTCTGGCGATGGTCAATGATCAACGAATAGCTGAAATTACAGCTCTACATCTCACTTAAGAACTACGTGTCTGTGATGCATGTTGCATTGTTCTCCCCCACTTTAAGTTACAAAATAGTCATTGAGCAATCATTCAAAGGTATCAAATGAGTGACCAATTCAAATAAAAGAAAAATACAGCTTTGTTTATAGCTAACCTGGACTTTCCCATTAAAAGTTCCAACAGCAAGATTGTGCGTGCCACGTTGTGCCCATCCGACAGAGCACACACTGTCATCGATTCCTAAATCACACAGCTTCGTCACCTGCATTCACAAGAACAATGCCGGTTCCCAAAATCAAAACTAAGTCAAACTCTACTTACACCAAACAAGCTGAAACCTTCAAAACTCCTTACCTTGCTACTACAAGCATTCCACAAGTATACACAGTTTCCCAGCCCAACCGCTAGCACATTATGTGATGACCAGTCCACTAAGTTCAAATAGAAATCATCTTGCAATGCAGGCGCATCTAACACCTAAAATCCAACCAAAACACATCATAAGACACAATTGCAACTAACCATCAACCTTCAGATCAGAGGTGCCTCAAAGATTTAAAATATTACCTTATAAGGTGATCTGGGCACCTTTCGTGGAGCCTTAACGGGGCTATGACTAACTCCAGGCCCTGCATCATCAAAAGCAAAAGGTGACAGAGACTGCATTGACTGCTTAGTCTCCGTTTTGTACCGGAAAATATTGCGTGCAGGGCAATCCCTCTTGTCCGGCGTATTCGTCCCGAAGAGGGCATCCCGGAGAAGAATGGCATAAGCACTGGGGCTCTCCTCTTTGCCACCGTCGATGTTGGCGGGCGACGGAGAAGAATTAGAATTGGACACCGCGGAAGAAGAAGAGGACGGAGACGGCGAAGATGAAGAGGAGGAGGAGGAGGATATATGGAAAAGATCGAAGTTTGAACCGGATCTGCTGGGGATGAATCTGTCGAAGTAGATAGTCTTGGAAGGAGAGACGTAATGCTTTGAGTTAATGAGACGCTTGACATGGTCAGAGGAGGAGGAAGGGAGTGGGGTTAGGGTTTCGAGATTCAGAGAAGGGCGTGGCATTGTGGATGGGAGATTTAGCTGGGAGGAAGAGGAGGACTGCGCTGGCGATGCCAATTTGCGGGTAGCCATCGAGGACGAAATAGTGGAATCGCCCATGTCGGATTGCTCGCCGGCGGCACCGACAAGACCAAATATTTTAGTGGGTTTGGAGGAGGGATTGAAGAGACTCGGTGTGATTAGAAAAACAGCAGAAGAAAAGGCATGGAGAGAGAGAGAGAGGTATATAGCTTGAAGGACAGAGAGGGAGAAAGAAGAATGGGGGAAGATCGAAGAAGAAGAAGAGTTGAGAGATGGGTTAGGGTGTGTGCGGGTACAGGGTAAGTGAGGGATGGGGTAAAATGTTAGTTAACTTTTTCCCGGGTTATTTTTCCGCGAACCATAAGGGCTTAGGATTCCATGCGGGCAAAAGTAACAAACAGTCAAACTATAACAAAGAGAGAAAGGGGACAGTTTTGTTGGTGTTAGGTTGTTATTGGGCCGGATTGGGGGTACGTTTTGTATGACCTGTTTATTTAATTTCAGCCTTTGGGCTCATTGTTACGATCTGTAAGGCAAACAAGATACCAAAATGAAGCTTCTTCCGCTGGATTGGGCTCATTAACGAACCATCAGACGATCCACAAACGTGCTAAAGTGTCCATTTCAAAAGATAAATTTGGTTTTTTCCAACGGTGCCAAAGTTGAATTTGGCTCTCCTATTTTGGTTCTCTTTTTTTACTTATATTTTTCTATTAATATTAAAAATTATCTAAATCGAAATTCAAAAAACAAGTTATAAAAAAATATAAATCATGAGAGAATCGCAAAAAATCGCATATCTTTCAAAACCCTCTTTGCAACTGCAAACTGTTAGATCACTAAATTAAATTTTGCATTTTAATGACTAGCCAAATATATATCTAAATAAGTATGTATATGTTTTCAAAATTCATTTTTCCTCATTTTACCCCTTAAATTTAGACAAAATAATATTTTCCCCAATACATAATCATATAATTTTTTATTTATTTATCCTTATAATAACATTTTCCCTTCCTTTACCCCTTTTACTTCATTTTCGTTCATAATTTTTTATATACTTCTCAAAATATATCTTAGTCTTTATAAATATTGTCTGTTATAATTTTTCGAATCCAATAACATCAATTTTGATAAGTTTGACTCAATTTTTTAGAAAGATAGTTAATGATGCATTCAAAATCTCAAATAGTTTTAAACTACTTTAGACAAATTCAAAACAATAATCGGATTGAGTCGGTTTGAAGTAGACACATCCATCAAACCTAAGTATAGTCCATGAAATACGATCCTTATTTCAAGATTCTTTTAACGGGCCAGTTGAAGTTATATTCTCTTAAGTTAATCATGTTATGAATTAGTGAAAAATTCAAAACACTAATAGGATTCAGTGGCTTGAATTGGACAAGTCTGAAATAGCATAACTCATAACATGATCATTCTTTTAATAATTTCTTAACCGGCCACTTGTCATAGTTTTGCAAGTTAATCAGGTCACGATTATTATCTCTTGACCAATTCATATATTGATTAGGTTGAAATTGGAGATGTTCTTATTAGCATTTTTAAACTATTACATATTTCCAACTTTGAATTAAAATGTTGGTTATTTATTCTCAAAAAATTATTTCTTAACTACACAATTAAAATAAATTTTATTTAACCTTGATCTACCAATGATCTCTTCATGTTTACAGTCCAATATATACATTAGTTTGAGTTCAAGTTTCCATTTTTTATGAATATTAGATTTTATTGCATCAAAATTGCAATAACCAAACATCTAATATTCACAAGGGAAAAGGAAGAAACAAATAAACTATCTATCTACAACCAAAATTACCACCTATTAATTAGTAAACAAATTACTATAAGTAGCTAAACAATGCCCTATGTTATCATTCCAATTGACCAACGAGGCCTCCTAGTAGATTCGTTGCCCGAGCTGCTTCATGTCCAAAAAAATCGTCAACAACGTTTTTTCCAAACATAACTAACCATACTTCCCTACATAAAATTGGCCGCTCTTGAAACAGAGGACCGCCTAGAGAAAGTAGTGACCATCTAGTAAATCCCCTCATCCCAGTCAGCGGGTTAAACAACACGAAAAAACAAAGTCATTCTCAAATATACAACATAAGGACACATAAGAAAAAGGTGAGAAAGAGTCTTGCATCCATCATCACACATACAACAGGAGGGTCAGCCGCAATCCCCCATGAAATCAGTTTGTCGGCCTACGACAGACTATTACAATTAGAGAGTTTTGTTTTCTTTTCTAAAATTTTATATGATGTATTTAAATATACATCAAGCTTTTGTAGTATGCAGCATGTCCATTGCTCCTTTCAAATATAATGATTAGTTGGAATGTTGTATTTTTAGCTCATGTTAAATATTTAGATATATATTGGGCTTTTGAAATAAATACATTTATTTATGTATAGATCTATTGTTGCTTTCGAATATAAGGTTCGATAAGAATGTTTCATTTTTTGAATTTGATAGTTAAATGTTTGAAGATATATTAAGTTTTGAAGTAATTAATGCATCAATGCATATCCTATTTTAAATTGTATTCATGACACGAGTTGATATATTTCTGTACAATTCCACCAACTTAGCAACCGGGTACAACGAGGAAGAATATTGGGTATCCGATCCCCGCCTGTTTTACTAACCGGTTTCCCGTCCTCGGATCCTAAACGGAGGGGTAAAATACAACCAGCTCTGTATCCGCAGGATATTCGAGTTGGGGAGTAAAACCCAATTTGTCAACTAATTATAATAATAATTATTATAGTTGAAGAAACCATCAAACTTAACAGAAGCCAAAAGCTTAACGTACATCCAAAATTCGACATCAAAATAAAATGAAACAAAATTCAGCATCCTTGAACAACAATGCAACAAACTGAACACACATAAGTTGTTTTAAACTGAATGTTTCTCAAGTAGTAGTAATCTAAGAATCTGCAGCAGCATGCCAGGCATAGAGCAGCAATAATCCTTCAACAAGAAACTTCCAGCAGCAACAACAAAAGTAGTACAACAACATCAAGTCGGCGACGAACAACAAATCAAACCTCGGCCATTTTCATTTTCTAATCTATTAGAGTGATGCATCAAGTATGAATTTCCAAACACACCACATATTAAACACAACAACAATTAAGAAATGAAGACTGAATTGTACCTGAGGTTTGAAGGAGATGTGATTAATCAATGTTTTGTATGACAAAATCTTGAATTTCGACTGGTTGTTCTTGATATGATTCCACAATTCAAAAAAAAAAAAACTTCAGTACAATGTAAAATATATAATTGAAATGAAGTTATGTAGTTCTAATCAAAGTTACAGCTTACCTTCATTATCAACCTCCTCCTCAACAGCTTTATCATTAATATCTAGTAAAGTGAAAATTCCCTCAAGTTGACTAGCAGCAGCTTTAGCCTTAGCATCTAGGTTGATAAATCAAACAAATGTTAAATTAATCTAATAATTAATAAGACTATAAAATATGGAACAAGAGATATAGTTTAATCACTTTCCCTCAAATCATCTTGTAACCGAGTCCTGGTGTACAATAATGCCTTAATATTTTTGTGATGCAATCTACTACGATGAGAATCATGCAATCGACCCTCTGAATTGAAGACCGATTCTGAAATAACTGATGTTATTGGAACTACAAGAAAATCCCTAGCTAGATCCCCCAATGTAGAATACTTAGGAAAATTTATTTGCCACCAAAGTAAAAAGTTAAATTTTGGAACATTTTTTCAACCTTTTTTGTTAGGTAATGATCCAATTTAAATTGGATCATACTAACTTTGGACTTCTTTCTCTGACTGACATACAACTCAAAATCAATATAGGACGGTTTAGATAAAGAGGACGATGTAATCTGGTGATGTAATCTGGTTACCAATTGTAACATACTTATAACATAGGTCTGATCAGAAGTAATAAGCTTTATGTTTTGGCAGTCATGAACAAGATCAAACAACATAGTCTTTACACTAGCAGAATGAAAGCCTGGTTCAATACTACCAAACTGCAGAGTATAAAAACTGTCGATAAATGTTTAGAGATACATTGGACTTTTGAAATAAATACATTCATTGATGCATAAATCTATTATTGTTTTTGAATATAAGGTTCGATAAGAATGTTTCATTTTCTAAATTTAACAGTTAAATGGTTGATGATACACGGGTTGATATTTTTTATAATTCCTCCAACTTTAAAATCATAATAACGACATTTATTTATTGGAAAATTTATGAACAACCAATTATAAGAAAGTTATTTATTTAAACTGTCAATAATAACATAAACAAAAACTTTAAAATCGGTCAATCAGTAAAATACTATATAGTTTAAGATTATACATTTATAGGAGTTTAATTGAATGAAAGGCAGGGAAAGATCAAATATTTCACCCAAGAAGAAGCTACAACCACCCAATAGTTAGCTGAAATGTTTGACCTTATTGCTTCATTTGACCTTCTGATTGATTAAAAAAAAATAGAAATATTTGATTTTCTTGATTTAATAATCCACCTCACCATTTCACTAAGCAATCCAACCCCAAAACCACACCAATCTGAACGACCCAAAAACAATTTAGTTTGACTAGTTTTATTAAAAAAAAATGAAAAGTGAAATTCTTCCATAGAAGAGTCCACTACCATGTATTTCATGCCCAATAATGACAACACTTTTATTAGTTATTTTGATTTCAAACCACTAATGGTTTTGGTTGGCATCACTCTTAGTATTATTATTATCATTATTTTATTTCGACGATTACAACTTAATAACAAATAAAGGAATTTGTCGATAATTCACCTGAACTTGCCCCTGCTTCCAATCCTTGACCGACCAGGATTTATTCATTAATTTCCAGCTTCACAAATGGAACAATTTCACCTACTAGTTTTCCACCGAATGTTGTGTCTACTCCAAAACCCATGACTGTGTCATAATTCCAGGAGACATCTTGCTGGAGCACACTACATTGTACATCATTCATTCCACTTTGTCATATTTAAATCCCAAGGAAGATGTCCGCAATATAATGTTCACTCATCAATTATATGATCCCAACAAAAACATAGAAAAATGAAATCGACCCATGTGGAGAGATTATCAATGCCTTCTCTGTTCTGTTCATCCAATGTTACAAAAGAATATGATCAAACAGATAAATGATCTCTAAGGGGGGGAAAACAAAATAAAGGAAGAATTGGATGGACAAATTAACACAAACAAAAACAAACAGTTGTCTTCCCTTCCCTTGTTATTGTCAAGAAGGATTATGAGGTATGAACTCCTGTTCAATGGTGGGAACTGTTCTAGTGCCGGTAGCCACAGGTGCCCTCACATTACCAACCACTGCAACATCCAGAGCTTCCTCTTCATAAGCCCTTCTTTCCATCTCTGCCATCTTCGATTTCTTCTTCACCTTTACACAAGTCACAAACACAAGAGAAAGCAGCAGCAACCCAACCACCACTCCACCCACAACGCTCCCCACTACCACCCACACCTTTTTACTGCTGCTTCCTTTCCCTCCTCCCGTAGCAGCCGTCGCCGGTGAGGGAGCAGGCGGTGGTGTAGACTGCGGCGGCAATCGTACCACCAACCCGTAATGGCCATTATTAGATGTTGATGCACATACTTGAGGTGACACTGGGGGTTTCATGCTCACTTTCCCATCTTTCTCAAATATGGCACAAAGGGGGTTTTCGCTGCCGTTAGCCGTGCTGCCGAAATTGATGGTGATGGAATTTCCTTGACTAGAACCGATTGCAACCTCAAAAGGCTCGGGGATACTGCTGTTTTCCCAGTTGGAATTATAATCATAGGCCTTAAGGCCAAGAATTGGGGACACTAGTTGATAGCCAGAGAGGTCGTAGTTTGCAGTGTAGATGTATGACCAATTAAGCCCCAAACTCTGTGTAATGACCATCACTCTGACCAAACATGGCAGGAGGTTGAGGCCGATTCCCAGGCCAAGTTCTTGGATCCGGGTGCCATACCGCTTCAGGCTTCCACACCGGAACCTCCCTGCATGAGCAGTGATGCCGGATAGGTTAGCCGGGAGGTCCACATTGTAGATTTCTCCAGTTTTGATCTTGCTCATCCTGCCTATGGACTTGATAGTGGAGTCCCTAATAAACAGATCCAGCTGTTCTGGTGTTCTGATATCATTCTGAGCTCGTATTGATGATGACAGTGTTAGGAGAATGGTTATGCAGGCTAAAGAGTATAGATTGACCATGTTAGATGATGATGAAGAAGAAGATGATAATGCGCCGCTGTGGCGCAGATATGCCGCAATTTGGGTGCCGAAATCTGCAGTGGGGAGATCAATATACAAGCCGACATTATTATCACAATGTACATTGTAGCCCCCGTGACAACATCAAATAATGCAGATAATAATTTGGGGGTTTTAATTTCTGGTTGTGACAAGAAAAGGAAGAGAATCGTTTGGTTACCTATGAGTTGTTCTCGGCTTCTCCACTGCAATCCTCGCCAGTAGTCCTACCTTGTGCTGCTGATGTATTCGTCTGTCTTTTCCCAGCTTTTGGCCGTGAGGGACAGCAAAAACAAATAAATTTCCTCAGCTTTAGCTCTCCTGTGTCGAAAACGACAGAGTACGCTGTATTTTCTATTTTTAATCGACGAGTCACAACCGAGTTACGGCGAGTCAATCAATCATCATCTCCCAGTAGCCCAGTATAATCAAGTCACCGTTAAGCGAGTGAGTAGAGACTAGTACCTGAGTTGGAGGGGGCCTGTACATCGTCTGCCGACAATCGGCACAGAAGTCAGATCTGCGGCGGTTGAAGCGGAGTAGAGGCTGTCACTGCTCAACTACTCCGACCTCACAGCCAATGCCGCCGCCCAGCTGTAATATAGTAGCTTCCGATTAATGAGAGAATCAGTAGAATATGGTTGCGAAAGCAGGGAGAGAGAAGGGGAAGGCTCCGCCGTGACCTGTGTAGCTGCTTGTCTTTGTGTTTGTTAATTTTGTTTAGTTTGGGGAAGAACATAAAGAAGGAAAGGGGAAGGGGAAAGAAAAGAAAAACCCCACACAGCCAGAATAGAATAGACACAGTGGCTGGCTGGCTGGCTGGCTGGCTGGCTCGCAAGCTTCTGCTTCTCTTTCTTCGTAAAATCCTTTAATTCCGTTTTTAATTTCCCCCTTTTATTATCTTATTACTTTTTTAATTTTTATTTTCCTGCAAGGAAGAAATGTCGCTTTCCTTCTCTCTCTCTCTTCACAAATCGGCGACTGGCTGTTTATCCATTTGTTGTTGTTCTTGTTGTTGTTGTGGTGGTGAGATTAGATTTATAATCCGCAGTCCTGGCCGGCCGGCCACAGGTCTAAACTCCCTCCCTCCCTTCTTGTTCCTGCTGGTCCAGCCCACACTTTGGCTGTTCATTTGTAAGGAGACCATTCAATCAATCATGTTTTCCTTCAGACATTTTCATCCTAAAGTTAGGTGTGAAACTCGTAATATAATGTCAAAATCGAGCTAAAATATGAATTTTCGGCAAAATAACGTTGCTGGAATTTTATTAAAAGTAGTAAAATGATCAAATTTTTCAAACAGAAAGTTGTTTTATAAACATCTAGATTACTACTCCAATTTCAGTAATAAAATAGTCATATTTTTTTCATATTTTAAGCAACCTAATTAATAACAAAACCACTAACCAAGCAAAATCAAAACAAGTTAGAGACGGTCTTTTACCTTTCAGAGGTAGCCGTTCCCTTTCCTCCCGACTTTCTCGAGCATGTTGGATCTATCTATTTTCGTAGACCTGGAGAAAATAAAAACAATCGTTATTAGTTTGCTATCAGCTATACATAGATTAATAAAAAAAACAGAACATAATTTTTTTCTCTCTCCTTGTCTGTTTCCATTTCTCTCTGTCTGACGCTTCACCAAAGCCGCTGTTCACGTCGTGAGTGATGGGATCGTCTTTTCTTCCCTCTCCAGCGATTCCCCGACACCAGCAAGAAATAAAAGCAATAACAAAACAGCAAGTCAGGAAAACTAACAAAAGCATCGTTTCAAACCCTAGATCGGTAAATCAGAGCTTGCATGTCGCTGGAGGACTCGACAGAGGCGTCCTCCGATGCATGTGAGTTCGGATCAGTTTGAAATCAAGGAAACCGAAGAGTAGAGACGCTCATCTGAGTTTTTTCTACCTTTTCGTTTTCTTCTTTGTTGTCGATGAGGGAGGCGGCGGCAGCATCCCATTGCCCCGCTATGAGGAAAGAAGCAGAAGCAAAGGCGTCGATGCCGCCGCTAGCTGAAGCAGAGAGGGAACAGTGAGGGGACAAAGAGGATATAAGAAGAGGAAGAGGAAGAGAAGAAAAGAAACAAGAAAAGAGAGGAACCTGAAAAAAAAAAAAGAGAAAGGAGAAGGGAGGAAGAGAGGAGAAGGAGAAGAGAGGAGAAGAAGAAAGGAAGAGAAAAGAAGGGAAGAAAAAAGAGAGGAGCGGCGGCGGTATCGCTGTCACTGTCGTCATAGGAGTTGGAGAGGAAGAGAGAGTTTAGAGAGAGGCCATAGGGTTTTGAGGGGGTAACTTAGTCAAGTTTACCTCTGCCTCAATGGTTTCTTGCCTAATATGACTAATGAGGTAGTTACTTACGGAAAATATGGTCCCCTTGAGGCACTCCTCCTATTCTCCTATTCCTGAAGAAGAGATTCATAACTTACAACACAACACATGAGTTGGAACAAGTCAGTCAGAGAATTCTCTATCCTGAAACTTCTTCCTTAACTCAAAAGCTAAACTCCTCTGTGCCAACTTGACTAACTCTCTTTCTTTCTCTCTCTCTCTCTCTCTCTCTCTCTCTCTCAAGTTATCAAAGCAACGGTTACGAGCATTCTTGAAGTTGGTCAAGAAATTTCCCACCGACTCACCTTGCTGTTGGCGCATACATGCCAAGTCAGCCATGGAGACCTCAGGTTCATATCTATAGAATTGAGCATGAAAAATTTGCTCCATTTGTTGCCAGGTCTGTACAGAATTAGATAGCAAGTTGACATACCAAGCGAAGGCTGTCCTGTATAAGAGTTGCCAAAAATTCTTAATTTCACCAAATCCCAATATCACCACATTGGAAAATGAAAGGTCCAACATACTCCACAGTGGATTGGTCACCCATCCCAGTGAAGGTGGCACCTCTTCTCTAGCAAGATTGCTAGAACTTTGTCCATGGCCATCATGACCGCTAGCCACTAGCTCGTCTTCCACAAAGGTTGTGGAAGATCACCTTCCTGATTCCTTCTCCTTGGTGCCATCAAATCAACACAAGTGTCCCATCGAGCATGCCAATTTGTTTTCTGGCGAGAAAACCTACGTTCACTCGGATTGAATGTGCTATGACTTCTATGAAATAGAATTAAATTACCCCTACTCCTATGGAGGTTCAGTGAGAGCTCTAAAATCTAAGGCTATAGCTAAAGTTGCTGAGAATGAAAGATAACTTGACAAGTGGTGTCAGAGTTGTGTTTTCTATCAACCTTGCTTATGTGGCCTTATCCATCTATTTATAGCCTTCTATTGTAACTGCTTGAGTAAGCTGCTCCTGCCTCTAACAACGTGGGCAACATGGATGCTTTCTAGCAACATGGCCAAAATGAGATTCCTTGTTAACCGCCTTGGTGACGTATTCAAGAGTGTTGACCGACTTGGTGAGAAGGTGAGTTGATGAGCTTGATCACCGCCACTGACTTGGTGAGAGGATGACTTGATGGGCTTAATGAACGTAAGTGACTTAGGCAGATATTGCCATGGACGATTTGTGATGACCTCCAGTGATTTGGGATGGTCTAGCAGTAATTTGGATGTCTGTCAGACACTTCGATATTTGGTAGTGATTTGGATGTCTAGCGGTAACTTCGATGTCTGCTTGTGATTTGGATGTCTGGCTCTAACTTGGATGTCTGGCAGTGACTTCAATGTCCAAGCTAAAAAAATCACGTCCTACTTTACATTAAATTTAATTAATACACTTAATGTGGCTTTAATAAAGTAGTTTAAAATGTTTGAATTTAGCCATGTGGTATTAAGACTAAATTTTGGTGTGAACATATAATAGACCGTTTCAGATGTAGAAATTGATAATTCCAGTTAATATTAGGGTAATTAATTAACTTATATATAGAAGCATAGTAAAAATTTCAATCAAGTGGGATCTAACAGAAAAATAATAATAGATACCAAATATTTAAGTTTTTATAGTATCCTATGATAAGTTTTTATATTATATAAATATTATATGTATAATATATATTTTTTACTCAAACTCTAAAATGATATTATTCTCAATATATACCACTATACAATCATTTAATAAATTATCTTCTATTTGATTAGGCAAATTGTCCTATTTGATTCCAATATTCAAATAGATGGTGCAAAAATGTTGTTCATTTTAGTTTTAATTTTTTATTATTCAAAAACTTCTTTAATATCAAACTGACATTATATATGAAAAAAAACTCTGATACATATAAGTATGTAATACCCATATATCATGTTATAATTGATCACTCTAAATTAATTATGTAAATAATTATTATGAACACTTAAATATAACCTGATTTAAATTATGGTCATAAAAATAAGTTATTAACATGCGCTAAACGCAGGTTTGACACTTTCATCTTCTTTCATCATTTTCTATGTTTAATTAAATAAAAATTTGGAAATAAAACTATATCTAATTAATTAATAAAAAATTAAATCTAATTCATCTTCTTCTTCACGAACACCCATTAAGCCTAACAATCTAATTCATCTTCTTTCACAAATACCTGTTCACCCTGGCTCCTCGCCGGCAACCCCATGTTTCCGTGCGTCCATTCGGCTCTCCACCGGAGACGTTGGGCGGCTCAACTGCTTCAAATCACAGTTGATGATAATGCTAGGCCGGGAAGAAAGCAAAAAAAAATCTCAATTCTACTATTATATATATATATATATATATATATATATATATATATTAGAATAAAATTAGTCAATCCTATCATAAATCATCTTCAACTAGATTCTCGCCATATGGAAATAAACCAGAAGAAAAAAATAAGCAAACCTAGCTGACGCAGAAGGAGGAAAGATTTTTAATGAGGTGGGAAGGGTTAGAAGTGAGAGCAATGCAACGATTTGGGAGCGACGAACCTCAGATGAACGGATCTACAAGGACGAGATAACTATCACTGATAAGAAAAATGATGGAAGTCCTTAATAATTGAAGCAGTATTGCTCAATGCCTAGATGAATTATTTTATTCTTTGCAATTTAATAAAATTTTATTTTAATATATTTTATAAATTTTTTTGTGTATAAAAGTTTTTGGGTTACAATTTAAATTTCAACATAATAAGGTTTCCAAAAATCATTGAACACCTTTTAACGGATAAATTAGCCTCTTTCACAAAACTCCGGGTCAGACATAAATAAAATAAAATTTTTATTGACAATAAAAAAATATCCCAATCATCCATTTAAGTGTTTCATCTAACAGATTATATAGCTTCTTTGTTGCATGAGCGTTTTGGTCTTTTTTTACTTCTAGCTTTATTTTTAAGTCAATTTAATTTTAATATCTTTGAATCATCACTCTCATTTTCTCAACTACTTCTTCATTTTGTGACTCTTAATTTTCCTTATATAGATTCCGCTATATCATCGATTTTCTCTAAGATTTTCTTTTGGATTTTGATTTCGATTTTATAGTGTCGTCACTTTCTTAGGGCTATGTACTCAATTTAGAGTTTCGTTGTTAGGCTTATATATGTTCTTGATTTTGTTGTTGTTGTTGTATATTATGTACTCGTTGTGGTTGTACTCAATTTTTAGTTTTAAAGTTATTGTGCTTGATTTTTTTACTTGATTTAGAATTAGAGTTATGTATTTGATTTTGTTGTTGTTATAGGTTGTTTTGTTTGTATTTGATTTTTAGTGTTAGGCTTGTTGTACTTGATTTTTGTTGTTGTTGTTGGTTGTGTACTCGTTTTTCTTGTACTTGATTTTTAGTGTTAAGTTTGTTACTTTGTTTTTGTACTCAATTTAGAGTTAGAGGTGTGTACTTGATTTTTTTGTTGTATGTGGGTTGTGTACTCATTTGGCTTCTACTTAATTTTTACTATTAGATTTTATACTCAGTTTTAGGGTTAGAGTTATATTGATTTTTTTTGTGATGTGTGGGTTGTGTACTCATTTTACTTATACTTGATTTTTACTGTTAGACTTCTTGTACTTGGTTATTTATGCTTTCATACTTGTGTTTTGCTTCTGTATTTATTTATCATTTTTATTTGTGCGTATTTATCATTCTTTGTACTTCATTATGTTAAGATTACTTACCACGCTTACCTTATTAATTATCAGCTGATTTGAGTCGGCCATGAAGTTTTAAACAAACAAACAAAAATTTATATTACTCTTTTATTTATTTTTGTAAACTTGAATAATTTGTCTGGATAAAAATACCCCACTTAAATGTTAGATTTAAAATTCACAATGAATAGACTGGATTTATTTGCTCCAGCAAATACCCATTATATTTGCTGGCGATCCGGACTCCCTTCACTACACCTCCTTGCTAACCATCATTTTGTTAATTTTTTTCTCTTTTCTTTAGCATGAGTGCAGGATCCTCTTTTCATCAATATATATTTTCCAACAAAATGGAGAAAAATGAGCTTTGACCTCGGAACAACTACATATTAATATGTTTTCGTTTCTTCAAACCCGTGCTGTGCTGTCACAATTTCAGCCGACATCCTATCATTCCTATCGGCTATCGCTATTTGCAATCACACCCCAAAAGCTGCCTTGCCATTTACTTTTCAAATTAACGTCGACCTGCAATTAGTAGCTTCTGAGTTAAAACTGAACAAATGGCCGGAACTAAATATGACAAGGATTCCATGAACATCACAGATGTAAGTCTCGAGTAATGAGGTGAATGATCCGGGAATTAAACCCCATAATTCTACAAATTACAAAAACAACAAGACTACTTTATTAATTACTTTTTGGCTCGAGAAGAAGGATTAATGTAATTAGGCATGAAGTGATTATCATTGTCAATGGTGGGAACGGTACGTGTGCAGCTGGAAGCCAGAGGAGCTCTTATAACATGTCCAACCATGGATACCTGCAGAGCTTCCTCTTCATACGCCTTTCTCTGCAACTCCACCATCTTCGCTTTCTTCTTTGCCTTCCCAAACATGGCCACCATTAGCAAACCCAGCAACACTATCCCCATCACTCCCCCAATACTGCTCTCCACCGCCACTTTCCACGCTGCTGCTCTGCCTCCTCCTCCTTCATCATCTCCTTCTCCCGCCGGTGAGGGATTTGGTGGCAGCGGCACCAAATCCTTCACCACCAACCCAAAATGGCCCGTGGTTATTGAGGAACAGAGTCGAGGTGAAGTTGGTGGTTTCAGGCTGAATTTCCCATCTCTAGCAAATATGGCACATAGTGGAGAGCTGGTAGTGTTGAGATTATAATCATCAGTTGGTACGTTGGTGAAATTGACCGTGATGATGGGGTTTCCGCGGCTAGAACGGATTCCAATCTCAAAAGGGTAGCTCGTTTTGGATCCGGCGCCGTATGCGGTCAGGCCTAGAATTGGGGAGACGAGTTTGTAGCCAGAAAGGAGGTGGTTGTTATAACTGGTGGATGACCAATTGAGACCCAAGTTGGTCGTGATCAGCATCACCCTTTCCACGCAGGGGGAGACAATGAGGCTGTTGTTGTTGTCACGTCCGAGGGTGAAGCCGTCGATTTGGGCACCATATCGGCTCAGGCTGCCACATCGGAACCTAACTGCATGAGCCGTGATGCCGGAGAGGTTAGCCGGGAGGTTGACATTGTGTATATACCCTGTTTTGGTAGTAATGTTGTCGTAGGACTTGAATGTGTAGTCCCTGATTAAGAGATCCAGGGCCTCCGGGGTCGATGTTGATGCTGATGGCAGTGGTGATGATAAGGACACAAGGGTTAAGAGGACGAAAGAGTAAAGATTCGACATTAATGCAGTGAGTAGGAAGAGTTTCCAAGTGTAAGAGAGGTTTTTCAAAGTGGCAGGATGAACGAAGTAAAATTATTAGAGAATGGAAGTTGTTAGCTGCTTTAGCTTGATTAGGCTCTTTCATATGAGAGATTGTAAAGTCAAATGCAATAATTAAAGAATTTTCTAGGATTTTTTTTCCCGTGAAACACAACTTACTTTTCCCATTGCAGTAATTGGTGAACTCAAATTTTGGATATTTTCCCTAATTTTGTATATTTGAGGTTGTCTTTGAAAGTAGAAGAGTTTACCACCATTATTACACAAACCAATCATAACAAGAATATGTTAGGGGAAAACCTAAGGAAAACTGATTAGGACTCAGTATATCTGCCATTTCTACCAAAAAATTATGTTAGGGGACATTGATGAATTTCAAATAACATAAAAATTCCATCTTTTTTTTTCAATTGTTGAAACTATATACCAATTTGAAAAATGCGGTTAAGATTCATAAAGAAATAAAAGAAGGGAATTTGGAAAAAAGGAGGCAATTGGCGTGCTCAAGGGAAGCAATTATGTTCTATGGACAATGCAAAGAATGAAATCCATAAATATTATTTATAACTTAACTGGGACTTCATTCATGACATTGTCTCCCACTTTCACCATTTGCTGTGGGGCTCGTCTCCAATCATGTTTCTTTCTTTGTCATTACAGGCTAGGTTTTCTCGAGGAGCAGGTTTAAAATTAAGGTAAAAAAGAATGTTCAGAATGATTCTACGTCGTTAAATTCTAATATTGGTCTTCAATTTATTTAACGGTCAGTGAAAAAGGTAATAAAATCTTTTTACTAAATTATTGTAATTCTTTACTTTTTTCAAAAAAAATCACTGAGACCACTTCGCCTCGAGTCTCCGTTGAACGCCGTTGATTTTTCGGCGAGACCTCGGTTACCGGATGACGATTTTTCCGGTAAAATTTTTATAACTAGTTATATTTTTTAAATTATAACAAGTTATTTTTTTAATAACTAGTCATAATTATAACCAGTTATAATCAGAAATATAATTGATTATAATAATTCTTTATAACCATTTATATTTTTTAATTAAAACCAATTATATTTTAGTAATTAGTCATAATTATAACTAATTATAATCACTAATTATAATAAGAAGTTATATCTTTTAAAAATTATTACTAGTTATATCATTTAAATTATAACCAATTATTTTCTTAAAAACATTTTAAGAAACAAAAATTAAAATATTTTCTTTATAGAAAAATTATTTGTAAAAAAATATATATATTATAAATAAAAATAAGATTCTGGAAATACACATGCAGTCATAAATCTAGAAATCCAAAAAAAACACGAAAAATATTTTGGAAATATCGAAACTGCCTCGCAGTCAAAATCCTAAAAATTATGAAACTATTTCTCTTGGATTATAAACTATTCTCGTTCCCGAGCCGTGATACCTAATAGACAAATTAATAACCTTCTTAACCCTTAAAGATTAAGTAGGCCTCAAAATAAAATAAGTCCAATATTTTTTTTTTGTAATAAAAAACTAAACACAATAAAAATATTAATTTCATAAGGTGTACAAAATTTAAACCTAAAATTTTGAAACGAACAAGCACAATATTCTATATAATATTCTATCACCGAAACAACTTTTCCTGAACAAATAAGTCCAATATTAAATCTCTAAGTTTGTATATATATAAAAAAGAAAGTTTTGTAAAAGAAAATCATCATTATAAAAAATTTGGTCATTTAAAATTCTCTGGACTATAATTATTAGACCCTCTAATAGTAATTACTAGCCAGTTGTGCATCATGCTTTCATTATCCCCAAATACTCTCTTCCTTAAACTTAATCCAGTAATTGTGATTTTTAATCATATCAAGCGATTGGTTTTGTTTTCCAAAGGCGTGCATTGTTTATAGAATATTACAGCTCACAATACCGTTAAAAGAAGTTTTTCAAAATTAATGTTGCTTATAAAAATAGATTGAATGCATTAGCCACACTTACTATTGACAATGAAACATTGAAGTTTGCTCGCTCGATTACAAAATCTTAATAGATTAATGGGTTGAATATTTTTCAGTGGAAGTTGACATCAGACTTATAAGTCAACCCGACATTCCAGTTGGCAGGTGCAACGTTCCAAGCGTACACAACCTGTTTAGTAGTGTAGGATTGGAGTTTGAAGGAAAGTTGCTGGCCTCTCAAGCTTGAAAATGCCTGGTAGGATGCCCCCCAATTATGGCTCATGCTAATCCACCCTGTCTTGCTTCCTTTCACCCACATCTGCCCTACGTCACCCCCTCCTCCTACATTCATCACATACACCAACAACCAATACCCGTTTCCTTGGAATTGGAATCGAATCCCGCCGCTCGTCCCGCACGACACCCTTCGAAACACGACTGGGATTATTCCAGCCTTCCATTCGGCGATCTTCATGAAAGCGGGTTTGGACATGTCGAAGTGCGACCTGGGAGGGTTACACCACCCGCCGTTGTTGGAGTCTTGGGACCAATTGGGAGGGCAGATGTTGGTGGCGGTCACTGTCGTGAAGGGTGCGTTTGAGTTACAATGAGGGGACTGGACGCATTTGATCTGGTAGCATGCTCCGCAGGCGTAACCGTTGTTGAACAATGTTGTGCTCAGTGCTGCTGTGTCTGTTCCGTACCCATTTTCGAACAAATTCCCATACCCACAAGCTCCTCCTATAGAAATTACAGATAACACAATTTTGTTTAAAAAGGTGAATTGGCTACCTGGTATCAGGAAGATGCGATTAAGTGAATCAATATATGTACATAACGTACCCATGGTAGCAGAGGCAGTCTCGTCACCGTAGAAAGTTGCATGAGCTACGGACCATTGGCTGGGGCGAAAGACGGGCACACGACGAGTAACGGAGGTGGTGCCGTAGCCAACTGCATCTATTGGGTCTACAAGCAGTATGAGACTTTCAGCTATTGCTATGAAAAAGAAGTGGGGTATCCATGTCTTCATGATAAAAGTAGTCATGCTTGAAGCAGAATACTGATTCAGACTTTCAGCTATTGCAAAGTACGTTTGTGTGTCCTAATTCATTTGAATTAGGGCCAGTTACGTTGCGCCTTAATATATATATATACTCTTCTGTTAACAACGTTAGTGGCTTCGTGAGGGCACGACCAAGGCCAAGGGGGTGGCTGCCCTTTAATAAGTTACTTTATTATTATTGGGGTTTGGAGGTTGTTGTCGTGGAAGCAGGTTTGCTTGGTATTGGCTCATTCAAGTACATGGTTTTTTACGTTGCAATATTGTAGATTGCACATTTTACTTTCCTTGAAATGGAGAGACTATAAACTATCCCGATCGTAGTTCTCAAAGGTTAGATCTCTGTCATTGGCTTGGCAACTAGTTGTATTATCCATTTATCCTAATTCTTGAGTAACAAACTGTGATATCTTAGAAAAAAAAGACCTTTACTTTTTATGAGTCTAGCCGTTAGTGTTGATTAGATCCCGATTCCTGTTCAGTAATTAAAATTTCGGTTCGATTAAAATCCTGATCGAAAAGTGGAATGTGATGTTTGGTTTTGAGCTAAGGCTTAATTTGAAAAGTTGACTGTACAGTTGACCGGATTTAAAGGACTAGTGGAGTTTAGTTTAATAGTTAAGTTGATTATTAAATCTAACTTAGAGTTGAGCTTTTGTTGGGACGGTTTTGAGGTTTCGGGACAAACCTTTAAAAAGATGGAAGAGTTGTGACACCCTAATTTTTTATTACCGGCACAATTCGAATTCGGTTCGGAACCTCTCATTAATGCTAAGTGATTCAACATCCAACTGGTTGGACAGTCCGTATTGGTCATTGTCTGAGTTCTGAAGTTGGATGAGTACGTTAAATGGTTGGGTTTGAATCATGCAAAATGACTTCATTTTGGTGAACGCATGCAGTGGGATCTATTACTTTTGGTGAATTAAATTATTCTCGATGTTTAGTATGGGTAGGAGTTGTAATGGAAAGAAGAAAGAGGAATTACAAAGTGATGGCTTGATATAGTTAGTCAAGAGCGTGGTTAAGTTAAGGCCACGTACGTGGTCATTTGGAGGTCACAATCATGGGTAGTTGATGGGAACAGTTTTGGTGTGGTTATAGGCGTGGTTGGTCTTTTGTTATGGCTGTGTATATGAGACATGGTAGGAGTTTTAGACAGTAGAAAAATTAGAAGTTTCAAATTAAATTTTATTGTGTTCGACAAACGCAATTTCGAAGAAGGGAAATCCATGTTTGAAGTACAAACGAGCTCTGATCGTCTCAAAATTTTAGAGGGTCAACAAGGACAATGTCGGGATTGTTTCCCTTAAATCGATCAGAGGTAAATATGGATAGATCGTACTAACAACGGCTTTTCACATAACCTCTTCCTCGTAGACCTTTCCCAATTGTGCTCAATTTTAACACGATGGAGCGTGCTGATTTGAGTGGTTTGATCCGTCCCTTCACTGAGGAGGAGATTAAGGGAATAATTGATTCTTGCAACGGGGAGAAGACATCTTGTCAGGACGGGTTCAATTTGAGCTTCTATAGCGCTTTTGGGATTTGATCAAGGCAGATTTGACGAGTGCTTTTTTGGATTTTTATCAGTGTGTGTTTATCCCGTTCATCATCAATAGTACTTTCGTTTATACCTTAGGCCGATTAGTCTTGATGTATTATGTACAAGATTGTGTCTAAAGTCCTTTTGGAGAGGATTCGAGATTCTTTAAGGTATCTGGTTTCGGAGAATCAATGTGCTTTTATCGGCGACCATCAAATTTTGGATGCTTCTCTTATTGCCAACGAGATTATTGATTCTAGACGGAGAAGCGGGAGACCAGGTTTGGCCTTTAAGTTGGATCTGGAAAAAGCTAACCACCATGTTAATTGGTCTTCGCTGCTCAAAGTGATGTATGCCATGTGTTTCCTAGTGATGTGGTTGGGATGGATCAAAGCTTGCACAGCTACTCCTTTCTTTTCTGTGTTGGTTAATGGGAAGGCATCTGGTTACTTTCAGAGTTCGAGAAGATTATGACAGAGAGATTCTCTCTCGCCATTTCTATTCATTCTTGTTATGGAGATCCTTTCTAGAGTGTTGGCGTTGGTGAGGAAAGACAATAAAATTTAAGGATTCTTCATGAATGAAGTTGAATGGATGGGGGAGATGTCTCAGATCCTGTATGCAGATGATACTTTGGTCTTATGTGATGCTTCAGAAGATCACGTTTGTTACATGTTAACGACTCTAATTTTTTTTTAATGTGTTACGGGCCTGAAGGTGAATACTCATAAAAGTATTATGTATGCCATTGGAGATGTGGCTGAGCCTGATAGGTTGGCAAATATTTTTTGTTGTGGGAATGGGGTGCTTCCTTCCATATATATTAGTTTTTCTTTAGGGGTGAATGCAAAGACTCCAATTGTTTGGAATCTGGAAGTGAATAAGATTCAAGTTCGTTTATTGCCTTGGAAGGCGTGTTTCCTCTCTTTTGGTGCAAAGTTGGTGCTTTCAAAGAGTGTTCTTTCAAACCTTACTATTTATTATATGCCTATCCTTCGTGTCCCGACGACGGTGATTGCGAAAATTGAGAAAATTCAGAATCAGTTTTGTGGGAAGGGTTGGTGAAGAAAAGACATTACCACTTGGTGAGATGGGAAGTGATGAAAACTGAAAAGTGCAAAAGTGGGTTGGGGATATTAGATCTAAATCTGATGAAACAAAGGTTATTCAGTAAGTGGGTGTGGCGATATGTAGTGGGACGTGGATCTTGGTGGCGAAAAATTTAGAGATGAAGTAGTGTAGGTCTAGATGGTTGGAGTGACAATCCAGTTGGAATTTTAGTTCTGTAGGCAGTTTGATGTGGAAATGGATTGTGCTAGAAAGCTTGCTGTTCTAAAATTTCGATTTTATGAATGTTGGGGAAGGGTCTCTTTTTAGTATGACTTTTGGGCTCATGGGGTGAGGATTTCTTCTTCTTTTTCAAGGATTGTAGCTTCAGTTTAGTCCTTGGACTTGTTACTTTTAACTTGTATGGATGTTAATGGTAGGGTAACTTTTGATTGGCTCCTTTGGTTCGTGTTGCATGGTGGGGCTTTGGAGGAATATCACTGGTTTCAGTCTTATTTGGCTAATCTTCCCACCCCTGTCATTTCAGTCAGCCCTGCTAAAGTTGTTTGGCCGCTCCACCCTTCTTATGCTTTTACGGTTAGTTCGATGATGGTGGTTCTCAGAAGACGAGCTTTTTCAAGAGTGGATGAGTTTCTGTTTCAGAGTATTTCGTAGAAGGAGGTTTCAACAAAGATTCAGGGCTTCTTTTGGATGGTCTACCATAATAACATTTTCACAGTGGACAATCTTCAGAGATGAGGTCTCATTACTCCGAACTGGTGGTCTTTGTGTCAGTATGAGGCGGAGTCGGTGAGTCATATCTTTCTCAATTATAATTTCTCTCGGCAAGTGTTGTGTGTGTTCAATTCTATCCTTTCCATCTCTTTTCCTCTGCATCATTCCATTCAAGGTCATTTTAGGGTGGAAAGTTATGAAGTGTAGTGTGAGTTTTGGGGTTGCTATGGGAGTGTTGTTGCATGTTTATTGTTGGTCTATTTGGCTTGAGCGAAATATGATAATCTTTTACGATTGTAGGAGCACGGTGTTCCAAGTTGTATTTAGAACTGCTTCTACGATGGGCAATTGGCTAAAAGATGTTGGGTTGTTTTCGAAACAGCAACTTTTAGAGTGGCAAAGCATGTTTTCTTTCATTAGAGAGCCATATTAGATATACTTTAGGGGTTTTTTTGGAGTTTGGGTTGCTCCTATTTTAAAGGCGTTGTTTATTATCTCTACTATATGTACTCTTGTTGATAGTGATTTTTTTGTCAACAGTATATATTACAAGTAAATATCATTAATAAAAAAATATAAATTTCATATAATTTTTGGAGAAATTTAGTTTTGCAAATAAGTTTTGGGGTTTCTTCATGTGTTGATATTCTATGATCGTTCTTGGCACCGAGAACGATGGAGCTTCTGCAATGGAGATACGTGCGGCGTCAAGTTTGAGGTTAAAAGATAGATCGATCGAGTCAATTCCAAGAAGCTTGGAAGATAGAAGAAAGCCTTTCCGAGAGGTCAGGAAAGTTTAGTGACCAATCAGCAAAGTCCAAAAGTTAATTGACCTTTTCTATAGCTTCTATAAAGTTTAATTACTGAATTGTATTTCTTGGAAAGTTGGATGGCAAATCTCCAGTCAGTGTAATGCTCAGGGACTGATTCTGCAAATTCCCAATCTGGGAAATGAAAGGACGATTCTGCCCCTGTAAGGTTAAAATTGTTGCAAAGGAGTAATTGGAGCGTAACTCGATCGTTTGACCTCCAAAAGACGCACGGTCAGAAGCTGTGGATTTGTGGTAGCAAGAGAAGTCACATAAATTCAGAATCAGAGGTGTCAGCTTTTCTAAGAAGTGGGGGTTTACGTTTAGTTGATGCTTAGTCTAGTGTAGAACTATAACTAGATGTTGTTGAATCTTATGATTGGATTTCCCATGTGATGATTGATGTTGTGGAGCAAGGGCGAGGCTATATAGTAGTTTGTGATATGATGTATAGACGATGTAATGAATTTAAGCATAAAGTTCTAGAGGATTGAAAAGTGGCTTGCGATCCACTATTCAATATCGGCTAAGATAGGCCTAGCTAGATTAGATATCGATGTAAAGAGTTGTGTATGTGTTGGTCACTCACCTTCGGATTGTGCAATCCCCTAGTATTAAAGAAAGGTTAATGACATGTCTAGTATGCCTACAGACGTGGCTCACACGGTTAGGGTGGTTTCATGGTTTGATCCACAATGAGGCTATCCGCATATAGTTAGCGGTGGCTAATGCTAGGTATCCTCCTAGTTGACCAGTAGGGTCACATTACTAGTATAGACTTGAGGAGTTGATATGATATCTCCTATGATGTTGCTTCCTTTTTTTGATCAGACACATTTCCACCTTGGATGTTTAGGAACTTAGTGATTAGCACTGACCCATGGACGTGTCTTTCTGTATGTATCTGTGTGTTTCAGTCACAGGAATTGGAGCTAATTATGGGGAGAGAGCTGGACGGCTTTGATATCATTATATATCTGTTTTTTTATGTATTTAGGAACTATAGTTGCATCTCCTTTCTCTTGTGATTTAAAGCTTGTATTTGAGGATCTAGGATCCTTGCCTTGTCGATTTAAAGATTCACTAAAGGTTTCAGTTTAGTCTTTAATGCCTGGTTGATGAGAATGTTTAGTCAATGTTGGTTTGATTTGAGTCTAGTGGAACCCGAGTTAGTATGCATGGGTCAAACCGATGGTTTGACCGATGGTTTGACCGGGTCTAGTGGCGAGTTTCATAGCTAGCTCCTCGATTTATTGGTATTTACGATATCATTCGAAGGATAGGACCAGTAGCTTACATGCTGGTTGTGCCTACAAAGTCAGATTGGGTACCATGTAAATGTGCTCCGTGCGTTTATGAGTAAACCAAATCAGCTAATCCAACCAGATGAGATTGAGTTGGAGAGGGACATGACCTTCATGGAGCAGCCCACTAGAATTTTGAATCGAAGGGTCTGCAAGTTGAGGAGTAAGGAGAAGCTTATGCTAGAGGTGGTCTGGTGAAATCAGGATGTTGAGGTTGCGACATAGGAGACTGAGGCTAGCATGGTTGAGTGCTACATGAGGCTTGTGGCGAATTACCTAGCAAGTAAATCACTTCTCCCTTGTTAAGCAATAAGCTTCAGGTTTCGGGAAGAATTGTCAGCAGGAGAGAGTTGTGGCACCTCAATTTGGGGTTGACTGTCTAGTTCTTAGTTTGTTATGGGTTCTGAAAGTGGTCTGGCCGAGTGAACGATCACGGGCGTGACTATGAGTGTGTCACGGTCGTATTTGTAACAACAATCATGGTCATGATCAGCAGTACGTTACGGACGTGGTCGGCAGTACATCACGGTCGTGACCATCAATCGATCACAAGCGTGATCGTAGGTTTATCATCGGCATGGTGGACTATTTATAAAAGCCACTCCACAACCTGAGAGCTCATTAATTTCAGAAACCTAAATCATCTTCTCTCAATCTGACAAACCGCGATTCTCATCTCAGGAAGAGAGCGATCATGGTAGGAAGGTGGAGCTTATCTATCTCTGATTGCTGCTAATGGAAAAGAGAGGCTAGAAGATATATTCAAAGGTAATCGATCTCCCTTTTCTCTCTTAATCCTTAAGTTAGAAAGCTACGTAGGAAATCCTGATAGTTTGGGGTTATTGGGATTCAATTCTTTGATTGATCTCTTTAGGTCTATATGGAGAGGAGGCTTGACCTTCAAGGCGGTAGCCTCGATTTATACTCTCCAGGAAAGCTAATCAGAGGTGGGGGTTTATGCTTATGTTCTACTTTTAAATTGTTAAAACTGTGATACGATAGTTTGGAATTTCCTTCGAAAGGACTTCCCATGAGATTATTGACGTTGTGGAGCGAGGGCTTCGAGGTTGTATACTAACGTGTGATCTACTATACAAAACTTGAAATGATGTTGAGCTAGAAGCTCTAAGGACTAAAAGGTGACGTGTGATTCACTATTCAGAATGGGATAAGGTAGGCATAAGTAGACTAGATCTCGATGATGTACTGCATTGGTCACTCACCCCGGATTGTGCAATCGCTAGTGATAAAAGAAAGGTTCATGACGTCTCGAGTATTCCTATAGATGCAACTCACACAGTTAGGGTGGTTTCATATTCTGATCTACTATGAGGCTATCCGCACAAATTAAATAGGGGTAGTTGATGCTAGGTGTCCTACTAGATGACTAGTAGGTTCACTTTACCATAGTAGACCAGGATGATCTCTTGACTATTTACTAGAATTCTTTTTTCAATGCTTGTCAGTTCAATACATTGCTTTGCTAGACACGCAGTGCATATCACTGACCCAGTCTATGTAAACTTGTATGTATTATCCTAGACCATCAAGAGTTGATGCCCCCTAAGAATAGACGTGTGATAGCACTTCATATTGTATGAGATTCAGCCCCATCTTGACATGTTTTTGACTAAGTTTGACCGATTATTGGCTTCTTTGATATGATTGGTTGATGAAAACAACAAATTTGTGTTGTGTTCTCTCGAATAGACCGTTTTGGTCTGTTTGACTTGTTTTCTCATGTTTTACTAAATTTCTAGGTATATATTGGATAGAGGATATCTAGATAAATCCAAAGAGACCAATCAGAGGTCAATTGGACGTCAGATGAGGAAGGTACGAGCAAAAGAAGAAAATTCGTCCAGTCTGGAAAAAAGGCCACACAACGTGTTGGTGCTGTGTGATCCTACACACGTTGTGGGCATGCTTATCTTAAATCCCCAATTTTGAAGAGACAGAGAACACTTCCTTTCCATTCACAACAATTAATGTGTCCGAAATTCTCTCTACTCCTATTACACTTTGGAACCTGTTTCTCGCCGGACAATTTTTATGTTTGAAAACAATGAATGCGCTTTAAACAACAAAAAAGTTTGAAGGAGAGTGTTCAATGTCTATGATGGCTATCTACTCTATCTACTGCTATTCCTATAGAAGTTTTGAGAGAACTTCAAACTAAAGAAGTCTATGCCTACGAGCAAAGTAAATTGGGCAAAATGTCTGCTTGATGAGATATTTGTCTGTCTCTTCTTCATTGATTGCCTTCTTGTATTTATAGGAAGTCATGAAAAGTTACTGGCACTGGAGAAGGCGACTGTCATGGAAGTTACTTCCCATGTCGTAAATTGTGGGCACGATCTTTCTATGGATCGTGTGTTGATGGTTTCATCTTCTCTTCGGCTTTTGTATTATCTTGTTGGTGAGATACCCTAGAGTACGAATATGGGTCATCAACAGGATGATGATACTGGATGGTAGTGATAAGATGGCAGTAGTGGTATGTAGGGCACTTGGATGGCAATACTAGATGGCAGTACAGAAATATCACCATTAGGCAAGAATGACACGATGACAAATAATCGTAATTATTTGCCATTATGAATTATTGCATGAGACAGGAATGACATGATGACATTAGCCGTAATTATTTGCCACTACGATAGCATGATTACATAATCGATAATTATTTTTTTTAACTTAAAGCCAATAATAATTAAATAATCGGTTATAGGCGTGACAGTGATGACATGATGGCATAAACCGTAATTATTTTCCATTAGAATGGCGTGATGGTATTTTTCATAATTATTTGGCATTAGGATGGCGTGATGGCATTTTCCGTAATATTTTCCATTAGGATGGGTTGATGACATTTTCCATAATTATTTGTCATTATGATGGAATTAGATGGGGATGCAGGACTAGATGGCAGTACCAATACTTGCCTTCAACATAATATATTTTTTAATTTACCAAAAATATTTTTTTAGTGTAAACAAAACCCTAGAAGAGAATATTGAAGACAAATTAGAGTGCTTGGAGCATCATATAGATTATTGAAGTTAGGAGCAAGAAGGAGTAAGGAAGCATTCATCACCAAGTCCTCTACCCTTGAGGTCAAGGATGGTGATTGTAAACCCCTTTAGTCTTCTCTTAGATTCAACATGTTAGGTTAGAACTTTTTTTGTTAGATTAGGAATTGATGTTGATGCAAGGATAACCCCTCACTTTGAGGTGCGTTGGACAAGTTTGGATGATTTTTGGTATAAAAGTTGTTCTTTGATGCTTGTGCTTGAGTCCTTTGAATGTTATGGCCTTCAATAGGATGAATGTAGAGAGATTGATGCATAGTAGGATAGCATCTTTGGTTGATTAATTGGTAGTATAGAAGGACATTCCATACCCAATTCATCCATTTTTAGTGTAGTTTTATTGGGGCATTTCATCAAGCACTTGGCGTGCATTTTGAAACTTACTTAGTGGACCAAGCTAGGTAGAGTTAGAGTGTTTAGGTGTTTTTGTGGACACATTTTCATCCTTCCTAGGTGGTAGGTGAGTCCCATTGCATTCTACATCATCGTATTATTCCACTTGAGCTTCAATTATGCACTTTTTGCCTCTTATTAAACATAACGAAACATCATTACATAAAACAGAGCATCAAGGGCCCAACAAAAGTCTCAGATACAACATCCCCAAACAGTAAAATGAATCATCCCAACAATCGGGGAAGCATAACTAGAAAACACCTGAAAATAAAGTAAAATCCTCAAAAGTAAAACAAGGTAACTTTTGTGATGAAAATTTGGAATTGCATCATTGTGGCTCGAATTGTGTTGAATTTAGGATGTTGCTAGGTGATTTATGATGCTTCCAAATGATGACTTCATTTGTGCATATGACTCATTGCCTACTTTTTCACAAGAATTGATGGAACCATTGCTCTAAAATATGTATATTGCTATTTAATATGGTTTATAATTCGAATAGGCTTGTTGCATACTACTAGTCCATTTGATGCTATTGTCTTATAACTTGGATGTTACATTGATTGATTACTTGATGCTTTGCTCATACTTGTTATGTTTCTCTCGTTCTTGGGACTTAGTACACATTCATGATGAATTCTTGTGGTAATTGATGCTTACTTGTGAACTTAAAATTTCCTTTGAATTAGATTACTAGTTAGTTACTTATGTGATTGACTATGGTGCTTTTTATTGCACTTCCTTATTTTGTGTATCTTACCTTTTTCCATGACTACTAACGAGCTTTCTTGATCATGTTGTGCTTAAGTAGGTTGTTGTACCATCACCAGTTTGATACTATCCAGGTGCTCGATCCTGATCCTTCATCTTCTTATCCGACTTCACTCCTCACCCCCGTTTGGTACTCCTCTTCCCCTTATCTCTTTTGACATTGAGGATAATTGTTGTGCAAGTGTGGGGGAATTGTGTTTCTACCATGTCGGTTTTGGAATCCTTCATTACATAACTTGTTTGTGTTGTTTTAGACTTGTTCTCGCTTTTGAAAGGCCCTCTTCAATTTGAATTGTGGTTAATGGTGAAAGCATGCTTAATGGTTAGTTCTTCCAGTGGATGCTTTGTACGCAAAGGTCTCATTTATGAACCACCAGTCATGTCACTCAAAACTAGTGTATTAGAGACCCCTAGATATGATGCACATAGATCAGTCACTTCCGTTCTCTTGTTCTACGTTGCAGTAGAATGTGTTTTTAGCTATCCCCATCGAACTTTTATAGGTTGATACAAAGATAAAACATGAAGTAGGAGTCCGAATGAGGTTGCTAGAATAAAAATTTCATGCGGTTTGGTTACAACCTCGAGGTCCGCCTTCTTCCCAACGTTTATGAGGTTTGGGACGTGGGTCGGAGACTGGCTACCTCCGAGTCAAGTCAAGTCTATGACCATCCCCATTTGAAAAAAGCAGCAATATAAAAAAAAGCCAAAAAGGTGAAAAATGAAGGAAAAGAAAAAAGAAGATGAAAAGCATAGAAAAGCAAGTGAAAGAAGTGTATATAGTAAATTGTAGCTAGTAGTATAGTCAAGCAAGCAAGTTAGAGGAGGGTGCTAACATTGCTTAGAGTGATGTGATTTGTATGAAGAACTGGTTGTAAAGCACCTCCCCCCTCAGGTTCGGAAGAGAAAGTTAGGCTAGGACGAGCTGTTAGTCTGGTACTCCCTATGTTAGCTAGGTGGCATAAGTGTGTTTTTTGGGGGGGGGGGGGGGGGGGGGGGGGTATGGACACACTTTGATGGTTAGAAACTGAGTCATGTGCATCATATGTAGTAGTTCATCTACCACTAGTCTAAGGAACTCAATGTTATGCTTAATTGTGTGGATTGGTGTTTGACTAGTAGTACTTGGGACCATGGTAAAATGATAGACCATAGGTTATGCTTTCCGTTTGCCATATTTCGAGTTATTTTTTAGTGTGTTGAGTATATTTGCTTGAGGACAAGCAATGTTCAAGTGTGTAGCGATTTGATAGCTCGATTATTGGTAGCCAGTTTGACCCCATCTTGACTGATTTTTTACTCTGTTTGACAGACTTTTAACCCCCTTATGTGATTAGTTGAAAGAAACATGGATTTTGTGTTGTGTTTTCTTGAATGGACCGTTTCGGTTCATTCTACTTGCTTTCTCAATGTTTCATTGAGCTTACAGGTGTCTGGTGGATAGAGGACGACAAGATGATTCTAATGTGGCCAACCTGAGCTCAATCGTCATATGAGGAAGATACGAGCAATGGAAGAAGAAATTTCCGGGCTGGAAATGAGGCCATGCGGTGTGTGGAGCCCGGGTGGAGGCTATAGAGAGGGGTTTCTAAGGCCAAAGTTGAGAAGAGAGGCACAATAACTTCCCCTACATCCATTCCTTCATCTCACCTATGATTGCCCCTCTTCTCCCACCATTTTAGAGTCCTAAATGAGTAGATTAAGGAGCAATTGAAAGCCTTGGAGCTAGCTTGGATTGGGTGGAGCTTGGAGTTAAGATTGAGGATTAAGGAAGCATCACCTTCAAGCCTTCTACCTAGATGTCAAGAATGGTGTTTGTAACCTCTCTTTCTCCTTTGAGTTGTGTCATGGTAGGCTAGTTTGTGTTGTTGCTAGACTAGAGATGATGTTGTTGCTAGGATGATCCCCTCATGATGAGGGGTTGGATATACTTGGATGCTTATTATGATAATGATGATTCTTGGACTTTGGAGTTTCAACCTAGTTTGTGCCATGGCTTGAATTAGGTCTTCTGAACCCTTTCCTTTGCATGATTATGATTGAAATGTGTTATAAGTAAGTTCAAGATTGAAGTAAGGCGTGTGTGGCCAAGCACACACCCCAATTCAACCTTTAGTGTGAGGATTTCCTTAGTCACATTTCATCGAATACTTAGAGTGCATTCTGCTAATCACTTAAGTAGTGACAAACTTGAGTGATTGGGATGTTTGGGGTGTCATTTGGTGACTAGCACCCCTTGCTTGGTGTTTGTGGTGTCATTAAGGCTTTCTAAGCGCCTAGGCATTTCCTCAACCATCTTGTGTTCACTACCAATTGACTTGATCACTTGTGAATTGGTAGTGGTAATCCATTGCAGGACCTTGTCTTTGATTCCTTCAAATGCCTAGAGAAGAATCCATATCATAGTCGGTTTCCATTATGTCCAACTCTTCTTGTGGCATTTGAGCATTGACTAGTATCGAAACCTAGCAACATCTCATTTCAATTGTTGACCATTGCTTTTCTTTTGCTCATTCTAGTTATTGTAGGTAGTTTGTAGTTTCTTTGTTGTTTCTTTGTAGTGACAGATTATCTACTTTATTGAGGAACTAGACCGTGAAACCTAGGCTAAGTAAAGTCTAACGAAGGGACCTCAAGTACAAAGCGACATTGATACTTCTCGGGATTCATTTGGTTATTGGGACTTCAAAATCCCTTCAAGTAGTTGTGCTGGAAGACCTGCAAGTTGGGAGGGAGGTACGGTCGAGGTGCTGGCAGCGGCTTGGATCCATGTGTATCATCGGTGGTGTCGGTGTCATCCACGAGCGGCGCAGAGGGAATTGTTTCCTTTCCCTGGGGCGTGTATGGCATCGCTCTAAATGTGAGGAGATTGTACACCATGGTTGAGAAATCGAATGCTTCATAGGCGGTCAATATGGCCTATCTGGCCACTGATAAAGCATAATATTGGTAACTTCTAATACCTTAAGTGACATGGCAGGCCCGGTTTGCCAGAATGGCAGATCATCTTCTCTCTTTTCAATGGCTTCAAAGTATCTAGAGTGATCCGAGTACACATATATGACGTGTTGGAGCAGTATATGTTTTTCTCATCATACTTGACAAACTTCCCCACAAAATCGCCAAGTCCACGACCGACCGCTTCGGTGAAGAAACTCTTCGGGAGATCACAAATCTGGAGCAAAAAATCAACCAGGTGTAGTGGGACCGTTGTTGGGTCATCTCTGTCGTGCAGCTCATGGAGAAACAATAAGAAAACGGTCGAACAACCATTCGCGGTTATCAACAACCCATCGGGGATCGATACTATGATAGAACCGGAATAGAATCAAGCGGTTTACGAGATCTTCAGCCGCATACCCATGCCAGGATGCCAAACTTTCGCCATCGTGACCTTCATAGTGTTGAAATTGTATTGCCGGGTAATCAAGAGAGATCTTACGACACAAAGAGTGTAATCGGCGGTGCGGACAGGGCAGTGGGAAGTTCGAATGGAGCAGTTCTTTCTCAGCTTCCACGAGTTGCAGGGCATCGAGCTGCCGCTGCATCGCAATCTCTGCGATGTTGGAGGGAGTACTGAGAAGGTGGGGTGGTTGGTGGTGGTCAGCGGCTCCAAAGGTGAAAAATTTCTAATACTACTACTGCCTCTCAATAGGAGAAACCCCATTATTTTTCAGTTCTCTTAGACATTTAATTTTTTGTCAAACATGTGGTCATGTGGCTAATTTGATAATTCACATGAGATTACTCAAAATTGTGTAGTAGAGCAAACAAAAAATGATATCCTACTGGTTTCTGACCTTTACGATACATTAAGCACCAACAACATTTGTTCAAGATACATACACTTAAAATTTGTGTCACCTTATCGTTCAGGAGGGCCTCCCTTCCCATAACTCCTCTCCTCCGCTGCTAAGGGTGGAGTAGTATTCCTTAATTTGCGCTTTGTAGGCACTATCCCCATCTCGATATCACCGGAGTTACCCAACTTTATATCCACCATCACCTCCTCATCCTCATCTTCTTTCTCATTATCATCGGTCGAACAACCATAGTCATCTGCGCTCTTAAAAATGGGATGCACGTAAGCCTCCTGCAGATACGCTTTCAGGTTCAGCTCAGGCTCCATCGCACGATCCAACGTGTCCTTCAACATCGCTTCCTGCAACGGGTATATAGTAAATGCTGATTCGTATCGTGACTTGCAAAATTTGTAGAACCAAAGCGTGAGCACGGGAAGAGCGATAAGAAATGGAGTTGCAAGAACAGCTCCCTTGGTGCTCAAAAGTCCCATCATCAGCAACTGCGATATCACCAGTGCTATAAGAACACGCCCGTGCACCGCTGGCCAGAATGCTGCCCCACTCTCGTAGGCTTGATTATATACGTTTATAATCTGATGGCGGAACACGACATAGGCGAAGGCAAAGAAGACTATGATGAATGGGAGGAGCACCGGGGTGACCGTTGCGTACACAAACCCCAACAAGAAGTAGAACTGTATTCGCGGCTCCCCTATGTGAAATCCTAGGCTCCCTGGGTCCATGGCCTCTTCCATATCCTTGTCAGTCTTCACTAGAAAGTTTTTCAAGTGGAAGATTATCAACGACTTCAGCATTAAGATCTCCCCTGCCACACCAGCCCACCCGTCTACCATTATGTAGGTGATGAAGAATGTTGCTTTTATTGGAATCGCCATACCAATTGTCTTTGGGATTCTACAGGTAACATTCAATATTCAATCAAGTTAGGCGTTATATATATTAGAAATAGCTGGCGCTCTGTACAAGTTACTATCAAATATGTAACTAAATGATAAAGAAATCCATATAGAAAGTCCAAAAGTACTATATGCAAACACTGAAAAATTGCATATAACATTATTGCCTTGTTATTGTCCAGTAACAAATATAAATGTGAGATGAATACGGCATACAGATCAGAGTTCAGGCTCAATGAGTAACGGGTTAACAAAATTGAGATTTATCGAGTTATGAAAGCCTGAAGTAGAAATGCTTGCTTTTTTATTGCAGGGTCCAAATTGATGACATAATGAGTATATACCCTCACAAAGGTCAGAATTACATCAGATTGATCGGACGATATCATACCTTATTATGCGATATAAAGCTCAATTTACTATTATATTCTTAATTTTATAACAAAAATGAGAAGAAGTGGTTAATGGTTACACTTACTCGCCAGCGGATTGCTTCATAAAGGAATTGAGCTGCTCAAATGCTGTTCCTGTGATAATGCTGCCAAGGAAGACATTGACAATGTTGAATATGTAGTATCTGGTTGCTGATCTCCTTTCTAGAGAGGACAGAGAAATGAATCCTTCATGTTTAGACATGATCATCAGTATCGTTGGTAGGAAGATGAGGAATAGTTTCAGCACAATTCCTGGTAGGACACCTTGGATAACCGATTTTATCAGTTTCCTGCACATGTAGTAGATAGCAATTCAAAAAGAGTAAACAATGTATATATAATAACATAATATCTTAATTACTATCAGTTATCAATTTTCTGAACTAACGTTTCGATCATGGGTTTGAGAAAGGGTGCAGCCTTCTCAATGCCTTCAATGCTTGCCAGAGATTGCACAAACGCAATTGGGATCATGAAGAAGAAGGTAAGGAGAAAGAATCCAAACCCAACTGCCAGCCTCCTGATTTTGAGGGACATGTAAGGAATGGTCAGGTTTTTCCAGTATACGTCGCGAGGTTCTGGAGCCCATTCGGTTAACCACAGTGTTGGATTTCTTGATTGTTGAGTCTGTGCACATACAGCTGCACCCCATCTGGTTTTGAACGATACGAAAGCCGCTGGAACTATACAGTTCGGATCCTTGGTAACTCTTTCCATTTCTTCTTCTATCTAAACATGTTTAATGAGACAATTCATTTTATATGTGTTAAAATGTGCAAGGATCAAAGCCAGAGCCACGCTGAAGTCAAAAAAGACATACTTGCATTGATAACTTGTCGACCATGGAAGTGTAATGATCAATAGCATCGAGTTTTCTGCCCCGAAGTCCCAGAAAACCGGTCTTCAGATTGTAAGTAATATTCGATCATGAGTTGAAAACACAAGGGAAGGATGAACTAAAGTACTGTTACAAGCAAGACACCCACCTTAAAGGAAGGGCGTATTGCGGGTTTCCTGGAAAGCTTAAGTTGGTAAAAATCAAGCTTGTTCCGCATGTTTTTCTTCTTCTTCACCAAACTTGCAAGCTTGTTTGCGTCGTATACCACCTGCAAGCATCGGATCTTGAATAGGTGAAATCAAACAACGTAACCCCAGGTGGGAAAGAAATCAAAGTGGTTAAGATTGGCTATAAGTAGGCCAACCTCAGCAGTAAAATGTATAAGAGTAGTAGTCCTGTCCGTTTTAGGAAAATGCCATAGGGTATGTATGTGTATTCTGCATTAGTAGTTTAGTACTGTGCAGTTATATAGAAATGGAAGTCAGTGAGGCAAAGAGCAAGAGTATAGGCTGTGCATACGCACCTGATTGGTGAGATAGTGATCCGGATGGTTCCCCACAAAGAAGTGTTCCACATGCTCACTCATCGTTTCTTGAGGTTCAGATGGCACATTTCTAACCAGAACCTATGAGGAGTATGGGACATACGTTATCAAATGGAGAAGTCTAACATTAATAACATTTAATATAACATGATGCAATGCAGTAACTAATTGCAGCTAGCTAGGTACCGTGAATTTATCTGGGCGGCGTTCCTCGGAGGTAAGGAACTGCAGTCGCATTGAAGCAACTTGTGCATACTCCTTGAACAATATGAACAATGTCCAAAACGTGAATGCATAAGCCATCAGTATATGCGCCCAAAATCTGCAAGTAATCCAACGTTATTTTACCAGCTAGAGAGCATAATACTATGCATGTTAAATTGAGACAAGTGGTGTACCTACCGTTTGGATTGAAGTGGAAGATTGGAGATGGAGAGCTCGTCGATGTTGCTGGCAGTGACATTGGCGACTTTTGCAATGGTGTGGTTAGTCCAGTTAAGAGGGACGAGTACCAACCAGGCGACACACGAGATGGGAACAAAGATCTTAAGTCCCATGAGGTAAATGCGCAGGTAGACAGCGGAGTCGAGGCCAGCGTGTTGGATAAGCTCCGACTCTGGCATCTTGAGGGCATCGGGCATCCAGTTTAGGAAGCGGACGTAAGACCCCAAATTCAAGTTCACAAATCGGGTCACGAAAGCGCCTCCTGCATTGGTCGGGGTGTGGCGGAGCCCCTTGAGGTACCATTTGGGGAAGTAGACACGGTCGTTGATGGGCTGAAGTCTCAACAATGCAAATGCTAAGAGGAAAATGAAGGCGGTCAAGAGATTTATGGCTGCCGAAACAGAGATGTCTCCCAGCGTGGCCATCGTTGAATGCAACCAGACGGGTCTTTCCTGTTAGAACATACCAGTAAGTTAGGTAGCAAACAGAACAGAAGAAAACCAAAAACATATATAATGTGGAGTGGCATGCAGATGGCGGCAGCAGCAGCAGCAGCAGCTACTTCCTCCTCCTTGTTGCTAGCAACCTGTTTGATGTTATGCAGACCAAAGTGTGCGGGTTTAGAAAAGTAGATAAGAATTTACGAGTACCATTTAATTTGTTGACGACATTGATCAATGTGGGGATACTATCAACTCAACGATCTGGAAACACTTTGCAGGAAGGAAGGAAGGAAGGAACACAGTACTGTTGTTGTCTTGAGGGAGCCAGGGGATTTTATATTTATATTGGTGGCTTCAATTCTCCACCTTGGCTATATGAATTTCACCAATCACGCTATATTTTGTTCTATGAGAGAAACATGTGGTTAGGAATTGTTTTGTGCAAGTCCAAACACGTAAGCGACAAACAAGTTGTACAGTGACTACTGCTGGCCATTGCCCCAGTGGGTATACAAAGAAATTGATGAAAAGAAAAGGGAAGGAAGTCAACTTGTCAATTGTCATTATTGGGTTTTCAAGTAATGTGGACATACAATGTCTGTAGGCTTTAAGTATTAGGCCTTGTTTGGTATGGCCCAATAGCTATTTGATAATTTCAATATCCCAATTATTGAAAGTTTCTTAAAACAATGGAAGATATTCAATTTATAACACTTAAAAAAAACGTAGAGCAGTTGATTGAACATGAGATCACTTGATGTGAAATTATAGTCACAAAATCAAATATAAAAATCAATGTTTTAACCATCGGGTGTTGGCGAAACTAGGGAGCTGGTGGGAGAGACTTGCAACTCACGACACTTTCGGTACCAAACACTAAATTACAAGTAACTTTTTATTTATCTTTTAATAGTTTGCTGATAATAGTAAGAGCGGTGGCCAATCCAAGAGATAAATATGAACGTAACATTAATTACTTATGATTTAAAAACCGGAACCACACCCCGAGTCTGGCCTTTCCCTCACTTGATCGAATCAGAGATTGAACGAACTGAATAATGGAGCATGCCATGCCATTGATGACAATGAAATAAGCAGACGGACAGGGAATGAAGTCGAAAATAAATTATAAAGTAGAAAACGGGAAGGAAGAGAGCAAAATGAAAAGCAGACCTTTAATTTTCTGGATTGAGAAAGCAAGCGATGATGAGCGAGATTTGTTTGGGATTCTGCTCTCTCTGCAACTGGATATTACTTTTGCTTTGTTTTTTCTTTTTTTTTTTCTGGTCTGGGGTGAGCTCCACTCTCTACAGACACGATGAAATTATAATTTCCGTCGGTTTTTCGGCGTTTTCCGTTTTGCTATTACCGTCAGTTGTCTGATATAATAATGGGTCCGTATTTATAGCAGGGTAACTCAAAGCTCAGTCAATTATTCAGTCCCAGGTGTCGCCTTCTAATTGGCTCTGGAAAGCTGTGGATCTCAGCCCTCCTGCCGACATAACTCTTAGCCCAGGTCAATTAGAGGTTTGACTATCAGATCTGCTTACAAAAATGGAAACTGAATATTTTTTTTCGGTGAATAAACTATGAGCATATTCATGGTTTAATTGCGCGTATTATATAGAAATTAAAATATAATAACTGGATATAAATATATGGGAAGTGTTTTAGTGCCCCAAGTCCATGACGTGTTTAAATCGGCTAAAATTAAATAAATTGAAGATATACTTGCTAACTCTTCCAATTATTAAATTTGCACATTTTGATTTTAAAGTTGATAGCCTTTTACTCTGTTTCGTTAACTTATTAATTTAATTGTGATCTGTTTGGTTGGGTACTAAAATTCAATTTCATTTCTTCTTCCTTATCTCAAACGAAACACTTGAGCATCAGAACATCATTTCGTCTTTCTCTCCCTCACTAGAACATTATTCACGACAGCTTTTCGTCTTCATCTCCCTCACCAGAACCTCACCTCAAACCCACTCTTCTTTCCTATATAACTTATAGGAGAAGACCACCGATTGGCATCCATTGGAGCAAACCACAAATCGGCAATCATAATAAAAATTTGGGCCTCCGCTATTTTGTTGTCGGAGTCGATAATGCATGCACAATCAGAATCACAGTTGAATGGACACTCAGCGATTCCACTAGAAGGTATCGGCGTCGAGAAGACGATTATATATCGACGATTACATTTGGAGGTAAAGTAATGGTGTTAAACCGTCAAACCTATTTTAATTTCCTTTGGATCATTGTATCGATTCGTCCGCATGTCCTATCAAGATTCAATTTCGATTATGAGATTCAAGTTCAATTTGGATCATTAAACCACAATCCTTTTCCAAACGGTACTTTGAAACAATTAAAATCTCAATTTGAAAATTCTGGGACAATAGATACAAGATCAATCCTCTAGTATTTCTTAGTAAACCAAGAAATAAAAGAAGCGGCTCTGATACCAACTTGTAACATCTCAGTTTTACATATTAAAATGAACGGTAAATTTATCCCGAGACGGACACTTGATCTATTATAAAAATAGTAAAAATACTAAATACAACGATACTGGTAACCTTTTTAGAAAACTGGAATATTACGCCAAACAACTTATTTTCGGAAGCTGGTGTCAAACAGTGAATGGACCCATCTTTAAAACAAATCCCAAAAATACACAGTCTCAACAACATCCCAACTTCGGTTTGGCGGCAGATGAACAGATTCTCTATTAATTCTTCTAATACAATATAACCTATCAAGAACTGGTGGGTGGCTCAAGGTCAGTCTTCCGAAATTATCATATAGATACCAATATTGGAAATCATTGGAAAAGACAACCATATAGCATGTAAAACACGTTGTACAACTCTGACTCTAACTTCGGTATTTTAAATTGGGATCCCGGCTCAGATATGCTGACGACCCATATACATGTTAGTGCACCAAATCGGGTCACATATAGTGGTGCCTAACAAGGCCCACGACGATAGTTAGTTGTGGCGCTTACCAAGGCCCATAGCGTAACAGAAGTGCAATAAGCACAATCGCTAGCATACAGGCCCTAATTAGGTGATCAATCAATACCACTATTACCCTTGTAACAGAACTTGTTCAACTAAACAATTACATGGAACATATCATATCAGAAATATATCACTTAGGATATAATAGAACTGTATGTGGATCACATATAATTGACATGCAACGTTGTCACATATAATGCATTCAAAACATTTAAAATCCAAATGTTATTCATGTAATTCAAAGAAGCATAAATAGCACGAGTAAAACATAAACATTTAAAATGAAAGATATTACCCCCTTAAACCAACTCACCTGAAATTAAGCGGGTTGACTTGTAATACGGGTCAAATATCCAAAACGGATCAATAATGGCTTAACTCAAAACTGTTAGGCCAAACTGCAATAGATGGAAAGTATTGGGCTGTGGCTGAAATAATTCAAAAGTTACAGACTGCGTAGACAGAACAAAGGAGTTCAGGGGTTAATTCTAAAATACAGAACTTCAGGAACCAAATTGGACATTCAGCAAATACACATGAAGCAACTCTCCAGTTGTTTTCCAGAATCCGGCGACGACGAACCGCGGCTCTGGTGAGCCTTAAATCACCACTAAAACTCGAGCAAACTCGAATCGAAGATCACGTAAGGCTTTGTCTTGATAATACGAAGTCAACATAGGTATTTAAAGGTCCTGAGTTGGTCTGGAAATTGCCGACGCAAGTCGCCTTCGAAGAAGGAAACAGAGAAGGGATTTTGTTAGGCACTTATTTTTAATCCAATCCGACATTCTTTTTCATTGTCCTACACTCTTACTAGGCGGGATTTTGTTAGGCACGATTTAATTGGAAGTAATGTCGAAGGGTATCCCAAAACCGATATTACAATCAGTGGTCAGTTCCACAATCTGCACAGTGCAATGCAACCTACACTATGCGGCGCAACCTGCATTGCGTAGCGCAATGTAAGAAACCCCCAACGGTTACTTCCTGAAATATTCGATTTAGTCCGCTTGACCCGGGCCTCAACTAGAAAAAAAAATATCACAACCTATGAATTACCGTTATAGTGTCACTACCTTTTATCAAGAGGATAATTTTAATGAGTTGCGCTTTTTATTAATTTAATAAGAGATTAATGTGATATACATAATAATAATTAATGAAATATTACATTATTGTAAAAAAAATTGATTTTCAAGTAATGTATATGGTTGCCATATATAAAAAGAGTAGACACAATATATTACTCAAGGATGTAGTTTAGTCATTAGTGGTAGAAAACTCATTTGGCGACTTGCAGGGTCAAATTAGACTTCTGATAACCAAAAAAATAATATTAAATAGGATCGGTTCAAAGTCGGGGTTGTAAAATATTATGTTTCAAATTTTTTATGATGGGTGTAGAAATGTATATCACAAGTCAACTAACAGGTAAACGGCCTCTGTCATCTAGTATGTGTCGAAGCGAGAAAGAAGACTTATCCTCTGTCATTTCCTATGGTTCAAATTATTATTTTTGTCCACCGAGCGAGTGGGTTTAAAGTTGATCGCACTATTGAAAATACTTGCAATCATTAAAAAGAAGTTGTGAAATCTTACGGTTTTATAATTATAGACTACGTTACTGATTTCACTACTTTGATGATACACATACATGAAAAGTTAATATTAGATCGGTTCAAGCAGAACGTGAAAACTTATCTGTCTCTCTAGTCATAATGCATGCGCTCAGAATAACAGTAGAACACGATTAATTCAATGTTGGATGATGGCATAAATCGCTACAATGAATGAAGTAATTCCATCAACAATACACTTTAACAACAATTATTATTATATGATTTTATATCAAATTTATTGATGGTCAGGGGTTGTTGACCTTACCGACGAGCATAAAGGCCTTGTAAGCAATGGACTTCACCAAACCCGGCCCGCCCCAAGCAATCTCCATTTCCTTCACAACACTTTCCGGCAGCAATTCCACGCCTCGATCCCTGGCCGTAATCACGGCGGACCAGGATTGCACCATCTTCACCACTCCTTCAATCGACATCTCCTTCGGGATTTCCACCTCCTTCGGAGATGCCCGCCCTCCTCCCACCGCTTCGAAAGGGAAAGGGAGATTCCGGTAGCCCTCGAACACGTGCCGGATATCCGGATGCCAAAACGGCAGCGTAGTGTCGTGGAATTTCTTAAACACCGAGTCGAACTCCGGGCTCACCACCAGATCGTTGTAGCACCACACCGCGATTACTCCGCCGGGCTTCCTCACCACCCTGCTCACAACGGAATAGAACCTCGGGAGGTCGAACCAGTGGACGGCCTGCGCCACCGTCACCAGATCCACCGAATTCTCTCCGCCGACGAGAGCGACGAGTTCGTCGTCCGGCAGAGAGACTGGAGTGTGGATGTATTGGACTCTCGGGTGCGGGATTGCCCGGCTGAGCTGAGCTGAGCTGGCGTCTGTTCCGATCACTTGATCGTAGTGCTCCGCCACCTGCCCCCCCGGTTGAAAAAAATAACAAAAGAGCAATTAATTAATTAGGGATTTGGATGGAGAAAATGGATGGGGAATAAGGAAGACAAAAAGTGATTATGAAGGGACATAATTACGCCGATGGCGGCCTGGCCGTTGCCGGTGCCGACGTCCCAAGCAAGAGAGTGGCGGAGGGAGTGAGAGGCGAGCATGGAGTACCATTCCGATGGGTAAGTGGGTCTGGCGTCCAGGTACAGATCCGATTGCTTGTCGAATAGCCCAGCCATTATTATTCAACCAAACAATCAAATCAAATTCGATTGATGTGGATTTGATTTGCGAGCTTAGTTCTGGGTTTGGCTACTGCTGCTGGCGTTGACTGATTACCTTAAGGATCGGCAGGCTGGGAAATGACTATCAACTGGGTCTCACTGGCACGCATTTATTTATATAAAAGTATCACTTACACCGTAATTATAATACAAACTAGGTTGGCTTGTCTGCGCGGAATTAACGGCGACATAACGATTTGGGTTGTTTTTGTATGTTTTCTATTATATATCAAATAGGATTGTATGTTGATTTTTTATATTATATATAACATTATGAAACTTACAAGATTCCGGTGTATTAGTGTACACGGTACAGTCTATCACATTTTTGCTATATATTATACTTAAAACTAAGAGTTTTGAGGTTCTTGTTTAGTGTTTAGGGTTTAAGACATAGTGGTAAGTGTTTAGAGTCTAATTAAGAACTTTATGATTGGTTAATTTAGATTTATGGTTAAACGTAAGAGTTTGGAGTACGATTAAAGATCTGATTTTATGATCAAATGTTTGAGGGTTAGAATTTAGCGTTTAGGGGTTTAACGTTATCCTTTAGGGTTTAGGGTTGCATGTGAGGTGTTTAGGATTTAGGGTTTAAGGTTTAGAATTTAGGGTTTAGTGTTGAATGTACTGTGTACACTAATGCCTTGGAGTCTCCGCCATAACATTATATAATCTGGGGCAAATAATTGGGCAATTCGTTAGACGCATTTAACATTGTTACATAATCGAGTTCAATGTAACACTAAATAATCGAATTTCCAGAAGTTATCATCGTATATAACTTACAGATTGCTCTCTCTCAATAGAAAACATAGACGGATTCTAAAGTAAGTGCAACCGAACTTTAGCAAACTCTCGAGTCTTAGCTCAAATGAGCTGGCTCGCCAGTCAAACTGATGACCTCGCGAGCCGAGTTTGCTCGCAACCCAACTCTTTTAAAATATCATCTAAGTTGGTGATACCTTTGATGTCTAGTTTTGACACAATCAACTTACGCGTTTGATTTCGGGGAAAAAGTTCATTGCAACACTCTGATGAATATGCTTGTTTTCATCGTCTCTGGAAAACTAAGATTTTGACAGAAAAATTATTAATTTAAATGTGGGGGCGAGTGGGATACCCAAGAGGCCACGATGACTGTCCTGAGGAAGGGAGCGGCAACAATTTCAAAACCAAAGAGTATTAAAGCCAGGAGGGATGTCTCTAATGTTATTATTGTACTATAAACCATATTTTAGCCATTGCAAAATCAAGAGTGGATAAATCTGTTGGAAATGCAATATCCAAACATGATTTGGACCGAGAACTAAATTACTTTTCGCTAGAACAACTTGATCCATTCGAACAATTCGATTAGTGTTCTTTCACGTCAAGTAATTAGTCTAACAGTCTAAATCAACTTTCTCGTTTCCTATGCAATAATAGAATTGGTGTTTGTTGAGGACATATCCAAGTCCTTACCCTTTAGTATTCTACGTTTAGTGAAAGGGGATTGACATCTTCCTTTGCCTATAGATAAGCAGCTTGAGAGAAGCCAGAACTACAACAAAAATACACATGTAAACAACAGAGAAAGCTCAGAAGAGGATTATGATTACCTTGAGGAGTTTCCTTGTGCTAATACGTTAATAGTCGAGGAATCGCTTCAAAGGCAGTGGCTTATTTTACCACGATCATTATCAAGTTTTATTACTTCTTTACTATAGTCGTAATCTAATTTTTATTCTGTCTGGTCTTTTCCGAATTTCAGTGCAGCTCTGTAATCGTTTGTTTAGTTTCAGCAGTATTCTTTGCTAAGTCTGCTATCAATTTTGAAGCGATTCTCTTCTATAAGATCATGACTTCACAAGGCAAGGTGCTGGCAGATCTCAACAAACTTGAACCTCTTGATGGCTCAAACTTCAAGAGGTGGTCTCAGAAGCTACTTATTTTCCTGGAGCAATTAGAGGTCTACCATGTGCTCTTTGTTGATCCCCCAGAAGGTGCAATGTTATCAAAAGTTGGGTCTTCAGTAACAATTTCAGATGCAGCTGCTATCGCCGAAGGAGCTGCGGGCAAGAAGACCACCGATGCTGTTAATGCTGACAAAGAAATCGCAAAGTTCAAGAAACATAACCGAATAGTGAGACGGCACATTCTCATTCTTCTATCCAATTCCATATTTGATTTCCTCATTCAACACAAGTCAGCAAAGACTATATGGGAGACTATGACAAAGAAATATGGTGCAAACGATGCAGGGAAGAAGAAATATGTTTTGGGAAATTGGCTGAATTTCTAGATGCAAGAAGATCAACCAACTATGGATCAAGTCCATATGTGCGAGAATTTGATAGGAAATGTCCTGGCTGAGGGCATGGTAATGTGTTTGATTGTACAAGCTAACAGACTAATCGCAAAGCTTCCAGATTCTTGGTCTGATTACAGGAACAAATTGAAACACAAGAAGAGAGACATCACCTTGGAAGAGCTTGTGAGTCATATGAAAATTGAAGAAGCAGATAGGCTGAAGGATAAGACATCAAACTCCGTTGCTTCCATCGTGAAAGCCAATCTAATTGAATCAAAGACTGTTGGTGCCAACAAAGTAAAGGGCTCGTTCACCAATAAAAATCCCTCTTGGCAAGCAAAGAATCATACAAATTTCAAGAGGACTGGAGTCTCACAAAAGAGTCAAAGGGGAGCTTACTACATGTGCAAAAAATGGGACATAAAGCTTTTTAATGCTTCATGAGGAAATACAATGATCAAAGAGGAGGTGGAAGTCATAAACCAGCTGCTAATTTGGTTGAAGGTGAAGATGATGATGTGATTGCGGCGGTCGTAACTGAAGTGAACATGATTGAGAATTATTCCGAGTGGATTTTTTACTCCGGTGCTTCTAAACACGTTTGCATTTCCAAAGAGATGTGTAGCGAGATTGAAGAAAAAGAGAATGGCAAGCAGGTTTTCATGGGAAATTCTAGCACATCTGCTTTTTAGGGAAGGGAAAAGTATCCTTGAAACTTAGGTCAGGAAAAAGTTTGTTGTTAACCAATGTGTATTATGTTCCTTCCTTAAGTAGAAATTTGATTTCAACGAGCTTGTTAAATAAGACTGGGCTTGAAGCTAGTCATCGAAGCAGATAAATTGATCATCACGAAGAATGGTCACTTTGTTGGGAAGGGTTACAACTCGGGTGGTTTGTTTGTTATCGATTGCTCTTCAATGAATGGAAAATATCCTTTGGTTTACTTGTTTGAGTCCTCTGATCTATGACATGCAAGACTAGACCATGTTGGCAAAACCTCTTTAAGACTCATGACAAATATGGACTTGTTGCTTAATTTATCTAGCTGTGATTTATCTTCCAAATGTCAAACTTGTGTTGAGGCAAAGTTTGCAAAGAAGCCATTTAAATAAGTTACCAGTAGAAGTTCTCATCTTCTTGATTTGGTGCATAAAGACCTGGCGGATTTCAAAAATCAAGAAAGTAGAGGAGAGAAACGATATTACATCACCTTTGTTGATGACTGTTCCAAATTATGCAAATTGTACTTACTGAGAACTAAGGATGAAGCTGAAACAAAATTCATCATTTACAAGTTAGAGGTTGAAAATTAGTTCGGAAGAAAAATCAAATGAATCAGGTCAAATCATAGAGGAGAGTACAACACTAACTCTCTGAAGAGGTTTTGTGAAGAGCATGATATCATTCATGAACTAACTGATCTGTACTCTCCTAAGCAAAATGGAATAGCAGAAAGAAAGAATAAAACACTCAAGAACATGATGAATGCCATACTCTTAAGTTTTTTTCTTCCTAAAAATCTATGGGGAGAAGCTGTTCTGTCAGCAAATAAAATTATGAATCATGTACCTCATAAGAGTTTGGACAAAACTCCTTATGAGATATGGAAAGGATTTGCCCCGAGTTATATTATTTGAAAGTTTGGAGTTGTCTTGCTAAGGTTCCTTTACTTAGTTTCAATAAAGACACAGTAGGACCCAAAACCTTTAATGCTTATTGGCTATGCAGAAACTAGTGCAGCTTACAGGTTCCTAAAATGATTTGACAGAACAATCTGTGAAGCCAGAGATGCTGAATTTTTCCAGAACATATTTCCAATGAAAGTGAGGCATGAAGTCATTCAAAATCAGCAAGAAACTAGGTATGAGAATACTCCTAGCTCATCCTCCAACTCTCGAGTGATGAGTGATGAACAAGAGTTAAGAAGGAGTAAGAGATTCAGAACTGAAACTAGTTTTGGATATGATTTTGTTACTTCATTGGTTTCTCAATTTAGTGATATAAATGATTATGATCAGTCTATTTGATTCATGCTTATGTTGGATGAATATCCTAAGACATATGGAGAAGCCATGAGTTCGGTCGATGCCAGCTTCTGGAAAGAAGCGGTAGTGAGTGAATTAGAATCGATAAAATCGAATCATACTTGGGATTTAGTCTTTCCACCTAAGGGAAGCAAAATAATAGGAAGTAAATAGATATTCAAGAGAAGATAATGGATGGATCGATAGAACAGTTCAAAGCTCGAATTGTCATTAAGGGCTTTTCTCAAAAAAAGGAGTTGATTTCTTTGATACTTATTCCCCTATGACTAAGATTACATTTTCGAGTTATGTTTACACTTGCATCTATTCATAATATGCATGTTCATCAAATGGATGTCATTACTCAATTTCTAAATGGGGAATTTGATGAAGAAATCGACAAGGAGCAACCTCCTGGCTGTTTGGAACCAAATTAAAAAATTATCTTCTAAGTTTGAAATGAAAGACCTTGGAAGTGGTGATGTCATCCTAGGAATTAAAGTTAAAAAAATTGATAGAGGCTATGGACTGCATCAAGCTCATTATAATGATAAAATCTTGAGGAAGTTTAATTATTTTGATGTGTCTACAACAAGAACACCATATGATTCTAGTATCCACTTATCAAAGAACACTAGAGAAGCAGTATCTCAATATGAATATGCACAGATCATTGAGAGTTTGATATTTCTAACGAACTTTACTAGACCGTATATTGGTTTTGCAGTTAATCGCTTGAGCTGGTACCCGCATAATCCTGGTGGATAGCATTGGACTGCTCTCAATAGAGTTCTTAGATATTTGTGAGGCACCATGAATGTGGGGATATACTATAATGGATATTCCATAAGTGTTGGGAGGATTTACAAATGCTAACTGGGTGACTGACTCAGATGAAACAAGCTCTATAAGTGGATTTAATTATTTCTCGGGGGAGAGGGGGTGGGGGGTGGGGAGGGCAGCAGTTTCATGGAAATTTTCCAAACAAACGTGCATTGATCGTTCGACTATGGAATCTGAGTTTATAGCTCTTGATCTTGCTAGTCAAGAAGTTGAATGGATTAGATGCCTTTTAGCTGACTTTCCTTTATGGGGAAAGCCTACTCCACCTATATCTTTACTCTGTGATTCTCAGGCGGCTATTTAGATTGCTGAGACTAAAGTATACAATGGAAAGAAGAGCCATATTCATATAAGACATGAATCAGTAAGGAACATAATCAAAACCGGAGTATTCACTTTACACTTTGTAAAGTTTGAGAGAAATTTAGCTGACCCTGTAACGAAGGGACTTAGTAGAAGAATGGTTCTTGAATCGTCCAAAGGAATGGGACTAAAGAACTTCGAGCCGGGAAATTGATGATGGATACCGTTGAATATTGGAAACAATGTTCACATGTCAAACTAAGTCATCAAAAGAACTAGAAACTTATAGAACACTATTAAGACGTGTTGATATACAATCCTAAAGAGAAAGATTATTAGTCACCACTAACTATATCAACCACTATAGAGAAGTGTTCAAACGAGAATTGTTTTTTGAAAGTGTGGAAACACTAATGAGAAGTGTTTTAATCTACCTTTATTGAGGTATGAATGTGACTATACTAAACTGTGATTATTATAGTTGCTGTAAATTTGCAGAAGAAGATGTGAGTCAATTGTACAAATTACTGAACAAGGTAATGAACTGATTGAGTAAGAGAGGCTCAAATATTTAATAAGGAATGCATGTGTAACCTGATCACAAATCAAGAATAGTTCAAGAGCCTAGCTCACTACTCTTAAAGGATAAGAATTACACTACGCTTAAGTTCAAACCATTATAATGGTACTTAAGTCTAAGTGCAAGGTTCCTCCAGTTACAAAGAATTAAATTATTTTGGGCTAGAACAACTTGATCTACTAGAACAATTCGATCAGTGTTCTTTCATGTAAAGTAATTAGAGTTAGAGTCTAAATCAACTTCCTTGTTTCCTATGCAATAATAGAGTTGGTGTTTGTTGGGGACATATCCAAGTCCTTATCCCTCTAGTATTCTACATTTAGTGAAAGGGGATTGAAGTCTTCCTTTGCCTATAAATAAGAAGCTTAAGAGAAGGCAGAACTACAAAAAAACACACGTAAACAACAGAGAAAGCCGAGAATAGGATTATTATTACCTTGGGAAGTTTCCTTGTGCTAATACGTTAATATTCGAGGAATCACTTCAAAGGCAGTGATTTATTTTACCACGATCATAATCAAGTTTTATTTCTTTTTTACTATAATCGTAATCTAATTTTATTTTCTCTGATCTTTTTCGAATTTCAGTCGCACCACTGTAATCATTTGTTTAATTTCAGCTGTATTCTTTGCTAATTCTGCTATCAAAATGCATCATTTCTAAGTTTCTTGGTTTTAAAGTGACAGATTATGTAAAAAATTCAAAATTAGAGACGTTTCCACTATTATTAGAATCTCATCCAAGTTTAGTGTGCTTTTGGACTAACCTTAAATTAAAATTATGCACATAATTTACAATGATTCTATTTGATTTTTTTAAAGACATATTAAGTTTAAGGATTAATTTTCTTCTCAGATATCTCCAATTCCAACTAAAATTCGGATTCAAGGCAAATCCACCACATTTGACAATATTGAACCTCTTCGAACAAAATTCAACAGCTAAAATCATATTAAATTATTCTACCAAATCCTATTGAATTGAGGATGTTGCTTTGTGATCATCAAAAAACGTATCCGACAAAATTCGTCCAGCATCAGAAAATTGACAGGCAAACCGTACCAGACCAATTCCACTCAACATTATCTTGTTAAAAATGTCGACTAAATGTCTTGTGTTGTGTTGTTGTGAGTATACTGAATAGTAGTTGTTAATTAACTAGTAATGCTGTCTTGATCTTTTTGTAATGTATGATAGTAAACGGGGCCCTATTTGATACAGATTCTGCACTTGGCTACATCAGCCGTACGTTGCATCAAAGACAAGCCTTTAGGGTGGTGTTTGTTGAGTTTTCTTTATGAGCATAGCTTTCTTGTTGTGGCCAATTTGCTATTTACGTGTCGTGTCATGTCAACCAATCCTATTTTTATTTGGTTTTGTCCATGTGAGTTACGTTGTCACCTCTCATTATTTAACTTTGGCCCGACCTGAAACTTTCCAGATATTCAAAGTGGGTGGGTTTCGTTATAATCTACAAAATGTACGTGCTGGAAATTAAAGCTTCTTACTTGTAATTAAGGTGAAATTGTTGACCCATCAGTTTTTCTAACAAAGCTCATCCGCTCATACGATACCCCACCAAACCTCCTTTCTTGGCTCGACTATCGAACCCAATCCATTGTGCAACGAAGAGAGCCCATCAACGTTGCATTCAAATTAAACGCCTCTCCAACTGGGCCGTGCCACTTAGCACATTGCACTCTTGGGCCACCTTCACCTCTCTTCTCTCAATCCTCATCGTGCACCGACAGCCACAATCTTGTATAGCTTCCCAGGGCTCTCATATATATAGGGCTAAATCCTTGAATTATCGCGAAATATCTTTTTAGCACCGTATTTTTTGCCATAAGTTTGGTGTCGTGTCCTATTGAAACTTAACTCAGATTGTCAACCGAAAAAATTTTCGATGAGAAAAATGCCACATGGTCTGCCAGAGTTTGCTTAGTCAGCTTTTTGCCAACAAGGCCATTGTCCGGCGTACGTCTTGCTGACATGGAAAGTGGACGCCGGAAAAAAAAAACAAAATCGAAAATCGCAAAAATCTTTCTCCCAAATCCACACTCTCTCTCCCCTCCCTCCCACCATGATTTCACCCTCTCTCCTCCCCTTATCTCCACTATCAAATGCAGAAAATCACCACTTGTCCATTTTTTCATCTCATCCAACTCACCATTTTCTGCACTTTTTCTTTTTTTCTTCTCATCTCATCCAACCCATAAATTCTATAGTTCTTCATTTTTTCTTCTCATCTCATCCAACCCATCATTCCTTCACTTCGTCATTTTTTCTTTTCTCCAATCCATTCCCCTTCTCCCTAAGATCTGTTCTGTCTCCTCATCAACAATCTTCCATATCGAATTTCCCATCAGTGGTTTATTAGACCATCAATTTGCAGGCCAGTTCGGGATGGAGCATTTCGCCCACATACTATCGACCGGTGGTTGGCTCGAAAGTAAGGTGTTCACATAACTGCGACGTCACGATTAAGGTTGTTGGTTCGCCGATGAACAGGGGGGATCCTTCCTTCGATGTCCTTATTTGAAAGATAAGAAGGTGGACTGTGGGTTTTTCTTGTGGTCGATGACAAAACTAAGGTGGACAGTTTCGTCGTTGATGAAGATCTGAACAGGAAACACGTTGATGAAGATCTGAACAGGAAACACGTTAATGAAGATATGAGTAGGAACAACTTTGAAGACCAGCCATTCATGTACTAGCTCTATTGTATTGATGCAGAATTGAAAGCAATCCGTGTTGTGCTCACTTGTGTGGTAGTGATGGGGTTTAATATAGTTCTGTTGAATGTCTTTCGTGTCTTGTAAGCATTTCAGTGCAATGAACAAGTGATTCTTACTTCATAACATGGTACCATTACATAAAGTTCAAAGTACCTAGTGCAACAATAGATATGACCCCATAATTGGTGTCAATACCGTAAGTAATCTGCAAACCGATAGTCCCCCTCCATACGGGAATCGCTACAAAATTACATAAGGAATTTTTTCATTGTTCAAACACCAATGTTGTGGTTACATAATAAGTAACCCTAACCGATCAACACCATTACTTCAAGAGTGGTAACTAATCCAAAATGGGTTTCCAATCCTTCATCAATCCTTATCACTGAGTGGCCGGCGGGGGTTGAGTGCTTCCTACAACAGGTGCCATCGCCACAGGGTTTTTTGGAGCTCCTCCTCTACGTAGTGTACCTTGTGAATAGAACAACATAGATCCTGGTTCATTTACTAACTAAGTAATGGATGCAAGAACTAAGTAATGGATGCGAGAACTAACAGAGGATTACCATGTAGTACATGTTACCGGTGTGGGGGTTGGTGTACACACCCACACCTGTCATGGCCACCTCAACCTCAGCTCGTTGTTGTGCCCTGCTGGTTCCTGGATTAACGTTGGCTTGTTTACAAGACAAATAATGGCAAGAACCTCCATCAGCTGAAGTTAGCACCTCAAACAAAACATTTAATGTTATAGATAAGTGTTCTATACCTCAATCCCATTTCTTCAAAGACAAGTCCATGCATTATATTCGGACCCTCCACAAACACTGCATGTTGTTGTCCTAGCGCTAGTTTCCCTTTCAGTTGGAGGAGACTCAACTCTAACCCTTCTTCATGCTCAACATGGCCTTGCAGTACTTTCTTCATCATCTCTTAGCCTTTGTGGACAAGTTCGGATGTTATGATTGTTCCCCTTACAGAGTTTGTCACACAACAGTTACTGTACAAAAAGTCAAAATGGAAGGTTAGGTAACACAGTACTAAAATACTCACCTTTTGCTGATAAAAAATAACTGCCAATCTAGTGTCGTCATACATCCCCAAGTCTTCAGCCAGCTATTGCACAAACCAATTCCATGAACTGGTCATTTCACTTTAGACAACGGCCCATGCAATCGAGAAAATTTGATTATTACCATCCTTGCCTATCGCACTCAGTATCATACCGGTCACCTCACCTTTTAAGAAGCACCAATCTAAACCGATAAGTCGGCGACTACCTTTCAGAAAACCTTTTTTCATACAACTGAACCCCATATACACCCTCTTGAATCTAACAAACTCCTCACTTGGAATCGGGTCAACCTTTAGTAGAAAGGTACCTTCACAATCAGCTTTTTCAGTGCCATAATGTATGAACGTAGCTTGGAATATGATTCTGCAAGTGTACCTTCAACCAGTTTCATTGCATATGCTTTTGCGTTGGAACAAAGCTTCACTGACACATCAACCCCATAAGTCAACATGAGCTCTTGTGCCAGCTGCCTCACATTTACATAAGGATTGCTACAAAAACAGTTATAATATTGGTTGGTGATCCATTTCGCGTTTGCACATCTGTTCACCATTGTTCTTAGGCACGTGTGAGGAAAGCCAACTCCCTTGACCATAAAGTAATGGTCACCACCATGCCAGCAAGCATAACAACACCATTTTCATCCCTCGAGGGCACAAATAGCTTCTTTGATCCTCTTGTTGCTTCGTTTCCAATAAACGTAAGCCCCAACAACTATATTGAAATTAACAACAGTTGTCTTAAACTGTTTAGGGCTCTCAAACCTCAACTTCTCCTTGAAAACCAAAGTCTTATGGTCACATTTAGTGTCATAATGTGAGTAGCCATGAACTGATGACACTTATTCTCCGTCAACTTTGTCATCATAGTCATGATGTGACTGAGATGAGTTTCTATAACTTGAAAATGGAGAAATAGAGCCGACTCGGGGTTCGAATGTAGGATCTTCATGATCAACATCAGATCTAGAATTTGGGGCAACTTCTGTCATTGGTGGTGTGCCAACGTCACCAGCATCATCGAGTAATGGGCCATCATCCTGAACATTCATCTCCTCTTATTGATTACCTTCAATCTTAGTACTTCCTTGTTGTTCTTCAGTAACTGGATGTTGAACAGTGTCACTCTCTGTGTTAGGTTTACAATTTCTAGGAACAACTTCATTAACTTGCTCCACCTCATATCCATCTTCATAATACATGGTTCTGATTCTCCTCCTCCTAGTCATACCCAGGTTGGCCATGGCTTCCAGGAACTCAGGGTCGAAGGTGCGGTCGGAGTCATCAACAAGATGGATAACCCCGATACCAGCTGGGGTTATCTTGATTGTCGTTGTGTTACCCATCACGGTCTGCATCCTTATTGTCCCCATTGAAGCTCTCATCCCTGTATCCTTCCATGAATAGTGTGACGACATTTCTCTTCCCAACTTTACCAAGAATCTGAGCATCTTTGTCATCGAATATCTGGACCAGACCATCGTTCATTCCCATCCCTGGTCTGAGGAACCATATAGTGTCAACATAGTAATACTTGAGGTTTCTTTAGCAATCTTGATCAGCATGAACAAGCCTAGGTAATCTGGATCCAAACGAAACTCATCAGCCGTTCCGCAGACGTATTCAGTCTTCTGACCATCCTGCATGTTATGGAAGATAAAGAACACGTTACTATTTGATGTTGTTTATGTACTATAAGGATTTAATAATGGTAGGCCAAGATTCCAGATCTGGAAAATGTCAAAACCCTAATATTCTAATCAATCGGAAAAAATAGGGTTTCTAAAAAAGCTTCAAATACTTCCAAAAAGATGATCCGCAGGACCCATTTAAGTCAAAAGGGCTTTCTCGGACCTTGCAGGACCACAAATCTTTACTATAAAAGGCATATGAATGAGTACCTTGTGAATCGAATTTATCTACACTCGAATCGGCCTTTATGAAGCTCAACCACCAGCAAAAGGAAGATTCACTAGCACCCCGAAGGGACCCACAACATTCACTAAAACCTAATACCAGAAACTCTACCCAAGGTCGCGACTCTGGAAAAAGTCCATTGTTTCAGAGTTTGATACAGAACGACGGATTGAATAAGTTGTTTAGATGCCAAAAAGAAGGTTTTCAGAGGCTGAGTTTTTCAGAGGTTTTTCAATGGTGTTTCAATGGAATTTCAATGGAGAGAGGAAGGTTTAGAGAAGAAGGAGGGGAAAGAGAAGGTCTGCAGATTATCCACGCGTGTGGCTATTCCGATTTCGCGCTTCTCGCATTTGACGAATTTCTATTTTGTAATTTTTTTCGGCTTCAACTTTCCACGTCAGCAAGACATACGCTGGACAATGCCCACGTCGGCAAAAAGCTGACTAAGCAAACTCCGGCAGACCAGGTGGCATTTTTCTCATCGGAAACGTACGGTGCTAAAAAGATATTTTCGTGATAGTTCGTGACATGTGGGCGGATTTAGCCTATATAGAGTCGCAATATTAGTGTATTCCTGAAATGATATATGCTATTTTTTTATATAATTTGTCACAGTTTTAGCTTTTATATATGTACGTCCTCTTTGTCAAATATGTTGCGCTAAGACGATCTGTAATGTAATTTTTTTTACGGAAGAAGTCAGATTTCATTAATGATTCGTCGAACGGAACAAAATAGACACCTTGTTGGCAACCTAATTCTGAGGCAGCGGCAGAGCCAGAATATTGAGTAAAGGGGTTCCAAGTTCATGTCATAAAAAATCAATTACATAATAAAAGAATCAAATTTAAAAGGTAATGGAAATCAACAACTTAATACTTAACGTTCGTATAATAATTACATAATAATTTAATAGGGTTTCCTCTCGTCGGAGAGCCTCGTCTACTTTGCCTCGCCGCCTCCATGCCCATCTTGTTTTGGAACTGCCGGGGATTGGGGCAACCAACAGCGTTGCAGGTTGTCAATGACCTTGTCAAATCCTACCTGGTGTATTTTTTAATCCTAATCGAAACCCTAGCTACTGCAGAACGACCAGAGACACTAAGAATTAAAATCGACTTCAAGGGTTGCCTCGCGGTTGATGTGGTTGGTCATAACGGAGGTTTGGCAGTGTTATGGCGCACGGCTAATCAAGGAGTTCTTAAAAAATTCAACCAAAATTTGATTACTTTACGAATAGATGACGGCTCAAGCATCAAACTGAGACTCACGGGATTTATGGCTTCCTAGAACGTACAAGAAGGTAGGAATCTTGGGACCTCCTCCGAGCACTTAGCACCATGGTGATCGAACCTTGGGTGTGTATTGGATTTTTCGACGATATGCTTACCTTAGCAGACAAGAGAGGCATTCACCCTCACCCGCCACAGCTCCTAGCTGGTTTCCAATTGAAATATACATCCCTACTGTCATAGATGGCTTGCAGATGGTACTATTCAACCTTAGGTTGAATATACCAACATAATACTGCTACCAAAAGTGGCAATTCGATGTCAATGCGAGATCTTTGACCAATATCCTTATGCAATATCAGATACCACATCCTGGCAAAAGTCCTAGCTAATCATTTTCAAAAAGTGATACATAATCTGGTACAAGAGGAACAATTCACTTTCATTCATGACAGGTCCATTATGGACAATATTATGATTGCCTTCCAGTCTTTGCATAGTATGACCACAAAACCGACAACAAAAGTAGGAAATATAGTTGAAAATTGACATCTAAAAGGCTTATGACAGAGTGGAATGGAGATATTTGGAAGCGGTCATGGTAAAGATGGGGTTCTCCTCTACTTGGATCTGATGGATGTAACTTTATGTTCGATCGGTTACTTACTCAGTATCGATCAACAAATTAGAAATTTGGCTCTATCCAGCCGGGACGTGGACTACGTCAAGGCTGCCCCAGTATCACCTTTCCTTTTTATCCTGTGTATAGGTGGACTCCGAGCTATGATCCGGAATGCAACATCGACAAAACAGCCACATGGATACAAAGTTTGTCATAGGCACCAGCAATCTGGCATCTCCTTTTTGCTTACGATTCTCTCTTTTTATGGCAGCTACAGTCACGAAACCAGGAAAGATGCGAGATATACTACACTCATACTCTTAAGCCTCAAGAAAATTAATCAATTATGACAAGTCTGGAATCCTCTTCAGCAAAAACATCAATGAAGGAACAACGGCAGACATCTCAAACATACTAGCGGTACACCAAGTCCTCAACACAAACAGATACCTTGAAGTCCTTATCAAAATTAGGAGAAACTGATCGGAAGCGTTCAAAAGCATCCTACCATAGTCTGGGCAAAGCTACAATCATGGCAAGGCAAAAAGCTATCTAAAGGAGGAAAGGAGATCCTTATCAAGGTACTGACGTCAGCCCTTTCCATGTATAGTATGAATGTTTTCCTCTCACCAGACTAACTCATCGAGGAACTCGAATGCATGTTTGCATCATTCTGGTGGGGGGTCTAACGGTACTCAAGAAAAGGAGTACCTTGGATGAGATGAGATTGTATGGAAATTAGGAAGGAGCATGGTGGGATGGGTTTTCGTGACTTGAAAGGTTTCAACCTAACTCTTCTAGGCAAATAGTTGTGGAGGTTCTACCAGTCACCTGATACTTTGGCCGGCTGAATATTTCAGGCAAGGTGATGCACTGTCAGAGGATCTAGGTACACACTTGAGCTTTCTTTGGTGGAGTTTATGACAATCGCAACCTCTGGTTAGATCAAGGATGAGATGGAGGATTGGGGTTGGCAAAGCAACCCGGATCTGGGGTGATCCCTGGCTCCCCACACCACCAAATTTCTACATCGAGTCTCAGCCGCTTCTAGGGTACGAAGACTTTCGAATGAGTACGTGATGGAAACCAAAACCAATGCTTGGAAGATGACCCTCTTGGAGCACTATTTCACTGAGAGGGATAAAGCTGCTATCCTAACAATCCCATCTAGTGTGGCTAGATGTATGGACACCCCGACTTGGCATTATAGCAAGAATGGAGATTATACAGTTCAATCCGCTTATTGTCAATATACTAAGAACATGATTGACAGATCAGAACATCATCCGAAGGGAGAATGATGCAAACTCTAGGATATTATCGGTCCTTCCCGCTTCAAACGCCTTGTTAGGCGGGTAGCTCACTATGTTCTGGAAACCTGAGGCCGTCTTCGACGTAAGGGTGTGGACGTGCATGGCACATGCGGTATTTGCTCCATGAAATTTGAGGAGAACTGGCATGTCTTCATTGACTCCCCTTTTTCATGAGAGTGTTGGAAGAAGATGGGCATTGAGGATCTTGTGGAAGATTCCTCAGACAAGCATATCGATTTTATCGCGTGGCTCTGGAGCTGTTTTGCAACCAAATCCAAGGATGTCTGCCTCGAAATTGTAGTGGGAATTTGGGGGATTTGGCGAGAGAGAAATGTCAGGATATAGAGACACCACAACTGACCAGCTAGAGTGGTAATGGAAAAAAGCCTTTAATGCCATTCGGATTGGGTGGTAGTTCAACAGTTGAAAGATTCACCGCCACCAGCTAGGAAACCCTACTGTAATAAATGGCATCCCCCCACCAGGGTATTTAAAGTGCAACATAGACATAACAACCTCCATGGATACGCGGAAAATGGGCTTCGATAGAGTAATTCGTGATGATAAGGGACGCATCATCGAGTTCAGTATGACCACCGTGCTAGGGATCTGGTCAGAAATGGTAGGGGAAGCCTCAACTTTACAAGAAGCTATTTGACGAGCCCTCCAACTCAACCTAGGCAAGGTAATTTTCGAAGGAGACTCACAACTTGTGCACCATGCCTTAGCTTCAGAAGACGAAGACACCACTGAATTTAGCGAACTTATCCGTATGTGTAAGGGTCTACTTAAATGTTGGGAGGGTTTCATTTTTAATTTTCTTCGAAGAGAGCGGAACGAAGTCACCCACGAGCTGGCACGACGGTCGTTTTCCCATGGATTCTTGTCGGTAGGGTATGCACCTACTAATTGGCTTGTTAATGTTTGTCAAGCAATATGCCTATCGGCAAATCATTAATAAGATTTTACGACGCTTGATTTCGAAAAAAAAATCACATAATAATTTAACACACATCATCTATAACAATTTATGACAATTCAACACACATTGTCTACAATAAGTCACTACAAAGTTTCATATTCTGGAAGCCTTATTGACATAAAAACTCTCTTAAATTGAGAATTATGCTAAGAAAGTTGAAGTATCATTGATTCATTGGTGATAAATAAGTATATGTGTGGAATGAAGTAGCATAATGGTTTTATTCACTATTTGGTGTAAACGTTTTTGTTGGTCAAATAATGAAGCAGATGGACGACTCCTATATATATTAATGAGTTCAAATATTCAAGGGGTTCAGTGGAACCCCTAACTTCGAATGTAGCTCCGTCATTGCTCGGAGGTACAATTAATACCCAAAAACGGGGACCTATCAAAGACAGATTGTCTAGCTAGTTTGAGTGTGAGCAACCCGATTCCTCTCTTTCCGAACAAAACAAAACTTGTAGTCTCAAGCTCATAACAGTGAACGACACATCCGCATGACCTCTCCATACCCAGTCATATCATCATCGTTCTACGTGAGCGTCGAGAGAAGCACCTGCGAGTCGCTTTCAAATGAGATGTTCTGAACTTGAATATCTATAATCCTTCGAAGGGTCTTCATGACGTTTGATTTACCGCTTTCATCACCCTCATTTAAGCACCACTTCATGCATAAGTGCATAGCTTTGTATAGAAGTTTAAGATGTTTTACGCATTTCTAGCTACTGTCTCAATTTAGTGTCGCGGGTCCGTTTGGGGTCTATTTGATGTCGTTTTGGAGTGTTTTTTTTATAGATTTCAGGTACAAGACTATATCGAGGCACTATTCGGTGCGATACATGCGTGCATAGACGAGATGGGATGAACCAAGGACTTGAAGATATAAAATTTTCACGTGGTCCTAAATAGGGCCTTGACCTTGTCAAAGATTGCACCTATGCTTAGGTGCAATCACTATAAGAAACCGCTCATTTAATGGTGGATATATAACAGCGGCCCGCCATCCGCAATTAAACTAGACGGACATTCAGCATTTAACAGCAGCTAGGCAGCCGCTGTTAAAATAAATATATTTTACAGTGGTTCTCATATGGCCACTGTTAAATCAATTAATGTTACAATATTATTGGGAAAGTGGGACTAGTTGCCTATATCTTAGCTCTACCAAATGAATTTGATCGAATTTATAACGTGTTTCATGTGAGTATGGTCAAAAAGTTTCACGTGGACCCATCTCATGTGATCAAAGCGGATGAGGTAGAGTTGGAAGAAGATTTGACGTATCAGGAGGTGCCAGTTCAATTGTAGATTCACAAATTTGGGTTTTAAGAAGCAAATAGATCCCTATGTTGAAGGTGATATGGAGGAACCACGACAGTGAGTCTGCTATGTGGGAAACGGAGTCTAGTATGCGAGAGAAGTACCTCGAGCTTGTAGACACGTATCTAGCTGCTTAATTTATTACCGTGTAATTTGATATACTTACGATGTGATCACTTAGCATAGGTCCTACATACCTAAAATTTGGAAACTTGACTTGTACGTGCTTATTTGCATGTGATGCTTAAATTGTTGAGCGACAAAATATAGTTTCGTATAAAAGCTAGAGTTACGATTTTTTGGACAAAATCTCGCAAGAGTGGAGGAGTTGTAACATCTCATCTTAATCGCACCATAATGGTTTTAACTCAACATACTACCGGTCATATCCTTTGAATATCTACATGTGGACAGTTGGTAGACTAAGTAGGTGGGTTTAGTTAAACGTGAAATTTTTCCACCCACCACGTTTTTAGTAGATGGGAAGAAAAAGACGATGATACACCTACCTCTTCAAAAAATTTCATAATTCTATTTTTTTATTCCCTTGTCTACTTATGTTAAGCATATTCGTTTCCCTAAGTTGCTAAGTGGAAAAAGACAATAACATTTGACTATAAAGGCATTAGTTTTGTATTTAATGACGAATACATCTTATAGTACCTAAGCTTGAGAGGTGGGGAAATTGTGCATTCTGGTTGGGATTAGAGATTATCGAAGTTGAGAGGGGCTTCGACCCAAAGGGTCATACCGGTGTTTTGCTTGCCTTTTTTCGGTGAGGGTCTCATGCATAACCAATCGGGTTAGACGTTCGTTTACGTATGTATTTCTAATTTTGTATGACATATGCATGCATGCTAAAAGTGTGGCCCTATGCATTTATTTCATTATGCTTATTATATTTGTGACTTATGATGGGTATGGAATGGTAGATGTTTTGTTGTCTTGCTAATATTATTTTTGGCATGATATACTTATATTGTGACCTTATCGGTACATGTTAAACTAATCACCTAGACAATTATTCTAGGGGAAATAAATGGGTAAATGTTTAATCACCTAGAATAGGGCCCGTATGCTGGCGATCTACGTGTGTCCACATTGCACTTCTACTACGAGTATATGGCCCTTAAGTGTACTTTTTATTCTATGAGTACATGGCCCGTAATGGGTATTCCCTCTGCTACGTGATTGCCCAAGAGTTGTCCAGCATACATGTGATGGGATCCCAACTAAACACGGAATAAATTATTAGAGTTATAGGAAGTGTTATGTGTTACTTGATGAGTTATTTGTTATGTGATTATCTGCACCCTAGATTGACTCAAGGCTAAAGACCCTCACTTAGCGATTAGCACTGACCCCTTATTTTTCGTCAGACCGATAGTAAAAGGCTCTGGTACACACTGAGATTCTACAGCTAATCATCATGTCAAGGAGGGCTTCATCGGTAGCGACCGTGGCGATGATGCCAGGTACAATCAGAAAAATGAGTCTTGATCCTCACCATTTATTTATGGGTTTTAAACTCGTTTTGTGTTTACATATTTACACCATATGCATAAGTCATGTGACATCGTGTGTATTTAAAGGGTGCAAGGTTGTCCTATAATGTGTAACGGCCATGGAGGTGACGTATTTGGTAACTCTATTAGTATTTTTTTAGGGTATGGGATTTTTCACCTATTATGTGTCTTTGTGGACTAATGTTGTGTATTGAAATAAAGCATGCTTATGTTTTCATAGCCTACATGCGCGATTGGAAGGTGGGTCTCTGACAGTTTGAGGGTCCAAAACCAGATTCTACTACCTGGGGAAAATGGAGATTAACACAATGATTTAGTCTTGAGTAGCGTAGCCCCCGTAACGATTCCGCTGTTTTTCATAAATTCAAACTAATTTCAAGCTCGGTTTGTTTGGGGTGTTACATGTAGCAAATTAGCATACCCGAAAGGGCATGATTTGATTAGAGAAGAATTGCGATAATTGATTGAATTTATCTTATTTTGTCCAAATCGTGAAATTTGCCTATCATTTGTGATTTGGATTACCTAGGGGGATTCGAAGTCTAAGCAGTTTCATCCTTAATTGTCAAAACCATATTCGTGCAGTCTTGAAAAACTTTACTTTAAAGCAATTTTCATTTTGATGGATCGATTGATTCTCGTGCCATCTAAACCACACTTCTTGTTACACCGATTAGTACTATTTGCAACTTTGAGTAAAATACATAAAGAGACCCTAGGGAAATTCGACCCTGATTACTTAGGTGATTATGTTAATTTTGAGACGAGTAAAATCCGTTATCATGCCTAAAAAAAGGCTAGCGCTTCACCTTCTTTCGTCGGGATCAAACCCATTCTATGTTGCATGCGGAAGTGAATCACAGTACATGATAGCACCATCCCTAAACCCGTTTAAAGTCGATGTTGGATTTCAACCTACCCACATAAAGAGGATGTCATTTGGTGCAATAAGGAGGATTCCACTGGATGCCTGTCAGGTTGGGACTTTGATATATCACCCTGCCATTCTTTTAAATATTGTCATCCATCGAGTACCACCATACGAGTTGGTTTAAAAAAATTGTTCCATACTCTATTATTGCACTCCTTTCAAATGCTTCAAACAATGACCAACACCTTCACACCAGTAAAAGCCGGTTGCGATTCAATCATTTCCCACCGGAAATGTTCTCTAATGTACATGTTTTGCTAGAGTTGTTAAAAAGAGATGAAAATTGCCTCTGGTCTTGGCGGAGTGTCCTCGTCTGATGCGACGGAGTGGGAATGCCGGCTCAGATTGGGTTTTATCGCGTGCGTGTATGGCACTCAGTCTTTGCATGGCTGCGCCTTGCTTGCTACTCTCGTGACAGATCACCTGCATTGAAAAGGAAATCCCAAAACTAGTTATTTATCTTTCCTAAAACATATTTATTTCTCTTTTATCATGAACCACGGCCGGGAAATCCTTCGTCTGCCACCGGCAACGCAGGGTTATACGGATTCAAGCACGGCCGACGACGCTGATTCATTTCCCCTCACCGGAAGCTTCATCATATCAAACCAAATTCCTTGGCTTCCGTTGGTCTGCCCCTAGCTGATTCCGATAACCTTGAGTTTCCCCGACCTATATCCTCTTGCGTTTTTGCTTTCTTTTTCAGTGTCAGGGCCATTGATTTTCAATCTTCCTTTCTTTTGGCTTAGCTGGGATGTAGACAACAGCCAACGGTTCATTTTCTTTTATGTTAACTGTGTGTGTGTTTCAGTCATTCGATTGACGTGATAATTTGTGCTAGTTTCAGTTGAAAGTGGTCTTATCTATTGATCGTAATTCAGGGCTGTGGGTTTCCGGTGTCCAAACTATTAACTGTATTTCAGTGATTTTACTCTTCTTTGTACCTGTTCTAATTCTGATATACTGATTGAAGAGTTGTGCTATCTTGGTGATTTTTTCATCTTTCTGTCATGGATGTAATGCTCAATCTTCTTTTGCTGAATTCCCTCCTTTCTGATTAGGTCAGGTGCATATCCAACAACGGTTCTAATATGCAAAAGGATGATGATAGACAAGAGTAGCCGATTTAGGCTGAATATCTACTTCGCTCTTTGGAATTGACTGTTTAACTGAATGGTAGATGCCACCTGCCTGACACAGCAGGAAACTTCGTCTCAAAGATAAACCCTTGTTTCTGTCTTTCTGGTGGACGCATTTGTAGTTGAGAAGGGACTGATCTAATTATACTTGTCTCGGAGAAGAAGAAAAAACAGTCAAAAGAGCAAAAATGGGTTTGCAGATCGCGGAGCCAAACTCTTGCATTAGAGGATGCTGCAGCAGCGATTCAATCCCGCTTCATCTACCAACTTCTTCTTACACTCTCTTATCTCCGATTGCCAGAGGAGCTGAGAGCGTGGTATATGAAGCAATCTTGAACGATGTTAAAGTTGCTGTGAAGAAACCTATCTTGTCTACTTCTGATCACATTGATAAGTTCCACAAAGAGCTGTAACTATTGTGTACATTTGACCATCCAGGGATATCGAGGTTGGTTGCTGCTCATGCAAATCCTCCCAATTACATGTTCTTTTTCGAACTATTTGAATACGGAAGTCTGGCTCATAAATTGCATGCTCAAGAGTGGAATCCAAATATTTGTCAGGCTCTTGTGATTGCTATCCACCTTTCAAAGGCTTTGCTATATCTTCATGACCTTGGGATTGTGCATAGGGATGTGAAACCTGCAAACATGCTTCTAGATGAGAACCTTTATCCCCACCTTGCCCACTTTGGCCTGGCAGAGTACAAGAATAACCTTAAGCAAGTCACTTTAGACAACTGGAGATCTTCGGGGAAGCCTACTGGTGGGTTTCATAAAAAGAATATGGTTGGTACGCTTATTTATATGGCCCCTGAAGTATTGAGGAAGGAGGTTCAGACTGAGAAATCAGATGTTTATAGCTTTGGGATATCCATCAATGAGCTTCTTACTGGTGTCGTCCCGTATACTGATCTTTGTGCAGAGGCTCAAGCCCACACTGTCTTGGAAATGAACTATACGGAGCAGCAACTTACAGCCGCTGTGGTATCTGGTAAATTGAGACCTGCTCTTGCAACTTCTGAGTCAGGTGCATCACCACGTCTGCTTTTTTAATACAGAGATGCTGGGATGACAATCCTGATTGTAGACCTTCTTTTGATGAAATAGTTGTAGAACTAGACACAATGATAGGTCAGGAACTGGTCCAAGCGAACCATGTCTGTGATATGGCTTCTGATTCTACCAGGGATAAAGCGAAAGGCACCATAATGAACCCAGATGCTATTAACTGGTCCAATCAAGGAGAAAGAGTGTTAAAGGGAACCTCTTTTACAGGCACTTCAGGTTTAGCAAATTGGATTGATTCCAGAACCAGTTCGTTTGAGTATCATCCAGTGCTTTCGTTGGGATCTTTTGCTTCTCGTGGAAGAAGGGAGACTATGGAGGATACTCATTTTATGATGACCAACTTCTGCAATGAAAAGTACGCCCATGTTTTTGGTATCTTTGATGGTCATAGAGGCGGAGCAGCAGCTGAATTTGCAGCTAAAGCTCTGCCGATCTATTTGCATAATCTAGGTTTGACAAACAGCCCTATAGATGCATTGTCCAAGTCATTTGTCGAAACAGATGTTGCATTTAGGAAGGAGCTGGATTCCCATCGCAGCTCAAGAAGTATTACAAAGAAAAATTGGCATCCTGGTTGCACTGCTATTGCTTGTTTGATCGTTGGAAATAGACTGTTGGTTGCAAATGCTGGTGATTGCAGGGCAGTGTTGTGTCGAGCTGGTAATGCATTTCCTCTGACCGAGGACCACTAAGTTAGTAATCTTAAAGAGAGGGAAAGAGTTGTTAGTGCCGGTGGGGAAGTGAAATGGCAAGTGGATACATGGAGGGTTTGTCCTGCTGCACTTCAAGTTACTCGATCCATTGGTGACGACGATCTGAAGCCTGCTGTAACTGCAGAACCAGAAGTGATAGAAATGATTCTGACGGAAAAGGCCGAGTTTCTTGTGATGGCAAGTGACGGACTGTGGGATTGTGTGAAGAATGATGAGGTTGTGAGCATTATAAGGGACACAGTGAAAGAACCGACAATGTGCTCCAAGAGATTAGCAACAGAAGCTGGAGTAAGAGGAAGCAATGACAACATTACAGTCATTGTTGTATTCCTGCCACCAGTGTCTACAGCAGAGCGAGTTTACTAGTGGAAACCACTAACTGAATGTTAAGCTAACAAATTTGATGCCTTCAAGAGTGTGTTGAGTTGGATTCTCAAAAAAAATTCTATTAGAACTATGTTTTTAATGTTTGTGCATTCTGCCAATAGGATTTTTGATGTTAAATTGCAGGCATCTACTACCATTCAATCTAGGGTCAGTGATTACTCCTCCATCAAACGGCTGTTGATTCTTTTTATTACTGTGAGTTGATGCAATCCTTTAATTTCCTCTTTGCGATATGGACTTGGAGCTTCCATATGTATTCAACAATTTCGTCCAGGTGACAATTTGTCCAGCCAAAACACATATCCCAGCAGACTTAAACATTTACAAGAAAGCCAAGATAATAGGATGATGGGGAAGAGACCTTATTTACAGCTGAAACAATGTTTGAATAATCAGGCAGATGCCCTTCTCAACACTCCAGATTACCAATTCCCATTCATTCTGCACACTCACTCTCTCTGGTCCCAACCATAATCTCCGCCTCCAAAGTCAAATCAGAGCCTCAACTATGTGCTGAAAAGAAACCTCTTCTTCTGTCTTCTGGAAAGAGTGCATGAAAAGGAAACTTGGGATGTCATGATTTGGTAGTATGATTCGCCAATGAATGTTACGGGTCGATCCAACACTTGTGCTCTACTGCATTTTCCAATCTCTTGTTGAATATCCTCATTTCTATTAGAGATTGCATCCTCACCTGCGTGTATTCTATTAGGCTCTCTACCTATCGAAAACCCCAGTCTAACTTTTTATTCACAACTTACTCCCACTTCCGGCCTGTTATCAACTTTCTCGAGGGACTTGGATTGTGCCTGCAATTGGGACGGAGACTTCAACACTTGTTTAATGGAAAATCTCTTCTAGTTACAATTTTATTAGGTGGAAGAGCTACTTGTAGTTGCCTGAGTTTTGTTGAAGATGCCAAGTGTAGGCAAGCCAAGGTGTAATGTACTCAGAATCAATCACACCGACATTTTTCACCGTCACCCTGAACAAAAGTATATTAGTTGTCACAAACAAGACGCAGAAAATTCATCAAGATAACCGATTTGATTCTTCCAGAATCTTACTTGTGCACAGTAACCAAGTTGCGTATCCAAACCCCAAGCGTGGATCAAGTCATTCTGTATGAACATTGAACAAAAGACTGATAATCGGTGTGTTTCAAAAGAGCAGAAAGTTAGGAGAACAGTAGAGAGATCCAGTGCCTTGGAGAACACAGGAGCCATCATTTCCACCCAACTATACATTAACAATTGAGTTACTGATTTCAGAAGAAATGTCGATTTTAACAAACTATAATTTGTTAAGAAGCTCTATAGTTGACGAGATAAAGGCCACCTATAGGAAGAGGACCACTCACTGCTTACCCAGTGCATGGAAGAGAAGTGCTATTGCTAAAGCACCTTCCCTTGCCTTTGTATTTATAAATTCTTCTGTAAAGAAAACAACCATTTCAGACTCAGAACTCATCATCAACTACAATTTTGAGGTTCAACTGCTCATATCAAGTTTTGGTCTATCTGAGAAGAAAGTTTTTCACCTGTGAACTGCAGATTTGCTTTTGCGAGCAGTAATTGGATGGTGCACCTTTGACTTAGAAGGATCATTGCTGGCTGTGATATTTCAAGCCCTTCTTCTTCAATGATTGACAAATACCTGGAAAGTACATCTCTTTCTTAAGACAACAATACAAAGGAACAGAAAGACAACACTAAAATTCCTGGCACAACTTGTAAGATAGATTCATATTCAGCTACAGCCTACAACCTTACCGACTTGGATTTTAAAGTTTTCAACTCCAAGATCTTCATCCCACAGAAAGATATATTCATATTCAGCTACTATGTCAGGATGCAAGAACGTTTGACAAACCACCTGCAGGAGAGCAGATTGGTTCACTTCAGATATCGAGAGCCTGACCCATTTGTAGGAATATAAATAGCCCAACTGCCTACCATTTAGTTTGATTTACAGCGGATACGTGGACTGTACGAGCGTTCCATGACAGGTCCTCCCATTTCTCCACAGCACCGTCATATTGAAACATCATCACAGCAAACTCACTTAACGGGAACTGTGAGAAGAAACTAGATCATTACGGTGTACATATTTCAATGAAGTTCAAGTTGTGGAAGCAATTGAAGTAACACCCCACCTTTTTGACAATTTGGTTGACAATTTCTTTTTGTTGGATTCCAACCGCAAGTGCCAGCAAGCTCATTGAACGCTTAGGCTTCTCCTGAGACATATAATATTTTGAAGTCCAGATTAAATATACGTTCCGTTTCCACTTTCAGCAACCACGTCAAATAGTCAGTTTTCCAAGTGTCCGAACAACTATGCCCCTGGGCAAAGCTTCGCTCCTGACTGGCATCCATTGAATCTAAAGAATATGAATCAATAATTCCTCAGTACATTGTTGTGGAAATTTATATAGAAGTAATGATTCGCAGACAACACAAACCTTGCATTTGTTAGATTTTCTACTCGCCATAGATCCAATGACTGGCCATCTTAAGAACCCCTGCAACATGATTACCATTATATGGTAGCTGTTATTCAAGTGAATAGCAGTAAAATGAAGTTCTGGTGGATTGAAGAAGCCAAACGATCTTGAATTTGAAGCTAAAAAATTTCTAGTAAGTCAATGTAATCAAGTTCAGCAAACATCTATAGATAAGGCATGTGTTCCACACGTCCATGGGGGTTTTTAACAAAAGAAGTACAAGGGGCAAATTCTTACGTGTTTATATTCCTTTCCAACAAATGCTAGACCCAGAAAGTATATACCAGAAACCAAAGAAACTGCAATGAAGAGACTGGAAAGACAAAATCTGTTCTTCGAATCTGGTAACCCAAAAACCTGAGAAAGAGGAAAAGAACAAAACATACTACCATAATTAGCGGCACACCTCACAAATTGAACATGAAACAACCGCGGAACAAGACATGCAACAAAAAAAGACAAGACATATAAAAGCAATCACATTTCATTTGACTGCTCCATCGCGTTTCCAATGGCTGTAAAAAGACAAATTCGTGACAGACCCATCAAGATACTAAACTAATAAAAAGATAGATATTGGCCGCAGCAGCCTAAAGTTCGATAGGAAAGCAAGTTATAACCTATTATTTTGTACTAGTGCAGTTCTCAGAGAAACTTTAACTGCCGAGTACATAAAAACAGAGAGTTAAACAAAAACAAACTCCATCGAGCATCCTGTAACAGTTGTATGCTTTCCCCGGATTAGCCAGCAACAAAACAACTGTTGGGACAAATGATGCTGCAAAACCCTTGTGTTTTTTTCTAAATGAGACCCTCATTAGTGCTTATACCAAGAACCCAACTTTAATCATCACAGAAGCCCTATCTAAAATCAACACCACAAAAGAACCAGCGTTGAAGAAGCATTGCACAGAACCCAGAAGGCAACAGCAAAGAATGGAAACAGAGGGGCTTACAGAATGGAGAGACTTCATATTGCAGCTTCAGCAGGGAACTCCAAGGAAAGGAAGAGCAGAGAGCAGGGGAAAAGGGAAGAGGATTTGTGGGTGGTGGGTAATTAATTAAATTAGTTGGAGGTGGACAGCGAAAGAAGGAAAGTGCACTTTTGTTTGGAAGATAAAGGAGAGCAAAGAATACATAAAAGTGTGGCGAAAGGAAAACCATTTTTCAGAGACAGGGAAAGTTTTGGTGGGGGCTGGATTTTCTTTGATACCTCCTCCTCCTCCTCTTCAGAGAAGCAAAAGAAAAGAAACTGTTAATGAAGGAAAAAGAGGAAGCAACAAAAACCCAACCCACCATTATTAATATAAGCTTGTGCGTGATGGGTTTCTTCTGTTGGGGTTTTGGGGACTGCCAAGTTGTCAATCCTAATTGGCACTGATATGTACGTGGGTTTTGGGAGTTGAAACGGCGTACCGTTTGTGTAATTTGAAAAAACAAATAAATATTCACCTATAATCAGTCAGCAGGACAGCAGTCAGCAGGACAGCAGTCAGCAGGACAGTAGGAGAATGGACACATGTGGGATCAGGTTGATTACTTTCAGTTACGATTTGGTAATGATCTCCATACCATAGAGACAACACCTGACCAGACAACATGGGCCGAACACAAGGAAGAAAAATGTAAATTCAAAATAGTTGAGGAGAAAAATGGTTACTTTGTTTTGAAGCTAACGTACTCTTTTCCCTGCGTTGTTGTTGTGTTGTTCACTAATAATTAAGCATGTACAGTCTTGGCTGCCGCAGCATTTTGAAAGGAAGCATGAAATGGAAAGTAAATTCTTTGGAGAAATGGGATTACAGTACAGGACGTCGGTCTGAAGGAACTCCATGAACCAACCAAGTAATGGGTTATTTTGGTGCGAACGTGCCCTCCCTGATAAATAACTTCAAATAAATAGTTGGGCGGCCAAGTAAATTGAAATATCTCCTTCTCTCTCCCAGAAACCAGAGAAAGATGTTAAAATGACGTAATGAGCCGTTTCGACAAGGTCCTTTATTATCAATCTAAAGGCGTATGGGTAATGTGATTCTATTGCTGTTTAGCTGGGTGAAAAAGTTAGTCGAAATTGGTGCTTCTACTTTTCAAATTCAAACCAAACTCGGCTGAATTGTCGAACTTAGTGTGCTCAGAAGTGTCTGACATATTTGCTCATCGATATGTTACAGTCCAATATGGTCTCTTCGTTCGATATGCATCAACAACATTTTGCAACAATCACTTGTGATTATGTTTCTGCCATTGGTTTTCATTTGCCAGTTCAAAGTCGGGTGCCAGATTCCTGCGTAGATGATGCCTGCAATTAACAGAAACCACAGGAACGAACTTTACAACTAACAACAACGAACTTAGATGCAAAACACAGAAGGTTTCAACTTCCAACATCCTTTCTTGGTGGATAAAAACAAGGTTTCAGGAACAGAGTTCTATCTGGATGTATAAACAACCATTTCTGTACCTAGTATTGTGCAAATGCAATAAGGGAAGCGGAAGAAGTAACTAATTCATCAATGCAACAATTTGTTGCCTGTTTCACAGCTGTAGTAAGCAACATGACCTCCCTCAAACTACGAAGGCAACTTCCCAGATCGAAAAACTGCGAATTTGTTGGCTGTGGAGTAAGAAAACTGGATCCCATTTTCCTGCAACAGTTGCTCAATCAGCTTCTTGTCCCTGTCAGGTTCACTGCTTTCACACTCAATCTCATAACTGATCCCAAAATCATACATGGTCTCGTCAAGCTCCAACACCAAACCTTTCCACTCAAACACCTGCCTCACATTCCTAAACCCGCCAAGACAGATTAACGCCCCTTCTTCAACCACCCCATACTCCTCTCTAACTCTCTCCATAATATTCGACCCATCCCGCAAACCCATCAACCGCCGCGGCTCGCCAACACACAGTCGACCCAATTGAGGGTCTAGAGGCTCTTCCTGCTCCGACACTCGGCTGATTCCATCGGCGAGGACGGGCTTGGCCTTGAGGGACAAAACGCAGCTGGAATCGACGTTGTAGAAGCGGATCCGCAGGGCCGCGAGGTTGGAGGCGAGGTGGGAGTCGGCAGTGTCGAAAAATATGTTTTCTTGGGATAGGGTTTTGGTCCGGTAGGGGGAGAGGACGGCTGAGAGACGATTGTGGGAGCTTGCGTCTGGGAGTCGAAGTTTCACCTCCACTTCCATTTCGTCCAACACCTTAACTGCACAAAAGCTTTTGAAGGGGAAATACCTCGCCGGACTCAGAACTGTGGGGAATTTCTTCAAGGGGGAAGGGCTGGTCATAGTCTGTCTACTGAAGAAAGCCATGGGAATCTGACAATCTGTGGGTTGTGTCAGTCTGGAGAAGAAGACCCAGGATAATGTCCGAGTGACAATAATTTTAGAGAAAATATAACTTTTATCTTTTAACTTCTGGACCGCTATAAAATGCCCTAAATTTTACAATCATTTAATTCACTGACGTCAAATTACACGAATGCCCTTCAAACACCCTCTTTAAATACACAAGTTAGGGGTCGAATGAAACACACTTCCTATTTTTCGTAAACTTTCAACAACTGAAAGACTCTGAAATCAATCCCCGAAACTACCCACCCACCAACGCCTCGCCGCCGCCGCTTGCCCCGCCGTCGTCGGCCGGTCGGCACGCGAGCCTTAATTATTTACCACGGCGGCAGCGGTAGGGCGGCGGCGGGGCGGCGGTCCGGCGGCAGGGCGACGGTGATGCGGCGGGGCGAGCTTCGGCGAGGACTACGGCAGCGGCGACGGTTTTTCAATGTTCGTTTGAATGAGGTATGAAAGTTCTTCGAATTTCCGCATCTTTTAAAGAATTTCATTTTATTCAAACGGTGATTACGTCATTTTCATTATCGAACTCAAATATTACGACGATATTAGGGCGTTGGACAGCAAAATGCAGGGCGTAGTTTAACAACCCCTTTAACTTTACCAATTTAAAAACCATAATTAAAAATAAGTTTTAACCTTAAAAAATAACCTTATATAACTTTTCTAACCCTAGCATACACCACCGCATTCTTCATACAATTTCATTTTACGGCGACAACAACCTTTCATTTCATATCAGTTGCAGATTCATCTTCTTCGATCAATTGCAATCGCAACATCTCATCCCAAGACTGACAATGGCGAACTTTCTTTCCTCCATTTAAATATCTTCCTCCTTGATCAATCCCTCCTTCATCTGGTTTTTTGGGTTTGTTTGGGGAGATCGAGTCCCTGCTTTCCTGGCTCGTCTACTGTAGCATGTCTGGTTTATTAGAGCATATGCCCAACAACTCCATTGACGGTTCAAGCAAACGGGCCACACAATAAAAAAAACAAGGAGATTTACTAAGTTGTAGTTATTTATTTTATTCATACGCGTATAGCTTTCCGTTTTTTGGCAGGAGTATAGCTTTCTATTTGACACTGTTGTACATATAAATATTCAATTGAAACAAGCAGGAATGAGCTCATACTAAGCATTTCCCCAATCGGCCATGCGCCATTTTGAGTTTATTCACTTTGTTCTTTTTTCTTTTGTTTTGATCTTCGATCCTTAAACATCATAGGAGATGTACATATATTCAAAAGGGTAGGGTAAACAACCCAACAAAACAAGTACCGAAACAAAATGCCCTGTCAAAATCGATACCAGAACAGTTCAATCATACCTAAAAAAATCAGTAAAATTTAATAAAAAAACAAACAGAAACATTCCAATACAGAACAGGAAACCCCAACCTGTGAAAACAAAATCCTAACAAAAATACCTCAAAAGACATTGCAAATAGTAAAGTCTAACAACTAGCAAAATCATTCAAGCTTAAATAGATAACAAAATCATAATTTAGTTTAGGACTCTCAAAGTATTACAGTACTATCCCCTCATGTCCACTTCAACCACCAAAATGTCACCATTTTGCACCATAAGTCAGCACCTATGCACGAGTGGTGCTACTTTCTTGGGTGCCTCCAGCTTGATGGGATCCTTGTTGCAGAATCGTTTCAGACGGAGTGTCCGACTGTTTAAAAATTGAATGAAAATTAGCATATAACATCCATTTCGGTTACTAAGTTAATCATTCAGAATGAACAAAGACAGCACTTACATTTTCGGAAACAACATTAATATTGTAGAGGTTATTCACGGGCAATAGTGAATAATTAAAAAAAAACACTTGTTTTGTCTTCCGTAATGCACAAGTTCTTGTGTTGTGCCCTTCTTGTTTACAACTTTTACATGTAATTACTCTACCAACCCTCCTCATTTTAGTTGGATAATTCTTATCTTGAATCATTTAGAAGAAACTCATCTTCTTTTTCTTCAACACTTTGTACTCAATTTATTTTGGTCTTCCAGGCATCTTCCTTCTGAATGGTGGTAATACAAGAGCATATTGACTTGATACCCATGTTGTGTGCCCGTCCATGGGGATCATGATATTATCTTAAAGTCATCCAATACTACCCAACAGTATACCAATCTGAAATATACTTCTCTACATATTTCCCGTCACAAATGATGCATGTTATAGCATGAGGAAATGGAATACCGGTTAAATCCCATAACCTACATGAACACTTGGCTTCGTCTAGCTACACGCTAAATCTATCTTCATTTTTGTAACGAACCTCATCACCTTCTTTACCATTGGCAATAATGTTGCAATGCATAGTTTGCTTTGCTCTTCCTGCCAACTTACAAAGAATCTTAAGACATTAATCTCCTTTCCATTTACTGGCCAAAGCTCTTTTTACTGCTATTGGTTCCATGCACATTATACGTATGTCTTCCAACATGCTAAAAACCGACTTGTGCCTTGTTTCGAGAATGAGTACGTTGAATGATTCAGACATGTTATTGTCCACTGAATCACACTTCACATCGATCGGGAAGTAAACACGTGACCAGTGCTTTGAATCTGTGTCCGTCATCGCCTCAGCTGCTTCGACATTCTACTTACTAAGTTCCTCTTTGTGTCGTTTGAACAATGCCACTCCGAATTTTGCACAATTCCAAAAAATAGACTATCACTCCGGATTTCTATATTTCTTTCTCCAATTCGGGTAGATGTATCTAGCACACAATCGATGCAGAGCAGATGGAAATAAAGTGGTTATACGCGGCACCAACCCTGACATAAAAACATCATAACGGTTTAAGCATTATAGCATAACATACATGGATCCAATATCTGGTAAGCAATCAACATTACAAATACGAACTTTCTCCCATGAGGTTATATTATATTTTACAAAACAAACATGAAATAATCACTTTGCTTCTTTGTGCGAAATGGTTGAGCAAACGATCAATGATTGATTTACAGCCTGGCCCATCTGGGCATTATTGCCAATCTTAATAGCCTAGAACTTTATATGTCCACCACCTCAACAACTGCTACGTTGAAATTTAGTATTTTACATATGCTTAATATATAATTTTTCTTTTTGAACTAAAAATCATGACAAAGATAGTCTCATCGGTATATCCAAATACATGAATTAATTTTCACATCATGGTTGGCATTTATATATAAAAACCAGAAAAGTCAAAGTCTTATATCAGATTATAAAACCAGTAAGAAATCGTGCTATAACAGCAAGTAGAAATAGAGAGTTCTACCTTTTGTACTACCTTTTGTTGGTCTGATGAGAAACACCATCCACGACCATCTTCAATGTTCACATCCAATTGGAGCAGCTCTAAAAACCAATCCCAGGATGCTTTAGACTCCACCTCCACTATACACCAAGCAATAAGATACATTTGACCGTTGACATCCCTTCCTATTGCCGCAAGCAGCTCCCCTTTACATAACCACTTTAGAAAACAGCCGTCCAATGAGATAAACTTTCGACAGCCGGTCAAAAACACTTTCTTCAACGTGTCAAAACACAAGTACATCCTTTGAAAGTATAGTTCTGAATCTGGGTTACCCATATCCATCATTATCTTAAAAGATGAATCATGATTAACTCGTAACAACTCCTCTGCATAAGTCCTTAAAAGCGCATACTCTTCCTTGTACGATGCAAATGTAGTCTTCAACGCTTTTTCTTTCACCCTAAAACATTGCATAAGCGTCACTTGACAGCCAAAATCTTCTCTAATGGTTTTTCACATTTCTCCATTTTTTCACCGTGGAGTAGATTTGATCCTCTCTTTATAATGCATAGCAAGATGTTGTGGTGTAACAAACTTGTTTTCATAATGTGCAGGGCATACATGCCGATCATACTTCTTTATTTGAACCAAGGTGAATATCTTATTTTTTTATGCAAAGAAAAGGAATGTACATCCCTTCCACTTGTAGTTCAAACGCACACGGGTAGGGTCATTCTTAACCAATTTCAAATCTCTTCTTTCAATGATAGCATGGTTTATAATAGCTTCCCTAACTTCCTTCATACTTGAGAAAGTCATGCTCGTCTTGAAGTCAGGGTTATTCATATTTTTGTTGTATTTCGGATAAGGGCATTTTCTCCTCCTTGCTTCATCATCGAAATCAACCTCCTCGTAATATATCCATTGTTGTCCGAGTCAAATCCATCACTCTCATCAACATTACCATTGTAGTTACATAAGAAAGTCACTCCTTTTTTTCAATTTATCTTTGGCTGCCAACACATTTTTCCTCACCTGTTCTGCCTCTTCTCTATCGTCTTCAGTAATCCAAGATCCAACTTCAAAATCACTATCTTCCGGCTCGCTTGGTGAGTCACTTTGAACACAATCTGAATTAGATTCACCCAACTCGATTACATTTGCTTCAAAACTTTCACTTTCATCAACCTTAAATTCGACATAAATAACATAAACGTCTAACCCCAAGTATATTGCACACAAGTCCTAACATGTTTGTCAGTTACTATTATATGATATGCATCCACACCTTCTTTTGACGGCTGCTTGCAGTATAAGTTTGCTTTCTTGATATGTGCAACTTGATTATGAATCTGTTTTCTAGATCGAAAGCATTAATCAGGTTGGGGTCCACATTAGTAATACTTACAATGTCACCCGCTACGTAATGAAAGTTTATTCTGTTGCCTTCAACTTTTCCACCAACGTGGTAGGCCACATCAATAGTAATCATTTGTAACACAACATGTAACATTAATTTTTGTACATGGATTTGGTGGCAATTATTTCCGTTAAGACACATAGAAATAAAAGACAAACAAAATAATGTCGGAAGAAAAGAAAGGTAGGAGACATATGGGGAAGGATTCACGTTGGTGGAATTGTTAATATCTCCACCAAATGGACGAAAACCATTACTTTTTCAGAAGGAGGATAAGGGTGTTGGGTGCATGATTAAGGGTTAGAGAAATATCTCCCTCCTCTACACCTTTTTGGCGGGTATATATGGAGAGGCGGGAACGTCGGGTAGAAGTGGGAAAAGAGTGGTTAGGTGAGACAAACATTAAAATACAGTTGGAGGAACTCTTTCAGAATTGGGGTTCTACTCAGCAGATAATACCGGTGTTGTAAAGAATCATTCCTGGTGAGTGTCTCCTGCATATCTGACCGGGTAAGACGTTCCTTTATGTGTCTATTTCTAATTTTACATGCAATATGCATGCATGCAAGGAGTGTGGCCCTATGCATTTATTTCATTATGCTTACTGTATCTGTGACTTATGATGGATATGGAATGATATATGTTTTTTTGTCTTGCTAATATTATTTTTGGCATGATATCCTTATGTTGTGACCCTATCGGTACATGTTGAACCAATAACCTAGACAATTATTCTATGGGAAATAAATGGATAAATGTTTGATCACCTAGAATAGGGCTCATATGTAGCGATCTACGTGTGTGCATATTGCACTTCTGCTATGAGTATATGGCCCTTAATGGGTACTAACTACTACGAGTATATGGGCCGTAATAGGTATTCCCTCTGCTACGTGTTTACGGCCCTGAATAGGTGCCGGCTCTGCTACCTGATTGCCTGGGAGTCGTCCAACATACGTGTGTCGGAATCCAGACTAAAATACAAAATAAATTATTAGAGTTATAGGAAGCCTTATGTGTTACGTGATGAGTTATTTGTTATATGATTATCTGTACCCTAGATTGACTCAGGGCTAAAGACCTCACTTAGTGATATTAGCATTGACCCCTCTTATTTTTCCTCAGACTGACTGAAAAAGGCATTGGTACACACTGCGAATCTACAGCCGATCATCATGTCAATGAGGGCTTCATCGATGGACGACCATGGCGTTGATGCCAAGTAGAATCAGAAGAATGAATCTTGATCCTCACCATTTATTTATGGGTCTTAAACTCGCTTTACATTTTACCTATTTGTACCATATGCATAAATCATGTGACATCATGTGTATTTAAAGGGGTGCAAGGTTTCCATATAATGTGTAACGGACATGGAGGCAACGTATTTGGAACTCTATTAGTATTTGTGGGTATGACAGTTTTCACCCGTTATCTGTCTTTGTGGACTAATGTTATGCATTGAAATAAAGGAGGCTTACGTATTCCTAGCCTATATGCGTGATTGGAAGGTGGGTCTCTGCCAGTTTGGGGTCCAAAAAAAGATTCTACTACATGAGAAGAAAAGAGATGAACGAATTTGTTTAGTCTTACTTTTATAATTGTCATCGGTAATGTAGCATCTCATAACAATTTTGCTATTTTTCTTCATAAAGTAAACGTGATTTCAAGCTCGGTTTGTTTGGGGTGTTACAAGTTGGTGTTAGAGCCGGTTTTCTTCTGCATTATAGGTATGCTACCTTACTCTCTTTAGATGTCGCAAACCCAAAAAGAGGGGAGGTATTCCATACCCGTACTTGCACTAGGCGATCGAGTCGTGCATTTGATAGTTGCATACATGCATCATGATTTGAAAGTATGGAAAGAGCTTCTGAAAAGTGTTTTAAAAGAAAAGAGGTTTTCGATTATCAAAGATTTTGAAAGAGGATCAATAAAAAGACCATTCTTCTTGCAGTGTGCACCAAAACGGTTCACGAGGTAGAAATGTTCCAGTTAACCCGCCACCAGCTATGTTAGATTATAAAAAGATGCAAGACTTAGGCGGAGTGACTTTTGACGGAGAAAGTACATATCCTCAGTTCGCTATTAACTGGCTTTGCGATATGAAAGAGCTGTTTGGCCATCTAAGGGCTACACCGAATGATCAGCTTTGCTACTTGGTCTTCTTGCTCTGTGGCCATGCCAGAATGGTGGGGAGATATGACAATTGATATGGAGGATCCTTTCTTATTGGGTTGGGAAGAGTTGAAAAGGAGATTCGAAGTTGAGTTCATTCCCGAGCAGTGGAAGGAGGAAAATTGAATGGAGTTTATGTCCCTAAAGTAGGCAAATATGACCGTAATGGATTATTACATTAAGTTCACTCAGCTATCAATATGGAACCTACTATCCTGGCTGAGCGTGATGCAATGAGGAAGAAGCGTTTCCTAGCAGGACTTCGAACAAGCATTCAGAAAGGGATATCGAGTTCTGACATAACTAGCATGATGACCATCAAACAAACAACTCTAAAAGTAGAACACTTGGATAACCTGGGAAAGGCATAATGGAAGGAAAAGAGTGAAGACAAGAAGAGGAAAGCAGTGAATCAAACACCGAGTCATTCTGGCTAGGGATCAATGATGAAAAAGGGATCGAGTGTGACAACATATCAGAGACCGGTGTCGATGGTGCCGCATGAACAGATAAGTTCCCCACCTATACAAAATCCAATTTGTCAATATTGTGGGGGGAAGCATTTTGGGGTATGCAGAATGGTGCCAGGAGGATGCTTTAGGTGTGGTGAATTAGGACATCGGGTTAGTAACTACCCATTAATGCCTGGTCAAGCACCATATGAGGTCTCTATTCAACAAAGTAATCGAGCTCCATCTGGGAGTGGTTTTGGAGGAGGCCGTGGGGATGGTTTCCAAGGAAGCAGAGGTTCTCAAGGGGGTCGAGGCACAAGAGCTAACACACAACCATTAGGTGGCCATTCTCAAACCACCGGAGCTACATAGACAGGAGGACATAATCAAGGTCATGTTTATGCTATGACTCGGGAGGAGGCAGAGGAGGCACCTGCCGCTGTTACTGGTAAAGTCTTTATTCTTTGATGTACCTTATATGCCTTTTTTGATAATGGTTCTATGCATTTCTTCATTTTTTGCCAACAGGCATTAATCTTGAAAGTAGGATCTGAAGAGCTGGGGTATAACTTTAGGGTTAGGACTCCAGTAGGAAAAACCTTAGTTACGAATTCGGTTATTAGGAATGTTCCCATAAATGTTGAGGGAGTTCACCTGCATGCAAACTTGATCGTATTACCCTTTGATGAATTTGATGTTATTCTCGGAATGGTCTGGCTAACCCAACATGGAGTAGTGTTCGTTTGCAAGAAGAAGGAAGTTAGGTTCAGTACTCAGGGAATAGGGGAAGTTGTGTTTAGGGGCATATGGCGAAAGAAACGAGAAGGATCTCCATTATTGTCTATTGTGCAAGATTTCAAGCTTATTCGTGGTGGATGCAAAGCCTACCTTGCAATGTGACAATGGAGAAGACTGAGAAAATGGAAGAAGTGGATGTGGTCAATGAGTTTCTTGATGTGTTTCTAGAAGAATTTCCAGGACTTCCTCCTAAGAGAGAAGTCAAGTTTGACATCGACTTGGTGCCACGAACTGCACCTATTTTGATAGCACCTTATTGAATGGCACCAGTAGAATTGGAGGAGTTAAAGAAGTAGATACAATAGTTGTTGGATAAAGGATTCATATGGCCGAGCGCCTCGCCTTGGGGTGCACCGGTATTACTCTTGAAAAAGAAGGATGGAACAATGAGGATGTGCATAGACTACCACCGATTGAACCAAGCAACAGTTAATAACCGGTACCCATTTCCAAGGATTGATGACTTATTCGATCAGCTCCAGGGTGCATCCGTATTTTCAAAGATTGATATAAGGTCTGGCTATCATCAGTTGAGGGCCGCAGAGTCAGCTATCCCTAAGACCGCCTTCCTTACTCCCTATGGACACTATGACTACTTGGTGATGGCACTTATGAATAAGGTGTTCCCTGAATTCCTTGATAAATTCGCCATAGTATTTATTGATGACAGTCTGGTATATTCAAAGAATAAGGATGAGCATACTGAACATCTTAGAATTGTCTTTTGAGTGTTCTAAGGGAGAAAATGTTATATGCCAAGTTTTCAAAATGTGCGTTTTGGTTAAATGAAGTTCTATTCCTGGGACACCTAATATCTGGAAGGGGAATTGAGGTTGACCCAAGGAAAATAAAAGTTGTGGTTAAGCGAGAGCCACCCACTAATGTATCAGAGTTACCCAGCTTCCTTGGCATGACAGGTTGTTATAGAAGATTAGTGGAAGGATTATAAAAGATTGCTGCACCATTGACGAAACCATTGAGAAAGGAAACTCCTTATAAATGGGATGAGGCATGTGAATCAAGTTTTGAGGAGCTGAAGACTAGACTCACTACCGCGCTAGTACTCGTCTTACCCACCCTCGGGGGAGAATATGTGGTGTACATTGATACGTCTTATCAGGGTTTGGGTTGTGTACTACTGCATGATATGAAAGTAATTGTCTATGCATCAAGGAAATTATGACCGCACGAGGTGAATTACCCTACGCATGATCAAGAATTGGCAGCTGAGATATGTTGTCACTACCTTCATGGTGAAACATTCAAGATTATGACGAATCATAAGAGCTTGAAATATCTTATGGACCAAAGAGAATTAAACAATCAACGGAGGAGGTGGATTGAGTTATTGAAAGACTACGATTTCATTATGGAATATCATCCTGAAAAAGCTAATGTGGTTATATGCATTAAGCAGAAATGAGCAACTTCCAGATTTGGTAGATCTTCGAGCCTTAAGAGTGCACATGAAAGTTGATGAGATGGCAACATTGATGGTCTGATTTAAGTATCAAACCCTTACTTCATGATCGAATACAAGAAAGACCAAGAGAAGACCTTAAGCTTCAAAAGATCATGAACGAGGTAGAATAGGGAGTGAAAAGCCAGTTTGAAATATCAAATGGCTTGCTAAAGATGAAAGGACGAATGTATGTCTCGGATGTGGATAACCTACAGAAAGAGATATTGGACGAGGCACATTCCTCAGTTTATGTCATGCATCTAGTTGCGAAAAAAGATGTACCACAAAACTAAACCCCATTTCTAGTGGCCAGGAATGAAGAGAGAGGCAGTTGAACACGTATTGACTTGCTTAGTATGCCAAAAGACAAAGATGGAGCATCAGGCGCCAACAAACTGTATTCATTACCTATCCCATAATGGAAGTTTGAGCATATTACTGTGGATTTTGTGAGCATTTTACTTCTTACGAAAGAAGGAAAAGATGCGATATGGGTAATTGTGGACAGAATGACTAAGGTAGCTCACTTCATTCCAATCAGATGGAAGCCCAACAATGAAGGGTTAGCAAGGCTATATGTGGAGAACAAAGTACGACTTCACGGATTTTCACTCTCAATTATGTCAGCTCGAGACCCCAGTTTCACATCACAATTCTGGAAAAGTTTGCATCAAGCATTAGGAATAAGGTTGAACTTCTGTACGACTTATCATCTGCAGACAGATGGGCAGTCAGAGAGGACCCTACTTACCCTTGAAGATGTTCTGCAAACATGTGTAAATGATTTAGAAAGGCCATGGACAAGGTTGTAACCTCTTATTGAATTCGCTTACAGTAACTCTTACCATAATAGTTTGGACACTACTCCGTACGAGGCATTGTATGGAAAAAATGTATAACTCTGTTGTGTTGGGATGAAGAAGGGGAAAGATTGATGACAGGGCCACGACTAGTTCAGGAAACAGCTGATAAGGTGAAAGTTATTCGAGAAAGGCTTAGAGTGGCTCAGGATCACCAGAAACAGTATGCAGACCGTCGAGCTCAGGAAGTAAATTATGATGTTCATTAAAAGGTTTTCCTAAGGGTATCTCCTTGGAAGGGTTTGATGAGGTTTGGGAGAAAAGGGAAGTTATCCCCAAGGTACATTGGACCTTATGACATTATTGGCAAAGTGGGACCAGTTGCTTATGTCTTAGCTCTACCAAATGAATTGGATTGAATTCATAATGTGGACCCATCCCATATGATCAAACCGGATGAGGTAGATTTGGAAGAAGATTTGATGTATCAGGAGGTGTTAGTTCAAATTGTACATTCATAAATTCGGGTTTTGAAAAGTAGGCATATCCCTATGTTGAAGGTGATATGAAGGAATCACGAGGTTGAGTCTGCTACGTGGGAAACAAAAGCGAGTATGCGAGAGAAGTACCCCAACCTTGTAGACACGTATCTAGCAGGTTAATTTATTACTGTGTGAATTGGTAATTCTTATGATGTGATCACTTAGTATGGGTACCATATACCTAAAATTTGGAAACTTAACTTGTTATGTGCTTGCTTGCATATGATGCATACATGGATAGGCGACAAAATATAGATCCATAGTAGGCGTTAGACCTAAAAATTTTGAGGATGAAATCTTGTAAGAGGGAGGAGTTGTAACATCCTACGCAGACGGTATTGAAACTAAAGGGTAAATTAGTATAATATGAATTTTTGTATAGAGGTTTTGTGGCAATTATTTCCGTTAGGACAACTAGAAATAGAAGACAAACAAAATAATGTTGGAAGAAAAGAAAGGTAGGAGACATATGGGAAGGATTAATGTACGTGGAATTGTTAATATCTCCACCAAATAAACAAAACCATTCCTTTTTCAGAAGAAGGATAAGGGTGTTAGGTGCATAAATAAGGGTTAGAGAAATATCTCTACACCTTTTTGGTGGGTATAAATGGAGAGGCGGGGACGTTGGGCAGAAGTGGGAAAAGAGTGGTTAGGTGAGACGAACATTAAAACACTGCTGGAGGAACTCTTCCAGAATTGGGATGCTACTCGACAGATAATATCGGTGTTGTAAAGAATCATTCCTAGTGAGGGTCTCTTACATATCTGATTGGGTTAGACGTTCCTTTACGTGCCTATTTCTAATTTTACATGCAATATGCATGCATGCTAGGAGTGTGCCCGTATGCATTTATTTCATTATGCTTACTATATCTGTGACTTATGTTCTATCCTTATGTTATGAATAGGTGCCGCCTCTGCTACATGATTGCTCGGGAGTCGTCCAACATATGTGTGTCGGGATCCCAACTAAAATATGAAATAAATTATTAGAGTTATAGGAAGCCTTATGTGTTACGTGATGAGTTCTTTGTTATGTGATTATCTGCACCTAGATTCACTCAGGGCTAAAGACCCTCACTCTATGATTAGCACTAACCCCCCTTATTTTTCCTTAGACCGAAAGTAAAAGGCGCCGGTACACACTGCGAATCTACAGCTGATCATCATGTCAATGAGGGGTTCATCGATGGGCGACCATGTCAATGGTGCCAGATCGAATCAGAAGAATGAGTCTTGATCCCCACCATTTATTTATGGGTTTTAAACTCATTTTTTGTTTTACCTATTTTCACCATATGCATAAGTTATGTGAAATTATGTGTATTTAAAGGCGTGCAAGGTTATCCTATATGTGTAATGGCTATAGAGGCGACGTATGTCTACATGAAATTTCCTCCAGGAATTAAAATTTGAGTTTTGGATGTGTATGCAAGCTTAAAAAGGCCTTATACGGCCTTAAGTAGTCACTAAGGGCATGGTTTGACAGGTTTGCTACAGTAGTGAAGCAAGCAGACTACTATCAATGTCAAACTAATAGTACTATGTTTGTGAAACAATCACCAGCTGGCAAGAGATCAATCCTTATTGTCTACATCGATGAAATCATCATCATAGGAACGATAATGAGAAGATACAGATTCTAAAGAGTAAATTAGCTCAAGAATTCAAACTCAAAGACCTGGGAAACTTGATGTGTTTCCTAGGAGTTGAAGTAAAAAGGTATGAAAAGGGAATTATTATATCTCAACGGAAATATGTGCTTGATCTCCTCACTGAGACAGGTATGATCAACTACAAACCAATTGACAGCCCAATGGAGCAAAATAGGAAACTCAGCAACAACAATGATGTAGCTGCTGTTGGCAGAGGACATTACCAACGTCTTGTGGGAAGACTTATTTACATGTCCCATACTCGGCCAGACATTGCCTTTGCTGTGAGTATCGTCAGTCAACACAAGCATGCCATGAATGAAGAGCATATGGAGATGGTTGTGAGAATCCTACGGTATCTAAGGGTTTCCCAGGGCAAGGGATTTGGTTCAAAAAGAGCAGACTTAGAGATTTTGTAGTATATACAGATGCCAACTGGGCTTCCAAGCTCTCTGATAGGAGATCCAAATTTGGATACTATAGCTACATATGGGGTAACCTTGTGATTGGAGGATTAAAAAGTAAGATGTTGTTGCCCGTTGTAGTGCTGAAGCTGAATACCGAGCTCCTGCTCAAGGCATTTGTGAAGGAATTTGGCTGAAACGTGTTCTACAGGAACTTAAGATGGAAATGGAGGTTTCAATACACCTTCTATCAGACAATATGTCTGCCATTAGTATTGTGAAGAATCCAGTCCACCACAATCGCACAAAGCATGTGGAGTTGGACAAACATTTCATCTCAGATAATGCACCAAGAGGAAACGTTGAAGTAAGATATGTCCCATCCAAACATCAGACAGCAGACATGCTGACCAAGGCTCTTGGACGAGATGTGTTCCAGTTCTTAGCTTCCAAGCTCGGGTTAATCAACATCTACGCCAAGCTTGAGGGGGAGTGTTGAAGAATATTGATATTCTAGGCATAAACGTGTTTAATTATCTTCTTACCTTAAATTACTATTTTGTAGTTATGGTAAATAGCTGATATAGTAAGCTTATTCCTATGAGATTTTATACTTTAGGAAAGGACACCTGTAATCAGTCTATATATTAGTCACAAACTAATATTGTGAATAATACAATCAGATTATTCTCGAAACCCTACCTCTCAAAGTTTATCACGTTCGATTTGGCAAACACAATTGCTTTGGGATATGGTTTTAGCTTAATCAAGGCATAAAAAAGACTTATATGGGGACATGTTTATCATATTTCTAATTTTCGTGTGATAGAGCTGGGACATATTGAGGTCATAAGGTTGATCCAAGAGTCGAGTTGCGAAAAAACACATTGACGCAAAAGTGCAAATGTCATTTTCTATTGAAGTTAGATTAGCATGGTGACTGTGACTATTTGCTAACCGTTGTTAGAGGAACTCACAATCATAAGTTTACAGTCTATCCTGATGGACACAGACGATGGCCTGCTATTGATCATGATCAACTAGAATATATACGGGATCAATATATATCCCAAGTAAAACCGACAAAGATCGTACGTGGATCGCATGTACACAATCCTGAAAAACCTCAACCAAGCATGAATCAGATTTACAAAACTGTATGTAAGTTAAAGTCGGAAAGGGGGTGAAGAAACCATGCACAAAACATGTTCAAATTGGCTAATCGACACAAATACGTCTACTTTTCTGACCAAATTGGTGATTCTAATGCAGTTACCCACATTTTATGGCTCATCCTGAGGCTATCAATTTATATCGACCATATCCTTACATGGTTTGCATGGATTCCATGTATAAGACTAATTGGTACAACTACCCATTAGCCAAGTTAATTGGAGTTACCCATGTTGGATATGTTATCATGAAGGATGAGTCAACACAAAGCTACACATGGGATTTAGAGAAGTTGAAGACATTGATGGACGAAAATATAGTACCAGGTGTTATTGTTACAGACGGAGAGTTAGGATTGCTTGCCGCAATTCCTTTGGGATTTCTACATTCCGCACATTTGTTATGCACCTAGCACATTTATTCTGCCATAGAAGCAAAAGCAACGTACATGGTAAAACATGAAAAAATAGGAAAGAATATCGATCATAGGTGGTGGAAAGATGTGTTGCAAGCTAGTACACATGCTAAGTATCTTGAAGGATGGGAAGATTTTCAACAAAGGTAGCCTGGGATGGTTAGCTATATAAAGAATACATGGATTTGACATTGCGACTAGTTTGTTAAATGTCACACTAACCAAGTTCTACACTTTAGAAACACAACTACTTCAAGGGTTGAGTTTGCTCATGCTGGTCATGATTATGAACTACATAGGCAGCTAGTTTTTTTTCATGATAATTTATAAGCGAACAACTGTCAAGTGCCGTTGTAAGGTTTGAAAATCCTAACGGTGGATAGGTTTCCGATGTTAGGATGGTGGGTTTAACCACGAGCTTTAGGCCGCTATTAGGCAGGTCTAGCGTTGGCAAACCTAACAGCGGCTTTGTGCTTGCGGTTAAACCTTCCTAATAGCAGTCGCAGCCGCTTTTAGGTTTTATTTATGCCGCTGTTAGACAAGCAGTTTTTTGTAGTGTGTGTAGGATCGTTGGTTTGGCCTACACCGTCAGTCCAAAACTTCCACTCACCTTCTACCACCCTTGACCTCAGCACAAGTTTGAAGGGAAAGTTACACTTTTTGATAGGTCGGAACTTGAGGATTTGCGAGTAGGCCCATGGGAGCAATACAGATACACCAGAGACTCGTGATCTGCCTTATTTATTTAGTTGGATCCATTAATCATCTTGAAATTAAGCGACTGGCAATTTGCTTTGCAACTTCACAAGCTACCTGTGGAGTATCGTAAACATTGTCGGTTAAAAATCAATTGGTGTAATTGATCATGTCACCCTTATTCCCCGATGAATCCCCCTACAATATAAACACACAAAATGTATGCTACATTTATTAATTATCCACACACAAAATTAACTATCACTTACCGAAATACTCATGACGAGGGAGTCGGAATAAGTGCATCCAACGAACGTTAAAACCTTGTGACGAATGTGATTACCTAAAACAATTAAAGGAGATCATTAAAAAATTAAAATCGAATTGGGCGGACCAAAATTCTGGCCAAACGAACCATCCGGCCACCGTGGACGCCCAACCAGACGACGGTTTTGGCTGGCAACTATTGCCGGCTGGATGGTATGTTTGGCCGCAAAAATTATTGAATTTTAGAGAGAAATGTATCGTGAGAGAATTTTCGAAAGAGTAAATTAGTACAGTTTTGTCTTCACGAAGTCTAGAATGTCATTTTAGTCAAATGTTAGGGCGTCAAGCAGTATCCCTATTTGCAAAAGTGGGCCTACACAAATGAAATATTCATTTCATATATATTATTTTATTAACTACATATATGTGATAAAATGTATGAGTGACAAGTAGGTCTCAAAATATATAAAGAAAAGTAGGTCACTAAAGAGATTATCACTTTGACTTGCAACAAGTGTAAATTTGCACTTGAAAGTTATCCTTTCTCAAAAATGACATTCTCATTTGAATTGCAAAAAACTGGCCACAAAGGCTCCATGTGACTTTCTAAATGAAGAGAATTTCATTGTTGAAGATGTTGTAAGAACATCTTTATGGCCTTAAATCTCTAAACTATCACCAACTATCAATTTAGTCTAAGAATATATACAACGTATGACCTCTATTTTGTATGTCACCAACTACAGTTATTTAAATTCAAATGACATATCGTTAATTTGTACACATCTTCATGAGTTGGCAAATCATCCTATGTGACATATGAATTGCCACATCATATGCCACATGTGATGAAATTGACAAGTCATTATTTTTTAAAAGAAAATGAAATCCTTGTTCACAACGTTCATTTTCACATCCTCCTCATCGATCCCCTAAACACAGAAGAAAGAGTTGATGACGAGCACCTGTCAAAAGAAAATTCGGTGGGTGAAGAAGCAAACTTCGACCTAAACCGCAACAGTGACACAAATCCACGGACTATCCTTCACACTCTCAGTCATAGCTCAGCCTTCATCGCAACTCAGCTCTCTGCTCCTTCTTCACCATTCTGGATGAAAACTAGATCTAGATCTAAATCTTATAATGACAATCGACGAACAGATCACTAAATATCGAAATCCTTTGGGTGGAGAAGAAGATGATGGAAAGAGCTGTGACATCATCAATGGCGAACCTCAAAGAACTTAAGAAGGAAGATGAGGAGATTCAAGAATCTGGAGGTGTAGTTGCTGGTAGAATGGGTCAAATTCCTTCAACCGAACAGAGCATCTTCACATACGTTTCTAAGTCCGAACCTCTAATCGGTAAACTTTAAATTCCACTTTATTTACATGCATGCCATATACAAATACTTTTCACTCTCATGCAAATTAATAATTAAAACATAATAATTAAAAAAACATGAAAAATGGTGGGTCGCCATTGAATGGCGAGCGCCACACATATGGCAGCGGCAGCAGAGGCGTTTTAATAGTGAATTTTGATTTTTGGGGCATTCGCATTATTTCTAAGGTGTTTGAAGTAAAAGTTAGGGCGTCATATAGCAATTCAATAAATAAAAGAGAGTGTATTGAAGTAAAACAAAAATAGAATCCACCTGTATAATAAATCGTAACGTCCAACTAGACTATTTGAACTAGTCAGCTAACACCGTCATGCCACATATGCCGCTTAAAGATGAAATATAACGATGATATCTCATTTTAATTTTCAAAAAGTGATAGTTGGTGACATATGAAAAAGAGGTCATACATGATATACATTCGTAGATTAAACCGATAGTTAATGACATTCTAGAGATTTAAGTCTATCTTTATCCTTACGGTCCTAAGTGCTTTGGATCTTTTGTATCTAAAATCAATATTTTTAAGACATTTTGGAGTTACATTTCGTATATTTTGATATTGTGTTTTTCATTACTTTCATTAGCGATTTCAAAATCACAAGAGTTACTGTTATTCGTGTTATTTTAAAAAATAATAACTTACTTTATCAAATATTTATAGAGTACAACAATAATAGTCCATATAAACGAATACGATGAATTAATAACCTCGAATATAACAAAATAGATTCATACTTAATAAAAATTTCCACTTTCAATCACTTATTCATTGATGTACTCCTTGATGATATCTATAGCAAATCAAATTCAAAAAAGCAAACCATATAGTAAATTTTATTTACACCAAAAAAATATAGTAAATTTTATCTCTTCATTTAACTTTTGAGTCTTTAAGAAATTAATTTCTACCAACACCTTCTTATTCCACTATAGTGGACGTTAACACCGAGAACGATTGTTGTGCTGAATTCTATAAAATCTATTAGATCCTCTGTTTTTAACCCCATTCGAATATGAAGGTTCATATTTTGTAGGGGCGGTTTCAGTGTTTTAAGTTTTTTTTTTCTTACTTTTTCTTAAAAACTAACATAGATCCTTAAATTTAAGTCTGATTGTTATGTTTTTATATAGAAAGAATCGTGTTTCAAACACCAATCTAACGATACCAATATTGATTTTGTTTTAACGACTTTAAAAATTATTATTTTTCACCTTAGTACGAACATAACTTTTTCATTCCAAGTCCGATTTTCATACTCTTGATATGGCTAATAACTATCAAAATTGTTGATAACTATCTATAAGTTGATATAACTACACCTTACTCTAGTTATTAATAACGACATCAAAGTTACTAATAACTACATCAAGTTGTTAAATAATTACCACTAAATTGCTAATAACTACATATGAATTCCCTCAATAACTTACGTTTAACTCGATAATTACTATATCTCCTTCCCTTATATGTACATTACGTTTTCATCGGCCATACATACATCTAAGTTTCTAATACCTACGTCAAAGTTGCAATACCTATGTCTAAGTTGCTAATAACTATGGTTTCCCCTTTATATCTACATTACATTTAAGTTACTAATAACTAAGTCTCACATGACAATATTTACCTCTAAGTTTCAAATAACTAAGTCTGCATCTAACTCGCTAACAGCTACGTCTAAGTTGCTAAAACCTAATTCTAACTTGGCGATAACTACGTCTAAATGCTCTCAATAATTACATCTGACTGGTTAATAACCATGTGTCCCTACTTATACCTACCGTAAGTTTTCATTGACCAAACAGACATCTAAGTTTTTAATACGTGCCTACCTCAAAGTTGCAAATACTTACGAGTTACATCTAAGCTGCGAATGAGTACGTTTACCACGTTATATATGCCTTACATTTAAGTTGTTAATGACTACATCTAAGTTGCTAAAACTATGTTTACCTCAAAGTTTCTAATACCACCCCAAAGTTGCTAATACATAATTCTAAAATGGAGGTACATATCAAGTCTAGTTTTGAGCAGTCAACTCAAACGTTTGACCTCGAAAAAAAAATTCGTCGAAACCCTATTATGATTGGCTAGTTTTAATCGTCATTTAAATAACTAAGATTTTGGCGTATCGATCAAATTCGAGTTCGTATGTAAAAGATATTAATTGAATATAATAGTTAGGGGAAAATATATTAATTAATATGTAAAATAAAATCATTAAATAAAATAGTTATTTTGAAATTACGAAAATGTCCCTTCTGTCCAAATTCAGCAAAATTCAGCACGCGACTCCTTCAACATGACACGCAAACACGGTGACACCAACGCCTCATCGCTTATCAAATCGGTCTTTGACGAGAGAGGTTTATAATACAGGATATATAGTTACAGGATGTCTAGGGCAGACGTGAGACAAAAGATCAATCTCGCGGCTACAATCTGTAATCCAAAAATGGGGGTAAAAATGTCAAGGAAGAAAAACTAAAAAGCACGCTAATAAAACCTCCCGGATTTCCCGACAATCAAACATAAAATCAAGTTTCCTTTATCTGCAAAAATTCCCAAAGTTAAACTCCCAGCTCAATCCAAGCTTTCTCGAACGGGCAAATCTTCTTCATCTTCATCTTGAAACAGATCCACCGGCTCTCTCTTACTATCTCTCAACGACGACAATGGAGCTCTAATAGCTAGATTGAGATCCACATCTTCTGAATCGGAAGATCTAAAACTAGCAGTTTCAAAATCGGGAGATCTCGACGCCAGAGTTTCTGAGTCGATCGATCTCAATGGCGCACCTTCTGAATTCGTAGATCTGAACACCGCGCCTTCTTCTTCCATTCATCTGAGTGCCGGAAGTTCTCATCTGAACGGATTTTTCGATGAGATGACAATCACAACTTCTGAATATATTGATCTCAATGACACAACGGGATTTCAACTAGTATCTGGATCTACTGCTGAATCTAACTCAACACCGTAACAACCTGAAGACAATCTAGATGATTTGAACTCAACTTTCATAGGTTAGTGTGAGTTGAATCTTGTTTGCCTGCTAATTCATTGAATCCTGTTTGGCTACTAATTCATTGCAAAAACATATCAATATACAACCGGTTATATACTTACGTATGTAACTTGTTATACTTTTTATATTTATCAGTTTATAACCGGTTATATATGAATGAATATAACCTATTATATACTTACATATGTAACCGATTATAATTTGTTTTAGATATCAGTTTATAACCGGTTATAAATATAACCAGTTATATGTATGAATAAGTGAGTATAACTGGTTACATATGCGTAAATATATAACCGGTTATAAGTTTGATATAGAATTCAGAAGTCAGCTGAATTATGTTATGTTCAGCGTGGAAAGTGAGGAGGAATTCGAGTACCATTGGAATCTGTTACTAACAACGTGTCCGCTTGCTAAGGGAAATTGGACATATTCCATGTACAATTTAGGGGGAAAATGGTCAATTGTGTGGTTAAAAACTCACTTCACTACTGGTATGAGAAGAACGCAGCTGAGTGAATCATGCAACAACAACATTATGGGGTATTTGAGCTCAACACACAATCTGCTCAGGTTAGTACATTTCTTTCCTTTCCTATAATTGGTTATTTTACTAACCGATTATTATATAACCGGTTATAAAATACTGCTTATAAATAAACGTTTTTGTGTATTCTAATTTTGTATTCATTCCAGCAAAACATTTTTTCAGCTTCTTCACTCACTTCATGCGTCACATAGAAAATAAGAGGACAACCAATGATGACAAAGAATTCCTAATGTTGAGTAGGGTACCCCATATTCAATTCAATAATCACATGGTGAAAGGGGTAGCATTCAAGTATACACTTAAGATTTTTACCATATTTCAAGTTGAGTATGAGATGTTAATAGATTATCTTATGAGACAAGTTCCTGAAATGGATGTTGGTGACCAAATAGGATGCAAAGCATATAAGATGGAGGAAGATGGATCTATAATTTATGAAAGGTCATTTCTAATTAATGAAAACACCTTGAATTTTAATTGCTCTTGCAAGCGTTTGATTCACATGGATGGTGGTGTAAGCACCACATTGCTTCCTTTTATTGGCTACATCATAACTCTCCGGATGTGAGGTACCTGTACGTTCCCGACAAGTATTACATAATAAATTGCTGGACAAGAGGTGCGAGACTCGGTTATGACATCCTCTACCCAGCCGTTGGCACTATATCAATGGACAATTTGTACACCACAAAGATAAACACATTATCCGTAATGGGTGTGACAATCATGTATATAACCGTAGGAAATCCTGTATGATATGAGCGTATCCACAACACATACAAACAATTTCTACAGGAAACGGAAGGATTATAAGAGATAGTGATGAACAATCAAGCAACAGAATCTGGTGTAGCATCTACTACAGCAGGTGCGAATGACATATGCTATTTTTATATAACTGGTTACAAATTTTTATAATTGGTTATAGTTTATAACTAATATTGTTCTGTGATTAATATTTTCTGTTTATGTGCCTGTTTCGTAAATGTAACAAACAATGCAACTACAACATCACTAGCAAATACAAATATTGTAGGATTCAAAAAACATGAAGATCCAATCAAATCTGGAAAGAGGAAGAAGAAACAGGTTGGAGATTGCATTAGAGAAGAAAAGAAAGAAACAGAAGGATCAACAGGAGAAGGAGAGAAGAGCGGAACTGCCCCTTTTCCCTTAGTATATACATTTATTCAACATGAGAAGAAACGAAAAGCAACCGAATCTCTCTCAACATGAATTGTGTTTCAACATCTCAATCATGACTCTATTCAATATCCATTTATGTTCCGATACAATACTTTATACCATTTTATATATATAATATATGTGTTCCGCCTCTAGCCTGGTATTACCAGTTACAAATATAACCAGTATAATCAATAAGTAGAAAAGTAAAAATAGACAAGTTAGAATATATAAACTACGAACGTGTTGTCTCTGAAAAACTAAACATAGTTACATACTTTTCATATTAAAAGCATTACACATTGCACCATACATGTCATTAAAAATTAATAGATCATTAAACTAAACATAAAAAATCCTTAAAAAGATCGTTCACCAGCAAAAGACATCACCTAACTAGGGAATATATTTTTTGGCCTTCTCCAACATACCAACTTTCTTCATATTTTCATTAAATAGAACTAGATTGGTGATAAACTGCAACCTGCGTTCATCGGTGTAGTAGCTTGCTTCCAATTCGAGTTCATGGTGAACCTATATTTCCCCTCCTAGGTACACCACCAATTTATAACAACCATTCTAGAACTCCCTTCAATTTTTTCTTGCACTTTTGTAATCTCTTTCGATTTATATTATTTACGAGGGCATATATTATAGCGTTGTTGCACAAAACTTTCAATATATCCAATTACCTTTTCTAGAGCTGGCTAATGCATATATATAACCACCCAGGTGAGGTAAAGCTGTGGAGGTAATGGTAGTTGTCTTGCACATTTTCGATCACACCAAGAAAGAAGTTGTTGCCATGGTGAAGATGAATAAACCACTATATGAGGGAAAAAAACATGGCTGAAATCATAATGAATGACATAATGAACACATAAGATGCAGTAAAAGTACAAAGAAAAGAAATTATGTACATAATCAACATGGCTGAAATCAACATCCTTATCCCATGAACAAGTGAATGTGTCCTTGAAAGAAGTACGTTGATATTCAGGGGAAAGAGGCTTATCAAAGAGATGACACAAATTAAAGAACCGTGACAATAAAAAGGAAAACAAGAAGTATAACTGGTCATATCATAATGTTATAACCGGTTATATCATAATATTGTAACTGGTTATATCATAATATTGTAACCAGTTATATCATAATATTGTAACTGGTTATATGAAGAATAGTTACAGCTAAATGCTCTAGAATGATCTATCTCTTGACAATTGTTCCTGTCTTATCTACATGCTTCCTGTTAATGTAATCACAGTACACCTCAAGATCCTTCACAATTCACAAACACCAACATATGAAAAAACCATAAAATGTATTAATAATCAGTCATAAAAGAATGCATAGAACTGGTTATATAAAGTTGCAGAGGCCACTTACGGATCAAGGGATTCATCCAAACAGTATGCAAGAACAGAGTTCTCCAAAATTTTCTTGTCTAATTTTGGAGGAACCACATTAATTCGGTGAGGTCGAAGAAATGTGAGGTTCAAATTTTGAACGATTGACACCAAAGAAACCAGCAACCACGTGACTTGAAGGAGGCTGCACTTTGTTCAGTACAGTAGCTGTTGGCTTCACAACATCAACTTTTTTGGGGCAACTATATATATCTTGCACAACCTCATATCCTCCCACCCAAGCATTATCAATCCCCACGTGCATAGGAGACTTAAGAAAACTCCTCCATAGGAACGTCACCATCAAGATAGTCATCATTGATACTTTGAAGGGTATCCATTAAGGATTCGACTGCTACTCCTTCTTGCTCTTGTGGTTGCTGCCCAGACTCTTTTTTTTGCATGTCTTCTGCATTTTCCTGTTCATCACCAATGTGGACAGCTCCACCACTAACAATGCTGCCCGATGACCCCCCATTATCAGGATCATTACCACTACGACCATTGCTCCATTCCCTCCTCCGCCTTGGTCATTCTCGTCACTGAATTTACTCTCGTCTTTCTCTTCTTCTTTGTCTGATTTATCGTCTTCTTCTTTGTCACTCTCACCAACTAACTTGTAATCATATGATTTAAGAATAATATGATTTTTTTCTTTGTTATCATCAACAGGTTTGTCTCCTCCATCAACGTTTCAATGCGTGTCCGCTCCATCATCTTTCTTCCCCTCTGTTTCTGCTATTGCAGATTCTCGCTCAACTTCTTCAGGGATAGTGTTGGCTCCTTTAGCCTTTTTTGTGTTAGAGTGACCAGAAACTCCCGGAGGGAAATGTTCATCCTCATCGTTCTTGTCAGTTGGTGATGTATCACCCTCTCGCTCAGCAGCTTCCTCTCCCTTATTCACATCACCATCCACGTCCATTTCACACTTCATATTCTTCATAAAACTGTCAACAAAAGACACTATAGCTACGTATTCCTCCATAAATTTTCTAAAACAATCATGTGCGTCAAGCATAGCTTTCTTCAAACACAGAGCCTATCAAAATAGGAAAAACAAGCAAAAAAGCAGCACTATAAAGATTGCAAAAAAACGATGAAAATGAATAACAAATATACAAACAATGAAATCGTGCAAGACGTAAACAAAATACCTCAGGATAACTGGTGAAAGTAGCAAAATCAATAGTAGGAGAGGGTAAGTTAGCAATCAACTTATCTAACCAAACTTTGGATTTACGGAAAACAGATTCGAACCTCTTAAAATGGCGAGCTTCGTGATTCGAGTCATTTGTATCTCCACTAAAATTGTCTATTTTCCTCTTACCATCACCAATCATAACTTCCTCCCGACTAATAGCTGCTGGAACTTTGAAAATATTCTTAACTGGAACATTTACATCACATCTTTTGCCTTCCCCTTAATAGCAAGCTTGCTATGATCGGAACGGTTTGCCCACATCTTGAACCTTTGACCCTTTGAAGCAACATGAATTTCTTCCTTCTTTTCTTCTTCTTCATTTGAATGTTTGTACGCTCGTTAGCTGTTCACTTTCTTTCCAATTAGTGGTCAAGATCATCAGCGTCAATGTCTATCTTGTTGAATGTGCAATAATCCCCAACAATTATGTTCCACAAATCAACGACACTGTTATCACTAACAGACTGAAGAACATCATCTCCAGCAACCAACTTTGATCCTTTTAACAAAAATGTAACCTGTATCAAAATAGAACAAAACATATAACCACTTACAAAACAGAACAAAAAACATATAACCAGTTCTGAGAATAGAACAAAAAACATATAGCCAGTTAAGAAACAAACAAATATATAACCAGTTACAAAAACAGAACAAACGTATAACCAGTTACAAAATAGGGAAATGATAGCATATAACTAGTTATAAAAACAGCAAATGAAAGCATAAAGCAGTTATAAAAAAGAAGGTGCAAAAACACCCCAAATCCTTACTGAAAAAATAGATATCAGCCTTATTGTAGGTGTGGCCCATAGACTCAGCCATGTTATTCCTAAACAGGTGGAGCAAATACTTACACTAGTTATACATCTTGAATTTTGACAAGTGATCACCCGATGCAAACACCATAACCCTCAAATCAACAAATGTATTGGTAAAAGGACAAAAAAGACAGCCATACACATAAACAAAGAATAATCGAAACCAATCGATATCAGATTCCACTATATCAAGGGCATCCTTTATTGCATTGAGAGTAATGTAACCTTGATCAGTGTGCGCAAGACGAAGTTCAGCAACCCAAAGCATCAGTGACCTTACGTGTAATATCGTCAAGATTAGGGACATCAATACTACCTCTCGGGAACCCATATACGAGTTCCATATCATTAGAAACAAGCATCCACACCTTGCCATTATGAAGAATGATGGAATGAGTCTTATAGTCGTAATGCTTGATAATCCAGGAAACAACATTCCTGTCGATTTGTTTGAGATTAACATCGATGAGCCTCCCTAATCCAATCTCAATGACCATACGCTTTCGCTCATCGAATAGTGTAGCCATGCATGCAGCAATACGACTAGGTGTGCATATCAGATAACCTCGTAAAGGCCAGAAAGCGAAGCCTATTAACATATAGAAATTCACAGAAATCGGGTCAACCAGACAGCAAAATAAAATGAAAAGAATAGACCGACTATAGAAGCATAAATGTAAGAAACATCACACAACACAACAAAGTATCAACAAAAATTAGAAAAGAAGAAGGACACAAGAAGACCGAAACCCTAAAAATTGAAAGAAGGGGTGGAAACAGAACATGAATAGAGAAAATGAAATAACAGAGGAGATAGAGGACCACTACCCTCGCGACATAGGATGCCCCATCTGGACTTTCAAAATTTGAGAATGAAACTGTAGATCACCAAATTCAGTAGAAAATGAAGAACACTAGCAACTGCAGTAGTTCGCCGGAGAAGGAGAAAATTGCATGTAGAATGAAAATTGAAAACTGATTTTGATTCGGCTTGTGGATAATGGAATTTAAAAATGATCTACAAATACGAAAATACCCCGCATTAGAAAAGCGGGTGAATTTTTAGCTGTAGAGATGGGATGGGTAGAAGGATGAGATGCGTCCTAGATAGTTTAATTTTTTTTACACTAATATATAATTTACTTTCTTCCTCTTTAAACTCGAAAAAAAAATAATTTTCACTCGTACCTCAACAATTGTTTCCCAAATCGTAGGGGAAAATGTTTGCCCACCAAAACTATTTCAGATAGTTGCAATGAAGATAATGGGAAAATGGCGTATGCGGTATACCAGACTACCAGAATATGTATTGTATAAGTGTACGCATAGAGATAACAAACCCTTCCCGAAATAGAGTTAATTCATGTGCTGAAGTGGGCTTCAGCACCACTATAGAAAGGTATTGAAGACCATCCTAGCCACATTATATAGGAGAAAATACAGATTCAGCAAATATATGTTTGTATGCTTTACAATTTAGGAGTATTTTGGTATGATTTGGCAAAATCTGTGGCCGTTTTTTATGTTGATTTGACTTTTCTTTTTGTCATTTTAGAGGAGGAGAGAGATGTATTAAATATTCTGATACAAGCTATTTTGTTGTCACATGACAACACCACAATTACCTTTTATTTAATTTTTTAGATCTACTTGTCGTCATTTGTTGGATATTTTAGTTTTTATACTCTCTTTATTTTCATAACTGTTTTCTGTTTTTTCGGGAAACAATCTCTTTAACCAAATCCAACTTTCACTTTTAATTATAAAAATATTTAATTAGGTTCTATTTTCCTTTTTATGTTTTCCCACGTTTGTTTCCTATTCTCGTCACCTAATTTTTATGTTTTCCATGTTTATTTCTTATTCTCGTACCTAATTTTTATGTCCGGTACAAAAATTGTTTCGAACATGTACCGCCCTCATCTCATGTAAGAAGTTAGTACATGGATTGGATCGTAATTTATTAATATTATTTTTACCTCCCGAATTTTCAATGAATCTTTACCACCCTATGTCCCATGTACAACCCAAAATCCGCACTTCAATCAAAAGAGGGGATATAAATTTGAGATACTTGGTACCAGGTATATACGTCTGGTACAAAGTTTATATGAAGAAGTACCACCTCTTAGTCTCATGTACACAATTGGCGACTTAAATTGGTATTTAATATATCAATTGGTACTTGTAAATACAAATTAGTACATGCTATTACAATATAACACATAAAATCTATACTTCTAATTAAAATATGATAATTACATTAATGTGGAACATATAAAATCGATACCTGTTATAAAAAACTTAGGCATCTCAAACTCAAAAATTTGATATCATAATTTGAAGGAGTTCTTGATGTATTTATGTTTATTCTAACCCAACTTGGTATCTCAGACAAAAATTTGGTATGATTAGAAAATAGTGGTACAAATAAGTGGCTAATTTTGCTCAAGAATTATAGGTACATATTTGGGAAAGAACTAAACAATGAAAGGGATTTAGGATAAGAAAATTTACTAAAATGAGGTATGAAGAAAGCCACCACAAACTTTCAAAGATCGAACTTAAGATTAGCATCTTCAACATTTGATCCACCAAGCTCTAATTTGATTCCACAAATTAAAAGACTAATGAACTCCATATTCTCCCCATCTATAAAAAAAACAATGTACAGAAAAAATTAACAGTAAAGGTGGAAATCACAATCTAATCTCTAACCAAAACCTGCTCCTACAAAAGCAAAAAATCAAACAAAATCAGAAGGATAAATCAGAAATGATTGACCTGATTGCAACTTCCAAGAACTCAACCAGAATCCTCATGATTTCCTTTACAAGAAAAGTGAAAGGATTGAACAACTAATTTGTTGGCAAGAGAAGGAAAGATTCATGATATCTGCTCCTCTTTGATCTCCATCTCAGTACACTGCTAATCTATGTTCCCCATTGTTATAATCGAGAGAAAATGAAGAGGCGGTCATCGGGATGAGTGGTTTTAAGACACGGTTACTCAACTATTTAAGACATGGTTTAAGCTAACAAAGGTTTAAAATGCTAGTTCTCTAGATTATACACTAAAGGACTTATCATCCGCAAGAGTAACTCGAACTAATTTAAACTAACGAACTAAGCCAACAAGAGAGTGAAAAGGGTGAACACAAGGAGAGGAAGGTTGCTAGACTTCCGTTGTTGATTTTGCACTCAAATCCGATTTAGAAGAAGGATTGGATACAATGGACAAGGTTTATGTTTTGATCATCCTCTAAACATTCGTAGGAGTTCAATTCAAGGTCTTGAATTGGACTACCACTACTAATTGGCAAGTGATCAAGCCAATTAGTAGTGAACACCAAGTGTTCGACAAAATGCTTAGGTGCTAAAAGACTCTTAATGGCATCATAAGCACTTGACAAGGGTGCTAAATCACTATTTGACACCCCCAATTGTTATGACTGTAGTGTGAATTATGCCTCATATGTCCTCCAAAAAGGCTTTAAATAGGCATGTCTGCATGGTGCAACGCCGTGTAGACCAACACGGGCTCCACACGCCGCGTGGACTCATTTCCAACACGAGACTCTGTTCTTTGATCGCACATATGTTCCTCATCCGACCTCGGTTAGAGCTCCAGTTGGTCGCGTTGGAATCATCTCGTCATCCTCTATCCATAGGGTACCTGAAACTTCACATATACAATGATAAGCAAGTCGAATGGACCGAAATGGTATGTTTGAGAAAACGAAATAAGAAACCCTTGTTTTTTCCAACCAATCACAAAAGAGGGTCAAAACTAGGTCAAATAAGGTCAACAACTAGTCAAGATGTGGTCAAATTGGCGACGAATAATCGTGCTATCAAATCCCCCACACTTGAACATTGCTTGTCCTCAAGCAAATCTACTAATCACACTCAAAGAGAACTTGAAACATAGTGAAAGGAAAACATTTCCTAGCATTTCAAGCCTACTTCTCGATGCCAAGATTGAAAGTCAATCACCAAAACCAGTCAATTATATACAAGACATCGAATCCCTTAGAAAATTTCACACCAAACTCTAACATATAGATATTATGATAAGACACTTAAACAAACGAATGTACAAAAGTTTCTCCAATGCACTTATGCCTTGTGGTACTAGCGGAAGAAATGAACAGACGGACGTTCCTGACCGGGTATTTTTCCCGTCCTGAGGGAGGGGATGCCTAATCGTAACATAAATACAACTACCACCAAGTATACTAGCATCCCTTCTTTTATTCTGCTTTGCTTTCTCTTGTATTTGGTTTTCAACTAGCTTTTCTCCCTCTTTTTTTTTCTGCATGGCTTCTTTTTCCAAATGAGGAGGTTGTGATTCTAATTAGGCTCGGATCCGTTTAATACCGGGTACCAGTACCCCAATCTATGTCTCGAAGTGTTGAGAAGAACAGCTCGATGTGGCGAGCATATGGGCGGCGGATTGAAATCCGCTCGCGTGTTTGAATCACAACCTTCCTCATAATCATTTTTGGGCACATTGGCCTCTTTTAGCACTTCATTAGGATCCGTCCCGTCCATTTTGACTTCATAATACCATAGACAAGTTCGAAAAGCAGAATCAATCATACATATAAAACAAGTAAAGGTGAAAACTCATAACGTCCATATGTGCGAGGTCGAAGCAAAAGAATCTCATGAAAACGGACATGGTCCACAAATGATCTACTCAACAACCTATTCATCCTCAAGTAGTATGAACAAACTACTGAACAAATGGGAGGTAGCATCCTCAAGAATCCAATCTGCTTAGGCAAGAGTATGGAAGAATGTGCACAAGTAGATATGGAAGAGGCAAGATGCATAAGATAGGCAAAACCAATGAAGAAGATAACTAGTTATTCTCAAGCAAGACTAACTAGCAATCCTACACAAGAGCATCCTATAATCTACAAATGAGTAAGACAAGGGTGAGCAAAAGCTATGGAACCATCTCAACTCATTTAGCATCAATTTCCACAAAGTTATCATCACAAACATGTACCGAGTCCAATGAACATGAATGAGCATAAAGAGTGTTTGCAAAATATCAAGTGAATAAAGTATGCATCATTCAAGTGTAATCAATTTGAGAGCTCAATGGACTAGTAGTATGCATCATTTTTCTTTAAATCATTTACAAAACAAAGAGCACATCTGGACAATCAAGAGTAGTGGCATGAGCAAAATTCAAGAATTAGAAACAACGAGCATAGTCACAAACATCAATTCAACAATGGAAACATCAAGTTCACCTAGCAACAACTCAGATTCAACCATACAAGGGAGCACAAAGATGCAATTCCAAATTCTCATCACAAGAATTCAACAATCCTCATAACTCTTGTTCAATCAACATCACATTGGCAAAGTTAGACATTCAATTAGGCACAACCATCCTAAACTAGCAATTGCAATTTTTAAATTAGCACAAAACCATCATTTGACCACAATTCAAATTTTCCAAACACTCCATCAATCCAAACCGAGCGAACTGAGCAAAATACACACAGATTCAGGTTATATAATGAACAGGAAAGTTTGAGGAAATTAAACGAGCTTCCCAACACTGCTGGCCTTGTGTTAATTGAACAACCGAGCAAAATGTTATACCCAAAATACGAAACAACGACATTTTTCGCACAATATCCGTCAACGGGTGGTCAATGCCAGTCAACGGCGAGGTCAACACCGGTCAACGGTGGTCAATGCCGAATCATTGAGTCTGGTCAAACTCAAGTTGGTTCGGGTGAAAACCGGTTAGATATCAGTTTGGTTCATCTCGGTTTGAACCGGTTTGGTCAATGGTTGGTTAAAAGTCAACTAACGGTAATGGATGGGTCAACGGTTAAACTTAACGGTTGACTAACGGTCAACAAACGGTTGGCTATAATGAAAGACGTATGTATTCCAATTACTATCTCCTTCGTTTTTTATGTGTGGGGAAGGGTCAGAACTGAATACGAGTGAAAAGACATTAGATAGAATAGACTAGTAAAAGCACCAAGAGAAAGTAGTAACAAAAGTCACTTTGAACTTAGCGCTGGATATTTAAGCACTCAATTGTTCTGAAGCAACGTACATGAGCTGTTTTAATTGAATGTCAGTTGTTATGTTCATTATGTTAATATACTGCAATGCGTCTTTCTCTAACAATAGCTGTTCAGGTTTGTTTCTGGCAATTGTGTACTCTCATAATAGCTGTTTCTGGGCCTTTTCCCTGTCCAATAATCAGGATATTTCATATTGTTTTTCAACAGATTTTATGAAATGTTAAATGTTTGGATGTATCTTGAATGTCTAGTTCTTGATGTTCTTCTATCCTATATATCCTACGTTGTTTATTCTGACATTTTCTTCTTGCCTTCTTCTATCTTCTTCCTTGATAGTGGATTCAGAGGGAGCTGGTTACACTGAAATGCCTTGTTAACCAGGCTAGTTTGAAGGGATGGAGAAAAGAATATCCTTTGCTGCAGTGGGCTTGTTGTTTCTCACGCAGGTTGAATTTATTGTAATGCATTATTGTTTGTTTTCAGGCATTGATTATTTGTCTTTCTACTGGTTGTATCTCAGAATAAGTACAATTCTATCACGCCAAAGAGTGTTCTTTTGAAAATGCCAATAAAGAGTTGGTAGCCCTTAACTTATTATTGTGTACGCTCTCTGAGTACCAAGAAAGATTGAGCAAACTTAGAAATCCAGAGGAGCAATGTCAGTTGTCACAAAAACTTCCAGAGGTGGTTGCTGATGAAGAAGAGGTAGAACCTGCATCTGAAGAAGTTTGTAGGAAGGACGAACAAGAAGTTACTGGACATCAAGCAATAGCTCCAATAGAAGCAAAAGAAGTCAAAAAACATGCAAGAGGGAGTAGAATTTATTGGTGTGCGGCCAGTGGAGCAGATGTTTCAGGTTTCGGGTTTTTTGAGTTTTATTCTTTTATTGTTTGTTTGCATATCAACTCAAACAGACTTCTGGCGACATATCCTGTTATAATCCTGCAGTTTTGTGTATATGATGTCCGTGTTAGGGGTTGATATAACACATCCATCTGACGTGCCTGTTTGAAAGTGAAAAATCTCGCTTTCAACTTCTCATCTGAATATTACATATTCTCCTATGTTGTACTTATTTTCTCTCATTATTCTGTGACTTATTTGATTGGTCGACAAACATAATAACTGTTGTTAGCTCATATTGATAAATCCTCTAAATGGTACAGGAGATGAAGCTGGTGATGATTGTCCTTCTGGACTTGCAAGATGCGTCTGGTCTGACAAAGATGCCAAAAGCAGAGCAGAAAAAAGCGAAAACATGAAAATGGATGACCAAGGTTCTCTTTCCGCCTCTTGTTTATATCTCATACATGACTGCCTTTTAGCAAAACTTGTTCTTGTTTATCTTTTTGTCAAATGATTAATTATTATTAATTATTAAAGCTAGAAGGCACTCTATTATTCATTAGTGTTTTGGTTGGTTTTCAGCTTAGTTTGCTTTTAAGTTTGTTTAGTTGGTTTTCGGTGGAATGCTCTTTAAGTTTTTTTTGTTGGTTTACATTTAATTAGTTTGTTTTTAAGATTTTTTCTCAACTAAGTAACTGTTTTATTTTGGATCGGATGGTTGATATTCATATCCCATACATTTTATTTTTAGGTTAAGAGAATAACTGCCCTAAATAGCATTTCGGATGGGGATGGCATCTGGGTTAGCCCGCGATGGGTAACCATGGGCTCTATCCGAAATGTGGGCTTTTTGGCCCGGTTTTTTACCCCGTGGATGGTTCGCGGGTAGCCCAAAATCCACATGAAACGGGTACCGGGTGGTGATAGTATTTGCGGAATCCGCCCCGCGGCCCACCCGTTGGTTAAACCGTTGCCAAAACGATCGCGTTTTAGCTTTGGTATATAAACCAAAAACGCAATTGCTGGCGTACGCTTTCCTTCCTTCCCCTTCACTCTGAAACCCCCGTTCCCCAATTTTTTTTCTCAACTACATCGAAATTTTCTCTCGATGAATCACCTCTCTGACGAAAAATCGGACGATTTCCCATGAAATCTCCGACGATTTCGTGAATTCCTTCCTCTCTTTTTTTGTTTTCAACACATTCGACCTATCAAATCCGATGATTTCGTCGATTACAACTCCCAGAATGAATATTTTTTTATTAGGGTTCATATCTCCCCTGATTCTTCGATTACTATCACAGATAAGTCATAAGTTCATGCATGCACTTATTCTTTCCTTTTTCTTCGTATATTCTGAGTTTCTGACACCTTCTACTCTATATATAGGGTCCTTTTCTGTGTTTGGAGCAGTATCCTAACATCGAGCAACATGCTGTCTCCTAGCATCGAGCAGTTCTAAGAAAAATATAGAGTAAGTTGATTAAGTTTTAGATGCGTTATTTTCATAGAGTCTGTAGGTTTTCTGCTGAAATAAAGGGTTAAATTTAATGTCTTTGTGTTCATGTTCATGTGTATTGTGTAGGTTTTGGAGCTGTCAATCTGTGGCCATCATCATGGGGATCCGCGGGTAACCAGTAACCGCTCACAGACTGTGGTGGTAACGGTTTGAAACCCGTAGTGGGTAAACGGGCGGGGATGGGGAAACCCGCCGCGATCGATGGGTGGGGAACGGATAGCCCTTACCCGACCCCGATCCGCCCCGATGCCACCCCTATTTTCGGATAGTAAATTAATTGATTTTCTTTTAAGACTTTTTAAACATAATAATTGTGTAATTCGGGTCCGGATAGTTTTTGTTTGTCCATTGTAGTTTTGGAATATATAAAGCAAGAAGGTCATCCACTATTCATTAATGGGAAAATTAAAATGTTTCCAATCCTATTCTTGCTTATTACAACCGCATTTTGTAGAGTTTGTAGCCACCCATATGTCAATTCTTATTGTGGTCTTGTTATTTAATTTAAATCATCTTTCATTTTTTTTTCCTTTAAGACCTTTGTGGCTAAGTTTGGCGGTCGAATTCAGATTTAGATAGTCGATATACGTTCCCACCCGTTCTAGTTTAAGGTGTGGGTAATAGCCGCCTTATATAATCTTTTGAATAGTAAATTTCATACCGTATTCATACGTACCCGTCAGTTTTGGTGATTTTCGATCATACCCTTAGTCGGAAAAACGCCGAATTTTAAAGCAAAACAACAAGAAATTATATCATTGTTCCCTATATAACTTTCGGGTAGTAAATGTCATACCATATTCATATCTGTCGGCCTTTCGGTGATTTTCAGTTGTACTCGTAACCGAATAAACTTTGAGATTTAATATAAAAACTAAAAAAACTATTATAATTTTTTTTCAATGAAAAACTATATCATGTTTGGAACACTTAAACTTTATAAATCACTAATAGAATAATATCAAATTATATAACTTCAAAATTTGATTATTTCATTTTGAAATATGTACATCAAAATATCTCATTACATATTGTAATAGAAATTAGAAACTTAATTGAACAGTTCAAGATTTGCTCGGATACTTCAATATTCATACCCTACATTTATCTACATAATGGTTTTAGGGTTTACACATATCCTAAGATTATGAGGTCAACTCATATTTTATCATGTTTCACCAGATCATGTTCAGCCAAACACCCATAATAGCAGTTATAATTGTCATCCTTATTTGTAGCTTTGTATTAGATTTCTTGTTTATTTCCTTCCCTAAATTATTATGTTGTCTCGTTCGTCATAGCCTTACTTTTTAAATATTAATCAAGTTTCTTGCCGTTGTTTAGACGTTTTAGTTTGATTATTCTGTATTCGTCTCCTTCTCTAAATTTATAAACATGTTTAATTAGTATCTTGCATTCATACTTTAGTTTACTCGTATCGTTTCCTGCTGATGCAAGATCACAGTTCCTTATCTCTCTTCTAATACTCTATTGTTCTCTTCAGTTCTAACCCAATCGTCAGTGTCATGTCGCCCTTGCTACAATGTCGTCTATTGTCGGGGTTCGTCACGAGTCTTTTCATCCGTCTTCCGTCTATTATATCCTCTCTCCTCTTCTCCGCCGCCATGCTACTCTCTAAAATTGCCCACGACAATCCTTTGCTTACACTCCGCTTAAATTTGGTGTAAACGTAATTCTTTGTTATATGTTATAGTCAATATTAAATGAAATATGTAAATCATTATACTTTGTATTATAAACTAGAAAGATATTAGAGAGAGATAGACAGATTGATGATTATTATTATGGCTCTAATGGTCGATAGGATAGGGATATATATATCCAAGATAGATATAGACTCCTACCATAAGTAGGAGTCTTAGATAAGGAAGTTTCTTCCTGCACAAGTAACTAATATAATTAATATATCCTAATAATATTAGATCTACCTAATTAGGATTTATTTCTACACTTTGATGTAACTAATATAATTAATATATCCTAATAATATTAAATCTACCTAATTTGGATTTATTTCTACACTTTGATATTTTTCGCCTTATATAAATAACTCTTTCTGCCTACCACTCTTTAATCTTTATAATGATACTAGTTTGGCTTGTCGCGCCATGCCGCAAAATTTTATATAAGGGTTAGTAGGACGTTATTCACCTGTAGTTATAAATAGTTATATAACTATAAATATATTAATATATAATTAGATAAATATATGAGCGTAGTAATTAAATAAAATTAAATGATTATATCTATATGTCTCCAAATTAGTGCATTGACAATTATTTTAAACTTAACACATCTTTTAATGTTAATGTCAAATATCTAATTAATCTCATAAATTTGGGTCAGGTTATACAGTAGTTTCAAGACTTTCAAATCGACTACAACATTATCGTAAGCTTAGTCCTGTTAAACTGTTATGATTGATCACGTGGATATTGATATAGCTTTTTCGGTTGTTTTCCCATGAAGACTTTCATCTCCATGTCTAGAAATAGAGGTCACATAATTAGTGAACGAAAAATTATTTTAAACTTGATATATATACAGATAGTTACTACTTAATATTCATTTCCCACCCCGTCGTAGTTTCAAGTTTGGATCCATATAGTTAAAATTCAGACATACAAATACCCATCAATTCTTAGACGGTTTCAATTATAACCATAACTAGAAAAAAACTAACTGCCAAGAAAAAATCGGCAAAGTTCATTACTTTTTGAGCATTTCAATTTTTTATATCACTATAATAATAGTCCAATTACATAATGTGAATATTTTATTACTCTTTACGTGATACCCATAAAAGTAAACTAATGACCTATCCTGAATACAAAAATATCTCATAAGAAAAATATTTTTTATAAGAGCTTGTTGACTATTCGGTTTCGATGCAGATACTTCAATATTCATATCTATGTACTCAAATTCTAAATTTACATATACACCATTTGTTATATTGATGTTATCCTAGTGTAGTATCATGAAATTTCAAATTGTAACACACATATAATGTTTACACGACATTAGAATTGTTTCTTAAAAAATTTAAACATATCATGATTGAATTCAAAAATATATAACAAAACAATATATATGGAAAAAAAATATTTTTGAACATTCTATAGAAAGTTATAGATATATAAATAACAAGTAGGGAAAAAGAGTAAGAAAGAGGATATGTTTTAATTAAATTTAGTTAGATAATGATACGAAGAGAGAGTTAGTTAAAAAATAAAAATAAAATAAGGATGGTGTCTAATTAGATGGGAATTTAGTTGTTCCAAAAGAAAGGAAATATAAGATTGGAAATGTAATTGGAAGTTAAAAATGCAATTGGGAAGTTACTATTCACATGAACATGAACAGGAAGCAACAATAACTCTTCTTACTTTTTTAGTTTTAATGTGCATGGGTGAATAAATACATAACGCAGATAAACTAACAGGTAAGCCGTGCGTTAAAAAAACTAGTTTATAATATAGTGTAGTCCACGTTTTCAACATTCCCACTAATTAAGAAGATTCAAAATATCACTCAGTGGCAGAGAATATTTTCCAGTTTTGGCTACTAACTACATACTAAATGTTACATGAGATGAAGTGGTTGGAGAAAAAAGACAGAACCAGAGAAGAGATTAGCAAAACCAACAAAGCAGATTGCAGCTTGTTTCTGCTTTGATTGTTGGATTGTTTTAGCAAATATCCGAGTGTGCTATTTTGGTGTTTTTATTTGTCAGTATACTGTGACGAGTTCTTAGATAGATCCCTTAAGAAGTGTTTCTTCAAACTTAGAAACTGTTGCTTCTCTTGCATTGATTGCTGGGTCAATGTTACAGGAGATGAAGTTGGTGATAACTGTCCTTCTCGAGTTGTTGCATCTTTCTGGTCTGATAAATTGGACGACGATCAAAGCAGAGAAGTGATGAGCAAAAACACACAAGAAGATCGCAAAGGTTCTGTTTACACCTGTTCTTTCTGCTCGATACTTTGGTTGTTTTAGCAAATACTCATCTATACATATCCGTAACCCATTGCACCTCTTTAGGTTCGTTATTCCTTGTGTTCTCATATTTCATATATTTTTCAGATGATCGGAATCAACAGCCGCGTACAACTGTCTGTGAAAACAAGAGAGGATGGCATGCTTGAAATACAGAACCAAGTAGCAATAAAGTACCAGCTTCATCCCAAACATCAACATCAAGATAATGTTCCTGTGTCGAATAATGAGCAGCAGGTTGAATCGCTAAAACCTTTGCATGACAATGGTAATACAAGACAACATCCATCTGGAGTAAAAGTCTGCCAATTAAATGAAGCTGATGATGCTGTTTCTGCAACCAACAATGGCGGTGGGTCTTCCACACAAGCCTTAGCAGATAACGCACAAGTCATTGAACTCAGTGATGATGATGACGACGATGATAATTCCAAACAGAGTTGGAAGCCTATGGTCAGCAAGCAAAAGACTGGCCTGAACGTGACCCAGCGAAAAATTGATGCGACTAACCGGATTTGGTCCAAGGTTGTAAAATATTAGGTACAGCCAACAAATTCGCAGTTTTTGGATCGGGAAAGTTGCTTTCCTAGTTTTTTGGATCGGGGAAGTTGTTAAAGTTAGCTTATTTTGAGAAATGGTTGTTTATACAGAACTCTGTTCCTGAAACCTTGTTTTTGTCCACCAAGAAGGGAAGTTATGCCATCTTGGTTAAAGACAAGACATCACTGGATTTCCAGACATCCTACTACACTTGGCCTACTCTACTCATCAACTATAATCTTGTTTTTGAATTTCAGGTCTACAATTACATAGGGAGAGGGACTAATAGGAATGCACGCAGGTGAGGATGCAATCTCTAATAGAAATCAGGATATTCAACAAGAGAAGGGAAAATGCAGTAGAGCACGACAAGTGTTGGATCGACCTGTATCAGTCATTGGCGAATCATACTGCCAAATCATGATATCCCAAGTTTCCTTTTCATGCACTCTTTCCAGAAGACAGAAGAAGAGGTTTCTTTTCAGCACATAGTTGAGGCTCTGATTTGACAGTGGAGGCGGAGATTATGGTTGGGACCAGAGAGAGTGAGTGTGCAGAATGAATGGGAATTGGTAATCTGGAGTGTTGAGAATGGCATCTGCCTGATTATTCAAACATTGTTTCAGCTGTAAATAAGGTCTCTTCCCCATCATCCTATTATCTTGGCTCTCTTGTAAATGTTTACGTCTGCTGGGATATGTGTTTTGGCTGGACAAATTGTCACCTGGACGAAATTAAAGGATTGCATAAGCTCACAGTGATAAAAGAATGAAGAATCAACATTCCGTTTGAATGGAGGAGTAATCACTGACTGCAGTTTAGGCAACTGCAACGACTAGTTTATGAGAAGGAGAGCTAATTAAACGAATAAAGCAACGTTTTGAGCTATATTGGATTCGAATCCGGTATTTTTGGATCTAGATTATGAAAAAGAGAATTAATTAAACCGCAGCAGCCATACTGAATAAAACAACATTTTGCGTTGTATTGGATTCAAATCTAATATTTCTGGATTGCCAATTGAGAAACAAAAGAAAAGTTGCAGTATATTATTTCAAGCCCCTGTCTCACTTACTTCCCGGAGAGGAAAGCAAGGTTTCAGTAATTGTGTAACATCGAGTGTGAAGTCTAGCAGAGAGTTAGGCTTTCGTGGTGATTAGCTAGGTTGGTTAATCGGTTGCTCTTTGGTACGTGTAATCATCGCTGGTCTTTTCGCTCCAAAGTTGACCGGAAGCTACAAAGTGGACTTCATAGATAGGTGTTCTTAAAAGTTTAGTTATTTTTCATGACAAAATAATTCATGGGGTAACTGTTTCTCAAATGTAGAGTAAACATAGTTTTCGATACTGATTTGTTGGGCCATCATACATACATAAATAATCTAGTAGAATGAATGCAACCGTGCGTGTAATGGCATTGCAAAACTAGTAGAATGAATGCAAAAACTCAGCATAACAAATCAGATCTTTTAATTGATAGACAACAGAACTGATATGTTAACAAAGCAGAGATGGAACCATCGGCTTTCAATGGTTTTAATAATAATTTTTTATAAAATTTAATCTCTAGGGTTTAAGCGAATTCTCCCTCGCAACAGTCTTCCTCTCCTCTCTCTGCTCTGAGACACCCCCAAGCCCAAAACCCTTCTCTTTTTCATCCATCCATTCCGCCATTGCCACACCAATACCGATACTGATGTCTCTTTACCGTGTCCTCCTTCTCAACCGCTCCTCTTCCTCATCTGCCACCTCCTATGCGCCATCCTTAACGCGAGCCCTCCACTACTTCACCTCACCACCCATCACCGCTTCCCTAATTCCCGCTCCTCAACTTTCAATCCCTTCATCGCGACGAAGTTTTGCCTTCTCCTCCGCTGAAGAAGCTGCCGCTGAACGTCGCCGGCGCAAACGGCGCCTCCGCATCGAACCTCCGCTGCACGCTCTTCAGCGTAACCCTTACCCTCCTCCTCGGGATCCCAATGCTCCCCGTCTTCCCGATTCCACTTCAGCTCTTGTTGGCCCTCGACTTAGCTTGCATAACAATGTCCAGTCGCTTATTAGAGCCTTTGATCTTGATGCTGCTTCTTACCTCGCTCGCACCGCTGTTTTCTCCAGAACTAGGCCCACTGTCTTCACATGTAATGCGATTATAGCTGCTATGTATCGAGCTAAACGGTAAAGTTTTCTGCTTTACTGTTAATTCTTTGCTTGTGATGATGATTCGGTTTGGTATCTAATTCCTGCTACTTCATTTGTAGTGCAGGTACAGTGACGCCATTGCTTTGTTTAAGTACTTCTTCGAGCAAAATGATATAGTGCCTAATGTCGTCTCTTATAATAATGTGATCAACGCGCACTGTGATGAAGGGAGAGTTGATACAGGGCTTGAGGTTTACAAGCATATAATTGCAAATGCACCCTTTAGTCCTTCCCCTGTTACTTACAGACATCTTACTAAAGGCTTGATCGATGCCGGGAGAATTGAGGAGGCTGTTGACCTGTTGAGAGAGATGTTGACGAGGGGGCATGGTGCTGACTCTTTGGTTTATAATAACTTGATTAAAGGGTTCTTGGAGCTAGGTAATCTGGATAAGGCAAATGAGTTCTTTGATGAGCTGAAAGGAAGGTGTTTGGTATATGACGGGGTGGTAAATGCTACTGTCATGGATTGGTGGTTTAATCAAGGAAAGGACAAGGAAGCTATGGAGAGTTACAGGTCATTGATGGCTAGAAAATTTGGAATGGTACCTGCTACTTGTAATGTGCTTCTTGAGGTTTTGCTTCGGTATGGGAAGAAAGACGCAGCCATGGAGTTGTTCGAGGAAATGTTGGATAATCATACCCCACCGACATTCCAAGCTGTGAATTCTGAAACTTTTAGTCTAATGGTGGACGAGTGTTTTAAAGAAGGGAAATTTGATGAGGCCGTCGAAACATTTAGGAAGGCTGGTACGAAGGCTAAGTCAAGGCCTTTTGCGATGGATGTTGCTGGTTACAATAATATCATCATAAGATTTTCAGAGAGAGAAATGATGACAGAGGCTGAACAGTTTTTTACTGAATTGATGAGCAAGTCCTTGTCTCCAAATGTCACAAGCTACAAGACGTTGATTGAGGCATATCTGAAGTTGGAAAGGATTGACGATGCCCTTAAGATTTTTGACAAAATGGTTGATGCTGGCCTGTGGGTGGTGGCAAGTTTTGGCACGAGGGTTTTTGGTGAGTTGATAAAAAACGGTAAAGCAGTGGAATGTGCACAGATTATGATAAAAATGGGGACGATGATGGCTGAGAAAATGGGAGAGAGAGATGTGAAACCTGATTCCATGATTTATGATGTCGTGGTTAGGGGCCTTTGTGATGCTGGAGAATTAGACTGCAGCAGAGATGTGATAGACCAAATGATGTCCTATGGTGTCGGTATTCATCCTTCTTTGAAAGAATTTGCAAGGAAGGCATTTGGAGATGCTGGGCGGGGTCAAGAGATTGAGAAGCTTCTAGATGAAAATCAATACAGGAATACTCAAAGACCACTGTTCACGGGTAGGCAGCCTCAAACTCTATTTGGAAGCGAACAGTTCTCAGGAAAATCTTCAACGGGTGTAAACTCACTTTTTGGTCAGCCAAGATACCAGTCACCATCTGCTTATAGTAGCGCAGGGCAATCAGCATCCAGTTCTTCCCAATGGACAGCGCAGCAGAGTTCACTTGCTTCTCAAAGGTGGGGACCGGCACCATCTGAGTCGGCTCCCCTTCAAGGACAACAACCATCGTGGTCCTCCCAAAATCACCAGCAATTTGGCTCGTCTCCAGCACAAGAACAGAAACCATCGTGGCTATCCCCAAAACACCAGCAATCTGGCCAGTCTACAACACAAGGACAACAACCATTGTGGTCACCCTCAAATCACCAGCAGTCTGGCTCGTCTCCTACACAAGGACAACAACCATCGTGGTCCTCCCAAAATCACCAGCAATTTGGCTCGTCTCCAGCACAAGAACAGAAACCATCGTGGCTATCCCCAAAACACCAGCAATCTGGCCAGTCTACAACACAAGGACAACAACCATTGTGGTCATCCTCAAATCACCAGCAGTCTGGCTCGTCTCCTACACAAGGACAACAACCATCATGGTCATCCTCAAATCACCAGCAGTGTGGCTCGTCTCCTACACAAGGACAACAACCATCATGGTCATCTCCCACTCGAGGACAGCAACCCTCTTGGTCATCTCCTACGCAAGAGCAAGCGGCATCCTGGTCTCCTTCAATGCATGGACAGAATTCATCCCCCTCTTCTCCATCGCAAGGACAACAACCATCATGGTCATCTCTTGCTTCAGGGTTGAACTCATCTCAGCCATCTTATGCTAGTGGACAGTCATTTTGGTCCTCTCGAGATGCAGGACAGCAGCAATCATCTTGGTCCTCTCCTATTGGCGCACATCAGTCCTCAGGTACCCAGCATACGAATAGAACATATGAAAATGCTTCGTCTCGGGCATCATATGATTCTTCAGAAGCACCTTATGTTCCTGCGCAAAATGCTGGACAACCTTCCTCTATTGCGTCCCATGTAGCAGGCAACCATCATCCTATTGGACACCTTCACGTGGCAGGGCAAAACCATTGGCAAGACAGCCAACAGCAGGTACAATGCTTGATGCTTTGACTAAATGTGAAGGCTTGTCATATTTTAATGCTTAGCACTTATACTGAGCATTCTTGATGAAGGTTGTTACAAGAAAAAATCTCGAGATTTTTTAATTTTTAGCTGGTGCTGCTACCTGTAATGTGATTACCAAGCTGATCACCGAAACTGGAGATAGAAGTTCATGATGTTTCTCTGCCAAAGCATTTCTTTATTTACTGATTTGTTCTGTCCAAAGACGTGTATCCAACTAGTTAGTGTTTTTAGTTTTGTTCCCTTGTGGTTTTTCTCTTGGTGGATTTAAGGAATAAATTCACCACTTAGAGACCATGGGTTTGCTTAGTTATGTATGGTAGCTCGACTGTGACATGTTCATCAGTTTGATCTGATTCTTTGCTTTTGGTCTTAGTTTGATCCAATGGCGAGACAACAACCTGGGGGACATCGACAATCACCTCAATGGCAAGGCAGCCACCACTCTCCGGTGGCAGGACGAGATCAGTGGCAAGGAAACCAACAGGTAAAAGGCTGATGCCTTCATCATTTGATCAAACTAGAGACAGGAAGTTCATCCGTGCATTTAATCCAATATATCTATCACTCAGTAACAGTTCATTTGTATCTAATTCCATTTGTTATGGTTGTAGTTTGATCCAATGGGTGGACAACAACAACAACAACAACAACAAACTGAACGTCCAGATAATTCAAACAGTCGAGACAGTCATCTCAATGGCAACAGTACAGCCAGCGTGCCGCAGCTTAATTATTTGGTACAAAGTGCCGTAGAATAAGATACACATTTAAATCATAGTTTCAGAATTGGCTGAAGCTTTGATTTTATTCCCAGAAATCTGTGTTAAGGTTTTTTTTGTTGTTGCTTACAGGATGCATAAACTGCTGTTGCTATTGTAGTCTTAACCACAATTGAGGATCAGATCATTCATTTTTGTTAGTAAATTTTGATGGCAAAACTGTTCCTCGAGATGTTGTGTTGTTCAGATTGTTATTAGCACTTAATCTTATTATGCAGCAGCAGTGTCAGCTGCAAATTGATCATAAAGTTTATCATAAACTGTATATATACCCCTGATTCATAAAAACTTTATATAGCCAGGCGACTTGGATCGTGTTCCAGTCAATAAAAACTTGGCTTTCAACTTTTACTTAGTCATGTGGTCTGTGGATGTTCTCTTTCATGGAGCTTCAAATCATTCTAGACTTCAATTATGATATTCTTTCCTTGATGTGCTGATGAATGGAGTACTTAGACAGTTAGTCCTTTATAGGTTGGAATGAACACGTTTAGTCAGTCCAAATTTCTGATACTACTATCCTTAAATTGAGCTTTGCATTTTGAAAGTCCATTCAGTTTTGAGGTTTTTTATCCTGCTAGTACCCTAATGTGGGGATGGAAAACCGGTATGTTTCTGGGGCTTGGAAGTGTGTTAGAAACGCTCAACAACTGTCCTTAAAATGAACTTTAATCGTTTGATGTTGATGCTTGATAAGTATGTGACCCGTGATAAAATTACAGTGGTTCGTTATTGATGCAACGTACGTGTGTTTGTAGTGAGACTGGGATTCATGATACTATACATCACTTGTTTCTTTGTTGTGATTATATATATAGTGGCCATTTGTAATGCTTTGCTCGCAGTTGTTCAACTGCCCTCTTCATTCAGATTGCGAGACTGTTTGGTGGCTCATTTCAGTGGCAATATCCTCAAGGCCATGAGACGAAAGGCTAGTTTTGAAGCTAGTCACAAAAATAAAACGATGAGGACAAAACGCACGTACCTCATATTTCACTTTTATATACTTGAACGAACCTTGTAAGAATGGTGCTGTCGAACACTCAAAACTACTGCCTCGTCAAATCAGATTAGCTTGTGGAAACATCACAAATACCAACCACTAAAAGTAACAAGTCGGGGGGGCAAAAAAGGCTCCCAATATTTTACTTAATGGTAGCTTTCTTCCAAAATTTTCATTGTACTCTAACTACATCCAAAATTCTGCCTAGCAGCAGCAGCAGCTACCATTTCTCAGGTATGGTAAACCAACTCATAACTAAAATTTACTAACTGTACACGTTTGTTGTGAAAATGGAACTTCCTTTCTCTTTCTTCTGCAGACAGAGAAGTATGAGAAGGAAGGTCCTTAAAAATCAGGCCATGCCAGAAGAAGTAAGAGCAAAGAGATTGAGGAGGTCAGAACTTCAACACCTTTGAGGTGAGGTTCAGCAATGGCTGCAATGCACTTGCATCGAACTTTCTAGCAAACAGGTGGCATATGGATGTTGTACCAGAGTTGTATGCACATTGTGTTCCATTGTTCCGAATCGATTCTATGAACCCTTCTGTTATATTAATCGCAGTATACGTTGCAGGGTGAGGGCCTCCAAGGGACCAATCAACCCAGGTCACTGTCCGATTCGAGTTGAGAGGTCCATAGAACATGTTCACCAAAGTAGGGATGAAATGCTCATCCGGATAGCAAGCTGGTCTGCAGTATTTCTGGAAAATGGAATGGTACTTTGTGTCTGACACTATTCGAACAGCTAGAGCACGAGGCATCTCAAACCATTGAGATCCTTTCCTCCATTGATAGAGCTTTATGTTAGGAAGCATTTTGCGGTTGTATCTGCCACGCCCATAACGGGAAGGTTCGTCGTATGACTCTACAAACCCTTGTTCCGATTCGATAAGATACCTGTAGACAGTTGGGAAGTTGTAGACAGGGATGCAGCTCTCTGAGAGAAGAAGAAACCGCTCATTAGAAAAGTCCAGTAGAGCGTTGGCTAGAAGTCGCCTTTCAGCATCAAGCAGTAACATTGTTCCCCATTTAACTTTCTGTACAACAGAGACCCCAAAAGGAAGAAAAAAACACAAAATACAGAAAATATTAGCTTCAATGTCTAAAGACTCAGCACATTGCACTTATTCTAGCATGAAGTTAAGTTGCAGAACTGTTGACCCACTGAAAATCCGTTGCCAAAGTCATGACAAAATTTGCAAAGTACTTGCATTGTGTTTATAGAAAAATGACATGATTAAGGAGGAATTAACAGTGCGATCTGTTTTGCAAAACCAACTCCAACAAATCTAACACTATGAAGCTGCCCAAGGCCCAAGGCATAAATAAATCAACTGCTATTACAGAGAAATTTTGCTTGCTTGTTACCTAACATCAGGGCTTTCAATAGTCATCACTCAAACTCAATCAGCACTCAGAGTAACAACAACAGTTCCAGTGGCTGGAATAAATTCTTAAACATTTGTTAAGTATAATGATCCTACCTAGTTTCCAGCTCTGTAACCTAATACTTTCATTACAAGTTCTATCCAGCACAAATACAGCTACGATACTCAGTAACACTGAAAGCATAGTTCCCAAAGGGACAACACTTTCAACTAAACAAGTGATGGTTCTGTAGCTTATTACCAGAAATACTTTTGACCAAGAAATATAAATATATTAATAAGCATAAAAAAGCAGAAATTTATACCCGACTTGGAATCTGTCTTCCGTAGAACGCAGAATCCTCAGAAACATGGAGCACATAATCAGGATTTGTATGAATGTAGATGTTGAAGTAATCATCATGACCCTTGAAGAACCTTTCCCAAAGGGGCAACAAAGGCAAAGGCCCTCTAGTCAAGAACATGAAAGCCAGTTTAGGAACTCTGTCAAACGGATACTCCTCCTTATAAGGCATCAAAGAAGCCCTCCAGAAAATCTCATCATCACTCATCCCATGAGCCAAGTTACTGGGATGAACAAACGTGTCCATGTCCAAACAATCAGCCTTGTCACAAGGCTTGCATTGGGCAGCATCGCCACCGATGCTACAATTGTTGGCAGCTGAAATTGTGGTAAAAGCAAGGTTGCTAGCTAAGAAGAAGTTGCTCTGTGAGCTGATGAGGTTGTTGACATGAGGACTTGCTAATAAACCAAGGACTATACCAGCAGCAAAAACTAGAGAGAAAGACAGTAGTTGCAGGAGTCTAAGCAAACTCAGGAACGAATTCTCGCGTCCGTCTTCTTTATCTGATGCTCTGTATCTTGCCATTCTTCATCAAAGGATATGAGGAATTGTTATGCTTTGCGGAAAACCCAAGGAAACCCACAAAGTCCCACTTAATAAAATATACAAAGGACAATCAAAAAGGAAACAGAAATCCTTCCCAAGTCCCAAAATCAGACCCGGAATTAAGGAACCGGTGACAAGGACAAAAGCAAAATCAAAACAGAAATAGACAAGGATTTGGATCTCTAACCCGGAACTACTAAGGATCGCCCCTCGCACCTGGCAAAAGAGAAATACTTACGAGCGGAAAAAGGAAGGGAAGGAATGAGAGGACTAAAACTAGGGTTTTGTGGAGAGGAGCAAAAAGAAGCAAACTTGAGAAGAGAGGGAAAGAGCTGATTGAAGGAAGTAAAAGTGAAGCAGAATTCAGCCGCTCCCAGTTCTGGTAAATGTAAACAAAATGCAGATTCAGGGAAGGAGGCGGACTATCTGGTTGGAGAAAACGAACGCGATGGATCAATGGATTCAGAGAGCAGCCGAAGTTGAAGCAGAGAGCACTTTCGTCATACTTTGAGAATCACACAAGAGCAAGCATTGACTGCTACAGTGGGTTCCAATACGACGCAGTTTCCTTGCAGAAACAACGCTGATTTAGTATTCACTATTCCGACCGAGTGGGACTTGGTGGGTTTGGAATTTTTTTTTGTAAAATGATAGCTCTCAACGGAAGAGATGGTTGTTTGCTCGTTTTTGGCGCTTTAATCAAAATCAATCGGAGTTCGTATGAGAGTTGTTGTACAAGATGCCAGAGAACCTCCCTCGATCAAGGTTCCAAGTCACGACTAGACCGGTTACGCTGCTCCCTACTGTGACACCCCGATTTTAGGTTAATAGTTGGCTTTGGGTTTTGGTTCGGTTTTCTGTGTTCTCTGGAAATCGATTGTTAGGAGGACCATAACGGGCGTGGCCAACTATTCGTCACGGGCGCGGCCGTCAGGGAGATCACGGTCTCGGTCAATGCAGTCACGATCGTGGCCGTACATGAGCCACGGGCGTGGTAGCCATGCCACCACGACGTGGTGGTAAGTAGGCCACGGGTATGGTAGACAGTTTATATAAACAGAGTCGCAATTTCCAGAACTCACAATTTCATAAACCTAATTCCAATATCTCTATCGATCAGCGATCAATTGCAGGTAGAGGAGAGGGTCTTATTGATCGATCCCAGACCGGTAGGAGGGGTTTAGAGATCGTTGAGGAAGCTACAAAAGGTAATCTATCTTCTTCCTCCTTTCTCAATCCTTGTTGAATCCTACGTAGGAAAATCCTGACAGGTTGGGAATTTGGGATTTTGGGATTTCAATCCTACGATTGATCTCTACAGGTTATTCGGATCAGACAATCGAGCTCTAGGGGAAACGACATCGGATCAGACTCTTCGAGGAAAGCTATTCAGAGGTAGGGGTTAGGATTACTTTTTTGCGTTATACGAAGAATTGTAATTAGTTGTCAGGAATCCTTGCTTGAATTTTCAAGACTGTATAATAGCGTGCAATCTACTGTACAAGTGGTTGTGATTGCAGATGAGTATTTCAGGCTGTGTAGTAGCGTGTGATCTACTGCAAAGTAGTAGTTGTTTTTTAGCATAAGCTCACAACGACGAACTGTGTGTAATTCACAGTTCATGGTTAGGATAAGAATCATGACTAGATAGATTAGCTCTCAATATACATTGGTCGCCCACCCTTTGGATTGCACAATCCCCCAAGACTCATTCAGGTTCAGACAATACGTGATGAGTTAACCTCCAGTGTTGCTCTCACGATTTTCAGGATGGTTTCATGGTCTGATCCACCATGAGGCTGTCCGCTCATAGCTAGGGGTGGTTGGCGTTAGGATGATGCCTACAAGACCACATGGTCACATTACTAGATACTAGTTCAGTTCTTTACGATCAGGTTTAGTACTCAGTGTTCATCACTGACCCCGTCTCATTTCTTCATGTATGACCAACCTTGGGATTTTAGGAGCCAATGCCGCCTAAGAAGAGAGCACGAGCAGCAACACCACCTTAGAGTGACTATGGGAGTCGCAGAGAGAGGTACCTTGGAGGACCTTAGTTATCCCTTTCATTGTTTTCACATTTTCAAATAGTTTTCCATGTTTCCAGTAGTTTTGAATGACTTATTTTCGGTTGTTGTTTCTCCTGTTTGGGATGTTTTTCCGTGATGTTTATTTGAGGAGTTTGAGCCTTGGATACTCTGTTTATTTCCGCTGTCTTTTTACTTGTGTATTGAGGATGTTTTCAGTTCAGTTATTGTATATCAGTTATTATGTTTATGTGTTGAGTGAACCCGTGAGCATTACATGGGTCGGACTGCGTCGTTCGATCGGGTCGTCTTGGGACGGGTTTCATAATGGGTATCAGAGCCAGATTATTATCTAATGTGTGATCAAGGTTACTGGTATTGAGGCGTCATGAACCTCAAAGCGACCAGTGATTTCGGGAGCTCGATACTGAATAACCTTGGGAGATATTCTTAATGTGTAGGCGTCTGTAAGTTTTGTGTTTTCTCTACAATTTGAAAACAAGGAGTCAGTCACGGATGTGGCGAATAGTAGGTCACGGGTGTGACATACAGAACACCATGCACGTGGCTAGTTGTGGGTTACGGTCGTGACTTGATGACGACCACGGGTGTGGTTAGTTAGTAGGTCACGGGCGTAGTGGGTCAGAGATCACGAGCGTGGTTGTGAGTACACCACAAACATGGTGATGTGGGTCACGAGTGTGGGAGGAAATTAGCCACGAGCGATGTCTATGATACACCATGGGTGTTGCGATATGTACACCACAGGCGTGGTTGAGTTTTAAAATAGTTTTCACGATTTTGGTTTTCAAAAAATTCAGAGATAACTCTTTTGAATGGGAGGCTGAATAATTCCTGCTGTTTGTAGCAAGCCCGAGGTGCCAGTCGAGAGGACTAGAGATCTGCCAATGCAGATGATGGATTACAAGGAGTTGACTCGTATGGGTGCCATCACCTTTGAGGGGGAGTCCACAAATCCGCAGTTAGTAGTGGACTGGCTAAGAGAGTTGACATGACGAATGCATTCAGGTATCGGAGACCTGCGCCACAACAGAAACTATTGTATGCTGCGTACCTGCTGAGAGGCACATCGAAGGAGTGGTGGGATAATCAGCTGGAGGTCGAGGGAGACTTTCTGAGTCAGGATTTGGAGGAGTTCCTGATCTTATTCAAGAAGGAGTTCATGCGAGACCAGTGGCAGAAGAACATGAGGGCTGAGTTCATGAACCTGAGGCAGGGTGAAATGAAGGTGGTCAATTACCACATCTCTTTCATCAAGTTAAATAGGCAGTACAATGGTCCATCTAAACAGAAGATGGAGGACATGAAGCTGATCTTCCTTGATGGGTTGAGAGCTCACATCCATATTGGGGTTACCAGTAGTGATATGGCGACCTTGGAAGACATCAAGGCAGCGGCCCTGAGAGCCGAGCACCTTAAAGGAATGAGAAAGAGAGCGCGTCAGGCTTGGCAGGAGGAAAGAAAGAGGAAGATAGTGTCAGGCGGGTCGTAGCAGATACAGTAGATGCCCACACTTCAGAGGAGGAGAGACATGCATCGTAGTACCCCTATATCTCAGACTCACTTCTCTGCTTCTGTCACCCCGGCAATGCAACAAAAGCAGTCCACTACCGGATTTGATCATCCTGTTTGTCCAGAATGCGGGATGCAGCACTGAGAAGCATGTCTAAAGAAAGCAAGAGTCTGATTTTGATGTGGGCAGCCAGGGCACTTTGCTCGGGAGTGCATCGAGTTGAGTAAGCCTGCTGCATCAGAGAGGACAGTACAGAAGAGGTGGAGGCTGTAAGGCTCCACTGATAGGAGCCAATACAATACCCTCAGGACAGGACACACCAAAGGGGAGGAACACAGAGGCTCAGTGCAGGGTGTACGCCACCAGAGCTGAGGCAAAGGCAGCCCCGGATACCATCACGGGTATGATTGTCCTTTTTGGCAGATCTTTTCATGCCTTGTTTGATACAGGTGCTTCACACTCTTTCATCTCAGTTGTTGTCGTTCCACTTTTACCAGTATTTCCTACTAGGATGAGTAGACCTTTTAGGGTGAGTACCCTAGTGGGGAAGACTCTATTGGTATAGTCTTGGGTAGAAGGAGCAGTTCTACTCCTCGAGGATAGAGAGTTTAAGGCGAACCTCATCGTTCTTCCTTTTGATGAGTTCGATGTGATTTTGGGGATGGATTGGTTAGAGCATCATGGAGCCTTAGTAGATTGTAAGAAGAAGACGATCAGGTTCTTGATACCTGAGCAGGAGGATGCAACCAACACAAGGATTCAGTAGCTGATGTGTCACGAGTTATCTTTCATTTCTGCCCTGAAGGTAGAGAAACTGATCAGAGATGGTTATGAGGCTTTTTTAGAACCCTTGATGCAGAGGGACAGGTTGGGGATGTGCTAGTAGTTCAGGAGTTTCCAGATCTTTTTCTAGATGACCTACCAGAGGTGCTGTTTGAGTGGGAGGTGGCTTTCGATATAGAGCTGGTGCTAGGCACAACACATATATCCATAGGACCCTACCGCATGGCACCAGTAGAGCTGAAGGAGCTCAAAGAACAGTTGTTGGAGAAAGATTTCACCTGAGTGTGTCACCTTGGTGTGCGCTAGGTTTGTTTGTGAAGAAAAAGGATGGATCTATGTGGATGTGCATAGATTGTAGGATACTAAATCAGGTGACTGTGAAGAACAGGTACCCTCTTCCCCGCTTAGTTGACCTATTCGATCAACTTCAGGGAGTAGTAGTGTTCTCTAAGACTGATCTGAAGTCAGGATATCACTTGCTGAAGGTTGCAGAGGAAGTTGTTCCTAAGACGGTGTTCCAAACCAGATATGGCCATTATGAGTTCCTAGTGATGCTTTTTGGGTTGACCAATGCCCTTGCAGCTTTCATGGCAATAATGAACAAGGTGTTCCATGGATATTTGGACAAGTTTTTCATAATATTCATTGATGAAATCTTGGTCTACTCCAAGACGGAGGAGGAGCATGTAGAGCATTTGAGAGTAGTTATGGCCACTATGAGGAGAGAGAGGTTGTATGCCAAGTTCTCTCAGTGCGAGTTCTGGATAAGGGAGGTGTTATTCCTGGGACATTTGATCAGTGGTTAGGGAATTGATGTAGACCCAAATAAGGTGGAGGCGATAGTAGATTGGTCCCTTCCTAGTAGTGTGACTGAGGTGAGGAGCTTCCTAGGCATGGCTGGATACTATAAAAAGTTCGTAGATGGATTCTCTAAGATAGTAGAACCACTCCACAAGCTGACTAGGAAGGACACGCCTTTTGTTTGGAGTAAGGTCTGTTATGAGAGTTTTGAGGAGCTGAGGAGGAGGCTCATCACCACACCAGTACTCACTTTGCCAGTTGCTGGTGGTTAGTATGTAGTTTACAGCGATGCGTTGTATTCAGGGTTAGGTTGTGTTCTGATGTAGAATGGCAGAGTGGTGGCTTTTGCATCATGCCAGTTGAAGGTGCATGAAGTGAACTACCTAGTCCACGATTTGGAGCTAGCAATAGTGGTCTTCACACTGAAGCTCTAGAGGCACTACTTGTATGGCGAGACTTTTAGGATCAAGACCGATCACAAGAGTCTCAAGTACTTGATGGATTGAGTAGGAAGGAGAGGTTGCTCGAGCTGATCGAGCTGAGGAGCATGTTTACAGAGGTGGAGGTAGATCCAAAAAAGCGGTTACTGGCCAGATTAGTAGTATGACCCTTACTGTTGGATCGGATTACTGAGGCTCATGCGACAGAAGAGTTGGTGGTGGAGACTCAGCAGCTGGTGCTAGCTAGTAAGGCTACACCCTATACTTGGAAGGATGGAGTGATGCTTTTATAGGACAGGTTGTATGTACCTTCAGGGTCGAAGCTGAGAGATGATGTTTTGGATGAGGCGCATTCATCCGCTTATGTCATGCACCCAGTTGAGACAAAGATGTACAAGGCACTTTTTCCTAACTACTGGTAGCCTGGTATGAAGAATCAGGCGGTTCAGCATGTGACTAGTTGCTTAGTGTGCCCGAAGGCGAAGTTCGATCATCAGGCATCGGGAGGGTTGCTTTATCCTCTGCCTATATCGATGTGGAAGTTCAAGAAAATCACAATGGACTTCGCCATTGGTTCTCCGTTGGTTAATGGGAAGGATGCAATGTGAGTTATAGTGGACCGATTGACCAAGGTTGCTGATTTCATAGCTATTTAGTTCAAGCCAGATGTGGAGGAGTTGACAAGTCTGTATATGGAGCAAATTGTGAGATTGCATGGTGTGCCGAGGATGATTGTATAGGATCGGTACCCCAATTTCACCTCCCACTTCTGGAAGGGTTTGCATGTAGCCATGGGGACTAAGCTGAACTTCTCTACAACTTACCATCCTCAGACAGATCATCAGTCATAGAGGACTATTCTGACCTTGGAGGAGTTACTTCGATCGTATGTTCTGGAGTTTGATGAACCTTGGTTGAAGGTTCGGCCGATGGTGGAGTTCGCTTATAATAACTCCTACCATCACATCATAGGGGTAGCTCCATTCGAGGCACTGTATGGTAGGAAGTACATGACCCCTCTCTTCTGGGAAGGGGAGGGAGAGAAGTTGTTAACTGGACCTCAGATAGTTCAGGAGACAGCTTCACGAGTCAGAGTGATTCGAGCTCAGATGGGAGTAGCTCAGAATCGGCAGAAGCAGTATCCTGATGGGAAGGCCAGAGGGGTTAGCTTCAAGGAAGGGGATAAGGTCTTCCTTCGTGTATCCCCTTGGAAGGAAGTGATGTAGTTTGGCAGAAAGGGGAAGCTGGCTCCCCGGTTCATTGGTCCTTTAGATATCATTCAGAGGATAGGACTAGTGGCTTATGAGCTAGTTTTACCTGCAGAGTTGGATCGGATACATAATGTATTCCATGTGAGCATGCTTCAGGATTATATTGGCAAGCCGAATGACGAGCGGATTTTTAACCCGCTCATCAAATACCCACTAGATTGCTCTAATGGAATTGTATTTTTCTAGGGTCCTTCTAAAGCTACTACCCAATTCAATTATGCTAACTAGACCAAGTAACCATGAATGATTGTTTGTTGAATTAACCAATTATCACCTAAGAATTCAAATCAAAAGAAAGAAAATGAAAGAGATTGAGTTTCAAATATGAAATGAAGGTTGTTCGGATTCGAATCTACTAAAGCTAGCAATGCATGGATGAACGATAAGATATCTTAGTTATGCAGGTTATAACGGCTTGGCTATTTCCTATGGTAGTCTTAGTTCACTCTTACGCTAATCTACACCCAAGCATAACGCACTAAAGGTATTCAATGAAATGCCATAACGATAATGATGCAAATAGCCTAAAGGAATAAACTAGAGTTCTTCCTAAGCGACCTAGTAATCTATGTTCCTCTCGGTCCCGTAAATCGATGACGATTATTCAATTAAGTCGGTCAAACGAAATTGAATAAGAAATCAGGTTTAGAAACAACACATCATAAGTCTGAATAACCTCGATAACAAATCAAAAGATTAAAACCCCGTGATTGATACAAAAGCTATACTAAAGCTTCATCTCATCTAAACAACACGTAAGGTTTCGCTACTCATGGTTCGAGAAACAAGAAAGGAAGAAGAAAGAAAAACAACCCAGGATCGTCGAGAAATCTCCATCTTGTCGCCAATCTTCGATCCGTCTCCAATCGTTGATGAACCATTGCTTCAATCGATCTCTGGAACTCTCTTTCTCTCTCTCTCTCTCTGTCTCTATAAAAACTCAAAATATGTTTAGAATAAGGTATATCTCGTCAAAATGGTTGATCGGGCTATTTATATCTTCTATTCCAAATCAGAGAAGGAAAATAAGTTGAAAATCCGTCTGAAGGTCGTGTTCCTTAAGGATATGACTTCGACCCATACAATGCTCGCGGATTCACTCAACACATAAACATAATAACTGACATAAAATAACTGAACTGAAAGCATCCTCAATACATAAGTACAACGATAGGGGAAATAAACAGAGCATCCAAGGCTCAAAATCCTCATTAAACATCACTGAAAACATCCCAAACAGAGGAAACAACAGCCGGAAATAAGTCTGTCAAAACTACTGGAAATAAAACTGTCTGAAAATGTGAAAATAATGAAAGGGATAACTGAGGTCCTCCAATGTACCTCTCTCAGCGAATCCCAGAGTCACTCTAAGGTGGCGTTGCTGCTCGTGCTCCCTTCTTAGGCGACATTGGCTCCTGAAGTCCCAAGGTTGGTCATACATGAAGAAATGAGACGGGGGTCAGTGATAAGCACTGATAACAAAGCCTGATCGTGAAAAACTGAACTAGTATCTAGTAATGTGACCATGTGGTCCTGTAGGCATCATCCTAGCCTCACCCACCCCTAGCTATACGCAGGAAACCTTATGGTAGATCAGACCATGAAACCATCCTGAAAACCTTGTGAGCAGCATCTGTAGGCATACTTGACAAGTCCCGTATAAGCATCCGGAAAGACATCTTAGGCACGCTTGGGATTCATACACCTTTCGACACGTCACGGTATTTTGGAGTACTGGTGCTGGTGGGAAAGAATACATTGGAGGCTTTTAACGACATTTGGTGTGAAATCCCCCCTTAGACGACCCGATCGGACCATGCGGTTTGACTCATGAATTACTTGCGGGTTCACTCATCACATAAATAATTATGACATACACATGAATAACTGAAGTGAAATACTTCATATCATAATAAACGATAGTGAAATGAAAAATAACACATCCAAGGCTTGAACCAAGTACTAATCAACAATTAAAAACATCCCAAACAGGAGATCTCAACATCTAGAGATAAGTCTACCAAAACAGCTAAAAACATCTAAAAAAATCAAAACCTCTAAAAACAAGAAAAGGGGTAAACGAGGTCCTCCATGGTACCTCTCTCTATGACTCTCTGATCCACTTTTTCGAGGTGCCACTGCTCGTGTAGCTCTTATAGGAAGCATTAGAAAACAGAGATAGGGTCAGTGATAAGCACTGAGTCGCTAAACTAGAATCACGTAGACTTGAGCTAGACTTCTAATAAAGTGACCATGTGGTCCAGTAGGCATCATCCTAACATCAATCACCCCTAGCTAATTGTTCACAACCTCATGGTGGATCAGACCATGAAACCATCCCGTAGCCGTAGATATCGTGTGAGCTGCATTTGTAGGCATACTCAACACGTCCTTCCGTAGTCATAGAAACATCTTCGGGGATTGCTGAATCCATGGGTGGGTGACCGGCGCATCATCGTTAGGAATTAGTCAATCCTGAACTATACTGCCAAGAACTGTGAGTCACAAGCTACAGTTCATCTGTTGGGAGCTTATGCTCGAATCATAAACACTGCATGTACAGTAGAAGATAAGCTATTGTACGGTCCCAAAGCCCTGCTCTATAATCATAACATAAACTTGTGTATAGTAGAACATGAGCTACTACATGGCCCAGAGCCATGCTCTGTAATCATAACATAAAAGCTTGTATAGTAGAACACGAGCTATTGTACAGCCCTAGAGTCCTTCTTTATATCCTAACCTGCATATTTATATAGTAGATCACACGCTACTATACAGTCCTCGGGATCAGATTATTGGATTCTTGACATACCTAATTACAGTTCTAAGCTTTTAAGCCGAAAGAAATCCTAATCCCCCCACGTGAAATACGCTTTCCCGATAGAGTCTGATCTGAAGCAGCCTCTCTAATGCTCAATCTCCTATTCTATCTTACCTATAGAGATCAATCGTAGGAACATCTTTGGGGATTGCACAATCCATGGGTGATTGAAATCCCAAACCCCAAATCTTAACTTATTAGGATATTCCTATGTATGATTCAAATCAAGGGACTGAAAAAGGAGGAAGAAGATATATTACCTTATGAATCTTCCTCAACGATCTCTAATCCTCTCCTCTTTATCTGGGATCGATTAACTTGGTCTTCTCCTCCTCCTGAAATCGATCACCATTCGTTAGAGACAATTCTTAGTTTTTGGGTTTCTATATTTTGAGTTGCAGGTCATGACTCTACATTTATAATAAGTCTGCCACACCTGTAGCCCACTTATCTTCACGTCTGTGACTGCCTGGCTACCTCACTCGTGGCCCACTAATGCTCATGGCCATGGTCTGTCTAATAGCCATGCTCGTGACAGAATGACGGTCACGCTTGTGACTATCTGTTCATAAGCCGATTCCCAAAATTCCCAGAACCCAGATTAAAACTCAGAATCGACTATTAACCCAAAATCAGAGTGTTACAACTTTCCCCTTCTATAAAAGGTTTCATCCCGAAACCTGAATGAGAAATTTTAACAAGGGAAAGAAAATTACTCTAGATAATCCTCCACGAGCTCCGAGTAGCGTTCCCGCATGCTAGCCTCGATCTCCCATGTCGCAGCATTGCTATCCTAATTCCACTAGATAAACTTCAACATAGGCATCTCCTTGCTCTTTAGTTTGCAAACCGTCCTGTCCATAATCTGAGTTGGTTGCTCTTTGAAGGTCAGGTCTCTCTCCAACTGGAACTCATCTGGCAGGATCACCTACTTTGGCCTACCAATGTAAGCCCGAAGAACGCTCACATGGAATACATTATGTATCCCCTCTAACTCAGCAGGTAAAGCCAGTTAGTAAGCCACTGGTCTTATCCTTTGAATGATATCATAAGGACCAATGAACTGGGGATCCAACTTCCCCTTCCTTCCAAACCGCAACACCCCTTCCAAGGAGATACTCGAAGGAAGACCGTATCCCCACCCTTAAAGCTAACCTCTCTAGCCTTCTTGTATGCATACTGCTTCTGTTGATTCTAAGTCACACCCAATTGTGCTCGAATCACTCTAACTCGAGAGGCCATCTCCTGAACCATCTGAGGTTTAGTCACCAAATTTCCCCCCGCCCTATCCCAACAAAGAGGGGACATGCACTTCCTGCGATACATGGCCTAGAATCGAGCTACCACGATGTTGTGATAATAGGAGTTATTATAGGCAAACTCCACCATCGGTAAGACCTTCAACCAAGGTTCATCAAACTCTAGCACATACGAGTGAAGTAGCTCCTCCAAGGTGAGAATGGTCAATTCCGACTGACCATCTGTCTATGGCTGATAAGTTTTAGAGAAATTCAGCTTTTTCCCCAGGGCTGCATGCAAGCCCTTCCAGAAATGTGAAAGAAAACTGAGGTCCCGATCCGATATGATCATCCTAAGCACTCCTTGCAAATTCACAATGTGCTTCACATACAATCCTGTCACCTCTTCCACATCTGGCTTAAACCGGATGGGAATGAAGTGAGCCACCTTGGTCAACCAGTCCACTATTACCCAAACTACACCTTTCCCGTTAGCCAAGGGAAAACCACTGACGAAATCCATAGTGATATCCTCGAACTTCCACATCGGTATTGGTAGGGGATGAATCCACCCTCCCAATACCCGATGATCGAGCCACGCTGGGAAACCCCACCCTAAGAGTCATGGCTAAACCACATGTTCAACTGAAGAGTCCTACTCAGGTTTCAACCTGAACCATGACTAAACTCTAATATATTAACCAATCATTAAACAAGCATAAAACGCTAAAATTGAACACTTTAATAAAACTAATCAACTAGGATCCTGGATCCCAAAACACAACAACCAAACACACATGAAAGAGGAGATATAATAGGCTACTGTACAGTCCTAAAGTCCTCATATGTAAGCATAATGTAAACACCTATACAGTAGAACATGAGCTACTATATGGCCCCAGAGCTTTGCTCTATAATCATAACATAAACGCATGTGCAATAGAACACGACATACTGTACGGCTCTAGAGCCCTACTCTGTATCTTACATGCATACATGTAGAGTAGATCTCACGCTACTGTATAGTCCTTAATATTCAATCATTGAATTCCTAACATTCCTAATTTCAGTTCTACAATTTTAAGCACAAATAAATCCTAATCCCCCATCTGAAATACGCTTTCCTAGTAGAGTCTAATCTGAAGCAGCCTCCCTAAAGGTCAATCTCCTATTCCGTCTGACCTATAGAGATCAATCGTAGGATTGAAATCTCAAACCCCAAATCATAACCTGTCAGGATTTTCCTACGTAGGATTCAAATCAAGGGATTGAGAAAGGAGGAAGAAGATAGATTACCTTCTGAAGCTTCCTCGACGATCTCTAAGCCTCTTCTACCAGTCAGGGATTGATTAACTTAGTCTTCTCATCTTCCTAAAATCGATCGTCATTCGTTAGAGACAATTCTAAGTTTTATGGTTTTGGTATTCTGAGTTGCAGGTCGCGACTCTATTTTTATAATAAGTCTACCGTGCCCATGGCCGACTTACCACCACACATGTGACTGCCTGGCAACCACGCTCGTGGTCCACTGATAGTCACGACCGTGATCTCCTGCTAGTCACGATCATGACTGATGCTGACCACGACCGTCTATCTGACAGCCACGCCCGTGACAGACTGACGGTCACACCCGTGTCTGCTTGTCCATCAGGCGATTCCCAGAATTCACATAACCCAAATTAAAAATCTGAATCAACTATTGGGGTGTTACATTCGGGGCCAAGTTTGGAAAAGGCTACAATCTTGGCAAGGATGGAAACTCTCCAAAATAGGAACAAAGGTACTTTTGAAAGTAGTGGCACAAGCTCTCCTGATGTATAGCATGAATGTTTTCTTGCTTTGGTTTTGGTTACAACAGACCCGTAGATTATGTTAAAATCCTTTTGGTGGGGCTCGAAACATTGCTTGGGAACTGGCATCCCTTGGATGTCTGGGAACGACTGGCTACACTGAAAAGTTGGAGGGCAAGGATTTCGAGGTCTTAGAGGTTTTCATCTTGCTCTGCTAGGAAAACAAGATTGGTGTTAGTTGTTGGGATTTACAACGCGAATACTTCAAGGAGGGTGACTTATTTCCAACTAAATTGGGACATCGACCTAGTTTCATATGGACAAGCTTGTGTCCATCATAGTCTCTCCTGCACTAGGGCAAGAGATGGAAGATTGGAGATGGATCGGAGATAAGGGTGTTGGACAACTGTGGTTAAAGGACAACGACTATCGGTATATTGAAACGCCTAGGGACCCAAGGTGGCCTGACCTGCGAGTCAAGTTATTATTTATTGAGGATATGCAAGAATGGAATACTGCAGGTATTCAAGAAGTTTTCCAACCACGAGATGTAAATCTCATCCTTCAGCTTCCGGCCTGCAATATAACCGGGAGAGACCCAATTATGTAGAACTATACTGTAAAGTGCGATGACAGAGTGAAATCAGCATATATGCTATATATGGAGAAGGAAATTGATCGAACGCATCCTTTTAAGCAGGGGAGTGGCAGACACTATGGAATTTGCTAATACCGCCAAAAATGCTACATGTGGGTTGGTGAATTGGTCATAGTGTTTTCCCTACTCAAGCGAGAATTCGACGTCATGGAGAAGAGATCCTTGGAACTTGCGGTATGTGCGGCTTGGAGTACTAAGATGGATGGCTTCTATTTCTAGAATTGGGATGGGCTCAATAATATTGGTAGGAAAGTGGTTTGGCGGAAGTGATGAGTATCACCACCACCACGTAAACCACCAAATTGGAGGATTTTCTTTAGTAGGTTCTAGCATCTCAGTCCAAATCCACTTGTGCAAATATACTTGCAATTCTATGGAGTGTATAGAAAGAAGGGAACAATCGGGTATAATTGTGGAGGATTGATGGCTGCAACTGAAGGATTAGCCAACAATACGCCAACCGTCGATGACCGGAACGTTGCGGCAACAGCACCCAGCCTACTGCGCCAAATGGCACCCGCTGTTATCTGGACGATTAAAGTGTAACGTTGATTTTGCGTCCTTTGCAGATAACCAACAAAAAGGGATGGGGATGGCTGTGAGGGATCATGCAGGACAGGTGATCAGTTTTGTATGTTGAGATGAGCCGACCTTGTACTAGTGAAAAAGGCTAGGTGATGGCTCTAACGGAAGCTTTCCACTAGGTCATTGATATGAGACTGCCAAATGTTACATTAGAAAGTAACTCACAACTCCTCTTCAATGCACTAACATAGCCAACCGATAATGTTACGAAGTACGGAGAAATGGTGCAAATGTGTATATTGCTGTTGAAAGCTTGGGATTATGGTTTTTCTTCTTCTTCTTCTTCCTTATCTCCAGCAGCACAGTATTCTTCCTTATCTCCGGTAGCACAGTATTTCCCGTTCGGCCAAAAACCCTGCCGCCGATGGCTTTAGACCAAACCCACATAGTCTTGTTCCCTTTCCTGGCGTAGGGCCACATTATCCCATTCTTAACTCTCGCCCACCACATCGAACAAAGAACCAACCAAAAAACAACATTAATCACTCTCATCAACACTCCACTCAACATCAAGAAGCTCTGGTCATCGCTCCCTCCGACGTCCACAATCAACCTCCTCGAAATCCCCTTCGAGAGCTCAGACCACCACGGTCTTCCTCCAGGAACAGAAAACACCAACGTCCTCCCATACCCGCTCATCATCTGCCTCCTCCAAGCTGTCACCACCCTCCACCATGCGTTCAAATCCCTCGTCGTCAATCTCGCCGGCGTCGTTGGTGACCTTCTCTATATAATCACTGACATCTTCTTTAGATGGATGACCACCATGGCCAAAGAGATTGAAGCTTTCCATGTTGTTTTCAGCGGTTAAGGTGGATTCGAATTGGCTTGCTATTACTCGATCTGGCTCTCGCTTCCTCATAGGAACTGCGACGAAGTAACAAATAGTGAGTACTTTCAGCTAGAGGATTTCCACGAGGCGTCAAGATTTCACGAGGCGTCAAGATTTTTTTTTCTCGTGCTGACTGTTTAATTTTGTTTTATTCTACGTTTTTGTTAATCTGCGTAGGATAAAACGTTAACCGCATCAAGTTCTGTCACTCTACCGTGAACTCTAATTTAACAGAGTTAACAACATCTGAAATCTGTGTCACAAAATGTATTATGGAAAATATGTGTCAGATCGTGTGTCGGGCCTAACGTTGGCAATTATTAGCTAATTTTTATTGACCCACTCCTTAGTACATGCCTACATGCAATTCTAAAGTGGGTACATCAAATCAATATATATATATATATATATGCACATTGCACAGTGTGGCTACCGTGCAGATAGCCAAATTGCCCGTCAGGGATGGTTTTGGCGGATGATTCCATCCAATGGCCCTAATACTCTAAACCCTAAACTTTAAACCCTAATCAAACTCAACACTGAAATTCAAAAATTAAAATTAAAATTAAAAATTTAATATTATAGACCCTAAACCTTAAATCGTAATCAAATCGAATAAACTTGAACACTGAAAATCTTAAATAAATAACATAAAATATGAGAGATATGAAGTTTCTACTCTGCAAAAGGTTGCAAATCCGCAACCATTGATTTGGAGGAGACAGACAATCCAATTTGAGCCGTTGGATTGAACTATGTGCCCTGACGGAAAAAAGAGGTGTTGGGACCAAAGAAAAATTGCACCTTACACTGCATTTATAAGAATATTAGACTAATCCGCATCCCATTCTACTTTAACTCGGCAATAGCGCATCAATTAATGAATTAAGATATTGGAAATGAATTGGCTGCGCAGTTTATAGACAAAGAGGAAGAATCAAAGATTTCTTCTCTCTAATTGTTTGTATCCAAAATTTATTTCACACAAAAGGAGATATATAAGTTGGGCCGGTAGTAGAAAAGTTAAACTAAAGCCCATATTAGTTATGTTGATCTTTATAAAAGTTTTAGTAAACTAAGTTCAAACCAACGAATTATTGTTGGTTTAGAGGTTGTATTTGGAAGGGTAAACTAAGAGTGATTTTCAGCATAGTGTTAAATTTATTACAAGCTATTGAATCATCAGTTTTTCAGCCTTTTCTATATGAAGGCTCATATCTGTCATGGGTAGCTTTCATATTTAAAAAAAAAAAATTTATTTAGTTTTACAAATTAACATAACTTCTTTAATTTAAGTTCGATTTTTATGTTCTTTATATAGAAATAATCATGCTTCAAAGATGAAACTAACAGATGAATATTGATTTTTCAACAACTTTAAAAAATATCTTTTTGTCATCTTCTTTCGACATAACTTCTTCATATCGAGTCCGAATTTCATATTCTTGATATGGTTAAGAACTACATTTAAGTTGTTAATAACTACATCTAAGTTGATAACAACTACGTATAAATTCTCTCAATAACTATTTCTAACTTGATAGTAACTAGTTTCCTCCCTTATACCTACATTATGTATTCATCGATCATAAATATTTATAAGTTTCTAATACCTACGTCAAAGATGCAATACCTATGTCTAAGTTGCTAATAACTATGATTTCCTCCTTGTATCTACGTTACGTTAAAGTTTCTAATAACTATGTCTAACTGGATAATAACTACCTCTATGTTGCTAATAACTACGTCTACCTTTAAGTTGCTAATAGATACGTGTAAGTTGGTGATAACTATGTCTGAATTCTCTCCATAACTATGTCTACCTGGCAAATAACGACATTCTCCCCCCCTCACATCTACCTAAGTTCACTACAAGAATCTGTCTTTCTAAAAGTGCATGTTTAGCAGCGGTCAGGGAACCGCCGTTAAAAGCATAATCTAACGACATATAATTTCTATTCTAACAGCGGATGCCCAACCGCTGTTAAAATAATCATTTAACAGCGGATTTAAGTCGCCGTTAAGTTTTACGGCCGGTAAAAATCACCGTTAAACTGGTCCGCAAAAAGCTATCAAAGACACATGCCAAGTCCCGCCAAGCAAGAACGATGACGTAAACAGCCTATTTAACATCGGATTGTTTTCGCTGTTAAACTATCCGTCGTTAGGTGTTTTAACAGCGGTTTATAACCGCTGTTAAAAACTCGGGATATCAGCGTCCAGCACCCCTTTTTCCTCATTTTCTTTCTTCTCCTCTTCTTTCTTCTCCATTTCCCACTGCCGAAGAAGATTGTCCAGAATCATAGACTCGCCTCGCTGCCGTCGCTACCATCCCTCTGGCCGTCGCCCGTCGCCGCCGTCCATTCCATCATCTCCTTCAATCGATTCCCAATTCAAACGAGTGAGTATGGTTCAAATTAGGTCAATGTGTAAGGTGAGTTTAGGGTTTAGGTTTAGTGTTAAGAGAGGATTAGAGTTATTTGAATTGGGGATGTTCCAGTTAAGAGTAAATTAGGGTTTTTCGAATTGGGGTTCTTCAAATTAATTTGAAAGTTTTGGGGTTTTGATAGTTATTGATCTTGTGCAGGAGTTATTCCGAAGAAATTGAGCACACCTTGAGTTCTATTGGATTAGGAGGATCTAATTTGAGGTTGGTATATGTTTTTTGTTATAAAGAAATTTGGGATTTTGTGTTCTATGTTTGATATTCATGTATTAATTATTTGTATTTGGTTAACCTTGTTGTATTAGGTGATTTGAAAATAAGATCTTCCAAATTCATCCTTTAATCTTTAAGTTCCTTCTACTTTAAGGTCGATAGACTAATTATACTTTAGAGTCCAGTTTAGTGGATATATCTTGTGAGCTTTTTTAGTATTATAAATAGGTTAGAAACATATGTTTATCCATATTATATATATATATATATATATGATGATAGTTAGGGTGCATATTAGAATGTGAGTATGCTTAGTTAATTAACATATGTATTATAATTGTGTAATTGATATCTAAACTACAATTTGGTAGGTTGATAATGTAAGTGGCTAAAAATGATAATATAATGTGGCAAAAAATGAGATTGCTTAGAAACTAGTAGTATATAGTGAAATGCTATTGTTGCTGCAATAAAAAGCTGACACGGGATAAGGTATTTGATCACTTACTACAAGCGTTCATTCCCTATTCAATACAAAATTTGGGATATCCATGGAGAGAAGTGTGGATATGGGGGGGGGGGGGTCATCAAGTCATCATACGATAGTGGCGGGTTGTGCTTCAACCCAATTGTAGACAACGATTCTAATCAAGGTAGTCACATAGAAGTGATGCATGATCTTTTGCATTCTGAATTTGGTGTTGTTAGACAAGAAGGTGCAAAAGTAGAGGATGTTATGTGTGGTGAATCCGGATCAAATACTACACCAATGGATCCAGAACATGCTTAGTTCGTCCGTCCTATGAAAGATGGAGAAGAGAAGCTATACCCTGGGTGCAAGTTCACTAAAATAACATTTCTAATGTACCGCATTAAGTACATGCACAAAATCAGTGACAAGGCTATGTCTATCATATTGGAGTTATTACGGGAGGCGTTTGATTATCCTCTCATTCCAAAATCTGGATTTGAAGTGAAGAAAATAGTTACAGCATTATAGCTCACCTATAACAAAATAGGTGCATGTCCTAATGACTGCATGTTATATTGGGGAGGTTCCATAAATGATCAAAGTTGTAGAGTTTGCAATGAACCTAGGTTCAAGACTCTAAAGCAGAGTAAGCAGGGAATTGTTGTAACATAGAAGAGGAAGCCAATTGCAAATAAGGTTTTCCGTTATTTTCTATCATTTCATGTTTGAAGGGGTTGTTCATGGTTACTAAAACTGCAGAGGATATGATTTGGCACTCAACCGACAGTACTACTTATGGGATTCTCAGACATCCGTAAGATTCGACATCTTGGAAAGATTTTGAAACGATGTACCTTGATTTTGCTAGTGAACCTAGGAACATAAGACTTGGACTTGACAGTGATGGTTTCAACCCTTTTGGTACTATAAGTACCAATCATACCACTTGGCCTATACTTCTGTTTCCGTACAACACAACTCCATGGTTGTGTATAAAGCAGACTAGTATTATGCTTTCTAGTATTATTCATGGGGACAACAAACCTGGTAATGACATTGATGTGTACCAAAGTCCACTAATTTATGGGTTGAAAACTTTATGGGAAGGGGTACAAGCTTTTGATGTTAGTAAAAACGAAACGTTCACACTAAGGGTTGCATTGATGTGGACAATAAGTGATTTTCCAAGTTTGGAAATACAATTTGGATGGAACACTCACACTAGTCAAGCGTGCCCGACTTGCAATTTTGACTCACTTCCATTACGTCTCCCAGTTATTGGAAAACAAGTGTTATGGGGAGTCGTCGGTTCTTACCAATAACTCATCGTTTCAAACAGCAACAAACTCGATTTGATGGTAAGACTGAACTGAGGCGTCCACCCATTATGAAATCTAGTTCTGAGATTTTGGGACAAGTTGACAATGTGAATGTAGTATTCGGCAAGATTGAAGATCCTAAGACCAGAAAGAAGAGATCTTGGGATAGTGATAAGAAGGTGAAGCAATGAAAGAAGCGAAGCATATTCTTTGAACTCCCTTATTGGGCGTTCAATCTCGTGCGACACAATCTTGATGTAATACATATTGAGAGAATGTTTGTGACAACTTGCTATTTGCATTGCTAAATGACAAAGACAAACGAAAAGATCATCTGGCAGTGCGTCATGATTTAGTAAGTATGAAAATTAAAAGGGAATTGTGGCCGGACGAGAATGGTAGATGCCTTCCAGCCTTATTTACTTTGGCCAAGTAGGAGATTGACATGATCCTAGAAACACTCAAGGGTTTGTCATTTCCAGAAGGATATGCTAGTAACATCTCTCATTGTGTCCACCTCGACTAACGGAGGATGTTTGGAATGAAGACTCATGATGCACACATTTTATTACACGCAGTGTTACCTGTGGCAGTAAGGAATGTATTACCAAAACAAGTGGCTTCACTGATTGTTGAATTCAGTTCATGCATTAAGGCTCTATCTGCATGAGTTATCGATTGCAATGATCTAGATACTATACAAGAATGACTTGTCCTCTCCATGTGTCACTTGGAAGTGATCTTTCCACCATCTTTTTTCACTATGATAATACATCTTGTACTCTATCTGGTTGAGGAAGTTTGACTTGGTGGTCCAGTCCAATATAGGTAGATGTATCTGGTTGAGAGGTATATCTCTTGGCTTTTTATATTTGTATTAAAGAGTTTTTTCATTTGAGCGTAACATGAACAATTTATTCAAATTTGTAGGTTTTTAGAAAAGTTGAAAGTGTTTGTTGGCAATAGAGCAAAACCAGAAGGATCAATTGCTGAAGGTTGGATATCAAATGTAATATTCACATTCTACTCGTTGTACCTGGACAGTCATGTTGAGTCACGATTGAATCGTGAATGACGGGTCCATGAACCAGATGAGGAGCAATCAATTATATCTTCAGAGATTTTTCTAGTAGTTGGGAAACCAATGGGGAGTGGAAAGCCTTAAGTTAAAAGAGCACGAGATGCTATAAGTACATCAATATGTATTGTTCAACTATGAAAGTGTTGAATTGTTTATTGAGGAGTACAAATCTATTGTAAAGGGTAATAAGTATCAAGGAGTGAGAGCACAACGGAGAGCGGCCTCAGAGAAAACTGTGCATCTTGAATTTCCAAACTGGTTTAGATGGCGGGTAAGTCTTGTCAATAGTTTTCTTATGGAATGTTACCTACACTCTGGTTAATTATCTATTAAGATTTAATTTTACATTTGATGAAGATCATCAATGATAAAGATGCGACTCATTTAGCTGATTTCAAATTGTCGTCAAGAGGTCCTTTCAAAGAAGCAACAAAGTTTTCAACATTTGGTGTGAATGGCTATCGATTCCGCATTCTACAACGGGACAAGATGCTAAAAAGACAGAACAGTGGAGTGTTTGTTAACTTTGATACTCAAAGTTATGCTAGTTTAGTAGACATTAACCCGATGGATGGTTCAGTCTCATATTTATCTTTTTTACGTATTTTACAACGAATAGTTCGTTTAACCTAAGGGAAAAACCAAATACTTTCAGCTACGACTCTGACAAGTGGGTTTGCAAATGGATGCTATCCTATAAGATGTGGATGAATTACATGTGTAGGTAATTAATGATATTCACCAAATCTCAAACTTGATCTAATTATTTTCAGTTTCATGATGTAAACTGCACATTACACATTGTCTACGCGTTACATTGCAGCTTAGTAGCAACTTAGATCGCATGCGCCTGGCCTTGGAATTATTACAGGGAGCCCCTAATCAATTTTGGGAACCTTTATAGTGTAGAATTTAGGAATACACATCGGTACTCAATAATGTGGTTAGTGATAGGTAAGATGTTAATGAACTCATCGGCGATAGAATGGCAAATTTCAACTACTAGAAAAGGAAAAGGAGATATTGGTTTTCCTGCTCTTTAAACTTTCGATATGTGTACATCATTCGGAATAGTACATTTCAATATTCAATTTGGTATTTCAGATTTTCCGTACAAACACATGTAGATTTCTGGGCTCCTTAATTTGGAACTTCCGGGCTCCCAAATATGATTTAAAAAGACATTAAAATTATCAGTACTTGGAGACTACTCAACCATATCGAGCATTAAATTTCTCCAACCAAATGACGACTAAGCTGTTTGCTTCAAAGTTCAAACCCTTGTTTGTAAATTCAACTGAACTTTTAAATGTGTTAACTTAAATTCATCAAACCATCCTTGAAATACCATTAGCGTTCTTCAAAGCGTTCTTCAAAGTAAGTAATTCCGACGAAACTAACTCCTTGATTGGTATAAATGAATTTCTCAAAAATTTATGGAATTCATTTTGATATAAATATTTTTGTGTTTGGTTTGTAAAAGGAGTCATTTCCAATTCTAAATTTTCTACGGTAGTGTTATCAATTATGTGGAGTTGAGTAGGTATTTCGAAACGAATTCCACAAAAATTTACTAATTATATTAAAATGACTTATCTACCAACAACTAAATTAACACCATCACCATCAAACCTAGTATACAATTAGAGTCGGTTGACTCTCTGTTTGCTCAAACCTTCTCATTTTTGTTGTCGGCAACAAAGCATTAATTTGAAAGATGTTAGATACCACATTTCTTCTTCTTCATTCAATAACCATTACATTTCCACATTATTAATTATAATGGATGTCATCAAATGCATTCGTTATTTGTTTTTTTTTTAGAATATGTCGGTTATGGTGATATAGTTGTTAATTCAATAACCTCTCCCACTCAATGAGTAATAGTAATGTCTTGTCTGTTGAAAGGGTATACGTGGATACTTCTGATTTAATTCAATTCTTAAATCGTATAAGAAACATGATTTGGGAATTTGATGCGCGGATTTTACCCTACTATCAAATACCCACTAGATTGCTCTAGTGGGATCGTAAATTTCCCTAGGGTTTTTCTAGTTCTATTACTCAAATTGACTAACTAACCAGACCAAGTAACAGTATATGAATTTTTTTAAGATTTTCAAGTAACCAATTAACACTAAGAATGTAAATCAAAGGAAAATAAATTCAAGAGATTGAGTTTCAGGTATGGAATGAAGGTTGCTCGGATTCGAATCGACTAAAGCTAGCAATGCATGGATGAATGACAAGTTATCTCGGTTATTCAGGTTATAATGTCTTTGAAATTTCCTAATGTAGTCTTAGATCACTCTCGCGCCTCTAAGGATCTATTTTTTCTAACTGTGGACTCCTCTCTTGAGCTAATCCACACCTAAACAAAATGCAGTAATAATATTTGATGAAATGCCACAACGATAAACGTGTAAAAAGGCTAAACGATTCGCTCCTCTCTCGAGCTAACGAATAATCAAGGGTTCTTCCTAAGCGACCTATCAACTTATGTTCCTCTCGGACCCACAAATCAATGTCGATGATTCAATCAAGACGGCAGACAAAATTGAATAAGAAATTAGGTTTTAGGAAGAACGCATTATAAGTCTGAATAAACCTCAATAACCAATCAAATCATTCATACAAAAGCTTAGCTAAAGCTTCATCTCGTCCGAACAACACAAAAAGTTTAGCTACTCATGGTTCGGAAAGTAAGAATTGAAAAATAAATGAGAACAACCCGGAAAGACAACATGATCCGTCGAGAATTCTCAATCCTGTCGCCGATCTTCGCTCCTTCACCAATCGGTGATAATATATCGCTTCAATCGGTCTCTGGGACTCTCTCTCTCTCTTTCTAAGAGCTCAAAAATATGTGTAGAATGAATGATCAGGAACTCTAGCTCTCTCCAAGAGCTCGAAAAATATGTGTATAATGAAGTATATCTCATCCACGGGGTCTCGGGGATATTTATAGGCTTCTGGACCAAGTTGGAGAAAGAAAAGGACTTGAAAACTCGTCTGGCGGTGGGACGGTGTGCTCCATATGGAACACTCCTTAATTTTCACATAAATAAGTAACACAATCAGTATGTAATCCTTTATTTTTTACATTTGTCGGTCAGTGCCGGTCGCCTGAATATTTTGTGGGAATTATTAAAAAAAATTATGGGTCTTAGATTCATATACGATCAACGGTTCAGGGTTGTTTAAATACTAATCCTAGTCTACTTCAATTTTCCAAATAGTATGCTAGCAATTAAGTGTAACAAATATTTCCAGTAAACTTAGTAGTGAATGCAACACATCGGTCTCATATGGCCGTGGTTGACTTGCCGTATTTGATGCCCCATAGTATGTTTGGTGTATTGCGTGTTAAGTTACTAAACTGCCTGTGTTAATGTTGGAATATAATGTCATGGAGAAAGGCTCAATTAGTATTACACTAAACATATAATGACTACAAGTAGCCTTGAATCCATGTGTTGTAAACGTGAACCTAGTTACCTAGCATTGCCGCCAAAGCTAATTGCTGGTGGTTTTAGTAATCTCATTCATATGTATTATATTAATTTTGGTCATTTGCTAACCATCAGCGAAGGGAGTTAAGTTAACCAATCTTGTGTCCAGATATGCTAAACATCATATTACATGAAAGGTAATAACAATCACCAACAACTTGTTAGAGGCCTCCAAGATATATAGCCTTAGTCTCGTTTCGAACAATAACTTCCTATGTATCGTAGAAAAAACGCGCTCTTCCAACATTCGACAATTTATTAGTGAAACATGTATTACTATTTGTTGCATGGCTATCGTAAGCTTATGACTTATACTACTGTAATTCCACTCACAGTCTAACCCTGAAAAATGATAACGATAATAATATTTATTCTATAGGCAATGTATCTTCACAGGATAAGTACAATTATCTCAACATAAGAAACATTTTCAAAATCATGAGTAATATATTATTGAGATACATATCTTGACCAGAAATAATGTTTCAATTCCAGACAAGCATTATTTTGATATCAAGTCTGAAAAAAGTTACTCATAATAACGACTAAAAAGGAATAAATAAAATATTGCTTACATTTATTTTCCGTATTATTAATTAAAGCGAATATCCTTACCTTTTTTGTTTTTGACATAGAATATCCATTCCTTATTATTTAATTTTTTGGAAGTACAATATTAATATCTTCAAACGCATTATTATTATTATTATTATTTGGTATTTACCTTTCATGAATCGACTGAATTATAGCATTCCGACACATTCAACCAAACACGACTCTGTCCATGCCTTCACAGTTGTATAACCCTAAAACATAGCTCCAGGAACGGCGGCCACATACTGCATCTTTCACGTTGATCTCTGGAGGAAAAATTATTTCTCCAGCTGGTGCGTCGACCACTCTCTACTATAAGGTGCTCGTAATTCAAATTCCATGTAATTTTGTATATTCTACGTATAACGTGTCCACGGAATAATAGTGTTAATGTTGAACTATTTGATATTGAATACCAGGCCTAAGTACATTATGAGGACTTGCGAGGAATCAAATAAATTTGATAAAATCAAGGCCACTATGTGCGCGATGCAAAGTTAGATTTCAAACCTGAAGGCAATGGTGGATATTGATTCTAATCATATTGAACACATCGACAGTACGAGTCCCAAAAGAAAACACACATTTAGGATGTTGAATGCAGCAAGAACAAATGGAGTTAAGGAAGACCGTTAGTCAACATGGATAGAAGGAAGAGAAGCAACTAAATGAAACGACGAGTTTTGATCTTCCGTTTATTTCCATTTACGTTTTAACTCTCGATGTATCAAACGGGGACACGTGTTTTTACCCGCGTTTATATTCTCGTTTTACTGTTGAAGTTACCGTTGGGTTTGGTATAAAAACCCAACCAACAGAATGAATCAACTCAGACTTTCCAGACTCATTCTTATCTTCTTCTCTGCAATTCTTCCTCTGCTTCTTCTTCTTCCTTACGAATTGATCATTCTTCGATCAATCTAATATGTTATCAGAGCGGGTTTGAATCAATCTAAAACCTAACGATGAGTCGAAGTCAGGATGATGATGAAGATGAAGATGAACAAACTAATTAGCAGCACACTTCAGGATTCGTTTTTGGATCCGTCGGAAATGTTCATCGCGCTAGAGATAACACAGCTCCCGTGAACCTGAGCTTTGGTAATCCTTATTACCTCAATCCTAATGAAAACTTGTCTCAATCCATAGTTAACACAGTCTTAGATGGATCAAACTATCAAATGTGGAGTAGATCCGTAAGATTTGCACTGAAAACTAAGCATAAAGTAGGTTTCATTGATGGATCTATCGTTCCTCCTGCTCCTAATAGTGATCGATATCCTCTGTGGGATGCTTGTAATACGATGGTGCTGTGCTGGATTGCAAATTCTTTGCATCCTGAAATTCGTAGAAGTGTATTAAACCATGAAAATGCTCAGATCTTGTGGCAAGAGCTTAAGCGCAGGTTTGGACAGGCAAATGCCTTGAAAATGGCTAACTTACAGGACGAGATTCATGGATGTAAACAAGGCCAAATGTCAGTCACACAATACTATACAGTTATCAAAGGACTCTGGGAGGAGTACAGTCAGTTCTCTCCCATTGTTCCTTGCAGTTGAGCTCCAGCAAGCATACTACTTTGTGCAGCAGTGGTTGCCTTCCAGGAGAAACAAGATACAGATTATCTAATCTGATTTCTTAGAGGATTGAATGAAGATTTTGATGTAGTCAGAACTCAATTACTTATGATGACTCCTTTACCTACTGTCAGCTCAGCTTATGATCATGCACTCCAGCATGAAGAGAAATTCAAAGGTGGTATAATGATAGGGAAGGAAAGTCAAACTCAGAATGTGGCATTTGCAGTACCATCTAATGGTGATGGGAGGATGGTTATGGCTGCTAGTTCTGGAAACTCCAGAGATTATAATCAAGCAGGCAAGAAGTTTTGTAGATACTGTAAGAAAGAAGGACATATTCTGGATGAATGCAGAAGGCTAAAGTGGAAGAAACAACAAGAGTAGAATGCTCAGAATACTAATGGCAGTTCATCCTCAAAATCACTTTGTTGGAGCAGTGGATCAGCAGCAAGTTCCCACTGTGGCTGCTGCTCTCTCTCTAACTAATGCTGAGTTGACTCAGCTCAAGCAACTTCTTCAAGCAGTCCAGCAATCCAAAGCCACTAACTCAGGATCAGGGATTCCAAACCTTCCAAACGATTCAGGTAAGTTTACTCTGTCTGCTAGTTCATGTCCTGATTTAGCTGACTTGTGGATATTGGATACTGGAGCTTCTGATCACATAACGTGCTCTCTCAAACATTTCATATCATATAGGTCTGTCATAGGAGTCAATGTATATCTCCCTGACTCCTCTCCTATGTCTGTCTATCATGTTGGTAGTGTAAAACTGCCACATGGTCAAGTCATTCATAATGTTCTCTGTGTGCCAACATTTCACTTCACCTAGTCTCAGTAAGTAAGCTGACCTCTCATCTTTCTGTTTCCGTGATCTTTCAATCCAACAATTGTCAGCTCCAAGACCTCACAACAGGCAAGACGATTGGTTTGGCCACTCGGACTAGAGGGTTGTATCACCTCCAGCCTACTCAAAAACACATTTCATCATCATCTTCTCCAATTCGTTCTTCCAGACCTCAAGTAGCTGTTAGCCACAACTATAAACCAGAAGAAATCAGTCTCTGGCATTAGCGAATGGGACATCCAAGTGCTGAGAAGCTGAAACTTTTGCATAGTCATGATCATAACATTGTTCCTGAAACTTTATCTCATTGTTCTATCTGCCATTTCTCTAAACATAAACGTCTTTCTTTTCATAGCAGTCAGACTACTGTCACTGCTATTTTTGACCTTATTCATGTTGATATTTGGGGCCCGTTGTCCACTGAATCACATGATGGTTTCCTATATTTTCTTACTATCGTTGATGATCTTTCACGAGGAGTATGGATCTACCTAATGAAATACAAATCAGAAACTCGAGCCTTGCTGCAATCCTTCTGTAACATGGTGTGTACTCAGTTCAAAACCAAAGTCAAAATGATAAGAAGCGATCAAGGCAAAGAATTCCATATGTCAGATTTCTATTCTGAGCATGGCATAATACATCAAATGTCGTGTGTTCAAACACCTCAAAAAAATGCCAAAGTCGAACGAAAACACCAGCATATTTTGAATGTAGCAAGAGCTTTGCAATTTCAGTCTGGTTTGCCTTTGATATATTGGAGTGATTTTGTTCTACATGTTGTGTACTTAATAAATAGAACACCTTCTTCTGCCATTCAAAACAAGACTCCCTTTGAAATTCTCTATAATCAACCTCTTGTCCTTCATCATATCAAAGTTTTTGGCTGCTTAGCCTATGCTGCAACTCTATATCATAATCGAGGAAAATTTCAACCTCGAGCTAGACAAAGTGTGCTCTTAGGAATTCCTTCCCACATCAAGGGATACAAATTATTAGATCTTTCTACTTCTAACATCTACATTTCCAGGGATGTTGTTTTTTATGAGAACATTTTCCCTTTTAAGTCTTCTGAACTTTCCTCCACTGTGCCTGTTGAGTCAGAAATCCTCATTTCTCCTACTGTGCATCTTGATGTGCCTATTCCCTCATCTCAGCATACTCCCATTGTCCCAAATGATCCTAGTTCATCCCATTCCTCAGTGTCAGTAGCTCCAGATGCAAATTCACCTGTCACTAATCATGCATGTCAGCTGTAGGGTTCTCTGACTGAGAGTGAGGAAGAGGGGGAACTTACAGATCCTGAGATTCATCCAGCAGGGGAGGGACAGCAGCCCGTTCTGCGGGATGTCAGGACCTCAACCAGAGCATGTCGTCCACCTGTGCATCTAGCAGATTATCACCTAAATGCTAGTGTCACTAAAAACTCGCTTGCTTCAGTAATTTCATATGATGGTCTTTCTGACACGTTTCGACGTTTTGCCTTGAATGTTATGGTCCAGCAGGAACCTAAAAGTTATAAGGAAGCAATGAAGGATCCAGATTGGAATATTGCTGTACAGAATGAACTTGGAGCTCTCAATGAGAATCATACCTGGGATGTTGTCCCAGATTTAGAAGAATTTCACAAGTTAGAAACGAAATGGGTGTTCAAACTGAAGCTGAAATCAGATGGAAGTGTAGAAAGGCACAAAGCAAGATTAGTAGCACAAGGATTTGATCAAATAAAAAGTGTTGATTTTGTGGACACCTTTTCACCAGTGGCCAAAATAAACACAGTGAAGGCTTTACTGGCAATTGTAGCAGCTCAAGATTTACATCTAGAGCAAATGGACGTATCTAATGCTTTCTTACATGGAGATTTAAATGAGGAAGTGTATTTTAGGATACCAGCAGGCTTTGAGGCACCACCGGGTACATGTTTGAAGCTCAGAAAATCTCTTTATGGATTGAAGCAAGCTAGCAGACAGTGGTTGGCTAAGCTGACAAGTGCTCTATTGAAGTGTGGTTTTAATCAGACTAGTTCTGACTATTCATTGTTTGTCAAAGGAAATGGACATACTCTGGTTATGCTCTTGGTTTACGTTGATGATATAATACTTGCAGGAAAGGATTTGGGAAAAATCAAGGAAGTAAAAGATTACTTACATCAACAGTTTAAGATAAAAGATCTGGGAGAGTTTAGATACTTTCTAGGTCTTGAAATTGCTCGTTCAAAGGCTGGTATTGTGATGAATCAGAGGAAATACTGTGTTGAATTACTTACAGACACAGGATTTCTGGAAGCAAAAGGGAGTAAAAGTCCTATGGAAGTGAATCTAAGACTAAGTGTTAAGCAGGGTGATCCTTTAAGTGATCCTTCTGTGTATAGAAATTTGGTGGGAAGACTACATTATTTGACGATTACAAGGCCAGACATAACCTTTGCTGTTCAACAACTGAGTCAGTTCCAAAATGAGCCTTACAGTGTTCATTTGGAAGCAGCACATTGTGTGCTGAGGTATCTAAAGTCATCACCAGCACAGGGATTGATATATAAGTCATCAAATGCTTTATGTCTAACTGGTTTCTGTGACTCAGATTGGGCAGCCTGTCAAGATACCAGGAGATCTATCTCTGGTTATTGCACATATCTAGGTGAATCATTGATAACTTGGAGGTCTAAGAAACAGGGAACTGTTTCTAGATCATCTTCTGAAGCTGAGTATAGATCTATAGCACATTTGGTATGTGAGATGCAGTGGCTGTCAGGATTGTTCAAGGAGCTAGGAATCCAGATACCTATGCCGATGGAGATTCATTGTGACAATAAGTCAGCTATTTACATTGCTGAAAATCCAGTGTTTCATGAGAGGACGAAGCATATTGAAATAGATTGTCATGTAACCAGGGAGAGAATCAAGTCAGGTATGATCATCTTGAAGCACATTGGAACTAATGATCAGCCTGCGGATGTCTTTACTAAAGCTTTACACAGAACACGTCTTCAGTTGCTGCTGAGCAAGTTGGGAGTATATAACATTTACTCTCCAACTTGTGGGAGGGTGTTGAATGCAGCAAGAACAAACGGAGTTAAGGAAGACCGTTAGTCAACGTGGATGGAAGGAAGAGAAGCAACTAAATGAAACGACGAGTTTTGATCTTCCGTTTATTTCCATTTACGTTTTAACTCTCGATGTATCAAACGGGGACACGTGTTTTTACCCGCGTTTATATTCTCGTTTTACTGTTGAAGTTACCGTTGGGTTTGGTATAAAAACCCAACCAACAAAATGAATCAACTCAAACTTTCCAGACTCATTCTTATCTTCTTCTCTGCAATTCTTCCTCTGCTTCTTCTTCTTCCTTACGAATTGATCATTCTTCGATCAATCTAATATAGGAAGAGACAAGTTAGAGTCATGTATACCATCGAGGCCCTTTTATGTCAAATAGCTAGTCTGAAGTTTGCGTTTGAGAATGTGTATCAAATTCGTATTCGCAAATCACGAAGGTACAAACTTGGAGCAAATGATAAAATTCCACAAACGAAAAGAGGGCGGTTCGAGAAACAGAAACACACTGAGGTACATTAACTAATGTTACGATTATTTAAAAACTGAAGCCATAAAATTTTAATCAGAATTAGTTTATGTTTGTTGTTAATGCTGTAGACTAATCCCGTATTCGGAGACTCAAAATACCATAAATTCGATGACCTAGAGCAGCGTGTTATTGATTACATATTTGACGATCCATTACCTCCGGAAGAAGTGCTCGTTTCTAGTGATGGTCATCTCTGTGCTCGAATACGATTGCAGTCTCTGAAACCACGGGCCTGGATCTATGATGATGTCAGAATCTTACAAACACATTTTCATTTAATTTTGTGAGTTTTTACGTAACAACACGACCAAGAAGTGATTGTAATTTATGTGTAATATGAACTTTTGCTGCCTCCATCGTTTTATGTGAGTGGTGGTTGTTCACTCTTCTCCACGGCTACATAATGCCTAATATGGGGAGTGCAAAAAATATTGTAGGTGATTACGTCAGTTGCTGCTCATCAAAATATGGCATAACGAGAAGGCTTAATACACAACCTAGCAGCCGCCGAAGGAAAAGGAAATGGTGCAATTTGCTTTTTACCCGCAACAACTGTTGTGAGTGATTTACCTACTATATATAAGCAAGATCGAAGCAAGCAATATAATTACCTTTCAGTTATGGAATTTGTTCTTGTTATTTACTAATTTGACAACTTTCTCGTATGTCATTAGCAATTAGTGGCTTCGAGTGTTCAAAATGCACGGTAGGTGTCCGATATTCATTCGAAGGATTTCCTTGGAACAGCTCACCACTACTCAAAGGTGATTTCAAGTTTCAGGTTGTAAATCATACTTGGGGTACTCATGTATAAAAATGGTGATAATGTCGCAAATATCAACTTACACGAATACTTTATACTTGTTGTTCAACAATATTGTACAATGGTTTCAGTTTTACATCCCAATGAACGACGGTAACCATCACTGGTATCTAGCCATCATTTCACTTAAAGCCGGCCAGATACACATGCTGGATTCCTTACCCAATGCAAATAGATACAAAGCAAGATGGAAACTTATAGAAAACATGGTACGGTACTAAATACACACACACATATCCCACTCAATTCATTACGACTTGTGTAAGATTGGAGATTAAAATATGTGCATCCTGATTATATATCTAATGTAGTTAGTATTCATGGAGGAAGTCCTGCAAATCATATATGCGAGGAAGGAGTTGTTGCACCCAGCCATCTTAAGAGGTTTCTCAAAGGAAGTTCCTCAAGGATTATCGCTTCAGAATAACGAGTAAATTAGTCTCTATTACATATGCTTCTGTTAAATTAATTCATGAATAATTCTCCCCCCACCCCCCCACAAATTTCAGGCACGATTGTGGGATATGGGTGTGTTGGTCGATGATGAATGCATATAGCAACAACGCATGCAATATTTTCTTTTGTACATACGCTAGGATGCATATTGCATTGAGGCCGGTGATGTGTGAACAAAATGGATTATTGACAAAGATTACCAACCAAGTCATGCAATGTAGTCCACCCTGGGACCATCTTTCATCTGCTCGGACATTGTTTCTGTAGTTTTATGTTCAGTCATGAATTTCATTGATTATAAGAACATTAACATTTATATGTACCGAACAATACTACCAGTCACACGGAAGAACATTTATAAAATTGAATTCGTACTTACTATATATTTTGATATGTTTTTTTATTAATGGGCCAATTAAATTATGATATATTTTGTTACCTTGGTTTCCGTAGATCAACCTTTCTCATATTATGATAGTGTAACCTAACATTAGGAATTGTGTTATAGAAGTAAGGTATGCAACGATTATATTTAATATAATATTAGGGATGTTAATATGCCTAACAATCATATTTAAAATATCCGACTTAAATGAATGAGCCCGACCCATTTAGAGTCTCATTTAGGCGTCTCTCATCTCTATGGTTAATGAAGAATTTTTTCCGTCACAATTAAGAATAAGTAAACATAACCTACATAATTTCTTTTTTTTCTGATAGATTTATTAAAAAAGAATATATTGATGATTTCCGTAACATATGATATCTTTATTTCTTACATACGAGGAGTCAAGTTTGGTAGGTAAATTACAGTTATTAAATAATAATATGTAATGTAGTTTGCTGGTTTTCTTCTGTAACCAAACAAAAATTCAAAAAATATGCGCCCTCGGACACCAATTATTATATTATATAGTTTCGTGTAATAGTATTTAATTCCAAACTCTAGAAACTCAGTTGGTAACTACCTAATTTATTCTTCATGATAAATACCATCATAATTGTCGAGAAATACGTGTTCTATAATCCTTTTCTTATGCAAAATCATCTAGGTACATGTATATTAAACTACCGTATTTGTTTCCTCTAAACAATGGACTCTAATTTCCTTTACCTATTACGAGTAGGACTAAAAGAAAGGGTTTAGGGTTATAATCCCCGGTGTCATGGGTAACAAAAAGTCTATAAATAGAGAATTATGTTACAATGAACCATACTATTCAACCGCTAAATTGTTATGTATTTCTTCATCGTCTTCAAAATCTAGTAGGCCAGTTGTGGAATCTACAATCATGGAGCTTCTACAAAGCATCCCTAAGATTAGAGATGATTTGGGAACCATCGAGTGGAAAATTCATTTGCTTGGAGAACAAGCTAAGACCCTTGCAGTGAATAATCATGATCAAACCCTTTTAACGGAGTCGTTAACAACAGTAAAGCTCTCAAGGTTCAACTTTTCGTGTCCGTTTAACTGATTGTTCTCGGCATATATTTCAGATATTATGTGAATGACATAAAATAAACTTTCTCTAATATTGTATTCTTGTCTTGGTTTTGTGTTACAAAGTTGAAAGAAGCATACCAATCATTAAACACTCGTATGACAGCAGTTGATGATGTTGTGCAAGGTCAGGTTGGACTGATTATGAAGATTCAGACTCATCTGACTTTGATATCAACGTTGAAGTCTGACAGGAAGCACAACAGTACTGTAATTAATTATAGCGAAGAACCACCATTCGTTGATATAGATTGGTGTGATAAGGAAAAGGTTAGTCTGTAGCCTATATCTGAAATTATTACTTTAATTACGTTATAAAATGTTGTTAACTGTATGTTTTTGGCGTGTTAACTGTACGTGGCGGAACTAACTGAGCAAACCCCGTCGAAAATCTTGCTCGGCCCAAAGAAATTATCAATTGCGTGTTGTATATTTGCTGAATATTTTAATGATGAAATATTACTTGATTAATTATAAGAATTGCGTGTTCGTAAAGGTAGTTGCATTAAATGGGGGAAGGTTACTAACATGTAGATTAAATTGTGACTACAAGGTTGTTACTGCTGTTGCTGCTCAGCTTGCGGTTAAAACTATATGGTATCTTCCTACAGAATTGCAAGTAAGTACGTGGTACAGGTTATGTACATATAAATGAGGCAATTAATAGAGGATTAATTGTGTCCGGTCCTTAACGGCTTGGATGGAATTCTGCAGAATGAGGTTTTATACCGGTGATTTTGGTACCTAAATATTTGATTACCCCGCAGACTACTCATCCTGAAAGAGTTGCCCTGGCTATCGAACTAGTCGACAATCCATCAAATTCAATCAAATGGGTTATACACGGTAGGGTAGACAAAAAGACGAGAGGTTATATTACTGCTGTAGAGGAGATGAAGAAGATTGATGATGACCCATCAGCGTTCATCGACCAATGCACCACAAATTTTGCGGGAAATGTGCGCGAAGTCAAGCGACGATTGCTCTGATCGAAGTCAGCTTAACACTTGAAAACTTTAGCGAGAAGCTTAAAGATTATATGTTTCTTTTAATGTGTAGGTAGTGTGTTTTTCATTAAAATCTGAGTTGAATCGGTTATCCGCCATATTTTTCACGTCTGTCCTACCAATTAATCATGCTTCATTCGTAAACTCCGCATGTATCATCTGCACTCTCACACACACATAGGAACTGAAAATAAATCAATACCACGATAAAACAAGTTAATTGTATATTTATTTCATTAAAAAAATTTCACTGTTTAGTCTCACAAACTTTCTGTCACTGTTCAGTTTCGCAGACATGAACTTCGTCTAATATAATCAACCTTTTATTTATTTATTCTAAGTTGACCACGTATTGTTAAATTATAATTAAACTATAAAAATATGACGTGAATAATTTGAACATTACACCATCCGGTCAACGGGTCGGTAATAATCTAGCTTCGAAGGTAAGGTGGCATTTGTATGCAAGTTATAATTGAATAAAGGTAAAATTTGTATGCAAGTTATAATTGAATAAAAAACAACCAAGGTCATTGTAGAGTATCATTACCAAATCAAATGATAATGTTTGGTGTAAATAATGAAATAATCGTCACTGTAGCATTAGTTCTAATATGAAATAACTGATAATAATTATGTATTAATATGGGCTTCGTTATATCTTTCGTTATATAAAGTATGTAATGGCCCATTTATGCAATGGACCAAGGAGACCGATTACCTTGTTAGGAGTTGGATTAAGGTTAAAACGCTATAAATTATTTAAGGAAGAAAATATCGGATACATAATTAGGGTAATTTATTTAAGGAAGTAATTATAGGATGCATAATTAGGGTAAGTTAATTAATGAAGTAAATATCGGATGCAATGACTGAAGAGTACATGATATTTAGCAGTTCATGTATCCTTAACTTACGATCATATTCTCTAAACAAAAGGACTCAACTCTATTTAACCGCGAATGATTTTAATTCGGAATGGGCTGCTGAAACAAATGAGCCGCCAGACCCAAACAGCCCTGCTTCATGACCAGCCCAGCTCATTAACTAAGCATCGTCTTCTCCAACGATCGTCTTTTTCAGAGAGCAGGTCCTCGCCGGGCATACTGCAAATATCTAAACTCATCGTCGTCGTTCACGGCAGCAGAAATTTTAAAGACGGACATATATAAAAAGCCAATTGGAAATAAACAATACTAATATGCATTGATTGATGAGTATCACCATGGATGCAGTTTTAAGTAATCATCCAATCCAAACATTACTGCACGAAATCAAGAATCCAAAGCCAAGCTTTCGATAATCATATTTGAAACCGATGAGTATCAATTACAGTCAAAGGATATAACAAACTTACTTACCCTTGTGCCATGTGTCGGCCAGAGAACTCAACAAGTTGAGAATCAAGAGGGCTTCACGCGATTAATTGAGACCAAGAACCCTTCATATGTTCAAACCTGAATCTGATATGGGATGAAGGCTTTTCCATGAAACTGGTAGCCATTATGGATGTAGATGATCTAAAAGCATGTTCATCCCTAGATTTTTAGCAATTGTTAAGTGATGTGGAGAATGAAGTGACACCAATAAACAATTGTTAGAGATGGAGGATTATTTTCTATTAGAAATTTTAGTAACAATGTCACCTAAATTAACATTTATGTATAAGCAATTAATAAATTAAAATTGTCCAATAGAAATTGTGAATAAAATATTATTTAGAAAAAATAATTATTTTAAGAGGTCCAACTTATTAGGCCTTTATCAAAAATGACTTGGAGTAATATTTTAGTTCCATAAACAGATCTGGGAGTGTTTTAGTCCATGTACACTTCAATGATTTAGATTTTAGAGTGTATCATCATGAACCAACTTCTGTTCTGTTAAAGACAAAAAAAAAACAAAAAAAAAGGTGGCCAATTAATTGTAAACTGTGTGGTGGACGGTACGTGGACAGATCCAGGCGTTACCCTCCTAAGTCAGATAAATCTCATCAGAATCCCTCTAATAGAAAATTGTTATTTTTATTTTGAGGATTAGAGTTCCCTATGGCCTTTAATTGATCCCAAAAAGCAGAGAACACAGAAGAGGCAGAGGCGTCACGGAAGGAACAGAACAGAAACCCCCTAACCACCAAAAGGAAGAAGGAAAAGAGTTGATTCCCGCTGTTGTTTGGTTTGACCTTTCTTGTCCATTCATATCTTGTTACGGTTTTAGGCAACGCCCACGTCGTGCTAGATCTGTTAATGGTGGGAGGTCATTGCTCAACTCTCTAATGTAATGATCGGGAGACAAAGAGACCTGCCGCGTTAGAGATAGATAGATAGATTGAGTGATATAATTGCGGGAGAGCCGAGCCCACCTTTTTGTTTTCTAGGAAACTTTCCATTTTTTCTAAAATATTCGCTGGCTCACGTTTATCTGCTTCCTATTTCTGTTCTGGGTCAGAAAGGGGTGATCTTTAATCTTATTATCAATCATTGTTTTGGGGGATTTGAAGAGAGTTGAAGTTAGTGAAGAGGGGAGGAGAAATCGTGTCTGTGTGCGTTTGTGTGTGTGTGTAAAGGGAGGAGTTGAAGATGGAGGATCATGGAGAAGACAATGATATAGAGATAGAGTCAGGTGGAGGGATTGGAGATGACAAGGATTTCAGGTCAATGAGAGAGCCACTCCTTCTTAGGAACAGGCAGAACAATACTTCTCAGATTGCCATTGTTGGTGCCAACGTTTGTCCCATTGAAAGCCTTGATTATGAGTAAGTCAATGCCTTTCATTTCCTGGAATCCAAGGGACGATCACCTGGTTGATGTTAAATGATTTGCCTTTTTTCTTTTCTCTCTTCTAACTTTGATGATTGCATTCTTTAGGTTTTCAGATTGTGCAGACTCACTTTATGGGATTGATCTTTCTGTATTTTTTTTCCTCCTACTTCTTCTTTCTCTGAATGGGGGGGTTCTGGCAGGATTGTCGAGAATGAATTATTTAAGCAAGATTGGAGATCGAGGAAGAAAGTTGAGATATTTCAATATGTTATCCTAAAGTGGGCACTTGCCCTTCTGATTGGATTGGGAACCGGGCTTGTTGGCTTTTTCAACAACATTGCAGTTGAGAATGTTGCTGGATTTAAGCTTCTATGGACCAACAGTCTCATGCTAAAGGACAAGTAAGTCTTTTCTATTATGATCTCTGCACCTGTCTAAGGTTCTTACTCCAATTATGTACATATTTCTAGTCTCTCTCTATGATCCGTAATTCTTCCCAATATTTTGGTAGTAACTGTAATGCAATTTTAATTCCAGTACAGATATTACCTGGCATTTGGAGCATTTGCTGGTTGCAATATGGTTTTGGCCGTTGCTGCTGCTGCACTTTGTGCTTACATAGCTCCTGCCGCAGCTGGTTCTGGGATACCTGAAGTTAAAGCATACCTTAATGGCGTGGATGCTCCTTCTATACTTGCTCCGAGCACCCTTTTCGTAAAGGTTAGTTGTTTTTATCTCTGGGAAAATTGTCCTCAAGTTTCATAAGAATTCTGGCAGTTCTTGACAACCACAATAGTCCTTGGCTTGTAGAAACTAGAGCTCTTCCATTGCTTGCAATTTGTCTCCGAGCTTACTGGAATGTTTGGAAATTTGGTCTCAAATTGTTCCTTGTATAAATGGTAGATTTTTGGGTCCATCTTTGGGGTTGCTGCTGGATTGGTTGTGGGAAAGGAGGGACCAATGGTGCATACTGGTGCTTGCATAGCTGCCTTGCTTGGACAAGGCGGTTCTAAGAAGTATCATTTAACATGGAGATGGTTGAGGCACTTCAAGAATGATCGGGATAGACGAGATTTGGTGACTTGCGGTGCTGCAGCTGGTGTGGCAGCTGCTTTCCGTGCTCCTGTTGGTGGCGTTCTATTTGCTCTTGAGGAAGCTGCTTCTTGGTATTTCTCATACTCTCATCATTCTTGCTTTCGATGTTTTTTAAACTGCCATGAGAGCATTGATTGTTCGGCTTTTCTGCAAATTTACTTGTTCATCAAGCCTCTGTAATTGCGTACAAGACAAGGGCATTGTATCCCTATTTGAAAGTCATGAATTGTCTCAACATCTCTCGTGTAAATGAAGAGAAAAAGGAAAAAACCCAATTAAGAGCATGTTTCATAAAATTATTTGGCTCGACTTGTTCGTGCTCAAGCAAATTGAATGACTTGTAATAGAAACTTTAGATTCTTGATCCATTGTTTTTTTCTATTAACTCTTGTGGTTGTCTGAAGGTGGAGGAGTGCTCTACTCTGGAGAACTTTCTTTACAACTGCTGTAGTTGCAGTGGTATTAAGAGGTTTCATGGACTTCTGTAAATCTGGAAGATGTGGGCTTTTCGGTGAAGGAGGTCTAATCATGTTTGATGTCAACTCATCAACTGCCAGTTACGGCACCCCGGATTTGTTGGCAATCATTTTTCTTGGAGTTCTCGGAGGCCTTTTAGGAAGCTTGTACAATTATCTAGTTGACAAGGTCCTTCGCACTTATAGCATCATCAATGAGTATGTCTAAAGATTCTTACTTTCATTTCATGATTATAATGGGATGCGATTGTCTTAGCTTTAGCAGGTAACATCGTAACTGGTTCTGCTTTCTTACCAATGTGTTTTGTGTGATAACAGGAAGGGTCCCATATTCAAGATCCTACTTATCATGTGCATTTCCCTTCTGACATCTTGCTGCTCGTATGGTCTCCCATGGCTTTCAGCATGCACCCCCTGCCCTCCCCACCTGGGAGAGCAGTGTCCCACTGCTGGCCGCTCCGGAAATTACAAGAATTTCCAATGTCCAGAAGGGCAATACAATGACCTTGCTTCTCTCTTCTTCAACACAAACGATGATGCCATACGCAATCTGTTGAGCTCCGGGAGTTCAAAACAGTTCTACATCCCAACCCTCTTGATTTTCTTTGGTGCTATATATTTCCTCGGCATAGTTACTTATGGCACTGCAGTTCCTTCTGGTCTCTTCATTCCTGTCATTCTTGCTGGCGGATCATATGGTCGTCTAGTTGGGCGCTTGCTTGGTTCCTGGTCTCAACTTGATGCCGGTATCTTTGCTCTCCTTGGTGCTGCATCCTTCCTCGGTGGCACGATGAGAATGACTGTCTCACTATGTGTGATACTTCTGGAACTCACTAATGACCTGCTGATGCTTCCGTTGATGATGTTGGTTCTCTTGATCTCAAAAACAGTGGCAGATATTTTCAACAAGGGTGTTTATGACCAGATTGTTAAGATGAAAGGATTACCATACATGGAAGCTCACGCAGAGCCATACATGAGGCAGTTAGTAGCAGGAGATGTTGTTTCCGGCCCATTGTTCACCTTCACTGGGGTTGAGAAAGTTGGGAACATTTGGCATGCATTGAAACTAACCAGGCACCATGGTTTCCCCGTGATAGACGAACCACCTTACACAGATGCACCTGAGTTGTGTGGGCTGGTCCTGAGGTCTCATCTCCTTGTTTTGCTTAAAGGGAAGAAGTTCACAAAGCAAAAGGTGATGACAGGATCTGAAATTATCCGGAGGTTCAAGGCACACGATTTTGCGAAAGCCGGTTCAGGAAAGGGTGTTAAGCTGGAGGAGTTGGATATATCTGAGGAGGAGATGGAGATGTATGTTGATCTGCACCCCATCACTAATACATCACCTTACACTGTCGTCGAGACTATGTCCCTGGCGAAAGCAGCTGTTCTTTTCCGGGAGCTTGGGCTTCGTCACCTTTTGGTCGTGCCAAAAAAGCCAGGGGTAAGTGCTCCAGTGAATCATACATGTCTGCAATCACCTTCCTTAGTAGCTGTTGATGACACTGTTGTAATGTTGTGTGTGTTTATGTTGCAGAGACCTCCCATCGTCGGAATCCTGACACGGCACGATTTTGTACCGGAGCACATCCTGGGACTCTACCCCCAAGTCAACCCTCACAAGTAGGGGTGCAAAGGAAAGTAAGGAGGCAAGGAATGGTTAGCCAATGCCTTGAGTAAGAAGCATGGAGCGTTTTGGCTGAGAAGCTATTGTGAATTTCTATTTTGTGATGCTATGGTAATACTTTCGGAATTGATAGATAAAAGCAACACATTTTGGGGATCGAATAAGAGAGATAGATTGGTAAATGGGAGTAAAAAAGTAATTAGTTTACTGATATAATTATGAAGAGGATGAAATCATAAGATCTTTGTATATTCTGCAAAGGTGATGCTCTGCTTTTTTGGATGATGTTTAAAGAATGTGAAACTCTGGGTCGTTTACTCTGGTGCTTTGCTTGGGTTTTGTCATTTGTGGCAAAAGCAGTTCAGATCTATCTGGGTCTTACTTACTGGTTTGGAATTTAGTTTACGCATCCTGAAATATGGATTGTCGAGATCACAACACAAAGTTGGTCCTTTTTTTTAAAGAAAAATGTAAAACAAAGTAGGGAGGGTTGTTTGTTTGGCTTGTAAGTATGGTCAATAGTGGAAGAGGTTTAAAATTCATGAGAAATCGTTCCAAGAATTTCAGGATTTGTGACGGAGGAGCATCGGAAAACGCCCGTCCAGATCTCTTCCTATCATCCGCCTCCGCGCCCGCTAATTTCACAACCTCTCAACTGCGGCTATTTTGCCGCCGTGATCTATGAAATCGACGATTTGGCCGATTAGTTGAAGTTCTTCATTCTACATAAAGGATATTCATTCTACATAAAGGAGTTTGAGAGCTGTAGTTACAATATTTGTAACTCTTTCGGTTACAATATTTGCAAATCTTTCAGTTATAGAATAATTCAATGGTTTAATTCTCTTCGTGCTATGTCGTTATTATATCAGTATAACGCAAACTTAAAATTTTCAATTATTCAATTTAAAATTTGTTACGTTTAACCCGAGTTCAGTCCGGATACGGATGAAGCTTACATTTTAACCGGTTTAGTGCATTTAAACCAATTTCGTAACCAATTGACGTTAACCTAACTTACCGAAAATCGAGTGTCAGTTAAGCGTACTTCACAGACTAAATGAGTGACTAAAATGAAATTACACAAAAATTTGGCTGTTAAAATGAAAAACTGATTTGTCCAAATAAATGAAGTAATTGATTTGGGAATTCTACCGTGCGCCGATCATACGACGCGGCCATAGTTTTTGAGAATTTTCATTTTTTATAATTTAAATTTTGATTTAACTGCTTATCTAATTTTCAGTTTCAACGAGCATATAAAAAAAAGTTTCCCACCCAGTGATGGGAACAATTTCCATGCAAAATTTGTGTTGAATTTTGTCCCAAAAGTTTCAATTTGGTAAGTTTACAGAGTTCATAAATGTTTTTTTTTCTTCTTAACTTTTTCATTTCATTAATATCTTTTAGAAACCGGCCAATGACATTAGGAAGGTGCTTTCTGAAAAATAAAAAAAAATGTTCGTAAGCAAATTTTATTAAAATATGTATTTAAAAAAAATGATTGAATAATATATAAATGAATTAAATTATTACAAAATTATTATAATATCACATTTTTAGATTGTATATTTATTAATAAAATTTACTACATGTAATATTTTATATCAAATAATTAATAAAGTAATAAACTCATATATCATTATTAAATAATTAATAAAATTGTAAGGTGAAGTCTTGATATTCACGACATACTAATATTTTTATTTATAAATTTGATTTATGTCGTTTGTTTATAAATTGAAATCCAATCCTTTTAAATAATTATTTTCTAAAATTAAATTTAATTTCAAAATTAAAAATTTTAATTGTTATAATTTATTTTTAATTAATATAAATATTTTTATTTTTTAATTTTAATATTTAATATTGACGAACATCTAAATATTAACATTATATTTATTAATCACTTTAATTTTTTGATATGGATTGATGGATGGATAAGAGGACTACTATTTGACGCCCTAACTTTCGAATTATATAACGCCCTAAACTTTGTAAAGACGAAACTATCCAAATTTACTAATTCGAAAAACGTTGTAACGACAAAACTATCAAAATGTATAATTCGAAAAACTTTGTACCGACGAAACTATCAAAATATTTATTTCGAAAACCTCTCATGGTACGTTTTTCCTTACAATTCGGTGAACACAAATCGGGCTGGATCGAAAAAATCGGCCGCAAGAGGCCCCGGCCGGCCGGCTGTTCCGGCCAGCGACTACTGCGGGCCGGGCCCCCTCCGGCCGAAACGAGCTTCCGGCCGGGGGCCTCTTGCTGTCGACGAAGTTTTTGAAGCCGCCAAGCGAATTGCCCAGATGTTTAATTTCAAGTTGACTAAAGGATCGAAAAAAATAAATAAGGCAGAGCGAGAGTACCGTGTGTATCTTTATTGCTCTCGGGGACCTGTACGTAAATCCTCATGTTCCGACCCGCCGAAACGGATTACGAAGACAAAAAAGTGTAACTGCCCCTTCAAACTGGCGGTGCGGTGTCGGGTCGTAGGTGGCGATTGGAAGTTCTTCATTGACGGTGTAGGCCACACCAACAATTGTACAGTATCAAAAGGTTACCACAAAGTAATGCACTTACGAGTGAAGAGAAGAGCGAAATAAGGGACATACTTGCGACGCACACACAGCCGAACAAGATCAGATACGCTATGAACAAGAAGTTCAATTCTCACCACAATATAAATCAGATATACAACGAGTCGTACAAGGTAAGAAAAGGAAAATTAGGATTCATGAGCTCGACGGATTGGACATTGAGAGCCGCTACACGACTAGGGTACTTTGTACAGTTTACAGAGGATGAGGAGAAAAATTTGGCCAACCTTTTTCTCTGACACCCCGAGAGTGCTCAGATGTTGGGGGCTTGGTATTACGTCATTCTAATTGATTCGACCTTCAACACCAACAAGTATAGGAAGCCAGTGATCCAGTTGATAGGTGTGACTCCAGTGTAGAAGAACTTTAGTATCGGCTTTGTACTCGTTGAGAACAAAAAGGCGGAGACGTATGTTTGGGTGTTGAATCAGTTGCGCTCATTGTTGGGCGAGTGACAAACAACGGCGTTTGTCACCGATAAGGAGCGCGGATTGGCTGTTGCGTTGCGGACTGTCTTCCCAGAAATGCCACACTTACTTTGCGTGTGGCATATGAAAAGAAATATAGCTGCAAAAATAAAATTTGTGACAAGTAGTGAGGAATCTGCCGAGGCCTTCGTGCACGGGAGATGGAATAGAGTGTTGAACGCACTTTCCCATGAAGAATTCTACGAAGAGTGGGAACGCATGGTCGATAGTGATTGGGCCAATGTTGGAGGGTTGATCGAGTACCTAACCAGTGAGTGGCTACGTGCAAGACCCAGTGGGCTCATTGCGATACGAATTAGGTTTTCCACATTGGAAACACGAGCACTAATAGGGTAGAATCCCAACATTCGTCGCTGAAGACGTGGTACAACTCTTCCAATCAAGCTGTTGATTCTCTATTCGAGGGCTACCATGCATCCATCGAGGGACAGGTCATCGAAGTTCAGAAGGCATTGGATGACTCTTGCGCAAAGGTATTTACACCCTGTTGCCCTAACTAGTTACATATTTCATGTGGCAATAAGTAGTTATTCTGACACAGTTGTTGTAACTAGTTATTTCATGTTTTGTTTCATTGGGCGTAGGTGTACCGTTACGTGCAAAGACCACAATTTGTTTATCTCAATAAAGCAGTCTCGGAATGGGCAATTGAGCTTTTGACAGAAGAGCTCTCGAAGGTAACACCATGTGACTATGTAGTGGAGACAACGCATGGAACCCCGTGTACTTGTAGTTTGCATTCTAAGGAGGCCACTGACGACGAGCTGAAACCATACCACTTGCATAAATTTTGGCATTCATTGCCGTATACGAGCCCGGCAGAGGAGGGCCATCCGTCCGGACGTTGAGTCGATTAGTTCGGTAAGCATTTCAACCCGAGTCTGAAGGTTTTAAGGAACCGAAGGTTGCTGATGCTCCTAAAGGCCGATCGCGTGCAAGAGAGACCGATCGTCAAAATCCTTCTTGGCGTGAGCATGCTAGTGCACAGTGTACTCCTCCCAAGAGCAAAGGTAGCTCGACTAGATCTACACCTTCCTCGAAACATACTGCTTCGAACACTGACCCGACTCCGGCCTCATCACTTCCAACTAGTGGTATGTTAAATAGTCGATATAGCTGTTGCGATCTCATTTCGTCTAACTGTCTGACTCATGTGTTGTTCCATTTTTTTACAGTTCGTCCGTTTTGGAGGTACATCCCGGCAGGTATGCACCCCATGCTAGGTGACGTGTTCAACCCACGTGGGGATGGACATTGCGGATTTCGGTGCATTTCATACATAGTTACGGCCGGTGACGATAGTTAGTATGTGGACATGCAGAGGCGTCTAATGGAACATGTTATGTTGAACTGGTACGAACTATACAGTAATGTCTATACCACTGACTTGAACGGCGTCATTCACCGGTTAGGTTGGCTATGGGAAACACCATGTGATGAATCATGGTGGTTTTGGAACGTGGATCTTTTAGGGTATGCCACCATATTTAACTAGACTTTCATTGTCTTCGAACCTGGATTATGAGGGGTACTGTATGGGGAGACTTACCTACCGTTGATTGTACAAGATGGCATAACGATACCAAGAGGTGTGTCGTATATAGTGTGTACCGGGAATCACTGGGTCTTGCTCACTTTAGATGATGATCTTCAGGTTTTACCCATCCTGGGAAGTCTATGTTTTGGAGTTACTGGGCGCAAGACCGCGCTAAACCTTTTTTCGGGAGTCACCGATGCCTCCCGTAATCTTTATTTCGGGAGGCACCGAGGCCTTCTGATACCCTTATTGTCACTGTGTGTAGAAGAAAGCGTAGAAATACGAAAATAATACATAGATAATACGAACTCATAGTTATTGCGTGTACTACAAACATAAGCACGATGATTGCTAAACAACACTCAGATATAGCATTTGAAGAAAGGAAAATACAACAACTATAGTCTCTAATCTCGGCTCTCTCTAGCTCTGATACCCCATGTAGAGGTCCTGAAACTGCATGCATATCCCCTCCATATGGCCGTAGTACTCCTGAGGCATAAATTAAGAGTTAGGTAAATAACATGTACATATTATAAACCCGTCAAATGTGAAGGTGAAATCGAACTTACAAGCTCACGTGGGATGCCTACACCGGGGTTAGCCGACGCTACGATGCTCAGGTGATTGTGCTCGAGGTACCAGTCCATGTACCCTGGAGCAACATCTGCCCCGGACACTGCCCTCTTGAACATAAGGTGTAGCCGGTGAAATTTGATGAAGTCCTGCGTCGACCAAGTCCTGTCCTCAGCCGGGGCCCACTTAACCGCATAGGTCCGGATGGCGGGGGGCCTAACAGCCCGCAGCGGCACAGCATTCGAGGGAGGGACAACCTGTGTGTACCCAAACTGTCGGAGTACACGATAGGAATCGTAGTACTCACCTACGTCGGTGCAGTAGATGAGACCACGAAAAGTCGACACGGGGACCTCAAGGTCGGGATGCGGCCAAAAAGGAAGCCAAATCACATAACGAGAATCCATGTTATCGAGGATGCATCGATAGTAGTCCAACACCTCTCGTAGGACTCCGCCACCCCGACTAGGTGTCTCTGCACTGTTCCACCTACCAGCTAACGCATCTCCTGCCCTACGCTCCTGTCGAACCATCCTGGGAGGCCTCACACTAGGGAAGTACTCGTATATCTGGGACTGAAGCAGCGTCATATAGCCTGCAATTGCCTTCGCTTCCGCACAGCTAGCCTTCCTCAGCTCCCGATACAACCAGGTCAGCGCACCAGCACCCCTAGCGTATTACGGGACATCACTGATCGAACCCATGAAGTACTCTCAACCAAGAAGGCGTGATCGATCAGCCGATCTATCCTGGAATAGGGTACCTCCAAGAAGACAGTACGCAGTCTCATCCCCCATATGCTTCCAAGGGAGATCATGTCCCTCTCGTGCATGGTGCCGTGATCATACAGCGGTGGGCCAAGTGTCTCGCCCCTAACCGAGTACTCCAACGCAGCAACAGAGCTAAACCCAAGCGCCTCTGCTACACCTGCTCTAAAATCAACAAGAGCTTGGGATTTATGAAGCGGTCGTCTAGACACCGGGACCCGGAGAATGTGGAAGACGTCGTGCAAACTGATCGGCATATCTCCCCACCGCATGTGAAAGGTGTTAGTATCCGGCTGCCACCTCTCAACAAATGCCTCCAGAAGAGGCTCATCATAGTGGGTCGACATGCACCGACCCAAATGAAGAAGTCCCGACTCCTGCATGATCGGCCAAATGGTCCTCGTTTGGATATCGAACTCGCCCACAGTGTCCCACTGCTTAGGGCGCTTCAGGAACCTAAAGACCTTCAGATCCCTATATCCCTCGCCTGACTCCCACAAGTAGTGTGCAATGTGACCTCCGAAGCTCGGGATAGCTGTTGGCGTCCTCGGTCCACCGTCTGGAAGCCCTGCAGTAAGCTCTCAGGTACGACTCAGTCCCTGCCAGTCAACTCCACTGGCGGCATCCTCCTCCCGGACTCGCGCAAGTCGGCTAGGTTTCCCTCCTCTCAAGCCAACACCCGCGGAGGCATGTGACGAGCCCGTAGAAGCGAGGTGCAGAGAGCTCGTGTGTAGAAAAGCCATGTGTGGAGAAGTCATGTGCGGAGAAGTCATGTGGGCGGAAGTCTGTGTGTAATCGTACTCAAACCCCGGCGGTGGACCCTCATCCTCATCATCATCTTCAAGATACGACTTAACCGGGTATGTAACAGGAGGGTACCGGTCAGGGGAGCCGTAGATTTTCAACTTCTTGTTCTTCTTCGCTGCCTCTCCCTCTTTCCGCCGCTAAACGGTGACCACTCGCTCCTTCATCCGATCTAAAATGCCCGCTTGTTTTCCTTTCCCTCTCATTTTCTAGATCCCATCGGTTTCTTCCTCTACCGGATCTTGACTGTGCGATTTACCTCCGCCTTTCGTTTTCACCATATTTTTCACTAAACTGCATTTAAACAAATGAATGTTTCTAATAAAATTCGGATTCTACTAAACTAGGTTCACTTATTATTCCTAACTAAACCCTAATACCCTAACCCTAAACCCTAATTTTCCTAAATATTCACTAACAAAACCCTAATTATTCTATATATTCACTAACAAAACCCTAATTATTATTCACTAACAAAACCCTAATTATTCAAAATATTCACTAACAAAATCCTAAATATTCTAAATATTTACTAACATTCTCTAATTACACTAATCATACCCTAGAAATTCTCTAATTATACTAAGCACAATAATTAATTTCACAAATTAAAAAAAAAAGCTCGGCCGGGACCCCTCTCGGCCGAAACGAGCGGCCGGCCGGGGCCTTCTAATACCTTTTTTCGATTTCGTACCTCTAACGTTTGCTTCCGATCTTCGATTTCTTCTTCGGATCAATGTTTGAGAGTGTTTTTGAGTGTTTGTGAGTGTTTGATTGTGGTTGAACTAGTCAATACACACAACTTATATGGATTTCGATTTTACAAAAGGATAATATTGTAATTTACTCAAATTAGGGCGTCGTTTAATTCGAAAGTTAGGGCGTCAAATAGGGATTCAGATGGATAAACCTCTAGCTGAAAACGTTTTCCGTCGCGAACAACAAGCTCTCAGGGTCGGTTCTGGCGGATCTGGCCAGTTTCCCCGTGGAAGATTTCGCAGGGAACAGGAAGCTGTGCGGTCGGCCGTTGGGAAGTGTGGCGGATTGAGTTGTAAGAGCTTAGGGATTATTATCGCCGCAGGTGTTGTTGGAGCTACTGGCTTACTGGCTCGTTGGTTCTAGGGTTTGCGATTTGGTGGCGGCTGTTTGGCAAGAGAGCGAAGAAGGCAGGAGCTAGGAAAGACGAGTCAAGCTGGATTGGGCTTCTCAGGTGTCACAAACTCATCGAGGTTTCGCTATTCCAGAAGCCGATTAACAAGATTAAGCTCTACCATTTGATTGTGGCCACTAACAATTTCGATTTCGAGAACATCATCATTTGCACAAGAACCGGCGTCTCTTACAAGGCAGTCCTCCCCGACGGGTCTGCTCTAGCGGTGAAGAGACTCAGCGTCTCTTCCAAGCTCAACGAGAAGCAGTTTAGGTCTAAGATGAACAAGCTAGGATAGTTACACCATCCGAATTTGGTTCCATTGTTGGGATTCTGCGCTGTGGAGGAAGAAAGGTTACTCGTTTACAAGCATATGACAGGCGGGACTCTGTATTCAAATGGAGCGGAGTTGTGCCTCTCGAATTGGTCACAGGGCAAACACCATTGGATGTTGTGAACATTAATGCCCATGAAGCGTTCAAAGGGAATTTAGTCGATTAGGTGAATAGCCTTGTGATCGCCGGCTGGAGCAAAGATTGCATCGATAAATCTTTGGTCGGAAAGGGCCACGACGAGGAGATCACTCGGTGCTTGAAGGTTGCGTTGAACTGCGTGGGTTCGAGGCCCAAGGATAGGCAGCCTATGTACCGAGTCTAAGAGTCGTTGAAGGCGTTGGCGGAGAAACATGGACCGAATGAGCAGTATGATGTCGGTTTAGTAAGCACGAAGGTGGTGAATTGAAGGAGTAAGTATGGTTTGTTTAATTAGTTATGTCGAGGAAAATTGTTGGCTTGTTGCGAAGAAGAAAACGAGAGTTATTTCTCCTTACTGGATCAGGATTTGTAAACCCCCATGCTTATTTGATGCTCATATTGTCTCTGTCAAAAATTTTTGTGTATTTTTTCCTCTCTTAAACCTGAAGCATATCCACCCCTTCTAGACTTGACAACGGGGAGGTTCGGGATGGTTATGGCATACCCATTATCCATCCACCTTCGTGGCGGTTATTAATCATAACCATCACCATTTCTATTTTGGTGATAGATTTCGTTCCATCCCCACACCCACCCGGTTACGGTTATAACCGCTCCTCCTAACGGTTAACCACTGATATGCAAGAAAAAAAAGGAATGAAAAGTAAAAAATGTATACACATTCATTCATCGAAATTTTTTCCAAATCTAATTCCAAACAATAGTAACAATAGCATTCTAGAATACTAAAAGCACTTGTGACTTGTTCTTGAAATCAAAATACAACCCAAAACTAGCAAGGGGAAGGATCGAAGCATTTAAGTAATACTATAAAACATGAATCTCAAAGTCTTAAGTACTGAAACACTAAACAAAATGAAATTGATAATTGAAATAGAACAATCGTTCCATTTTCATATATAACTAGTTTGAATCTAATTAATGATTTTTTTTTATGAATGATGGTCGATGGATGAATTTATGTTTAGCGATTCTTAAAGACAGAGTTAAGAGATAAGGTTTCTTGAAATAAAAAGCAAAAGTATTGCGTTGGGACATAGGGTTAAAATGTAAGTGGGTTGGGATATTCAAATGGTATTGGGCTTTATTGCTTTAATAATATACGGGTAAATAGAGGGTAAGTTACGAGTTGAGGATGGTTATGGGTATGGTTACGGTGATGGTGCGGTTACTTCGAAACCATAACCTAACCTTACCCATTCGTAGCGGTTAACGGTTATAACCATAACCACAAAATACCCAGTCAACGTGATTAATAACCGTCAAACTCGGTGAGGGTACGGTCGGTTTAACGGTTAAACGGTCAGAATTGCCAACCCTACCCCCTTCGGTATCTCACCTGTACTTTTTTTTTATAATGTATCTTAGCAATATTCAGTTGCCGGAAAATACTTGACAGTTCTCGAATCGGTGAGGCTAGTGGTAGATTGTGTACGCAATTGAACCCATCTAACCCATCTGGTATGCTGCATTTAGTAGTTTTTCGAGATTGGACCGAACGAAGCATCAGGTATGGTTTTGTGAGCTTTACCCTACAGGCTGATAGGACAATGGGGTTCTACTTGAATGTGTTCTACCCGAGTCAACTTTTGTCTGGTAGTTATTCTGGATGAGGAGGAACATGGCATGATGACATTGGAAAGACTGAACCTTGGCCTAAAAGAAAAGTAAAAATCTACTATGTCCCAGATGTTTTATCTTTCTGAACCAAAATGATGAAAAGAGGTTATAAAACAAGTGTGAATCCTGGTACCAGAAAGAGAGTTAAAACACTACACCAAGAGCAACAGATGGGTGTTATTTTGCTTCTGCATTGGCCTCTCGAGCCATGGGTCGCTCCAATCCGAATTTTGGAATCCAGAGAGTTAAGTACTTTAAACCTTCAATGTATCGTTGCATCTGGAGTAATTAATATAAGTGTCTCGCAATTAACGAGTTATCAATTAAAAAGATAAACACTACGTGTTTTTTCTAGTAAAAATGGTTTGATTTTAGGGAATGATGGTTCTAAGTTGTTGGTCCAAGTACTTCAAGCCATCGTAGATATGTTCGTCGAATCTGCAGAATAGAAATGGCGACACCTTTCTAAATTCCAAGCTCTAAAACTAACAGGTATCACCAAAACTTCCAAAAACGCTTTTATTGTTCTTTATACCGCAGCTAAAGAAGACACACCTTTTTACCAACAGGTTGTTAACTGTAGTGTCGTTGATCGTTTCAAACATCAAAGATGATTTAAATTGAATTAAACAATTTCTGAATAAAAATCAAGGTTTTGAAAACTGGATCGGAGATTGAACTGGTGAGATTAGGGGTTTAGAGTTTGATGGTTCGAATGGGGTTCGACCGTTTTCAAAACTGAGTTGGACCGTTTTAATTATTAAATAAATATAGTTAAGTCAGACCGAACCATTTTGGTTGAGTCGGATCAAACCGGTAGTATAGAGAGTTCAATATCATAATCTAGATTGTAAAAAATATAGTTATTGAATCATTTTTAAGAATTTTCAAATTATATAAATGATTTGAAGTTTTTATTAATTATTAAATAAATAAATAAATATAGTTAAATCAGACCGGACAATTTTTCATTGAGTCAGATCAAACCGGTCGTATAGAGAGTTCAATATCATAATCTAGATTGTAAAAAATATAGTTATTGAATCATTTTTAAGAATTTTCAAATTATATAAATGATTTGAAATTTTTATTAATCAAATAATTGGTATCTAATGTACAATTTACTTAATTTATGATAAAATGCTACTTTTCAGTGTTAATTACCTGTTATAATGTTTATTATTATCAATTATATATATGTTTTAATCAAATTATGATATTAGTAGAGATGGTAATCACTCATCCTCTATACTTAAAAGATCATGGTTTGAATCTCGCTCCCAATTTTTTAAAAAAATAAAAAGTGTAGTCACAAAAATTGGGTCCAACCGGACAAACGATTTCGGTCTAACTAGCTAGTTTTTGGGTCAAACCGGGTCAACGCCCGATTTTGACCATTCTCATCAACCTGCAACTCGGTATCGGCTCCATGACCAATTCACGATCGAATCAGTCATATATTAATTTAGGAGGCTGGAATACCAAATAAAAAAACTAAATTTTTTTGAATACGAGATTGTTATAGTAATTGAGATGTGACCATTAGATAATTTCATTAACTTTTTTTTATAGAAATGGAAAATAAATAAATAAATAAGGACGGTGAAAATTAAATCTAAAAAACGGGCTATCTAAATCAAATTCTCAAGACAGGAATATTAATATTTCAAGAATGCAAAAGAGTTTTCCAAATAATAAACTTATTTTGAATACGAAGTCTATTAATTCATTATCATTACAACTAAAACGTACGTGGGATTATCTATAATTATTAATTCTCATTTTGTTGTTTAACAATTACGAGAAAGACGGATAAAAATTAATTGAAGACAAGAGAAGACAAAAATTAAAATTGAATAAATAACTAAATGCAACTTTATTGTTTAAGAATTCAAAAGGATATGACAAAAATCAACATTAGTTAGATCATTGGCACTACTTTTGAATTTTGATTATTGTCTGTCACTTTGAATATATTTTAATGAAAATGCTGACTATTTTACTTCAAATATAAACGAGACCCAAACTGCGGAGTTTGAAATACGGTCACTCGAATTAGTGGAATTTGATACACCGTCATTTGAACTCTGTAAACACTTTCATTTTATAGGGATTTGGGTGAAATTTGTGGATGTGCTTTTCGAATATTTAATTTTAAGCTTTCGAATGTTTACTTGGACCTATCAAAGGACGAAAACTGGGACAAGATCTTAATGACAACCTTTTCTGGATATTTTATGATTTATCAATATGAAAAAGTATTCTCGATCTGTTTTCGCTGTGGTTATTTAGGACATCGCCATCCTCAATGTCCACACCAACATCTACAAATGGACCCCAATGTGCGAGGGCCATGAATGATTATTCGAAATGCTGGCATGAGACTTCCATTTGATATGCTAACCCTCAATGTGCATGGCCTTAATGTCCCTTTATGCATCAATATGAATAGAAACATGCTCTGGCCACCATATGGAACCTGGAATTTTTTTCATAGTGGTTTTTAATGCATGAACTAATCTACTGAGTTTCAGATAACATGTGTATAATATTTGTAGTTTTGGTCTTAACTTCTTTATTACTGGCTGTATAGTGAATATGTTTGTTATGTTATGATGTGTTAGATAGCATATTGATTGTGTATTGGCACTTCATTAGGGTATAGTGATGGCAAGGAGGCCTTACAAACAACGGAGAAGAATCATTGTATATGTCATATGCATGTGGTACAACTTACTTCAACAATATGTATCTTTACTAATGAAGGAAGAAGGTAAAAATACTCGTAGGTTGGTGAAACGAGAAAATTACATACCTAGGCCACTTCCTTATGGTAGAGCGAGTCTATAGGAGTGGTTTTTTGCTTAATGCAACTAGAACCACTGACATTAATTGCATAAACATGTTGCGAGTAAAGTTCAGAGTCTTTTGGAAGTTGGTTGATTTACTTAAAGGTCAGGGGGGGTTGAAGAGAACAAAAAATATGGAAGTAGATGAGATGGTCGCAATATTTTTGGTGACGATGGGCCACAACATTAAAAATAGAACTTGCCAATTTTTATTTCATCGTTCGGGTGAGACTATCTCTCGGACCATTAAGAAGGTTTTGTTAGCGGTGCTTAGCCTACACAACCTGTTACTTGCAAAGCCAGTACCAATCCCTGCCAACTTTAACAACCCTCGCTGGAAATATTTTGAGGTTAGTTATTGTATCATTGCTTGTCAAATATGATTCATACACTTGACAACAAATTACAAACGTTTTCCACTTGCTTTCAGAATTGTGTTGGAGCACTTGATGGTACGGTTGTGAACGTGAGGTCAAAAATAGCAAGCCAGGCTCGTTACCGCAATAGGAAGGGTAACACATCTATCAACATCTTAGCAGTAATACTGAGTTCATGTACTGCTTAGCTGGATGGGAGGGTTCAGCGCATGATGGTAGGGTTTTAAGGGACGCCCTTTCTCGTCCAGGAGGTCTGAGGATACCACAAGGTAATAAATTTCATTGATTTGCTGAAATTTTGTAAATGACTACCATTTCTAACTACTTCTATTACAGGAACGTACTATCTATGTGATGCTGGTTATACCAACGCCCCCGGATTCCTAACCCCATTTCGTAAAACACGTTATCACCTACAAGAATGGGGTGCCAATCGACCTAGAAATGCAAAGGAGTTCTTCAACATGAAGCATTCATCGGCTAGGAACGTCATAGAGCGAGCTTTCGGTGTCCTGAAAATGCGGTGGGCTCTTTTGCGAGATACGTCGTGGTACTCCCCCAAGATGGTAGGGTTGTTTTTCACAGCTGGATGCCTCCTCCATAATTTCATTACTCGTCAGCCTGGAGGAGCAGATGTATTCGACAGGGCATATAGGGCTCCTGATGTTGTAGAACCTCTCGTCGTTGACTCTAATGCAGGCCCCGACTACGTGGAACCTAGTGAAGAATGGACAGAATTCAGGAACGATCTAGCTCAGCAAATGTGGGCTGCTAGGGTTCCTTAGAATCTGCATTTGGTAACCGTATTATGTTTAACGTACTCTGTTATGAACCGTATGGTGATAATCTGAACACGTATGACTTTCTTTCAATGTTTTATGTTTCCTTATACACATGTGTGATAGTGAAATATCTGTATTTCAGCTTATGCAATCTAATATATGCTTCAGTTTCATTTTCTTCTATGTCCTCACCAGTTGAGCAAGCAGATACAGGTAGGTAATATATGCTTCTAATAATATGCTGTTATTGAGTTATATGTTTGGATTTGTTATAGTATGCATGCTATTCCCGTTTAATATGTAGTTATCTTAGGGAAGTTATTACAACTGAAGTGCTTGCTTTTACGTCATTATGGTGCTAGTCGTAAGCTTCATTACTGTGTTTAGCTGTAAATGGTGCTAGCTGTAAATGATGCTTGCTGTAAATGTGTCTTGTCAAGGATTAATAGGCATTAGTGTGTTTACCAAACACTTTAGAATACAGCTGCACATTTACTTTGACATAGCTTTTGGTTATATAACCCATCCAAACTGCTTTTTGGAACTTGACAGCAACTTTCGAGAAACTGGTATGGCTGAAACCTTCTGTGTCATGCTTGTGTTGTGATTTCCTATTATATAGCTTACATTCACCGCTTGCAATTGCTATAGGTTAATGCTATGGCGAACAATAGGGATTACAAAGTGTGGACTAAAGAGGAGGAACAAACCTTGGTGAGCTGTATGCAGGAGCTGGTCGAGAAGAATGTTGTACCAAATGGGAACTTCAAACTATCTGGCATCAAGGAGTTGGAGCGGATGATGCATATGAAGATTCCAAACTGCACCTTGTTGGCTGTTCCACATATCAAGTCCAAGGTCCGATATTTCAAGGATAAGTTCACTGCACTACTAGAACTCCAGCAAGCTAGTGGATTTGGTTGGGATGATGCTCATGGCTGCATAGTTGCAGATCCAGCCATCTTCGCTGGCTGGGTGAAGGTAAAACCACATTCTTCCAGCTTTTTATTTACGTGTTTGGGTATAGGAAATCTGTGTTAACGTTCTTTTTCCCCACTAGTTATTTTGTGAGCTATAATATTGAGAACGTGGCAAAATGTGTACTTGTGAATGGTATATTTAGAACTTTGCTTATGTTGTATAGGGGCATCCTAAAACGAAAGGGATGAACAATAAGCCACTTCCTTTCTGGGAAGAATTTTGCTTCATATTTGGGGTAGATCATGCACTTGGTTTGGATGCTATCCAGCCTTCAGATGCAGCAAGAAAAATGTTGTCAAGTGCCAGCGTCTCTGCTTTCGAGGATGAAGAAATCGATAGACCTGATTCGTACACCATTCCTGCTGAGTTGGACCATGATGAGGTGATGGAAGATATCATAAATCAAGGTATTGACCTGCATGCTACGGGACACCAAGATGTTGAGGCTGAGATCACCTCCAAGCGAGGTCAACCAAAAGGGAAAGAGGTAGCTACTTCATCTGGAAGTAAGCGAGGAAGGCAGCAGGTTCAGGATGAGGAGCGTGCTCAGCTTCATGCCAATATTACCATCACCACCGAAAATATTTCAAGGATTGCTACCAGCTACTGCTTTGAAACCGAACTAGCAATGAAACGGCAGGTGTTGTATGAGGAGCTTGCAAAGTTCACCACGCTCAGTTTAAGCCAGAAAACTAAGGCACTGAGGCACCTCAATCGTGATGATGGTGATGCTATTACCTACTTTCAACTCCCAACTGACGAGGAGAGGCTGCAATTTGTTTGGACGATTCTCGAGTAAACCCACCTTTTATATGGAATTTGTATATATGTTACTTTGCTGAAAAATGTAGAAGTGGGCGGGTTAGATCAGTAATGTGCTGTTCTTATTTTGTAATCAAGTTGACAGTATGTGTTTTGTCCTTAGTTTGTAAGGAAATTTTCCATGATTACGTTAGTAGGATTTTCAAGTTATTACATGGTCTTCATTGTAATGAGGAACAAATATTGGTTTGACTTGATTAGCCATGTTATAATATATGGTTTTAGTTATGTAAAAAAATTGGTTCTTCTTCTCCGATAAATTCAGGAAGTGATAGGTATTCGATTGTTCTCATTAGAAGGTAATACATGGTCTTCAAATTGAATTTTAAAATAGGGTAGTATAGTCATTTCATAATAAACTCCCAACACACTATTTAAATCAAAAGTTGATTACCAAACAATGTAATTGATAATTATACAATCTCTAATTCCCCCAATTCCTCATTTCCATTTTCCTCACTTTTCATTACTCCATACCAAACGAGGCCTTAAGTAGGCACGTTCCTCGCGTGACTAATGATGTAGGCAACAATTCAAAGGCATCTACAAATACACAAATACTTAATTTTCCCTCTAAAATTGCTTATTCTTATAGTAGGGTGACCATCCTTTTCACTGTATTTAACCTTTGACTTGACATCTTTCTAAAATTTTATCACAATCAGAATCATCATTTTCAATTCCCCCTCTATATTAACAATTCCTTCTCATACAATGCGTATTTTATCCTGGAACGTTCAAGGAATCGAACCAGCATTGACGAACAAAGAACTACACAAATTCGTTGGTCGTACTCAACCTTCGTTTTTGTTCCTTTCTGAGACCAAGTATTCATCTAGTAAAGTTCAAAGGAAACTTTCATTAGCCGGTTTTCATAAGTGTGAATTTGTCAAAAATAATGCTCGCAAAGGGGGCTTGGTCTTTGCTTGGGAATCCAATATTAAATGTCAAACATTCTTTAAATCTGACTTTTCCATCGGAATCAAATGGTCACTACTAGAGAATAATAACACGTATCTCATTGGTGTTTACCAATCTATGGACGTCAATGTTCGAGGTCACTAATTAGAACAACTCCGGAATTTACTTCTCGGCCTTGATGCTCCCTTCATAATTTTTGGTGACTTTAACGCTGTAAGCAATAGAACTGAAAAATCTGGCGGCAAGGAACCGTACACTAGGTCCTTAGCCGGCTTTAACACTTTCATCACTGATTCACAATTGATTGATGTCGGTTTTTCTAGAGACACTTTCGCGTGGTCTAACAAAAATGTCAAAAAACTTATTCGAGAAAGACTACATCAATTCCTTATATCTAAAGATTGGTTAGAAGCATGGCCTGAAACATCCGTTACACGTCACCTTGCTCATGCATCTCATCATTCTCCTATTTCTCTAACTCGCATTCGCATCTTCCTATTTCCCGACAACTGATTAGATATAAAATCGATTGCTCCTATTTCTCGGTCGGAGACGACCTCGTTCTACTTTCTTGACAAGAACAACCAGGGATTTCTTTGCTACTTAATTCATGTTTATTTCATTTCATATCAAGGTTAAATACACTGAGGAGTGGAACTAACTCCCACCACTATTGCTCCATCATCCCACTAAAGGTGGAAGTGATAGCTCCTACGAATTGCAACAGAGTATCAATGGGAAGACTAATTCAACAACTAAGACTAATTCATCATACTTGACTAATTAATAAACTACTAGAAACAATATGAGTTGTGGCCGAAAATGCTACTCTCCGACAAAGCGAAGGTTGCGCCTTCGTAGTCTTACCGAGCAACGTGGGCTTAGATCCATTACCCTATCATTACCCTCTCCTAAGACAACGATATTGTCCTTAATGTCGAGTTGAATTCAGTCATGGAACTCCAATGCACCTAACGTGTTTTCAAGATGGCTGCTGGTTGGAGTAGTAGGTTTCTGTCGACCGTGATTGGAGTAAACGCTAAAATGGCAGTAGAATCGTGAGCGTTGCAGCGACGGAGCAGGGACACACGGAATACATGATGCACTCGGCTACCATACGTGATAGGGCTAATTTGTAGCAGTTATCTACCCTTTTTATACATGCATTTGAGTGGTTATTAGCATAATTTGCACTTCATTTCTCTACGATTTCGTGGTTCGGGTATTGTGTATAGATCCGTTCATTTGGACTGTTTCGGTTCATTTGATGTTTTCTTTGTAGTATTTGTCACCTACGGGTACTATGGAGATAGGTGATATGACCATGAAGCCAAGGGCGTGGTGTGGAGAGCGATTGGAGTTCGAGAAAGGAAGTCAGATTGGAATTGGCGCAGCAGAGGGACCGCACGCCATGCAAGGCTGCACGCCGTGCCGTCCATAAAATCATTCCAGAGCACGGCCTCAAATCAACTGCACGGCGTGCACCACTGCACGCCGTTCCTCCCTTTTGGCGTCGCAGGATCGTGAAAATTGGAAGTAGCACGGCGTGCACCACTGCACGCCGTTCCTCCCTTTTGGCGTCGAAGGATGAAGAAGATTTGAAGCAGCACGGCGTGCACCACTGCACGCCGTTCCCCTTCTTTTAGTACGCGGAACGGACACCTTAGGAAGGTGCACGGCGTGCACCCTCCAAGTCTGGCTGCTACTATAAAAAGGGAAGTTGAAGGAAAGAGAAACCACTCTTCCCCAACTTTGCTTTTCCTCGATTTTCCCCGAGTTTCCTCTGCAAAAATCTCCATAAATCATCCCATAGAAGGCCAATTGAAGTTCCATAGGAGTTCCTTTCAAGGATTGAAGCTCGGATTGAAGATAGAAGACCAAAAGCAGCGATTGAAAGAAGAACAAGCCGTTTTCTCTTCATCAAGATAATGGTTAGGGTTTCTTTTGATTTGTTTTCTTCTATCATTATGAGTAGCTAATTTCTCAGAGATTCTTGGATGAGATGTAGGAGTTAAGCTATGAAACCTGTCTTGGATGTTTAAGAACAACGTTTGTGGATGTTTGATTTGGAATGAAAGTTTGTCTTGATTGTTTGGGTGTTCAACCTAATTTTTGTTATGGCTAGAATTAGGTCAAATTTTTGAAATCCTTTGTTTGTGAAAGACTTAGGAATTCATTAGTTCGACAATCGAGGATAGAATTGGGTTATTGGTGGGGTAAACCGATAACCTAATTCTACCTTTTGTGTTTCTCCCGATTTTAATTGAAAGCCATCTAGTAATTGGCAGGCGCTCTGGTTTGCACTCAATGGACCAAGTTGGGTGTAGTTATCAGTAGTTTAGGCGTTGATGGACCAAATTAACCCTATTTCTAATTACTCGTGGGTTCTTTTAATTCCGGAAAAATACCCTTTCACTTTGTAGAACTTCTTGGAGTTTGTTACTAGTTAGCCCGATTAAGAGATTTTCTATCTTAGTTAGGAGGCTAGTAGTGGAAATCCACGTGCAACAGAATATTAATGGCAAGACTAATTCAAAATACTTGACTAATTAATAAAATACTGGAAACAATATGAGTTGTGGCCGAAAATGCTACTCTCTGATGAAGTGAGGGTTGGGCCTGCATAGTCTTACCGAGCGACGTGGGCTTAGATCCATTGCTCTATCAACGACCTTTTAGATCGGATAAAAGATGGCTTTCCTTCCCTGAATTACAACAGATAGTATTGGAAGAATTGCTCCGTCCTATTACAGGAGTACATATGTTTCAAGTTACTACCAAATTGAAAGCAACTAGACATGCAATTTTCAAATGGGAGATATCAAGGATCACTAACAACGCAAAAAAGATTAAAGAATTGGAATAACAAATTACTTTAACCAAAACTGAAACTACAATTCATTGGAAAAAGGTCATTTCATTGGAATCTGAACTAGCCATTCCAGCCTATCAAGAAGACCTATATTGCAAACATAGATCAAAGGCTAAATGGTTAACAGAGTGTGATCAAAACACTGACTTCTTTCACTACCAAGTGGCACAACAACGTAGGAGGAATACTATAACCTCACTATTAAACTCCGATCGGCGGGATCAGGCTGATCTCAATACAATGGAAGATATTGCTACTAATTTTTATAAAGAATTAGTTTCCACATCCCACCCTTCTATTAATATAGTCGCTCTCGTTGGGTGGATTCCAATAGAAAGATAGGTTTCACCAGATATGAATGCATTGTTATGTCGTTCGGTTCATCCAGAAGAAGTGAAAGAAATAATTTTTCAGTCGTTGGTAATCAAGCTCCCGGATTCAATGGTTTCTAGAGAATTTTCATTCTAACTTTTTAGGATATAATAGGTACCAACGTTACAAAATCAATTTTAAACTTTTTCCAAACTGGGAAAATCCTTAAAAGCATTAAGCATACATGGATTACGTTACTACTCAAAGTCCCTATCGTAGAGTCGATGAAACAACTTAGACCTAATGGTTTATTCCTTTATAAAACCATAACTAAATTATTAGTCAATTGTTTAAGCAAAATTCTACCACAAATTATCAGCCCCACTTAAAATGGCTTCGTAGCAGGTAGATTTATTGGAGATAATATTTTAATCGCCCATGAGATAATGTATTATCTTGGTAGCAAAGGTAAAAGTGACAATTCACTTATGGCATTAAAATTGGATATGAAAAAAGCATACGATCAAGTTGAATGACATTTTCTATATGAATTATCAAAATACATGGGATTTAGTAATGAGGGGTTTGAATGGATCCATTCATGTGTATCTACAATAATGTTTTATGTGATCTTGAATGGTAAATCTTTTGGGTACTTTACTTCTACCCGTGGAGTAAGACAAGGAAATCCTTTATCTTCATTACTCTTTTCTATTTGCTAATAAGTACTATCAATTATGGTCTCTCGTGCACTAGACCAAGGATTACTCACCAACATTAAGCTAAACAATAGAGCTCTAGTTATCTCACATTTAATGTTCACTGATGACACATTTTATCCTTAAAGTCTCCGTTGAGAAAATTCAATCCTTGCGATCCGTTTTTAATCAATATCAATTTGCTTGTAGACAAAAGATTCATTTAGAAAAATCGGCTGTCAAATTTTGCAAAGCAACTAGCCAATCGCGGCAACTAGAACTTTGAAACCTTCTGAGAGTTGAATTAATTGGCATTCATGATACATATCTTGGTCTTCCATATACTATGCAAAGGTCAAGAATTGCAACATTCCAGTTCATTGAGAAGGTGATATCCAAGAAAATTACTAATGGAGAGAATCTTTCCTATCTCCGGCATGTATGGAGGTTCTAATCAAATATGTGCTATATGCGATGCCTGTTTATGAGATGGGATGTTTTATAATACCTAAAATAATATCAAACATTCTCACCAAATGATGTGTGATTTTTGGTGGGGTCAATGTGAAGATGAAAAACCCACTCATTGGGTTCTCCAAAAGAAGGAGGTCCTGGTTTTCGACAACTAAAGGCTTTTAATCAGGCATTACTTATGAAACCCCACCCTGGGAGTCCCGGTCAAACCACTGATTCAATCAAAGAGTCTTGCTCAGGTTTCAACCTAAACCTTGCTCAATTCACAACTACTAATCAATGCGTAAAAAGCATTAAACACCAAACTGCAGTACTTTAATAAATTGACTAAAGGGGATCCCTGATCCCAAACACACAACACGACAAAAGGAGATACAACTCCAGTATGAAAACACATCAAAATGATATCATCTGATATCAAAACTCCAACTAGCTCTCTCCCCACCATCAACTCTAGTCACTGTGACTGAACACACAAATACACCAAGGAAAACAATATCTAATGGGGTCAATGTGAAGATGAAAAACCCACTCAGTGGGTTCTCCAAAAGAGGAAGGTCTTGATTTTCGACACCTATAGGCTTTTAATTACTTGTGAAACCCCATCCTAGGAGTCCCGGTCGAACCACTAATTCAACCAAAGAGTCTTGCTCAGGTTTCAACCTGAACCTTACTCAATTCTCAACTACTAATAAATGCGTAAAAATAAGCATTAAAAACCAAACTAAAGTACTTTAATAAACTAGCTAAAAGGGATCCCTGATCCCAAAACACAACACGACAAAAGAAGATACAACTCCAGTCTGATCGACTTATGCTCCATTTACCTCTTTGCAATATTTTGAAACTTGCTGGGATCGAAATGTTGCGCTAGTCCTCTAAACGCCTTCGTTACACTAGCTGATCCAAAACTTCCAGTCGTTGACAAAACTGGCCCAAGTCCTTAATTGTAAACCATCCACAAGTTCAGAATTACGGAAGGAAGACTTAAAAATAATCAAACTCACAGATTATTCACTTAACTTTCTGGACTTGCAGATTGGTCCCTCTTCTTCTCTCGCGGACTAGGTCGCCGCAGGCGAGCTGTGTCCAGTTTCTGCCGACCACCAGCGAACTCTAACTTTCTTGGGAGTTGGAACGCTGCCCTCTCGCTGCCGGAGCTTCTCCCCTCCATTGTCATCGCTACCTGGCCTTGGAAACCCGCCATCGTTCATCTCTCAGCGAAATCCCACTACCGACGATCATATCTTCTTTCTCTACATCCAACGTTGTCTCCTAGTATTAAGCCGCCGCACGACTTCTCTCGTCCTTGTGTAGATCGGAACGAGGCTACCAATCAAGACCTCGAAATGTCGATCAAAGAGCGGCGCCATCCCTATCTCCTTTTATCGGCAAGCAACACCACCAACATCATCCCTCATCTACTCTCATTACTGAATCGAGGGAGTTAAGTTTCAGGAAAACAACCGATCTGAAGGCCTCATCAATCTTAATTGATAACACAAGCTCATCACACTGTTAGGCCCATCCGACGGTCCAGCCCCACTATTTACCATAATCCTAACAGCTCAAGGCCCATAACCTTAAGCCCAAGTTCATATAACATGGCAGCCACTCCTTTCCCGTGGATGCATAGAGACCAATCCTCACCGTTAGATCCATTTAACGGTTCAAAACTCTCTAAGCTCATAACTAATAATTCAAAGAATTAACTCCTCTTCCGATTGACTTAGTCAACTCGATAATAACCTCGAAGCTTGCAAGCTTTTAATACCTGGTCAACTGTTGAGTCAGCTCCTCAAATTAATTAAATTAATTCGGTTCCCACTCCCGACTTCTACTCATCGAGTAAGATTTAAATCAAATCAAAATTTTTAACCGAACCGAAACTCCGAGTGTCACATTACTGGCTAGACAATGTTGGTGGATTTTATAAGAACCCAATTTAATCATTTCACAAATGTATAAAGTGAAATACTTTCCAACAACCTCGATATTACAAGCAAATCTAGGATCAAACCTTCATAGGGATGAAGAAGTATTCTCCACAGACACAATCTTTTACTTCAAGGTTTATGTTGACAGGTTGGAAATGGGGATGCAATTGATACACTTTTAGATCATTGGATCCCTCTACCCGCCACAAAGACCAATTCTCTTACCACATCTTAGCACATATTCCCTTGTTTCAAATGTCGCAGAGTTCATAATAAATAATACTTGGAATATACCTTTCTTATAACAAATATTTTTTTATTCAGATATTCAAAAAATATTTGCTATCCCCTTACCCGTCTCCTACATACTTGATCAATTAATATGATCATTCTTCTCACTAGGGATTACTTGAGATATAGAAAAATCAAAATTGATGAAATTTGCCTTGTTTGTATTTTGAAAACATAATCCATTGAACACCTATATTTGAATTGCTCACTTGTTTTCATAATGGGTCAAAAATTGAATATCCTCTACATTTATTAATCTCTGACGGCTTTGCATAATTCTGAAAAAAATATAATTTTCAACCTCACCACATAACAAAATGATTCATTTTTTCTGGTAGAGATTATGGATATCTCACAATAAAGTAGTCTTCCAACACATAGAAGATCATCCTAGTTCCCTTAAAGGACAGTTCTTATACCAATACAATGAATTTATCAATGGTGAAAACGAAAAATCTCAACTAGCACATTTCGTTGTGCTATCTAATCAAAATCAAATAAATCCTAGACCATTACCGAATCTTTATCGCTATAGGATTTATGTGGATGGTGCGACACAAATCCCGGTAGGTGGCCCTGTTGACTATGTACTCCGCAATCATTTTGTGACAATTTTATTTCAAGAAGGTAGAAGCTTTGTCGTTTTTCTGATTCATTTATTACACAAGCCTTAGCCTTACGTGAGGCAATGAGGTGGTGTATTCAAACAAATATTTTAGACACTGGTTTTGATGGTGATTTAGAACTTGTCATTTTTCGAGTAACACAAACAAATATTCTCCACCCGTGGGAGGTGCAATAATTTAAGAAATCAGAATTTTTTATACAATTTCCAGCCATGCGTTGCTTTCATATCCATAGCAACCTTAACAACACTGCGAATAATACTGCAAAATCTGCATTACAATTCTTACATCATTCCTCCTCTTTTTATAACCTCACCTTCTTGGTAGGCAGATCTTAATATTCTTCTGATAATGGTTCCCTTCCGGTCTCCCCCTCCCCCCTTCCCCATTTTTGTGTCTAGTTTAGGGCGCTATCTTGATATCTCTCCTTAAGATCCTAATAAAAAAACAAAGACTAAACAATTTAGCAAGAAAATACTATGGACGTGACTCAAACCAAGGTGTTGCCGCTATGTAAGTGAATTATTTCCAACAATTTACCGCTACACCACAAGTCCATTTGATGTCAAAGATTCAGAAGATTGGATTTTATTCTCTATCACAAAATCGAATATCGTTAGTCTGAAATATTTGAGGCACCGATAATTTGGAGGCCCCGTGCTAACAAGCAGTCAAACACACCCTTAAGGTGAGGCCTCTCTTTTAGGCTCGTTTGGTATAATAGCTAGTTAGACAATCTCCAATGGTTAGTGCTAGAGTGCCATATTAAAGTGCTAAATTTGGCTCTTTAGGACGTTGAAAAGTGTTTATGGTTTAATAGTGAGTGCTAAAGTGCCAAATCAAAGTGCTAAATTTAACTTTTTAAATGGTTTTTAAAATTTTTAAAATATTATCAAAATTGAGTGTTTTATATTCGTCTTTAAAAGGTAGATAGGAATTTTGATATAAAAATAATCCAAATAAAAAAATTATGACGAAAAGAAAAAAAATAGGAAAATCGATAAAGAATCATAAATCCCCAGAAACCCTCTATGTGAATACAAACCGTTAGATTAGTGTAGGCCTGGGATACTGTTCGGGCTCGGGTTACCTATAACGGGTCAAACTGGATTTTCGGGTAACCAAATTACTAAAATCACTATCCGATCACGAACCGGTTGGAGTGTCCGAGTAGGCTATATCCGGTTGACCGCAGAGTTTTTGCTTTAACCCCCATAAAAACCAACCCAATAACTAGTAAAGAGGTGAAATTGATGACCACACCCGTCTCTAAACATCAAAATTTGGTTATCAGGGTACTCGCTACCCTTGTTTGACCGGTCGGTTACCGGTTAGACCGTATACCCGGACCCGAAATTCCCAGCCCTAGATAGTGGGCTAAATTTGGCACTTTAGCACTTGGTTGAGCTAAATTTGAGAATTAATTTTCAGTTTTAGCACTTTGGCACTTTAGCCCCAAACATTGAAGCACTTTTGATACTATAATTTAGCACTTTGACACTTACCCCAAGCATTGGAAATGGACTTAAGATATTTTCATGTTTCATAACTTGAATTGTGATGATTATTTACCTAAAAGAAGTGATATTGAATATCACCCAAAATATCATTTCGATACAAAGTTTTACCCTCACTTTTTACGTTCTTTCAATGACATAATTGTAACTCTCTCCCTTTCATAATTTCACTCTCTTTCTTTCTTCATTCTTCTCTAATATCACATCTCAAACAATAGATTTCATATTTATCTTCATGGAATATCAATGGCATCTAATATGTGGAGATATTTTGAATATCATGATATTCAAGATATCGCATACCAAACAAGGCCTTAACTTGGTTTTGAATAATTTTTGTGTCAAAATCTTAAGCGTCGTTTGGTATGCGATATCCGGAATATCACGTATGGTTTCGGCGGACTTTTTTCCCTAGGTCAAACACGCGAGTTGACTGCCTCAAAACTAGACTTGATACGTATCACCAACTTAGACATAGGTTTTTAGCAACTTAAAAATAATCATATTTATTAGCAATTTAAACATAATTATTAACAATTTAAAAGTAATCATAGTTATTAGAAATTTAGTGGATCAGAGGAATATTTTCTTGCTCTAGATATAGAAATCGAAGCCCACGGTTTGACAAAATGGTTGAAATTAAAGCCATCCTGCCGGTAGCCATGTAATGGAATTCGAATCCGATGCAGATACCGCCGGTTTCAAAGTGATGTCTTTTTTGCACACTGATCCTAGGTTGGGCTTAGAATATCAGTTTTTAAATATAGAAATTTAGTTAAATGTCTCTATTTAAACAAGAAGAAATCAAACGAGGCCATAGAAGAATATCTCAGAAAGCAAAATAGTTGGTTATTTTTCCATATTGTTGCCCTTTAAACTGCAACTATACACTGTTTGAAACTGTAATTGATATGAAGAAAAAAATCTCAATCTCTATTTCACGTCCTAAGTTCGAATTAAACGACGCCCTAAGTTGAGTAAATTATAATATTATCCTTTCGTAAAATCGAAATCTATATAAGTTGTGTGTATTGACTAGCTCAAATACTCAGAAACACTCTCAACCGTTGATCCGAATAAGAAATCGAAGATCTGAAGCGAACGTTACAGGTACGAATTAGAAAAAAAAGGCATTCGAAAGGCCCCGGTCGGCCGCTGGTTTCGTCCCAAGCTAGCTGCGGCCGGAAACTCGTTCCGACAACTACTGCGGGCCGAAACAACTGTCCGGCCGGGGATCCCTCCGACCGAAACGCTCTTGCGGCCGATTTTTTCGATCGAGTCCGATTTGTGTTCATCGAATTGTAAGGGAAAATGTACCGTGAGAGGTTTGCGAAATAAATATTTGGATAGTTTCGTCGGTAAAAAGTTTCTCGAATTATAAATTTTGATAGTTTTATCGATACAAAATTTTTCAAATTAATAAATTTGAATAGTTTCGTCTTTACGAAGTTTAAGGCGTAGTATAATTCGAAAGTTAGAGATTGAAATATTACTCAAAGAATTGTTTCTATTAATCACTGCCGAATAAGTAGTGTGGATGTGGAAGTTTGATCGCACTAATTAAAAAATAGTATTCAATTTCATTGCGGGAGGACTGTCGTAGAGAGATCCACCTCACATTTGAACTTCTCCCCTCGTCCTTTTTCTCCCGCCGGAATTTTCGTCGGCGTCCCTACCATTTCGGTTGCTGATCTCCAATTCTTCATGTCCGTTTGAGAGACGCAAATGCGTTGGAGAGTAATTTTAAACCGACGAAGCAGCTATGATCACGAAGCAACATAACTGATTATCACCTTTTCAATATTTGCCTGACATCTTGCTGATCTTCTTCTTCGTCTTGTTTGCGCTTGCCATCCAATCTTCCGGTAAGGGTTCCTTAACCGCTCTGATCATTCTGATTATTGCCTCTCGCTTCGGATGATTTCTTATCTCTTCCTTTTCGTTTATTGTCTCATCTATTGCGCTGACAGATATGGAGGCGATCGAAGAATTGTCACAACTGTCAGACTCGATGCGCCAAGCATCCTCTGTGCTTGCTGACGAAGAAGTAGACGAGACGCCATCATCTTCCTCTTCCAGACGTCCTACTACTTTTCTCAACGTCGTCGCTCTTGGCAATGTCGTAAGTTCTATCAACTCGGTCTATTGGTGTTCGATGGGGGAGGATATTGATATTGCATTGAATATCTGTTGAAATGGTGTGGATGGTGTCAAATCTGTCGAATGCATGGAAAGTTGTCTTTCGAACCCCAATTTTGGTCATAATTTTAATAGAGAAATAGTTAGCTGTTTAAATACAACTCACACTCGTGGGATCAACCTTACAACTAGTCACGCCCCGCTTCCTTGCTACTTGTTATATTTGCTTCTGATCTTTTGCTTTTCTTTTCTTTTTTGACGTGGTTGTGTACAGGGTTCTGGTAAATCTGCTGTATTGAATAGTTTGATTGGGCATCCAGTTCTGGTATTGACCTGCACGAGTTCTTTTGTTAGCATTACTTGAAATGTGATTGTCCTCATTATTGATACTATCATCTTCCTATTATGTTCTTGTATTATTGTTATTTGCGTACAGCCAACAGGGGAAAATGGTGCTACTCGTGCTCCAATATGTATTAACTTGAGTAGGGATACTTCTGTAAACAGCAGATCGATTATTTTGCAAATCGACAACAAAACTCAACAGGTTTCTGCAAGTAAGAGATCTTACTATTATTTCATTGGCTATTATGTCTTGAGACAGTTTCATTCTGCATTAGTTCATGGTAGTACAGATGGTTTCTTCTTACTATTTGGCATATAATAGGTGCTCTTCGGCGGTCTCTACAGGATAGGCTAAGCAAGAGCTCTTCAGGCAGGAGTCGTGAGGAAATTTCTTTGAAGCTTCAAACTAGTACAGGTAAACTTTTTTCACCGTATTGGTCTCAAGAACTCATTATTTAGTCAGTTGACGTTTTCACATCCAAGAATGAACAGTAGAGAAGAGTGGAGAGTGATATTGCGCCAATCAGATGTATTTCTGCTTTCATGTAATTTATGTTACAAAATTGAAAGTACCCTGGAGCAAGACATGCATTGATCAGAAGATGGGATGCTTGGATTAGAGTTCCACCTTTGTAATTGTAGAATTATGTGATTTATGATATGATTAGGATATGATTAGTATAGTCAGATGTTAGCTGTAGAGATTAGCCTAATCTCAGCCTATAATAATAGTAAGTAGAATCCCGGATTAGTGGGATTATGATAGGGTAGGTAGATGTAATTACTTAATCTAGGACTATTCCTACTGTATAAATATCTAGCATTCTAATGAATAAAATCATCAATCATTCTCTAATTCTATATGGTATCAGAGCCCTGATCCATCTCCATTCTTTCTCTCTAAAACTTGACTACTCTCATTGTCATCATGTCTGAAGAAGTCCCAGCCATGGACAATTCCGAGGTGGTCTCCGGTTCTACCGCAACACAGGGGAACAACACTCAATCTCAACCTCAAGCTCCTGCCATCTCGGATACCGTCGTTGGCAGCATCACCAATCACCGACTCACTGGTGATAACTACCTTCAATGGTCATCATCCGTACTCAAATTCATCTCAGGAAAAAGGCAAGAAGGGATATCTCACTGGAAAGACGGTTCAACCAGCTAAGGATGATCCAACATTCATCACCTGGGATATCGAGGACAACATGGTCCAGTCTTGGCTGCTCAATTTCACGAACACTTCAATCGGAGAGAAGTTTCTCCTTCATAAGACTGCTTATGAAATCTGGGAGAGTGTTCGTCATACATACTCAAAACAGGAGAATAATGCAGAGCTGTTCGGTCTGGAGATACGACTGCACAATGTACTATGATGAGTTAAGCAAGTACTGGCTGCAGCAAGACATGTATGATGTGCACATATGGACCAGCACAAAGGATGCGGAACTTTATCGACAGATCCTGGCAACAAAAAGGACCATTCGATTTCTCCTTGGTCTCAACCAAGAACTTGATGAAGTGAAGGGAAGAATCATGGGACGTACACCCTTACCTAGAGCTAAAGATGCATTTGCTGAAGTTCGTTGGGAGGAAAGTCGCCGAAGAATCATGATTACTGAACCTAAGACAACTACCGAGGGGTCTGCTCTCGCAACTCAGTACAGTGGAAGCTCCGACAGACGGAGCTACACCAAGTCTGGAAAACCACGATCATACTGCACTCACTGCAATAAGACAGGTCACACTAAAGAAACGTGCTGGAAGTTGCACGGCAAACCCGTTGACTGGAAGCCTAGAGCAGAAAGGGAGGCTCAGGCTCATGCTGCTGCCACTGAACAAACCAACACCATAGCTCAGCTGACAAGGGAACAACTGGAAATCCTCCAGCAGATGATGTCTCACTACACAGCAAAAAAATCATCCACATGTGCTTCTGAATCTCGCACTAGTCTATTTGCTAGTCAAGATAGATTCTCACACTAGTCGGAAGAAGAATACAACCATCTCACACACTCAAACTAGCCAAGAAACCAATGAGGAACCTGCTTCCGAAGACTACCAAGAGAATGACCCTGACATATCTACTGAAACTACTGAGCAAGGAATCTCCCTATTGCAAAAAGGAAGGGTAGTAGAGCTTGCACAAACCATCCCATTGAAAGGTGGGTCTCATATGAGAATCTCAGTGAGAAATACAAGGAGTTCGTGAGTAGTGTTGATGCAGTCATGATTCCAAAAAACGGTAGAGGAGGCTATGAAAATTCCTCATTGGAGGAAGGCAGTCATGGAGGAAATCAGCGCGATGCAAAAGAATAAAACCTGGATTTTTACAACCCTACCATCAGAAAAGACCACTGTTGATTGCAAGTGGATCTTCACTGTCAAATACACGTCTGAAGGGAAAATAGAGAGATACAAGACACGACTTGTGGCTAGAGGATTTACTCAGTCATTTGGAGTAGACTACGAGGAGACGTTTGCACCCGTAGCAAAATTGAATACAGTAAGGGTTCTTCTCAGTCTTGCTGTTAATCTGGATTGGCCACTTTACCAGCTAGACATCAAGAATGCATTCTTAAATGGGGATCTAAAGGAAGAGGTCTACATGAATGTACCAGGAGGGGTCACTACTGAACCAGGAAGAGTGTGCCTGCTCAAGAAGGCATCGTATGGACTAAAACAGTCACCTAGAGCTTGGTTTGAAAGGTTCTCTCAGGCTGTGAGAGGTTCTGGATACTATCCGTGTCAAACGGATCATACTATGTTTATAAAGCATAATCAGTAAGGAAAACGTGCTATTCTCATAGTATATTTAGATGATATAATCATTACAGAAGATGATGAACTGGAGATAAAGGATCTCAAACAAAGGTTATCCCTGGAGTTTGAAATGAAGGATCTCAGAAATTTGCGGTATTTCCTTAGTATTGAAGTAGCAAGATCAAGTCAAGGCTTGGTTCAATCTCAAAGAAAGTATGTGCTGGATTTGTTACAGGAAACAGGGATGAGTGGTTGCAAACTTGTAAGCACACCTATGGAGCCTAATTTGAAGTTTAGTCAAGATCCAGAAGTAGCTCCTGTAGAGAGGGGGAGCTATCAGAAATTAGTAGGAAAGCTAATATATCTGGCTCACACTCGACCTGACATCGCATTGATTGTCAGTATTGTGAGCCAATATATGCACAGTCCAAACGAAGAGCATATGGAGGCTGTAATGAGAATTCTGAGGTACCTAAAGGGTACACCTGGAACTAGATTATACTTCCAGAAACATTCAGAGCGAGCTATATCCGTGTATACAGATGCAAACTGGGCTGGGGAGCTAACAAATCGTCGCTCTACTTCAGGGTACTGTACTTATATGTGGAGAAATCTCGTTACGTGGCGTAGTAAGAAACAGTCAATGGTTTCTCGGAGCAGTGCAGAAGCAGAATACATAGCATTGGCAGAAGGAATGTGTGAAGGTGTATGGTTGAAAAGAATCCTCCAGGAATTGAGAATGGACAATCAAGCCTCTGTCAAACTACTGTGTGACAGTCAAGCAGCATTAAGTATTGTAAGAAATCTAGTTCACCATGATCGTACTAAACACGTTGAACTGGATAGACAATTATTTATGAGAAGGTGAACAACAAGGAGTTTGAGATGATATATGTTCTTTCCAGACTACAAATTGTCGACATTCTGACAAAGGCCCTCACACGGGACACGTTTGAGAAGCTTCAGTGCAAGCTTGACCTTAAAAATATTTACAACCAAACTTGATGGGGAGTGTAGAATTATGTGATTTATGATATGATTAGGATATGATTAGTATAGTCAGATGTTAGCTGATTAGTAAGTAGAATCTATGTAATAAGTAAGTAAATCCCGGATAGTAAGCCTATAATAATAGTAAGTAGAATCCCGGATTAGTGGGATTATGATAGGATAGGTAGAACCTATGTAATTACCTAATCTAGGACTATTCCTACTGTATAAATACCTAGGATTCTAATGAATAAAATCATCAATCATTCTCTAATTCTATAGTAATTCTTACTATGGTTAATTATCTACAGCTCCACCACTAAAATTGGTTGACTTGCCTGGACTGGACCAAAGGATCATGGATGATTCCCTGGTGAGTGCTTGAATACAATTATAATTCATTTTTCCTTGATCTTGCAATGATGTTGTATTGTTTCCAAGTAAGGCGATTTCAATTTCTCAGACCCTTGCTGTTATCCGTTGGCTCTTTGACTTCTGTGATTGTTTGGCTGATTACAGATTGGTGAGCATGTCCAACACAACGATGCTATCTTGTTGGTGGTAATACCTGCTATTCAGGCACCTGAAATTTCATCATCCAGAGCACTCAGAGTTGCAAAGGAATACGATTCAGAGAGTAAGTTCATTTCTAGTCTTCATTGTTTTTTGTTATGGAGAAAGAAACTTGTTACATCTTACTCCTCTCTTCTATTAGTTATTGCAAGCTAGCATCATTTGACGCCTAAGTTCAGTCTTTAATTTTCTGTTATTTATGGCTCCATAATAGGCACCAGAACGGTTGGTGTTATCAGTAAAATTGATCAAGCAGCTACAGAGGTAAAAGCACTTGCAGCTGTTCAGGCACTCCTTATGAATCAAGGACCTCCTAAGACATCCGATATCCCTTGGGTTGCTTTAATTGGTCAATCTGTTTCTATAGCTTCAGCACAATCAGGAAGTGGTTCATCTGAGAGTTCCTTAGAAACTGCTTGGCTAGCTGAGAGTGAAAGTCTAAAATCCATATTGACTGGAGCACCACAAAACAAACTTGGGAGAGTAGCCCTTGTGGAGGCCTTAGCTGGTCAGATCCGCAATCGTGTGAAACTCAGACTTCCTAGTGTTCTCTCTGGGTAATGTTTTCTTGACGCTCCTAGACTTTTTCTTCTTTTAGTTATTTTCTGTGCGAAGCAATTGCTGTTTATGATTTGCTTGGTTTATCTATCTGTTGATGTATGAGAAAGTGCTATGTACCTATGGAAACTACATTAATAATATATCTACATTTTTTCAAGCAACCTGTGATCTAATGCCGTGGCTTGTACCTACTGATGTCAGGCTTCAGGGCAAGTCCCAAATTGTTCAGGATGAATTAGTTAGGCTTGGTGAACAAATGGTGGATAGTTCTGAAGGAACAAGAGCTCTAGCTTTGGGGCTTTGCCGTGAATTTGAGGAAAAATTTATCCAGCACCTTGCTGGTGGTGAGGTGATTAGTTGTAATGCTACCTTAAGTATTCTCATTTACGGACGAATGCAGAATACCAGTGTTTTTATCTTATAATGGTTTCTTGTGAAGTACCCTTATTTCTCCAGTTTGTACAAGTGTAGATAACCAGGGTCATAAGTTGGCACGTTCTACTTGCAGGGTAATGGCTGGAAACTTGTAGCAAGTTTCGAGGGAAATTTTCCAAACAGGATCAAACAGCTTCCCTTAGACAGGCATTTTGACATAAGTAATGTCAAAAAGGTACTTGTTTTCTTGTTTGTATATATGATCTATTTGTGAGATTCTTGATTGAGGTTTTTTGTTTGAATAATTCCACAAATCGCCTCTCTGCCTGGTATCAGATTGTCCTAGAAGCAGATGGTTATCAACCCTATCTAATATCTCCAGAGAAAGGTTTACGATCTTTAATAAAAGGTGTTCTAGAGTTGGCCAAAGAGCCCTCACGGTTATGCGTAGATGAGGTATTTATTTATTCGTAACGTGTATATTCATTTAACAGCTCATTATGTCGTTTGTATAGACCGTGATGTGAAAAATTCTCCCAAAGTCTGTTGGATGATTAAGATGCGTTCATTTCTATGCTGATATGTTGATATTTAGTCTTAGTTGTTTACAACTGTAAGAACTAAAATTCAGATGATACAAGTAGGTGCATCGGGTGCTTGTGGATCTAGTGTCTTCTGCTGCTAACGCGACACCTGGCCTTGGAAGATATCCTCCATTTAAGAGAGAGGTGATACTGCTCTTATTAAATCTCGTTTCAAATATGATTATTAGTATAGTATGTTAATGCTGTATGTTTCTTGTTTATCGTAGTCAATATATGACTATATATTTCTCATTAGAATTCTGATAAGCTTTAATTCAAGGAAGGAAATAACATAATTTTTTCAGCATATAAAAGAAAAGAACTAGCCAATGGAAAATATGGAGGAAATGTTGTAGAGGATTTTGGTATCAAGGTAGCCACCTCTTTTTACTGTGGAAGCCACTGACTGAATCACCTTGAGTGCCTGGCGCTTTTGCACCTTAGTCTAGCAAAGGCACAGAGATCCCCGCCTTTTGGGTTGAGTAGGAGCTAGGAAAATATTCAGGTATTGTTGTCTGAACTAACAAAATTTTCAGGTTGTGGCGATTGCAACTGCTGCATTGGAGGGATTCAAGAATGAAGCTAAAAAGATGGTGGTTGCTCTTGTGGACATGGAGCGTGCATTTGTTCCACCTCAACATTTTATTCGTTTAGTACAGAGAAGGTAGCTCTGAGCTCAAATGATGCTTCAGGCCATTTGTAACTGTCTATATGCGTGCTTGTGTGTGTCATTTTGACTGAATGCTTCTTTGTTTACCATTGCATATGAATGCTTCTTTCAAGTCTCTCTCTGTACTTTTTTTTGCCGGACTGGGAAGTTCCTGCATATGTTTGTTTTCAGAACTTTCTTTTTGATTAACTTTGTAGTTTGTGCAGTTTTTTCTCCTGCTGAAACTATAACGTCGGAATTTTTTAGAATGGACAGGCAACGAAGGGAAGAAGAAGTAAAGAGCAAATCCTCTAAAAAAGCTATGGAGGCTGAACAATCCATACTGAATAGGGTATGCATATTCGGATGTTGGTCTATATTACTTACATTTTTGCTTTACTTCATTTTATTTTGTCTATACCTCTAGACAACTAGTCCTCAGATGGGAGGACAACAGTCTGGAGGAACCTTGAAGTCACTGAAGGAAAAATTTGGTCCGCAAGATAAAGAGCCACAGGAAGGATCCACCTTGAAAACTGCCGGACCAGGTGGTGAAATAACAGCAGGTGTTTACTTGAACTGTTACACGAATACTGTCCGAGTGATTTCAAATGAGATGCTTTTGTACCTAAACATATGTGATTTGAGAAAATGGTGAAAAAGGCCACAACTTTAAATGCAAAGTAGCAGGTTTTTTTGGGTAACAATTTAGTTTTGCTCTGTTATATTTTCCTTTTTAACCCTCAGAAAGCCTATTTGTTGGATGTTTGCAATCATTCAAAGTTTTCTTCATTATATATTGTGTGGGTCACTTTGTGCATGTACAGTCCACAACTCTAACAGGAACGCTTCAAGTGATATTTTACAGAAGTACCGTGTGTGCACTGATGGCAAACTAGTTGGTTTGATTGTTTTGCTGCTTGTGTCTTATGCTTGTTACTGTGTCTGCAGGGTTTCTGTTCAAGAAAAGTGGGAAGACAAATGGATGGAGTAGGCGGTGGTTTGTTCTGAATGAAAAAAGTGGCAAGGCAAGTGTGTAGGTACCCTATGATTCTAAGTTGTGCATTATAAGTTCTAAATAGGGGGAGAATATCTTTATTTGCGTCCCTCTACTTAGTTGATGTCCAATAGAGAAACTGTAGAAGCTATATATGTCATATTAGATTTTGTCTGGCTATCTAGTACACTTTTGCAAAATGAAATAGATTACAGTTTACCAGTAGGCTGTTACTGCTTTTATGCTGAATGCCATTTTTCTTGTTTTGTTTCTTGCCATATTTGGTTTTCCCTCTCTTGCTCTGTACCCTTATTACTTCAGTGGCATTCTATTCACAAGGTTCAGTACTGTTGCAGCTAGGGTACACCAAGAAACAAGAAGAACGACACTTCCGTGGTGTCATTACGTTGGAGGTAAACATGTATCTTTTCACAGATGCTCTTTTTTCATGACCTGGTCAAAGTTGTTCTAAAACTCATATAAAGTAGGTGTAGTAGACTTCAAGGAAGAAAATTTTCACTGGAAAAACAAATGCTTGTTTATGAAAAGAAAAGGGAATTTGTGTGTGGTTGTGCTAGGTTCTGGACGTTACGAAGACCAATGAGCTACCCTGTGCGCAGTGCTCGAATCAGAATAATTTTCATGTTTCTGGGACTTCATTTTTGTTTGCCTGTGTGCCCTATTGTACTTATAATTTGATCTTGAAGTTGAACAGTGTTGGACACGTGTTGAGCTATTAGTACGGTCAGTGTGAGTGGGTGATTTCAAGTTACTATTGCATTACCAATAATTCTTTTACATGCATGATAGTGATCACGGACTGAATTTTATGATGCACCAAGTAGGAATGTAGCATCGAGGATGTTGAAGAAGAAGAGTCATCATCGAAGAGTTCCAAGGATAAAAAGTCTTCTGAAAAGGGAACCCATCTCATTTTTAAGATTACCACTAGAGTTCCATACAAGACTGTCTTGAAAGGTCTGTAGCCCCTCTTTGGCTTGGCTGTCCTGTCAATGATGTTATCTACTTGTTCTGTGAATCACCAAATAGTCAATTAGATCATTGACATTCTTGCCCAGAAATGCAAGTTAATAATCCAAGTTTTCCACTTTCAGCTCAGAGCACTATCATGTTAAAAGCGGAGAGTGTGGCAGAGAAGGTTGAGTGGCTCAATAAGCCGAGGACCGTTATCCAAGCCAAAGGAGGTCAAGTGACGGAACCTGGGCATCCTATGCGCCAGAGTTTATCAGATGGTTCACTTGTGAGTCACTGTAGCGACTTCCTTCTTATTCAGTGTTGCTAGTTACCAAACTAGTGTAGACCTAACATGAGTTGCACTTGCTCGTGTTCAAGATTTGGACATTGGACCTAGACTTGACATTATTTCTTCATCGCCAAATAGATAAAGTTGGTCCGTCCAAGATTCATCTTCTATTTAGCTTGTCTTATTGAGAAATTTTGTAGGATACAATGGTTCGAAGACCTGCAGACCCCGAAGAAGAGCTGCGGTGGATGTCACAAGAAGTGCGTGGCTATGTGGAAGCTGTTCTTAACAGTCTTGGAGCCAATGTCCCAAAAGTAAACCCTTCTTTCTGTAGATGCCAGTCACCTGCTAACTTTAGTTTGGTAAAGCGACATCTGCTCTAACCTTTTTACTTGTTTGAGTAGGCAGTCGTACTTTGTCAAGTTGAGAAAGCTAAGGAAGACATGCTCAACCAGCTGTATGGCTCCGTTAGGTTCGTACACTTTTATTATATTATTCACCAATATGAGGTTGTTTCAGACTTGCATTGGCTCTCGAGTTTGACTGATTGCACATTTGTGTGTTTGCTTGCAGTGCTCAAAGCTATGCAGAGATCGAGGAGCTGCTTCAAGAGGACCATAATGTAAAGCGCAAACGGGAGCGTTCTCAGAAGCAGTCTTCTATACTTTCGAAACTCATTCGAAAGCTTAGCATCCATGATAACCGTGCAGCTGCTGCATCAGGCTGGTCTGATGATGGTGGATCAGGCAATGATAGAACGATTGGTTGTGTTGTTTATTATCTTTTTGGACGGACTGACCGGTCCATGTAACAAAATTCTGTTTGTGTTGAATTTGTGCAGAAAGCAGCTCCAGGAAAAGTGGATCGTCGTCAGTGGGAGACGACTGGAGAACAGCGTTCGAGTCTGCAGGGAATGGCGGTGCGAGTGGGTCGTTTGGAGGATCATCAAGGTCGCACAGTAGAAGGAATAGTGATCCATCTCAGGATTGGGAGGCAAGCTCAGGATCAAGCAACAGCAGCCGGCACACACCAACTCGGATGCCACCTGCGCCGCCATCATCTGGTTCAACTTATAGATATTGAAGGGCAGTAAATGCTGGTGAAGAGCTTCCACGAAGCATTAGATAAGGTGGGAGTTGTGCAGGCGCATGCTCTTTCTGCTAGTAGCTCTCTCTAAGGACTGTTATAGGTGGAGTGTAGATAAAATACATATATATATTTCAGAGTATTTTCTTTTCCCATCATTTTCATCTACATGTGTTCTATTTTTATAATTTTTTGGCTGGATCCTTAAAGGTAAAAAGTAATATTCTTGCAATCTCTTTGACTATATCGCCCTCTCTGTTTTCTAGTTTTTCAGATTTTATTTTCTGCCTCGAATTTCCTTGCTGTAATTTATCTATGATCTATCAGATAAACAATATCTAGAGAGAGGTATTTTGGTAAACATTATTTTTTTTCCCTAAATTTGTCATATCTAATTGGTTTTAATTCCAAAGATTTCTATACCAAAACTCGTATTTTTCAAAAATGAATTTAACAAAGTTTCATTTTAATGATTTCTCAAAATCTATTTGTTTTTCTAAAATGATATCTCAAAACTTTCAAATAAAGTTTATAAAAAAAACTTTCAAAGAATTGCTATGTTTTGATATATAAAAAATTGATGTAGTCTGATGAGAAGTTGTGTTTTGATTTCATCTTGTCTATTCCTCAGCATTGCCTTCTCAGGTTCTCTCTTTGCTTCCTCTTGGGATGATACTCTGAATTTGATTATTCAACTTGAGTTTACCAGTCCGGCTATCTGTCTTGCTGTTCGTGTTATCTGACGCACCATTTATTATCATGTTTGGTGAGAGCATTGTTTTCGGAAGTTTACGGGAGCTATCTTGTCTGTGGAGAGAATTATTGCCCTTGTTCAGGGTGATATTTTTGTCTTAGAGAAGTTGATTATAATGCCATTTGAGCTATTTTTATTTCTCAGTTTTACACTTTGCGGACTTCGTTTCTATAGAGGCTTGGTTGGAGGAGGCAATGTTATTTCTCAGTTTTGCACTTTGCGGACTTCGTTTCTATAGAGGCTTGGTTTGGAGGAGACAATGTTAGGACATCTTCATGGAAAGGAGATAAGCACCTTTTTTTGGCCTTGTCCTTCTATCTTGCAAATTCAAGTCTTGACAATGAGTGCCGAAATTTTTTGAAAAAAGGACTTACCAAAACTCTAAAAGTTCTTTTTAATCCTTGTATTGGACCTATATTGATTTTTTTGTGAATAATAAAATGTTATTCATAAAAAAAATTAAGGTTTGATGAGAATTGCTACGTTTTGATGAAAATGGCTACGTTATGATAAAGTATTGCTACATGTTGACAAATGATTGTTACCTCTGGGCTGTAATTCTACTTCCTAACATTTATTGTTATGTTCTGATGAATATTATGCCAGCCGCCACAACCACCGCAGAGCACGACATCAACCACCCCCGAAACGCACTAAGATCAACAACAAGGCACAAGGAGGGGAAAACTCCAATCTTAATTTTTTTATCAGAACACATACCAGCGAAGGTGGTACTCATAAACACATACCAGAACAAAAAAAAACAGTCACATCCACCAAAGTCTGGACTCTGGAATTGTACTCGTTATTAATACTATCATATTTTATTTTATTTTTTATTTAAGGGAAGACATGCAGCATAGTAAACCGAAACGGCTCACTCAAGCGTCATCTTTTTATTTGACTAATAATTATATATAATTATTTGAAAAACCTCAGGCGGTTTTGGCGAAGGAATCAACACCACCCCACATGGTGGCATCAGATTCGTCCTGAGCCTGCTGCTTGCCGAAGATGTTGACAAGAATAACGGCACCATCACCTCGCTTTGAGTTGACAGCCTGAGCTTGCTGCTGCTTGCGGTTGCTTGAGAAGACCATGGATGATGATTTGGAAGCGAAACTAGTCATGGCTGGAGTTGTATCTGGCCTTGGTGATGACGGTGAGGAGCCCAAGCTCAGCAAGCCGGTGGAGAAAGCAGAGGAAGCCATATCCGTATTATGCTTTTGAGTAGTAATATTGTGATGGATGATATGTTTTCAAGGAATGGGTTTCGTTTATATACAGGGGAAAAGTTTCCGGGTTTGCATGCATGAAAGCTACGTGGGTGGGAGATGAAGAAAAGACATGCATAAAACTCCAAAGTTAAGTGTTGGCTTACACGTATGATGGCACATCGGATCGGACCATACATTTGTTAATTTTGTTTGTTAACCCCACTTTAAATGCATTAATTAATTCCCTGCCACTAGGGAATGATACATGAACCTCTCCCTGAAGGAATCATCGAGACACGGCAAGAGAATCATACAAGTCCCCTTCTCCGCGCTGGTGAAACTCAGACAGAAACATGGAGAGACTGAAAGCCTTCTATGATCGATGGACCAACGTGGTATAATCGGTAAAGAACGTCAACGCCGACCTCGTCAACGCAAGTCTCCAAAAATCTTCGCACAATAGGCACTTGAGGTAATCAATCACCTGCCAGGCACCTGTAACCATGCTCGAACTAGAAGCACAAATTAACCACATCATAATAATTGAGGATAAATTGGTGAACGTTCGCGAGGACGAAGAACCAGAAGTAAACTAGTCTCAAAACTATAGGCGACCCAAATGGAGACAAGCCGATCGCTCGCTTCCTCAAACGAGTCATATAGGACCACAAGGAAGAGCGTCTAAACGAGTTCAGACTCGGTGGCGACACTAACTTCTGAAACACTCAAATACACCCAAAACCAAAAAATAAAATTAAAAAAGGGACTAGGACAAGTGTCCAAGACCCACACGTAATAAAGTGAGTATAGTATTCGAAAAGAAAGAACTATAATACTCAATCAGTAGTTTTTCGGTGGAGGTGAGTGTGGTGGGCTCAAATATCTGGTCTAACACTGAGTGAGGTAGCGCGTGTAGCGGTTCTGCTCATCATGGTGCTCCTGCTCCACTATCCTCTGCTCAATCTAAGAAGGTCGCTGTCTTAGATTAAATGATGTTTGCCAAGCTGCCTGCTGTTGTTGCCATGGAAGACAGCCCTATCCAAAGCTGATCTGTCACTGCTGGACTGACCTCATCATGTCAGCAAACTCCGTCGGTGATTTAGGGTGTCCATGTGGTGGTGGTGGTTGTGGTGGTCAAAATCCAACAATCATTGAATAAACTCGGGCACTAAGGTGCCCTAAGCTGCTGTTGGCTCCTGCTGATCGGGATGGTGAAAAGCCTCAGCCTCAGCCTCCCCCACTGCTCCAACTCGGACACGTGCTCGAGGATGCCTCCCACCTCTCCCGCAGGTGGGGGCCTGTACAACTACTGGTGCTGCTGGTGGCTCCCGCACCAGATGCCTATAGTGGTGTGTGTCGATCTCGATGCGGGTGAGGCACTCCTTGGAGAGGTCCAACTGTATAGTACGAATGATATCGGTGCCGACCATCCTAATAGCCGAGTAGAGCTCCAAGTCATATGCATTCCTCCTGTTCCCGCGAAGGACCTTTGTCTAAATGTCCTAGCCACAAATGCACCACAAGCCAGAAATCTCCTCAATCGTTTCCATCTCGAATGAAGAACTGAGCGACCACATAATCCAGATGGAGCGGCATCTCATGACCTATGGCACGGTAGAACATCATCTCATCCTTCGAAACATGATGGCCTTTGCGATCCTCAACATTGCGCCATGCAAGACATTGGCGCCAAACCAAGTTGATGAGATGAAAAAAATGATCCACTATCAGAGTGAAGGATTATGAACCTGGAATCCATTCTTCACTATCATTGGTGATCTTACTCCAATACCTCTGGATGTGTATGTCGATCGCATCACGGGTCTCGCTAGGTGAAATGTGAGGCCTGGACAACCTAGAAAATGGCCCCATGAATCCAAGAGAGGTAGAAAAATCATCCAAAGTCTCATTGTAATCACATCCTCCCAAAGAGTAAGAAACGCATGTACTGTTTACCTTACTCTTCCTAACCTTGAAAGAGAAGGAGCTCCAAAACTCCTGTAGTGGAACGAGCATCGGTGAACCTGAAAAGGTGAGAAGCTCCAAGATCCCTGCTTTCAAAAGGAGTTCCTCCGCTCGAGCACTCCAAGCGGGATTCAAAGCTCAAATTCCCTCAAGGTCGAAGACATTGGTGGGAGCCAGCTAAAAATTATGGAAGCGCTTCCAAAAGGCTGTCCACTCTTTGATGGTGAGGTAGCGGAGGAATTGATGGTAGTCATGTACTCCTGGATCATGCCTATCAGGGATCACCACATGAGCATCTTCAATAGGCTCACCCTCATCATCAATCTCCATGGCAAGTGATTGTTGTGGCTCCAGTTGTGATGAAGAAGCTTCCTCTCGACTAGAGGAGCTATTGTGACGAGCATGAAGCCTAGAGAAACAAACTCAAAGCAATTGAGGTTAACAAACAAATCACACCACACTTTAATGTGCATAAATTTGTAGCAAAAGATAAGAATTGGTTAAGTAACCATTAGTGAATAACCCTCACAAATAGACAATCGGCATCATAAATCAAGTTCAACATCTTCAAGGCATTCCAAATGAAGCATATGGCACTAAGAAACAATCCACAACGTCACACAAGCAATGCAAGACAAGGAAAAGTTCACCACTTTTCATACCCGGAAAATACCCTAAATATACGTAGCAAAAATCCTCATTTCAACGACTTAATCATGCAATTTTAAGGGCGAAAATCATATCACTAGCATTATCAATTTCACAAAATCCCAAACTCGAAAAATTAGGATTCTTAAACCTAATCATCAATCTCACAAATCTGACCGATCCAGAGTAAAGTAACCGAATATAAAGCTAGGCATAGACACATAAGGTTAGTACTTTCTATTCACCATGATTGGAAGAGAACAATGGAGTAGCAACAAGCAATTTCAGGAGATTGGATAAAACCATACGAAATTGTACCAAACAATCTCAAAACACAATCAATGATGAATCAAATCATTGTGGGAAGGCTCGGCGGCGGTCACCAGTATCCAGCGAGGGCTCAATGGAAAGGTGGAGATGGTGGATAGCGATAGTGGGTGAAGGTTTAAGTGCGGGTTTGGGTGCGACGACAGTTTTAAATTTCGCGCAGAAGGGGCTCCTATCGCGATTTCGGTGTCAACATTGACGCTATTGGCTGATGTCAATATTGGCGCTATAGCCTATAGCGCCAACTTTGACAATCTATAGCGCCAATTTTTTTAAGTTTCCAGAGACCCCTGTCAAGTTTGGTGCTATGAATGATCAATAATGGCTCTATAGTCATAGCACCAATATTGACCACACAACACACAAATTCGACCCTTTCAAGAAAAAATCAACCCTTTTCACACCACTTATTCAAGATAGGCTAGGGACTCAAGTATCATGTTCTAGACTCGATCTAACACGTAAACATATAATTTAACTCAAATAAAATGCAAAAGACTAACTCCAGACATGGGCTGCCTCCCATGAAGCGCTCTTTCTTTAACGTCTTTGAGCTAGGCGATACATGGCCTTTCATTGAACATCCTCGAAGTAATGAACTTCGACTCCATCGGTAGGCTTGGCAATGAGATAGCGCTTGAGACGGTGACCTTGAATGTCACAATTCTTCTCTACTCAAATCACGCCCTTTTGGGTTCGCTAATTTGCTACCTATATAGTATTCTATCTAAAACCCGCTAGCTGATTTACCGATTTAGAATTGCTCATACGACTGACTAGTTCATTCGCTACAGGATAAGGGTTAACGTTTAACCTAGTTATTTGGTTTCGGTGTTCTAAACGTGCAAGCTCGTGCGAGTCTGAGACAAGTCTAACAGAGATTCATTCAAGTTGATCAGGCAAGAACTAATCGAAAATGAAATCAAGTACGCAATGAAATCCATCCAACTCGCATAAATCGTCAAACGTATCAAATAGTTCGTTCATAGGAATTAACCTAGGGTTCATCTAATCTACGCAGGAGAAGTTTAGCTGCTCGTAATCACGAAAGAAAAATCAAAATCAGAGGAGGAAGACATTGAATCTAGGTTTACACAAAAAATTATGAGAAAAACCTAATTTCCCCGATCTTCCCGAAGAACTTGATACACCGTCTTGATTACTTCGCCGATTCCGAGCTCCTTGAAGTTTCCTTTTAGTCACTCTCAAATCTCTCAATTTCTTCTAGGGTAGTATGTCTTTGAATGAGAGAGAACCGGGCTTTAAATAGGAGTTCTAAAAATTCCTTTCAATTGCGGAATGTCAATATTGGCGCTATGGTCTTGTGTCAATATTAGTGCTCTAGCCATAGCGCCAACTTTGACATTCTATAGAATTGATAATCAGAAAGGTGTGTCAACATTGCCGCTATAAATGGTCAACGTTGACATTCTATAGCGCCAATCTTGACAACGTGCAGCCCTTTGTGATTTCTTCACTTCTTGACCCGCCCTAGCTCGTCCATGCATGTTCGTATCGCTCCAATAGTGCATTGACATCGTCATGTACCTGTAATCTTACAAAAAAACTCTACAATGACATCGAAAGGAACCCAAACGGGCCTGAGACACTAAATCAAGATAAAACCTAGAAATGTGCAAAACATCCTAAACTTCTACTCAAAACTATACTAATATGCATGGAATATTGCTCAAACGAGGGCAATGAACACGACAAATCGAGTGTCATCAATTACGCTTTTTGGTGACTGAAACTGAGCGATGAAAAAACATTGTGTTACGATCCCTTGCCTGATACCAGTCAAAACGTCTTTTCTGGCACCAATACAAATCATCGTGGGATCGAGTGGCTGCGAGCGCAATCTCCAGGCGGTGAACTTCCAGCCATTCAACAGACTGCTGTTGATGGGCAGAGGTGAGGTCGTGTAGTAGCCTAGCCGAGTTCTAGGTACCAGCTCGACTCCAGTCAAAAAGCTCTTTGTGAACGTTCTAGAGGCGGTGATGAAGACGGAACATCAGAGTCCTGGTGTATCAGTTTGCCAAAAGTGGGATACGAGACCAGTAATTTATGGGTTATCCGCTCATCGACAATAAAACAAGAACAGTAGTTTGGAAACCGACGGTGAAACGGTGGTAATGAGGTGTATCGACTGGTGATCGGACGAGAGTGGGAGCAAATGGAAAACTTTACTTTAGGCCATATATCTAACCGGGTGGGAGTGGCAAGGTATCGGTCTAGGCGCTTCTTCACTTCCCAAGTCATGTCTGGTCGTTGGACCATGTTGAAATGGGTCCCTCAAACCTCTAGTCGACAAGTCCTAGCTTACTTACAAAGTCATTAAAGCGAGCGAGTTGATCTGGAGTGGGAGGGAGAACGTCTTCCTTTTCTGAAGGAACCAGGACATTCTTGAAGTCCCCACAAATGAGAACCGGTTCATCTAAATGGTCAAGTTCAGCTACAAGGAAGTCGTACTGACATATCGAATTTGATAATTCGTTGACAACTGGACGCCAATAAAGTAAATAAACGATTGGGGCTTCATAAGTGATGCAAATAGAAAATGGTTCAGAGAACATGACATAACATTCATCTGCGTATAAGCTAGCATAGGCTATAACACTTCCAGACGAAGAGTCATCAATAGAAGTAGCAAATGAAAATCCGAAATCCTCTAAGCGGTATATACTAGTGGAGTCCATTATACGAGTTTCAGAAAGGAAAAAGAAAGCTTGGCCTAGTAAATCGGACGAGATCCTTCAAATCCCAAACTGTCGATGTTCTGCCCAGGCCTCTATAGTTCCAAGCTAGTGCGTTCATTACGGATCGGCGAGCCTGTCATTTACGTGCTCGCCGTCATCAAGTGCCGTAGCTGAAACCAACATCCCAGCAGAAGCTCAGGTGGAGGAACCGATAGAGTCTAAGTGACTTCCCCCCAGGGATTGTGTTGGGGCCGAGTGTTTTGCCCGTTTTGCCTTAGATGAGTCACCCACCAATGGTTGGCGTTGAATCGCGGTTGGAATTGGTGTAGCGTGACGGAATCTCGGTGGAAATTTGATGTGCTCCGGCATGGTGGCCACCAAGCCAACCGGTCCAGTCGGTTCCAATCGCTTGAGTGATGGTTCTAACAATGGAACAAGAGCTTTGTGGCCCGGCCCAGAAGTACAAGCAGCAGTGTGCCCATGGGAGAAGGAGCTGACCTCTTCTTGGAAGTTACCTGCAAGCCCAATTGGGTGGTAACATGTAAAGACTCAATTCGAAAAACGAGGCCCAATAATAAGATATAATTAGAAATAAAGCAGTCCATTATTTGTACCTCCACTAAATTAGTAGCAGTAACATTGGGCTCCCAGAGGATCTATTCCACGAGTGGGGAAGGGATTAGTGTATTGGGCTCCATCTGATCCCACACAAAACAGGCCCAAATCTTGGCCCATGAAATTAGAACCAAGGTTAGTCAAAAAAGGAATAATCGAGAGGCAGGGTTAGAAACCTAACCGTAGAGTGCCTTTTTGAGTCGATAAAATTTGTCCTGTTATCCTTCCTTCTCGTATCCTCGTGGTTGTTCCACATAGAATTATTCTTCTAGTGTTCCATTGAGGAATGCTGACTTGATGTCTAGCTGAAATATTGGTAACTCCATTTGAGCTGCTAGTGCTATGATTGTATTGATTGTCTCCATCCGTGCTACTGGTGCGTAGTTTTTGTGAAAGTCGATGCCAGGCTGCTGTAAATATCCTTTTGCCACCAATTCACTTTGTGCTTCTAGATGGAACCATCTTCATTAAATTTTGTTTTGTAGATCCATTTTAGACCTATGACCGGCTTATCTTTTGGTTTTTCCACAAGCTCCTAAGTTTTGTTCTTCTCGATCATTGAGATCTCTGTGTCTATTGCTTCTGTCCATATTTTTCCTTTTGTTGCTTCTTCAAATGTCTGGGGTTCACAAGAAAAATATGCTACATGACTTGATTCATAAATTTCTCTTAAGGATCTGACCTATAATGGAGGTGAGTCTGAATCTCTCACGATGTCTCTAAAGTTGTCTCTCGTTGGACTCGTTGTTGGACTTCTTCCTTATCTTGGATTTTGATTCGCCTCATTTGGTGTTGTTGGTGTAGTTGTTGGATTCTCTAGGATCTCATTTGTTGATGGATATTGAGTATCATGAGTCTCCCAGCTCCACTCGGCCATTTCTTTGAAGATAACGTCTCGTGAAATCACCACCTCATTCTTTAATGAATTGTAGAGTCTATAACCTTTGAATTCGTCACTATATCCGATGAAAATGAGCTTCTCTCCCTTCTCGTCAAACTTGTCTCGATTTGGGGTAGAGATGTGTGCAAATGCTATGCATCCAAATACTTTGAGGTGATCCACTTGCGGCCTTTTGTGATGCCATGCTTGAAAAGGTGTTTTGTTCTTCACTACTTTGGTTGGCAATCTGTTGAGTATGTAGATTGTTGTATTGGCAGCTTCTGCCCATAGTTGGTTGGGAATTTTCTTAGCAGTCATCATGCTTCTTGACATCTCCACAATTGACGGTTCTTTCGTTCTACTATACCATTTTTCCGTGGTGTGTACCGCACTATCAACTGCCTCTTGATTCCGTTGGTGCGACAGTACTCTATAAATGGTTTGGAGATGAACTCTTCACCATAATCTGTTGTCTTGATTTGATGCTCGCTTTCCTTCTCAGCTGCTACTTTGAATTGAAGGAACTTCGAGAAAGCTTCTGACTTTTGCTCAAGAAATAATACCCACATCATTCTAGTATAATCATCCAAAAATAGTAAAAAATATCTCTTACCACCTATGGATGCTGTTCTGGTTGGTCTGCATATGTCGGCGTGTACCAACTCTACTGGTGCTTTTACTCTCCAAGTGGTTTTTGGAAATGGCAAGCGATGTATTTTGCTATATATGCATCCTTCACGGACCTTATCTTCTCTGTTGATTTGGGGAAGGCCAACCACCATATTTTTCTGCTTCAACAATTTAAGCCCTTTATAGTTTAGGTGTCCATATCAGGGATGCCATAGGAATGATTCATCCATGCTTTGGCTCTTCATTGCTATTTCTTCATTCTTCGACATTGTGAGAGGAAACATCCTGTTGGAACTCATCAAAATTTTCGCCACCTTTGAGTTATTGGATTTGTTGATAATCTCACATTGCCCGTTATCAAACAATAGCTTATAATTTTTAAGCATTAGTTGTCCAGCACTCTGTAGATTTTGAGCTGATTCAAGAACGTACAAAACTTCTTGGATTAGAGTTTTGTTACCTCCCTTTCCTTGTACGATGATTGTACCTTTTCCTTCCACTTCCAATTTTTTACCATCTCCAATATTCACGTTCGACTTATATGTATCATCCATCTCGATGAAGGACTCTGGATCTCCATCCATGTGATTACTGCAACCACTGTCCACCCCCATGAAAGTTGAGATTTTTGCTCGGCTTTGAAGCCAGTGTATGCGATCATTTTTTTTGTCCTTCTGTGCAAAGCTTGAATCGCGTTCTTCTTTCTTGTTTTGGAACCAGCAATCTCGTTGAGAGTGATTTTGAATTTTACACTTGGTGCACCTGAACCTGCATTCTTTGGTAGCATGGTTAGATTTTTTACAAATTTTGCATCCGTCGTTGGAGTTGCTTGATTTCTCCTGATTCTGGCTCCAGTTTCTGTTTTTTCTTGAAATTTGGTTTTCCTCCTTTTTTCTAAAAGTTGCCCCCTTTGCGGTTCTGCTCCTAATTTCCTGATTTGTCTCCTTTGATGTCAACCTTGGATTGAAAAGGTTGTTCGAGTTGTTGGTTGGTAAACCGGCTCAATCTCTGCTCGTGAGCTACAAGTGATCCCATAAGCTCCATCATGGGTAATTTTCCAAGATCTTTTATTTCTTTTATGACAGCGACGACGTGTTCAAACTTTGGCGTTAGGATGCGAAGGATCCTCTCCACGATCTTCTTCTCGTTGATAGTCTCTCTAGTGACTTTGATCTGGTTCACTATCTCTACAACACGAGAATGAAAGTCTTTGATAGTTTCGCCTTCCTTCATCCCCAGGTTGTCAAATTGACGCCATAGATTTTGGCGTTATATGGAGATTGCCTTCTCGGACCTTGAAATTTGTTCTTTAGGACCTCCCAAACTTATTTGGCTGATTTGAAGTAAAAAATTCTTGGAAATATTGTTTTGCTCACAGCTTGCTGAATTATCCTCAATACGCTGGCATTCCTCTTGACATTCTCCTTATATTCCTTCGTCTTCGTCATCTTTTGCCGATTCCGCCATTTTCCCGATCGATGTGGAGTCGTCTTATTGTAGTGATTGTTCGATGCCATCTTGAATAATATCCCACAAGTCTTGTGAAATGAAGATAGTCTGTACTTTCCAATATTCGTACAATTCTCCATCAAAAATTGGGATTTGATTTGGAGAGTTGGCGAGCATGGAACTTGACGATGGTGCTGCCATAGGATTTTGAGAAGATTCTTTTGGTAGAGGTTTTGAGAGGGTTTTGTGGGGTAGGTTATAATACGGTTATCAAAGTACTAAAGTGTAACTTTTATGATGTGGAAGATCAATTATTAAAACCGCAACCACATAGCATACTCGGTGTAACTTTAGCTCTGATACCAAATTTGTTGGGGCGCTAAATATAGCGAAATTTAGGATCGAAAAGATAGTATTTTGATAACTCACTCAATTGATCACTCAATTTTGTAAATATTATAATTTGGTCACTTGACCAATTCCCTCACCCGCACAATTTGCTCTCTACTTCTTCTTGCTCACTTTTGCTTTGCTTACAATTCGTTTTCTTTACTCTTCACACTTGCCTAAAGTGAGACTTCACATTTATAGGACAATACAACCTCCTTAGGAAGATACTAGCACGCTTGGTAGGTTTAGTTTGTGGTTAGGATTAGTTTAGTTATTAAAACATATTAATTAGTTTAGTTGAGTAGTTGAGATATTTTTTTGGAGTGATCTAGAGAAAGAATACTCTAAATTGTTGATTACTTACTTTCAACACCCATCACCTTCAGGGAAATACGAACCGATTCGACCAGCCTCCAGCGACGCTTAATCGTTGCTTGCACCAGTTTGAGAGGACGCTGATCTTCCCAGAAGAATTTCGCAAGTAGGCTTTGGGAAAAGAGGTGCCTGTCTGCAACAATATCATATGTGGAGACTATAAACGCCGGGGCAGCCATCTTTGAGCAATAGAGGGGGCAAGATAACCGATCTATGGGAGAAGTAGAAATTCCCATAAAAGGAGGCAAGCATAAAGAATGGGATGATTTTTGGGAATTAAGGAGCCCAGTGTCATGATAAGATCCATTTAATGGTAGTAGTGGGGAAGGGTAAAATACCCCCACGTTGTAAAGCACCCAAGGCTAATTGAAAACCATCATGCATAGCAGGGAGGTGTGTATTGCGAAAAAAGTGAAGTAGTGGACACCGAAAGAGCGGGAGTTGGCAGAGAGGATGCGCAAACAACCAAGATCCGGCAGCGCATGCCGTCACCGTTTAGATCGCGTTAGAGGAAAACCGCCGTAAAAGAAAACCGTTTGAAGAAGAGCCTTGAAAACGAATGTTGCAAACAGATGTTAAGTAGTGCTTCGAAATTTGGAATGGTTCCTATAGTTAAGAGTAGTTCTAACCATGAAAGGTTGAACAATTGAACAAAGGAAAGCAAATAAGATACCAGTGTTGATTAAATTGGACAAGATATGTTATTTGGAAAGGAAGAGATCAATGTCAAACTACCTAAAATATCAAGTTGGACATCACCGTTACGATAATAAATTTTCACTAGAAAATCAAAGGAGTTGGTGGCATGGTCATGCATATAAACTACCATCACTAATTACCTTAATTGATGTTTGTTCTACACTCAATATTTAAGGAGACTAAAAAATGAACACAATGTTTAATAAATTGTCTAGGTGATATGATCACTTTAAAGACCTTACAAATACTTAACTAGACTTGCAATACGATCACATTAAACTCAAACAATTGGATTACACTTACGTTTGTCGAATAAGTCCAAATCCGAATCCACGCCAAATGTTTGAAGAAAGTCTCTAAATCTAATCTTCACATAAATGGTTGAATTGATGTAATTGGTCTACATCCATCTTTTCTTCAATTTTGGGTTATTTACAAACAAGATCCTAACACTATCATATATAAAATATCATTGATTTGACTTAAAGCATGCCCTAACATCATAAAGGTATTAAGCACCATAACACCAAGCACCACATTCATCATATATAGCATCCACATATATTAAATTTTTATTATTATTAATTTATAATAATCATTGAGTAACAAACTAAAAAGAAGCATAATAAAAGAAAAACTTGTAACCAATAATCCCTTGTATACGATTAATAAGGTTTAAGAATGCGTTGTTTGCGACTCCGGCACCGGCAGCCTTGGCCCCGCTGGGCATAAGCAGATTCCATAAAAGCAATGACATGGTGAAGGAGGACATTTGCATTTTGGAATTATGCCATCCGTTTTCCCTTCTAATTCTCCCATGCTCGCTGTCACACCTGCAAACAATCTAATATTAAAAACTATTTACAATGGTACTTATAAAATATCAATTAGCTACAACGTACCAGAAGCGAGAACTAAGAAGACAATAATAAAACATGAACTCAAAACCTTCTCCATTTCTCTCTCTTTTATTGTTTTGTTAAGATTAATTTTTAAAGGTTTAATATATAATAATTGAATGTGTTGAGTGGTTGATGGATTATCCCTATGGAGTTGTTGGTTTATATAGGTGGAAGTGTGTTGATGAATATGGTAACATATCAACTGAATTAAATAAATTCTATGTTTATTTGAATAGAGAATCCAACAGTTATATTTGTATTTAATTATTCACCATTCTTCCATTAAAAACAATAAATAGTTTACTAATTATGAATTTGTTACCATGATTTGTTTGCATATGTAAGGTAATAAAAATAATTTAGAGGTTTATTTAGTTTGTTGTGATAATTATCTCCTAAATTTAATATATATGGTAACTAGAAAGAAAAAATTTCACTTTAATTTAATTTTTCATCCATTGTGTTATATGGTAAATAATTTTTTTAACTTTAGTATGGTGTTATAGATGATGATCTAATTGATCTTAGGATAATTTTGGTTTGTTTTAATAATTCTGCTGTTTTTTTTATAAGTTTTAATATCGTCCAGACAAAAGCCTTGGGCTTGGGTGGGACTTGCCTTGTATATATATATTGTAAATTTTAATCCAAGTACAATCTATGTCGGCCTGCTAAAGGTTGAGCCCAATTAGAAACTGTGGATACTGTTGAAACTTGCAACCGGGTTGGCAAATATGTAATTATTATAATAATTGGTTCAAATTCGTTGCTTTTTTTTGGTGGAAAAATTGTTTGCTTTGCTTTTTTTTTTTGGTGGAAAAATTGTTTGCTTTTTTCCTGCTGCGGTGTCTTACTTGAGAATTAGAATCTTGCGGAGGGAAAGGAGAAAAACGGTGGGCATCTAATTTCTTGTTTCGAAACCCTAGAATTCCAAAACCCTCTGTTAAGATCAATTTGGTGAAGAAGAAGGTTAAGGCTCGAGAGGGGCATGATGCAAGGAGAAGGCGATGAACTCAGCATCGAAGAGCTGACTTCCAATCTCTCTACTTACAGAGAACAGCTTGATACCGTAAACTCACTCTCTCTTCCCTCACCTGTTTCTCCTATCAAATTCTGTGATTTAGGCTCGTTTGATTGGGGTTTATTGTCCTCATTGTTGGCACTTGGAATGCAATATGGAGAAGCTCGATGTTGGGAATTTTGTATGGATAGTAAATTCCGATGCTTTCATATATCTGATATGCATCTATATAATCTTTTATCGTCAGACTTCAATCAAGTAATGCAAATTTATTTCGAATCTCTGAGTGTTTAGAACCTCCTACGGTGTCGTGATTTAATTATTGCGTTGTTAACATATATACCTGCTTCTAATATGGATGTATTAGTTCATGTCTAGATGAAGCTTCTTTTTGTCTGATTATTGAACCTACTCCTCCCGATTGAAAATCTTTCTGTCTAAAAATCCGTTGTTATTTGGTAATGTGCTGTTAGAATTGTTGACAATTGCACAAGAATTGTATAACTATTCCAGCCTTATGATAGTTTATGTAACCTCTAGCGTGACTCATGATATTCTTCTCTTTGCTTGCAAACCAGGTCCGTCAACTTTTGGCCGATGAACCTGAGAATTCTGAATATGCAGACATGGAGAAGGAACTCCACGAGGTAATCTGCTGACATAAAAATTTGATACAGTTTGTTTCATTTTTCTTCAAGGGTTAGGTGGATGTCTGGAGGAGTTAACCGTGGTATTGGAGTCTGGCGTTTGGTTAGAGGTTGACAGTGTAATGGGTGTTTTCCTATTGTCAAGGTCTTCCATAATTAAGTTCTGTACACTCCGTATGGAGTTTGGATGTTTGGTATCTTAGAGCAGCTAGGTTTTTTTGTGAAGTTTAGTTCCATTCTTTGTTTTATCTTTTTCTCCTCTCTCTTGAAGGAATCAAAATGTTGCTCAGTCAACCAACATTAATAAGCTGATAATTGGTCCATGGTGTTTTAATTTCGTGTTGGTGTTAAAAGGTGAGGGCATTTTTTATCTGATGAAAAGTTTTCTATAACATGGACCTACTTCAGAAACTGAAAACTTCATCAAGATGCCCATCACTTTTATCTTGGTCCATTTGCAGGTGTGCTAGATATCTTCTGAAGGCCAGGCTGATTCTCTACATCGCTGTGTTTGGAAATCTGTTTTCTGTTAAGAAATATTGCAATTAACAATTAGTTGGTAGGATTTCTGCCCTTTATCATTGAGAATTCGCTAACAGTGTTGGTTTTGCAGGTCATTGCATTGACAGAAGAACTCCTTGCCACTGCAAAGCAGAACGAGGTTCCAGGATTAGCTGTTAGTGCTGGAAGTAATGTTTCTCCAACTTTTGGTCAAGCTAAGGTTGGTAAACCATGTATGCTATTCAAGTTCATAGTTCCAAGCTAACCTGTATGTTTAAAAGGAAAGTATCCCCAAATGATTACAACATGCTTCTCTAAATCACTAAATGTAATCATTAGTCTCTGCCATTGTATTAATTGTAAATAACTAGTTTTCCTTCTCTATTAGGAATTAACTGACAACCCTGATCATCTTGAGAGGTTTCCTGTGGGCTCTAGAGTTCAAGCAGTCTATAGCGAGGATGGAGAATGGTACGTTGATAGGTCATGCGCAACTTATATTGGCCGATACTTGTTCCCTTTCCTAGCATTACTTTACCTTCTTTTTGTGTTTGATTAGTTAATTGTTCAGGTATGATGGAACAATTGAGGCTATCACTCCTAACGGCTATTATGTTGCTTATGATGGATGGGGAAACAAAGAAGAGGTACGTTTTAGTTAATTCCTTCACTTGGATCGGTTCGCATCTTTGTGAATACATCCATGTCAGAATAATACTATTGCCCTCATACTTAACTGACTTGGACGAGATTTTAATTGCTGGTGGATTGGTGATTTTCAGGTGGATCCTGACAATGTTAGACCAGTTGAGACCAATGCCTTAGTGGAGGCTGAAAGAGTAGCTGAAGCTACAAAACTGGCCATCAAAAGGAAAATTGCACAGGCTGGTTCAGTTGATTTTGAGTCACGTACTTTGCCAGCAAAGCTTCGTATAGAACCTGATGATCCCGAGGATGTGAAAGCTACAAAGCGGAAGAAGATACATGCTTTTAAGTCGAAGATGAGAGTAGAAAAGCTTGAAGTTGCACAAAATAAGCGGCAGAATGCTTGGCAGCAGTTTCAGACAACTAAAGGGAAGACAAAGAAGGTATGTTTTTTGGAAATACCTTCTTTATGTATGGAGCTCGCAATTTATATGTAAACTGTTCCATCTTCCAGGTTGGTTTCTTCTCAGGCCGAAAACGAGAAAGCATATTTAAGTCGCCCGATGATCCTCATGGCAAGGTTGGTGTGACGGGGAGTGGAAAAGGATTAACAGAGTTCCAGAAAAGGGAGAAGCATCTACATCTCAAGGGCGGAGCTGGAGAAACGGACGGCTAGATAATGCTGTTGTTCTCTGTACCAATACTCTATCGCTCTGCGCAATATAGAGTTAGACTGGTGCGAGCTCTGTACTTGAACTAAAGATTGTTGTTGATGTGAATGTGAACAGGCATATGCATGCATGCATTGGGAAGTGTTTTCTTTAACATTACAAAGCCATATTCCTAATTGCTGACACTTCTTAGTAGTTGTTGGGTCCATTTTGACCCGTTATTATTGTGTTGGTTTGCTTTGCTCGACAAGAAAGAAAAGGCTTTTTTCTTGCTCTCCTGTCCTGAGGTTTGCCAAAAGTCCAGTCATGGATGACATAAAAACCACAACTTTTTCTTATATGAAATTGAGGAGGCTCTATGTATTGGAAAATTTTCCGGTATGTTCGTATCTCATTGTTTCGGGAGACGATGACTTGGTTTAGCAACGAGAATCATGATTTTTAGAAAAGTTAAGTCAAGATGATGGAAAGTCGTTGAATTGAGGTAGAGACAATCTAGGAATCATGATTTTTAGAAAAGTTAATTTATGACTGAAATGGTGAAAGATAATTGGATTGGAAGGTTGTGAAAAGAATGTTAAATTAAGAGGATTACTATTTGACGCCCTAACTTTTGAATTAAATGACGCCCTAAACTTCGTAAAGACGAAACTATCCAAATTTACTTATTCGAAATTTTTTGTAAAAACGAAACTATCCGAATTACTCATTCGAAAACCTCTCTCACGGTACGTGTGTCCTTACAATTTGGTGAATTTTAGAGGGCGGGATCGAAAATTCGCCGACAAGCATCCCGGTCGGTGGTGGATTTCGGCCGCAGGTAGCCCGGGCCGGCCGGCTGTTTCGGCCCGCAATGTTCCCAGCCGAAATCCACGGCCGGCCGGGAGGCTTCTCGGCCGAAGTTTCGGTCCCGTCGGGTGGTCCTCTGGCCGATTTTATTTTATTTTTTAACGATCTCCTTTAGTAATTTTTCAGATAATCACATTCTTCACATGGTTTTAACGTTCATTGGATGCAATAACTCGACATGAGCAATTCTGTAAGTGGTCGATAATTTTGTTGTAGAAATAATTGAATTAATACGAAATTGTGTAGATAATCGATAAATAAAGCGTATGTTTTGTGTGTTTTAATGTTGCAAAATTCATCGGTGAGTAAGGGTGACGTAATCAATTACACCGAACACTTTTTATCCGACGATGTGTACGATACTGCCGAGGAAGCTTGTGAAGTGGCAAAGCGAATTACCCAAACGCTTAACTTCAAGTTGACTAAAGGTTCCAACAAAATAAAAAACGCAGAGTGAAAGTACCGTGTGTATCTATATTGCTCCCGGGGACCTTCTCGTAAATCCTCATGTTCCGACCCGCCGAAATGGATTACGAAGACGAAGAACTGTGACTGCCCCTTCAAACTGGCAGTGAGGTGTCGGGTCGTAGGTGGCGAGTGGAATCGTGCGGGACCCACTGGACCGCATAGTTCCGAATCGTGCGGGGCCCATTAGCCCGTAGCGACACAATAATCAAGGGAGGGACAATCAGCATGTACCCGAAATGTTTGAGCACACGGTAGGAATCGTATTACTCACCAACGTCGGCTCAGCAAATGAGTCCACGAAAAGTCGACTCGGGAACCTCGACATCAGGGTGAGGCCCAAATGAAAGCCAAATCACATCACGGGGATCCATGTTATTGAGGTGAAGCCAAATCACATCACACCCGCCCTAAAATCAACAAGAGCTTGGGGTTTATGAAGCGGTCTTCCAGCCACCGGGACCCGGAGAATGTGGAAGATATCGTGCAAAGTGATTGTCATCTCCCTTACGGGATGTGAAAGGTGTTAGTATCGGCCAGCCACCTCTCAACAAATGCCTCGAGAAAAGACTCATCAAAGTGGGTCGACATGCACTAGCCCAAGTGAAGAAGTCTCGACTCCTACATGATCGGCCAAATGCTCTTCGTCTAGATGTCGAAGTCGCTCACCGTGTCCCATTGTTTAGGGCGCTTCAAGAACCAGAAGCTCTTCAGATTGCTGTATCCATCTCTAGACTGCCACAAGTAATGTGCAATGTGACCCCCAAAGTTGGGGATCATTGTCGACCTCCTCGGTCCATCATCTGGAATCCCTGCTGTAAGCTCCCAAGTACAACTGAGTCCCTCCTAGTCCACTCCACTAGCAGCCTCCTCCTCCTATACCGGTGCAAGTTGGCTAGGTTTTCCTCCTCTAAAGCGAACACTCGCGGAGGCATGTGACGCGCCTGTAGAAGCGCTGTGTAGAGAAGCCGTGTGTAGAGAACTCATGTGCACGAAAGTCGGTGTCTCCTCGTACTCAAACCCCGGTGGTGGACCCTCATCCTCGTCGTCATCTTCCGGAAATGCCCTAATCGAGTACGTAACAAGAGGGTACCGGTCAGGGGAGCCGTAGATTTTCAACTTCTTATTCTTCTTCGCAGCCTCTCCCTCTTTCCGCCTCGAAGCGGTGATCACTCACTCTTTCATCCGATCTAAAATGCCTGCTTGCTTTGCTTTCCCTCTCATGTTTTGGATCCCATCAGTTTCTTTCTCTACCGGATCTTGACTGTACGATTTACCTCCACCTTTTGTCTTCGCCATTTTTTTCAGCAAACTACATTTAAACAAATGAACATTTCTAATAAAATTCGCATTATGCTAAACTAAATTCACTTACTATTCCTAACAAAATCCTAAACCCTCACTAACAATTATCTAATTATCCTAATTACTCACTAACAGTGATCTACTTACACTAATCACTCACTAACAATTATCTAATTATCCTAATTACTCACTAACATTATCTAATTACACTAATCACTCACTAACAATTATCTAATTATCTTAATTACACTAATTAAATAAATTAACTAAAAAAAATACCTGGCCGATCGTCGGTTTCGGCCGAGGCAAGCTGCGGCCGGAAACTCATTCCGGCTGGCAACTTGCCTCGGCCGAATCGGGCGGCCGCCCGGGGCCTCCTATATCCTTTTTTTTTCAATTTCTTACCTGAAACGGCCGCTTCCGATTTTCGATTTCTTCTTCGGATCAACGTTTGAGAGTGTTTGTGAGTGTTACGAAAGGATAATATTGTAATTTACTCAAATTAGGGCGTCGTTTAGTTCGAATTTAGGGCATCAAATAGAGATTCAGTAAATTAATCGGTTATTAAGAAAGTTTATTTTTTCCTTGAGAAGGTCGGAAAATACAATTTCATTTGGAATCTTTATATTTCCTAATTCAAGTATTTTTTCACAATCACTATTTATTATAAAATGAGCTAGAAGATTTGTTTGGCGGGTGGAATGTGAGAAAATTAAGATTATAAAGAAGTGCATTTTGGAAATTAATTTTTTTATTTTCATCTAAATTCTTTTTTACATTCCACGAGTTAAACAGATAACGCTTGGAAACGCAAGAATAATGTCATAATCAACGGCGGCTACTTATATAGGAAGAAGTAGGTGGTAGATAGAGGGAACATGAACTTGGATCTTCTTTGAGAAAGGCAGCTTTGGTTTGGCATATATAATTGGGAGGCAGTTGTAGCCACATGAAGTTATTATAGAAGCTCCTTATTAGTACCACTACTACTAATAATAACTATTCACTATTCAGTCGTGCAAGTGTTGTAAAACAGAAAGGAGGACGACATGATTCAATTACTGACCAAAACAAAAACAAAATACTCTTTTTATCTCTTTGTTTTGTCTTTTCAGTGGAGCATGCTCCCTTCTCACCCAGCATTTCCTAATGACATGTACAGCGTTTTGTTGGTGAATTGACGCTGAGCTTTTGAGTGTGTGGCCTCTCTCCAACACAAGATACATGTCGGGGGCCATATATGTTTCCTTCTCAACAATTATATTGATGGGATCAGAATTTTCATGATAAGTGATTTACTGATGTTTAGTTTTTACTACTAGATAGATAGCTCCTTTCATTCTGTGTAATATATATGATGGCATCCGACCCACTAATTGGCATCACCTAGCTGGAGTTGCTTATGGCTTTCGTATTTGTTTTTCGTTGATGACATTACATACAGTACTGTGCGTATTTATACGTATTCGTCGTCTTTATGTGCTAGATTTTTTATATTATGTTCATTTTGAAAATGATGGGTTGATTTCATGTGTACAAAATTTGAGGTTGAAATGAGCTTCGGTGATCGAGGAAAATGAGTACACAATTTAATCCCGACCTCATGTATTGTTCAAACGAGTATCATTTTAAAAAAATTAAAACTTATCAACAGAGGCGAAGTCAGGATTCTAGTCAGGATTTTCGTTAAGGAGGTGACTTTCGTTATATAAAAAATCAATTATATAACAAAAAAATCAACTATCAACGGAGCATAAAGATTCATAAAATTACAAAATAGTAATTTAAAGTACCGCCTATAACAAAACACGACACGATTTATATTCTGAATAACATTGATCATCGAAATTGATTAGCTGTTTTAACCGACCGACCAATCTCAATGGTTAAATAACCGACCATTAACCGACCGTACCGTTAATTCATCAACTCTTAACCGACCGATTAGTCAGTTAACCCAAATAACCTAGGCCCAAGGAAAAACGAACGCGCCGTCGCCGAGTAAGTCTTCGGTTAATTGAGAAGAGTAGAGGTCGAGAATGGAAAGTGGAGATGGGTGTTACTGCTTGCGGATTCGCCGTCGCCGACAAGTAGCTCGTCGACTGGGAGAGGAGATTTGATCGAGGTCGAGATTCGAATCGAGAGATGGGTGTTGCTGCTGCTGACCGAGCCTCGCCGTGCCGAGTGGAGTGGCCAAGATTGAGAGCTTGTTGCTACTCGCAGTTGCCGTCGCAGTTGAGTAGTTCGTTGGTTGGACTTGGGAGTGAGAGAGGAGACTCAACATGACAGAGATCGACGATCCTACTTGGCCGAGATTGTGAAGGGGAACTGGGTAAGGGATTTTGATTTTGATTTTTGGTGGGTACTGGCTGGGTAGTAATAGTAGGCTGACGGCGTTTGGGTGTTAGGATTTTTGTTTGTTTGTTACCGGTTAAGTCGGTTAACAGTTAATTGAGGGTTTTAATCGATTTACCGACTTTAGTAATTAGTTTCAACTGTTCCTGACTGACTTCTGGTTCGTTTAAATAAACATATAACCGACTCGGTCGGATAATCGGCTAAACCGATTTCCCACCCTTAACTGAAGTTACTGTTGGAAACTAACAAAAAATTAATTTTAATTTGTGAAATGACTTATTCGCTTATTTAATCTAGACCCTTAAATTTTTTATTTTAAATAAATTATCAAATTGCTTAAAATGAATATCTAATGATTTTGATAAAAAGACCGACAGTTATCCTCTAAATTTTCATGACTCGTCAAAATGGAGATCAGTATTTGAATACATCCGATCCTTTTCGGAATAAGCTTTGTGAATCAAAGCATCAGACTCTTGTGATTCATCTTGTTGGGAAGCAGGTAGATATCCCTTATATGTACAATCGTCTCTGAGTGATGTGGAAGCCGACAGATCGATTTCGTATGGTGGATTTTGAATAATAATTCTTCTTGGCTATTCTTGATGACTGTGAGGATCATTTCCAGGCTTTCTCCGGGGCCCTTGGACTATTCTTGATCACTATTTGGTGGTTTTTGCGTGGGATTTTTAGTTTCGTGTGTCTGATGCTCTTCCGGCAAAGATGGTCGTTTGGATTCGTTTCCCACGGTTTCCCTACCAGTATTATCACCAGGATATTCTCAATGGTTTGGGTAATTCGATCGGTTGTATTGTGCGTTCGGACTCTCGTACTGAGAATTCGACGGGGGATAAATTTTCCAGGATCGCCATTGAAGTTAATTTGGCAGAACCATTGCCTTAGGGGGTCTTTATCGATGGATTTTGGCAGGTGGTCGAATATGAGAATTTTTCCTGTTTCTGTTTGGATTGTGGAAAGTTGGCCACAAAGCTGAGAACTGCCCTTGCAAACTTGTTCCTACCCTGTCGGCCCCAGCTATTAGCAATATGAATTTAGTCAATCCCGCCGCTGGCAGCCCCGTCAACGGCTACGGTCGCCGGAGCCGGAAGGGCCTTGGCAAGCTGTGGCGAAAAAGTCTCGGAGGACATAAAAGGAAAGTGCTAATGCTCTTAACGGTTCTATTCAATCGGGGGAGCTGGGAAAGGAAACTCTACCATGTCTTTCTCAAAATCGGCAATTCGCGATTCTCCCATCCCTAATAAGCTCTGTAATTTGGGGAAGGGTATTGGATGAAAAGAACCTTTTCTTTTCCCGCCAAATTCCGCGACTTGTCTCCTAATTGAAACGATGCGTTCAAGCATCAGCAACGCTCCATTTAAATGAAACGGTGCGCTCAAGAATCAGCGAAGATAAGGCTGAAACGTCACCGTTGCAATCATCATCCCCAGCTCATCGTCCTTACACTTCTCTGCGTTTTCTGCACATTTCCGTTAGAGCCTTTGATGCTCTCAGCCAGCTAATACGCTATGCAAATTGTCGTCTTCCTTTCCTCCCCCCTGTATATGAACAAATGATTGATGAATAAGAATGTAGAGCAAATTTTCCCCTAAAACTCTAAGAGAAATAACATGGTATCAGAGCGGTATTAGGAATCACCATGGCTGTAGCAGAGTACCCTCTAGCTGATCCTTACTACCTTCATGGTAGTGAGCAGCCTGGTCAGTCCCTTGTTACCGAAAAGCTCACCACGAGCAATTACACTGACTGGAGCAGAACAATACACAATGCACTTGGAGCAAAGAACAAGGTTGGATTTATTGGTGGAAGCATTGGAGAACCAGAGGTTGTAGACCCAATGTTCTGGCCCTGGACTCGATGCAACATCATGGTGCTGAGCTGGTTGCAACAATCAGTCGAACCAGGCATCAGAAAGACCATCATGGGACTGAAGAACGCACAAGATGCCTGGGAAAGCTTGAAGGCACGATATGGCCAAGGTGATGTGATCAGGATTGCAGAAATCCTTGAGCAGCTTTCAAATCTGAAACAAGGTAATCAAACTGTGACTGAATACTATGGATCTATTATCACTCTCAGAGATGAGCTGAGAAATTATCAACCTCTCTACAACTGTGACTGCACTGCAACCAGCAACCTCTCTACAAATGAGAAAGTATATCTTTATGAAGACACCAACAATGTCATACATTTTCTGAGAGGTCTCAATGAAAATTTTGCTAGACCTCGCACTCAGGTGTTGTTTGGTGATGAACTTCCAAATATTGACAAGGTTGTTCAACGAATGATACAACATGAGAGACAGTTGTATGGAACACAGCTCAAGGGTTCTAATGAACCTATGGCGATGCTCTCTCCATTAGCAAGCGTAATGCAGGACAGCAGGGAAGCTTTCGACCAACACCTCAGAAGGGAAGAACTTTATTTTGCACCTTCTGTAAAATGCAAAATCACATAGTGGAAATGTGTTTCTTTAAGAATGGCTTCCCTCTAGGAGTCACCCCTAGGCCTATGCCACAACCAGGAGCAAGGGGGACAGGAAACATTAGACCTGCATACACCCAAGGTCAAGGAGGATACAAGCCACAGATACATGCAGCTGCACAATCGAATGAAGGAGGTTCAAAATTAGAAGAGGGAATATAAAGTGAATATGTACACTCTGTATGTACGAGGTTCAAACATAGTTCACCTAAAGTAAACCTGCTCTGTACGAGGTTCATACATAATTCATACAAATAAAACGTAGGCATTATGTATGGGGTTTGTATACAATTTATACAAAGTATATATGGTTTGTTAGCTCAATTAGTAATTACATTAATAATTATAATTTAAATTTAATCGAAGACGTCTTTGAATGTTGGTGTACAGTGTGTCAACTCTTACTTTTTTTATTGTGCTAGTTGAGTTGAGGGATTATATGGGGAGATATATACGATGATCGTTGTTTGTGTTCCACATTCATGAACTAAACGGGAAGACGACTATAGGTGTTTGGAGGCTGTTTTACCTGTTCCATCAAACACAGCTACTCAATTTGTTAATGAAGTTGATTAGAGGGTGTTTGTTATTGGAATACTATAAAATTTATATTAGTTCTTTTTAATAATTTAAGTTATTGGAATATAACGGGTTTTGATATCGTATCGGAGGTAGTGAATAATATAAATATCAATTAGAATCCTCTCCCAACAATTCGAGTTATTGAAATGTAACAGTTCATGATATGGTATCAAAGCCTGAAAAGACGGAGATATCTCCGTTTCGAATATGGGGCTATCCCCAAATCTGTGCACATGACTAATCAAAGTTGTGCAAACCTCAAGTCTTATGAAAGCCTTCCTTTTTAGAGAGTGTGATAGTGAATAATATAATATCAATCAGAATCATCTCCCAACGACTCAAGTTATTGAGATGTAATGGTTCATGACATCGTATCGGAGTGTTAAAAGACCGAGAGATCTCCGTTTCAAATTCCGGTAGCCCACATTCCTTTCAGATGACTTATCACGTGAAGCTATACAAATCTAATCTTTTTTAAAATAATAAAATCTATTTGAACCTTATCCCAACAATTTAAATTATTAAAATACCACACGATAGACAATAAAAGTATTGCATCTGAATTTGAGATGGGACCTTAGGCAGAAAAGCTCAGCTCGTGAACCACATATACACACAACTGCTACTGCAACTATATTCCCTTTCTTTCTTTCTTTCTGTGTCATTCACATGACTTAGGAGATGATGTCCCTCCCCCTCCACCCCCCACGATTCAGGGAATATCTATCTACTCATTATTTCTTTTCCTTTTCACTTTCAATCCAAATGCCAGAATATTGTTACACTGTTTCCTCATTCATCGATTCCCTTAATTGGTTGGGATAAATTGTATGTTTGGAGAGAAAGCAATTCTGAGAGACAGAGTTGCTTGGTTTCATTAGAATTGCTGCAAAATCTTTACAGAGAGATTATTAACTCGCTAGCTAGCTAGCTAGGTAGAGACTATAGAGAGCTATATGCCTCATTATGATGATGATGGTCCCCTTCCATATGGCGCATTCACCATAACAATCATAATTGAAAGAGAGATTTTCCCTTCCACCATTACTGCATTACGTTACAACCCTATTTATATTCCTTATATTTATAGTAGAAGAAGAAACAAGAATACAAACTCAACCCCCACTCAATTCTCATCCATCACCACCTAGTAGTGTCTTAGTTTTTCTATTGGTGTGTATCCTACCACACCTCCATTTCCCTCATCTCCTTTATGGTATATCTTCATCTCCAATGTCTTTTGAAGAGTTGAAAGTTAGTTGGAAGTTGACCTCAGATGTGGAAGGAGGATGATACCACTTGGACCAAAACAGATAGTTGAAAAAGTTGACGCCGCTCAGAACTGCCAGCATCCAATAGAAAAGATCCAGCCTATCTTTGTTCAGGTCATTGTCACTCAGCCAACCATGGCTTGAAGAATCTGAGGTAACTTTGTTGACCAGAGACACCAATATGGAGCTGAGGTAAAACCCAAATGAATATGAGCAGTAAGTGATTGCTGTCAAGAATGCTTGCATCCCTTTCAAAGACTGCTTGTAGAAGAACTCAATTAAACCAACAGCAGTCAGCATCTCTGACAACCCAAATATAAGGAACTGTGGTGTGATCCAAAATATGGACAGCTTGTTGTTTGGATCATCACTGGCTTCTGCATGATCCCTCCTCTTCTTCTCCATGACAGCAGCTGACACCATGGAGAAGGTGGCTAGCAACAGGCCGGAGCCTATTCGTTGCAAAGGTGTGATCCCTGATTCGTGGCCTGTGTACTTCCTTGCCATGGGGACAAAGAAAGCGTCGTAGAGTGGGACCAAAACAATGAGGATGATGTAAGGGATGGCTTGGAGGGAAGCTGGAGGGATTTCAAAGTTATGTCCAAGTTTTGTGTTCATTGCTCTGCCTTGTTGGACTGAGAATGTCTGGAGTTGGGCTAGAATGGTGTTGAACACAATTGTGCATGCAAATATTGGAAGCACTGATATCAGTATCTTCACCTGTTCCACTTGACTCACACTGCACAACCTCCATGGACTCTCACTATTACCACTCCCATCTTCAGCTTTAATGCATGCCTTGTCCAAGAACCTGCAGATGCATTAATATTTTGTCAAAATTATGCTAATTCTCATACCATCTTCCAAAAAAGGGGGGTTGAATTATAATTTGAAAGGTACCTGAATCTTTGTGTCTTCACAGCATTTAGCTCCTGAATTTGGCTTCTGGAGTGTTGTATATTATGTGGGTTGGATGGGTTGATTTGCTTTCTCTTCAAGAAAGCAGCCACAAATACCTGAAACATTAGGAGGATTAAAACCAGGAACATATATAATGTTGACGGATAGTAAAAAAAAATCAAGAGGTTTTCGTTTTGAATCCTGATAGGCCCCTATCCATGCACATTATTTATAAAAACTATGCAATTTTTCAGCTCATTTGAGAGCTTTAGTTTGAGTGGTCATGTTGATAAATAGTATAAAAATCAACATAAACCCAGTTATTGAGATGTGAAGGTTATTGTGATAATTCAATTTAGAGACTGATAATTGGCTGAATCCATTGATAAGAGTTGAGGGGTAGGTAGTATACTTGAGCAATAGGAGTAAAGATGCTGCCTTGAGGAGGTTTGTTCCTGTAATAGAGAGTGCCAGAGACCAAGGAGATCAAACCCATGGCCATAACAGCAGCAGAGACACCAAAGCCAACATCCATTCCAGAGTGGGTCTGGACCCACACAAGGAGAGTGAGAGCTATGAGTTCACCAATTGAGAATGCAAAATAGGCAGAGTTGAAGTAAGTGGACAGCTTCTTTGACTCCTGCTTTCTTCTTCCACTAGTAATTACATCTTCTTCTTCTTCTTCTTGATTGTTATTATTATAATTATTATGATGATGGAAATGGAACTGGTCTGCCCCATGTGCAATCATGTTTGGTTTAACACACCCACTCCCTAATGCCACTAAGTAGAGGGCCACAAAAAAGATTACGGCCTTAAACCCATTTGCCTCCATACAATTATGTTCATCCTCCAGGTTGCACTTTGGTGGCTTCAGTTGTGGAACATGAGCTTGGACTGACAGCAATATGAACCCCTGTTATTTATTATCCAAATGAAAAGTCAGAACAACAACAAGGAACAATCTTCACATATCTTGTAGCAATGATTAAATTCTTCTCCTATTGTATTAATTTCTTGTAAGGAAAGCCATGAAAATATGACATTTGTCTTTCTGCTACATAAATAATTAGCAAGTGGAGAAGTAATGATGAGGATGATGGGAAGTGAAGCAAGTAATTAAGAAGAGTAATTAAGTAGAGAGGGGGGCGGGCTTACAGAAAGCTCGACAAAGCCAAAGATGATCATGGTCCAGAAACAACCAAGATAAGAGTCAGAGAGGTAGCCACCAACAAGTGCCAAGATAAAGATTGTCCCAACAAAGTTAGTGACAATGTTTGCTGACTTTGACAGTGAGAAGTGCATCTCATTCATCACATATGTTATTAGGTTGTTCCCTACTGCTGCTATCCCCATTATCTCAAATGCTTGTAACCCTGCCCACCCACACACACACTTAATTAGCTTGTTATTATTCTAATCTTATGAATAAACACATATAATAAACAATCCCATCCACAACACCTACATACCATCACTACCGTACGTTGATACTGTATTTAAATGTGCACATGCGTGTATGGTAGAAAGAACACACAAACTTATCTACTTTTTTTAACCAGAGATATGACAGAGTCGGAGAGAAAAGGGTACGTTAACGTTCAGAATCTCAAGCTTTCTTCAAAAAATTGTTTCCCTTTCGAATGAATTAAGAAAAGTAGAGATCAAGTAGAGGAAAGATAGCTGGCTTTATATATATATAAACTGCCAATTAAAGAAAGATGAAGACTTTCAACTCGGCCCTTAGCCATAGAAAAGCCCCATGTAAAAGAATTATAATAGTAAGAAAGAATAACATGCAGTACTTGTTGACATGAAATAAGTGTGTATAAAAAATATGTATATTGGGTTGGGGGGAGGTTGTGTGTTTGTGAAAAGATGAATGAATACCAAGAACAAAAGAAGCAGCTCTCATTCCACCATGCTTGTGAGGGTTGGAAGGTCTGCCTCTCCAATCAACATAGCTCCTCTCTACTACTTCCCCATGATCAATAATATTATTACCCTCACCACTAGTGCCCTTATTGTGAACTCTCCTTGCCTCCATTTCCATTACTTATTTTGGTTCTGGAGGAAGAAACAGTACTACAAACAGCAAGCTAAGAGAGCTGCTGGTTTTGCAAGAAGAATTAATGAGAGAGGGGGGGAGAGAGTTGTTTGTGTGTGTGTGTTGGTGGAGAGTATATTATATTGTTCCATATTTATAAAGAAGCTTGCTTGATGTTAGTTACCCTTTATTAATTTGGTCCATCACTTGCATTCTTTTGTGAGAAGTTGGACTTTTTATTAGTATTCAATCCTACACGCACCCATTAAGCAATTGAACCCAACTCTTCAATTAAATTAAATTAAATTTCGTGTGAAACACGTTTATAATGTATTTACAAATTGTAAGCAGTAAGAAAATTTGCATAAATTATATATTAGTTCGTTCGTGAATTTTAATTGAAAACGAACTCGGTAGGCTGGTACCTCTGAATTTCCGTCTGAAAACCAATCTCCACCTCAACAGCGTTCTTGCAGTTCGATAGTTTTAAGGAAACAGAGTAATTGGAATTTGTGCACGTGTGAGAGAAAGATAATTGGCGCGTGACTATCATCCAGGCAAAAATTGGGCGAGAATTTTGATTTTGCTTTTCGGAAATATTTAGACTGATAGAGTTGACAAAACATATGGACGGGCTAAGTGGGCTTTCTTGGGTAAGTAGCTAAGGAAAAATATTGTTTGATAGGTGCACGTGCTTATCTATTTTTTTTAAGTCTAGCTAGGTAGGAAGCGTTTATCTTTCATACATAACTAAATGAGATAGAATAATTTCAAATAAATCACATAACAAATGCAAAGATAAAATAGGAGCATTAATAAAAATAAAATGAACCCCAAATGATTAACTAAATTTAGGTGGTTCATCTGTCATTTAAATGCCCATAATCTTGTCTAAATTACGTATTTATCAGACGATATATGGTGAAAAGATTCATGTCATTATGGATCTATTTAAAATACGGTGGCCACTTACGACCTTACACGACTGAGAACAATAATATAACACCAAGTAATTAATTGTAAAAACAAATGTTAATCAATCTCTTTCGGGCCAATTAAGCATATATAACTACTACCTAGCCAGGTTTATACACATACATTAATTGCGGTTTGTATATACGGATATATACTCTGGCTGAGCCTACATGTTTCATTATTTATGAGTGGAGGTGGCTAGGAAGATCAGTAAGTAAGTCATATAATAATTTCCATGAAGAGAAAGTAAAACATTACCCTTTAAATACAGATAGAGATCCTTTTAATTAATCGATATATGTCAAAAGGTTAATCAGTGGGTATGCCGACCCAACCACCCAATTTTTTTTAGTACAAAATATATATCATATCATCATGATGGCAATTATATTTCAGCTTTAATTAGGAGAAAGCAGCAATGACGAAAAATTAAATTAAAGATGGAATTTGGATTTAGAAACAAGCTGCGGGAGTAGGTTAAAACTTGTTCATATACTAGTATTTTACACGCCAGTAAGGTATATATGATTTGTATCTTTTTAAAATTTAATTATAAATTTCAATCTTAATAAACCAAGACAAAATAAATGTTTATAATCAATCACTTATAATATATATAACAGTGTATTTAATTTATTTAGTTTTAGTGGGGCAAATCATATTTTAGTATAAGTTGATGTGCTATTTTTTATTTTTCATATATTTATAATATATGCTAAAATATTATATAAATTTTGATAAACTTTATCTCATGTGCTTGGTATTACTAACACAATGTATCTTTATTGTTCGTAAATGGATCTCGATGAGGTATAATTTTCTATAGGACAATGCTATCATTAAAAATAAAAATAGTAAGTTTATGAAAATAATGAACCTTTAGTTGATATATATCTAGTATCATAATGTAAGCGTTCAATTATTTAGCACTTAGACCCAATAAGATCATCTCAATGCTAAGTCTCAAATTGCTATATTTGAGTCTTATATTTGCTACTTTGCATTTGCCAAAAAGTGTTTTGCTCCAATGGTGCAGTCCTATATCATGATCGGTACTTTTATAAGTTTAATCTAATGTTAATTTTGTCATTTTAATTTAATAAGTTGATCATTTTATATAGATATAATTAGTTAATGGAAACAAACAATTTGTTTTTTCAATCAATATGACCACATAAATAAAATAATAAATGATTAAAAGCTATTGAAATTATAAATATTACTTTATTTTATAATATATTAGCAGCCAATAAATAAAAGCCACGTGAATTCTACTAAGATTTTTTATATGTTGAATCACATTTTTATTAGTGAAATTCACATGGCTGTTTTTTATTGGTTGGCAAAATATAACCATTTGGCACCAACTTTAGCCAAATATAAGACTAAAATTTATAATTTTTAGCCATTTGTAATTTTAATCCTGTGCGTTGGAGGAGTTTTAGTCCTATAATTTAGCCATTTGGCCATTTGAGACTCTCCATTGGAGATGGTCTAAGTATATATATGTAACACATACACCCGATAAGTATATATATGTAACACATACACCCGATAAGCATACATATGTAACACATAGACCTGATAAGCATATATATGTAAAAAATAAAGGTGATTGGATATAGTTGATAGTAAATCTTGTATATACTATTGATTTTTGATATTGATATTAGATGATTTTTTAAAAATAAAATAAAATATATCAAGATTGATGCCATTCTACTCGAAAAGTTATAACGAACAACATTTGTGAAGGTAATAATATATTTTGAGTAAATTATAAAAATCTTATGAAGGAAAAAATCATTAAAAGGGAAAAAAATGTGAGTGTGAAAGAGAATTTAAAAAATTAAAATAAAGAAAATAAATATTTTAAAGGTGATTGGTAAAAACGAAAAAATCATGATAAATGCTCTATTTCTAAAATATGTAAAAATTATAAATTTAAAAATACTTAATATATAAGATTAATGTCTACAGCCAGCAACTGCACTCACTAATTTAGTTTAAAACAAAACAAAACAAAAAAGAGAAACAAAACCACGTCGTCTCTTTACTTCTTCACCTTGCTGTGTCTGCAGGTAGCTTTAATTTCCTCACCTTTTCTTCAAATGTATTCAATAAGATGGATGATAATTATAAGATAAAAAGATTATTCCGACCTCATTTTCGAAATTCGATCGGTTCAAACTTTAGTTAGCTAGGAAACTTCATCAAATTTAATATTTTAGCTAGCTAGCTCCGTGGATTTTTTTTATCAATGATATTTACCTATACATAAAAATAACATCTTCCGCAAAATAGCAATAGTAAAAAAGAAATTGTAGAAAGAAGGCACCTTCAAAGTATGGCTGCCCACAGAAAAATTATAAAGAAAAAAATTATATATAGAAGGCAACTTCATAGTAAACCTCATACAACCCAACCTCCTCCAATTAGATTCTCTCATAAAATGATAAAAATGCGTCATTTCGACAATATATGGCTTAAAAACAGATTGACCATTTTCAACTAAAACACGACATCACTAGTAATCTTATAAGTAATCTGAACCTCAAAACACCTAACATCATAAAACATCTGATTATTGCGTTCTAACCAAATCTGCCAACAAAAGGTGTGAGGCAAAACTCCTTGACATAATCAAACTCGGAAGCAAAATTTATAAATTTTCACCATAAAATTACCTCCTTCATCTAATCGTGAAAGGGCCCAACAATGAAAAGAGTAAACCTGAATATAATCCATATCGCCTAAAAGAAATTGCATTCGTGGATATATGATTGAACACAGCTGCCAAGTTATTTCCAGTTAAATCAGCAATTATATTTTTGGATACTTTGGTATGGATATCCTTTATATAAAAATCTCATATTTCTAAGATTTCAAATTTAAAAAATAAATGTTAATTATAAGAATGACGCTAACATTTTAATTAAACACAAAATGTTAACCCTCGAACATTACATCATAAACTCAAACCTCTAAATCGTATTAAAAATTTAAATTTTTTACTATAAATTAAAATTAATAAATTATTAAAACTTAAAAATTAAACTCTAAACCCCTAATATTATACCCTGAACACCGAATATCACCTACAAACTTAAAAAAATTTAATTTTAAGAACCAAATTATATGGTAAAAAGTGTTGAGTCCAGATTGTCGGCTAACAAATGGAGTATTTGCTGCGACGAATAAATTCAGACCATCCATTAAGCGGCGTGATCATCGGCGGTTGGAGGATGTGGTGGATTAGTATCTTCTCTGCCACCACTTTCATTTTCCTCAACTCTTCCATGCATCTTCATCACCACCTCGGCCATCGTCGGTCTGAATCTTCCACTTCCGTAGCGAGGGTGGCGACGTCGATCGGATTTGATTTTGTTGAGTGAGAAAGTTGGGTTTAATGAAATATTTTAGAGGTAGATGATTAAATTTGTGGGGAATTTTTAAGGGTTAGATAATAGAAAGAAGAAGGGCGGCGCTGGAAATATGGTCTGGGTGCCATCTCTGGCATTTACAAAAACCAAGTACATCAAACTTGACACTAAACATCAAGACTACAAGCAAAACGAGTACGCAACCCACAACAACAAAAATAAGTACATAACCCTAACTCTAAGCCGAGTACAAAAATCAAGTAAAACAAACCTAACACTAAAATCAAAGTAAGCAAAACGAGTACACAAACCACAACAACAAAAAATCAAGCACATAACCCTAACCCTAAACTGAGTACAAAAACCAAATACATACAAGCAAACCGAGTACACAACCCATGACAACAAAAAATCAAGTGCATAAGTCATAACTCTAAACCGAGTATAAAAATCAAGTACAAACAAACCTAACACTAAAAATCAAGTACAAGCAAAAAGAGTACACAACCCTAAACCGAGTACAAAAATCAAACACACAACCCTAATTCTAAACCGAATATAAAAATAAGTACAACAAACCTAACACTAAAAATTAAATAAAAACAAAACGAATACAAAAAAAATTCAATACATAAGTATAACAACAAAATGCTAAATTATATATGGTATTAGCTAAGTGGGGAATGTGATTGTATGTAAATTTAGTATAGATCACAACAGTACCAACGTACCTCCAAGAAGACACCAGCGATCACTTTGGTCTTTGTACGTAGGCCTCTCTGCTTGTTTGGTCACTATTGTTTAAAAATTGCCACAGTACTGCACCGGCGGAATCAGGGGTGGTTGGATGGGTCCGGCATCACTCTCTATTCGATCTAAACCATTAATTTCAAAGATATATTTATTAAATTTTTAAATTTAGTTGAGGATAATTTTAAGTTTAATTCGATGTTTGGTCGTGTCAGGACCGAAAGGGAGTTAGGAAGAGTCTCTTTGTTATTTTATTTCTTTATCTCAAATCCTAAATTATATGTATAGTTTAGATGATTTTGTAATTTGGTTTATGGTATTTGAAGTTCTACTCTTCTATTTATTTATTTACACAAATAGATAAACGTTACGATACCCCACCAAAATGGGATAATTGTTAGCCAATTGACGTTTGTGATATATAGAGTGATACTTTTACTTAATCAAATGTTAAAATCAATATATTTAATTTTTTCAAGTCTAAATTAAAATTTTATAGCTACCGTAATATAAAATTATATCAGATATTCCTTTAATTTCCTTTTAAAACGACATTTTTAATTAAAATGATAAAAGGGTCGTCTCTACTAATTAATTAGTGGTTAATTTCTGTTGACCAGAAGAAGCAAAAGAACACACAGAGTTAAATGTGGGGAAAACAACAGACAAGGAAACCCTAGTCAAAAGCATGTCGGCATGAAGCAAGGAGAAACAAGACATCTCCCAATATATAATTATATTTCTCTGTATTTTATATAATTTAGTTTCCCATATTGCTAGTAGCTAGTATTGGGGTTTGGTTGGATTTAGTGGGTCTATCATATCATCCCTTTTTATTTTAGATATACATAATAATTCATCGATCATCCTTCACGAATGCCACCTACGTACGTACGTATCGGGGTAAATATATTATACAAAGATTACATGCACTCGATCGTGTGACATCTCCAGTCCAAACGCATGTAATTGGACACTGCCATTCTTTCTACACGTACGTACTGCCATAGTTAGTCACATAGTAAGACTGCTTACATCAACACAATTTCATTGCTTAGATAAATACGATTTCATTGAGGGTAGCTATCTGTTCAATATCATATCACTTAGAGTGGACAATAACTCATATAGTCGTCGGCCTTAAGCGGTGAAGTTTCACAAATTAGAATAAAAAATTCAAGGAGAAGGTATTGTAATTTACTATTCACGTGAACCGTGACTCCTCGCTTAGTCGGGGTTGATGAGTATATTAAACTATTCATATGAATGAGAATTTTTACAGTTCATAACGATAATAAGAAAAAATGCCTATTGTGATATTGTACAAATGTCGCTAAAATGTTTATCCCGACACATAATAATGTGTCGCTTAAATGTCGTTTAGATCAAGGACGTTTCATATTTTAACCGACACATATCAAAACGTTGGTGACATGTTCTTACGACGTTTACAGCGACATATTATGTGTCACAAGCGATAATTTCTTACGACGTGTTTTCATGTCAACGTAAGTGTATCTTTTACAATATATATATTTATCCCAGTTTTAAGCAATCTCAAATATAGTACAAACAACAAATCAAAACCAGCTCCTCTACACAGACCGAACCAAATTAACAAACATTTATATCATAAGGAAACCGAAGAAAACTGTACAGAAAACTCAGAATTTAAAAGATGATGAATATTTGTTGAAAAGGAAGTACCGATTTGTTGAGATAAAATAGAATTAAATAATGGGAGATATTGTCGGCTGTTCATATCAACGAGATAATTCATTATTTCGGAAGCATGATCTCACTTTCTATTGTATAATTATTATTTCCTCAAAATTGTACGTGAAAAAAGCTATCTTTTAGGTACAAGTTAGAACATAAGTTTTATATTTTTCATCTATTAATTGTTGGTATAATTTATTTTTTTAATCTTTTTTTGAGGTAACTCGTTGCTTACCTTAATTAACTTTCAACATGTTGAATTAATAATTAGTAAAGTATATATTCAAATCCTAACCGACATATACAAATGCCACCATAAAAGTCGCAAAAGTAAACGGCCGGATAATTTTAAAACGAAGTAATTCCATAAAAAAATTTAAACTTGCATCGACATTTATAAATGACATAGTAAAATGTTGCAAAATCTTAAACTTCCACGAATGTATACAAATGTCACTGTAAACGTCACAACAATGTACTGCCGGATGAGTTTAGAACCACATATAGCTATGTGTCATTTTAAGTACAATAAAATGACACAACAAACGTAAACTTCTATCGACATATCAAAGTGTCATACAAATTGTCGTAGTAAATTACATACTAGCGACATTCGGAAATATGTCGTACAAACTACATTTAGTCCCTGTTTTTGCGACATTTATTTATGTGTTGTTATAAAACCGTCTCAATAGACCTTTTTTCTTGTAGCGACGCAATTATCAGGGGCGCGCTCTACCACTAAGCTATTATCCTGTGTTGCGGGCTACCCGCCAGGGGCCACTCGCTATACCTAAAGCGAGAAAACCCCATCTTTCTCTTTCCTTTTTCCATGCCCTTTGCTGTCGACATGGGGACGTAAAAAGGGGATCCTATCAACTTGTTCCGACCTAGGATAATAAGCTCATAAGCTTGGTGTTACTTCACCGTCGACAGGTTTAACTCATATGTAGCTCCCTTGTGAATGTGAAGCAGGGTTAAACCAATTTTTGGGTGTGACACAATGTCCACACCCGCTTGCGCGGGTGCTTCCCCCTAAGGCGGAACGCACCCCTACCGATGCATTTTTACATCCCACAACTTCGATAGATCGCCTAGCCCCGTTCATCTTTGGTGCAAGGACGCTCGATTAATGAGCTATTACGCACTCTAACTTTTTAGATCTGTTTCCAATTCATTCCTTTATATTACAATTAGAAATTCATTTGTAAATGAGGATGTGAAATGAAATTTGAATGAAAATGAAAAAATTAGCTCTCAAAATATATTTAATTGGAATCTAAATTTTGATCCGAATAATAAAGTGGTCAAGATTACACATTCCACTTATCATATGAATTATGATTTACAGTTACAATGAGTTGGGTTTAAGCAAAGATGAGTGGCAAATGAAAGTTATTTATTTTCTTTCTTATTTTTTTCAGAATTTTATCTCCATTTTTTCACTCTCACTTAGAATTGATTTTTTGTTTATAACCATTTATAAAATATTTAAAACATATTTTATTCTTCATTCATATTGTTTAAGTAGAATGACGTCTTGATATTTTTTATTTACATTGTGACTTTATTAAAACTTTATATGAGAAAGTTGATATAATATCGAGATAACTGTATTTTATAGTAGAGTTTTTTTTTGTTATAGTAGATCGACTCTCGGTCGATATAAGATAGAAAATATAAAGTAAACATAACATTGGTGTTCATTTCATAAGGTGTGCTAGATTCGAACCTGAGACTTCCAGGTTATCAAACACACAACTCGAGTAAATGATGCATATTAGTCATTATAGAGATGGAAACCCGACTGAGTTTAGCCCGACCCGGCTCGGTCAAATCAGGTAACCCTAATTTAGCGAAAAAAATATTTAATATTATAATAAAAATAAAAAATTTTAATAGAAACTTAATTTAACGGTTCGGGTTCTAATCAGGTACATCAATATCCATACCTTATACATGTACGCAAATAACGATTTTTGGGTTTACTAGTATCGGTCAACTTGGATTTTACTCTATTTAACCAAACCGAGTTCGGTCGGATATCCTTAACAATTAAGATTGTCATCCTTGAATTAGTAGCATGTGTATATATGAATGCTATAATGAAAGGTATTTTCTTTTTCGTTTTTAAATTCTCTCTTTTTTTTGCTATTCTTCTCTTATTTTATATTCGTTTGTAATTATTTATATAAACCTTAAAGTATATTTTTTCCCTCATTAATGTTGTTTTTTAGTTGGATGGCATTAATTTTTACATATTATATTTGAGTTACGATATTATCAAAATTTTATGTATTTAAATTGTGATCGAAAGTGTAATATAATAATGACTTCACATAATAACATTTTACAGTAAAATATTGTTATTCAAATTTATATAATTATCAGACTTCAACTCAGCAGTATCGTCAGCTCTGCTATTACTGGCAACGTTTCATTATCACTGGCCGTAGAATTATTCCAAGTTAAAAACATTATCTTTGACTTGTTGTTATGGTCATGATTTTCAATTTGCCATGATATCATTGTTAATGCTCCATATTGAAAGAAGCTGATTGAATGCCAACACCGTAAAAAAATTTATGACACTTCCTTTCCCTTTCATCAGCTCTCAATCGATTAATTATGTATTCTTATGATAGAATCAATTGAGATAAATGAAATTTAAGCCACATGATTACAGATACTAAAATCTTTAAATTATAGAATTACCATATAGCCTACAAATAAGTGAAATTACACCAAATTCAGACAAAGTCTTCACAATATTACGTGGCCATCAAACCTAGTTCATCATAAAATGCAAAGAAGCTGACTTGTTCTTCTCCTGACAATAGAGAAGGTGTCCTACTTGCATATTGTCAACGTCTACGACTTCACTATTTACTTACGCTGTTTTCGTCGGTACCGCATTAGAATAATAGCGTCGCGCATATTATAACACATAAAGCTTTAAATTATCATATTATATTTGGGATGGACACATCTTAAATTTACAATATTGTATATCTTTTTGTTTCCTTTTACCTCTAATGTATTATGAGCAATACTTTAAAAATGATGTAAAATATGATAATATTTAAGTTAACTGCTATGCATTGTATGGCCAGAATTTCTATCAATATAAGCTCATTGCTTGGCTGTAAAAAAAAGTAAATGGTAGGAGATCAATTTATGCTAAATCAAATATGCCGTGAAATTAGGGTACATAAAGGAGGGAGAGAGTAACTAGAGGGAGACAAAGTGGTGACAAAGCCATGAAACACCATCCATCCATCCATCCTAATTAATTAAGTGGATCACATTATTTATTTTTATTTATTTATTTATATTAGTAACTTAAGCTCATCATCATCATTATCATCAAAGTTTCTGGAGACACTATTATATATATATATATATATATGAACACCCATAATCTAGGAACAAACCAATCTCAGATTGCCAGCTTAGCTACTATTTTGGCATGAATCTGTTTGAGAGTTTGAAATTGGAAGTGTTATTTTACTTCTTGAATCTAGAATGACTTGAATCCAAATAGTCATATATTTTACAAGTATTAATTTGAACAACGTCTTCAAAGACAATATCAGGAAATACCATTTGTCGGACTTCGATATCCATAAGCTTATTAGATAAATGACAATTGACCCGAACTATACAACCGGTTGCTATGCACAACTTTTCATAACTTTATTGTTCACAAATGAGATACATCTTTGAAATAGATGTTCTAGTTAGTAGTTATTATATATGTTAATCCTAAAAGCATTGTCGTATACTCCCCTTATAGGGAGTTTCCATCAAAAAGAAAGAAAAAAGCACACATGTACCTTTAGATAATTATCCTATAGTTAATTTCAAGGGGTTTTTATTATGAAATATATGCTTCAATCAGTGATGAATATTGGAATTGGTCAGATGACTTATCCCTAATATTCTTATGGATGTCTATCACGATGACACCATAAACCGTCACAGGACCATCCATTATGAAAGAACTGTCATAGTAGATCTCTTGTTGGAAGGGTGGAGGCGGTGGGATGATATTGGAGATACTAGCAGCTATGTTGGCCCTGTTTGAGACCATATTGGCCTTTAGAAGAAGATTCCAATTGGATAGCAGCTTATTGATGAATGTTTATAAGCGTTATCAAAATAAACCAGTTAATAAATCAACCAAGTCGAATCTTCTCAGGGTCTATTTTAGTATCCTACTTAAAGTTATGATTAATATCAACCGAGGATCAATGAATGTGGTTTAGGTGCCACGAGGATCAATCAATCAATCAAAGTGAAAAAGAATTTTTCTTTTAAAGTAAATGGTTTGCAAGACTGCACAATAAGAGTTTAGACAATCAAATATGAAACTGCTTAGATTTGGAATCCCCTTAGCCAACTCAAATTCACAAATGACAGAGAAATTCCACGATTTAAACGAAACAAGATAGATGCATTACACTGTCGCAGTTCTTCTCTAATTAAATCACGCACTTTCGGGTCCGCTAATTTGCTACCTATCTAGTATTCTAGTCCTCTCTTTCGAGACAAAGATCTAAAACCCGCTAGGTGATTTACCGATTTAGAATTGCTCACACGACAGACTAGTTCATTCGCCTCGGATGAGGGTTAGCGTCTAACCTAGTTATTTGATATCGGCGTTCTAGACATGCAAGCTCCGCGAGTCTATGACAAATCTAACAGAGATTCATTCAAGTTGATCAGGCAAGCACAAATCGAAAATGAAATCAACTACGCGAGGAAATCCATCCAACTCGCATAAATTGTCAAACATATCAAATGATTCGTTCATAGGAATTAACCCATGATTCATCTAATCTAAACAAGAGAAGTTTAGCTTCTCATAATCTTGAGAGACAAATCAAAATCAGAAGAGGAATACATTGAATCTAGGTTTACACAAAGAATTATGAAAAATCTAATTTTGTCGATCTTCTTGAGAACTTGATAAGCTATGTTGATTACTTTGCCGATTCCGAGCTCCTTGAAGTTGCCTTCTTGTCGCTATCAAATATCTCAATAAATCTCTCAATTTCGTCCAAGAAAGTTTGTCTTCAAATGAGGAAGAACCAAGTTATTTATATCGTCTATTCTCAAATGGAGAAGGAAAATTGTTGAGAAAATCCGTCTGGAGGCAGAACACGCCGTGTCCTAGAAGGACATGCCGTGTTCCTTAGGACACGCTGTGTTCCTAAAAGGACACAAATGTGTTCTCTAAAAAACACTTCTCGACCGTAACTTCCAGAGAAAAGGACACGACTGTGTTCCATAGAACACACCTTGTTTTAAAAGGACACATGCGTGTTCTATGAAAACAATTTCTCGGTCGTTACTTCCAGAGAAATGGACACAGTCGTGTCCTTGAGGACGCACCGTGTTCCATAGGACGCACCGTGTTCTCAAGGGGCACATCATGTTCCCCTTGAATTTCAGCAACCATCCGCTCCGAGCAACTTACTTCATCCGTCTTAATTCCCGCTTGTCCCCAAACACCATATATCGCCTGAACTTCTTGATTTTTCCATTCATATATGCATTTAGGTCCTCCTTTTCACATCACATGGTTCTGAATAATGCCCCGACATTGTTGTGTGCTGAAATCGATGAAAATAACTATAGAACAACATCAAATGGACCACGAACGGTGTTGAGACACTAAATCGATATAGAAGTTACAAATGCACGAAACATCCTAAACCTCTATCCAAAAATATACAAATATTCTTGAAATTTCGCTTAAACGAGGATGATGAACACGACAAATCAAGTGTATCACTTATCAATACGAAAGTTTGTTCCATCATCAGTCGGGGTTCGCATCCTGAAGGTGGAATCATTCCTAGCTCTCCATATGCACCAGCAAGTAGCCACCACCAGGAGAAAAGCTCAATCGCTTAACAAGGTGTGCATATCGTCGAGCCAAGTGAAAAGGTCGAGACCCTAGTCGGCAGGAGAAGATCGGCAAGGACGAAGCCCATGCCTTTTTTGCATGATTGCACTGAAAGAAACAGTGGACAATATCTTCATTTTCGGTGTTGCAAACCTAGGACATTGGGGAGGGGCAACACTTATTCCGGGCAAGGTTCTTCTTCGTCGCCAGCGCATTCTTGGTCATTCTCCAAAGGAGTAAAATAAGCTTTTGTGGAAGTGAGAGCTTCCACAGCCATTTCCACATGTCCTTATTAGTAAATGCAGGGTTGGAGGGCAGGTTCTGGGTGGAGCGGGAGGCCTGAACAGCATGGTACGCCGATCTAACTAAGAATGCTCCCTTAGAGTCCGGAGCCCAAACCCATCTATCATGTTGGGAGGGGTCGCCAATTGGGAGAGGGAGGATCGCATCTTTCTCTAACTGGGACGTAGATGCAGAAATTATGTCCTTGTCCCACTCTTTACCTCTTTCCTTGATCCATTGGTAAACAAATTCATGTTCCCACTGCCTAGGACTCAGCTTGAAACCCTGGATAGAGGGGATCCATGGATCGTTCATGATATTTATATTCCTCCCATTTCCCAAATTCTTCATGGCTCCAATCTTGAGAACTTCTCGGGCTTCACATAAGCTAGCCCAAATCTAAGAGGCCTTTTTGCCCTTCTTCGCTTCTAGGAAACTCGTCAAAGGGAAGTACAATGCCTTCACAACTTTGACCTCCTCATTTTTCATCATCCTCCAACCCTATTTCGTAAGTAGGGCAAGATTGAAGAGTCGAAAGTCTTTAAATCCCAATCCTCTCTCACTTTTCGGCTTGGTGAGAATTTCCCTTTTGGTCCAGTGAATCCTCTTCTTGTTCAGAGAACCACCCCATAAGAACACTCTGAGGATTGAATTCATACATTTGGTCATTCTGTGGGGTAATTGGAAGCAAGACATCATGTTGGGATGCTTTGAAGGACTGCTTTAATGAGCGTCTCTTTACCCCCGGTGGATAGCATCTGGCTCTTCCAAGACTGGGCAAGGTTTAACATTCTGGTGAGGATGATGGCGAACACATCTTTTTTGGATCTACCCCATTCGGAAGGGATACCCAGATACTTGTCGATTCCTATCGAGGCTAAAAATGTCAAGGTGGTCCTAATTTGTTCCTGAAGGGCTCCTGGTGTATTCTTGCTAAATGCAACTGCTAACTTATCTAGGTTAATCTCCTGCCCTATGTGGGACCCTTAGTCTCGGATAATAGCCATAATGTTTTGCGCCTCTCTCACCGATGCTTATCCAAAGATAATGGTCTCGTCGGCGAAGAGAGCGTGGGTCAGGGAAGGGCAGTGTCCGTTGAGCTTGATACCCTTAAATTCCCCTTTGGCAACACTTTTGTGAATCAGGAAGGAGAGAGTGTTTGTAAGGAGCATAAAGAGCATCAGGGAGATGGGGTCACCTTGTCTAATCCCCTAGAAGGGTTGAACAGCTTTGTGGGTTGACCGTCAACTAGCACCGAAAAACGAACCGTTCTAACGCAAAACTCATTCTATCTACACCACCTCTCATTAAAACCCATGGCCCTGAGAATCGAGTCCAGTACCTCTTAGTCAACCATGTCGTAGGCCTTCTTCATATCCATTTTTAGTAGCATGTCCCAATTTCCACTCTTGTACCTCCCTTTAAAATTATGAAGAACCTCATGCACAATTATGATAAAAAATATTGTCCTGGATCGCTCTACCCTCGGTGAAGGCCTTTTGAAGCTCATTGAAAACCTCCGGTAGCCAGAGTTTAAGCCTTGTAGCTAAGATCTTGACGATAATTTTATACTTGAAATTGCAGTAGCTGATAGATCTAAACTGGGAAAGTGTCTCCGGGTTTGGCACTTTTGAAATCAGGGTAATGTTGGTGTCGTTCCACCCGTCTGGCATAGATGTAGTTCTAAAGAACCCCTTGATATCCTCTATGATCTTATCCCCAATGATGTGCCCATACTTCTGAAAGAAAATCCCCAAGAATCCATCCAAGCCTGGCACTTTATCCCACCCATTCCGAACACTGCTTGTTTAATTTCTTCATTACATACCTCCTTGCACATCTCGTTGTTCATTTGGTCACTAACTAGGGGCGGGATCTCATTCATGTTCACATGGTTCATAGTTGGTTGTCTCGTCGTAAGAAGATTTTGGAAGAAGGACTGGGCCTGCGTCTTGATCATGCCCATTTCTGAAGTGAAGCTCTTATCATCTAACTTTATGACAGAAATTCTATTGTGCTTTGTCCTCTAGATGGTTGATGCATGGAAATATTTTGTGTTCTTGTCTCCAGCTCTGAGCCAATTCAAGTCCGCTCTTTGGCACCAATACTTCTCCTCTTGCCTCCACAAGATCTCCAATTTCTTCTTCAGTTCCTTTTCGACATCAAAGTATTTGTTGGCATTAGAAATCTCCTGTACACATTTGATCTCTGTCTTGGTTGCTTTGATTTCTTTAGCTGCATTTCTAACATTCTTCATACTCCACTCTCTTGGTTTTTGCTGGATGGTGATCAGCTTTTTTGTGTATTAATGTCTTCACTCCATCGATCCCTTATTATGTCCTCGGCTTGCTCAAAATCTGCCCACCTCACATCAAACCTGAAGGGGAGAGAAGCCACATCCGCTCTTCCTTTTCTATTTAGCATGATTGGAGTGTGATCGGATCCAATCATCGCCTCATGGTATAGAGTAGCTTTATCAAAATATTGTCCCCATGATGAAAGAGCTCTATCCAATCTTTGTTTGACCACATCATCACCCTCTAGGTAGTTAGTCCACGTGAATTGTTGGCCTTTGAATCCTAAATCCATGAGCTGATTGTTGAAAATGATTTGTTTGAATGGTTCTGTGGATTCTCTTCGTGGAGGATTCTGCCCAAGCTTCTCAGAATTATTAGTAACGGCATTAAAGTCGCCCATGATCACCCATGGGTTGGAATGAACATTTCGTAGCGTGTGTAGTCTATTCCACTGGATGTTACAAATAGAATACGTATGGTGAGCATGAAGAAATGTAAAAAATAAGGAAACGAACTTTTAACATAACGAATTGATCGTCACTACAAATAACATCCATATCAAGATTCTGGTAGGGGTAGTATAGATGAATCTCATGGGCCCAACCCATCTCAACCATCATCACCAATCTCTCCTCTTTCTCGCCACCACCAAACCCTTCACTATGGCCTCCGACTGCAAGCTCCAATCACACAACACCAACTTCCTGGTTCCCCCTTCGTCCTCCATCCCTTATTCTCGAAAGGGTGCCCCTAGTTTGCTCCCATCTACCACTTCTTGTTTCTGAGTAATTGACGTCAGGGTTTTCAAGCCCAAACAATCAAATGATCCTGAGATACCTCAAAGTCGAATTCTCTCGGGTCACTTGGCCTTCACTACTCAGCTTTCGTTCGCTGGTTAGTCGATCACAATTTGCAAACAGTTTTATCATAAACTATAAAATGAAAACAGAACAACTACCGAAGGAAACAGGAAACGAGGAATGCAAATATATCACTCGACAGCTACGGATCAAATTAAGGTGAGAACGACTGTGGGGAAAGGCCTTGTTCGGGTTTTGGATCATCCTAAGGACTATGAGAAACTATTAAGCAGCAGAATAAACAGGAACATGGATGACGATAAGTTTCGGGTCTTAGGATCGGGTCTGTCAACTGAACGACCTAAACCACTCTCAACAACCGCAAGTATCTACTCAACAAACAACTCAGCAACAATCTCATAAGAAACGCCAAATCAGGAAAACTGAGAAAAACTGCGAATTGAATGAAAACGGGACAATCGAGGCAACGAGATAACAAAACACATCATCAATCAACATGAATCCACAATCCTATCACTACACACAAGAACAATCCCAAAAATCCAAAAGAATTCACAAAACCCAAACAAGAAGAAAACCTATTTTTCCATGGAAGATGTAGAGAAAGCTTCAAACTGCCAATCCATCGGAATAGAAGGTTGATCCTCCGTTGGGCTTCGATTCCTCAACTATTTGGCTTGAAATCTTCATTCCCATGGCGTTCCTAGGCTCACCAGCGCTTTCCCCTTCGTCAATTTTCTTTTAGTTCGTCATTTTCTGTCTTCTCCCTCTGAAATCGCGTCTGGTGTAGAATTAATGTTGCTGCAAAGACTATGAGTCACGGCCGTGACAGGTTACCCGTCACGGCCGTGACACGTCCTTGGCTGGTCAACAACAACATTGATCGACTTCCTTCGGCCATAATTTCTTCATTCAAACTCCGATTATGCTCCGGAAGGTACCATCGGCTTCGCATTCGAACCCTCTATCCAACAGATACCTGAAATCAAGGAAAAGACTCCAAGAAACAAGTGAAACGAACCAAAATGGTCCGTTTGAGAGGAAACGAGCATGAAATGCACTAATGATCAAACCGACACTTATAACCATGAAATATCATCAAAACCGGAGCAAAAACTAGTCAAGATAGGGTCAACATGGCTAGCAATAATCAAGCTATCAAATCCCCCCACACTTGAACATTGCTTGCCCGTAAGAAAATCTACTAATCACACTCAAAGAGAACTCAAATCATGGTGAAAGGAAATACATAGCCTAGCATTTCAAGCCGACTTGACGATGCCAAAATTGCAATTTGATCACCAAACCACTCAATTATGTACAAGACACCGAATCCCTTAGAAAAGTTCACACCAAACTCAAACATATAGAGATTATGACTAAACACCTATACAAGGGAATATACAAGAGTTTTTCCATTGCACTTATGTCTTGTGGTACTAGTGGAAGAAATGGACGGACGGACGGTCCTGGCTGTGTATTTTCCCATCCTGAGGGAGGGCATGCCTAATCATAACACTACTATCACCAAAAATACTAGCACCCCCTCTTTTTTTTGCTTTTCTTTCTTTTATATTGGTTTTCAACTAACTCTTCCTCCTCTCTTTTCTTTACTTTTTTTTTCAAAGAGAATTGTTATAACCATGGCCGGACTCAGAAGTAACCAGTCTCCGTCCCACGCCCCAAACCTCATAAAGGTTGAGAAGAATGCGGACCTCAAGGGTCGTCACACGTGTTTAGGTTGTAAACAAACCCCAAATGCATTTTGTTCAAGCATCCTCATTCGGATCCGTCCCGTCCATTTTGACTTCATAACACCACAAACAACCTCAACAAAGAGAATCTATCATACATATCAAACAAGTATAGGCGAAAACTCATAACTTCCATATGCACAAGTTTGAAGCAAACTAATTTCAGAAAAACGGGAGGTGGTCCACAAATGATCTACTTAACAACCTATTCATCCTCAAGCAGTATGAAAATACTAAGAATGCATCCAAAGACATCCACAGATTCTAATTCAAGAGGGAGGTTCGAAAAGCAAGAGTAAGCCATAATATGCATCAATCCAAATAAGAAGCCAAAATGAACTAGCACCCTAAACATCCAACAATAACAAGCATGGTAAACTTTCACAATTCCCCCCCCCCCCAAACTTAAACATCACATTTTCCTCAATGGGACAAAAATATAATAGAGTAGGAGAAAGTGTACCGTAAAAAACAAGCACAAAGGATGAAAGGTGGAACAACCCACAAAGATGATCCAAAATTGAGTAATCCCAGTTGATGATCAAAGGAATGTAGGGAAACCTGAATCAAACATAAGAAAAGAAGAAAAGAGCAAAGTACGAACATCAATCACCATAAGCATAAGTACTTAATGAGAAAACAAATCCACAACATCACAATAGAGGATATCACAAAAAAAGAAAAAAAACAAAGATCAAACACTAAATGTCCTGAATAGCCACACTAGAGTCACTCGAATGGTGGTAGCCCGGGTGGGGGAGATCCACCATGCCTCTCATAATCTCGGTGCTGCAACCAGCAGACTCGGGAGGCGAGATCATCCATTGCAGCTTGAGTCTCTGCCTGAAACTGTGCCTGCTGATCCGCGAGACGGTGTACTGCATCTGGAAGAGAGAAGTCCTCATCGGGATGTGGTGGAGAAACAGGGGCATCCATGGCATCCATCTCCGCCTCCTCATCAACATCATGTCCTGGAATGTGGGCATCAGCAGTCACCTCGTAGGCCCTACCACCTAAACCACGCACCGCACGAAGTAGCTTCAGGCGGACGAGCAAAGCAGAATCCATCATCATCGGCGGGTAGGTCGGGACGTCTCTGAACTGGTCGAGTAGCCACAAGTATCTGGCCACTCGAGCAATGTAGGCACCGCCAAGAAGAGCTGAGGAAGACGAAGCACACATGAGCTGCAAGTGATGAGCCACTAGATAGCCCAAATGTGGCGGTGTACCGTCGACCATCGTCCGAATAAGGAACAAGTCTCGAGCTAGGATGTGACCAAGACTCTCATGGCGAGCAGTGGTAGTCCTAGCCAACCCTCCCTGAAGGAATCTGTGCAGAGGGTTCCTGAAAAGTGTCGCCTTGAGTCTCCTAGCAACAGATGGTATAGCATCTCTCTACACTTGAGGCCAGAAAGAGGCATTGGCAGCAGTCAAAGTATCATCACCTCGATAGATCAACAGCTGCTGAAACCAAGCTTTAGTGTCTGCCTCGTCATAGAAACCACAAGCGACGGCAAACTAATCGAAAGAGAAGTGTCGAGGCTCTCCCGCCATGCGGAAGCTGATAGCTGACGTATCATCCCTGTCAGCCAGAAGGTCCACCATCTTAGTGGAGAAGAACTCCGTGGTGAGTACCTCGCGATTGGGCTCATCAACAAAAAGAGCCTAGTCAAGGCAACCCTGCTGCAGCAGCTGGCGCATCTGAAAAGTCCAGCCAATAAGAGAAGTAGTATCAATAGATGCCCAATCAAATAGTCCTGTGGCTACAATCCTCTTCCCCCTGACAATCTGGCAACGACTCCGGAAGACTGGATTGTCGAAAGTCAAGAAGGCCTCAGAAGCAGCGGCTGTAGCCTCCTGGATATGTTGCTCCCTAGCCTGCTGCATAGCAGCTGCAGTACGAGCTGTCCTCTCATCATCATCAGAAACATGTCTCTTCCTCCTTGGTCATCCCCGCGACAGAGAAGGACCCTCACCTGACATCTGCAAAATCAAGCCATCCAAACGCATTCCAAAGCGCCAAACAATCACAATCCAACAATATATTGCACAATGCTTCCAAATCCATCAAACTATCTAACAGGTTTAAACAATCCCAACTGACAAAAAGATAGATCATTTGCTTGATATAAACTACTTTGTAGGAGTAGCATAACACAAGTAGAGCAAATGAACCTAAATAAGCACAAGTCATGGGAAATGGAAAGCTCAAAAGATAACTCCAAAGGTGACTAGAATGGCTAGTTATTCAAAGTGAGAACAAACTAACATCTTAGCACAAGTGAAGTTCAATGAAATCACAATTCACAATAAATACCAATCACCATACCAAAAGTATGACGAAACAGAAACATCAACAATGAACTCAAAATGGACAAGTCAAAACGTGGTCGATTTTGACAAAATTCAAGAACAATTCATATCAATGATTCTGATCAAACAATAAGTAGCATTGGCACAAAGAGATGCATGTAGTCACAATGAATACCAAGAAGTCAGCAGCAACTTTCAAAATTTCAGATTCTCAAGATTGGCAAAACATCGAAATTCTACTGATTTTGGCGAAATCACAATTCAAGGCAAAAGTATGACTTCGATAAAAAAAGAAGCATCACGAGTATACAACGACGACAATGAGTCACATGAAACACCTGGACATCAATAATAACTTCAAATTTCAGATTCTCCAAAATTGGGTAAACCCAAAAATTTCACCGTTTCGAAGAACATGAAAAATCAAGCGAACGACACGTTCTGATCATGCAAGAAGCATCCTATGCAATCATAGACAGTATTCCAATCATAATGCTCACATCAATTGCAAGTCAATCAGCACAAATTTTTAAAATCAAAATTTCGACCTAAAAATCGGAAAACTCACCGAAAATTGGTAAAATCCAAAATTGGAGGTTGGAGTACGAAATTGGAAGCTCCCTTGGGTTGAGGAAGATGCGGGAGAATCTTTAGGAAGCCGGAGAAAACGGCTGATCAGAGTTGGTGTAAAGTTGAAGGTTTTGGGTACTTGGATTGTGTTTCGTTGGTTGGGGATTTGTGGGAGTTGTGGGAGTTTTGGTGGAAGTTGGGAGGTCGAGAAGGAGTAGATGAGGAGAAGAAGGGGTGGCCGGCGCCGGTAGAGGAGTTTCGGCGCCGGTGAGATAGGTGGAAGAGTGGTAGAGAAGAAGATAAGTGAAATTGGCGGAGGGGGATGGTGTTTTTGGGTGTTTTCTGTTTCTGGAAGGGAGAAGTGCTGCTGGACGCGATACACGTCACGACTGTGACATGTTGGGCGTCACGGCCATGACGGGTTTTCAAACTCCGAGTAGCGCGCTGATTTTAATTGAAATGATGAGTTTTGATAAGATGCATCACGGCCGTGACAGGTTATATGTCACGGCCGTGACCAGCTTTCAGACAGCAAAAACACAGTACCTTTCTAGATCATATGCAAAACATTATTCACCCAACTAAACACCAAAGAATCACCAAATTCACTCAAATCAAGACTGACAATACCCCAAATTGACATGGCATACCAACCACAACAAAATTTGACACTCAAGACATCTAGAGAACGATCATGCACACGAATGAAAATAAAAGGATAGAAACTCGGGTTGCCTCCCAGGAGCACTTAGTTAACGTCATTAGCTTGACGTGGTGAAGCGGAGGTCGACTAGCAATCACCATCCCATCCAAGAAGCTCCTTGTACTTCATGTCATTGTTGGTCTTTAAGTAGATGCGGTTAGAAAAAGTAACTTGAATACTTCCCCATTGTGGATGAGTAAACTCAACACAACCGGTAGGAGTGGTATCAATCTTCATCAAAGGACTAAGTAGGGGCGCATCCTCCTTGCTCTTGGCTTTCTCAACCATCATCAATTCTTTGCGGCGCCTCTTCCTTTTCCTTCTACTTAGGCGCTTTCTTTTGGTTGACCTAGTAGTAGGTTCAGAGAATTCTGTTGATGTTTCATTTGAAGTGGTTGGTTCTTCTAAGATCTTTGGCTCTTTGGGTGCATCATGAGCCTACACCTTTCGTGAAAACAAAGACTAAGCGAGCAATCCTACACCTTTCGTGAAGTCAAGTAGATCGCCAGCAACGGCGCCAATTTGACGTCAAGGTTTTCAAGCCCAAACAATCAAATGATCCTGAGATACCTCATAGTCGAATTCTCTCGAGTCACTTGGCCTTCACTACTCAGCTTTCGTTCGCTGGTTAGTCGATCACAATTTGCAAACAGTTTTATCCTAAACTATAAAATGAAAACAGAACAACTACCGAAGGAAACAGGAAACGAGGAATGCAAATATATCACTCGACAGCTACGGATCAAATTAAGGTGAGAACGACTGTGGGGAAAGGCCTTGTTCGGGTTTTGGATCATCCTAAGGACTATGAGAAACTATTCAGCAGCAGAATAAACAAGAACATGGATAACGATAAGTTTCGGGTCTTAGGATTGCGTCTGTCAACTGAACGACCTAAAACCACTCTCAACACCCGCAAGTATCTGCTCAACAAACAACTCAGCAACAATCTCATAAGAAACCCCAAATCAGGAAAACTGAGAAAAGCTGCGAATTGAATGAAAACGGGACAATCGAGGCAACGAGATAACAAAACACATCATCAATCAACATGAATCCACAATCCTATCACTACACACAAGAACAATCTCATAAATCCAAAACAATTCACAAAACCCAAACAAGAAGAAAACCTATTTTTCCATGGAAGATGTAGAAAAAGCTTCAAACCGCCAATCCATCAAAATAGAAGGTGATCCTCCATTGGGCTTTGATTCCTCGACTATTTGGCTTCAAATCTGCATTCCCATGGCGTTCCTAGGCTCACCAGCGCTTTCCCCTTCGTCAATTTTCTTTTAGTTCATCATTTTCTGTCTTCTCCCTCTGAAATTGCGTCCGGGGCAGAATTAATGTTGCTGCCCAGACTAGGAGTCACGACCGTGACAGGTTACCCATCACGGCTGTGACACGTCCTTGGCTGGTCAACAACAACATTGATCGACTTCCTTCCGCCATAATTTCTTCATTCAGACTCCGATTATGCTCCGGAAGGTACCATCGGCTTCGCATTCGAACCCTCTATCCAACAGATACCTGAAATCAAGGAAAAGATTCCAAGAAACAAGTGAAACGAACCAAAATGGTCCGTTTGAGAGGAAACGAGCATGAAATACACTAATGATCAAACCGACACTTATAACCATGAAATATCATCAAAACCGGAGCAAAACTAGTTAAGATAGGGTCAACATGGCTACCAATAATCAAGCTATCAGTAATCTTGGAGATTTCTTCTTCCACCCCTACTCGCGCTTTCCTTCTCGGTCGATCTGCTTCCCCTTGGGCTCTCCAATTCTTTAGCCACCCTAACGTTGTGAACAGGAGTAGGTGCGGGTGGTGAATTAATTCTTGCCCTAGTCCAATCTATGTACCTTCCTTACACAAACTCTTCCCTAAATCCACAGGAGCTCTAAACGTGGTCTAAGCGTCCACAAGTATAGGAGAAGGTATTGGGTAGCTTCTCATATTTAAAGCAAACCGCACCATCTCCTCGTCATCAATGAAGAACCCCGCCGACAGTGGGCGTGTGACATTAACCACCACCATAGCCCTCAGGAACTTCACCCAAACTTTAGTATCGATTCCAGTTTGGTCGATCTCTACCACCTCTTTGAAAAAGGTTTCGGAGAATTTGGTTACCATATGATTTGTATGGCAAGGCATCTGGAGACAGTGGATATGTGCCCAGATCTCTCCTTCTAAGAATTTGGTAGCCTCTGGCTTATCTTTCCCCTTCCATTTCTTTAGCATCGCATCGCATAGCTTCCACGGGCGCCCATTCCACACTCGATTGCTATCCTCCTCTAAAACGAAGCTGCTACATAGATGTTATGGCTAACATTGTTGGTGCTGCGGATGGCTCTCTGCGCATGCTCCTTTAAGGGCTGAGAGGAGAGTGGCGCCAGGTATTCTTTTAGGAAGGAGGAGCATCCCCACTAGGGTGGTATTGGCTTCATCTCTGTTTGCCAACATCCTTGATTGGATATTGAACACCGGTTCTCCGCATCTCTAGGCTTCAGCGCTTTGCACAATCTCATTCATCCTAGCTTCCATTGCTTTCTTTCGATTTGAGATACGATTTTCTCTAGAAGGGTTTCTTACATAAGAGTATTGGATTTGGGAGATAATGAATCGGGTGAGGCAGGAAGCTAAGCACTCCTTCCTTAAATCTCTCCTTTTCAGGGGGTTCCCATTTAAGAGATTTGATGCGATGGTTGACCCCATCTCTATTTGCTCCTTGTTGCATCGGTCAGGGCATAGCCACCCGGATCTTGAGCCCCTCCCTTCTGCTGTTTAGGGCATCTAAGTACTTCCACCATTAAGGAAGTGCGCAGGTTGGTGAAAAATTTGCATATAAGCCCTCCTCATTTTCTAAGATCCGATTTATATATGTTGTTCTTCCTTAGGGTTTCTTTGTTTATCCCCTTTTCATTAATAGGCCAGAGGGGGTACAACATCATAAATGCTTTTAGGTAGATTTGGCCCCATCTAGTTGTTATCACTCTATCAGATCTTTCAATGTGGTGCATTGATTGTCGCAGGTTCATTGAATGTTTCCTTTGGCGATATGGTTGGCACCCGCTGGCAGGCTGGAAAGGTTTACACGGAAGCGGGCGAGGTTCAATGGCACTCAACTGCTTCATTAATGAGTTGCTTACTAGTTACCATACTAGATTTGTGGTCATCGCAGCAAATCAATCATCGAGCGAGTCGTGGAAGTTGAGAGCCTTTCCAACGGCTACAAATTCAAAAAACGGCTTGTTAGTATTGATGGGTGCTTTTAGGTAATTAACTAATTTGATGGTGCAAAATGTAATCATTTTGATTAATTTGTGGCCACAAATTCACCAATAAATATGTTTTAAAAATGCAAACACAATAAATCTTGGGTTATTGCGCAGTGAACCAAAATCCACCAAAGATGGCTATAATTAATTAGATTGATAATGATATTTCAACAAGTCAACTCGACAATGTTGATAATAATTTGTCCAACTTAATCGTTTAGGGTAGACAATGAGATTCGAAAATTGTCTTGTTTCGGCCACGACCGTTTGGTCCAGGGTTTAATCCAAATCTCTTATACTCATAAATGAAAGGTAGTTGGAGTACGCTATTTAGGTGATGTAAGAAGAGGCATTAGAGGAGGAAAGGAAATTACAAAACGTATGGGAGGAACATTTCATTTTACAGTGGTTGAGTACTATATTTATAGCACTTGTTGATAGGAGACAGAACCCTCATCTATACGAGTCATCCAATGTGACCTCACAAAATTTAGACCTTTAAATCAGAGCGGTAAGGCTAGCCTATGAGGTTATGGATTACGAGAAGCAAATTAGTTGGTTGGTGGCCCATGAGAAAGCCAATGACTTGTTTGAGCTGTTGAGCTTTTTTAGCCGTTGAGCGACTCCTAACCGGTCGTGAGCTGAGCAGGCTGAATTGGTTGCTTACACAGACCGAGCTTGTTTAGCCGTCATATAATATAATTAGAACAGAAAATTGCATTAAGATGAGAGGACAAGTCTTTCCTTTGTCACAATTGAGATTGAGCAATGAATTGAACTCACTTCTGTGAATGGAAGTAAAATCGTTCCCTGGCAGGGCTTGGGGTGGCAACATGGGAATTGTTGTTACTAATAGTTTGGAAGATATATTTTACGATATGTTATATTTTGGAAGAAAATGATATGTTATTTGAAAATTTGGTAATAAGTGGTATTTGTGAAGTATTTATGAGGTAATATGAAAATTATATTATTAGGGTAATAAGTTAATTTAATATAGTATTTGGTAAACCGAAAGGCCAAATAGTTCAAAATATCGCGGTATTTGCAATACATCCTATGGGATGAGTTATTTGAAATAATATAATTTCTTTTTTAGATATCAATCGAAATATTTAAGCCAAAATACCTCATTCAAATTACTCGTTAATCTTCATATAGCTTTAAGAAAAAGAATTTTAAAACCCACATATGTAACTCAACTCAAAGGTACAACAAGTTTTATTATTTCATCGTGAGTTTCATATGTGTTACTGTTATTGTGTTTTTTTACTGAGAAATCTCGACCCACGTGTCAATCTTCTGACATATGCCCCGTTAAACTCAACTCATGTGCAAGGACAAACCCCCACACGTGACGGTTAGACACCCTTCTCCCGAAAGCGGCATGTTACCTCATCCTCTAACTCTAGCTTGTTATTAGCCTTGTCTAGATCCACTACAGTGTGGGTCTGACCCCACCAAACTCAATACCAACTGGGTCTAAATCAACTCGGAGGAGTAAGGGGCCCAACTTTAGCCTTGGTCCCAAACTTAATTTCTCACTTCTCCCCCTTCAATGAAAGGTTATGATTCGAACTCAGAATCTCTAGGTATCGTAGCAACACTAATTGACAACCTAAACCATTTGGGCTAGGTTCTGTTGTGATCAAGGTTCGGACATCTACTACGTTAAGCAACAATTTCATGACCATTAACCATTAAACCAGTTTCCTAAGACGTTTGGGGTTGAGTTTATAAAAAAGGCAAAAAACCTCCAAATGTCACGAAGTTTGGGTATATGTCGAGAATTGTCGCCCCTTTCTGATATAGATTTTCTGTCACCGAATGTGAAGTTTGACGCCAAATATGTCTCACCATTAATTTGTTATTCGCTTCGTCAACGGAATTCGTCCTAGCATGTACACGTCAGATTTGTACCGCTGACGTGGCATTTAATTATTTATAATTAAAACGGAGTTGCTGTCAACGTGGGTAATTCATATTACCAATCCGACCGTTCATTCCACAAACAACAATCTTGGCCGTTCACTAACGATAAGATGTTCATATGAAAATAAGCAACAACTCGCGATTAGGGTTTCAGCCTCGTCGTTCTATTTTGCGATTAGGGTTCTTGGAAGGATTAGGAGAGATGAAGCCACACTTCAAAGTACTCAACCGTTAGGCATCTGTACGTTATATTGGTTGTGGTCTACTGGTTTCTGCTGGATTATCGTCGATGGCGGACTATTTGGCCATCGGAGTATTTGTTTGAAACTTTTGGGCGTTTCAAGGTGTTTCCTGGGTTGGTGGATCCATTAACGGTGGTGGGGTTTTCTAGCTTCGGATAAGGTATATTGGGAAGCATGTGCAGGAATCTTCTTACCTATTTTTGAAAAGGACGAGACGACAAAACGAAATAGTATTCAATTTCTATTTTTGTGTGGTCCTTTTACCGCTTTAAATTTTTCTTTTTATTTCCATGTGAATCTATATCCATATGTGGTAGGGTCATAAATGACTTTTAGGGTTTCATGTTTCCTATTTAAACATCTCTTTGTCGTCGCCATGTAGGATGGGAGACACTGTGGAGTTCATCATTGACCATGGAGGAAGAATGCTACAGTCATCAAAAGGGCCTGACTACGAAGGAGGGTCTGCTACTGAAACACAAATCAACAGGGATTTCCTCAGCTACATTGACCTAGTCTCCATTGGCATTAGAGAACTAGGGTACTCGTCTGTAGATAGGATTTGGTACATTATTCCCATATGTACACTTGCTGATGGAATCAACCCTATTCTCGAAGATGCAGAGGTGTTACAAATGGGTGAAGCTTCTAAGAGAGGGGTCATTAACATTTACATGGAAGGTACTGCTAACATGGAAGGAGTAGGTGGCAATGATATACTTAGTGATGCAGAATATTTATATGGTACAAGTGATCATGAAGTTGAGATTTCAAAAGTTGTTGCAAAAGAGGGGATCATTCATTTGATTTATGGTTCTCGAACTTCAAACCCATAATTTTATGTTGCCATGGAGAATCTGGGGATCTTAGAGAAGAGGAAAACTCAGACCAATTATGACTCAGACGGAGATGAGGAGGTAGGGTTTTGGATGGCATACCAAGTTGGCACGAGAATTTGCTAAGGCTGTCAAAGAGAGCGCGAAGAGAGCTCAAGCTGATCCTAATCCATTTGCAAGAGCTATTTCTTCTGTTCCAGCTCCATCTGGGGGTAACAACTATGTTCCTGACTCCGACAGGTCTGATGTTGATGATGATTTTGAGGAAAAAATGTATGTCGCACATGCGGATATTGGGACGTGTCAGGTATTCCTTGTGTACATGCCAGAGCCGTTTGTTCATTCATACGTAAGGATATATGCACATACACCACAGAGCACTTCACCTTACAGTATGCTCAAAAAGCATATGGTTATGGTGGAATATCGGTATTACTTGGAAAAAACGCATGGGAAGTGGGAATAGGTCATGTGATCCATGCCCTAACTATAAGAATCTTACTAGGTAGAACTAAGAAGTCTAGACGTAAGAAAGCTCAAGAGCTGGAAGTAAGACCAGCAAAAAGTGGAGTTGGTATAGTGCTGGGAAGGAAAGGGTTGTGTGTGCACTGTAGTGAATATGGTGTAAGAGGTCATAACGCACGCAATTGTGATGGAAGAAATGAACATGAACAAGGAGGAGGACAAAGGGAACAACATATACCAATAGTTAACGATGCTAAGGCTACAAGGTGGACAAGGGATAGGTCACAGGAAGTCAAAAGCAGGCCTGTAAAGCAAACTGTAACATGTGGCAAATGTGGGAATACTGGACACAATTCTTGTCAATGCCTACCGGCTCTACGTCCTCAGGTATTATAATCCATCTTAATTATTTTAGAAAAAACTAATTACCAACTGCTAACTTCTTTCCCTTTCATTGTAGAGTCTGCACAATTGAGGATTTAGGTTCTAGACTATAAAGAACGATCTGATCAAATTGATGCAAGGGAGCGCATACATCGACCCTGCTACTGGTAATATGTACAAAAATCAAGAAGAATATCTGCTGAGGAGCTCACAGTCACCACAGTCACAGCCATCGGATTAGGAGCATAATGGAGGGATCACAACTATTTTGTATAACATCCAATTAAGTTTGTTCATGGATGCTAAGTAGTTATGCATATGATCATGGATGTCAAGTAGTTATGAAGTTGCTGTTTGTGGATGTTTATGAACTCCCTGTTAGAATGTTATGTAGCTATTTTGTGCACTGTGTTATGTTATGTAGCTATTTTCTTGATGTTTATGAACTCTGGGTAAGGATATTATTTAGCTATTTTGTGTAATGTGCTATGTTACATAGCTATTTTGTGGATGTTTATGAATTCCTTGCAATGTTGTGTTTTGGTAATATTTTGGATTTTGGGATTTGGTAAGTAAGGTTTTAAACCAGGAAGGCAAAATACCATTTGCAGGGAATGATATTATGTGGTCTCAGTGCAATGGTATAAGGTTTTAACATCCAAGTAAACCGCATTAGAAGGTAAACTACATTGACATTACAAAACCCCAATAACAGCAACATAGTACCAGCGATTACATTGAACACTTAGAATGGATTAATGAATCATGCAACATATGGAAACGAACAAAAAAACCACCCACATACTACCCATGACAAGAGTGATTATGTTATCAAATCCTTCAATCTTGTTCTGGATACCCATAATCTCTTGTTGCATTGAATCAACCTGCAGATTTGATGCTGGGTCTTCAAGCCTAACCCAATCTCTGACAGGAACTCCTTCCTCCCTTGCAGATCTATGGGAATCAGACTCCCGGATGAAGACCCCGCAATCGGAAGTCCTCCCAGAATGCTCGCCCGCGATTCTTTTCAGTTGTGGCGACCTTCAGAGCGGCCTCCACATCGTGTGCACACTTTACTACAATCTGGGAGCCCATAGACAAGGTTTCAGACCTCCAGCCGCTCCTCTCGTTCTGGGGAGATAAGGAACCCATTACAAGCACTGCGCCGACGGAGAGGAAGCAAAAATGACGACAAGGAGAAAGGAATGTGGCGACAACGAAGAAAAAAATGGATACCATTAGGGTTCAGTGCTTTAAATATGGAAGGGGTCATTTAAATCCATGCATATCAATTTATTTTGAAATTAAAATCTGCGCGTAAATATAACCCAGACTAGTTGTTGAGTCATCCAATAGCGTCAAGCCCACGTGGCCAGGAAACCAGCACAAATTAACGGCGAAGAGATATTTGGCGTCAAATTTTAAATTCGGTGACAGAAAATCTATATCAAAAAAATGGCAGACAATTCTTGACATATACCCAAATTTCATAACATTTTAAAATAGTTTGCCAAAAAACAACTTGAACCAGTGGAAGCAAAGGGGAGGGAATCCACTATTTTCAAAAGCAGCACCAGAGATGGCCATACATAATCGTGACGACCTTCTTTTTATAACAGTTGATGATGTATATATATAGTGACTAAAATACACCGGATACCGGATTAAGTTCTGTAGAATTTGTATGAAAGTTTGTATGAGTATTTATATGGATGTGTGTATGAGTTGTTAAAAAATGTATATAGATTTGTACGAGTTTGTACCGAGTGATGGGTCGTATGAGAGTTTGTATGGATGTTTGTATGAGAGTTTGTATGGACGTTTGTCTGGGTTTTATATGAGCTTGTACAAAGTATATACACATTTGTATGAATTTGAGACAGTCAACTCCTGTGTTTAACATCGGAAATTAACAAGTTTTTCCTACTGGATATTTTTATATAAGATTTTAACGTAAAAAATAGTGAAATCCAAATTCATATGTAAAAATTATTAATTAAATAAAGAGTTAGGAAAAAAAATATGAGCTAGGCTGCTGAAGAAGGAAAGATTATATTTTTGTCCCGTGTTTTTGACCGTAAAATCAAAATTAATTTTTATTGGACGGTTCAGATGATGGTAGGGTCTGGTTTGGCACTGGGTTCGGTCTCTATATAGTTGATAACTGGTCAAAAGGAGCTTTCAATTCGTATAATGCTTGGTTGAAATGAGGGGTTTTTGTTTTGTTGTTATTTTGATTTTAAAAGGAGGAGAAGCTTAAGCTAGGGGGGATGCACTGGCATAGCTCTTCACTAACTCTATATATATACTTGGTAAAAATGGGCACTTTCCACTCAGCATAAAGCAACTGATCTCCATAGTGCTCTCTGATAATTTCTTCTGTAAACACAAATCACGTTGCATTTTTTATTACTATTATTTCACCAAGGAGCCTAGCTAGCTAGCTAGCACTTTGATTTTCTGGAGTCTTGTTTATCTCATTTAATTAGCTAGGTGGAGAACGCCATGGGAAATAAATTGGGATGAATGATTGTATTCTCTCTTTCTCTTGGTTATGGTGGCTAACACAACCTATATAATAACTGGTTATTATGGACACAATTTTTTGGTTATTAAATCCAATAACTAATTACTAACACAACCTATATACATTGTAAGAAGTTGATTGAAATATATAGATTGAAAAATACAACATTAGTGATGGGTAAAAGCTACAGAATAAACTAGAGTCGATGCATGTGTTGGACACGTTTTGGCTTAAATTAAATTCGTCCTCTATGCGAAACGAAAACAACATACACAAGTCCCATGACTGTCTAAAGAGGCACCATCTCAACTTAGTTGAGGAGAGCCAAGCAAGATATATATTGCGAGCCATGCTCCACACCATTAATGATGTACTGCGGCCACTATTTTTTAGTAATGAATGATGGTGGTTCGGTTTAACAATCGTATGTCCAAAGGTCGACCATTATCTGAAATCTAATTCAAATCAAGTTTTTCCATTCCCCACACGTCTGTCCTAGACGATTGGTACTCAATTTAGTTACGACATGTTACACCGATTTCATTCACCCTCTCACAATTACCATTATGTTTCTACAAATCGGACTCTAAGGCACCAAGACCCACTTCCAGCTCAACTGCTATCTGCTATCTGAGTGAATCAAAGCTTTAGTTTAAACGAGTATATGAGTACTAAGGAAGATGCCCCTCAGTTTCAAGCCCAAATCATATTGGCTACAGGTAGTCGTTTATAATCTGGTGGCGGAACACGACCACGACATCCCTTCACCTAAAGCTAAGAAACAAAGCCAGCCCGTCTCACTTTTGAAACTTTTTGACTTTTTCTAAAACAAAGTTGAGAATATAGAGAGAAAAATCAGGCCAAAGAGCACTACTAGTTCCGTAACACTACTAGCCAGGAATTGTCAACAGCCAACACTAGTTCCCACAATCCCTTCCAGTTTATCTGTTAGCCACACAGTTGAAAAACAATTACGCAAACCACTCACACTCTTGGATTCAATGGTGACAACCTTACCGATTTGACGACTCATTATAATGAAGCAACTGTTTTACTATTATAACTTTGTTACCTGAAATTCCATCACCACTGCGGATAAAGCGGCCAAAGAGATTCCTTCCCCCGATCTTAACCACCACTGCTGCACTAACCAGTAAAACACTGGTTTCAGTTGCCCTTCCATCATGGATCTTTCACCTTTCGGCAATCTCCACTTACACCATAATTTCAGTGCTGAAAATTCTGACTATACAAGTCACAACAAAGGGTACACAAAATTCAACCGCACATCAAGTCACTGGACCATGTAGATTTTAGGGTCATAAATAAGCATGGGCCATGGGACTCTTTCGTTCAATGTTACACCATTTTCGTACAGCCACTACTGACATAAAGTCCAAGAGAGTTTATGTAGCGGACCACAAACCATCTCTGCAGCAAAGATTAACAGATTCATTAAGAGAAGCAACAAATGTCTGCACTTTGTTACAAAAAAGAAATCGGAAAGCTTAGAAACTGTATGGTTACTTGTCAAATGTGGCTAAGATAATGTTCGTCTGTTGAAAGACTCCACTGTCAAATTAGCTGTGAAAGCAGGAATAGAATTCATCTTGCGGATGAATGTTTTGACCTGCGAATGCACGCACATAATGATGTTTAAATCCCAGGAGTTAATTGTACCGTATGATACAAAAGGAGTAATTGTTCCACGGGAAAACAGTTTAATAGCTAGTTTTTTTATGAAATTAGGTTATAGATCTGCACTAATATACAGCAACATATTTTGTTCCCTCCTGCAATGAAACTATTAAATGAAGTATATGAGATCCATTGCAAGTGTAAAATGAATATTTACAACATAACCTCTCGTACCAATCAGAATTTACTAGAAATCACAGATAGCATCATCAAAATTCAATCAAATTAAATGGACATGCGTTGATATGTTTTCATTATAACAAACAAAAGATAAGACAGGCAGAGATTTCTGCTCAATACCTGCTGAGAAATTTCAGACGCTGAGGTGTACTCGTTTGCCTGCGGGAAGAAAAATGAGGGGCATGAGCTTCTGGAAAAATTCCTCCTCTTATTTAGAAATGACATGAAAACCAGAGACAATATAACAGCTAGGACGCTAACCACAATATTTGTATTCCCTGATTCATATTCAAATTCAAGCTTTTCATCTTCACTCTGTGCATATATGGACTGAAGGGTAAACCGAGTAACTGGAATCCCATTTGGACGCTGCCGTTCATCCATCACTATCTGCCAAATTAAATAAAAAGCAAAAAGCATAAACCTTTCAGAAGCTGAGTTTTGGTTAAAAATCCCGAAACTGTTTTGTGGAATGGTGAAAATAAGACGAACATCAAAGAAATTGAACAATTCATATAGCCATACCTTGTAGCCAAAAAGTTCACAACAAGCCCTCCTAAAGACCGAGATTCTATCAGCGAAAACTGTTTTGTATCTGACAACAAAAATTGAAGCGCTTACACTCAAACTGGAATTCCAGACAAAAATTGAACCTCTAAATATTCCACGATTCCACTAGTAACAAAACCCACCTTTCTTCTCGTTTTTCAAGTGTTGCAATTTGTTCTTTCAACTGTGTCACCTTGCCAGATATGTACGAGTCTACCAGCTTGCCAGCATCACCTGACCAACATGAGGGTATTGGGAAAACAATGAAATGAAGCAGTGAAACCAATGCAGGCTCAAAGGACAATACAAACGTGTGAATTCACATTGCAGGAGTAAATACAAATGTTAAAGGAAAAAGGGTACTCTTGCTTTTAAGTTTTGAATAAGCATGCATCCTCCCGGACCTCGAGCAGATTTTGGTGAAAAGTTAACGAACAAGATTCTGCTTTATAAAGTCCAAAATGTAAACATAACTATGAACCAAAATCAACTTAATCTTGTTACTGGTGGTTCGACTTGCAGCAACTAGAGATCACCAGTGGACTCTGCGTGGACTCAAAGCCCACATAGAGGAAATTCGAACTTTCAAGTTATATTGTTCCCACTTAAACATAATCAAGAAATTGAGATAAAACAGAACCGATACCATAATAGACTTACTGAGTTACAGCTTCAATATCTTATCCTATTCCTACCCTGCTTCTCACATCACAATAAGATATCAAGCAATATCACGAAGGAAGAACTAAAGCTAAAGAAAAAAGGACCAACAAACTAGCTTTGTGGAGAAAGATTTTAGTCTTTTTACATTTCCTGAAAAACAAGTATAAGATACTCAAAGGACACAACTCATACCAGGCTGACTCTTCAACTCTTCAAGTGCTTGTAACTTTTCTTTCGTCTTCTGCAACTCACTCTGCAAGGCCTCTATGGTTTGTTTGGCATCATCATCAACTGCAAGAGTATTAACCATTCTTAACACCTTTGTATTGGCAGCAGAGAAGTCACCATGACCTAGCTGTGAAGGAAGTCGATAAGATCAATAACTCAATTATGTCATTCTTCACTGTAGTAAGAATGAAAACAAAAATTCACAAATACAAGCTGACAAATATTATGGTTTATCGTATAGCCGGGAATGCAAAATAATATATCATGAAAAATTTGTGCACCATCTCTGGAGTAGCCAAAGGTCTAATGCCAATGGGTCCTTGGGGTTTAAGCATAGGCAATTCGAGCAGAATACATCAGATAGACTCTACAGTATAATACCTTGGACTCTAACAGAGAAATCTCTGACCGAAGGCGATCACTCTCCCTCTCCAAGGATTTAACTCTCCTAGCTTCATTATTCAGTCTATCATGAAGTGACTTTATTTCATCCCGTTGATGGTAGTGGATCTCCTTTTGTGCATCTAAATCTCTTTCTAATTCTTCGATGTAAGACTCCTTTTTCAAAAGAGATAATTCAAGCTCCTGGATGCACATAAAACAAAATGCCAAAGAACAAATTAGAGAAGGTGCAAGGTGTAAGTACTAAAAACAGAATCAAAATGGAACCCAAGTACCTGCATGACACCACCAGTTGTACTCTCCCCTCCCTTTTCGTTCTTTGATTTGAAATCTTCAATGACACTTTTTAACCTATTCCTTTCTTCAGAAACCGCAGAAAGCTACAAAAACCCGTGAACCAAACATTAAGAGAAATATCGACAAGAACCCATATCAGGTCTAAAACTGAGCAAGTACTGAAACTAAGCGTACCATCAAACTGATCCTGCTAACCTCTCCTTCCAATCGACCAACTTCTTCTTTAGCCAATGCAGCCTCTGTTTCAGTTTTTTGTTTATCAAGTTGGGTTGTGTCCAGAATCACCTCCACTTGTTTCAATTGAGCACTCACCTCACCAAACTTCTTCCTGTTATCGATCACCTCTCTGAGGTTAACATGAAAGGCCAACAGTGCAAAAGTTAGAACTCAAAAAAAATATTAAATGCAGAGAAGTAATGCAACACATTCAACCAAGATCATAACATTCATAATCCAGTTGAAGCGGGCAAGATTTATATAGGCATAGTATGACCAAATTGAAAATCAACGCGTAACACCCTTTTCAAAAACATTTATGTTAGTATTCGATCTTTAGAGACAGAAGTTCTAAACTTCTAATCAATGTAGTAGTCATCAAACTAAGTTCACATACCTCTGTAAAGCTGCAATTTTCAAAGGTACATCATCACAGCATGAAACGTCAGGGATGTTCTGAATCATAAGCTTCCAAACAGATAAATCATCCTCCAATTTTGTCATCTTAACCTCATACTCTTGTAGCTTCGAGAGTTGCAACTCTGCCCTCTCTCTGCGGCTCTTTTCTTCCAAAAGTTTTTCATTCATTAGTTCAATACTCTCATGAGCAAATTTCAGTTTTCTTGCCTCTCTGACCTCTGACTCCTGGTAAAACCACACTCTTACTCAGCAAGGTCCACAATGTAAATATGATAAATATATCAGATTAAAAACCTGATTCACTTCACATCAAGCAATTACCACAAAGAACCCAATGTCGAGTACAAAGGAACGAGAGGCCAGCACCAGTTCATCTTTCCCATATAACACTATTAATAAAATGACATAAGGCCTAAAAATTACTTCATCAATAGTAAAGTAGATGGTCCATGCTCCATTGGGATCTGTTAGGTTTCAGGTACTCTTAAGTCCCCCTGGACACTCCTCCCATTACAATTCATACATCAAGTTAATCTCATAAATTTGAGCATTTTAAAATCCTTCAATGTCTGTAGCAGTTACATATTAGACAGACCAACCGTGACATACTGTTCACCACTTGTCATCTGCCTCACTTTGATTTAATTTCAAGAATAGTATAATCCTCGAATCAATATACAACCTATTTGATCATCCACCCAGAGAGGATTCCATATTAAACAGAAAGCAGAAAGGCAAAGCTAACAAGTTTGTTGGGAAACTTCCAGACGTAGCCCTCTTGCTCACTATATGAGCGTACAACAATTGACTGGAAGTCGATGATAAATTAAAACGAACGTTAGCACAGTATCAGTAAGCATAAAGGATCATCATTTTAGTGGAAACTTACATAGTTCCGAAGCTCTTCTTGTAGATGCTTAACCAATATATCACTCTCTTTAGGAGAACCAGATTCATATGAGAGGCTTGATATTTTTACCTCCAGTTCACTCTTCTGGTGCAAGCACTGAGAAAAAATATCATGATAGAACATTAAACGCAAAACCAAAGAACATGGAAGTAAAAAAGAACAAAATTACAACACATTCATATAGTGCACACGAGGTTGGAACAGCTTAAAAGTATTCTTAAAGCACAGTGAAGGTCTGTATCAGTGAAGTTAAGGAGAGCAGAAGCTACGGACAAACAGCATGTTTTATGTAAACTCGTATGATCATATCAAATGAGCCAGCTCGAGTAGCCAAAGAATCAGAAAACCACCAAATATCGCAATCAATATGGAAAGAGATCCACCTCAGAAAATTTGGATTGCAGTTCTTCCTGCTGCTTCCTCAACAGTTCCACTTCTTCCTCAGCACTTCTAGCTCTGAATTCCATTTTCTCAAGCTAAAATAAAGAGGTGCAAGTTAGTTAACACAGAAGCCTGCACTATCCGTACTTGACGAATTTTACTACTCACATCACCAGCAATCTTCGAGGTGGAAAACTTGATATCTCGTTTCAGCTGGACAAGCTCATTATTGAGACAGCTTTTCTCCCTTTCTATGCTTTCAGAAATATGGCCAAGTTTTGCCTCTAATTCACTTGCTCTATCCTTAGCAGCAGTTGCAGCTGATTCTGCTCTTTTACGAAGATTTTGTTCATTTTCAAGCTTTGCCTAAAGCAGTAACCAGAATCAGCAAAATAAAATATAGTAGTTCACCACAGTAAAAAATGTCAGACAATCGAATTGGTTAGAGGAGGACAAAAGTAAAGACTGAGAAACTGAGGAAATCCCGTATATATTTGTATATATTTCAGATCATAGTTAGTTTATTTAGTTACCTTCTTAGTCCTAGTCCTATCCTATTCTAGCTAGTAGATCCTATTAAATAGTTAGAGTAAATATATTCTTACCTAATCAGTAGGAAGAATGCTGTATATATTGAGCCTACGGGACATGAATAAAATCAATTCACTCAATCTTCATGGTATCAGAGCCTACTCTGTACCTTACCTAAACACTTCCGCTGCAATCCTAAGCCATGGTGACAGACGGAGCTTCAAACGGATCCGAGATCGCCGGAGAGATCGCGAACTCGGTGGCACCGGCGAAGAAGCAACCACGGATTACTCAAGCTTCCTCACCACACACAGGCTGGATGGCAAAAATTATCTCAAATGGTCTAAGACCGTAGAGATGCATATCACAGGAAGAGGAAAAGGAGGATATCTCACTGGAAAAATCAAAGCTCCAGACGAGACAGATCCAAAATTCCAAACCTGGAACGAGCATGACAGTTTGGTACGTACCTGGCTGATCAACTCCATGAAGCCAAACATCGGGGAGAATTATATCCTTCACCCGACTGCCAAGGCCATCTGGGATGCTGCCAGAAATACATACTCAACAATTGACAACTCATCCGCCATGTTCAAGATCGAGCAAGAAATGCTCCATCTCCAAGCAAGGAGATATGGACGTCACGCAGTACTACAATACTCTTGGACATCACCGGCCGCACCCGGATACATATGATGCATGTGAATGGGATACCCCCGAAGATCGCCTACGATTCGAGATGTACATTGAGAAGAAAAGGACCCTGTCCTTCCTTCTAGGGTTAAACCAGGATCTGGACAGTATAAAGAGCCAAATAATGAGCACCAAACCCTTCCCTAGTCTCACGGAAGCGTTTGCTACCATATTTGGAGAAGAACATCGAAGAGATCTCATGGTTGTCCCAGCGAAAACTCCTCCTACTCCTCAAGTTGAAAGTTCAGCCCTTGCTGTGCGCAATCAATACCGCAACAACAAGCAGGCGCAGAACTCACCAAAAGGAGAAGAGGAAGAAGACAACTACTGTGACCACTGCCGTAGACATGGACACACAAGAAGTGAGTGTTATTTTTTGGTTGGAGGCCCTCCAGCCGGAAACCACGCAAGCAAGAGACGTGGCCAAGCTCACGTGGCTGCTGCTACTGCAGACAAGCAACCAGAAACTGAGAGCAGTCCCTTTACGAGGGAACAAGCCACTGCCCTAGAGAAGTTCTTCACGAAAATTATGAGCAGGAATCAACCTTCACAGCAAGCAAATTCATCCTCGGACACATACACTGGATTGTTTGCTAGTCAAGGTAACAACCTCTCTGCCTACTTAGTCAATTCTAAACAACTCGCTAAGTGGATAATAGACTCAGGATGTTCAGACCATATGACGGGATCCAGAGAGGTGTTAATAGAATTCCAGGCTTATCCTAGTTCAGCTGGGGTCCGTATTGCTGATGGTAGCTTATCAACTGTTGAAGGGATAGGCAGGGTTAAATTGAATGGCAAGATTGATCTATTCCCTGTCCTATATGTACCCTCCTTAAGCCGCAACTTGATATCCATTAGCCGGCTCGGTAGGGATCTTCGGTGTAAAGCCGTGTTCGGTGCTAATCGGTGTTCCCTGCAGAAGAAAGCTCAGGGAAGATGATTGGAACTGCTGAGTTACATGACGATCTTTACATCATGAACGGGGCTACTGGTGGTGAAGGACTTGGTGGACAAAGTAGAGCGTTGGTTACTAGTAATAGCACGAATAATCGTGATAGCCGTATCATGTTATGGCATAGCCGATTAGGGCATCCTAGCTTTGGATATTTGGAAAAATTGTTACCTAGGTTATTTCTCAATAAAAGTTCCAAGGATTTGCAATGCGAAGTTTGTCAACTAGCTAAACACACTCACGGCGGCTATCCGGGAATGAGTTATAAACCTACGAAGCCTTTTGCCATTATCCACAGTGACATTTGGGGCCCTACTCGGGTCAAGAACATCAACGGGGCACGATGGTTCCTTACTTTCATAGACGACCATACAAGACTAACATGGACGTTCCTAATGAAAGAAAAGTCGAAAACCACGACCATGTTCCAGAATTCCATCACATGATACTCAATCGGTTTGGAACCCATATACGTGTTCTCAAAACCGATAATGCCCATGACTACTTCAATTCGATCCTAGGGTCATACTTATCTCTCCATGGCATTGTTCCTACCCAGTTCATGTGTGGACACACCTCAGCAGAACGGAATTGCTGAGCGTAAGAATCGACATCTCCTCGAGACAGCTAGAGCATTGCTCTTCACCAAACAGGTTCCAAAGTACCTATGGGGGGAGGCTGTGTTAACAGCAACCTACTTGATCAATAGGCTGCCAAGTCGCATCCTCAACTATCAAACACCTAAAGATGTATTGATGAAAACATACCCGCATGTACGTGCGTATATGTCTGAATTGGAACCTAAGGTCTTTGGGTGCCTTGCCTTCACTCACATCCAGCAGCATCAAAGGACCAAGCTGGATCCTCGAGCACAGAAGTGTGTGTTCATTGGCTATTCTCCTCGGCAGAAAGGGTACAAATGTTACTCCCCTATCACCAAGAAAGTTGTGGTGACCATGGATGTGACATTTTTTGAAACCTTCGCCTATTACAATACTCCAGAGCTTCAGGGGGGAGACACGACCACGGCCAACGGTGGCGAGAGGCGAAGAAGCTCTAGATCCGGAAAATTTAATTGCTTTGGATGGACCAACCATGCCTCCTATTCATACGGGCATAGTTGACGAAGAACGAACCACGCTCCGAAACGAGCGGCGGACCACCAATCCAACATGTTTACCGACGGAGACAGAGACTTGAGACTAATATAGAGCTCGAACCGAACTGGAGTAAACAGTGAAGGAACTGACACTCACAGTGAATCTGAGAATGCTGATATCGCTGAAGAAGAAGTGCAACAGGAAACCCTATTCAGTGAGCCTATTGCACTAAGAAAGGGTGTGCGAGAATGCACTCGTCATCCGATACAACGGTACGTTCACTATGGCCGCCTAAGCCCTGAATTTAGAGCATTTATTGTACACTTGGATACCAAACCTCGCAACATAGAAGAAGCCATGAGAATACCTGAGTGGAGACGGGCAAAGTGTTGGAAGAGATAAGGGCGTTACAAAGCAATGAAACCCGGAGGATTGTTGACCTACCACCGGGAAAACAAACGGTAGACTACAAATGGCCGTTTACGATAAAATACGGGCGGATGGCGAGTGTAGAGAGACACAAGGCTAGGCTCGTGGCTCGAGGATTTACACAAACGTATGGGATTGACTACCAGGAAACTTTTGCTCCGTAGCAAAACTCAACACCGTTCGTATCCTACTGTCAGTGGCAGTAAATGAAGACTGGCCCCTGTATCAAATGGACGTCAAAAATGCATTCCTAAACGGAGCATTGACAGAGGAAGTTTATATGGAAATTCCAGAAGGGGTGCCTCATCCTAAAATCGGCAGAAAGGTGTGCAAGCTGGAGAAGTCCCTGTACGGACTAAAACAGTCTCCTAGAGCTTGGTTTGGAAAATTCTCAGCAACTATAACATCCAATGGCTACCATCAATGTCAAACAGATGACACAATGTTCGTGAAGCATGGAGCTGGGAACAAGATAGCGATCCTGATTGTCTACGTTGATGACATTATAATCACGGGAAATGACGATGAGGAGATTTCAAGGTTGAAGATCAAACTGGGAACTGAGTTTGAGCTGAAGGACCTGGGAGAAATGAAATATTTCCTCGGAATGGAGGTGGCCAGATCGAGCAAAGGACTTTCTATATCCCGCAGAAAGTACATCCTAGATTTGCTAGAGGAAACCGGTATGACAGGTGCAAACCGCAGATACCCCAATGCAGTCGAACATGAAGTTCAGTGTAGAAGAAAATGGGGGAAAAGCAGACAAGGGAAGATACCAACAGCTGGTAGGAAAGCTAATATACCTGGCACACACTCGACCTGACATAGCCTTTGTTGTCAGTGTGGTTAGCCAGTTCATGAATGAACCAAGGAGTGAGCACATGGATGCTGTAAACTATATTCTTAGATACCTAAAGAAAACCCCGAGATTGGGGCCGATGTTCAAGAAGAATGAGAGCGAGTCGGTGGAAATATACACCGATGCAAGCCGGGCCGTTGAAATCACAACGAGGAGATCGACCACGGAGTTATCGCTCTTATGTATGGGGAAATTTGGTAACATGGAGAAGTAAGAAGCAGTCGGTGGTTGCACGAAGCAGTGCAGAAGCAGAATACCGAGCCCTGGCTCTCGGGATTCAGGAAGTCATGTGGATACAGCGAGTTCTAAAAGAACTAGAGTTGCCGTGACACGGGATAGCTACGCTATACGGTGATAGCCGATCGACCTTAAGCATTGTTAAGAACCCCGTACATCACGACGGGACTAAGCATGTCGAGATAGACAGCATTTTATCACCGAAAAGGTAGAAGGGGAGTTGTGGATGTGAGATATGTCCGGTCTAAACACGTAGACCGCCGACATACTCACAAAGGCTCTTTCACGAGAACTGTCAGAACACTTCAAGTCCAAGCTTGGTCTACACAACATTTACACCAAGCTTGAGGGGGAGTGAGGAAATCCCGTATATATTTGTATATATTTCAGATCATAGTTAGTTTATTTAGTTACCTTCTTAGTCCTAGTCCTATCCTATTCTAGCTAGTAGATCCTATTAAATAGTTAGAGTAAATATATTCTTACCTAATCAGTAGGAAGAATGCTGTATATATTGAGCCTACGGGACATGAATAAAATCAATTCACTCAATCTTCAGAAACCAATGACAAAAGGTGCTTTAAAACATACCTCAAGTTTGATAGATAATTCTAATTGTTTTTTCAACCGGTCATGGGAGTCATTAACTTCCTTCAGTAGTTGGTCATGAAATGATTTCTCTCGCCCTTTTGCAGCTGCAAGTTCCTGTTCTGCATATGATAGCTTCTCCTTGAAGTTCTTTCTCTCCTCGTCTGCAAGGATCCGAAATCTAGATGAAAATCTAGACTCGTGCAGAAAGCAAAGCACATACAAAGGGGATATTTCAAATGCAGTGAAAAGAGTGAACCTAACATCAATGCAATACCAAAATCTACGGTATTTCATAAAAAAATTATAAGTCCTCAAAACCTAAGACGGGTGACATCAATGTTGGATGCCAAGCCTTTTATCAAATGCTACGTCACAAACCTGTCTCTTATGAACATAGTTAGTACTTATCGACTGCACTTCAATCAGAAAAAGAAAACAATAAAAGACATTCAAAATTCAGGATTAACTGGTAACTGTTCCAATTTTCATTGTCATTCATGGAGAACTCCATACGCAAGCCAACAAAAGGAAAGAACATATGAGAATTGAGAACCCACCTGCTTTTAGAAAATTCTCATTCAATGCAGCCAGTTGAGACTGATAGTCCTGAACTTGCTTTTCCGCATTGCTCAAAGCATCGAGAAAATCTGCTTTAACCTACAAAATGACATATATGGAGCTGAAATACTATCTGGCTCAGATAGTGGAAAAGTTTTATAAGAACAGCATTACATTTGACTGATTATAAACACGACCATTGAGAATAGCCAAGACACATTGTCCAAACAGGTATATGTACATCGAATCAGTGTCTCTGTACTTCAAAAGAATACAATCTTCGTCTCCTCTAACAATTCTCCTATAGTGAACAGCCTACTTTCAGAGAGCACTATTACCTCGCAAATATTATCCTCCTTCCCTTACAAGCTAGTTAAAAACGAAACCTATACACCCCTTAACCTCTGTTTGCGCACTACCCAATCCCCAGATGATATCATAGTTGACTCCGACAGGGACAGAACAAAGAACCAAACCCCTAAATCCACATATAGATGGGCTGTATCACTACCAAAACCAAAGTAGAGCAAAAACCAGAAAATGTTCGCTTAAACGAAAACACTTATCCAGCCTACTCTGCAAGCTATTGCTGCTGGGCTCACCATGCCAACACAACAAATCAAAACAAAAACAAAAATCCCTAGGTGGTGAATTTAACGGACGGAAAAGACGGTGCAAAGGAGCGAACCATTTGGCGGCACTGGTAGGTACAGAGCATGTGCTCAGAGTGTTGATGGGGGGAATCCCGATTTTCAGTAGGAGGATCTTCATAAACAACAAGCTGACGAGGATCGGAACCGGCGGTAGGTGGAGTCTCGATGATTGGAGCGGCGTCGATGGGTCTTGACCTCTTCGGAGGCGGAGTTCTGAGCATCATCCTGCCTCTCCACTCTCACTAGAATACTCCTCCTCGATAGCGACTTCGCAACTGCGCAACACTGGTGTCTGGTGCCCGCCGATTTTTTTTTAGGGATGGTGCCCGCCGATTGATTGAGGAAATAGAACTTTATTTATTTTCGAATGGTAGGCGCCGCGCCATTCTTTTTCCTTTAAAACTTAAAGAACAACATCCCACTCCGAGACGGGTAAATAGTATTTGACGCTCTCATTTTCGAATTATATGACGCTCTCATTTTCGAATTATATGACGCTCTCATTTTCGAATTATATGAGGCCTTAAAATTTGTAAAGACGAAACTATCCAAATTTAATAATTCGAAAAATTTTGTATCGATAAAACTATCAAAATGTATAATTCAAGAAACTTTGTACCGACGAAACTATCAAAATATTTATTTCGAAACCCTCTCACGTTACGTTTTTCCTTACAATTCGGTGAACACAAATCGGGTTTGATCGAAAAAATAAGCCGGGGCCTCTTGCGGCCGATTTTTTCGATCGAGCCCGCCGTGTGGTCCTCCGTCGGAACTTTCGTTCGGCCGAAATTTTTGTCGAAATTTTTAACGATATCTTGTAATAATTTTTCCAGATAATCACATTGTTCACACGGTATTAACGTTCCGTGGATGCACTGACTCGGCATGAGCACTTCGGTAAGCGGCCGATAATGATGTGGTTGGAAATTTTGAAGTAATACGGAATTTGGTAGATAATAAAAAATTGGGTCGATAATGATGTGTTGTGTGTTTATAATGTAGGGAGATTCATCGGTGAGTAAGGGTGACGGCATCAATTACACCGAACACTTTTTATCCGACGATGTTTACGATACAGTTGATGAAGCTTTTGAAGCCGCCAAGCGAATTGCCCATACGTTTAATTTCAAGTTGACTAAAGGATCGAACAAAATAAATAAGGCAGAGCGAGAGTACCGTGTGTATCTTTATTGCTCTCAGGGACCTGTGCGTAAATCCTCATGTTTCGACCCGCCGAAACGGATTACGAAGACAAAAAAGTGTAACTGCCCCTTCAAGCTGGCGGTGAGGTGTCGGGTCATAAGTGGTGATTGGAAGTTCTTCATTGACGGTGTAAGCCACACCAACAATCGTACAGTATCAAAAGGTTACCACAACCATTTTTTGGGCCATATCCCGAAGCTAGCACATAAAGTAATGCACTTACGAGTGAAGAGAAGAGCGAAATAAGGGACATGCTTGCGACGAACACACAGCCGAACAAGATCAGATACGCTCTGAACAAGAAGTTCAATTCTCACCACAATATAAATCAGATATACAACGAGTCGTACAAGGTTAGAAAAGAAAAATTAGGAGAAATGAGTTCGACGGATTGGACATTAAGAGCTGCTACACGACTGGGTACTTTGTACAGTCTATAGAGGATGAGAAAAAAAATTTGGCCAACCTTTTTCTCTGCCACCCCAAGAGTGCTCAGATGTTGGGGGCTTGGTATTACGTCATCCTAATTGATTCAACCTTCAACACCAACAAGTATAGAAAGCCAATGATCCAGTTGATAGGTGTGACTCCAGTGCAGAAGAACTTTAGTATCGGTTTTGTACTCGTTGAGAACGAAAAGGCGGAGACATATGTTTGGGTGTTGAACCAGTTGCGGATGTTGTTGGGCGAGCGACAACCAACGGCGTTTGTCACCAATAAGGAGCGCGGATTGGCTGTTGCGTTGCGGACTGTCTTCCCGGAAACGCCACACTTACTTTGCGTGTGGCATATGAAAAGGAATATAGCTGCAAAAATAACATTTGTGACAAGGAGTGAGGAATCTGCCGAGGCCTTCGTGCACGGGAGATGGAATAGAGTGTTGAACGCACTTTCTCATGAAGAATTCTACGAAGAGTGGGAACGCATGGTGTGATTGGGCCAATGTTGGAGGGTTGATTGAGTACCTAACTAGTGAGTGGCTTCCGTGCAAGACCCACTGGGCTCATTGCGTACGAATCATGTTTTCCATATTGGAAACATGAGCACTAATAGGGTAGAATCCCAACACTCGTCGCTGAAGACGTGGTACAACTCTTCCAATCAAGCTGTTGATTCTCTGTTCGAGGGCTACCATGCATCCATCGAGGGACAGGTCATCGAAGTTCATAAGGCATTGGATGACTCTTGCACAAAGGTATTTACACCCTATTGCCCTAACTAGTTACATATTTCATGTGGCAATAACTAGTTATTCTGACACAGCTGTTGTAACTAGTTATTTCATATTTTGTTTCATTCGGCGTAGGTGTACCGTTACGCGCAAAGACCACCATTTGTTTATCTCAATAATGCAGTCTCGGTATGGGCAATTGAGCTTTTGACAGAAGAGCTCTCGAAGGTAACACCATGTGACTGTGTAGTGGAGACAACCCATGGAATCCCGTGTACTTGTAGTTTTCATTCTAAGGAGGCCACCGACGAGGAGCTGAAACCATACCACTTGCATAAATGTTGGCGTTCATTGTCGTACACGAGGCCGACAGAGCACGAGATATGGGTCGAGCATGATGCTGCGGACCGCCACATTCTTGACGGGATGGTTCAGACTACTTTGCTCTAGAGGAAGGCCATCCGTCCGGGCGTTGAGTCGATTAGTTCGGTCAGCATTTCAACCCGAGTCTGAAGGCCCTGTAGTAAGCTCCCAGGTACGACTCAGTCCCTGCCAGTCCACTCCACTGACGACATCCTCTTCCCGGACTCGTGCAAGTCGGCTAGGTTTCCCTACTCTCACGCCAACACTCGCGGAGGCATGTGACGAGCCCGTAGAAGCGAGGTGCGGAGAGCTCGTGTGCAGAGAAGCCATGTGTGGAGAAGTCATGTGCGGAGAAGTCATGTGGGCGGAAGTCTGTGTGTCATCGTACTCAAACCACAGTGGTGGTCCCTCATCCTCGTCATCATCTTTCAGATACGACCTAACCGGGTACGTAACAGGAAGGTACCAGTCAGGGGAGCCGTAGATTTTCAACTTCTTGTTCTTCTTTGCTGCCTCTCCCTCTTTCCGCCGCGAAGCGGTGACCACTCGCTCTTTCATCCGATCTAGAATGCCCGATTGTTTTCCTTTCCCTCTCATTTTCTGGATCACATCGGTTTCTTCCTCTACCGGATCTCGACTGTGCGATTTACCTCCGCCTTTCGTTTTCCGCCATTCGTACCTGTAACGTTCGCTTCTGATCTTCGATTTCTTCTTCGGATCAACGTTTGAGAGTGTTTGTGAGTGTTTGAACTAGTCAATACACACAACTTATATGGATTTCGATTTTACGAAAGGATAATATTGTAATTTACTCAAATTAGGGCGTCGTTTAATTCGAAACTTAGGGCGTCAAATAGGGATTCAGAAATTAAAATGGAATTGCTAAAAAACTCTACTTTTTACTTGCCAAGGTTCTAAAATTTAAAATTGGTATAGAATTTTATTTAAGAGGCCTCAATTAATCGACGATTATTTATATCAGCCAATCAAAATCCAATATTTCAAACCGCCATCGCAGCCACCCTCTGCCGCTTGCCGCCGTTCCTAAAAATCAAAATTACCTTTCGCCGTCGCCATTACGAGGTACGGTGAATAATAAAAATTAAGGTCCTCACCATTTAACGACAACTCATTCATCGGCACCATCGCCATTAGATGGTGACCTATCAACTTAATCGAATCTCCATAGGGTCTCTTTGAGTATCTTACTCAAAGTTGTAATTAATATCAATAGATGAATCAAGTAATGTGGTTTAGGTGCCATGAGGATCAATCAAACAATTAAAATGAAAAATAAAAATTGCTTTAAAGTAAATGGGATGCAAGACTGCACGATATAAAGTTGTACACAAATAGAGATGAAATTGCTTAGATGTCGAATCCCCCTCGGCAACTCGAATTCACAATTGATAGACAAATTCCATGATTTGAAAGAAACAGGATAGATGCATTACATTGTCGCAAATCTTCTCTAATCAAATCACGCCCTTTGGGGTTCGCTAATTTGCTACCTATCTACTATGCTAGTCCGCTCTTTCGAGACAAAGATCTAAAACCCGCTAGGTGATTTACCGATTTAGAATTGCTCACACGACAAACTCGTTCATTCTCTCCGGATGAGGGGTTAACGTCTAACCTAGTTATTTGATTTCAGTGTTATAGACATGCAATCTCTCGTGAGTCTAAGACAAATCTAACAAAGATTCATTCAAGTTGATCATGCAAGAACAAATCGAAAAGAAAATCAAATACGCAATGAAATCCATTCAACTCGCTTAAATCGTCAAACTTATCAAATCATTCGTTCATAGGAATTAACCTAGGGTTCATCCAATCTAAGAAAGAGAAGTTTAGCTACTCTTAATCTCGAGAGACAAATCAAAATCAGAAGAGGAAGACATTGAATCTAGGTTTACACAAAGAATATAAGAAACCTAATTTCGTCGATCTTTCTGAGAACTTGATTCGCTGATCAAGGTTGGCAATCGTGTTTACTCTTTTGCCTCATGACTAATTCTCATGTTCTTAACAAAATGTTTTTTCAAATTTTCATAAATTATACTCAAAATGTAAAGATATAGTTGGCCTACGAAACCCCACCCTAGGAGTCTCGGCTGAGCCACTGATTCAACCAAAGAATCCCACTCGGTTTCAACCTGAACCATGACTGAACCCTCATTCGCTAAACAAAACATTAAACCAAGCAATAAAAGCTGAAAACTGAACACTTAAATACAACTGACCAACTAGGATCCCGTTTCCTAAAACAGAACAAATAAAAATGGAGATACAACTCCAGTTCTGAAAATACATAAAAATGAATCATCTCATATCAAAATCTCCGACTAGCTCTCTCCCCACCATCAGCTCCAGTACATGTGGTTGAACACACACAGATACACCAAGAAATAAATATCTAACGGGGTTAGTGATAAGAACTGAGTGGTTAAACTAGTCTTGCGTAGAACAAGAACTGAACTGAGATTTGCTGAGCCAGAACTGAGACTTTATGGAGCATGAACTGAGGATAGAACAAGAAGTCTATCTAAACACTGCATCTTGTAAAGTGACCATGTGGTCCTGTAGGAATCATCCTAACGTCAGCCACCCCTAGCTATGAGCGGACAGCCTCATGATGGATCAGACCATGAAACCATCATGACAAGCCGTGAGAGCAACGCTGAAGGTTAACTCATCACGTTCTGTCTGGACCTGAATGAATCATGGGCGATTGCGTAATCCATGGGTGGGCGACCAATGTATAACATGAACTGTAATCACACGCACAGTTCATCGCAATGAGCTTATGCTCGAAAATAACAATTGTCTATGTAGTATACCAGGCGCTACTACACGGTTTGAAATACTCAACTGCAATTCACAACCACCTGTACAGTAGATCTCACACTACTATATAGTCCTGAAAATCCTAGCAAAGATTCCTGACAACTAATTACAATTCTTCGCATAAAGCAGAAAGTAATCCTAACCCCTACATCTGAAATAGCTTTCCTCAAAGAGTCTGATATGAAGCCGCGTCCCCGAAGTTTGGTTCTTCTATCCTGATATATTTGAGAGGACCAATCGAGAGTTGAATCCCCAAACTTTGGCTGTCTTGTTTTCTTGATCAAATCCCAAACCAAAAGATTAAGAGAGGAAATGAGGATTGATTACCTTCTCAAGGATATCATAGCCTCTCTAATCTTCTACCTTTAATTCTATACGAAACGACTCTAATTCTTTCTCGCAATTGATCTTTTTCATCCCCTAAAGAGGACCGCTGCTAAGTCCCTGTATTCTTCTCCCTATTTTCTGAGTTACTGATCACGATACTGACTTATATAATAGGTCCACCACGCCCGTGGCTATCCTACCACAATGCCCGTGACATACTCATGGTCACACCCGCGGCATACTGTCTGCAATTCCCGTGGTTGACTGTTCACCATGACCGTGATCGGTCCGGTCACCACTACGAGTCACACCCGTGGTTGTTCAATTATCAACCCTACACTCTCGTGGTTCAATCCTAAAATTCGAACCAACGGTTGACCCAAAATCAGGGTGTCACATGACCCTAATACGAGAATACCGCAACACTATCCTATCTTTTACCAACCAGTCGCCCAAATAACTGCTAAGTAATCGTGACAACACAAGTGTCGTATGTGTCCAATTATTTCTCTCGTTATGCTGCAACTCGAACTTATTAACACGGTCTAGACTGAACAGTTTGGAAAATGTTTCTAATGATTCTATTGATTCAATTGAAACTAACAATTAAGGTTTGAACAGAAGGAGAAAACAAGTTCTTAGAATGGATGATTCATCAAGCTCAACTTTCTAATACTAGTCGGATCGAGAAAATGTTGGACTTGGAGTGAATAATACGATTCATTTTATCACTCGTATGAATCCGCGACATGATCATGCACACGAATTACCACTACTAGCTTCCCAATCAAGGTTGGAATAACCTCAATTAGGCTAACCAGTATTGAACATCGAGAAGTTCTAGAAAGTGATAAGGTGCTCTTTAAGAATTTAAGTAACTCATAAGTAATTGGAATTAGTGTTAACTTGGTCCATCAACACCTAAACTACTGATAAGTACACGCAACTTGACCCATCAAGTGTAAATCAAAGCGCCTGTCGATTACTTGATGAACAACTCTTAAAACTAAAAGAAGCACGAAAGGTAGAGTCGAGCTATTGACTTACTCCACCAATAGCTTTCTTCTATCCTACATTATTAATCATATGAATTCCTAAATCAATCAATTTCATAGATTTGACCTAATTCAAGTCATAACAAGAACAAGGTTGAAAAAACACCAATCAAAACAATCTTTCATTCAATTCCAAATATCCAATAATCGTCAACCATATACTTTTAGAGAGAGTATCATGGTTCAAGTCCTACATCCCAACCAAGAAACTCTAAAGAATTAGCTACTCATAACTCTAGAAGAAGACAAATCAGAATACGAACTAACCACTATCTTGATGAGGAGACGAGGAATCGATCTTGCTCCAATATTCACTTTTAATCTTCTAGCTTCAATTCTAGCATCAATCTACAATGGGCTCTCCTTTGGATCTTCAATTGATGCGATGGAGATATGGTGTTTTATAGAGAAAAGTCGTGGACAAATGGATGGGAATTCATTTTGGGAAGTTCTTATTTTCTCTTCCCTCGAAATCAGCCTTTTATAGGGAAACTGCTGAATTTGGGAGGTGCACGTCGTGCCATGCACCCCTTTTTGCTACGAACAATTTTCAACAACTGGGGGTGCACGACGTGGACACCTTTTTGCTACGAGAGGTTTTCAATTTAAGGGGCTGCACGGGGAGTAGTGATGCACAACGTGCAACCCTTCTTCTTCACCATTTCTTGCACCGTCCTTCCGTTTGAGCTCCAACCGTGTTCTATTCCGCGTCCACGACCTCATAGCCATGCCGCCTATCTCTAAAGTACATGTGGATAACAAAAACTACAAAGGAACACATCAAATGAACCGAAACAGTCCATATGAATGGGTCTACACATATAATGCCAAAACGCAAAATCACATGGGATTGAAACACAAACAAGCTAGTATTCACTTTGAATGCATGTAGATAGGGATAGATAATCACTACAAATCCTAGCATTATCACCAACCTATATTACATTAATGTGGATTAACGTATCGAATCGGATCCTCCCTAGTTTTCTGGAAAATAATCCTAATCTTATTGGCCATGACATGGGCATAAGACGGATTTTTTTGTAACCACAATTTAATCAGAAGTTATGTAGATAGTCAAGTGGAAACCTTGATTACACTATTTGGCCATTACGACCTTCTACAGCGCGCCGCGCATCCTAGAATGTGTCGTGTGTTGTAGGAGGCCTCCTCCGGATCTATAAATAACCTCCCCTCTCCTTCATTTCTCACCAATTCACTAATTTTTCTTCTTCCTTCTTTGGCTTTTCGATACCGACAACTAAATTATTATTCCACAAGCAACTAGTTGTTAATATTAGTAATTTTTTAAGTTTGTAATTTTCAAATTTTGTTGCCTATTAATATTTTGTTTTGTTGTAGGATGGATTAGATGTATGGACCACCCGCACCGTGCGTCGACTCCAAGCCGATAAATGGAGAACTACTTTGGGGCGACCACAACCGACATCGACCCGGAGAAATTTTCGATAATGAGGTTGGTACCATTAATATAATTGCATAGTAGATAATATTAATAATGATCTAGCGTTAAATAATATTAGTACTTGCCTAGTATTATGTTAAGATCATTTTAATAAATGCCCAATGATAAAAAAATATTAGTTATTGCCTATGCCTAATGTTAGGAAATATTAATAATTTCCTATGCGTGATGTTAGAAAATATTAGTAATTGCCTAGTATTATGTTAAGATAATTTTAATAAATGCCTAGTACTTTAGTTTTATTACTTATTAGTACTTACTTAGTGACTGTTGTATAACATCGAATAGGAACCTAGCGTTATCCTACAGTGTCATGGATGCATCACATTCTCCCATACCATGTTAACTTCCACCTTTTCTTGAAGGCCGTCAGACCGATTGTTGATCTCGCGACCCTTGCACCAAATCTGTATCTTATCACGATGTTGGTGGAGAGGTGGAGGCCGGAGACGAACACTTTCCACATGTATCATGGGGAGTGCATGTTGACTCTAGAGGATGTGAAGATGCTGACCGATCTGCCGGTGGATGGCGATGCGGTCTACTACCCTCTCGAGCGTTCGGAGCCGTAGATGCTAGACTTAGTCAAAGAGGTTTTAGGAGTGAGGCCAATGTTGAAGGATGTCTTACAGGACGACCGACAGAGGATCGGGTGGTTGTAATCCACGTTTAATAAGTCACAGAATATTCCAGCCAATGATGGGCATACACTTGGACAATAAGCACAAGCATACATGTTGGCGTGCATTGGGGCGTTCCTGTTCCACGGATAGGCCGGCTGGGTATGTTCACCTGCTAGTGTTGCGAGAGGAGAGGGCGTTCGCTTGGAGGGGGCAGCGCTTTTGTCTTGGTTGTATTGGGAGCTTAGCCGTTCAACGTTCATGTTGGAGTCTTCAGCTACGAAGGGGGCTTGTGACATAGGTGGTTGGACCTTGTTGCTCACTGCTTGGGCATTGGAGGGTTCCCAACCATAGCACCACGATTGCTCGAGGACATACTTAGAGGACTAGATGCTTCGGGCCTTATGGGTCATACCCGTCTATATCAGTGGAAGAACTGGATGCACGACATGAGTTGACATCTCTTGCTCCTAGAATACAGACAATTGTTCGATGAGGGCACACCATTCATGTGTAAGAGCTAGTGTGTCATTCTATTTCGTTTTAGAAGTCTAGTTAGAGAATGTCCTTTACGATTTTGTCTTGTCTTTTAGTGGGTACCCTACTACAGACCTTAGGATTCGCCTTTCTCAGCTTAGGCACACATGGTTATTGTCCCACTGATTTCTTCCTGCAGCAGCCTATGGCATGGACCAGACCGTGTACTCAGACAGTTTAGGATGGCCCAACCGATCCCCCCTCATTGATGTTGTCTCCCAAGGTTGTGCAGAGCTCTAGTGGAGTGTACTTGCGTGGAGGGACACAAGACGATGATCCAGCTCCTTCGTCGATTATGACATCAACATCCTCCCCTTCTGGACTGAGCGGGCCCATTGGTGTACCGTCGTCATCCTCACCCAAGGCCTCACCATCATCCCCTTCTTCATTGTTATTTCCAGGCTCGTACTCAACCTCGTCGTCAACACCATCGTCAACCGCGACATCATCATTGTTATGTCCATCACAATGAGAGACCTCTTACATGCGTTGTGAACTAGAAGGTTCAAAGTAACCAGTGGTTGATGATTGACCACCGGAGCCATAGATTCTGTCGATGGCACCGTCGAACCCGAAATACAGCTCTGAATTGTTGCACGCCTGGATATTTGTTACCATGTGTTAAATAGCTTGCCAAGACTCTTCATTGGTGCATGGCCGGAGACAGTACCCAACAATACTACCATCGGCCATCATAGGATGACGATAATATACGTTTCGGAGGATGGCTTCCGTCGGGATCTTCATTTTCTTTAGAAAGACGAGAATCATTCGGGTGAAGGTAGGTGTTGAACTCATCCTCACTCTCCGACTGTGACCACCAACATACTCAACTCCGATGTTCAAGTAAAAGGGTTGCCCCCCATCGGAGATTGAATGCAAACTCGACCATTGTCTACCAAGAAAGGAAGAGAAGAAAATCAGAGTAAGAAGACTAAGTGAAGAAATCGGTTTTCAAGACTTGTGAGTTCTGAGCAATGGAGGTGTCTGATTAAATAGATGGGAGGGGGTAATAATACTGCAACATATTCCACAATATATTCCCTCCACTCAACATATTTCCTCAACCAGTATGTAGGATTCCCAGACATTTTCGACTTGTAGTAGCTTTTGACCACAGGGTTACAATTTTCACCCACGGTTCTGGAATTTTGGACCATGGGTCTGCAGCTTTGAACCACGAGTCTGCAGCTTTCAGCAACTGTAGCATCAGTTGACCAAGGGGCCTGCCACTTTTAAACCACTTTATCAGCTTTGGACAAAAATGCAGCTTTCGACAATTTGGATCCAATTAAATTAATTTACAACAACAATTTAAAACAAGGGCGATTTATTAAAAACAACCATTTCTTTTATTCAACATTGCATAACAAGTACATAAATATTACACACTATCACCTTCTCCGCTTAAGTCTTGCATCCTTCAACTCTTTAGTAAGAGCATCTATATACCTATCCTTCAACCTTACGATGGCTGCCCTCTCAACTGCTCATTCAGCACGACCAGCTTCCATCTCAACATGAGCAGTTTCAATCTTAACATCCTTCTCAACAAGTTTCGTCTCCATTGTAGTTCTCATCTCGCGCCTCACCGAGTTCTCAACCAACACCACCTCCAACTTCTTCTCGAACTTCCATGTATAGAAAGGGCATCTGAAGTATTTCTTGAACTTCAGCGTCATGTTTCTCGATGCACGAAATCCGCAATCGCACTTCACTTCTTCTCCAAAGTAGGCAAACAAATCTTTTGACTCATCGGGACGGTGTAATTTTAACAAATATTCTCTTTCGAATTGTTTGAAGACATTTTCACGAAGAGGAGGAAGTGGGGGAATACATAAATTGATAGGAGGGGTGAGTTGTTTCACCACAAACTGCACGATTTATATAAGGCTGGAAAATAGCTGTGGGATCGCCTCTACAGTGCGCCGCGCATCGTAGGATGCCCACTCGCACTAGTTTGATCCAACGGCTATATTCAAACGGTCATGTAACGGCCGTTTAAATATAGCTGTTGGATCAGCACCCTACAGTGCGCCGCGCTCTGTAATGTTGGTAATGACTAAATAGTGTAATTAAGGTTTTCACTTGACTGTCTACGAAATTTCCGATTAAATTGGGCCTAAATTTTTTTTCTCACATAATGCTCAAGGTTGATGGCCTAAAAATTTAGCTGACCCAAATATTCTATTAATTGAAGGAAGAATATGAGGAAGGAAAAAATGAAGCTGACAGAAATCTAAAAGGAAGATTTTGTTCAAATAAAGCCTATAATACACCAATCAGTGGAAAAGATTATATTACATACACCGCTTGCTATGCACGAAAGGCCGGAACCCGCTTGTAATAATACTTTGAACTGTAACTCGGTAGATCGTCTTCTTGTAAACTTTCAGACATCAACAAATTTGAAAAGTAATGTTTTTTTGGGCCTTGAAAAAGTGATGCAGTAGGTTCCCGTAGATGCTTGCACCAGTTAGCGGTGGAAATGAGAATTCAGCAAAAAACAAAACAAAGAAGAAATGAAGAAGAGTTTGGAGAAAAGAAGGCGCACAGGGAGAGGGATGGTGGCACTGTCAATGTGCAATGGACAATGGTGGTGGTGGGAAAGAGGGACAGGGTCGTGTCGGCTTCAACCAAACATTTGACGATTATTTCATACTTTATTACACTTACTATTATTAATTATCGTTTCCCCCAACCAATCCTCTTCCTTCCTTCACTCCTCCATTACTACTGCTACTAATTTGTACCATCTCTCTCTCGTATTTACTACCTTCCCTTCTTTACCCTCCTTTGCTCCCCCCATTACTCTCTATACTGTCTCTTCCCCTTTGCCTTTGCCCTTCTTCTTCCTCCCTTCTCTCGATCCAATCGATTCTTTCCCTTGTTCTTTTCCGAATTTTCGGAAACATCTAAACAGAGGTGCCAAACCACCCCCCCCCCCCCCCCATTTATCCCTCACCCCTTCACCTTATTTTCATCCTTTCCCTCTTCTTACTGTTGAGCTCACAAAGGTATTGTTTCCGTTTTGGGTATTACTTACACCCACTTGTTTTTTTCTCCTCATTCCGGTTTCTGGGTCTGTTGCCGATTTTGATTCTGTAGCTAGGTCGAGAATTACGGGGGAACTGAATTCCCGTTTCTGGGTTCTTGATGAAAATTAGGGTTACTGTCTTCTTTAGTATTCTATTCCCCTCACCTTTGGTTTTAGATCCTCGGATAATGTGTTGTTGATCGTTCTGTAATTGCGGACCCTTGTTTGTGTTTCTTTGACTTTTATATGACTATATGGGACTTGATCCGTTGGTGCTTTCCATGGTTCTCATATTTTGGTCAGGTCAGGATTTTCTGATTATTTGTTAAGTTTACCCATCCTTTTTATTGAAAACTTCTGTTGAGATTGGTTGGTTTTGCTACTTGTGGTGGTTGAAATTGCATAATTTAGCAGTTTGAGCAGAAGCTCCGGCAGAAGTTACATTGTCGGATTGTTTCTCCGGCTTGTAAAGTTGTCGCCGATGTTGTTTTGAAAGGTCTGCGGTTTGTTCCGTGAATTTGGGTGGCTCGAAAAGCTTTACCTGCAAAATCTCTCGACCTACTTCCTGCGTTTTTTTTAGATGGAGCTTTTTCCTGGTGGCACTGGAGTGACAGTTTTAAGGTCCTCGATTAGCCAACGGACTTAAAATGAGTCATTGATGATTCTGACTTGTATGGTGTTGTTTTTAATTTCTTCCCCATTTTGAGAGTTTCAGCAGATCATCTAGTTGCTTGCTGTGAACCTCTACTTAGTGTCTTATGGCATTCACTGCTACAAGTCATCCAACGGGAGCACACCTCCATCCAGGTTTCTGCTTATGGCAACTTTGTTTGTTTATATTGCATTAGTTCTGCTTTCTGGTTTAACTTTAAATGGTGCTAGAAATGAGGTACAAAGTGGTGGTGTAGGAAACAAATGATATGGTACGGATATGGCTAATACTATTGGATTAATCTCCATACTACTTTTGTTGCACTTTTTACTTCCAATACCTGTCATGAGAAAATTGCATTGATTCCACTTTTATGCAAAGGAGTATGCTGATAGGCTGAATGTCGGAGGAACTAATAACTTGATATAGAATGATAATTATTAATTAGTATGACTGTTACCATTATTTTCCCTCTTATTTTGACTGAGAATAACTCTGATTCCTTACTGTTAATAGGGGCCTGCAATGATGCTCTATACAAGGAGCTTTGGCACGCATGTGCTGGATCTCTTGTTACCCTTCCTCGAGAAGGGGAAAGAGTGTACTATTTCCCACAAGGTCATATGGAACAGGTGCTGTTCGAAATTTATATTTTTCATTCTCTTGATTCAATCTGCTGTTAGAAGTGTGCTGTACAGGGCTTCATTCCTTTGTCCGTGTTGCTAGAGCTGTTATCTCATGTGTGCTGAATGTTTCTATCCTGTCATCCAGCTTGAAGCTTCGATGCAGCAGGGAGTAGAACATCAAATGCCCATGTTCAATCTTCCATCTAAGATTCTCTGTAAAGTTGTTAATGTACAGCGCAAGGTCCGTTGAATTGTCATATGTTTTTTTTGGCTTCTCTTGAGTTTTATCATTATTTCTTGCATGTTAAATATGTCGCAGTGTTAGCATGCTAGTTGTATGATTTTGTTTAAGCTGCTAATTCTGGTTTGTGGTTACAGGCTGAAGCTGAAACTGATGAAGTTTATGCTCAAGTTACTCTGCTTCCAGAACCAGATGTAAGACTCTGCCGTGATTTGGAAAATTTAATGGCAGGTTGTCATATCTTGCTCTTATGTTTTTGTACCTGACTTATAATGTCTTCGTGAATCAGCAAAGTGAAATAACCAGCCCTGATACACCCCTACCTGAACCTGAGAGATGTACGGTCCATTCTTTTTGCAAGACACTTACAGCTTCAGACACTAGTACCCATGGTGGTTTCTCTGTTCTTCGAAGGCATGCAGATGATTGTCTACCTTCGCTGGTTAGCTTTTGGCTCTTTTTTCCTTATAGGTATGGCTATATTGTGGTTTACATGTCAGCCACTGACTGTCTTATTAGTAAACTACTATCTTCCAGGATATGTCCCAGCAGCCACCTTGGCAGGAACTGGTAGCAACAGATCTTCATGGTAATGAATGGCATTTCCGTCACATTTTTCGAGGTGAGTCTCTTTGTATTGGACAGAGAAGAGCTGTGGACTCTGAAACTCTTCTCTTGTGACTAAAGACCTATACTTTCAACAGCTTTCCCGTACTTGCATGTTGGATTTGTCAGAATGCTACGAAGGAGTATTAGCGTCTTTAGTTTGTAAATATGCCAGTTTTATATGGAATTTATATCATTCTTTTTTTAACTTAGTTGGTAACTTCTTGAGGTTGTTAGGCTCCTAATATGTTCTTATTGATTACAGGTCAACCAAGGCGCCATTTACTAACGACTGGATGGAGTGTATTTGTTAGTTCAAAAAAGTTAGTTGCAGGGGATGCCTTCATCTTCTTGAGGTATTTTCTGTGCGTGAGAGACTTTCCTTGCAGTCGTTGTTGAGCAATGTGTTGATAGACTTGGCTTGCATTCGTTGTGGAGCAATGTGTTGATAGACTTTCCTTGCATTTGTTGTGGAGAAGTGTGTCAATACTTTTAGTTCATCTATTATTCTTCAGGGGAGAAAGTGGAGAGCTTCGTGTTGGTGTTAGGAGGCATATGAGACAACAGACAAACATGCCATCTTCTGTTATATCTAGTCAAAGTATGCACCTCGGTGTTCTTGCCACTGCTTCTCATGCGATTGCAACTGGAACTCTTTTCTCTGTCTTCTACAAGCCAAGGTTTGAATGTTTTGCTTAGTTTTTCAGCAAACTTATGCTTCATCCGTGCTTCCCATCTTCTGTGTATTGCCTTTATGTTCATAATCTTTGCGATTCTTGTGAAAGAATGATTGAAATCATTCTTATGAAGGCTATTATGTAATATTGGCTTTGGTATCTTATCCACAATATATTGTACGAGGAATATGGTTACTTTATCTATAAAAAATTATGGATCAGACATGTACGGCCTCAATACCTCAATACTTAGATTCATCTTTTTACGAGTTGGGCCTGCTGAAGAAGCTTTCAACCTTTGTGGATCTAAGTAGTTGACTTTCTCTAAGTTGAATCAATGGTTCACTTATCCCTCTTATTGGAGTGGAGTTAATAAACATTTTGTTTGCAGAACAAGTCGGTCTGAGTTCATTGTAAGTGTCAACAAGTACCTTGAAGCCGTAAATTACAAGCTGTCTGTTGGAATGAGGTTTAAGATGAGATTTGAGGGGGAGGAAGTTCCGGAACGAAGGTATTCTGTATTGCAATTTACTTGACGGAGCATCTATTACAACTGGTTGGTTGTGTATTACATCTTTCTCTCTCTAAACTACAGGTTCAGTGGCACAATTGTTGGAGTTGGGGACGATGTATCATCTGGATGGTCTGACTCCGATTGGAGATCGTTAAAGGTTAATAGCCTTCTGTCTACAATTTTATTCGGGACGGTAGCTGTGATAGGTTTTATTTCTTTGATCTTTGTCTTGATAGATTATGTTGCTGCAGCATTGTGCACATAATTGAGTCAGAAATCTTAGAAGTTTATTGAAAGTTAATGCGGCTGTAACCTTCCAGGTACAATGGGATGAGCCAGCTTCAATTTGGCGTCCTGATAGAGTGTCCTCTTGGGAATTGGAACCACTTATAGCGTCCACTCCTTCAAACTCTCAACCAATGAACCGGAATAACAAGCGGTTGCGACCATCAGTCATACCTTCGCCGAGTCCTGATCTCAATGGTTGGTTGTTTTCTTGTTTTGATCTCCATCTTACAATTCTTTTGGTTCAAATGACTATTATCAATTAATCGATGTTGTTTTGTATGTTAGGCATGTGGAAGGCACCAGTTGATTCCTCCAATCACTCACAATTTGATTCACGGTGTGGATATCTGTATCCATCACCTACTTATCCTGCAAAAACCAAGGCCAGCTCTCTTGGGTTCAGTGGAAATTGTCCGTTATCTGCAGTTTCAACCAATCCTTCATTGTATTGGCCAAAACAGGTGGAAGGTGTGACAGAATCCCTTTCCCCTGCCGTCAACAGAAATGTTGGGGACATGAAACAGGGCACAGGAAATGGGTATAGGCTGTTTGGCATTCAACTTGTTGATAACTCCAATATGGAAGAAACATTGCTGGTTGGTGCTGTTTCACAACCTGTAAGGGCCGATTGCCCAATTTTGTCAGTAGATGCTGAGTCTGATCAGCAGTCCGAGCCATCAAATGTCTTTCGATGTGAAATTGGCTCTGCAAGCTATGATGCTGAGAAATCAAGTTTGCGATCTCCCCAGGAGCTGCATAGCAGGCAAGTTAGGAGCTGCACAAAGGTATGTATCTAATGGTTGCATCTCCCTTTCCCACAGTTCATGTGATACTTGTATCAATATACTGAAAGCATAGGAGGAGAAGAAAATCTGACTACATTATCTGTGTATTATTCTCTTTGTTGTATTGATGGTTATAAAATCCTCTCCAGGTTCATATGCAAGGGATTGCTGTTGGAAGGGCAGTTGATTTGACACGGTTTGAGTGCTATGATGACCTGTTAAGCAAACTGGAGTATATGTTTGACATTCAAGGTGAGCTTAGGGGCTGCACTAAGAAATGGCAGGTAGTGTACACCGACGATGAAGATGACATGATGATGGTCGGGGATGATCCATGGCAGTAAGTTCATTTCTCCCTTCTCTAATCTTAATTCATAATAAGAAGTGCCCCATTCCCAGATTCTAATGACTTGTTTATTTTCTTTCCAGTGAGTTCTGTAGCATGGTGAGGAAAATCTTCATCTACACATCTGAGGAAGTGAAGAAGATGTCAGCTAAGGTAAAACTACCAGTCCGGGAAGATATGAAAACAGGCAGTGGCTGTGATGTGGATGTGGATGGAGCAGCAGCAGCAGCAGCTAACATGGAGGATCAATCATCCATTATTGGGTCGGAAAGCTGAGAAACAAATCAAGCGTTGGGTTTTCTACTCCCAAAATGGCTGGAAGTGGGGGGCTGAGAAGAGTAATGGTGGTTGACGACAAAGGAAGTTTTGTTTATAGGTGACATGGCGTGGGGTTGGTGTGGTTTCAGGACAGAAACCAAAAATAGTGGTGTGGCTGAAGATGAGATTTTGGGAGGGTTTAGGGTTTTGTATCTGTCATGGATGCATTTGCCCTATCCAATTTGGATTTCTTCTTATTTTGATCCCTTCTGCTGTGGGTAAGAAAGTTTGTTCTTGCTGGTTCAGATTCAAGAAGGGCTGAAACAGTTCCCCCATGCAAACTGTCCCATTCTGTGAATGGAAGAACATATCCTCTTTTTTTTTTTGGCTTTTGAAAACTTGGCATTCTCTGCCTTCTTGTATATAGAATTAATATTGTCGGCTGAATGGCTGGTCTGTTTGGTCATGTTTCCAACTATTGAACCGTGGACATTGAAACTCTTTTGCATTGACTGATTCCAGTATGATATTAACCGACATTTCTCGTTTGAGGTGACAGTATGGTGGATGCAGCAAGTAAGCAGCGATATTGCAGCTGGATAACTTACACTACTGATGTGTGCATCTATAGACTAATAGACTCACTAGAGTTATCGATATTGCGGTTGGATGCTTTGCATTACTACTGATATGTTTTGCGTTTGCTGGCAAAACAAAAATTTATCATTGATTTTTTTAAGTTCAAGCTTTGGCTACAATTTTTTTATAATTCTACTCCAACCTCCGGCAGCCTACACCGCAGCTCCGACGACCGGAGGTCCGACAACTTCCTATCAACAAACCACTTTTTTGGTCATCGTAGTTCCGAATTCAAAAGAGCTTCGACCACCAAACCACTGCCGTGTTTTTTTTTTGAAAATACCAGTGTTCGTTTTTTACAGGCTCTCATTTTTGGTTGACTGTACACATTTGTAGGCAAGTATAAGAGGTGTGCATGTCTTTGTACTCGTTTTTATACTTGTATATAGAATCTCTTACTCACTTTTTGTAAATAGATACGCACTTATGAAATAAAAACGTATACACGCCTAATTGTTTGTACTCGTGTTCATGCACATGTACACACTTCCTGTAAATGAGTACAGACACATGCACACACTTTCTGGAAACGAATATCCGAAAGAGGTTTGTAATTGACGGCAAAGGTCCGAATGTGAAAGGTGGCTGGACCGAGGGAGGGGAGAATTCCAATTTCAATCTGAACCATTAGAAGAAAGTCATTGAATCTGACGGTCCCAATTTCATTTGATGCATCAAGTAATCTTCTTCCTTGATGGCCAATCCATAGACCATACTTGAAATGTGCAGAGCCGTTATGGAAATTTCAATCACACTGAGAATTTAACTGAATTGGATTTTGGGCAACGGTCACTAGGCTTGGAATGGAAGTCGTAAAGTGATGAAAAAAGGATCCACCTTTTCTTCTCGTCCTTTTGTCTGGGAATGATCATTAAATCAAACAAGTCCGTTTGCATTCTTCTCAACGGCTCCTTCACCACTCTCTACATTATTATTATTATACATCAAATTTCCAACAAACCAAACCAAACCATACAGTTTTAAGCAAATTTTCCCATGTTCAAAGCAGTGAAGAAGCTCAACAAGTTTTGGCCCAGAAAGAAGAGAACGAAGAAGCTCCTTTCTACCATACTTCTTCCTACTACTCATCATACTCCATTCCACCACCACTACCTCCTCAGCCGTCCGCTCCCCCACTACCACCATGGCTTGAAATTTCGAAGAACTTGCCTTGCCAGGATGAAGCTTTCGCATTTGCACTTACCACATCATTGTTATGAACGGATATCAAGGGTATGGATGGAACTACAAGTAGAGAGATGCAGCAAATACAATGTCTCTCTTGATTTTTGAAACAGCTTCTTCGAATTTGGCCTCTAGTTCTATTTCACCGATGGATTTCGCTGCTTCTATAAGCTGCTGAAGCACTTCCTCTAGTCTCCTAATAGCTCTGATCAAACTACCTTCAAAAACCTGTGTGATCTCCATGATCTCGTAGAACTTGGAGCCTTTGGCCCAAGCATAAACAGCCTCCATTATATCAGGCCTGAACGAACCCACAAAATTTTCTACGTCAATTTGCACCTGTCATCGTCAACAAAGGGTTGGAAAGCACAGATAAGTCGGTCAACGAAACAAGGTAATGAAGAAAGTAACACTCTTACTAACGGACACAATTAAGCCTATATCCCAAATAGATCCAATGATTGAGCAAAAGTCAGAGCATTACCTTGCATTCAAGCTGTAGTTTGGCAACTCTTCGAGCTGTATCTTGCAATTGCATAAAGAGCAAGTCGAGTTCCTCCCTCGGCTTTGCAGCATCTTGTAGCTTCTCTTGCCACACAAAACAAGAGAGAAGAGCTATCACCTCTTCAACTTTGGCATCCTTTAAAACCCCATTGAACACCAGTTCTGTTAATGTTAACTCATCTGCACTGCTAATTTCACAAGCAACCTTTCCTTTCAACTCTACCACATCATCACTGGTAATATATCTGCAACAAATGGCAATAAAGCAGAGGTTAAAAAGGCTCAGCAGTTCAACCAGTTCAGTGCTACATATTCTATATTCTCCTACACTTCAAGTGAACTCAATGCAAGCAATTCTACAAGCGAAATAGTATAGTTGAAGTTCTTGACTCTCAATTGAGTGGGAATCTCCAAATACCATCGTCAAATGGCAATAAGGATACAGCAAATGCCAATACTCCCTAAGACAATTGTATCAACATCCATCCTCATCTGAAAGTAAGTAGAAAATAGTGATTCAAGCCAGACTTATACCCCAGTCTACGGAGAACCCGCCTTCGAGCTTTAAGTTCATCTTTAAATGCCAAGGAAGTGGAAGTACGCATTTGTCTCCTGATAGACTTGATCTTTGCTGTTAATTCTTGCTTGTTGTGTAATACCTTGAGCTTCTGCTCAATAAGTGGGGACTTCGAAATATCATGCTTCTTAAATAGATGCTCTAGAGCCTCTATACGTCTGACTGACTTCTTGTATGAGCTGCTTTGAATCTGAGGAATAACAAAGTTAGATCTCTGGCCATCTAAAATAGAGAAACGAGCTGAAAACATGCCCAAGAAAACAATAAGTACCTTCATATCCCCTTCGGGATCTAAAGGCAATCCACTAGGGTTTCTAGATAGAAATTCTCCAACCTGCTTCAGAGTATTCTCCCGAATTTCTGATGGCAAAAGATCTTTCGACAGATACAAACGAGCACTACTCAAGCTAATAATCTGTCCAACCAGAAGATTTATCAGACCAGAGTGATGCACTGTCTACTTATCAGGAGCTCACAATAAGTGAAAAAAAATTCTCAATCACCCAACACAGTGTGCTTAAGGGTATTTACCTGGGAGAGAGGTACAGAAATAACTAAAGCTTCTCCACTCTCTCTCAACGGAATAATTTTTATAGTCTTTTTCACAGCACCCTCTTTGTTTACTAAACACCTTGTGAGTACATCAACTGTGTAGCTAGCATGTTCTGGTTTCTTATTAGCGTCATCTGGATCACATTAGAATAGAAACGGTAAATAGCTTGCTTGATGAGCAGCGTTGGCTCACAACACCAGAAACATATCGGCAAGATAAGAAGAGAACCGAACCTTCAGAAACACTTTTCACTCTTCCAAAATTGATTATTACACCCCATGCGACTTGGTCTGCCATTGAGAAAGAAGATGAGTTTTCATCAATTCCAGAGCACTCAATGCAAACCAGCCTTCCGGATTGAAGATATGGTAAACAGTGTTTAGGGGAAAACACAATATCACGAGCATCCTTCTTCAAGCTTCTGTATTGAAGAATCATATCATAATAGTTCTTGAGGCTATCTTCTTCTTCTATAACAATCGAATCCCTCTCTTCCTCGAGGAGTTTTGCTTGTTTCTGCAGTCAGATATTTCACAATCAAATTGATGTTGAGCATATTGCATTTGCATCGAAAGGCAAACAAGAACAAAGCAACTTTTATGGTGAGCACATGCCATTTCCACAATCAATCTCTATCTTCTGGCTTTGATGAAGATATTCTGTTTTTTTTTGAAAACACTTTCTTCTTACATCTAGCCAGATCATAAATCTGGGACATTTATTGAAGATCATGCATTGGGCTGCTAGCAAAACTCTACATTGTGACTTTCATGCTTGTGGTAAAGAACTGACCTCTAAATCAGGAATGGCACGGTCTGCTTGGAACTGATAGAAAGAATTGCGAAGTAGATTTTCTGGATTTCCTTCTTCACTGCGCAGTTGATTCAGAAGCATGTTGTAGCTTAGATGGAACGCACTGAACAAGAAGAGGAAGATACATAAATACAACTTGGAAACTAGATTGAAAATGTTCGTGTTCCATTACTTTAGTGATATTGCAATGTTGGAAAGGGGAACAAATTCATTTTGCATTTTTGCTTATTTTCTCCTTATCTCCATGGATGAGTCCTAAACTACTTTTCACTGTCTCCCTGTCATGTCTGCAATATCTCTGCCTTTTACCATTGATGGAGAAATACTACCGTAGAAGTAAATTTAGGAAATGCAATATATAAATTTAAGGGACATATGTATCCTGAGCCGTGATAGAGTTACTAGAAGAGGAAAATATTTTACAGATGGAATTAAATATTATTTACCTGTTCAAACTGTCAGCACTTCCTTTAACCATTGTTTTTGCAGTAGATGGCTCGAGCTTCTCATCCAACATAAGGATACATACTCCACGGTCATCAATTCCTCGACGACCAGCACGCCCACTCATTTGTATATACTCACCACTAGATAGCCATCTAAACTTGTCCCCATCAAACTTCCGGACGTTTGTAAACACCACCGTTTTTGCAGGCATGTTTAAACCAATACTGAAGGTTTCTGTGGCAAATAAACACTGAAAGGAAATACGTTAATTCTTCTAGAAGCTTGAATATGTGGAACGCCATAAGATATTTAAATTCAGATATTTCTGTGGACAAGCATGGCAATAAATCATTCACTGTTTCTACTAGAAAGCTCCTGACCTGACCCAGTGATAAAATAAAAGAGAAGAGATGAAAAAAGAAAAGAAACATGTGTATCCCCGCACCTTGATCAGCCCTTCCTGAAACAGAATCTCTATAACTTCCTTCAGAATAGGAAGCAATCCAGAATGATGCACACCTATGCCTCGCTTTAAGAGAGGCAACATGTTTGAAACCTGCGGCGACAAAATGAATTGATCAAATAAAGAAAAACAGTAAACAAAGCACTAACATCCTGCCTACTGAGTACTCCTGTAGATGAAAATGAGAACATAAGCAACGAGGCATGGAGATGAGAAAACCCATCAAAATATGATAAGTCTAAACTCATCCAAAGTCCAAACATAACGATCAGCCTCAACAAGGTCTTAATTATAACCGCTGTAAGAGCCAAGCAATGTGACCTGAATTATGTAGTCAGAAAAATATACGATTCGACAGTCCTATAAAATTTAGATTAGTTTGGAGGAATGAGATGCACAAGAACATTGCAGGAAGAAAATTTGCCTGTGGCAGTTTTTTGTCATCGTCTGAAAGCATGTCCATCGCACTCCAAAAGATGTTTTCAATGTTTGCTTTCTCATCATCATCATTTAGATCCATCTTTGCCATCTACACAACAAAGACAAAGGTTAATCAACAGGGCTGAACTTGTATACTTGTCATAAATTCACAACTGAATACACTAAGTAGTACAAATAATTGCAGAAATAATGCACTATTCAAGTCTTGGCACCTTCAATTTACTAAACGGAAATTCGGTTTTATAAGCTGAAGAACCTTGACAAAAAAGTCTCAAGGAATTCGAAAGACAACAACACAAATGAATAGCAAAAGGAGAGAACCTGCATAGCTAGAAATTCACATTCTCTTTTGCTGAAGGAGAAAAGAATTACAGGATCATACTGCCGCTGAATGATCATCTTTACAATCTTAAAAATGTCACTTTCTTCACCAAGCTTACCAACCACCAACCCCTTCTGCCACTTCCCATTTTCCTTTCTTTTCTCTTGTTCACCTTTAGGAACCAAAGCGTTTAGCGCTTTCTGAAAGCTTCCCTCTCTAAATTTTCCCTTCTCATCCACCACCAAGTACAAGCCGTCACCCCCAGCAGGAAAAAGATAATGTTGAAGTGGTGTTGGTCGGTAGTCAGTATACACGATGTGACATGGTTGTTTATGGACCTGGATTAACAGCGATATGGTTAAGCAATCATATTCATGATTGAACAGCTAATATAATATAATTCGTTTGGAGTTAGCTGTATTGATAACCATAATCATAATCCATTGACATTGTAGGTTCGGCACTAATTGTCTTCACTGCAGTAACCAATGTTATGACTAATCTAGCCTGATGAACAAACAAGTGAACCATGAAGCCTATTTAATCGAGTAACTCTATTTCTTGTTATACTGAAACCTGACAACCGAATTAGGATGAAAATATCACCTTGGCAACCCAATCAGAAAATTCCTTTGCATTAGGTACAGTTGCAGAGAGGAAAACAAAGCGAGAGTTTTTTGGGGCCATAACAATGCTTTCCTCCCAAACTACCCCTCTTTCTCGATCACGCATGTAGTGCACTTCGTCAAAGATTACCCATGCCACTTCTCGTGTGACTTCTGACCCTCTATACTGCATGCTACGCCAGATTTCTGTCGTCATTACCTAAATGAAAAATATAAAATGATCAGCCATTCTAAGCAAACTTGAAAGCGTATGAGAATGAATAAAAAAGCCAATATAGAGTCGAAACTCCTGCTAAAAAAAACCCTCACCAAACAAGAAGCATTAGGATCGATTGTGACATCTCCTGTCATCAGACCAACATCAGAGAACTCTTCCTTGAACTCCCTATACTTTTGATTGCTGAGTGCCTTAATGGGTGAGGTATATATGACCCTTTGTTTGTTCCTCAGAGACATAGCAATAGCATATGAAGCGACCACAGTTTTTCCAGCTGATGTATGTGCGGACACCTGCAAAAGGAAAAATCAAACAATGTAAAAGGCTTCATTAAGAGACAATGAGAACACATATACATTATAAGGTAATACGTCTCACTTATGCTATAATCCTCAGACTATGCAAAATTCCATTTGTTGATTTACCGGTTTAGGAGTTAATTAACAGCAATGAGCTAGAGACTAAATGCACATTTAACTTTAGATTGTTTAAGCAGAAGTCAGAAGTACAAGTTCATCAATTATTTCGAAAGCATCACCTACCATTGCAGAAAACTATCACCATATAGGGCAGAAATTGCAATGAAACCAAGGAGTGATTAAGCATCGTCATCATGTACGTACCATGACAGACTCCCCATTGTCAAGGCACTTGATAGCCTCAGACTGGAAAGGATCAAGTGTGAAGGGGAACTCTTTTGCTGGCTTCTGACCTGTAGGGTCGGAAAGAGGAGGAGCTAAGTAGCCTTCAGGGTACGAGACATCATGAACACAAGCTACTTGTCGAATGGGGACTGCTGAACCATTCTCTCTATGCTGTTTCTGCGGAGGCAGAAGCTCCCCAGCTGGATCCTCAACAGACTTTCTCTTCACTGACCCCATCAGTGAGGAGGAATACAGCCTTTCAACAGATTCGTCCGCAGTCAAGTAACTACAGAGCAAACGGAAGAACTATGAAGCAGCAAATAATTAACCTCCACGCAAAGGCAAACAATGCACCGCCAAATATATTAGCTACTCCATCATGTTGAACAAAGAAACAGGAGCTCGGAAAACACTATTACGGCTGACAGTGTGAAAATACGTGAGAACTGAAGAATGAAGAGGAGAAGAAGAGAGCAATTGAATTGCCTATTGGTAATCGGCAATAGCCGTATACATAATAGATTTCATAATAAACCCTACAGCACTACAATAATAGAATGGGCCTTGGGCCATTTAACTCTTTTTTTTTATAAAGATCTGCGAGGACTTCATTGAGCAACAACTGGCCGACCAAAAAGATCGGGACCTGTCCACCCAAACAACAACATTGTTTTAGAAGACAGTACTATGCGTCATAATATGAGTCGATTCATTTACTTCACAACAACAATAAAGCATAGAGCCATACTCAAACTCGCCAAACAGCCGTTGTATACTTCTACTCATAATACCCAATTCCGACAGATCAGTACTGGCTGTCAACACATTTGTAACCAACTGGAGACAATCTGATTCCAAGATCACTCTTGAATAGCCATGACGTTTGGCCATAAGGAGCCCAAACTCCGGAGGTTCTGCTTCTGCTAACTCTGGCAACCAGGTACCCTGTTTTTTCAGCATATCAGTAGCAGTAAATTCGCCCAAAGAATCTCTCACCACAACCCCAATTCCCATCCCGCTGCCAGCAAAAATGCCACATCGGTATTAATCTTCAAGATTTCCGGCAGCGGTTTCTGCCAATTCACCATGTTGCTCATAGTCTTCTCCAACATTACACTACCTTGACTCTTCCTGTAATCATAAAGATAACTCTGGCTAAAAATAAAAATATCCTCCTCATGTAGACGGTTTCCATAAAACTCTAGCAGCAACTGCAGTCTACCACTCACCAAAGTCCCGAACCATACCATAATCGAAACATGCAACAAAGTCTGTTGCTCTCCAAATTCGTCCGACCCACTGGCAATCACCAAAGAGATGAATTTGAGATTCGAAAAGACCATAAAACGACCATTGGTCCCCAGCCTTCCTGCTTCATTTACTCAAATTGTACATCCTCGGTTGGAAGGATGCCACGCATAAAACGCCAGAGAATCTGCTTAACTTTCGATGGAATTTTAAGAGACCACATACCTTTCTAAATTAACACCGGAGCCGAGGTCACGATCCCCTTTGAATCCCAAAAATCAGGAAGCCAAAGGTTATAACCATCACGGATATTGTATCGACCATCCTTGCTACCATGCCGAATCAGACAATCAGTTTGGCCATTCCCACGAAGAGGAATCTGTTGAATAGCTTGTGCTATCGCTGTTGGGAAACAACTTTCAATAAGATTAGCGTTCCAATTCTCAGAAAAGGGTCAACTAGCTCCCGTACTACCGCATCAGTGGCAAGCATCGTAGGCGCCGAAGGGATGAAAAATCAGGTATCATGGGGACCCAACGGTCACCCCATATTCGAATAGAAGCCCCACCCCCACCACGCCACCATAACCCCTTCCAAATGAACTCGTGTGCACTCATCAAGCTACGCCAAATAAAGCTAGGACGGTAGCCAATTTCAGCTTCCAAGACAGGAGAATTTAAAATATTTTTCCTTGGGCATTCGAGCAACCAATGAGCTCGGACGGGTATGCAAGTTCCAAAGCTGTTTTGCGAGGAGGACAGAATTGAAACCAGAGAGGTTGCAAAAATCCATCCCTCCTTCCTCCTTAGCATAAATCATCTCCTCCCACTGAATCCAATGAATACGTCGCTCTGCACTCTTCTGACCCCACCAAAAGTTCATCATTAAAGAATGAATGTCAATAATAATAATACCCTCCAAAATACGAAAAACTTGCATAACATAGGTTAACTGAGCCCGAGCCACTGACATCAACACTTCTCGAGCGGCCACCGACATCATTCTTTCCTTCCAGTTTTAAGCCTCTTTCAAACATGATCTCTGAGGTAGATGAACAGTTTCTTTTTAGAATGCCCGACCATTATGACAAGTCCCAAATACTTATCATGCTTCTCAACCTCTCATTTTCAACACCGAGACCAATCTCAAGTTTATGATGCGGTCAGACATTCCTAGTAAGGTAATTTCAGACTTTGCAAGTTAATGAGTTGGCCAGACTCTGTCTCATATTTAGTAAATATATCTTGGAAGACTAAAATCTCTTGCAGAGTGGCGCCAGTAAAGAAAATGCTATCGTCCGCGAAGAACAGATGCGAGACAACAAATGCTCCCCTAGCAACTAACAACCCATGAATTAACTTCTCATATTGACACATGCAATAGAAGCTAAAAGACCTTCAGCACAGAGAAGAAAAAGATAAGGCGACAAAGGATCGCCTTGTCGCAACCCTCTACCCGGGCAAAAAAACGCTCAGACCGTGTCCATTTACCAAAACCGAGAAAGAGACCGACCTAACGCACACACATCATAATAAGGTTAATCCACTGATTTGCAAAGCCAATCGTTGCATCATCCCCTTTAAGAAACGCCATTCAATTCTATCATAATCCTTAGCCATATCCACTTTTGCTGCAAGATACCTCGTCTTAGCTTTAGTGAATCGTTTCATGGTATGAAAACTCTTAAAAGCTACCATGACATTATCAATAATAAATCGGCATGAGACGAAGGCACTCTGCTCCTGAGAGATAACTTGATCCAAAATCTGCTTCAGGCGGTTAGCTTGAACTTTGGAGACCAGTTTATAAATCGCATTACATAAACTGATTGATAAAAAATCCTTAGGAAAGGTCGAGTTCTTTACTTTTGGGATGAAAGCAATGAGTGTATAGTTAAGATCCGGAGTCATAATTCCACTAGCCAGAATATTGAGTATCAAATTTACCACGTTATCTCCCACAATGTCCCAATACTTTTAGTAGAAAAGTACCGACATACCATCAGCATCAAGTGCTTTCCCGGCTCCCATTTATTTCATCGCTGAAACCATTTCCTCATGAGCAAAATTCCTAAGAAGTAAATCATTGTCTGTCGCCGAAACCTTTCTCTGAACTGCATAAAGAATCAGAGTAGAAGTAGCTAAATTACCCATACTAAAGAGTTGTAAAAAATACCGATTGAGGCAATCAACCACCACCTCCTGACCCACACTCCTTTTCCCCACATCATCTTGAAGCTTAGAAATAGAATTCCTTCACCGGCGAGCTGTTGCCTTCCGATGGAAATACGCTGTATTTTTATCTCCATCCTTAGTCCAATTCGTCCTTGCTGGTTGATTCCAATACAAAGACTCATTGTCCTTAAGAATTGTCAACTATGAATCCAACTTTTTACGTTGTTGTAGCACATGTGGAAGGCGTGGCTATCATTCAAGAGCAAGTAGGGCCTGTGTAATTTTTATTTGCTCCTTATTAAAATTAGGGAACGTTTACCTACTCCATCCATGTAGAGAATCACGGCATGCAACAAGCTTTGAGTAAAAATCCCCGGACCTCATCCATGCCTCTGAAATAACTGTAGAGCATTTTGTATGGTTACTCCATAAGGGCTCAAATCGGAAAGACCACCCCCATTTAATTTCAACATCTTTATCACATAACGTATCACATTTGATTGGACGGTGGTCGGAGCAAAAATGATCAAGGTTAAAAGATTGTGCATTCCCAAGCAAATTAGCCCACGATTGAGATGCCACAAAATGATCCAACCTTTCCTCCAGAAATCCTTCCACCACCCGGTTATTATCCCAAGTATACGGGTACCCATAAAAACCAACATTATTAAGGCCACAGTCCGAAAGACAAGAGTTAAAATCTTCAATACTACTCTCCATCGAAACTCGGCCTCCCAACTTTTCAACGAAAGAAGCGATTTGATTAAAATTACTAACTAAAAAGCCAATGGCCATCCCACTGCACTACAAGGGATCGCAGGAGATCCTAGGTCAATCCCTTCTCTACACTCTCCGCCTAACCGTAGTTGCCAGTAAAATGCCAGCTTCCCATGGAAGTATCCACAACTTTTGTATCAATATGGTGCAGAGAGCTCGACATAATTTCGAGACGAACCTCATTACTCCATCAACCACTAAAACCAGCAGAAGGATTACGATTAGAAGCCACCATTGACCAACAATGGCTGTTATCAAAACCTAACTCCTTTTGAAGTTTGGAGTTCTTTTCAATGTTTTGCATTATTTCTGATAGAAAAACTATCTGATGAGAATGTTGTCGTAATAAAGAGGACACAGATTTAACTACACGCTTATTCCCCAATTCGCGATAGTTATAGCAAATGATCCTCATCTACTTCCTGAAGGGGATAGGCTCTCCGTACCATCAATATTTGAGTTTTTCAAACATAGATCTTTGGGTTTCTGATTGTGCTTCGTCACCTTGGGAGGGACAGTAGAACTACCCACTCCCTTCTTTGAATTTACCATCGTGTTGTTACTTCTCTGGTTGGATTTATCTTTAGGGCTATTGCTACTCAATCTCAGATCCCCCAAAACATACGGTTCGCCATTAGGACTGATCATATCCGTTGGTAGTTTGGGCAAACAAGGGATTATGGAGTACCTTGTTTGCACCCGCATCAGTAGCTTGCGGCGAGGTGTTAGTCTCCCTTCCATTCAACCCAGGAGGGGTCTCACTAGTCTCTTGTAGAGTCGGGATAACATGTGTTTGCTGCATTGGAGGAGAGAAGTCAGGTGAGTCATTATGTAGAACATCAAATTTATTGGATATCGGTGCAGAATACCCTTTCGGAGAATAGTCATTGGTAATGTAATTCCTTCCACGAAAACAACCTTTATGTCATCCAAGCATCCAAACTCCATAAGTAGGCTCTGAAACGACCTTTTTCTCCACCTCCAGTACTGTAGCATCCACCATAGGGTCAGTAACCGGCTTAGGAACCCAACACATGTAGCAGTCAGTTGGGGCACCATAGTGTTGGGTGCTATTAGGCCTTCTCACCCCAAAAGCTAGCTCAAAGGGTGAGGCTTTGATAATAACCGAAATTGAATTAGACTTTTTGGGTAAATGATGAATAAAAAACCGCAAAGATAAATTTGGTAGAGAGCTTCGATTTTTTAGGAAAGAGAAATTAAGAAAGACTGGAAGATACCTTTGTTTATGGAGAAAGGACGTAAGACTGGAAGGTAGGCCGAAGGAGGGAGGGATGGTCTGCCGCAGGAGAGGGGGACGGGGCAAGCGATGACGGATGGATTTTGGAGGAGTTAATTATTTTTTCTACCACCAAACTAGCAGAGTCGACGAAATGAATCCTTAGGGTTTTTCAAGTCTCTGTGACTGCTTTGGTGGAAAGAAGGGGTTTTTACGCAAAAATACCAGTTTTTTTATTTGGTTCGAACTGAACAGAAGGAACTGGGTGACCAGCAACATGCTAAGTGGGAATCTTGGATCATGGTAACATCGCTAAAGTGTACAATTTTAATGATTTTAAACGTGATTTTACCCGATTACACTAGATTTGATTCTGCGTCGAATCTATATTGCCAGGCCTAAGCAAAATCATAACAAGGTACTATTTCAAACCCAAAAAAAACTAAACATCAGCCCATCCCGTGAGATCGACATTTATACGGGCTGAGAGATATGAAAGAGCCTTTCTTGCCACTTGATGGGCAGCTTAGTTGCCGGCACGACAGACAACCTGCACCTTCAAACGCGGCCTCGTCGCTAAAAAAGCAAGGATAACACCACTGTACCAGGAAAACCTCTGCGTCTCCTTTAATGTCTACATGTTAGAGTTTGAAACAAAATCGCCACTCATACGTGTCGCGGCCAACTAGAAGCTCTAAGACACAAGGGCCAAAGAGCCTTGGAAAGTTTTATCAATTCTTTATAAAACCTTCCCACGACGCAACCGGCTGGGTCAACCGTCGCACCAACCAAGTTAATTGTAATGCGGGGAGCGATGGGGTACCCAGGTGGCCACTATGGCTCTCTTGGAGGAACCTGACTAGGGCGGGGCTGTTGAATGACATGATCAAATTAAATTTTATGATTATAATTTCATATTGAAAAATGAATATAAAATTACAATATATCTAAAATGTAAATGATATTTATTTTTATTTTAAAATTAATCCCCTCATGAGTCTTGGTGAACGAGAAAGCCCTAGTCGCCGCTGATGATATTTCCTCATGATATTTTATCCTTCGAACGTTTTTATCAATTGAAGCGATCCCACCATGTAACCTCCACCACTGCAATCGACCATCGTCAATCAGTTGGCTTTGATACCCATCATACCTACGTCGCAACAGCAAGCCACCACCACCGCCGCTAATGAGGAAGAAATAAAAGATCTCACTCTTGAGGATAGCGAGGAAAATGAAACTACAGGTCCAAGCCATCGAAGTTCATTGCTAGTGGAGTAGGTGTTACAGAGGCAGGCTAGCCTTTGGGGCATGCCCATCGATATAAAAAGCACAGGCCCTTCGGAGACATAGTAACCTCGCGCGGAGTAGGCCATGAGCCACTATCTATCCTTAATTTCTGTGTTATGTTGTTTTCTTGAACAAATGTCGTACGGTGTTCCTTTTTTCGAGGTCCTCTTGTTTGTGCTTGGTTTTAGGGTCTTTTGCTATGATAGTCTTTCTTAGAGTCATCTTGGTTTAGAAGTAATTAGTCTTGTGAGAAGAGAACATAAATTAGTTGACTCATCGTCTGGGTGACGACTACCTTTCCATGTAGCGTGTTTGTGGGATTTACACATCCCATTTAGGCTTGTTAATGCGTTGATCCTTGTAACCAGTTTGGCATTAATAAGTTTGGTCAGGCCATTGCCTTTGCAAATCAAATTCTTTGCAAGGTATATGGCACTCTGACTATCACAGAACAATCATGGTCATTCATGTTGGAACCCAAGGTCACTTAAGAACTTCTTCATCCACAACAGCTCCTTGCTAGATTCCGTTGCGGAAATGAACTCTACTTCTATAATGGAAAGAGTTACACATTTCTATAGCCTTGACTGCCAGGAAACAACTCCCTTGAGAATTTAATCGGGTATCCATAAGTGGACCTCTGTGTATCAACGTCACCAGCCATGTCTGCATTAGTGTAGCCAACAAGTACAGGATTAAAATCTCCAAAATAAAGACACAATTTGGAGGTACCTCAAAGATATCTAAGAATCCACTTCACATCTGCCCAATACTCCTTTCCCTGGTTTGAAAGAAACCTACTGACAACTCCGACTGGGTGAGAAATATTCGTTCGTGTAGATGCCATAGCATACATCATACTTTCCACCACTGAAGCATATGGAATTCTTTCCATCCCCATTTAAAAAAATTCCCTCATGAGTCCTTGTTTACAAATACGAGGAATTGAAGTCATCGTCATTAATAACACAAGGCGAAAGGATGTAATTAACAATAAGAAATGAGGAAGCATATGTTGGGGCGCAACAGATGAGAATCGAGTAAATATATTGAAATATTATCTCACGCCAAATAAATACCCAAAAATGATGAGCATAACAACTACCGCATGGAAGGGATGCAACCCACCACAGTTTATCTTAGCTCCTGTAATTTAGCCATCGTAATATACCACAACATTCAAAAAATTACCAAGCAAAAGACCGTAAGTAACTAACTCTGGGATATATGTAGTTCCCCTCCAATGTAGAGAGTACATCTACGGCAGCAGCGCTTGCTACAAGCACTTCTTCATTATAAACTGGTGGGTATAGGGTATTCGAGCCGATCTAAAACTAGTGTCTCTGAAGTGTTTTCCAGCCCTGAAACAACAACCTCACTATTTTTATCGCTCACAACAATGTATTCCTATCGTGGTAAAACATTTACCGAGACTTTCTAACAATCACCTATCTACCCAAACAATTGAAAGAACTTCTTTCAATTTGACCAAATTAAATGAAGAAATGAATAGAGAAAAGAAAGAACAGAGACGTATGAATGAGATAGGGAGAGAATGAGTGGTTTAAAAAATGAGCAACATATGCTTCCTTTTATAACTACAGGAGAAGGGGGAAATTAATAGTAATTGGTGTGGAAATCCAATTGCTTAATCGGTGCAATGAAGATTGGGAGGTGGCCATTAATTTGACGGTGGGATCCCCTTCTTTCTTTATTTAGTCGGGACCTACAAGTCTCCCCCTCCCGGTTGATTACGACTCTCTATCATCCCAGCTGCTAATCGATAATTTTCAAAATTCCCTCTTGGAAGAATCTTCTTGCACATATCAGATCTATTATCGTCAGTATGGATCTTCTCAAGTTATAGTTACTTTGACTCCACCACATCCCAAATCAAATTATATCGAACATCAATATGTTTGAACCTAGAATGAAATGTCAAATTCGTTGCAAGGTGTATGGCACTCTGACTATTAGAGAACAATTGTTGTCTTTCTTCTTGGATTCCAAGTTCACTCAAGAATTTCATCTACAAAAGCTCCTTGCTAGCTTCTGTTGCGGCAATGAACTCTACTTATATAGTGGAAAGAGCTACACATTTCAGTTGCCTTGACTGTCAGGAAATAGCTCCCCCTGAAAATGTAATCAGGTATCTAGAAGTGGACCTCCGTGTATCAACATCACCTGTCATGTCTGCATTTGTGTAGCCAACAACTAAAGGATTAGAATCTCCAAAAGAAAGACACAATTGGAGGTACCTAGAAGGAATCTAGTAATCCACTTCACAGCTGACCAATGTTCCTTTCCCTGGTTTGAAAGAAACTGACTAATAACTCCGACTGTATGAGCAATATTGGTCGTGTACACATCATAGCGTACATAAGACTTCCCACCGTTGAAGCATATGGAATTTGTTTGGTGCTAAGTTGCAAATGATTAGCAAGAGGACAGCTAACCGCTTTCGCACCGTCCATGCTGAACCGTTGAAATACTTTCTCAATGTACTTCTCCTGCGACAACCATATCTTTTTGGCGATTCTTTCTCGTGTAATCTTCATGGTGTTGAGAAATCCGTCATGGAAAAGGACTTGCTCAACTCCTTCAATTTATTGATTCTGGAAACATTGGCAACAATCAGCATGTCACCGATGTAGAGCAACATGATGATGAAATTATCATCGCCGAACTTCTTCACAAACACGCAATGGTCTGAAGTGGTATTCTTGTACCCCTACTCCCACATAACAGACTCGGACTTCTTGTACCATTGCCGTGGTGCCTGCTTCAAGCCATACAAACTCTTGTTGAGTTTGCACTCGATATCCTCTTTTCCCTTCTTGTTGAAGCCTTCCGGTTGCTCTATATATATCTTTCCCTCCAAATCACCATGAAGGAGTCTTCACGTTTATCTACTCAACCTCCAGGTTGAGACTTGCTTCCAACCCCAACACTGTACGAATGGATGTCAATCTCACCACCGATGAGAATATCTCGTCAAAGTCGATGCCTTTGTTTTGAATGAGGCCTTTGACAACGAGCCGAGCTTCGAATCATGGTTACTATTGTGTTCTTCATGTTGATCTTATCACCCACTTGTTCTTCAAAGCTCTCTTCCCTTTCAGCAACTTTACCAGCTCAAATGTGTTGTTGTCGTGTAAGGATTTCACCTCGTTCTCCATTGCCTTCATCCATTTCTGCTTGTGTTCATCCTTTATAGCTTCCTGAAAGCTATATGGTTCTCTAATCGTAAGTGAATAAGACATATTCATTTGAAAAATATCTGGTAGAGGGTTGTATGACTTTTCTAGATCTCGGCCGGGCCAGAGAACCTTTGACGGTTGGCGGTTGATCATGAGAACCATCATCATCATCATCATCATCGGGATCATCAGGCTAAACGTTAAGGGGGGCTTCAGGTTCAACCACTTTTGAATGAATTTCTCCAACTATAGGTGTTGTAGGCTCTAACTCCTCGGGTGTTGAGCTAGCATCAGTGCCAGGAGTGTCTCACCCAGCTTTCTGAATAGTCTCATTTTCTATGAACACAATATCACGACTCCAGATGAGCTTCTTTTCGATAGGTCAAAGAATACGTAGCCAAATTCATATTCACCATATCCAATAAAACATTAGGTTGTGTCTTAGATTCCAGTTTCGATCTCTTGTCTTTCAGAATGTGAACGAAGGCCTTGCCACCAAACACTCGAGGTGCTTGTACTAGACATCTCTTCCCGACCAAATATGTTCTGGCCTTCAAACTCTAATGGAACGCTTGGTGAAAGGTTCCACCCATTCACTACAGATAGTAAAGCCTCTCCCTAGAAAGAGAGTGACAACTTTGAGTGCAAGAGTAAGCACCTAACTTTCGTCATCAAGGTTTTATTCATCCGCTCTGCTATGCCATTCAGTTACAGAGTCTTGGGAGGTGTAAACTGATGTCAGATTCACTTCTCCTTATAGTAGGCATTGGAAGGTCCAATGTACTCTCCAACCTTGTCTGTACACATACACTTTAGCTTCTGATCAGTCTCCCTCTCCACCAACACCATAAAATGTTAGAAAATGTTCAACACCTAATCTTTCGCCTTCAAAACATATACTCATGTTGATCACCAAAATAACTGCAAAGTTATCTCGACAACACAAGTGTCGTATGTGTCCAAGGATTCCTCTCGTTATGCTACTACTCAAACTTATCAACACCGTCTAGACTGAAAAAATTGATTTTGGTTTTAAATGATTCTAAAGATTCAATTAAAACTAACAATTATGATTTAAATCAGGAGGAGAATACAAGTTCTTAGAAGGGATGATTCATCAAGCTCAACTTCCTAAGAGTAGTCAGATCGAGCAAATGTTGGACTTGGATTGAACAATACGAATCCTCTTATCACTCGTATGAATCCGCTGCATGATCATGCACGCGGATTACCACTACTAGTTTCCCAATCAAGGTTGGAATAACCTCAATTAGGCTAACCGGTAATGAACACCGAGAAGTTCTACAAAATGATAAGGTGCTCTTTAAGAATTAAAGGAAATCACAAGTAATTGGAAATAGTGTTAACTTGGTCCATCAATACCTAAGCTACTAATAACTACACCCAACTTGGTCCATTAGGTACAAACTAGAGCGCCCCCGAATTATTTGATGACAACCGTTAAAATGGGGACTTGTTCAGATCTTCAATCAGACTTCTAGGGATGGAGACATGGTGTTTTTCAAAGAAAAGTCGTGGAAAATCGATGGTAACTCGTTGGGGAAGGTCTCTTTCTTTTTCCTCAAATTCGGTTTTCATAGGGAAACTACAGAATTTGGGCACTGCACGTCGTGCACCCCTGTGGTGAAATAAGCTGTGTCCCAAATAACAGGGAACGACATGCAACCATGCATTTCGTTCCTTGATTTTTGCCACGCGACCAAATATTTGAATTAGGGCTGCACGACGTGCAGCTCTTCTGCTCCACCATTTCTTGTTTTGTTCTTCCGTCCGAGCTCCAATCGTGCTTAATTTCATGTTGAAAGGCTTGTAACCAGACCGCCTGTCTTGAGAGTACTAGTAGGTAACAAACACTACAAAGAAACACATCAAATGGACCAAGTGAACCGGTCCACCTATCTTGAGAGTACCAGTGGGTAACAAACACTACAAAGAAACACATCAAACGATCCAGATGAACCGGTCTAGGCACATAATGCCAGAACATAAAACTACACGGGAATGAAGCACGAACAAGCTAATATTCACTAAAACTTGTACAGATAAGGATAGATAATTACTACAGATCCTAGCACTATCATATGTCTTCTACGAGTGATCATTAATGAACGTCACAAAGTAACATGCGTCAATAAGGGATTTGGGATCCGCTTCATAAAGATCTGAACCAAATCTAGCATATTCTTTATTCTGGAAGGTGGACAACATTTGAAAGCAACTCGGTTTTGCTTTCCCGCCAGACAGTCGATGCATCTCACTAGGTGGACATAATCCATTCTAGGAATAGCCTTCTTCCTCGCTAGCTTTACCATGGACTTCTCACTCATGTGGTCAAAGCATTTGTGCCACAACGCGACAATGTCGACAATGTCCGTTGAGTTTTGCAGCTTCTAGGGAGATCTTGACTTCCGTCACGTACAGTTTAGATTGCTTGTTCCTCTCACCACTACCAATTCGCCTTTGGCGAGTTTCCATTGACCGTTGTTGAAGGAATGGCAATATCCTTCCTCGTCTAGCTTGTCTATAGAGATTAGATTCAGACGCATGTCTGGGACATGTCTGGCATCTCCAGACAGACATCTTCTTTGCCCATGACCTTGGAGAGGTTTTTATTTCCCATCCTTACCACAACGTAGTTGCCCAGTGAGTAAGATGAGAAAAATTCATGCCTGAACGTCACATTAATGGTGGAGCCGCTGTTAATCACCTAAGTGGTCTCCTGGGTTGTCAGGTTGACAAAATCTTCATCGTAGAAAAGCATGAGCTCCTCAACAACATTGGCATTGTCACTGTCGCCACCTCTGTTTGCCTTAGTTTTGGGCAAAACCTCCGATATGTCCATTCTGCTTGCAGTTGTGACAAATGATGTTTCCATGCCTGATGGACTTTCCTCAGATCTTCCCTCGATTCTTTGAGCCTCTCAACTCACTCCTTCCTCTCCCTTCCACAACTAAAATATCTGACTATGATGAAGAGGATTCTGCTATTGACATCCTCCATGGTGACAACACTATCAGTGGCAAAGCTCGTGATTGCGAGCTTCGAGGTTTCCCACGATTCTGGTAGGGACACCAGAACCAAGAGAGCCGTCACCTCATCTTCTAGCTTTAAGTTCATTATCGACAACTGGTCAATGATCCCTTGAATGTCATTCAAGTGATCTGCAATGGAAGTGCCCTCTTTGTATCTCATATGCACCATCTTCGTGAGATAGAAGAGTTTGTAGTTGTCGGTCTTTGATGAATAAAGCCCCTCCAACTTGGTCCAAAGCTTCTTTGCATTCGTTTCTCTAATGATGTGGTTGCGTACGTTATTATCGATGTGGTGTCGAATATAAATACACGTCTTCTCGTGCTCGCTCGTCCAGTCCCCCGTCACTCTTAGTGACTGGAGTTGACGATGACAACAGTAGATCTAAATCTTTCATCAAAAGGAGATCTTTCATCAAAAGGAGATCTTTCATCAAAAGGAGATCTTTCATCTTGCTTCCATATATGAAAGTTTGTATTGTTCAAACTAACCATCTTGTTTGATGTTGCCTCCATGTTAAACCGGGCTCTAATACCACTGTTGGGGCGTAACGAATATGAATCGAGTAAATATATTGAAATATTAAATCACACCAAGTAAATATCCAAGAACGATGAGCGTAAAAATCACCATGGGGACGGAACATCCACTTTAGACCCAGCACAGTTTATCTTGACTCCCGTAACTTAGCCAACAATTTACTTTAGTAATTGAACATCGCATTATACCCCAACATTCACAAAATTGCCTAGTCCAAGACGATAAGTAAATAACACAGAGATTTGCATAGTTCCTCTCCAATGCAGAGAGTACATCTACGGCAGCAGCGACAACTACGAGCACTTCTTCATTATAAACCGGTAGGTACAAGGTGATCCGAGCCAATCCAAAATAGTGTCTCAAATGTTTCCCAACCTCGAAACAACAACCTCACTATTTTTATCGCTCACAAAAAAGTATTCCTACCGCGGTAAAATATTTATCAGGACTTTCTAACAATAACCTATCTACCCAAATAATTGAAAGAACTTTTTTCAAATTGACCAAGTGAAGAAATGAACAGAGAAAAAAAAGAACTAGACGAATTAGATAGGGAGAGAATGAGTGGGATACAAAAATTAGGCAACATATGCTTCCTTTTATAACTAAAGAAGAGGGGAGGGGGCACATTAATGGCAATTGGTTGGAAAAACCAACTGTTTAATTGGTGCAATGAAGACCGGGAGGCGACCATTAATTTGACGGTGTGATCCCCTTCTTTTTTTAATCAGCCGGGATCAATAATATGGGAAACCATCCACATTCTTCAAGTCAAGGGGGGACTAATCTCGCAATTTGATTATAAATATGAGGAATTGAAATGATCGTCACTAATGACAAAAGGCGAAATGATCTAATAATCATGGGGATGATCCGTTCACATTTTCCATGTCAAGAAGGACGAATCCCGTGGCCAAATGGCCGGCGGAGTAATCCACCAAACCAACACGGGCGAGGCTCGACGACAACGACGGTAACGAAGCAAAAAAAACGGAACGGAGGTAGGTCATCCTGAGACAGAATGAACCCCTATAACAAAATAGGAAGCCAAAAGCTGAACAGCAAGGCCGGCCTTTGGAGCATCACATCTCCGATTTCACTTCCTTGTAAGGTTCTTAAATTTGAAAAGTTTCGTAATTTGCTAGTAAATTCGATTTTGGTTTATTACCATGTAGCCCCGAACCGAACTTTCAGACGTAATTAGCCCGTCTGCATCTTTATGGTGAAATTAACCCTAGATTTTGGTCGAATCTCAAAAACCCTTCTTCTCCCCCAAACAAACCCCAAATTGACTCACCCTCTCTTTTCTTCAACGAAGTGGAGAAGTCTCTAACTCAGCAGCAGCAACAGCAACAGCAACAGCAACAGCAACAGCAACAGCAGGTGATTGTCTCTATATATTCATTTCGCCCTTTAGCTTCTCAAGTTACGAGCTTTCTTCTTTGTTTTGTAACAAGTTTAAACGCAACTGTTTCTATGTGGGATTCGCGATCTCATGTGTTGTAATCTATGTGCATTGCTTCGCAGTCTCTTGGCTGCTCATTTGATTGTGACCATTTTTTCTAGTAAAATTCGCTTTTGTTCTTCCCATTTATGTATTGAACACGTTTGGGAATTCAGGCAGTATTTGCCTGAATTCAACTGGCTTCGGAAGAAGCCTGAATGCTGGAAGCTTCTTTTATTGACTTGCCCTTTACTGCAAATACAAATGCTCTCCTGTGGTTTGGCTGTTTCTTTAACCCTATTTGAATTATGATAACGCAGTACTTCCCTTCTCAGGCGGCTGGATTTTGAAGTTTCTTGGGTGTTGGCAGTCTTGATAGCCTACAAGGCATGTCTTTGAATCCTAATGCTCCAATGGCTTATGCGGATGAAGATGTTTCTTCGGGCTCTGCAGATGGTGCTAACATGATAGATGGACACAACAACAAGCGGCAAACTGGAACACCAGCTAGCTCTGGTCGTAGCAAGAGAGGCCGGAAGGCTACTGGTGACGCCATTGTCGATGCAATGCTTGAAATTGCCGCAGCCTCAAAATTGCGGGCAGCCGCCATCATGAAGAGTGAGGATCAATTTTCTATAAGCAAATGTATCAAAGTGTTGGATGAGATTCAGGATGTTGATCAACCGGTTTACTTTTTTGCGCTGGAACTATTTGAGAACCCTGATGCTCGAGAGATTTTTATATCCCTTAAGAATGAGAGACGGCTCCCGTGGTTACAGGGGAAGTATAGTGCCAGCTCTAAATGAATTAAGCATCGAGATATTGTCCAAGTAGTTTTGTCTTTTTATCTTGTAGTTGCAAACAGTGTGCTGACCACATTCTTGTAACTAATTCAGATTTAACGTGAAAAAAGGCTCTTTAATTTGTCAACTTGTATTGCTTTCCGTGTTTGAATCTCTTTGCTGGTAATAGTCATGCATGGAAGAGTATATAGTTGTCAGTTAACTATCATTTTGTATCTCCGGTACTTGTATTCTGGTGTTTTAATTCAGCTTCTACAGATACATCAGCAAACATGGATGACCTCGATTTGCAACTGGACGAGATGGAAATGGCTGCTGCAGCTGCTGGATATTACTATTTTAACAGTTTAAGTAGGCTGCCTGCACTTGCTTCATCACATCAGAGACGTAACTTTATGGCTGAGGTACTGGATGGCCCTGATGATATGTGCAGGGAAATGTTTCGAATGGATAAACATGTCTTTCACAAGTTATGCAGTATTTTTCGACACAGAGGTTTGTTACGTGATACTTGTGGTGTTATGATAGAGGAACAAGTGGCCATTTTCTTGAACATCATAGGTCATAGCGAGCGCAACAGAGTGGTTCAAGAAAGGTTTCAGCATTCAGGTGAAACCATAAGTAGATATTTCAATAATGTACTCAAGTCGGTCAAATCACTTTCACGTGAGTTCTTACAGCCACCGCCGCAGACTACTCCCCAAGAAATTCATGGTAGCAAGAGATTGTATCCATATTTCAAGGTTTTCTTTATGCTTGCAGCGTTATCCTCTCTACTTGTATATGCATGGCAATGTGAGACTTACCCCTTTAAACTGTTATGATTCAGGACTGTATCGGGGTTATAGATGGCATGCACATTCCTGCCAATGTACCGGCCAAAGATCAATCTAAATTTCGTAATAAGAAAGGATTCTTATCTCAGAATGTACTTGCAGCCTGTACATTTGACCTACAGTTCATTTTTATCTACCCCGGTTGGGAAGGATCTGCTCCCGATTCACGTGTCTTGAGAGCTGTTCTCGACGACCCTACTCAGAATTTCCCTCATGTTCCTCAAGGTTCGTGTTATCTTTTATCCTTGCAATGTGGTTTAATACTGAAAATGAGATGTATATGAATGGCTTATCTATTAAGCTTTGCGTGACAGGAAAATACTATCTAGTTGACAATGGGTATATAAATATGGAAGGGTATATTGCTCCATATCCAGGTGTCCGCTGTAACATTCATCACTTCAAGGGTGCTAATCAGTTACCCAGAACTGCAGCGGAACTGTTTAATCATCGACATTCATCACTCAGGAATGCAGTCCATAAATCATTCAACGTTCTTAAGAGGAGGTTTCCTATCCTCAAAGTTGCGACGCAGTACGGGATTCACGTCCAAAGGGATATAGTGATTGCTGCCTGTGTGTTGCATAATTTTGTGAGACGCGAGGAACGCAAGGATTGGTTGTTTGCCAGTGTTGAAGGAGTTTCAGTGGGAGATGTATCGGAGTTTGACGAGCATGCTGAGATGTCGGAGTTGGGACCATCAATGCAGGAGGAAATAGCCTTCTCGTTGAGAGAATCAATGGCAGGTGCAATGTGGAATGACTTCATAAGCACATGGGATGAATGGTGATTTGTATAGGAAGAGGAAGTTGACTTGTTGAAATGACAACAAACTGTTGGAGGCTAACATCTGCAGCATGACAAAGTTGATGTTTGTTTTGTGTTTTTAGTGTGAGAGAGATTGTAGACTCTGGTTGTGCAGATATGGATGGGAAATTGTAGATATTACAAGCTGTAGAACAGTAGAAGGTAGCTGGAGTTGGAGTTGTGGTTCCCTCTACGTCTCACTAGGAAATATATGTAACTGCATCTCCTATATGTTTTATTTTTCAGCTGACTTTCTCATGTTATGATAGTAGTCCAACTCCGAGTTCATCCTGGATGGATAGGCGTTCGGATTCCACATGGTGCTGCTGCCTCTGCAGATGACTATAAAGCTTAGTGATTAGCAGCTGTAACCTTTTTTAATGATCAACTTTTCATTACATTGTTAGTAATAACTAATTAATCTTGTCTTTTTCGATAAAATTGAAACAATATAGAAAAGATAGGTAACTAACAAGTTCTGGATAATTAAAAATAAAAAATCAAGGGTATCATTGTAGTTTACTGTTCGCATTCCATTCTCTATAAACTACACCAATTCCCCTCCAGTTACTATTCTTTCTCTCGATAAAATTGCCACCAAAGGTTCGTTTTTCTTCTTGTGGAGGCTTGTTCATGATGCTGTAGCGACTAAGCAAAATCTGTTCAGGCGACGCTGTGCGAGTTCACCTGATTGCCAATCTTGTGGAGGAGTGGAGGAGTCGGTTTCCCACATCTTGTTTGCGTGTTCACGAGCCATAGAATTCTGGCCGTTGCCCTCCCTAGCCCTTGTTGCCCTACGCCGCTGTCGCAGTTTCGAGATTGGTTTTTTTATTTGATGAATGTCGCTGATCAGAGGGTGCCGGTAACAGCAACCTTTGCGTGCTGGGTGTTATAGAAGTGTCGGAGTGAAAGGGTTTTTAGTAACCTGGCAGCAGATGTCGGTGCAATGGATCTCAGTTTGCGTAATGAGGTTGGTCTGTGGGTGGCTTACTCGAAGGCCCCGCAGTGTACTCGGCCCGCTCCTCTTTCAACTCATTAGTTCGATACCCAACCGCCGAACAGGTACGATTTTACTCTGTTGTGTGACGGCTCGTTCAAAGACGATGTCCAGCAGGCGGGCTATGGAGTGATTCCTTTCAACTCGGTTGGGATCGTAATTGGCGGGAGAGCATGGTGTCTATTTTGTTGGGAGCCATTGGTGGCGGAAGCATGCATGTTATTTGCTGCAGTCAAACTTGCAGCTACCATGGTTGGTTCGATTAACATTCTGTCCGATTGTACGACTTTGGTGGAGGCTTTGCAACAACCAGTGCAAGTGTGGCCGTGTATTTGTGCTGCGCTGGTCGCTTATGTTGTTGATACCTTACAACAGTATCTGATGATTGAGGTGTCTCTTTTCCGGAGATCGAGACTTCGGATGGTCGATCGAATTGCTTAGCTGGGAAGGAACACTAGCGTTGGATTCGGCAGCTGGTTTGTAAACTGTTGTTAGTTGTGCCTTGTGTTTTGTTCGTGTATCTTTCTGCTCCTCGTGTTGGGACGAGGAAAGTTTTGTAGTATGGTTTTTCTTTGGATTTTCAATGAAATCACCCGTTATAAAAAGAAAAATTGTATTATCCGAATTTCATTCAACATTTTATCGATTAAATCAAGTTTTAAATTAAAAGAGTATAAAGACTCTAACCCTCTAATTAGTATATAAATAAATTCCTTAAAAATTTAAATTTAATGAATTCATTTCAAAATGAGTGTTTTTGTTATTATTTGTAAAACAATCAATTTTCAATTCTAAATTTTGAATTCTGCAAAATTGAAACTAGTTTAGCAATTTGGTAGAATTGAGTAAGTATTTGAAAATAAAAAGAGTCACTAAACTTTTGTGGAATTCAATTCATTTCAAAATTAATTAGAAGGTAAGTCCCTCCTCCCTCCCGGTCTTCTTCATGTACGTACATTATGTGGTCTTCAAGTACATATTCTCCAATTTCTTAAAGGGAGAGGGTTGCTTCCCTATAAACTCGATCAGAAATTAAAGCTCGAAGCAGAGTTCCTATACGTATATAGTACTAAACTAGAACCAACTAGGCAAAGTAAGAACACCAACTTACACAACAATGCACATATACTATGCGTCTTGAAAGTACATATCCTTTGTCTATCTAAGTTTGAATAAACCGCTCCACAGCTGAATCACTTGGAACATGAGAGAGAGAGATAGTTGTAATTTTGACCTTGTGATTTTTAAGCTCCAATCTCTGAAATCATTATCACTCGGTCAAATCGACACGGGTAGGAAGAAGCTAAAGCTTTTCATATATGAATCATAAGCCCAAAATCATGGAGAGAGAGAAGGGAGACCCCTCATTCCATCTTTCACCACCCTTTTGGGTGGGATTTTTCTCTCAACTTCCCTCTTTCCAAAAATCCTAGAAGACACAATTGATGATCAAATTGAAGGTCAAGGAAGCTAAGAGCATTGGATTGAAGAATAGAAGGTCGAAGAGAAGGCTGAAGCAAGTACATCCTGACTTGACAACTTGGGTTTGGATTGTTTTCACTTTTTCTTTTCTTCTCTTTGGATGATCATGTATAGCTAGTTCTTTGTTGTTATTTAGTTTGGATGTATGTTCTTGGTATGATTATTACTAGAAGTAAAGGGTTGGACATGTGGATGCCATGAATAAATGAATGATGTGATTGGATTATGATGGTTTCAACCTAATGTATGCTATAGCTTAAATTAGGTCAAATTAACTCTTTTATTTGATTGATTTTGATTGAATGGAGTTAGGTTGTTAATCAACGATAGAAGTAAGGTTTGTGTGGACCAAGCCACACCCTAAGTCAACCACTTGTGATAAGATTTCTTTAGTGGCATTTTGTCGAACACTTAGTGTGCATTCTGGATATCCCTAAATTGAGTGATACAATTGATGGATGGGATGGTTGGGTTGTCAAATAGTGACTTAGCACCCTTTTCAAGTGTTTGTGAGGTCTCTAAGGTCTTCCAACCACCTAGGCATTTCGTCAAACACCTTGTGTTCATTACTAGACAACTTGAATTAGAGTGGACCAAGTCTCAGTTGAGCAATCTAGTGATGGTAGTTCGTGTGCATGATCATTCCACAAACTCCTACGAGTATCTAGTGGAGATTCTTCTTCATATCAGGTGTCTTAAGTGTCCATCCCAACCTTTAGGTAGTTTGAGCTAGAACCAAACTCCTTTCCAAGTAGGCCATGTGCATGGTTGCCATGCCACCACGGACGTGGTGGAATGTTTATAAAAGCAGAGTCGCGATTTCCAGAACTCAGATTTACAAAAACCTAGTTTTGCAATTTTACTAACGAATAACTATTGGTTCCAGGCAGAGTTGAGGACCTTGTTGATCGATCCTAGACTAGTAGGAGAGGTTTAGAGATCATTGAGAAAGTTTCAAAAGGTAATCTATCTTCTTCCTGCTTTCTCAATCCTTTGATTTGAATCCTTACGTAGGAAAATCCTGTCATGTTAGGAGTTGGGGATTTTGGGATTTCAATCCTACGTTGATCTCAATAGGTCATTCAGATCAAGCAATCGAGCTTTAGGGAGACGGTTTCAGACCAGAGTCTTCAGTGGAAAGCTTTTTAGAGGTAGGGGTTAGGATTACTTTTCTGCTTTATACGAAGAATGGTAATTAGTGTTAGGAGTCCATACTTGGATTTTCATGACTGTACAATAGCGTGCGATCTACTGTACAAGTGGTTGTGAATTGCAGTTGAGTATTTCAGGCTGTGCAGTAGGGTGTGATCTACTACACAGGCTGTTGTTATTTTCAAGCATAAGCTCACAACGATGAACTCTGTGTGTGTTTCATAGTTCATGTTTAGGATAAGAATTAGGACTAGTTAGATTAGGGACGGGTTTCACAAATGGCACTTAAGCTGGAACTTTTCAGCTATTTTGTAAAAGACTTGGAATGGTGGATGGAGCAGAGATAGAAATGTTTGAGTGAAGTTGAACTGAAGATTGCTAAGAGGCTTCAATTCAGGGGAGGATATGTTAGGATATGAAATTGCGTCCTATTAGTTATGATCATTAAGTTATTTATATTATCTTATTAGTCACTGAACTTTTGTTAGCTTTACATTTTAGTCCAGTAACAGTTAGATAAGCATGGTTGTTAGATGATGGAGATCATGGCCGATTTATCTGGCTTGTGATATGAGCTTAAAGTTTGATCTAAAGAACTGAATATAACTTATCAGTTTGCGCATCTATTGGTTTATCAATAATTACTATCTCAAGGCTGCATTTGAAGATGATGAAGTGGATCACAGTATGTATGGTACATGCAGCGGACATCAAGTGCTTGAAAATTAAGATTGGTGAATTCTCTGAAATTTTTTTATAACAACTTTCTTAGAGGTCTCTTAATATATAGCTTTATGTCCAAGATATCTAATCTAATATCTATATATATGTTTTCATTTTATGTACCTGCCATGTTAGCACCAATCAAATGTTTTAAAGTTATTTTTACTTTTTATTAATTAACTTTCTTCAAAAGAACTTTCTTTTTCCACGATCTTTCTCTCCCTTTTTTGAGTTTTTGTACGATAATAAATTTCAGTAAATCTTCCTTCTCTATCCCACAACCTCCCTTTCGCTCTTGTTTTCTCGGATGGGGTTTCCTTCCTCTTTTTATCGCAACCTTCCTTTTGCGATTCTCATCCATCTTCTCTTCTCTCTTTTTCACGGGTAATTTCCTATTTTTTATGCTTCTCAATTCAGAACTAATAAAAAAAATTCTTAAGTTTCCTTTTCTCCTACAAATCAAAATCCCACAATCACTTATTATTCTTATTTTTCTAAGCGAGATACATGAATACATATGAATGTTACCTAGAAGGTGTTTAAGAATGGAAGATTTTGTTTTTTCTTTGCAGTTACCGAGATATAAAATCAGAAATCACCAAAAAATTCTTGCTTCAAGAGTCTAGGCATGTGCTGATTATTTTTGCCTATTTTTCGTTCCCGTTATCAGTGCTTAAGAATGAAAGATTTTGCTTTGTTTTTGCAATTAGAGTAGCCGAGTTTGGCTTTATGGAAAGGAACACCCGTTTTGATTATGTATTCTCAAATTTATTTGAGAATTTCGATTTTATTGGAGATACCTTGCTTCGCTGTAGATTCATGAGGTCATACGAAATATCCATCTTTCTAGCTAGCAATATTTTTAAAAGAATGACGAATTCAAACATAGAGTGTATTATTCAAGTCTCATTCTTTTTTTCCCAGTTACAATGGTCGATTTTTGTTTTGTGGGGAGGAACATGACATTTTGTTGTTCGAGCGGGAATATACAATCAGCAAAATGGCACTTCTTAAGAAACTAAATTAATGTAGGAGATGAAAGCTTCTCTGCTAAATGAAGCTTCCTCAAACTTGTAACACATCTTAAGTTATCAATTCCTCAAGGTTAATTGAAAGAATCAAAGGCAACACTACTACTTAAGCAGGTATGGAACTTTGTTTATTGTGAGATTCGATTTATATCACAGTTTGATTGAAAAAAATAGTTATATGCACTGCGATATCTGATTGGCAATGAAAGACCAATTTCTAAACTCTTTTCATTATAGTGTCCAAGGAGAGTATCAGTGATTCAGACAATGAAAGACCAATATTTAACTTATGATAACCCATCTCATGTGGACTGTGGTATGATCCTCAGAGGTATGCAAGGTGGGAGGGAAAGTACTTCTTAAACTTATCATGTTGGGAATTTTCCCCGATGGACTTGCGTTTTTCGACTGCCTACATACCTAATAAAATTGGGATTAAAGTTTACGTAGTTCGAGATTGTGCACCTCTAACTTCAGATTGTGTTGATTCGAACTTCATATGTTCCGTCTCAAAGGTTAATAACCTTCCAAATCAATGATCGACTAACCCAAGTCGTGACTAGGATTTTAATAGTCATGAACGCATACATTTTCTGTAAAGAATATTCCTATCCTTATCTAAAGTTTAGGGTTATAAGGAATTTTTTCATAGAATAAAACTACTAACACCTTTAAAATTAATGTTTAATGATAATGAAAAACTTTGAAAACTTAAGAGATGAAATATTTCATATGAATACACAAAAATTACAAAATAACAATAACTATACTGTCATTACCAAAAATTATTGCATCTACCAAAAATATAAACCTTTCTTTGAAATATTCAAAATGAATCCACGATACTTTACTAATTACCTATAATTTTCGCCGTTTCTTAATGATATGAAAACATCTCCATTTATACAAGTCTATTGGCTGCCACCGTAGGAAAAATGAAAGGTTGCAACGTTTCATTCAAGATGAAACACGCCTGTTGGTAAATAACCAACTACAATCAAATCCAAATACCCTAATACTTGCATCAGCTAAAAACGTTTCACTTACGTTGATTGAAACCAAACAAATGGAGTTCCCTCCAATTTGCATTGAAACTGTCGGCAATGGGCTGGAATTTGGGTTGGTTTACCGACCAGAAAATCAGTTCAAAACTCGGTCGGAAACCGGTCGGAAACTCAAACCAAAATTCCGGTTTATTCTCAATTTCAGTCTTAGTAGTATAGTTCCTAATTAATCATAAAAAACTATCACTATACTAATATTACTTAAATATTAAATTAATTCTTAATGATGTAGTAACTAACATAATCACTACGAACAATTAACTATCTATATAGAATATAAAATTCCAACATATCATTTATACGAGCTTCTTCCAATCGGCATAGGGAAACACTGTCTTTTATTTGTTTAGGTGCATTTAGCCATCATCAGTTAAGATAATAATGTAAGCTAACAGAGAAGAATAATTGATTCCAAAGAGTCAAAGTCGAACAAATTGAGTTGAAGTGATGTTTTTTTTTTCCTTTTCTTTTGGAATCATATGCCGTTTTGGTAGTGAAATGTCTTACTGCTCGTGAAAGTGAAAGATGAATAAAGTTGGGATGGTCTATGGGTTATATTACATTGTAGAAGTAAGCAACTGTGTGTTTAAAGTAAATGATTTTAATATATAACATACTTTAGTTTATTTGCCAACTTTCTTCAAATCATTTGATTACTCAGATATGAATTTCATATATATGAACACTGGGGTTGGCAATCCTGACCGTTTAACCGTTAAACCGACCGTACTTTTATTGAATTTAACGGTTATTAACCGGGTTGACTGGGTATTTTGCGGTTATGGTTATAACCGTTAACCGCTACGAATGGATAAAGTTAGGTTATGGGTTTCGAAGTAACCGCACCATCACCGTAACCATACCAATAACCATCTCCAACCCGTAACTTACCCTCTATTTATCCGTATATTATTAAAACAATAAAGCCCAATGTCATTTGACTGTCCCAACCCACTTACATTTTAACCCTATGTCCCAACACAATAATTTTGCTTTTAGTTTCAAAAACAAGTCACAAGTGATTTTAGTGTTCTAGAATGCTATTGTTACTATTTTTTGGAATTAGATTTGAAAAATTTTCAGATGAATGAATGTGTATGCATTTTCGACTTTTCATTCCTTTTTTTTCTTGCATATCGGTGGTTAACCGTTAGGAGGAGCGGTTATAACCGTAACCGGGTGGGTATGAGGATGGAACGAAATCTATCACCGAAATAGAAATGGTGATGGTTATGGTTAATAACCGTCACAAAGGTAAATGGGTAATGGGTATGCTATAATCATCTCCGAACCTCCCGTTGTCAAGCGTTGGTTGAACATTAAGAATACTGCAATGTTTCGCAAACGAATTGAAAGCATTAGCCTAACCTAATGTAAGCCAACGACTCTGACCTCTTCGTTCCAGTGTATCCATTTATAGCCTACTACAGTGTCTGCTACTGAAGCACGGAAAGACATACATTGGCTAATAAAGACACCATAATTGTTGGAGGTCCCCCCTGGTTCACAAGCACAAAGTCATATGCAGATCACATTTATGTGAACAGTTGTGGACTCTCAGTTTTTCTTAACTTTGATAAGTGTCTTCGTTGAACTCTTCCAATTATACCCCTGTATATAAGGTTTCACCATCCCCTCAGACAGTTCTCTCCTTAAAATTTGTTCTTAAGGGAGCTATGGAAGTGTGTATGTTTGTGCATAAATGAATTAGTGTCTTTGCTTTCAAAGTTTTATCTGCACAAACATCAAGTGCGAGTGAACGTATCAAATCAGGTGCACTATATGATGTTGCCGAGTTATTTGAACGGACAATCCAGCTCTCTTATTTTTTGTTGTCAGTGCCACTGCTTGGTATTAGAACCTTCTTTGGGATTCGCCAAGTTCTCATGTCTATAGAACTTGTTGATCTTTTAGCTAAGGAACTACAGGCCGATTATTCTATATGTAGTGAGTTGTTTCTCCCCACATTTATACTTTGCACAATGAATATTTTAAATCAGTTGGGGATGTTCCAATAACATGTATTTGTACATTTTTGTTTCTTTTAGATTGAAAAAGAGAGAATTTTCAACAATTTTAGTGTATCTTTATGAATAATTGGTAAGGTTGTTGGTTGTGTCCTTGTTATGTTTTTGCTGCATCTGCTCTTTCTTTGGATAACAACCCATGGTCAAATAAATTCTCCAAGGATGTTTGAACATCGAAAACCAAACATGCTTAAATATACTAATCCATCATTTAGTTTTCAATAGTTTTTTATAGGGATTATGGTCAAAATAGCCCCTATACTATTATAAGTTAACAATTGAGGTTTTTTATTACTTTTCTTTCTAATCAAACCCCTACACTTTTCTCAAGTCATCAAGTAAGCCCCTCTTTTTGGACAGTTGTGATGAATTAACACGTCCAGTTGGACGTTTTGCAAACGTGGCACTTGTTGACTGGGATTTCTCTATTAATTACTAATTAGGTAGGTTTTAAAATTAACAAAAAAAGATATTATAGAGCAAAAATAGGGCGGGAGAAAAAAGAGTTGTAGGCCGATTAGAATTAAACAATCCATCTCCTAAAAAGGAATAAAATCATATTTTTTCTTATACTCCTCCAAATAAAATCAGATAATCCTCTACAATAAAAAATCAAACTTTCTGAAAAAATTTATATGAACGTTTCAATAAGAAATATGAATTTCTTTTTTATAATTTGCTTCAATTGGCACCATGATAAGGTGTTTGTAATAAGTTTCATGATTTTCGCAAGATAATCCAATTATGATTCATTATCTCTCGAACTATTCGAAACCCTAATCGGGTTATATTGGTTTGAATTGAAAAAATCTATCAAACCTAAGCATAGTCCATATAACATGATCCTTCTTTCAAGATTCTTGTAGTGAGAACAATGTCGGTTTGAATTGGACATATCTATCAAACGTAAGCATAGTCCATATAACATGATTCTGCTTTCAATATTCTTTTAGTGGAAACAAGTCAGAATACTAATAGGGTTGGGTTGGATTGGACATATTAATCAAACCTAAGCATAACTAAAAACATGATCCTTCTTTTAATAATTTTTTAACGGGGCAGTCGAGGTTACATTATTGTAAGTTAATCGGGTTAGAGTCATTATCTAATGACCAATTTAGAACACTATTTTGGTCCATTCACCTGAATTTTGCATATCCATCAAACATAAGCTCATATAACATGATCCTTCATTCAAGATTGTTTGAACGGGTGAATGAGGTTACATTTTCTAAGATAATTACATTACGAGTCATTATCTCTTGACCGATTTAGAACAAAAATCGGGTTGACTCGATTTCAATTCGACATATCCATCAAACCTAAGAAATTCATATAACATGATTTCCTTTCAAGATTCATTTAACGCACCAGTTGAGGTTACAATTTTCATTATGCTCAACTATTTGGCAAAACAGTTTATTGTTTCCTAATGCTTCTCAACTCAGAACATCTGAGAAAAATATGTAATATGAATATATTTCATTATGATACATGAGCATGAATACTTGGTTAAGGGATGAAAATTAATGATCATGTAGTTTTAAATCTTACATATTTTTATCTTTTTATTTTGCCTTTTTAGTTTATTCGCTACTAACTACTCTTAACTATGACAAATAATAGTTTAATAAACCTTAGCATGGGTATCACATGAGAAAAGTTACATAGTCACTTACTTATAGTCGTAACAGATAAGTCCATCATAAGTTGTCCTTCCTTTCATTAGCAAATTATTTGGTTGGAATTCTTGGTTAAAAGGTATTTTTTTATCATGAATATAATTGGGGTGTTTATAGATAGGATTCGGGTTAATCACCTGGTAAGGAAGTTGCAATAGGACATGGTGTTGTCTTTTATTATGACATGGTATTTGTCTTTGGATCATACACTTTGCTTCCTTAGTGCATATTTTAGTGTTGATCAAACTTTGTAGTTCTTATTACCGGTGTTTTGTTTATTTTTCTTTAGTTGTTAATCAATAAAAATGATTTCTCCGGTATTTATCCACTTTGATACTTTATAATAGTTCTTCTTTGGTTGCATGGATAGTAGTATAATAGATTTAACTTCATTATTATTAAATTTGTTACTAATGAAATTTAGTTATTTTGATATAAAAGTAAGGACAAAATTTAGTAAATAGATAATAAGAGATTATTTTGAAATCTTAAGTCTCCAAAAATTTAGAACTAAACAAAAAATCTTAGTGTTATATGTATTAGTCACCTTGAACACGGGTGAGCAAGTTGATAAAAGTCTCTGCCGCATTGTTCGACCACTATAAAGCTGCAGCCTCGTGGTCTGAAGCTGCTGCCAGCTATAAATGTGATGGGGAATCATGTAGATGATTGGAGGGAATATGTTGGTGGAGGGAATATGTTGTGGCATACCTGTTGTAATATTACCCTCTCCCATATATTTAAGCACAGACCTCCATTGCTCGCAACTCACAAGTTCTGAACACCATTTCGTAACTCATTCTTCATACTCTACGATTGGATACTTTGAACCTTCTGGTTCACAGAACGTTGATGAGGTCTCACAGTGTGGTGTACAACCCACCTCTGATGTCGTGGATGAAGAGGACGTTGATGACGAGCCTAAGTACGATCCGGGTAACAACAATGGGGAAGGGGAACATGACCAGGCCTCGAGTGAGGACGATGACGGTACACCGATTGGCCCTCTCCATCCAGAAGGGGAGGACGCTGATGTTATAATCGGTGCGGGTGCTGCAACATCTTCTTGTGCCCCACCACGGGGGAATACACTCCACCCGAGTTTTATACAACATTGGGCAATAACATCAACCAGGTGATGACTGTTGACCACTACGAGGGTGGCCCTGTGATCCCGGATTTCGTCCCCACCCATCAACATTTCTACATCGGCCAACGATTTTACACGAAGAAGGAGACAAGTCTTGCTGTCAAACACTTGGCCTTAAATAACAATCGAGCCCTGGCAACGTCTCTCTCAAACACTTGGGAGTTGGAGGTCAGGTGTTATTCGTACAAAACAAACAAATTTCCATGGAGGTTATGCGACAGCAGCAGCGTAGATGACGGGTTCTGGACGGTTCGACAGTGAAATCCACAACACACATGTCACGGAAGCAAGCACAACGTAGAATCTACCCAACTAGATGTCAATGTCATCGCGGATGCGGTGATGCACCATGTCCGGTCAAGGCTACACTTTCAGATCCGTTTGATCCAAGATGAGATTTCACACCTTTTCCCACGTCAGATCTCGTACTGAAAGGGTGGTACGGAAAACAGAGAGCTATCGAGATGACCTATGGTAATTGGGAGGAATCTTATAATGACCGTTAGAAAATAGCCGTTAGAGGCTACCTACAATGCACCGCACCTCCTAGGACGCGCCGTGCCTTGTAACTGCCCGGGATTGTCAATTTATGTAATAAGGTTTCGAGTAATTATCTACGTAATCTCCGATTTAATCTTGCCTAAAAAATAATTTCCATAAAAAATTTCATCATGGTTTTGATACAGTTTTTGCGTCATGACTTATCCAATATTTAACCAAAAATGTCATGTCGTTAAATTTTTTGTGTTTCACCCCATGTGGATTTAACGACGTTAAATGAGTTAGAAAAAGTGATTGTTTGACCTGCCACGTACGCATAAATATATGACTGGATAATTAATAATTTAATTGTAATTTTAAAATACATGTTCATCAAATTTAATCCGAACCATCCATTTAATCTTAACATTTTAGAGTTTTTTGCCTAAACTTTAAATATTTTTTTGACAACAAAAAAAACAAATGCCGAAGACAAGGGTTAAATCTTACTTATTTGCTATACACTCGTAAAGTTGACATAACAGAGTCGTATGTCATAACAGATATATAATAGACTAGTAACACTGTCGTAATAGATATATAACACTATCGTAACAGATATATAACACTGTCATAACATATACATAATAGATATATAACTTGTTATGTCATTATTATAAGCATTTTACATGTATGTTATGCTATTGTTATGTCCGTATTATATGTTACATGTCTGTTATGCTACTGTCAAGTCCGTATTTATACTACTGCTATGAATCTGTTATGCCAGTGTTATATCATACGAGTATGTTATATTCCTTTTATGAGTCCGTTTTACAATTATTATGTCAATTTATAAGTTTATTTAATTCTATAACAACTCATATAATATCATAGAATATGTGTAATAAGCAAACATTTATTAGTTGTTTACATGAAAAGAACAAGGTTTAACACTAAACCGTACATACATACATACATACATAGAATACTGTATTTAGCTGCTGCTAATCAGATGCTTACAAGACTCGAATTGACCTGAATCAATGAAGTTCATAAGATGTTTTTCTGGTAATCATATGTTTTTAAGGTAAAAATGAACTTTGTATAAATATGAACAAACGAAGCTATACTAAAAGAAATGAGTAGAGACAAAAAAAAAATACAAATCAACACCTTAACTAAAACCTCATTGACCATAACCTGCTATCTTCCAATAGGAATAAAAAAGACAACTGGCTACCAACAACCCTTAACCAAAACCTGCTATCTTACAGAAAGAATCAAGACACTAAAGAAAAACCTAGAAAGAAAAATCCCCTAAAGAAACCCCAAAATCGGATGCAATCCCAAACCACTCCTAAGTGTTTTTGTTTCCTCTTCTTTCTTTTCTTATTTAGTTTTTTTTTAAATGGCTAAATTCCCTCCTGTGTTATGAATTATTATGAAAATATTTTTTAGTACTGAATTTTTCGATATAAATTGAACATCATGAATTATTGAAATTTGATTTCGATTGTTAATAAAACAATTGTCTGACCACAAAAGTGTCACATTGTCACCAGAGTTTATCAAGTTAGCAAGTTGCCGATGTGGCAAATAAAAAAAATAAAAAAAAAAAGAAATTCATTTCTTCGTGCTTCTTCTTTATTAATCTGAAATAAGAACGGTAAACAAATAATAATTGATAAGAGTAAGAAAATTTAAAAAGATGACTAAGAGAAGAAGGTGGAAGCCCAAGGATGCGGCTCCTCCCCAACGCTAATAATTTACAGCCTTTTCTTTTTCAGATCCATTTTTTGAGCTTTTTTCTCAGATCTGAATTGAGAGTGGAAAGAGAGGTGAGAGAAATTGGGAAGAAAGATAGATGAGATGAAATGTAAAAATGAATGAATAAATATTGTATCTGAAATTTTAATTAAAATGGTGGGAGATTTTGCCCAAACACTCTCCATCAAGTCTTAATCGTTGGATTGAAAATTTAGTTGGACACTCAATCTGTTGGTGCGGATAACAATTGTTTTCCGCTAAATAGCAAAATTGCCCGCCATGAAGAGTTACGGTAATGGTTACAGAGATTAACGGGTCGTTTGGGTAGGTGATTTGAAATAGAAGAGATTTGAAATAGTTAAAGAGTTGAAATAGAAGATATTAGAATGAAACTTGCTATTTTCAAAATAGACTAATTTGGATGGGTGATTTGTGGGTGATTTTGAATCCAATTATTATAGAAAGAGAAAAATAAAACAATAAAAAAAATTAAAAAATATGAAAATACCTCTAGTTTATTTATCGTCATATCAAGTACCAAAAGAAATAAGGGGTAATTTTGGTTAAAATGTTCAAATCTCTCATCTCTCCTCCGAAATCTCTACCTCTCCTGGGTGATTTGAAGTCAACCACGAAATTCTCTCTGAGACCACAAGGTGATTTCAAATCTCCCCTAATCTCTTCTCTTTTTGATGTTCCAAACGAGTGATTTGAGACGAAATCTCTTCAGAGGTCCAAATCACCCCCAAATCACCCATCAGAATCACCTACCCAAATGATTCATAAATAAATAATTATCATATCATTTCGATCCTCGCACTAAACAATATGAACTTAAGTTCAAAAATATATAATTCATCATCTATCGAACACTTTACTGGCCCAACTAGAGTAAAGCTCTCATGTGCCAACTGGAAATGCTCCAGTGAAAATGATGTCGATATTTGGCAATCTCACATCATAAATGAGTCTCAAACCACATAGAGCGTGGTAGACCACTCGGTTTCAAAGTAAAAAAAATAATCCTCAAAGTGAAATGAAGCTATATATCAAGATGGTCAAATTGAGATTAAGATTATTCTAGAAAAAGCACCAAGAGAAACAAATAATGTGCTCAAGAATGATTTGAAAAATATGAATACCTATATCTCAACTATCTCTATCTTGTATGAAAAATATTGAAACTGCAATGAAGTTAATGTTGACAAACATTTTGCGTATAGTGTAGCGCTAAATATCATAGCTATTTATGAGGACCATGAGCCAAATTCATGCAAATAAAGGATTGACTAAAACTTTTCAATTTAGGTTCAAGAAAAATTAAAAATTTACAAAATCTGTATATAAAGATGTCAAACAAATGAGACACGTATTTATTTTATTATAAATCTTAAAAGTTATGAGACATCTTATTTTGAAATTTACAACTATATAAGCAAATATAAGGAAATTATTTTGACATATCAGCCATTGAGGCTTCCCCCTTAAATCTAGCAACTGATACATCTTCTTTTAAAAAAAAAACAAAATTCACTGAATAACCTCTCTCTCATCTCTCACGTTATGATTTCCCACTAAAATAAAGTTTCATCATTTTTTTTTGTTGGAAAAAGATAACCAAATAAATTTTATTTTATTATATAATATCTCACATATTTATTTATTTTAAACATTCATTATCTGTTGATCAATTTAGAAAATTATGAAGGTTGTCCGATTGAGTCGATTAAAATTTAAAAATCCGTTAAAACTTAAACATACTTCATATAATATAATCCTTCTTTCAAAATTCTCTTAACGAGCCTACATATTGAAGTTAAATTTTTATAAATTAATTAAATATTTAATTATAATTAATGAATCAAATCACTAATGAGATTAAATCATTATCACTTTTACGTATTCATCAAATCTAAACATCTTAAACAATATTATACCAGTTTGAGTCAGTGAAGAAGCGGTACCACGTCAGGTTGGATAAAACGATGTGTTTCATTTTCTCCCCAAACTATCTTCAAATTATTTAAATTTTCAACTGCGGAAACCTTTTCTTTTTCAAAAACGGACTACCTTTGTCAGCATCTTCAATTACCGCTGCAATGGAGTTTATCAATTCACTATTTAGCCTTTTCTATTAAAATTTAAAATCATAAAAAAAAATTCCATTTTTCCAAATATCCAAGTATAAAGTATTTGATATAAAACAAAATTATCCAAGTATTTCGCATAATGAGTGGAAAGCCTTTTGGTAGTAAGCGGACATCCAAAGGTAACAGACTACTGCATTTCACAACAAAATTTCTAAAAAGGTACAAGCTTTGAAAACTAGCTCAACGTGTAATGGAATGTGGCAGAAGCCAGAAAAGTTATATGCCTCAAATGGTTTGAGTTCAACGCAGACAATTAAAAATACATTAACCATCCATTGACGCATCTAATTGATTCATCGTCCCTCAGCCAATTTCAACACAAGACAAACAATCATCAGCATTCAGAAAGCAAACGGTACATAGTATTGAACTTGAGCAGCTAGCGGTGAATTGAAGACGTCAACTGTTTTAATTTCCAGAAAACATGCATGGAGTTAGAATGAAGGAGCTAGTAGGAGAAAATCACAGGTTCGAACAATGAGCCTACAGCCTATGAATTTTATTGGTCATATAACGCTCAATATATAACTGGTTATTACTTTTATAAAATATAAAAAAATCATAACTGATTATGACAATTAGTAATTGTATATTTTCTATACATATATCTCTACAACTATATACAGGAAAATAAAAAATTGAATTTACTACATAGGTTTTTGAAGGCTTCTCATTAAGTTTAGAAAGAATTGTTTTTTTCAAACAACTTATTTTTTTTATACACAAACCACAAACCACTTTTATTGTAAAGAAAACTTATTAATTATTTTGAACCTCTATTTTTTCTCATTTTAATTAGTTTTTCTTCCATAACGTTTCATACGTTAGTCAAAATAATTCACAAATGTTGTTCGTTATATATTTTTTAGTCCAATGACATTAATTTTGTTATGTTTAACTAATTGTTTTAGCAAAACAATCCATCTAATATTGAAGGTTATGTCGTTATCGGGAAGATAACCAGCATGCACATCACACTCAACATTTTAAAGTATATTCAATCATATCGTTCACTGATGTCACTCTAAACGAGGCTAATATGTTGTTCATTTGTAAACTATATCAAATCACCCTAACTCAATCTTCTTTCAATATTGTTTTAACACCACAACTGGGCTTACACTTTTTTAATTTGAGGGTTCTGGACCTTTTCAGAAACATAATTAGGTTAAGTCAGTTTGAATTAAACACACCTATCAAACCTAAATACAGTCCAAATAACACAGTCGTTCTTTCAATATTCGTGTAACAATAATAATTCAAAATACTAATAGAGTTGAGTTGGTTTGAATGGGACATATCAATCAAACTCAAACATAACTCAACATAATCCTTCTTTTAATAATTTTAATGGGTCAATTTATGTTATATTTTACATATTAATTGTTGCAATTTAAAGTTATAACAGAATTTAGGTGACCATTGCCATATTATATATATATATATATATATATATATTACAATTAGCATTTTATGTCAGGTTATTGAAAAATGCCATGGAATAAGAATGGGAAATACTAGAGAAATGAAATTATAGGTACACCTAATTGCTTCTTAATCATATATTGTTTTAAAATTTATATCATTCAATCAATTATTTTAAAGACAATCATGTTTGCACAAGTTTTGAAAAAAATATGGCAATGGTCACCTAAATTCTGGGTACATAAGGGTACATGGTAATAGGTCGTAAGTTAAGTACGCTACAAGGTATTAACTTTTAACCAATTTAGAACACTAATGGGTTCGAATCCTTGACATTGTGGCCGATTGTGGGTGAGGAGGGATTCGAACCCCTGACACTATGGTTCGTAGCCACGTGCTCTAATCCTCTGAGCTACATGCCCCACCCATCTCCACTGGATCTGTTCCCGAAGTACCCTAAAAAAGAAAGCTTTCCTCTCCCCAACCATTTCAGGTTAAGAAGATGTCAAAAGCGCCTTCTCTCTCTATAAGAACGGCACTTTCCCCAGTGTGAAGTGGGAGAGAAGGCATTTCATAATTAGTGTTTTAAATAAGAAGACCTTTTAATTTTTGTCATATTGAAAAAGTAATAAGAATTGGGGTGTTAAGCTTTGAATCATCCTAGCGTCAAGCTATTTTTTCGCAAGACCTCCCCTACAGTATCTTCACCACAGTAGAGTTTAACCACTAAGTTCGTAATGGATTGGTGTTGTTCTTCTACACCTGGGACGCCCGAATAGTGATTGCGAGGCCCCAATTCTTGACTGGAGGGGGCACCAAAGGCCTCCGCTCTTCCGTCCCTTGGATAGATAGAGAGGGAGGGTAGATCTTTTGGTGTTTTCATGTTGTCAAAGAATTGAACAAGAAAAATAGATGGCGAGTACCTGATCGAATTGATCGAGTCATGTAAGAACAAGGTTCAAGTCTGCCGGTCTATTAAGATGCCTTAGCTGCATACATCGTTGCACTTCCACTTGAATCCTATCGTAATGATAAATGGATCGTCATACCGTGACCTTTTCTTAAATTCTCAAAACTTCCGTCGCTCCATCCCCACAGGGACAGAGAACCCATCGCTGTCTCGGCTGTGCTGCCGGGGGCCCAGCTCACGTACTGCTTTAATGGGTGAACAACCCAACCCTTGGAACATACTACAGCCCCAGGTGGCAAAGAGCTGACATCGAGGTGCCAAACCTTCCCATCGATGTGATCTCTTGGGGAAGATCAACCTGTTATCCCTAGAGTAATTTTTATCCGTTGAGAGACGGTCTTTCCACCGACACCATCGGATCTTCACAGACATGTCTATTTCACCGAGCCTCTCTCCAAGACAGTGCCTAGATCGTTACACCTTTTGTGCGGGTCGGAACTTACCCGACAAGGAATTTCACTACCTTAGGACCGTTATAGTTACGGCCGCCGTTCACCGGGGCTTGGGTCGCCGGAGGTCACCAACTTCCTTGACCTTCCTGCACTGGACAGGCGTCCGCCCCCATACATGGTCTTACCACTTTACGGAGACCTGTGTTTTTGGTAAACAATCGCCCGAGCCTGGTCACACAACCCCCCTTTGTGAGGAGGCACCCCTTCTCCCGAAGTTACCGGGCTATTTTTCTGAGTTCCTCAGAGAGAGTTGTCTCGCGCCCCTAGGTATTCTCTATCTACCCACACGTGTCGGTTAGGTACCCTTTTGTTGAAGGTCGTTCAAGCTTTTCCTAGGAGTATGGCATGGGTTACTTCAGCGCCTGGTACTCGAACATTGGCTCGAGGCATTTTCTCTACTCCTTCTTACCCTGAAAGGGACAACATGCGTCCTTGAACCGACAACCACCTTTCGGCTAACCTAGCCCCCTCCGTCCTGCGGGACCAACAAGGGGTAGTATAGGAATATTCACCTATTGTATGTCGACTACGCCTTTTGGCATGATCTTATTCCTTGACTCACCCTTCGTGGACGAACCTTTCGGAGGAACCCTTAGGTTTTTGGGGCATTGAATTCTCACCAATGTTTGCGTTACTCAAGCCGACATTCTCGCTTCCGCTTCGTCCACACCCGCTCACGCGGGTGCTTTCCCCTAAGGCGGAACGCTCCCCTACCGATGCATTTTTTCATCCCATAGTTTCGCCAAATCACTTAGCCCCGTTCATCTTCGCCACAAGGGCACTCGATCTATAAGCTATTACGCAATCTTTGAAGGGTGGTTGCTTCTAGGCAAACCTTATGGCTGTCTATGCACCCCCACCTCCTTTATCACTTAGCGGTCATTTAGGGGCCTTAGCTAGTGATCCAGACTGTTTCCCTCTTGACGATGAAGCTTATCCCCCATCGTCTCACTGGCTGACCTTGACCCCTTGTTATTTGAGGTCCTATCTAGTATTCAGAGTTTGCCTCGATTTGGCATGTGCTCTCGCGGCCAGCACCGAAACAGTGCTTTATCCCTAGATATCTAGTCAGCAGCTGCGCCTCCACGCATTTCGGTGAGAACCAGCTAGCACTGAGTTTGAGTGGCATTTCACCCCTAACCACAACTCATCCGCTGATTCTTCAACATCAGCCGGTTTGGACCTCCACTTAGTTTCACCCAAGCTTCATCTGGTCATGGATAGATCACCCAGGTACGGGTCCATAAGCAGTGACAATCCCTATGAAGACTCACTTTCACTACGGCTCTGGTGGGTTTCCCTTAACCAAGCCACTGCCTATGAGTCGCCAGCTCATTCTTCAACTGGAATTTGGTCAGATCCCCGAGCTCCTCCCACTGCTTGGGAGCTTACGGTTTCATGTTCTATTTCACCCTCGACGAGGGTTCTTTTCACCTTTCCCTCACGGTACTTCTTCGTTATCGGTCACCCAGGAGTATTTAGCCTTGCAAGGGGGTCCTTGCTGATTCACACGGGATTCCACGTGCCCCATGCTACTCGGGTCAGAGCGTAAGCTAGTGAGGTTTTCGGCTACTAGAAATTCGCCATCGCTTCGCCTAGAAGCACGACGCTTGTATTTCTCTCCCACAACCCTGTTTTCACGTTTTAGGCTGCTCTCATTTCGCTTGCCGCTACTATGGGAATCGCTTTTGTTTTCTTTTCCTCTAATTACTAGGATGTTTCAGTTTTCAGGTTGTCTCTTGCTTGCATATGGATTCAATAGCAATTTGAAAGGTTGACCTATTCGGGAATCTCCGGATCTACGCTTATTTTCAACTCCCTGAAGCATTTCGTCGCTTACTGCGACCTTCCTCGTCTCTAGGTGCCTAGGTATCCACCGTAAGCCTTTCCTCGTTTGAACCTCACCCTTACTTTAAGGCTATGCCATCCTATGGCTCTGCTGAATGGAAGGATCTTATCAGCGTCCATGGATGATTAATAATAATCGAACTGCCGAATCAAAAGAATTGGGTGCTATCGTATAGCTTTGTACCAGCTAAGTTTACGAGTTGGAGATAAGCGGACTCGAACCGCTGACATCCGCCACAGGGTAAACCACTGCCTCGCGGGCCCCTCGGGTGATTCTACAATAGAGGCCAACGATAGACAATAACTCCCCCCCTCCCCGAACACAACTCATAACTTTCATCATACTATGCTCTCCAAAGAGCAACTCTTCTCAAAAGGCGCTGAGTTCAAATCCCATTCTAACTAAAGATTCTTGTGGTTCTGGAGGATCCAACTATAGGAAAACTAGGAATAGAGAGCTTCCCCCTGCCCCCATTTTCCGCCCCACTCTTTGGTCTTATAGATACTGGTTTTAAGAATGAGTAATTGCCCTTCTCCCACCCTTACTGCCCAACCTGAGAGTGGACACCTAATGCGTTCTACATATTTATTGAACAGGGTTCTATGGTCGGTCAGCGACCCCTGGATGCCGAAGGTGTCCTTGGGGTGAGATGCCATGTCCCTATTTTCAAAGATTATTCTAATGGGTTGAGTCGGTTTGAATGAGATATATCCATAACATCTAAGCATAGCTCACATAACATGATTTCTTTTCAAGATTCTTTTAATGGCCCAATAGAGGTTATGTTTCTCATTATGCTCAACTATTCATCAAAAGGTGTTTATTACGTTTTTTAATTTCGATGACCAATCATTATTCATTAGCATTATAAATTATAGGTTGAACTTCATTCGATAAATTTTAAACACAGTATAGATTAAAATTAGCATAAACCAGCCGACAGACTAGTGAGTAATCTAAATTTGTTGGTTGATTGTAAAAAATGTTTAAACTATTGTTCTTAGTCTTGGAAAACTTAAGCACTTATTGATAATTATTTACGATTCAGTTGAATTATTTATGTTATCGATAGTACGGTAAGAGAAAAAATTTAAATCGACAAACAGGTCAAAAAATTATAAGCTTATTTATTTAAGTTGTCAATAGTAAAGTCAAAAAAAAAAATTAAGTCTACCAATGTACCGAAACACTAACTAATAACTAGTTATATAAGTTCGTGTTTCATGATGTTAGCAAAGAGGAGAAATGACATAACGTTGCAACATATATTGCGAAGCTAGCAATGGATTTGGACTTCTCAACACGAGCCCTGGAGGTATCCTAATTCACAAACCCAAAAACCTTGGGATAAGTAACATTTATGATTTTTATCTTTTAATTAATTTGGTTTTGGAATATATATATATATATATATATATATATATATATAATGTTGCATGGTTTTCTTTGAGTAATTGGGGAAGATAGAGACTTGTCGGAGTTCGGAGCCATCATTGATAGGAATAATAGTTCTAAACACTGAGAACTTAAGCAGAACACAAGATAAATACTGAAAGAATAAGGAACACGAAAGCAAATCTCAAGTTAATCTATCAAAACAACGATAAACGGACCAGGAAAATTAAGAATTGTGATCGTATCATCAAACACTGTCTTAGAAATAATATTTCTAAATATCACCTAAAGCCTAAAGAATAATCACGGTAAATACTCAAATTCAAGGTGAATGAATCAAGTGTTGGAATTTTAAAAAGAGACTAAAAGATTCAATTTGAAAGAAGGAAAATAATTCATTATGTGTAATCAAGGCTGTGTAGAGATGTGTATTTATACACATCGCAACTCCAGCCTAACTGAAAACGCATATTTTGTACTTAGCAAATCATCATGATCAATCGTGAAACAAATTTGGGGATAATGGAGATGAGGTTTCGCGATAAATTGGGTTAGAAGATCTAAAAATGACCTTGCACATAAACTTGTTCGTCACTCTCACAATCATACACCCATCTTAATAGGTACGTCGCCTCCTAATTAGTGTAAGAAATTTATTAACAACATTTATTTTGAACTCACTCATTAACACTACAAATAATCTTATTTCGAAAAAATAAAAATAAAAAAAATCCCCCACAACAAAAGCAATACCGGCCAGTGTATTGTATTTATTATTTGTAACGAGAGGAACACGTAGTTAGTTAGTAGCATTTTAGGAGGTAGGTATGTTTGGACGTGGTACCCAACATCTTTGGTAATTGATATTAAATAATCTAAAACCCCCCACGCTCCTCAACCTCTCCAGAGACACACATCCCCTGACAAGCCAGTCATGTCTCATGTCCCAACCAAACCACAAAGACACAAAACAATACAATACAATACAATACAAATGATTACTAATTGAGTGCAATAATTACAATCTTCTTCATTTCATGCCAATTGTATGCATGATAATATATTATTATAATAATAATCATATATAGATCACAACACAACCCAGTGTGATTGAACCACTTGGGCAAATCAAGTACAACTACCAAATTGAACCCCAAAACAACCCTACAAGACAAAAACGGCAGAGGACAACTCAAACAAGACAATGGGAAATAGTTCGAAATTAAAGCAACAACTAACCTACTAGAGTTATATAATCTCTCGTTTTCACCATTACCATTCTATGAATCATCTCCAAATTACCCCAAAACAAAGTATGAGCCTTCACTTACTTACTGTATGTGGAGGTCTCTTTGAGCTTTTTAATTAGTTTTGAATTTTTACTTTTAGGTTTTTAATCATTTTTAGTTTACTGGAAAAAAATATATTTTAAGTTTAGTGCAATTTCCCGTCAACAAATAATTATGCCTTATAAAAGGATAAATTTATGTGATGTGTACAATTAACATATTAAACAGAATTTGGATGAAAATACTAATAAAAAGGTGTATTTGTTAAAACGGTCAAAGTTTAAAGAATTCGGTTAACATTTAGTAAAAAAGTGCGGATATAAACGCGTACTTTCTCTATAAAAATATAGTCTTATTTATATCAATCCTTTTTATGACTAACTAATAGAAACTTGTTACTACAACTATGAAAACAGCCGAGAGCTTCTCTTTCTAGGGTTTCGATGCCTCCTCCTTTTTTTCGTCTGGTCAGAATTTAGTATTCTTCTAATTGAGAGATTTGTGGTAACGTTGTTGATCGCGTTCTTTTATCATTCATCTTTTTGTCTTTCGGCGAACTCCTCTTTCGGTACAAAAAATTATTACGTTTTTTATGCAAAAGTTAGTTGAATTTTTTTTCTTAAAGCAAAAAGAGGGTTGGAGTTGTAGGTTCCTTCTCGCGACAAATCAGAGATGGAAATAGTGTCACCAGGACAAGACGATGATGAAGAGGAACTAGGAAAAGACGTCTTTGCAGTTTGGTGAAGACGTATTGGCGGCGGCGTAAGAGGGTATCCAGGAACACCCAAAAACACCTGACACCGACAGACCTGAACAACAGGTCTTGCCACAAAGAGTGATTAGGGTTTTTTGTAGCAAACGTCAATTAGGATTTTTTTTAACCAAAAAAGAGGGTTGGAGTTGATGGTTCCTTCTCTCCGCGGTAAATCGGAGATGGAAATGGTGTCACTAGAACGAGACGGTGATGAAAAGGAACGAGGAAAAGACGCCTTTAAGCTAGGTGAAGAAGTATTGGCGGCGGCGTTCGAGAGTACAGGAACATAAAAAAACGTGGCACCAGCAGGCCTGAACAACAGGTCCTGTCATGAGGAGTGATTCATTGGAAAGAACTCATTCGAGGTATCGACATTTTTTAGTTTTTGATGTTTTGGGTGTCCCCAATTCGGGCTCCACCGTTCATTTACAGCTTTCTTAATGTCAAATGTTTTTTTTTGTTTGAATATTTATTTCTTGTTTTCTATTATCGGGCTTGGGATGTCAACTTTGGTTCAAGGTTCATTTACAGCTTTCTTAATTTCAAATATTTTTTTTTGTTTGAATATTTATTCCTTGTTTTCTATTATCGGGTTTGGGATGTCAACTTTGGTTCAAGGTTTATTATTATAGGGATAATTGGAAGTACGAATGTTGTAGCTCATGCTACTCTTTTGTGGGTCCAGGCTTCACTCATAAGAGTTATAATCCTCCCTGAAGATCATTGACAGATTGAATATTATTTAGCAAAAAAAATTTAATAATATAACTAAAACTATTTTCGATAAAACAAAATAGATACTTGTTACTGGACACTGGTTGATGATTATTGGTATATTAGCAACTACTTTATATTATCTTTAATGTAATAATAATAATAATAATAACTTTGCAGAAAATCCTATCTTTAATCAATGATTGGTACCTGAAGTAGTTACGTTTTCTTGTGAAAAAATAGGAAGACTAACAAGAATGTTAGCCATCACTCAATACCAATTATAATAAACAAAATCACTACCACACACCTAAAACAATAATAGATCTCAGCATCACCCATCCATGTACGAAGTGCACCATTTTGAAACACCCTCTGACGACGACCACACTGTCATTGTTCGCAACAACTCTTCTGCTCTGTAACAAACCGTGAAGACGACGACGCAATCTCAGTAGTCTCTGGACAATGAAGCCCTCCTCCACTTCTTGCTGCCGCAGCTTTCCACCAGGAAACCTCCATCTCCTTCACTTGAAGCTTCTGCTTCATACTTTCTAAAGCAGCCTCCAGCTCCCTGATTTCCTCTTCCTGTCTTGTCTCAAGCACTTGGTGCAGCCTCCTTTCCAATTCATATGGAGAAAACCCACCTTGCTCTGGATCACAAACAATCACTTCTCCTTCTTCTTCCTCTAATGAAATCATGCTGTAGCTTCTCGAAGATATACTACTACAACTCTCCTCCTCATTTCTCACCTGTATCATTCAAAATTCCCAAAGGAACAATCTTAAGAGCCGTACCAACTACATTCAAGTTCACGGTTCAGTTCTTTATTGGCTAATTCATCCAACTGTATTAATTCTTACCCTTTGAAGTTGTGAACGTTCCATCAACTTGTCTCGATCCAATTGGAGCTGCAAAAGCTGTAGCTCAGCTTCAAGTTCCACCTCTAGATGTTCCATGTCTTCCATACACTCTTCCCTTTTCGAAATCTCGCAATTGACGGACTCTTGGCTACCTGAGGAAGCTGGCAAAGCATAAGAATTATTCATATGAATCTCCGTAGAAACTTGAGGCTCCAACTCATGATGATGCTCTTTAGCTCTTCCGGCCGAAAAATCAAACAGAATATCATCATAGTCATCATTTCTGTCCGCGCTCCTCCGCCGCTGCCGTTTGGTATTCTGAAGAAGAGTCTCCATTTCCACTCGCGCGCCGTTGATCCTGTCAAGCTCATTTCTCGTCGCCGCCACTAAGTAGAGAAGATAACATCCGATCCCAGCGTTAAAAGAAACCTCCTTCCTACTGGAATCCCCTGAAGCTGAAAATTTCCAAACCCAATTTCAATTTTGAGCAAAGAAGAGCAAAAAATGCGAGAGAATATATCAACCCAACAACTGCTTACCGTTCTCCTCCGAGAAGCCATCGTTGAGACCTTTCATCGAACACCTAGGCTGCATCACGACCGCGGTCAAATCTTTATACTCTTCCGCCTCAGCCCTACTGCCGTCTTCAATTCTGGAGCATTTTCCGGAAATCCTTTTGGTCTTAGACCGTCTCATCCATGACAACCACCGGGAGACAACTCGGCAAGGGGACGAACAATGGTAGGAAGTACTACTATTGCGATGACGACCCTCGAGAAAACTACCTTCACCCATCCCCAAACTGCGGCGGCGGATCAGGAAAGCCTCTTCTTCCGGTTGGTCGTCTTCGTCGTCGAGAGGAGAGGCTAGGATGTCGGAGATACGCAACCGACGATGCGAGGCGTTGGCGGAAGTGGAAGAGGAATTATTGGGAAGTGAAGGGTGGTCGTCAAGTGGAGGTGTGGTGGTGATTGCCATGGTAAAATCAAAGTATTGTGTGTTCAAAGACGTCACAATAATAATTAATGGGGAAAATTGGTTAGGGGAAGGACTTAATTGCGAGATAGCAACTTCAAGGATTTTGGAAACCGAACCAGGGTGGGTAGATGAATGAATGATTGAATCCTTCTTATTCTTTTTTTGTCTGGGGATATTTTGAAGACTTCGGAGGGAAAGTTTTGAACAAACTTCTGAAATTCACTTTATTTAAGGACGAATGTTCATCGTCTGTCGGATTTTTGTTTTACTGGCTGTCTGGTTGTTAGATCACTAAGTATGAATGAAGAAGACGACGACCATTTTCAAAATTCCCCATTAACGATTAATTGATAAATCAATATATACGCTCTAGAAGATAATTAGGGGAACTCTTGTACTAATCTTGGTCACAAAGACTGAGTACAAGATTTGATAATTACTATACGATCAATTACATCAAATCTCCCAACAATAATACAATATGAAGAGATTTTAAGAATATACAAAAGAATATTAAGAAAAGGAAAGAGTACAAGAAGAAAGGATTGTCTAATCTGTATCCTTATCATCCTCCCGCAAGCGGAATGGCGGATGTACTTAAAGTTCTGATAGAATAAACTCAAAGCGAGTAGTGGTGAGTGTCTTGGTGAGAGTATCGACAAGCTGGTCCTTTGTCGATATGTATCGGGCCACGAGTTGTTTAGCTACAATTTGCCCACAGACGAAATGAAAGTCTAGTTCAAGATGTTTGTTGTGTGAGTGGAAGATTGGGTTCGCTGCAAGATGGGTGGCAGACAGGTTGTCACGCTAGAGAACTTGAACGAAACGAAATGGCTGGAAAACCAATTTCTTTGAAAGACAATGTAGCCATAGAATTTCGGAGGATATGATATCCAATGCTTGGTACTCGCTTCAGTGGAGGATCGCAAATTGTGCGTTGTTTGATCTCAACCAAGATATTATATTGTGCTCAAGATAGATGACATAGTCGATTGTGGATCGTCGATCATGGGCATCACAACAAGGGGATGAGTGGTTGAATGTGAAGACCCAGGTTGGATGTGCTGGCAAGATATTCTTAACGCCCGTTTTAGTTGTTGCCAATAAGTATTGGTTTTGGCATGCATATGTTACGATACGATAGGCGAATGATAGTATAGGCCATGTCCGAAAGCGTCATGGCAAGGTAATGAACTACACTAAGAGTATCTCGTAGCATCGACAAATGGAAGCGTCATCACGTGTAACGTGAGGAAATCGATCGAGTGACGACAAGCGTCGAGCGTCTCAAGCGGCGGCTTTCCAAAGGGGTTTCTTCATAGACGAACGAGCTTGAGGCGGTTACGCAGCGTAAATCTGTGAATCGAGTAATGGTGAATGTCGATAAAGCCAAACAAGGGATGGCAATTCCCCTAAACCATTGATGGCGGCCGAACCCCTGGTATGAGTATGAAAGAAAATAGGTTTATTATCGATGCCTTCAAGCGTTACACTCAGAGAAATATATAGACTCCTCAAGTCTCCTCCTTCAAACCAACTCTTGCTAACAGCTAAACTACTACTTCGATTATGACTCTAACAATCTCAATCCGAATAAATAATAAACAAGGATAATTGATTAAATTTAATAAACTATATAAGCTTGCGGTTGACATGGCAGGTATGACGGTGCCGACATGGATCTCCACGTAACATGCCTCCCTTCTACGGAACATTCTTTTTCGCAAGAATGTGGGAAATTGGTGCGCTAACTTGTCGTGGTTCTCTCAGGTTGTATCTGCGGGTGACGTGTGGCTCCAGTGGACAAGGACTTCGAGTCTCCCCTGACGTGTGTGTGTGTGTGTATCGAAAACATTATCTTCTCCAGGTGGAGGAACTGGTTGCACCCCTGTGCATTTGGGGTAACTGCAGCTCATACACCAACTTGCCGATATGCCGAATCACTTGGTATGGGCCATAAAATTGAGGGGAACATAAGAAAGAGTGGTTGAAGGTTCTTTCCCATAGACCGCTTCATATGGAGTGCGGCGAGTCGTGGAGTGGATGCTTGTATTGTAGCAGAAATCAACCTATGACAACCACGTCATCCACTGTTTTGGTCGATCACCGGAGAAGCATCATAAATACATCTCAATTTGTTTGTTCACAGCTTCCGTTTGCCCATCAGTTTGTGGGTGATATGCAGAGCTGAAATTAAAGCTTTCCCTTGGAGGCGGAAGAGCCTAATCCAAAAGGGACTTGTGAAGGTGGGGTCTCGGTCACAAACTATGATAGCGGGCATGTTGTAGAGCTTGAGGACGCCAGTGTATAGCGCGTGTAACACCCCGACCTTTTCCGACAAGATATTGTCCGCTTTGGGCATAGCTAATCCCTCACGGATTTATTTTTGGCTGCAGAACAGTGACTTCCCAGGAGGTCACCCATTTATGCACTGCTCCTACCTGAGCATGTTTAACTTCAGAGTTCTTAACAAGAACTCCTCCATTTCACCCCGAAAATGCATCTTGTCAGTTAGGGATGGATTCTTACTTATAGCCCATGGATCTCTCCCCCGGGCCGGGGGGGGGGGGGTGTAATATAACACCTTAGGAAAATCCCACATCGACAAAGCACGGGAGAGATCCATGGGCTATAACTAAGAATTCGTCTCTAACACAAGACGCGCTTTCGGGGTGAAATCGAGGAGTTCTTGGTAAGAACTCTGAAGTTAAACGTGCTCAGGTGGGAGCAGTGCAGAAATGGGTGACCTCCTGGGAAGTCACTGTTATACACCTGAAATTAAATCCATGAGGGATTAGCTATGCCCAAAGCGAACAATATCTTGTCGAAAAAGGTTGGGGGTGTTACAATGCACCTGCAACTGTCACCGTTGTGTATGGGTGTGTAAGAGGGAAAAAATGTGCCATCTTGGAGAGTCGATCTACAACCAAAAAAGTATCATATTCTTGATATGGAATTTCGTTAGACCTTCGATGAAATCCATGGAGATATCCCGTCAGATTTCTATTAGAATGGAGAATGGGTCAAGCAGCCTAGCTGGCTTTAGATTCTCGGTTTTGTTTTGTTGACACACAAGGGATTGTCGAATCAATGATTTGATGTCATTATGCATGTTGCGCCAATAAAACACTTCTTCTATTCGGTAGGTGGTTTTGTGAACTCCTTCATGTGTTGAGTTGTGCATTTCTTGGAGGATGACAGGTACAAGTGCTGATGTAGGAAGGAGATAAATGAGGTCATGATGGTACAATACGCTATGTTTTACCGTCCACTTGTCTGAAATTTTCCCTCCAAACAGTTGTTGCTCAAAGTTGGCAAGGTATCACCATTTTTTTACTTCATCTTGCACCGTATCCATCCACGAGGGCACCAGAGTAGTGATGGCAGCTATCTCCCACTGTCGAGAGAAGGCGTCTTCCACCTTGTTTTCCTTTGCCTTGTTTATACTTGATATAAAAATCATATCCCAACAACTTGGTCAATCATCTCTCTTGGGTATTTGTAGTAATCTTCTACTTAAGGAGGTATTTGAGACTTTGTTGATCTGTGTGAACCACAAAGTGTCAACCTAATAGATACGACCTCCATTTTCTTACAGCAAGGACCAAGGCGATCATCTCTTTCTCATACGTAGCCAATTGAAGAGTGCGGCCACACAATTCCTGGCTGAAAAAAGCAATTGGTCGTTGTGCTTGCATCAATACTGCCCCAAGACCAATCACACTAGCACCACACTCGATAACAAATGGTTGAGTGAAGTCAAGGAGAGCTAATACCGGTGCTTGAGTCATAACCTGGTCAGAAGCCTCGTCTGCGGTTGGATGACAATCAGATCTTCCCTTCTGTAGGAGTTGAGTTAGAGGAGCTGTCACCTTGCCATAATCACGGATAAATTTTGATAGTAACCCATTAGACCAAGGAATCCTCAAAGTTCCTTCGGAGTGTGGGGTCGAGGCCATTCGACCATAACTTGTATCTTTTCAGGATAGGCTACCCCTCCTATGCTAGATATTAAATGTCCCAAATAATGCATACTAGTTGTAAAGAGGGTCAACTTCTCACATTTTAGGTAGAGTCGATGGGCATGAAGAACTTTGAAGACCAATTCCAAGTGAGAGACATGTGTAGATTTGGGCGGGCTATACACAAGGATATTATCAAAAAAGACAAGCACAAATTTATTCAGATAAGGTCGAAATACCTTGTTCATTAACGATTGGAAAGTCGACGGGGAATTTTTCAAGCCAAAAGGTATGACGAGAAACTCATAATGCCGTTGATGAGTTCGGAACGCGGTGGAGGCAGTGGTGTCGGCTCTCGAAAGAGCTCCTCCTATTGGGACAATAAGACGTCAAGCTTCGGGTCAGATGGTTTGCTTCCTTCATCAACCAGATCAGAGCAAGCATATAACACATACCCATCTCCTACCTTGTGTACTTCCTTGACAACTGTAGCTTCATCAACCCAACGCAGCGGTGAAACCTTTAACCCTTGTAAATGAATTGGGCGTCCTTCCTAATTAAAGTTCATCGTGCGGATTCAAAATCCATGCGGATTAGGCCTAAGGCTAGCAACGTTACCACCCCCAACACTGCATCACATCCAGACAAGGGTAGCAAACTACAATCTGCCACTGAGTATATCCCTGAAATATTCAACATGAGACCAGAAATACGGTCGGGACTAACAATTGGATCTCCATTGGCCACTGTTACCGTTGTTTGAGGATTTCGATCCAACTCTTGACCCAACCGGCGGGCTACCCGTGAGCTCAGAGAGTTATAATTTGCACCAAAATCAAGAAGAATGGTCTGGGTACCCCAAGGATATAACCAATGACCCTCATGGTTCGAGGAGGAGCGGCACCAGAGAGTGCGTATACAGAAATAGTACACATGTTTCTTCTTTCTCCCTTTTCCAGATCAATGAAAGGATCTTGGTTGATCTCCGTTACTACCTCATCCTCCGTTTAATCCAAGAAAAATAGATGCTTCAACGGTGCCCGAGAGAGAACCGTTTATCGCATTATAGCATAAGACTTTCTCGGTCCGTTCCCGCATCTCGGTTGGTGTCAACCTTTTGATAACCATCTGATGATCCTGATTGGGAGCTGCAATTAGTCTGGCAGATGGTCTCAAATCCGAGGGCGGCGACAACTTTCGGAGTTTCGCCTCATACAATCGAGCTAGGCCGACGGCAGCCGTGACCGTCTCCTGCAAGTATACCTGTACATCCGTCTGAACTTTAGGTCGCAACCCACTTATAAAGCAGCTATCGTGTTGAGGTAGAGACATTCTTCCGGCCCGAATGAGAAACCTCTCAAATTCGGTGCGATACTCTTGCACGGTTCCAATTTGTCGAAGTTTCATCAATTCCCCGAATCCTCGAACTGATTTGGCCCGAAACTAGATAAGAGTCCCGCCTTCATCTCTTGTCATGAGGGTAGTTGGCCTGCATCCCTATACACTTGGAGCCATAATTGTGCTTCATCTTCGAGATATATCGAAGCAAGTAGCACCTTTTTCGCCTCTTGATTGTGATAGAATGCAAAAAATTGTTCGGCGCGGAAAATCCAAGTCGTAGGATATCCTTCCCCCACAAACTTAGGAAAGTAGATATGAGCATGAGGCCCTGGGGTTCAATGTGGTTCATGAACCAGAACCGCTCGCTGTGGTGGTTGCACTTGCCGCAAGGTAGCCAATTGAGCTATCACGGTAGCCAATCATGGTGTTGCTGCTCGCGTTGTTGGAGGTCATGGATGGTGTTGGTGAGGGTGTCGAAAAGAGTTGTGTGTGCTGCCGTCTCTTCCAATTGATCCAATCGTTTGTAGTCGTCATGGTTGCATCGATAGGCTGGTTAATCATTGGCTCTGATGCCAAGGTGTTACGTGAGGAAATCAATCGAGTGACGGCGGGCGTCAGACGTCTCCAGCGGCGGCTTCCCCAAAATGTTTCTTCAGAGACGAACGAGCTTGAGGCGGTTACATTGTGTAAATCTGTGAATCGAGTAATGGTGAATGTCAGCCAAACAAGGCATGTCGATTCCCCTAGACCATTGATGGCGGCCGAACCCCTATTGTGATTATGAAAGGAAATAGGTTTATTATTGATTCCTGCAACGAGTTACACTCCGAGAAATATAGACTCCTCAAGTCTCCTCCTTCAAAACAAACTTTTTATAGACACCTGTTGCGATTATGAAAGGAAATAGGTTTATTATTGATTCCTTCAACGAGTTACACTCAAAGAAATTCGGATTATTTATTCTCATATGTAAAGGCTATATAAAGCTTAATGTATTTCTGTATTATTCAAGCTACAAACTTCAACCAAGGATGAAAAATAAAGATAAAAGAACACAGAAATAGCTTCAACCGAAATAAGGTGAAGCAAAAAGCTTCTATGCAAATTCTAAATTTCCTTTATCAAATTACCTTTCCCATCCAACAAATTATGCCTTTTTATAAATTAATCACTCAAATATTTTATCCTCAAATATCAATCACCACATTATCCAACATAATATCAGAGCCCTAATTATTCTGACGAGCCAAAAATTATTTCCATAAAAATTACCTTACCTATTCCACAATCCACCAAAAAATTACATTTTGCCTAAAATCACCACAATGACCTCCACAAGCATTTCCTTACCTTCACCTACAATACTCAAAGGTGAAAACTACGACGATTAGTCGTTCCTAATGCAAATGATTTTCATAGCTAACGGTCTTTGAAAGATCATTAAAGACGTGATAGTCTTTCTCCAACAAGACAAAAAAAAATGCTACAAAGAAAGAGGAGCTAAAGAAGATCGAGAAAAATTAAAGTTCGGATCTAATAACACGATCTCAACAAAAGAGAGTCAACGGCAACAAGCATCTCAATATAAAGAATGCAATGTTACAGTGAGGTAAACCTCAAACTATAAAAAAAAAAGACAGCTATACGAAGCGCGAATTTTACCCCACTTTTAAATACCCAATAGGTTGCTCTAATTGGATCGTTAATTTCCCTAGGGTCTTCCTATTTCTATTACTCAAATTGAATTACTAACTAGACCAAGTAACAGTTTGATTGTTTTTGTGCATGTTTTTAAGTAATCAATTAATATCTAAGAATGCAAATTAAAGGAAAAAATTTCAAGAGATTGAGTTTCAAATATGGAATGAAGGTTGCTCGGATTCGAATCCACTAAAGCTAGCAATGCGTAGATGAAAGACAAGTTATCTTGATTATTTAGGTTATAACGGCTTGGCAATTTCCTATGGTAGTCTTAGATCAATCTCGCGCCTCTAAGGATATATTTCACTTAACCGTAGACTCCTCTCTCGAGCTAATCTACACCGAAAAAAATGCATTAAAAGTGTTCGATGAAACGCCACCAACGATAAACGGTGCAAAAAGTCTAATGATTCGCTCCTTTCTCGAGCTAACGAATAATCTAGGGTTCTTCCTAAGCGACCTATCAATCTATATTCCTCTTGGACCCAAAAATGGATGTCGGTGATTCAATCAAGAAGGCCAGACAAAATTGAATCAGAAATTAGGTTTTAGGAAGAACACATTATAAGTCTGAATAACCTCGATAACAAATCAAGGGGATAAAACCCCATCATCCATACAAAAGCTTGACTAAAGCTTCATCTCATCCGAACAACACGGAAATTTTAGCTACTCATGGTTTGGAAAGCAAGAAGGGAAAAAGAAAGGAAAATAACCCGGTAAGACAACATGTTCCATCGAGAATTCTCAATCCTGTCGCCGATCTTCGCTTCTTCGTCAATCGTTGAAGTTCTCTTGTTCCAACTGGTCTTAAGAACTCTCTGTCTCTAATGACTCAAAATTATGTTTAGAATGAATGATGATTTCGTGCAAAGAGGTGCTCGGCTATATAAAGATTTTTCGGTCCAAGTTGGAGATGGAAAAGGACTTAAAATCCGTCCGGGGTAGAACACGCCGTGTTCCGCCCCTGTAACATCCTCGGCCAATTCCAAAGGAGGGACACGCCGTGTTCCTCCCCAATTCTTCAAAAGTTTGCCCCGAACAGCTCAAATCACCCGTTTTCGCTCCCGCTTATCCCGAACGTCGTATATCACCTGAAAATGCATCAAAAATACCCAGAACAATGTAATATGGCCCCGAGGGGCAGGAGAACTAAACATGCGCTAAAAGTCATGAGTTTGAATACGTTTCAAAACATGAAAACATAGTTTACCACCCAAAAAATGGTGTCGAAAATACAACACATCACTATACATCAACGGATGAGAAGCAAAACAGAAGTTTGATGGGAAGTTTACTCTACCTCACAGTCACCAGACTTTACCTGATATATGCTGCAAGTTTACTCTCCGGATTCATGCAATTACAAAACCAAGCACATCAAGGTAAAACATCATTTCATCAGACAAACTAAAGGAACACATCAAGTTTTTGTTGATTCACAACAGATCAAACGAAACAAGTTGCAAAAATTCACAAAACCTCTTTCACGAAACAAGTTTCAACAATTTTGAAATATACTCGAAATACAACGTCGAAGCTTCAAAAGGAGGAGTATTGAAAAGTGAAGCTTCAACAAGTTACATTTCATCTTCAATAATTTCAACCAAGCCACCACAAACACCAACACACAATTAAATCAAACCACCAACAAAGTTCATGATTAACCTTCAAATTAGTTAGATAAGATAAGATTGTAATTAATATGTTCTTGTCTTATTCTCACATGTAAAGGCTATATAAAACTTAATGTATTTGTGTATTATTCAAACTATAAATTTTAACTAAAAATCAATGAAAAACAAAGGAAAAAGAATGCAGAAGCAGCTTCAACCGAAATAAGGTGAAGCAAAAAACTTCTTTGCAAATTCTAAACTTTCTTTGTCAAATTACCTTTCCAATCCAACAAATTTTGCCATTTTATAAATTAATCATCCAAATATTTTATCCTCGCATATCAATCACCACATTATTCTAACAGTCCTCAACTCTTGCTCTATTTTTAGCCTTTTGCCCAAATTTGATCGAGCAGTTTTGCTCCGTCTATCCATTTCATGTGTGGTCTCTGAGAAAATTAAAAATGAGATGTCTAAACAGCCGCATAAAGCTAGTAGAAAAGTTCAGTGGAATGACAGACAATGGGCATAAGCTTGTCAAAATTCTAGAGTTTGAACCCAAGTAGAAAAACAAACATGGTTTTCTATGCAAACTCTGTTTGTGCACATATTATAAGTTTCTCACATTCACATAATAGTTCAGTCGTTGATGTGTCATTGTTTCCGATGACTGATTTCTGAAATCGGTTCGTTTCTCATTGTATGATTTGTTTCTTTTCTCGTCTGCTAACATTGACTGACGTGGCGCCAATGTGACATGAAGGTGTCTCGTCCAGTCAACACTGTTTCGTTCCGTTGTAACACCATCAAGTTTTCGGTTAACTCTAACATCCAGTCAATTGTAACGTTGACTAACTTTTGCTACAAAAATATACAATCCGGGCTATCAAATGTATTTCCAATAAGTTGAGCCATTTTTTGTAATATTGCTAAGCTTATGTGATGAGGCCAGCTAACATAAACATTCGTACAACCCAGTCAGTCCACAAGGGTGAAGGAGTACGTCCAAAGAATGTTCCCTCTGCCTCTTCCACTAGCAGCACCTGCAACGACGACCCACGTGGCTCTCCTAAACAAAAGTTCAATTCAATGAGTAAAGTAAAGAAAGGAAAAGAGCAAAAAGATTTAATTTTTAGATACAATAAAGTAAACCAGAGACAGTTTTCATTTGAGTGCAGATGAAGTGTATAAATGAGTTGTTAATAATATGAGAAATGGAGTGGAAACTCACAAATCTAGAGAGAACATACTGCACTGAAAGATGATAATAAGATCCTTCCTTCCTTGGATTCTATTCTACTTGCCACATTCAGTTATCAAACCAACCCCAACTAACTATAAAATCTTTGTCCTCTCCATCTCTCCCACCTGTCGAAACCACCCATTACCCCCACATTGGCAGCAGCAGCAGCAACTGTCTGCTGATTGAAATTGAAAGCAAAGTCTCTTCCTTTTTTTTTTATCAACCCCCACATTAGCAGTACGTGCAGAACACCAACTACCCAGAGAGAAGAAGAATAAGGCCTGCTGGGAAGGAAGATGGTTTCTTAAGAAATCAGCACAAAAAACAAATGAAAACCCAAAATGTGAATCATTACCTTTTCCCATGTTACACGAGGCAGAGACTTCCCTCCTCCATCTCCTCTACTTTTCCTTTTTCCCACAATGTGGGTTCCGACAACTGCATCTGCTGCTTCGTCTTCCTAGTTTTATTTTTAGCTACTGAACCACAGAGAAGAAAAACATCCTCCATTCCATTCCAATGGCTCTGTTGAACAAGTTCAAAACCCACACTTCTACTACTCTCTTGGAGATCTCTGAAAGGGTTTATGGTAAAATACTAGCTGTGGTTTTCAGTTCATTTCCCCTTCTCTTGGGCGTTTCAGCCGTTTTGAGATTTTCCCTTAAATTCTGTGTGTTTCAGTTTCTCTAGTCTCAGTAATTGCTCTATTTTATATTACAGTTTTCGACAGCTGTCTTGGAACTGATGATGAAGAAGATGATACAAAACTTCACACGAGTAGAAGCATTGTGGATCATCAGCAGCTTAAACAGAACTTCCCTGAATCTTGCTCATTCATGGTGTTTAGCTTCTGGGACAAGGGACACATGGCTGCTAGCCTCTTGTCTGAATCCGACACCATGACTGTGGTGGAATATTATTCATCTCACTACGCAGGTTGTCCTTTACCCCCAATGCTTATGATCCATCATTTCCTTAATTCCGCACAGACCTGGTTGTCTGCTGGACAGCACAATCTCCTCTTGATTCACTGCGAGCCTTGTGGTTGGCCCGCTATGGCTTTCATGCTTGCCGCTCTACTCATACATAGGAAGAAGCAACAATGCACCTCAGACCACCACTGGGCTTTACAATCGATATACGAGCAAGCGCCTCGAGAGCTGTTGTTGTTGGCAAGTGGATCCATTGATCCGCTCCCTTCACAACTCCGGTATCTAGAGTATGTGTCCTGGAATGTGGGGTATCAGTTGCCTCCTCCATTGAATAGAACACTTAGACTGGAATGCATTGTTCTTGCACTTGCTCTAAACATGGATGGATGCTGTAGTAAGCCAGCGTTCAGGATTATGGGTCGCGACTCTTTTAACGAAGATCAGGCTCCGAAACTGCTATTTGGGAGCCAGCATTACGAGAAGGTTGTAAAGAGCTGTTAACTATGGCTCCTTTTTGTGCTCAAGTTGAAGTCATTCTTCCTTAACTTCATTTCTATTTGTGTCAGTGCAGGCTGATTGTCAAGTGGTGAAGGTTGAAATTGATTGCAATGTGGAAGGTGATGTTGTGATAGAGTGTGTTGGCTTGGACAGTGTTAAGGAAAGAGAGGACGTCATGATGTTCAGGGTTATATTTCATACAGCTTTTGTAAGTTCAAAGGTTTTGGTTCTTACTCGCGAACAGATTGATACGTTACGGAACTTTGATAAGTTACCTAAGGACTTCAACGTAAAGGTATGTTGCAGTTGTTTTTAATTTGCTGTACAATATGCTTTCCATGAATCTAGAAGCAAGTGATGGTCTTTTGGTTTGTTTTCATATGGTGGATCAAAAGGTTATGTTCTCAGAAATGGAGGCTGCTGCTCCAACTGATTTAGTTATTAAAGAGATTAAAGAATCCCATTATCCTAAGGCAGTATCCGTCAAAGATCTGGAGGAATCCAATGACGTTGGTTCAATTGATACAGTGATGCAATCTAAGATTCCAGAACCAATTCATGATGCATCTAAGACAGTGTTGTCTAGTGAGCCACCTTCAGATGCAAAGTCGGTAGAAGCATCTTCTTCTTCGGAGACTAATTTACAAGGGACGGGTAATGAACAACAAGGGATGTGTGTGTTAATCAAAGTGCCTGCTCCATCAAAGATCATAACCCCTAGAATCCCTCAAACTCCAGGAGCTACTAATCTCTCGCAAGGATCGTCAATTACTGTGTCAAGATATCCTAATGCAGCCGCCTTTTCAGGCCTTGGTATTACAGCATTGTTACACGATCATGCTTCTCCGCCTACTACTCATGAATGTCCACGTTCAGTCAGTTTGAGTCCAACTGCTGTTTCCTCTCAAGTTACAAATGTGGGTAAATTTGTGAAGCAATCTCCACCGTCCTCCCAATCTGTTGTTAAAGCATCTGAATGTACAGAGAAAGCTTCTGCAGCTCCTGCTCTATCAACTCTAAATGCAACTGATGAGTCGTCCACTGAACATTCCGAACCTCCAATAAGAAAACTTGATAAATTTCCAGTCCCCCCTCCTCCACTTTTACCTCCTTTCCTTTCAAATTCATATAGATCACCTTTGGTTAAGTTTTCACCACCAGCACCACCACCTCCTCCACCACTACCTTCAGTTTCTAAAGCATTCATAAGAAAACCAGCCAGTAAAACTCTCAGCCCCACCACTCTCCTTCCTCCTTTACCTGCTTTACGTTCGTCTCCATTTAGGCAATCAGCAGCTCCTCCTGCTCCACCACCACCACCACTTTCTCTTTGGAAAGCATCAAGTCAAAAGACAGTTGCTTTCCCACCTTCTAACAGTGGAAGGAGCCTTTCTCCTTCAGCTAAGCATGTTGTTTCCAGTAAATTAGATCACTCTTCACAGCCTTTCAAGAGCTTGTCAGTCATCTCTAGACCTTGTCTGCATCCTGTGTCAGTTCCATTGCCACCCACTCCTCCTATGAAGAAACAAAATAATATATCTATCAATTCTGAAGATGTTCCTTCAATGCCACAACCACCACCTGCTCCTTCCGCAAAGGGATTAACAAAAGCTAGCTTTGGAGCTACTACAAACAGGAATGCCCCTCCTCCAGCTCCAGGGCCACCTTCACTTTCATCTTTCGGGGGAAAGGACCGACGCTCAAGAAACCAGGTGCAAACTAGAAAGGCCAGCCTGAAGCCATATCATTGGTTGAAATTGACAAGAGTCACTCAAGGAAGTATATGGGCTGAGGCTCACAAGTCCAATGACACCTTCATGTATTATAGCGCTTCACATTTTTAACTATGTGCTTCAAATTGCCTAAGTTTTATCATTGCCCACTTCATTTCCTTCTTGTTCCTTCTTCTCTTTTGACAGGACTCCTGAATTTGATATATCTGAACTTGAGAGCCTGTTTTCATCAACTAGTCTAAATTCTGATATGAAAGGCACTGGAGTTAAATCAAAGCGCCGCACCTCGGTACTGAAAACTGACAAAGTTCAACTGGTAATTCTTGTTGTTTTTTTTTGGGTAAATTCTTGTTGTTTCTGCTTTGTTAATTAGCACATTATTTCTTCTTCTGTCTTCCTTTTAATGTATAATAATAATGCTTACTAAAGAATCCTTACTTTCTGCAGATTGAGCTCAGACGTGCATATAACTGCGAGATCATGCTTACAAAAGTTAAAATCCCTCTGCATGAGCTGACAGTAAGTCGACCCGTTTCTAAAAGTTGGTGAAATTTATGCTGCTAAAAGCTAGGTGGCAGGAATGCCCTTACTCTGGGACTAAATTGACAGTGGAAATAAGATTGCTTAGAAGTTAGAATTATGATGTGCTGAAGATTGATAACATTACTACCAACACAATCATTTTAACCGTCAAAGTAGATAATTTCTCATACTATTGCTTGTCCATCGAACATATCCAGAGTTCAGTCCTTGCTTTGGATGATTCAGTATTGGATGTTGATCAAGTCGATAGCCTTGTTAAGTTTTGCCCCACGAAAGAAGAGATGGAATTGCTCAAGGTACTCTAATCAAGTGCAAAGCATCTTTCTTTATCAAAATTTTCTGATAGATAATAACAAAAACTCGAATCTTTCAATGTGCAGGGTTATAAAGGAGACAAGGAAAGCTTGGGAAAATGTGAACAGGTGGATTTCCGTGACGCTTTTAAATTCCATGATAACTTGGGGGTCGAATCCGTTTAGTTTCATTTAGTAGATCTGTACATGTTCATGACAGTTCTTCTTGGAGTTAATGAAAGTGCAACGTGTAGAGTCAAAGTTAAGGGTGTTCTCGTTCAAGATGCAGTTCTCTCAGCAGGTCAGAGGAAAATCAGAGTGGGTTTTATTTGACTTTTTACTTTTCCTTCATCCAACAATTTTGTGCTGTTATGTTGGAACATATTATATTTCAGGTTTCTGACCTGAGGAGAAACTTGAATGTTGTGAATTCAGCGGCTGAAGAGGCATGTCATTTGTTTTCTTCCTACTTTCTGGTTTATCAATTGGCATATTCTTGGACCATTTTAACTTACAACACCATCAACAATCGGTATTCACAGATCAGAAGCTCAAAAAAGTTCAAAAGGATCATGCAGTCTGTTCTATCCCTTGGAAATGCTTTGAACCAAGGAACTGCAAGGGGTGAGTCTGTAGAGTTTCTTAATGCTTCAGCAAGTGATCAAGTTTGAACTTTTGGCTGAGCCTATGTGTGCAAATTCTCTAGGTTCTGCTGTTGGATTTCGACTGGACAGTCTACTCAAACTCACAGATACAAGATCTAGGAACAATAAGATAACTCTCATGCATTATCTTTGCAAGGTGCGGGGTGTTAACTTCAAGTTTTATTCTTAGAATGTTGTATACATTTATAGCTTCCATATTTACCCTACCCTACCCATCTGACTTGTGCTCTAACTTCTTTGGCTATAGGTACTTGCTGAAAAGCTGCCAGAATTACTAGACTTCTCCAAGGATCTAGTGAGCTTGGAGGCTGCAACAAAAGTACTCTCTTTTTTTTTGTTTCTCTTTTGTGTTCAAAGAAACTATATTGGTTTTGGAATCCACCAATCATAACTAGGCTTTCTGGCTACTGTTGAGTTTAAATCGCGTGATTCCTTTGCAGATACAACTGAAGTATTTAGCTGAGGAGATGCAAGCCATTAGCAGAGGTCTGGAAAAAGTTATACAGGAGTTGGTTGCCTCAGAGAATGATGGTGCAGTTTCGGAATACTTCTGCAAGGTAATACTTTTGCTTTTACAATTGCTGTAGACAACTAGTCCAGCTATGTGCTGAAGCTACTTTGTCATATATATATGATCCCATTCTGCCCTACATTTTTTCCAGATCCTGAGAGCATTCTTGAGTTATGCAGAAGGCGAAGTGAAATCCTTGGCGTCGCTCTATTCAATTGTCGTAAGTGTTGAAAATTTGTACTCACTATTAAGAAATATGCATATTTCTCTTGGCAAAGTTGTGAACTTGTGTGTGTGTGTGTGTTTCACAGGGTAGAAATGCAGATGCATTAGCTCTATATTTCGGTGAAGATCCAACCCGCTGCCCATTTGAGCAAGGTATATAGCATGTTAATAATCACATTCCTTCGTTTCTCAATGCATACTCTTTTATGTTCTTGGGGGGATCAAAGTTGATTTTGCATGCAGTTGTCTCTACTCTGCTCAACTTTGCGAGGATTTTGGCGCGGGCACACGAAGAAAACTGCAAGCGAGTTGAATACGAAAAGAGAAAGGCAGAGAAAGAAGCTGAAAAGCAAAGAATGTTGTTGGACGACGTTGGTAGTGGTGGGGATTCAAAAAGGGAGCCTGTAATGTTTCATGCAATCAGGAGTAGGTATATCAGATGAGCAGGATCGTTGTATATATATTGACTAAAATCCCATAGGAGTTGATAATATGAAATCAGCAGTCGGAGGGGGTAATTGATCTGGCTTCTATCAAGCTCACTGTGACAGCTGTTACAAACAATCTTACGTTACTGGAAGTGGAGATGGCGAGCTAACTGTTAACCATTCATTGTACATGGAGCCACTTGCCAGAGAACTTCACTCGTCAATGCTTAAGTCAACCAACAAGACAGGAGGTGCTTCTGTTTGATAAAAAAAATATGAGTGAGGATATATATTGTAAATAGATTAGTATGTCTTTAATAAATAGATTTATTACTTCTATTAAATTAATTATCAACACGATTAGAGTTTTATAAAAAAGCGAACCGATGAAAAGAGAGATTTTCGGAAACGATATTGCTAAACTCTTAGATTTTCGAAAAGTTGGAGAATTTTGTATCCACCATTGATGATTAATACGATACGAGTTATTTAGCAAAATAGTAATATGTGTTTTACTAAGAATATAATAGTAATTTTACGGACTGCACAAAGTAAAACTCGAAATATATATAGAGATGGGCAAAAAATAGAAAGAATTAAATTTCAAATTACACAAAATTTACGTGGTTTCCTCAATGATGATCGTTGAGACTAGTCGACGGCACAATGGTAGAGTTCAATATTATTCAGCCGCGTTCGGAAACACAACAATCATATATATACTAGCCCGCCCTTGTCAACCCTAACATCAATGCAATTACCAATACGACAAATTACAAAGAAGTCATCAAACTTCTAACACTCTCCCTAAAATTGATGATGATGTCGCAACATCCTTCAAATTCCCTTCTAAAAATCAGATGGTTGTCCGCAATGCAAACTACGGCTTTGGCTTCCCGCTTATCTTCTCCTGATATGAAACTCCTCCCCACGTGCGATCCGGTGTTGTAGCAGTGTCTAAAAGTCGCCAATAAATAGAAAACAAGCAGATCAACCATGATATTTAGATGGCAATGAGAGAAAAGACTCCGCCAACATGAACTTGTCTAATGACGGGTTTGATGAGTTCGATTATTAGTACAATTATTCCTGCTTTAAAAAACGTTTGGATGCTTTGATGTCTCACTTTGATCGTTTTGGGATGTTTTATGGATATTTTGTTACACGTGGCCCTTTAGGGCTATGTGGTGTTGTTTTCCATGTTTTTAGTACATTTCAAGTGTCATACGACATCAAGAGATGAATCAAGACATGATGGGGAGCCCGGAACAACTCAATACATTTTTTTATTAAAAAACGTCACTGTTTAGTATTTTGAGCATAATTCATCACTCAAAAGTCCAATTGATGCAAGATCAGCAGTGTTGGAACGATAATTCGATTCTCTACAATGTTTATGTTGAGGCTGTGGTCAAATTCCATATACTTAAGGAAAAAGGCGTGTTCTAAGGGAACACGGCCTTGTTCCTCCTATTGATGCCCACAACCGAGAGCTGCAGAAGAAGAGACACTGCCATGTCCTAGTGGAACACACCATGTCCCAAGTGCTGACAAGATTTTTTAGCTTAATCCTTCTCAAACTTGGTCCAGAAGCCTATAAATACCTCTGAGACCTCCTATGGACGAGATATACTTCAAATACACATATTTTCGAGCTCTTAGAGAGAGTTAGAGTTCTAGAGAGACGATTGAAGCAAGAGAATCAACCACGATTTGTGAAGGACAGATCATCAAGTCGAAGATTGGGGGTTCCATGATGAACATGGTGTCTTCTCCGGTTTTCTTCTCTTCTCTTGTGATTTATTTTCCGAAACCATGAGCGGCTAAACTCTTTGTGTTGTTTGGATTAGATGAAACTTTAGTTTAGCTTTTGTATGGATGATGGGTTTTTAACCCTTTGATTATGCTATTGATGTTATTCAGGATAATGATGTGTTTTTGCTAAAACTTAATTTCGATTATTTCTTGTCTGATCATCTTGATTGAATCATTGTCATTGATTTGTGGGTCCGAGAGGAACATAGATCAATAGGACGCTTAGGAAGAACTCTAGGTTACTCGTTTGCTCAAGAGAGGAGCGTTTAATCTAGGCTTTTTGCATCGTTTATCGTTGTGGCATTTCATCAAACACCTTTAGTGCATTCTGCTTGGGTGTAGATTAGCTCGAGAGAGGAGTCTACGATCGAGTAGGATAGATCCTTAGAGACGCGAGAGTGATCTAAAGTTATCAGAGGAAATGGCCAAGCCATTATAACCTGTTAAATTGAGATTGCATATCGTTCATCCATGCATTGCTAGCTTTAGTGGATTCAAGTCCAAGCAACCTTACATCCTATCTTTAAAACTCAATGACTTGCATTTTACTTTCTTATAATACAGTTCTTAGTTGATAATTGGATACACAAACATTCAAACAAACAATCGTTTAATGTTACTTGGTTTAGTTAGCTTAATAAATTTGAGTAATAGTATTAGAAAGAACCTAGGGAAATACGATTCCATCATTCTAGTGGGTATTTGATTGGCGGGGTAAAATTCGCTCGTCTGGGTTCGTGAGATGATAATTGGAGATTTGGGAAGGACGGGAAGCAGATATATTTGGGTAGCGTGAGGAGGAGGTTCAACAGGGGGTTGCCAGAAGAACTAAGAAACTAGCGGTAGTTAGTATTTTAGGTGGATGAGTTGTTAAATAGTATAAAAATCCTAATTTAATAATAATATTACGTTATTATCCTTTTTATTTTAGCCTTTAAATACAAATACCTTATCTAATGATAAATAATGATGTTGTCTTATGATAACAAAAACTCCTATTGTCATAGCAGGATTTCTCTCTCGCCTTGTTTATCTCATCTTGTTATCAGCCGCATACATTTGGAAGTGAGATGGGTCAGTTGGATTTTAAAAAAAGCTTAGATGATACTGATGAGGGTATTTTTTAGGTGCATAATATAATTGAACAACGTAACGATGTCCATAAATAAGAGATCATATATATCATGGTTTTATTCGCCTAATTAATAACTAGAGTAATCACCAACCTATTGGCCGGTTTATCTTTAATTATTTAAATCGACCTGTTTACTTATTTATTTTTAACTATCTTTTAAATATATGATGTTTTAAATCGGCATTGTTAAGATGGACGCTACGGTGCATCCACTAAGTGCGGGTAAACATTACCCTGCTGATATTTATGCTATCTAGCGAACTTTTTTTTATTAATCAAACCTTGTAAGTTGAAATCAATACATTTATCTCATTAAGTCTAAATTAAGTTTTGTTGAAATTTTTAGTAATCATAATACATATAAGATTACACCCAATGTTCTTCAAATTTTCTCTTCGAAGTATATAATCTCTATTGAATTAGTTCTTTTATTCAAATCGCTTGATATATTCTTTTATAATATATAGGATAATATCCTCAAAAAAATGAAGTATTAACACTCTGTTTATCTCTCAAACCATCAATGATTGTAATGTTTACCTCAATTTTAGTGGCACCATAACGCTACCCCAATTTTGGTTTGATTAACCGCGCCATCCAAATTTTAAAGTGTTAAATGAATAAAATTCGTTACTTATATTCAAAAGTTAATTTAACAATGATTGAGAGACATGAAGAGATTGTAAGGATAAGAGAAAGATCTACTATTAAAGTAAATAGCTATGTAGAAGTTAGATATAATCCGCTCCTTCTTCGTTTTAATCTCCAGTCAGAGACTTGGAGATTTTTGGGTTAAATCTTTCCAATCATCTGAGCTTTTTGGTTGAAAAATTCTTGGTTGGTTAATTGGATTTTTGGGTTGTTTTGTTTTGATTTCATTGGGTTGGAACAAAGAGTAAAAAAGAAGAAGGAAGAAGATAAAACATGAGAAAGCAATGACCTTGCTATTATTGTGGAGTTAAAGTGAGTGTTTTTTTATCATTACAAAGAAGACGACGAAGAAGAAGAAAGATTTTGAGGGTTTCACTTTGAATCAAACCAGAAAAAATTGACCTAATGAAGGCTCTATACATATGAATGAATGAATGATTTGAGTGATTGAAATAGTTTAGGATTTTGAGAGTTTCACTTCGTTGGGGAATCAGAGAGATTTAATGGGAGTTCTTGAATGGAATGAGGATTTCTATGGAGAAGAAGAAGGAGAAAGGAGTTGGATTAGTTTGATTGAATCAATAAATTTGAAGAAAAGGAAGAATGGAAAAGAAGAAAAAATAAAAAACTGGATTAGGCTAATGGGTTGACGAATCTGCACCATTCATTTTTTTAATTGTGCTGGTTATGTATTTCATTAACTTTTATTGTCTCCCCATCCATTTACGTCGGATACGGAATATTTCATGTCAGCCTCTGTAAAAAATTCGTTAATTCTAACTTAATAGCGTTAACATTCTTTGAAAACTGAGCTAGATTATGTATTTCGAAAAGCATGAGGCAAATCCTGAATTAAACCTATACGTTGTGCTTTATTTGATAGTTTTTCCAAAAAATATTAAACTTCATTAAATGTAACTAAAGATTAATCCCAATAATATTATGAGAAATAATTAAAAAGTTATTAACAAATTAAATTATATTGAATGTGTATGCGTAGTTAAGCTCCCTCTCGGTTAGGGTTTTTTTCCTCTCCCGAGTTGGAGTCCGCCGTTGCAGCACCGGTTTGAAATTTCGACATCTTCAGTGTTTGAAGCTAATAACAATTGACATCCTCCAACATCCATCCTCTGGTCGAAAGAATCCATCGTCGACGGCTGCCCTAAACCATCCAAACCGGACCTCGGATAGTAATCGACCGTTTCCTCCTTCATCGCTCGGCGGACCGACGGTTTCATCAGCTGTCATGGTGGATGTGATATACCGACCGGGATCAACATAGACCTTAGCCGACCCACCGCCTTCCTTCACTGAGTTAGTTACGATCGAAATCTAGGATCTCACCCTCTTGAACAGCGACGACGAGGAGATCTTGGTGCGAGGGGCTGTTCTGGCTCCTCCAATCCATCGCATCCAGGTGGGTCACATCTACATAACTCCGTAGGGGAATTGCAGAGAGTGACGAATCTAGCAACAACACCTCTGTCGTCGACCCCATCGATGTCACCCGATGGTTGATTTCTTCATATTCCTTAGAGTTCTTTGATTCATGCAGTATTTTGTTTTCCAGGTTGATTTAATTTCTTTAGTTGGTCTATGGTAGTGGAGTTAATCTAGTGTCGTGTCTAATTAGTTCATATATATAATATATGTATGCCTAACGGCGATCGATCTTTGGTTGGATGGAGTGCAAGGATGCGATACAGGTTTACCGGAATGTAGTTAGGTGTATCTCTCGATGTAAATAGTATGTGAGTTGCAATTCTCAGAACCCTACATACATTGTACACAAAAAATATTTCAATGATGAAATGATAAACATGTATGCCGATTTTGTAAAACAAAATTAAATTAAATTAGATTGAAGTTAAATTAGATTAATAAACATGAACGAGTTTCCGGCCGCAGCTAGCTTGGGCCGAAACGAGCGACCGGCTGGCCCTTTTTTTAATTAATGAATTTAATTATTTTGATTAGTGTAATTAGAGAATTTTTAGGGTATGATTAGTGTAATTAGAGAATTTTAGTGAATATTTAGAATAATTAGGTAATTGTTAGTGGGTAATTAGTGTATTTAGATAATTGTTAGTGACTAATTAGGAAAATTAGATAATTCTTAGTTAGGGTATAGGATTTTTTTAGGATACTAAGTGAACCTAGTTTAACAGAATCTGAATTTATTAGAAACGTTCATTTGTTTAAATGCAGTTTGGTGAAAAATATGGCGAAAACGAAGGGTGGAGGTAAATCGCACAGTCGAGATCCGGTAGAGGAAGAAACCGATGAGATCCAGAAAATGAGAGGGAAAGGAAAGCAAGCACGCATTTTAGATCGGATGAAAGAGCGAGTGATCACCGCTTCGAGGCGGAAAGAGGGAGAGGCAGCGAAGAAGAACAATAAGTTGAAAATCTACGGCTCCCCTGACCGGTACCCTCGTGTTACGTACCCGGTTAGGTCGTATCCGGAAGATGATGACGAGGATGAGGGTCCGCTGCCGGGGTTTGAGTACGATGACACACAGACTTCCGCCCACATAGCTTCTCCGCACACGACTTCTCTGCACCTCGCTTCTACGGGCTCTTCACATGCCTCTGCGAGTGTTGGCTTTAGAGGAGGGAAACCTAGCCAACTTGCGAACTTACTGCGGCGGAAACAGCCGGCTGCCCGAGGCTGCCTCCGGCCGAAACGAGCTTCCGACCGGGATCCCTTACGACCGATTTTTTTGATCGAGCCCGATTTGTGTTCACTGAATTGTAAGGAAAAACGTACCGTGAGAGGTTATCGAAATAAAATTTTTGATAGTTTCGTCGGTACAAAGTTTTCCGAATTATAAATTTTGACAATTCATCGATACAAAATTTTTCGAATTAGTAAATTTGGATAGTTTCGTCTTTACAAAGTTGAGAGCGTCATATAATTCGAAAGTGATGGCGTCAAATAATAATCCTCAAAATTTTATTCAAATAAAAAATAAAAGAAACTTTAAAAGTAGTTATATTGATTCTAAAAAACTTGATGTGGCAGCAGCAAAAGAACATACATGCATATTATATGGTTAGATATGAATTAATAATAATCCCCAGCAACCGCACCTGATACTGACACTGACCCTCAGGCTCGCATCACCACATCCGATCCTTATATTATTTCTCTACCTACCTTTCATTTTCCATTTTTTATATTATATATTATGATGACCAACCAAACAGAAAACTACTCACTCGTTCTCTTTTCTTGTTGGGGAGCAAACTCCCTGAAATCACATCAATTACTAGCCAGCTGCTGTAACCGCATCCATTGGATCAAATGATACGTGTCGTTAACTCTCAAAGTAGTTTGATTGATTGATTTGGATAGATCAAATGAAAATGATTTCGAATTCGATGAATATTTAACCTTAAATTATCTATTTTAACAATAAAATATAGCATTTTCATATTTCTCTATTTTTATTTTTATTTCTATTTTCTCTCTATATAATAATTACATTTAAAATTATTTATAAATCACACATTAAAATAATTTATTTTAAAAATACATCCAACTTTCTTTTATTTCAAAATTTTAGCTATTTTAAATTTCTTCTACTTCAAATCACCAATTCGGATGAGACCCTCAATTATTTATGTAATTTTGAAGGTCAAGTTATCGATCCCATCTCAGTAATAAAAACTGCAATCAGTAAAAATATAGGAAGATCAAATTAAATCATCCATTCAAGTAGAAAAAATTAAACATGATGCATAAAAGATGATGCACCTAAACAAGATCACTTACCAAGTTCGTGTACCACCTTGTTCCTGTTTCTCGTAATTAACAATCCACCCTCAAATATTCTTTGGGAAACCTTAAGAGTAGAAATGCATTATATTGCTCGATGAACGAGCCGAATTTGGTAGAATCAGTGGCCCTCATCTTCAATGTCACTATTACCTCCGTATCCGTCTCAATTTCGGTATTTTAGAATGGTATCGTTTTCAGATATTATATTACATCTATTATCAGATCAAGTTAAATCAATTTAACGGTTTATATCGCATTTCTGACCTAAATTTTTTTTAAAGTTTCTTACCTTAAGGGCTCTGAGTGAAAGTGTGCCCTCTGAACATGTAATGCGGAAGAGACGTCAGTCGGCCAGCCCATTGCTGCTAGTTAAAAGCCTTAGTTCAGTCACATATTAGAATAGGGATTATACCAAAAACAGACCCTCTATTATGTTTCTTTCGATCCAAACCCTTAAATTTTGTTCCGGTTAACAATCAAGCCCCTTCCTATATTTTCTGGTCGTCGGGGTCCGTTGTTTATGAGTCAGCCCGTACATAGTGGTTTGTAAGCTGATATAGCGCTGCTGACTGGGATTTCCACTAATTTTAATCAACCTTAAAAAAATAAATATTTTAATAGTCATATTTGTAATAAAAAATATCACTATTTAATGGAGAATTATATATGAAACTGATTGGGATTTTCATATTTAATGGAGAATTAATTTTAATCAACCACAAATATCACTTATATTTAATAGTCTTATATATGAAAACTAAATATAATTAATAACTTTAGTAGGATACAATTAATGGTTAATTCCGATGACCAAGTTATTTTATGTCATTCAATAATTTTCAAGTATGATTGATATAACACTTAGACCCTATAGTCTTATATAAGAAAAGTTTATATAAAGAATTACTCTTGTTTGAATATAATTGGCGGTTAATTCCGATGACTTTATAATTTTTATGTCAAAATATAATTTTAAAATTATGAACCTCGATACTCGAACTTATAAGCTCAAGAATTATTATTTAAATAATTAATATACATCACCATATATGTACGATGCTTCATTATACCTTTGTTTCATAAATGTTTTAATGAATATATTCATTCATAGTAGAATTAATATGAATCAAATCCACTCATTTGATCAGAATGAATATTACTCATATTAATAAAAAATAATTTACTTATTTATAAAATAAAAAATATTTTACCCATTAACCCTTGAATTTATAATAATAAATTGCAGTACGGTATTTCGATGATGAAAGTACGAAACAATAGAATGAAGAGCTGATATGAAAAAATAGAAGAGTTAAAAATGGGAAAAAAGAGAAAAAGTAGCCAGAAAATGAAGAAATTAACGGTTCAAGAAAGTGATGCGGTAATTTTATAGTTTTAGAGAAATGGGAAAAAGAGAGTTTTATTTGTTTTGTTAAAAAGAAAAAAAATTATGAGGCAATTATTTACTTTGCGGAAGTGAAGGAGAAGACCGGAAACTCCAAAAATAGCTCAGGTGGCAGTCAGAAAAAAATATATACATAATATATATTTATATGTAAGAGAGAAAGATTTGATTGGTGGAATCCCTAAAAATATGGATTGAAGGCTAAATGGGCGGTTATGCTGATGTGTCAAATTCTAAAATCTGAAAATACATTTTATATATGGTAGATATACTCATATTTTCTTTTCCCGATTACATTGCTCTAATTTTCATATCAGACGGAAAATTTTTAAAAATAATAAAAAATATGTACATTTAATAAAGGGTTTACCAAAAAATTATGGAAATCCCAATCAACACTACCACATCAGCCCATAAATCGACATGTACTCGTTGACTCATTAAAAATGGACTTCGGCGACCAAAAAAGATATAGAGGGGTTTGATTGTTAATCAGAGTAAAGTTTGGAGGTTTGAATCGAAAAAAACATAATAAAGGAGCTCATGTTAACTTGTAATAATAGAGGGGCTACTTTGGTTATAATAATGAATATCTTTATTAAATTAAATAGTTCAATACACAACTTTTTATATGTTTTCGTAATTAACTAATTAATACTGTAGAAAATGATGGAGATCGATCTCAATCGTGGGCCATTACGCAGTTGGGGTCTTTGCATGCATGCAAGTGTGTCGAATTGTGTGTTGATGTGTGTTATTTACCTTGGTACAACAATGGTGGTACTGCTGGTTAATTGCCTGCTGACCATTGATATCTTGCCACACTTCAACTCTGGTACGTACTCGATCGGAGATAGCAACATCAAAAGATCGATGTCTATCTCAATCACTTAGTCGAGGTTTGTTCCTCCAGTACTCTTTCGGTTGCGTGCAAATCAAATTTCTGCATCAACTTTTGTTTTTAGTTTTGCTATTCTATTCCGATTTATAGTTCCTTTTATCACTTTGAGATTAACTTTGGTCGTTAGTCGTTACTATCTAGCTAGCTATATTAATGTGGGAATTTTTTTAACCACAATTAAATTGGAAATTATGTAGACAGTCAAGGGGAAATGTAAATTACATAATTTGGCCATTATCAAGACTTACAGTGCGTGACCCATCCTAGAATGCGAGACGCACCGTAGTTCATATCCCATGGCTATATTCAAACGGCCGTTACATAACCGTTAATATGTGCAGTTTGGGGTGAAACAAACTCACCCCTCCAACCAACTTATGTATTCCTCACTTCCTCCTCTTCGTGAAAATGTCTTCAAGCCGTTCCAAGGAGAACATTTTGTTAAAGTTACACCGTCCCGATGAGTCAAAAGATTTGTTCGCCTACTACGGAGAAGAAGTGAAATGCGATTGCGGGTTTCGTGCGTTGAGACTGATGTCGAAGTTTGAGAAATACTTTGAATGTCCTTTCTATAAGTGTAAGTTCGAGAAGAAGTTGGAGGTGGTGACGATCGTGAACTCGGTGAGGGGTGAGATGAGAGCTACAATGGAGGTGAAGCTTACTGAGAAGGATGCTGAGATGGCTACTGAGCATGCTGAATGGGAAGCTGAGAGGGAAGCCATCATAAGCATGAAGGATAAGTACATCAATGCTTTTACTGCTATCTTGGAGGATTATTTGAAATTTGATCTTCAGGGACACGGTAATGGTAAATGTATTAAGCGGAGAAGGTGATAGTGTGTAATGTTTATGTACTTCTTATGCAATGTTGAATAGAAGAAATGGTTTTCTTTAAAAAATGTCCATTTTTATTAAATTTGTATTAAATTGAATTCATTGGAAGGTCAAACCGAAATGGTCAAAAGCTGAGTAAATGATAGAGGTAATGATAGACCGAAAGCTGCAGGCTATGGTAAAAAGCTGATAAAGTTGTCTGAAAGCTTCAGGCCCATGGTCAAAAGCTAATAGAGTTGCCGAAAACTGCAGGCCTGTGGTCAAAAGCTGATAAAGTTGGCCGAAAGTTGCTGGTCTCTAGTCAAAAGCTGATAAAGTTGGTGGAAAGCTGCATGCCCGTGGTCAAAGCTGCTGAAAGCTAAAAATGTCTGGGGAATCTTGCATACTTGTGGAGGAAATATCTTTGCAGTATTATTACCCCCTCCCTTCTATTTAATCCCAAACCTTCAATGCTCACAACTCACAAGTCCTGAACACCCATTTCCTCACTCTGTCTCCTTACTATGAGTCTCCTATCTTGTTTTCTTGGTAGATAATTGTTGAGTTTGCATTCATTCTCCGTTGGGAAGCAACATTTTTTCTCAAACATCGGAGTTGGGTATGGCGGTGGTCACTATCGAAGAGTGAAGATGAGTTCAACAGCGACCTTCGCCCGAGCGATTTTTTTGTTTCATAAAAAAATGAAGATTCCCACGGAAACCATCCTCCAAAACGTATATTATCGTCATCCTATGATGGCTGGTGCTAGTATTGCTGGGTACTGTCTCCGGCCATGCATCGATAAAGACTCTTGGGGAGCTATTTATAACATGATATCAGATTTCCAGGCGTGCAACAATCCAGAGCTGTATTTGGAGTTCGACGATGCCATCGATAGAGTTTATGGCTCTGGTGGTCAATCCTGAACGACGGGTTACTTTGAACCTTCTAGTTCACAGAACATGGATGGGGCCTCTCATTGTGACGGACACAAGAACGATGATGTCACACTAGAAAACAAGGTTGCAATGAGGTTGAGTACGATCCTAGAAACAACAATGGGGAAGGGGATGCTGGTCATGCCTCGACCGAGGACGACAACGATATGCCGATTGGCCCGCTCAATCTAGAAGGGGAGGATGTTGATGTCATAATTGGAGAAGGAGCTGCATCATCGTCTCGTACCCCTCCACGACAGTACACTCCACCCGAGCTGTTCACAACTTTGGAAGACAACATCAATAAGGTGATGACTATGGACCATTACCAGGATAGTCCTGAAATCTCATATTTCAACCCCACTCGTGAAGATTTCTATATCGGTCAACAGTTTTACACAAAGAAGGAGGCAAGTCTTGCTGTCAAACACTAGGCCCTCTAAAGGAGTCGAGCCTTGGCGACGGCTCACTCAAATACTTGGAAACTGGAGGTTACGTGTTATTCATACAAAACTAATAACTGTCCATGGAGGTTACGTGTCACCAACAGAGCGGATGACAGGTTCTAGACCGTGCGGCAACGGAACCCACATCACACATGTGATAGATGCGAGCACAACATCAAGTCCACCCAACTTGATGTGAACGTCATTGCGGATGCGATAATGCACCGGGTCAGATCACGACCACAATTCAAGATTCGTTTAGTCCAAGATGAGATTTCACACATGTTCCAACGGAAGATCTCGTACAGAAAGGCGAGGTACGGGAAGCAGCAGGCGATGGGAATCACATATGGCAACTGGGAGGAGTGGTACAACAAACTTCCAGATTTCTTCAATGAGGTGCAACATCTTAACCCTGGCCCCCAGGTCCAGTTTCACTTGGACGACTTAATCGTTGGTGGCGGTGCACTTAAGCAATTCAGGTATGCATTTTGGAGCTTCTGGTCGTGCATCGACAGTTTTCGGCATTGTCCACCTATGCTAGTTGTGGAAGACACCTTCCTCACTGAAAAATATAGTGGCACTCTGCTGATAGAAAGTTCATTTGATAGCAATCATAACATCCTGACTCTCGCTTTCGCCATCATTGACAAAGAGAGTATCGATTCATGGTGTGGTTCTTCCTTCGCCTACAAGAACTAGTGACAGATGATCGGCAGAACGTTTGTGTCATCACGGATCGCCATGCCCGGATTAGAGCTGCGATGGACCAAATTGGTTGGGGCTGGGTATGGAGATGGTGCAGCCGACACTACGAAAGCAATTACAATAGCCATGTGAAGGAGCCCAACATGAAGGAACGATTGAAGGCCATAGGTAAAATTTTGGGCTACTATATCGCACTTTTTAGTTTACACTTCCAGTTTGCTCACTAGTGCGTTTCAAACTGTTCTAGTGAATGAGGGATTCAGACGCAGGCTCAATGCAAAGCTTATTGGATTTCTAGCCGCCGATGCGAGATTGGGCCTCAAGAAGACAAGTTAGGTCCTAGAAGACCAAGGAATAAGGAGCAAGTGTGTTGATGTTGTGATGGGGGCATGTGCCATGGTATAATGACAACGAACATGGCAGAGAGTATTAACATAGGGTTCAAAGGGATTAGGGCACTGCTAATATGTGCTTTGGCCAGCGTAACGTTTTACAGGTATATAATTTAGGAATGTGAACTCAAATGTTGATTCCTTTGTCCACCATGTACTTGTTCATATGATGATTATTCTATGTTTACTAGGGTAAGAAAGTATTTCGACGAGAGGCGCAAAAAATTACTTAAGATGTTTGGTCGAAATGAATATTGGTTTGGAGCTGTCATACAATGTGTGAGCGTTTAATGTCCATTTAGTTAATTTCCATTTAATGTCCGTTTTCTATGGTTGAAGTCAGTATCTAATCCATGTATGTGTCTCATCAAGGATTCCATTTAATGTCAGTGTTGCTTTTATTTCAATCCATTTTAAGTGGTACAATGGAAATACCATTAACCATAGTACTACCATAATAAAGTCATAATACAACAATACTACAATCATAATAGGAGAAGAACATAGTACAAATAATCAAAAATTATCTACCCACGACATGTCCCCCTCAAGCGATCTGCTCAGGGGTGGGCTCTGGTGTCGCACATGTTCTATGAAAGGTTCAGTCGCACCCAAGTTGCTGACGCCTTAGAAGGGCTATTTGATCTGTGCCATGTCTGACTATCTGATCCTCAATCATCGTCTCAAACAGAGTTTCCAGGTGTTGTGTCTGTGGGGCCCACTATGTGAGGAGTTCACTCCATCAAAAGGTATTTGGGGGCGCCATTATTGTGACTGGATATGTTATTGTCTCCTCTGCTATGTCTGAGAAGACTGTTGTCCCCAGTGTTGAGACTTTTTCTCCCGCTAGTACTGTTAGGGGTGGGTGTTGCTGGGCACGAAAGTCTGACAAGTCGGGGGTGTAGGGCCATAGAACAAACTGCACCTCGTGGATCCACTGGCATAGTGTACATCTTGTAATGGGGACAACAACCTGACTTAGTGGCTCAACGGTGTTAGGGTTGTATGCATGGTGGGTCGATCCTGTAGGGGGTATCTGGAGGTGATGACGTGGGTCGTCAAGCCTACGCTCCATATCTCTGGTGGCGTGCATCATGGAACATAGACACTGCCAAACCGCCTCGGTGTCATCTCTACCGAGTTGTTCTTGTGAAGCTACCCTAATAGATAGGTCCTCCAACCCATCAATCTGCAAAATTAAAATAAAAACTATATTAGCTTTGTAAAGCCTACAAATTGGAAGAGTGCTTGGGTACATACAATGGACTGTTCTAATGTCCTCCGCCTTGAAGTACCACCTCTCCGAATCATTGACCACTGCAGCCTACACCACATGGTCCAATCTGCTCTCCCACTGCCCAAGGTATAGTTCCGCCCTCGCCTCGATAGCCGTCACGTTCCTCTGCGTCATTCTGAGCAAGAACATGACCTCGCCCTCCAACATATCAACAACTCTCATGGGCTGGGCCATGCTAAACTGTATGAGGATGCAGTCTGGATGATGTCATAAGATGCTGCAGGGAGAAAGCAGTGGCACAATAGGCGTGTGCGCCTCAGTAGAGATCGTCAACCGTGCTCCAACCGTGCTCTAATTCGCGGTCGTAGCCTTGTTAGCAGACTAATTGTCTCTAAAGTACCTGTGGATGAAAAATACTATAAGAAACACATCAAATGGACCGAAACAATCCAAGTGATTGGGTCTAAGAAATACAATGTCGAGACGCAAAATCACACGGAATTGAAACATAAATGAGCTAGTAGTCACTTAAAAAGCATGTAGATATGGTGAGATAAACACTACAAATCCTTGCAATATCAGAGCATAATTCGCATAATCAATCATTAAATTAATTATTCAAAGAGGAATTTACCCCTTAAGCCAACCCACCTTGGGTGCATCGCTTGCGATTCTAAATATACGTCCACGGTTCAAGAAACGATCAATTACGTCACTTTTGTAGTTGTCCGGGCTAAACTGTAAAGCCTGGGAAGTATATGGGCCACGCCTATCCAGATTTAGGTTATGGGTTACAAGGGTCATTATTAGTTTACTGAGGATTCAAAATGAATTAATCTATAGAGACTAAAACTAGACTTTACCACCATCTTCTTCAATTCACAAGGAAAACTCCAACGAAGCATTCGTCATTTCGGCGAGTCTCATATATTACGGGCTTGGCTTGTAAATTGGGAACGAAGGATACGAGGAGCTTCCTTGGTTTGTCACAAATCTAATGAGATGCTTTAGGAAATATGGCATGATTGAATCCTTCTGATGTTGGCCCTAGTCGATTGGTTAATCCGAAAATGTGGAAGAGAGAGTTAGGTTAGATTTTGGGTTAGATTTAGCAAAACAGTATTGGTATGAAATGATTACTGAATGGATACCTTACCTTCCAGGATTGGTTAATCGAATGGAAACGAGATGAGATGCTCACTCCATGTCTGTCGTCGAACTCGTTGGAACAATGTGGCCGGAGGAGGAGACTTAGTTTCTGGAGATTCTGGTTCTTCGAGACGGCCAAGAGGGTTTATAATGACTCTAGGAAGGTCCCGGTTGCATTATTTGAACTAATATCTGAGCATACGGCTCCATCGATGAAAATGACCGGAGCAACAAGAAAAACTGAAAAAGTTCTGATATGATGTTTTGGGACTGATCTAGTGGATTATAGAGTTGTGAATGTGTTTCAATTGACTACTGGTGCGAGTTAGTGCACAATGGAGGGACCGAATTAGGTGAATGGGGTCTAATCATCAATTATGGAAGGTGAAACTTCTGTAGGAAAAATAGAGAACTCGTCAGTTGGTTCAATGGAGAAGACGACGATGGTGCTTTGGTTTCTGACTTAATTTAAAATGACGTGGTTTGGCGTGATGTGGAACATATAAGAAAATAAACGGTGTCCTACTAGTGGCCCTCGATCTCGGATTAGCTAGGGAATGAACATGCACACTAACCAACTCGATTGCTGACCAATTTGCGATTAGCTTAACCACCCACAAATTCATATACTTTACCTGACGGTTTTGTTATTTCCAACATTAACTATTTGACTTAATCGGTTTTGATGTCTTATCCTCTGTAAAGTTATAATTTTCAACCATTATCTTCAAGTCAAATAAGAGTTGTCACAATATTTAAATCTCACGATGTAAATTAGAGATGCTTTTGCTAAAATGATCGGGGTGTTACAGTTCTCCCTCCTTAAAACGATGTGTTTATATATCAGGTTAAGTGGTGGTCAAGTGGGGAAGATATATAGGGGTAATTTAATCCAGCGAATCATTAACCTGGCGATAGATATGTTATTCAACTTTAATTAGTGAAATTTTTATAAATTTATTTGGAAATTCTACATTAATTTCTCAAAATTTCTAAAACTAGCTTGAATTCTATAAATTTTAAAATTCAGAATTAAAAATAAATTTATTTATATTCCAAATACAAGAATACATCATTTCAAAATGAATTCCAAATATACCGTTTGATATAAATAAATTTTATAAACTTTTTGGAATCCATTTTGAAATAAAATGTGTTTGTGTTCGGTAGGTAAAAGATATTATTTTCAATTATAAATTTTCAATTCTATGAAATTGAGACTACTATTAGCAATTTTTTAAGAATTATAAAATATTTTTCAAATGAATTTTACAAAAATTTATTAATAACAATAAAATGACATATATATCCCTGATTAATTAAATTAATGATATAAGTCTTCCCCACTCGTTATTAGTTCCCTGATATAAAATAGAGAGTTTCTCATCCACCTCTCTATGTGCCCCAACTCTAATACTCTTCTCTCTTTTTAGTTGTGATGATGAGATCAAATTCTTTTTTTTATCATGTGAGTGAAATATTATTCATAAAGAGTCAAAATGAATCAGGGTTCAGTACGTAAAAAATACGGATTCAACTTTCCACCGTTCGAAGTCGATTTCAATGTCGTCTCTAACTCCGATTCGAAAGGATTAGTTAGAAAAGATGAGCACGGTTCGAATGAAGGTAATCGAAATCCAAAACAGAGGAAAAAAAACTCATCAATACACATTACAGACATCCACTCAAAGGTCGCTCTGATAATGAAAAGCTACAACCACTACTTATAACTAGGGCTGTAAATTTAACCCACTAACCTGTAAGCCCAACTCGGCTCAGCCCAACTCGAATGAGTTGGGTCGAGTTCATAAAAAAATGAGCCAATTCGAGCTAGATTTTTTTAACACAAACAGGGTTGGGCAATATTTATTTTCAACCCAGCCTCGGCGACCGTGCTCAATCTCTCTCTCCTCTCGGGCCACGAATCCTGCATCCTCAGACCAACTCTTTCTTCCTCCTTCAAATCCCCATCAGACGATATCCACCACCACCACCCACCTCCGTCAATAGAGTCATTTTCTCCCTGAATTCATTCTCTCCCCTGACTGACGACAACGATCTAGCTACAACGACGACGACCCAGGTACTAACCTCTCTCCCTACTTTCAATAATGTGCACTATTATATTCTCTTTCCTAGCCATTATTGTTAGAGATGATCTGGTCGTTCGGGTAGCAATCGCTCTAGAATATAGAAAAACTACTAGCTAGCGAGCAGAGGCGGACGAACGTTTGGGCTGGGGTGCGTAGTTGTGGCTTGGTATGACCCTTAGCAGTAGGCTTATTAGGAGTTGGGTGACCAAGAGCCAGTGGCGAAGCTAATTGGGAGAAGGGGGCTGCACCCTTGGCTAGATAATTGCAAAAATCTACAAAGATTTGTGGCTAGCTAGAGTTGAATCCCTAATCTTTCACAAATCATCTCCACTGAAGGTTTTCTTTGATAATATAGGCAAACACAATTATTTAACCTAATTAGTTTCTGGCTATTAAAAATTATAACATATGTTTATATTTCTGGCTTGTTAAAAGAAGAGCAGATATAAGGCAGAACAGTGAAGCAGAGTTTTTCCAAAATAAACATTAGTCACTGTGCTAGTTCAGCTAGGATTATGAAGCTAACATGGATAGTGTTGCCTTACATTTATTACAGAACATGATCATCATCACTGTCTCTTGCCATAGTTATTAGTTATAGCAGAGAGGGAGATGATCAGCTAGCTGATAATTAGTACAATCAAACAACCTATACATCTTCACTTCGGTCTTCAAGGATGCATAGAGTTACGTTGTTTAACAAAATGAATGCACAACCAAGATTTGTAGTACTCTGTTCATCCATATCCCCTCACTATTTTTTGCAGATTTAATATAATCATTCTAATCAAGTAGAAGTACAGACCATGGATGATGCCGAAGAGAGCAATGCACCTCCTTCATCCAATATTCAAGTGGGTACACAAGGTATGTCTGGAACTTCAGTTGTGTGGGAACATTTTGATAGGTTGAATTGGGAGGATAAAAAGAATAGGGAAGCTACTTGCAAATACTGTGGAAAGATTTATAAATGTAGAGGTTCACAAGGAACGAGTACTTTAAAAAGGCATTTAGAAAGATGTAAAATATATCCATACAGCATGGTCAATATGAACAAAAAGAATCGTAGTCTTCCGCTTCCTAGGGAGGAGGCAAGTAGTACATCTCAGACCTTCACACCCCATACATTTGATTAGTCAGTGTCAAGAATGAAACTTGCTAGGATGATTATTATTGATGAGTTGCCATTTAGACATGTTGAGGGTGAAGGTTTTCGTGACTATACTTATTCACTACGATCAGAATTCCATATCCCTTGTAGAGTCACAGTTGCCAAAGACTATTTCAAGTTGTTTCTTAGTGAGAAGGAAAAGTTGAAATCATACTTTAAGCATTCTAAAGTTAGAGTTTGCCTTACTACTGATATTTGGACGAGTAGCCATCATCTCGATTATATGTGTCTCACGACTCACTTTATAGAAAAGTTGGTTTATGAAAAAGAAAAGTTGCAAGAGTTGGTTCAGAAAGTGTTAAAGACTATGACGGCTTTATTTGATTATTATAAAGAAACAAATGGAGTAGACAGTGGAAGATCTAAGATAAGTGGGGAAACGCAAGAACAGAACGAAGAATGTGATATTGATGAAAGTGCGCAAGCTTACTTGAGAAGAAGATATAAAAGAAAGAGGGTTGAAGAGAGTGTGGGAGAAGCATCCAAGTCCGAGCTCGAGAGGTATTTAGAATCATATGATAAGGTAGATGATGATAAAAACTTTGATATTTTAGGATGGTAGAAGGTGAATTCATCAAAGTACCCGATATTAGCGATGATGGCTAAAGACATCTTGGCAATTCCAGTATCTACTGTGGCATCCGAATCGACATTTAGTACCGGGGGACGCATTTTGGATGCATTTCGGAGTTCTTTGTCTCCTTTAGTTGTAGAGAGCCTAATATGTACCCAAAATTGGTTGCGCTCTAGTACCGCTCCAATTAATATGGAAGAAACCTTTGAAGAGGTTGAAGAACTTGAGCAGGGTAACCATTGTGTTTCTTTTAGCATTTTCCATTCTTTATAACTTCTGTTGATCTTATATGTATATATTTTATTGTATTAACAGAGTTAAATGAGTTGGGTTTGGATGAGACGGCTATCATGGTAGATGATGACTCACGAATTTAAAAGCTGATGAATCGATAATTTTTTGTGGCTTTATGTAGTTTCATCAAACGCTTAACAAATCTGAATGTTTCAAATCTGAATGGGCACTCATAGGCTTGTACAGAGATGGAGCTACGATGATAACTCCTCCTGCGACAAGGAGTACGACATTTTCCGTCGCAGAAACTGGATCACCACCGAATTCACAGAGGATTAAGGAAGTGCTGAAGAGGTATGGCAGCAACATCATCTTCTTCAATGGCTTGAGAGACCCTTGGAGTGGAGGAGGGTAATTAAACAGCTATTTATTTATGAATAGGAAGGAGGAGCTCAAATGTATTATCTGATTAGTTGTTGTTATTTTGACAAGGTGTTGGAGAGTATCTCCAGCAGCATAGTTGCAATCGTCACAAAAGAAGGTGAAGCTTTGAATCTTCCGTATTAGTTATCGACTAATCAATTAAGTGCCATGTGTTTAACACTTTTGATTGGTTTGAATCATCAGGTGCTCACCACGTGGATCTCAGATTTGCGACGAGCCAAGATCCCTGCATCTGAATCGATATATATGTTGCTAGCATGAAGTCCCTGCATCTGAATGTTTCTGTTTTAACAAATGGAGGAAGTTTATGGAGTTTGTTGTAACAGCTATTCTAAGTTTGAGTTTTTCAGATTAAGTATAAGGAGTTTGATTTATTTTTTATAAATTTTTTAGATGATCCAACCCATAACAAAACCCACCTCAACTCACTTCAACCCATTAAAGTTGAGTTGGGTCAGACAAAAAAAAGGATAGGCTGAGTTAATAAAACTTATTTACACCCCTACTTATAACCCCGAAGATGAAGCTAAATCAAAAGAGTAGAGCCATTCTCCAATCATATAGCAAACCTTATTGACCAATGCATTGAATTTGGAGGAGTCATTTTTTTAAATCCTATCGTTTCTCTCTCGCATTACCACCCCAAAAAATAGCATGAGATAATTATCTGAAGAAGTGAGCAAAATCCAAATCAGCAACATCCCAACTTTAGATCAAGGTTCTCGAGTCACCTGGGAAAGCAAGTGTCTGATTCGACAAAGCAAGAACATGCTGCCAAATCTTGGAGGTAAAACCACATGACACAAGAAGATGAAATGAGCTCTCCTCATTTGCTTCGCAAATTCTCTTGGCTCAAGTGAAAATGGGTTTAGAGTGAAGGTTTTAAAAGATTGATCTTTAAATAGCTCACTAATTTTTAAGAACTCCGTGTTTTGTTTGTTAGATTCGTTGGATGATAACTGATAATTTCATTTTTTGTTGTTGTGCTTTATGATTAGTATGTTAGTTAAGGGGATGATTGTTGCTAATTCAATAAACTTTTTTACTGAATAAGAAAATATACTGCATGTTTGTAAACCAATTAGGGTATGTATAGAAAATTTTAGTTTTATTTAATTCTAAAATACTTTCGAGACATGGTGTATGGCGATTCAATTCAAATATAGGAATTTATTTTGATAATAAATGTTACACATTAATTTATTTTGAAATAAAATTCATTTAATTCCAAACGATCCGTAAAACTTCATGAAATCATTTATACCCAATGGTATGTAAATCAAAATATTATTGAAAAAATATCCCGCTCCAAGAGTACGCCCTGACCAGCCACACTAGCTTAGCGTAAATAGCTTCACTACTCGGCAACTACACATCTATGTTCCCTACCCCTGGCCATGTATTAACGATTCTGGCCGTATATCTTTGAAGAGAGAAGAATTATAAAAATTTAATTACAATTTATTTTATGTTAGTGATGTTCCCTTTGTCCAAATTCAAGTGAGGCTTCATCCCACTTCTTATTAAAATATCATATAAAATGGGACACCTTCAAAGAGACAAATCGAGAAGATAAGATAAGGTTAGTAGCTTTCAAATTTTAATAAATTTTCATATGCAAACAAAATACTTTGTAAAAACTGATATATGATCATTCTAAATAGAAGCCGTTCAACTTTGAATTCCTCAGAGTGCAAATCAAACACAATTACACCTGGCAATTTTGGATTTAACCTGTTGACTCAATTAAAACCCGTTCAGATTGGGTTTGCTATTTTACCACTTGAAATCGAAATGATCTAAACCTAACAATTCATATTTTTTGGTGGGTTAGGGTCGGGTTTAGAGTCTACCCATTTACCCGAAAAATCCTATAGTGCATATTAAAATCACTATTTTTAACATCATTTAAAGGATTTTTAATATTTAGTCTTACTTATGATTATGATTTTTATTTTATAATATCTTTTACTTTCTTTCCTGTGATTATATATTACACTATTTATAAATTTCACAATATTATTCAACATAAGCCATGTAGAATGTACTTAAAAATAATTAATCTATTTAATATTTATTAGACGACATCATTGGTAAATGTTTTTAAAAGAACTATTAAGTTATGAATATTTAGTTTGTTCATGCTCTCAGTATTATTAATACAAATGTATTGTATATAAGTTACATCGTGAATTTGTATTTTAAAAATATGTTTGTTTTCTTTGCTATGAACTATTATATCTATTTTTATATCTGACCATGTTTATTTATTAGTTTAACTTGAATTAGTCAAAGTTTAGTATAGTTATCTTAATAAATTTGTCATAATGATTAATATAATTTTGTTATGTCTCAACGCGTTTCTAACCCGAAATGATCCGCAACCCAACTCAAAATTTTAGGATTAGGGTCAATTTTTTAAAATAGCTACTTGTGACCCGAATGACCCAACCCGAAACAATCTGTAACCCGAAAAGACCCGCCCAAATTGATCCGACTCACCCGAATTGCCAGGTCACAATCAATACATGATCATAGAGAAAATCACATATAATCAAAGAGACGATTAAATGGATCGAAATCAAGTACATAAGATGATCAAATAGAGTAAATTAATCATAATCAAAGAGATGATATAATGGAGCAAATTAAATGATTACTTAATAAAAAAAGATGATTAAATGGAGCAAATTAAGTGAGCATACTATGAAAGAGGTGATATAGCAATGTTGAATACGTGATATAGCAATTAATCAATCGTAGTGACAAGCGATGTGGCGCGTGAAATTCTCTCAAATTGAGCTTGGTTTTCACGATGTTTGATCGCTGGCATCGGTGAGTTTCCTCTGTGGGTGCGCTCCTCTGGGGCTCTCCGCTGTCTGGAGGATCGCCGGCGGATCTCTGGATCTCTAGCTTTTGTCTCGCTGCTTGTCTTCCTCCTTTTCCTTTTCTTCTCTCTATGGTTCTCTCATCTCCTGAGTTTGAATCTATTCCTCCCCTCGTTTCTCCGACTCTGATCGGTGCGAGTGGCATAGAAGGTGGTGGAGCTTCGTCGTCGGTGCCAGGTAAATCCTGGGCTTTGATTGTTGGCTCACAGGGATCAGATCTAAAGTTCGTGGAAGTCCCAGATTCCGCGGTTTGTTGATGGTGCTCTGATTTCCCAAAATCCATTATCGACCAGGGTGTTAAGCGTCTGCGTTCAGCAGTGTGGTGCAGTTTCTGGTTTGATCCCATTGACTCAAGTTATTCATCAATGATTAATAGATTATGGGGATACAAAGGGGAGTTCCGCTTTCCACGATCTCGGCAGGTTTCTTCCTCATTGATTTTTCGTTTGAGAAACATTGTGACTGGGTTTTTAGTCATGCCTCGCATATGCATCACTCTGTTAAGGAAATAGCAAGCCGGTATTGCCCCTCTGGATCTTGAGGTTAAGGAGATTCCTACTTAGATTAAGCTTCGTGATGTTCCTCCTTGGTTTTTAACAAATGTCGGGCTCAAAACTAATCCTTTTGCTTTCCGAATAGGTTTGAGCAGCCCAATCGAGGAAAGAGGGCTTGAAGAGACTAAATGTAATTACAGCAGCCCGATTGGCACCTATGAGGTAGTCGTAAGACAAGAGGAAGGTATTTACTGCTCGATTGATATTGGAGAACTCATTCATTAGGAGGATACTCTTACCTGCTCCGATCATGGAATATCTTTTTTTTTTTGCAAGAATCGGGTGATAAAGAAAGAGCCTCCTCTGGCTCAGCAGCACCACCCGAGACGCAAGCTATTACTGCGAGCGGCTAGAGCTGTAGGGAGCCAAGGAGCAAGGCACTAGATAAGATAGAAGAAGGAAATTGTACCCGTCCATGGATGGACGTAAACTCGTGAGCTACCGAGGTTAGGGATAATCGTCCAGGTCTTATTGTGAAAGAAAAAAGTGTAGCATGTTCATCAACAGTTAAATTTGAAACTTTAGTAGGAAAAAAGAGCTAGACTTTGGCAAAGGTCCCAATATCTATAGAATAAAATAATTCAACCTTTTCTGTTCCGTTAGAGGTGGAGACCCCATATTATACCAGCATCCCTTTTGGTTCTTCGGTTGTAAATGACCCTTTTCATATTCAAATCTAAATACGCATTGCGTTGTATGCTGGGGTTGTCTGTTTAATGCGATTGAATGGATGGTCAGTAGAATTGGTGCCCCGATAAATAAGTTTATGAGAATTGGCTTGGATGTTAAAGTTTGCATTCGTCTAAGTAAGGACAAGGCATGCCCGTCTTTTCTGCCTATTTGGGTTGAGGGTGAGCTTGTCAATATTATTTTTGAAATATCATAAAATCGTACTTATAATCAACGTTTGGAGACGGGTAAAGAACAAATTAAAGTATGGAAGCCTAAGGTTAATTTATTAAGAACAATATTTTTGAATCTTCAGAAGAGCATGATACTCCTATTATTGTTGAAGGAGTGATTGATGTTGAAGCTACTATTTTAAATGAAGTGGCATGTACTCAGCAGGAAAACACAATGGAGATCAGCCAGCTGGAAAAAACTTCTTTCTCATTAGGAGTTGAAGGCTTGGAGGATCATATTGATGAAATGGTTGAATCATTTGTTAGCAGTATACTGGATGAAGGGGAGAAATCTGATCCTGCTGAAGAAGAAATCATTATGGAGGAGCCGCTTGTCCCTTCTCTAATAAAAGCAATACTTGAAGAGAAGCAGAAAACGGGGTAAGAAAACCTGATGATGGTTTTAATCTGGAATATGAGAGGGTTCAATTCCCTCTTGAAATACTAGTATATAAATAAGTATCTAAATAAGTATAATGAAGATGTTTTTGGAATTTTGGAAACTAAAATTACTAGTAATAAAGCTTGTAGGAAGTTGGCTTATGGCTTTTCTTTTTGGAATCACTTTACAAATTATTACTGCAGCCTTCTTGGTAAGATTTGGCTTCTTTGGAGAAGTAACATCCAATTGAATGTGATCAAATATTCGGCTCAGTTTGTTCTTGCTCAAGTTTCTTGTACTAGACCTTTTCAAATCTGTGTGGTGTATGGAGCAAATAAGGAGAGAGAACGATAGAGGATGTATGATTTGTTGATGTGGAAGCTTTTTGTGAATTTTCCCTTGGCCACCCTTGGAGACTTTAATGCTATTACTTCATCTTCGGAGGCCTCGAATTCTATTGGTATTATAAATGCCATGAATGATTTTAGTGAATGAATTGTGAGTAATGAGTTGGAAGTTCACCTAGTGACGGGTTCCTTCTTTACCTGGCAAAATAACATAGTGGATGATCCTATTGCTAGGAGATTAGATTGTTGCCATGTTAACTCATTATGGATGAATAATTTCACAAAGATCAGAGTTCAATAATTGGGGCCAGGGGCTTCAGATTATTGTGGCATTTTGTTGGAAACTGAAGTTATTGTTGTATCTCTTCCAAAATCCTTCAATTTTTTCAAATTCTGGACAAAATGGCCTAGTTATGATGAATCTATTATAAATTCTTAGAGAATTAGCTTAGTTGTGTCTCATCGGTTAGGGTTTGATTGTATTTATGCAAGACTCGGAGAATTTAATTTGAGAAAGTTTTCTAGTCTTTCTCGTAGAGTGACTGAAGCGGAGGAAATTATGAATGGTGATTAGATGAAGGCTCTAAAGAGGCATGATGCTTTGACAGTTGCTAAAGCTAAAGAGAGTCACGATGTTTGGATGAAATTGAAAGAGGTTGAAGAAGCTTTCTATAGTCGGAAGGCAAAAAAGAATTGGTTAAATCTTGGAGACTCAAACACTGGTTTCTTTCAGCGTTCTGTGAAGTCAAGGCAAGCTCGTAAGCAGATTATCCAACTTGAAAATTATAGAGGTGAACTTGTTATAAATACTAATGAAATTGATAATATTGTAGTGGGTTTGTACAAAAAAACATGTTAGGCTATGAAAATGGAGATGTGGAAGCAATTTATGTGATACTCTTGCTACTATGTTAATCAAGAAACTCCCTAATGGGAGAGTAGATAGTCTATGTGCTCCAGTAACCAATGAAGAGGATTGTATGGCTCTTTTCTCCATTCTAGATGGAAACAGCCCTGAGCCCAATAGATTCTCATCATATTTTTTAAGAAGACTTGACACCTAGTTAGTAGTGACACTGTTGAAGTTGTGACTCTCTTTTTTCAAAATGGGAAGCTTCCTAAAATTGTAAATTCTACCTTAGTGACTCTCATCCCAAAAAAGGTAAATGCTACTAACATTCGAGAATTCGAACCTATTGGTTGCTGCAATGTCTTGTATAAAATTATTTTAAAGGTCTTGGCATGTCGAATGGTTCTCTATTTGCCTGAGGTCATTAGTAATTCTCAATCTGCCTTGTTTAAGGGTCGTGTAATCGGAGATAACGTACTGCTTGCACATGAACTGGTAAATTCTTATCACTTGAGCCATGTTTCTCCAAGATTTTCTCTTAAGGTTGACCTTAGGAAGGCTTTCGACTCAGTTGACATCAATTACTTGATTACTATTCTAAAAGCAATGTGTTTTCCTTATCAGTTTGTTGCCTAGATTGAAGGATGTCTTAAATATGTTATAATAAGTATTGGATTAAATGGTGGAGTTTTGGGATATTTTAAAGGAAGGAAGGGTCTGAGACAGAGGGATCCCCTCTCCCTAATACTATTTGTTATTACTGTTAGACTTAAAGGATGAAAGTGAAATTTCTCAGTGATGCTGGTAGACTACAACTTGTTAATTTAGTGCTTTTCTCCATAAGTCAACATTAACTTTCTGTTTTCTTGTTGCCAAAAACCATTATGTAAATGGTTGAGAAAATCTGTAGTGATTTTCTTTGAAATGTGGGGGATGGTGGTAAGAAGAAGGCCAAAGTAACATGACATTTCATTGCTCTGAAAAGGAAAGAAGGAGGTCTCTTGGTTAGCTCTTTACAATCGCTTGACTACTAGAACAAAAATGGTTTTGGGGGGCTTAGTCTAGATATCAATTTGCTTTTGTGTGATAATGGTATGGATGATATTGATCATATTTTCCAGAAATGTAATTTTGCACAACGAATTTACTCTTTTTGCTTTGGAAGTTCGGCTCCTCAAGTGGGCTGATGGGGAGATCTTGTTGAGTTTGATGTGAATTATGATGATGATGATATTGTTTTGTTCAGGCTGTTTTGGAGATCCATCATTGGTAACATTTGGTATGAAAGGTGTCGCAAGAATGCGGGGGAGAATCCAATTGCTGCTCTGCCCATTGCCCACAAGATTTGTAGAGAGATTCATTATATGACTAAGGCCTAGTTGTTTTGCTGATTCCTTGTTTGTTTTGTTAGGTTGTTTTGTTAGGTTGTTTTGTAGTTTCCTTTGTGAGCAGATTCTGTAAGAACTTCCTAATGGTATACCCTTATTTTTGTGGTATATGGCAGTTTTGATGAATAAAATACCATTTTCATAAATAAAAAATGTGCATAAAACTTTTAGATCCCTCTATATGAAGTGGATGGTTAAAAAAGGGTCATTGAAGAATTCAAGAAGAATTCAAGAATCTTAATATTCTTAAACTAGAGAACTTCATAAATTCTCTCTAAGTCACGAGCATATGTTTAAGATAGTCATAAAGGAATATTTTGATTGTGAAACTCATGATGAAATTGTCGAGAAGATAGCCTCAAGAAGTAATAAGTTCAAACGATTTTTAAAGGTTGGACAGCATTAGAGAAGGCAAAACGAAAATAGTGGAGAACTCATTTTTGTCGTTTTAATGTGCGTTATAGATGTGTTGAAAAGTGTGCCACACTTTAGAACACCTATAGTGCACTTTTGCACAGCCTTCGACACTTTTCATTTTTCGCTAATTTGAATCGTCCTAACTCGTCCATGCACGTTGTATCGTTTCGCTTAATGCGTAATCGATGTCATCATGTACCTGAAATCTATAAAAAAATACTAAAAAATTACATCAAATGGACCCCGAGCGGGTCCGACACTAAATCGAGATAGAAGTTTAAAATGCAAGAAACACCTTAAACTTTTACCAAAAGTTAAACAATTATGCAACAAATGTCGCAAATGATGGTGATGAATGCGGTAAATTAAATAATTCATGTAAAATCCGGTGACAACCCTCGCTTGATGAACTTTGTTCAAAATGTGATACAACACCTCAATCCCCAAAATAAACAAAAAAGAGGATAGAGGATCACCCTGCCTGCGTAAACCCCTTCCTACTCTTGAAATAACTTGTAGCCTCCCAATTAACCAAAATCGAAAAGGAGGCGGTCGTGACATAAACATTCAACCACCAAATCCACTCACCCTGAAAACCCATACTCTCCAAATTATGCCGACGCTTTTGTGTGGTGCAGTAACTCTAGGAAATGAGATTGAAGGGACAGAGCAAGACGCAAAATGTGAGAGAGAAGTTCATGTTGATAGGGAAATGAGATTCAAAGGACAAAACTGAGCACATGTTGCTTACTGCACTAGTCTTTCAAGCTACGGTTGAAGAAAGACCTAGCATAGTTCACACTGAAAGAAAAGAGTTTTTTATATAAAGAGCTACTAGTTAAGACAAATAGAATTTTAGTTTTTATGAGAAGCTCATAAAACCCTCTAAATATCTAAGTTTCTTTTGATAAAATTTACTTATTTAGGATTAAAGTTATTATACCGTCCACATCAATAAGATCCATTCTCATTTGTAAAAGTGGGTTTTATTTTCCACCTCATCTTGGTTAGTATTAATACGACTTTCCAACATTATAACCCTCTGAAAACATACAAAATATCCAAAATACGCTTTGATGTAGAAGCTACAGATATATACAAGTTATTATTATCCAATCGCAAACCCCCTTACAACTCTAAAGTAAAACCAATATCAGATGTAAATATTTGCTAGATAATTTGAAGACGTATTGGAGTTTGTTGATCACTCAGATTCAACCGTGGTAAGAAGCTTCTCATCGCAGTGCTGTCCGAGCAGACACGACCCCCTGATAGATCTGGTCGGAGAGCGAGGTCGCTCCGGCGAGAAACTTCAGTAGGCAATCTTTGATTGCGGATCCGATTGGTTTAACTGTGACGGGAATTAGCTATTGAACCTGAGCGCCGTGTTGGTAATTGTATATTAGTAGATTGGAAGAATTGGAGCAGTGTTTTTTATGGAGGCCGAAGCTGAGTGACTTAATTGGTATTGATTGCCTCTACTCTTGAATCAGGGACACCGTTGAAGCGAAAGAATCTCACTGTCAACTATTGATACTAAGATGCTGCCATCCGGGGGGTTCTTAAATAATTGAATGGTCGTAAAACACATTGTAATGCGATTACTTTGTCATGGGGTGTGTTTAAGTTTTAAGTTTCCTTGCTGAAAATGAAGAATCATATTGATATTGCATAAGAAAAACTCATAGTGAGAAAGAACGTACAGATATACAAATCAGTAGCCTCGTGTTCTCCAATCTCCATTAAAATCATCGCCAGTCAAACTGCTAATCTAAGCTCGTCGTCGTCATTGACCGCACCGAAAACTTTGAAGATGGACAAATATATAAATCCAATCGGAAAGAAACAAACTAATGTGGATAGATTTTTCAGTATCACCATGGATGTAGTTTCAAGTAATCATGCAATTCAAAAATACTGCACTAAATCGAAAATCCAAGGCCAAGCTTTCGAAATACAAAAGCTTCAGATTTAAACCCGATGAGTACCAATTAGATTCAAAGCATAATAACAAAATTACTTACCCTTGTGCCATGTGCCGACCAGAGAACTCAACAGATTGAAAAACGAGAGATAAGAGGGCTTCGAACGATTAATTAATTGAGACCAAGTGCCCATCAGATGTTCAAACCTATATATGATCTGGGACGAATGTTTTTCCATGAAACTGGTAGCCATTGTTTTGACTTTTGATTCTTGCCAGACTCTCTTGCGAACATCTATGGCTGCTATTTCTTTGCAAGTTGAAGTTTTAAATTTGGGATGGTCTTTGTCTCTTTGACGCCCCTGGAATCGAAACGATATTAAATCAAAATATTAGATTAATCGATGGAGTTAGTTTGTTGATATTCGAAGATAAACATGAATTTTAGGTGATGTTGTGGGTACTATGAAGATGTTATGATGATTTAAACCAAATTCGCCAAGTCCAATTCCTCATTTGACAACATTAAAAAGTTATAGAACTAATACTTAATGTATTTAAGTAAAGTGCCTCTTTTGTAAATTATTTCTTCATTTATGAAAATTAAAAAAAACGTGCGGCCCATTATATATATGGTGAACTCTTCGGTACACCATGTGCACCCATTATTTTTTTAAAATATGGGCCCCATTTTTTTAATTTTCATAAATGAGAAAAATAATTTACATATAGATGGAAACGATTATCGTACTCCCGGAGTATTACATACTCCCGCCTACATGAACTCATCTCAATCCTTCATTTTCAGGATAAAATCTAACCGGTCAATAATCACTATTTCAAAAATTAAAATAAATGAAAAATATAATTGCTGAAACATGACTCTATTTAATTTATATAAACATAAAGACATGATATCTTTTATTTTGACATATTAAGATTTGCGCTTGGAAAATTCTCTTATGATCATTCTTAACATAGTCAATATACTTTCAAAGCACCATAATTTGTAAATTACATTTGGTAATTCAACACCATAACTCCATCCATCATTCCATCCTGATCAATATTAACCAAGAACACCATAAATAGATGTGGGTTGTATTATTCCAGGTTTGTTAGCTTCGCGAACCCCCTTGTTTTACGGTTCGTGGTTTGAGCAGATCAATAGACTAGGCCGAGCTTTATTTGATAATAAATTAATAATGGTTTATTCGTATCTCATGTATCCGATCTAAAATATATATATAGGCGTCAAGTGGCGGTGTACTCGAGTTTGAAAAATAACAAAAAAACTAGATATAATATTGAAGTGGGCCAATGTACAAAATATGAAATGATGATGAAATTATTGGGTTGAATCATAAAATGTAATTTGCAAAATAGAGTGATTATGTTAGAATAATTATAAGAGAATTTTTTAAGCGTAAATCTTAATATGATAAGATAAAAGATATCGCGTCTTCATGTTTATATAAATTAAATGGAGTGATGGTTCAGCAATTTTGATTTTCATTTATTTTAATTTTCAAAATAAAATTATTATTAACCATTTAGATATTATTCTAAATAAAAAGTTGAGATAAGTCCAAGTAGGCAAAAGTATATAATACTCCGAAAGCACTAAAATCTTCCATATATATTTTAATCCCTTAAAAGCATATATGTAATATTCCTATATAGAAGTCCCTATCAAGTATCAACGACATAAATATCATTAAGGTCAATCTTATCTTTTGGATTACAAAATTTATTGTCTTAAAGATGGGAAATGAGGTCATTTTACAATTATTTTTTGAGAAGACAAATATTCCTTAATCACCTCCTGACAACCGAAAAATTATCCCGTTTTATGATGGCTTTCTGATTATCAGAGCTCCAATTTAAAAAAATTCTTTTCACTGGGTTACCACTAACAAGATACATAAGATGTTTATTTTCGCAATATTTTAAGCTCATTTTCTTCATAGTACTCGTTGTTGTACACGATAAAACGTTATTATACACGTGTTCATGCTCTTTGTACTCATGTACATACTTTGTTTTACCTGTTATACACTCTCTGTATACGTATATGTACACAATCACTATACACGAACACATTTAAGTAGGGATAAAAAGTAATTCTATTTATCATCGTAACTCTTATTTTATGACATGCTTGACTTTTAAATATTTTCTCAAAATATTATTGATAGTTCTCAAATCTCACTCCGTAAATTAATAATTAAACTTATTTGTTTACTATTTTTTATCTCATAATGAAAAAGACTGGCACAGCTTAAATATAAGTTTGAAGTGGAAATTAGATAGACGGATGGTTGCGGGTGTGCATGATATAATATAATTGAACAACGACATCCCCGACAATTGAGAGAGCATGTCATGCTTTTATTCGCCTACTATGAACTAACAAGCCCCACCACCCGCACCCGACACTGACGGCATCATCAAACATCCTCCTATCTGTCTGTCTACCTTTCATTCTTGTTTATTTTTCTCATTATCACCAACCAAACTAAAACTACTCACTTTCTCTTTTCTTGTTGCCTAGCTAATGAAATGATGTTGTTGGGGGAGCAAATTAACTTCCTGAAGTCACATCAATTACTAGCCAGCTGCTGCTGTCACGCATATACTGGCTCAATTGATATGTGTTGCTGCTGTTCATAATCGGAATAAAAAAGTAATAACGAAGTACAATAAAGTATCAGCTAACCCTCAACTAAACCGAAATAGAGTCGGTTTATTACCATATATTAACGGTTACTTCTCTCCTACCATCTTATTTCTTATTTCTCAAGCTCAAGTCCTCGTTTTCATCCTCATGAAAAATCGCAACCAGTAGAAATATCGAAAATCAAATCATCAATTTTAGTGTAAAAGAAATTAAACATGATCCACAAAAAGTGATGCAACTAAACAAGATGGCTTATCAAATTCGTGTACTATCTTAGCTTGTTCCTATTTCTCCTAACTATATCTAACTTTAAATATTCTTTGGCAAACCTCAGCTGGTGCAGCAATGCGGTTGCTCGTTCCGGACTAGATTAAACTAGTGGCCCTCGTCTTTTTCACTTCATTCACCATCTCTAAATCCATCTCAACCTCAATGTCAATAAATTAATATTATTTTTAAAAAGAGAAGAATAATCCAAGCTTAGAATTTATAGTTATGTTTCCATTTGTCCAAGGCGTTATCCCATTTCTTGTAAAAATATTATATAAAATAGGGGCAGAGGTTTAACTTTCATGATTTTATTAGTTTCACTGTTCACGATCATCTGGATTCGTTAGATCTCAAAATTTTGATCTCTCTAATTGATATAATAGTCTGAATAAAAAGGATATCAAAGCCTTGTCAACTAAATTATTTTAATAAAAGAGCACTGCCACCTCATCAATGACTGGCCTACGTTTTCCGGCAAGACTCAGGTGACGGACCGACAAAATTTCCGGCAAGAATCCGGTAACCGGACAGCGAACTTTCCGACGAGACTCTGATGACTGGACGACGAATTTTCCGGCGAAATTTTTTTAACCAGTTCTATTTTTATAATTGGTTATAAAAAATAACTGGTTACAATCAAAATTAGTAATTACAAATATAACCGGTTATATTTTATATTACATATAGTTGGTTATAAAAAATAACTAGTTATATCTTTCAATAACGGGTTATTAAAATATATTTTCAAATTATAGTCTATAATATTTTAAAAATTAATCAATTATATTTTAAAAATTAATTATAATTATAACTAATTATATTTCATAATAACTTGTTATAATCACTAATTATAATAAGTTATATATTTGGAATATAATTAGTTATAAAAAAGTAACTGGTTAAAATATAACTACTTATTAATAAGTATAACTAGTTATATATTAAATATAACTGATTATAAATTATAATTAATTATAAAAGAAAAATAAATGATTATATATTTGATATTATAATTTTTTATAATTGGATATTATGGTTGATGTTAAATAATCAGTTACAATATAAATAATTAACTCTACAACGAAATAATTAGTTACAATACCAAGTAACTACTTAACAAAGAGAGTATTAGTTATTAAATTTGAATAAATAGGTAATCGATTAAAAACGGACTTCCGTAACTGTCAAGGCAAGTTTGGATTCACTGGAAAAGTGATTGGGCCGCGGCTGATCATAGTTATAAGTTACAAGTTACGTTAGTTATTTACAAAACTTTAGGGATTAAAATACAGAAAATTTTTGGGGATTAAATTAGATATTTACCATCGTCTTCCAAAATTTCTCAAAATCCATATCGAGAGATATTCGTCATTCTGGCGAACCGAATCACCATAACTCGTACCGATCTTCCTCTTTCTGTCTCCTAATAATCAAATTCCTCCCTTCCTTCTTCCTCTTTCACTCCACGCTCCTTAATATTCCATTCACTAATCAATTCCATTTCTACTTATGGTGAGGTCTTGCAATCACCTTATTGTTGGTCGCAGCGGACGAGAATAAAGTAAATATATTACACTAATAAAACACACACCGCAAATATTTCCCAGGCTGGTTGAAAGTGGTGGTAGTCCGCCACACTTAAAATAACTATGGATGGGTGATTACCACCGCAATATCATGATGACGATAATTAAGCCAACCTCCTTAGATCAATTTACTATGGTAATATTAATAATGCAATATACAACGAGCATTCTCGAAATTTCCAAGCACAAAACAGTAAGTAAATAACACAGGGATTTACGTAGTTCCCCTACAATGCTGAGAGTAAAACTACGGTAGCAACGACAGCTACGAGCACTTCTTCACTAACACAAGATAGCTACAAACCGATCCCAGCTGATCCAAAAATATCCTCTCAAGTGTTTCCCAATCCCGAAACAACTATCTTACTATTTTTATCGCTCATAAGAAAGTATTCCTTCCACGGTAAAACATTTACCGGTACTTTCCACCGCTCACCTATCTACCCAACAATTGAATATTTATTCAATTGTAATAAATGAAGAAATGGGAGAATAAAGAAAGAAGAAGACGTTTACAGAAGAGAAAGAATGAGTTGATTATAGGATGAGGAAATGGGAAGCTTCTGCTTCCTTTTATAGTTGAATTCGAGGGAGCATATGTAGTTGCAACTGGTTGGGGAAGATGGGAAGCCAACTCCTTATACAGTGCAATTCAATTTGCTGTGGATTACTCCAATTCTTTATTCAAGCCGAGACTAACAATTCTCCCCCTCCCGGCTAATCGTAATTCTCCTCATCCATGCTGCTGATCAACAAAACTCAAACTTCTCTCTCGGAAGACTCTTCGTACACATGACGGATCCATTCTCGTGAGTATGGATCTTCTCAAACTGCAATTTCTTTGACTCCACCACATCCCGAATCCAATTATATCGAACGTCGATATGTTTGGACCTAGGATGAAAACTCAAATTTTTTGCAAGGTGTATGGCACGCTGACTGTCACAGAACAACTGCGGTCGTTCTTGTTGGAACCCAAGTCCGTCAAGAACTTCTTCATCCATAATAGCTCCTTGCTAACTTCCGTTGCGGCAATGAACTCTGCTTCTGTAGTGGAAAGAGCTACACATTTTTATAGCCTTGACTGTCAAGAAATAGCTCCCCCTGAAAATGTAATCAGGTATCTAAAAGTGGACCTTCATGTATCAACGTCACCGACCATGTCCGCATCTATGTATCCAACAAGTACAGGATTAGAATCTCCAAAACATAGACACAATTTGGAGCTACCTCGAAGGTATCTGAGAATCCACTTCACAGCTGCCCAGTGTTCCTTTCCCGGGTTGGAAAAAAACTGATTAACAACTCCGACTTTGTGAGCAATATCCGGCCGTGTACGCACCATAGCGTACATCTGACTTCCCCCCATATGGTATTGCGGTGGTAATCACCCATCCATAGTTATTTTAAGTGTGGCGGACTACCGCCACTTTTCAACCGGCCTGAGAAATATTTATGGTGTGTGGTTTATTAATACAATATATTCACATAGAGTTAATAATAGCTAATTTGGACTACTCCGGGCCTATGCGCCAATACAACTCACCTCCACTATAGCTAGGTCAAATTTTTTGTCATTTTTAACTATAAACATAACTGGTGATTAAATTCTGTCAAGCTTGTCAAAAATTGATGCCACAAAGTTTTTATGGTACTCGTTTTCGTAGACAATAATATGTTATTATATATGTATTTATATGTGCGTTGTACTCATGTATATACGTTTTGTACTTGTTACAATTGTTCGATAGTATCTCAATGTGCACACTCATTGTACAAGAGCACATTTAAGTGTGTATAAGATACATATGAGTATACATTGATGTACGAGTACACTACATCTGGTACTTGTTTTTATGCACATACACAACTCCGATCGTGGAACTCAATAATCTAAAAAAGGAAAGCGGTTTATAATCCAAATGAATTAGTTCTAAAACTTTTAGGATTTTGACCGTAAAGATAGTATTGGTTAGACATATTTTTTCATTTTTTTTATTGTTTGGATTTTCAGGAATCTGACTATAGGTGCGTTTTCAGAATTTTAATTTTTTATAATATATATTTTTTTTACAAATGATTTTCCTAAAACTATTTTTTTAAATGTTTCTTCTTAAATTATTAAAAAAATAATTGATTATAATTTAAATGACATAACTGGTTATAATTTTTAAAATATATAACTGATAATAATTAGTGATTATAACTAGTTTTAATTATAACTATTTATTAAAATATAATTGGTTATAATTTAAAAGATGTAACGGATTATAATTATGACTAGTTATTAAAAAAATATAACTTTTTATAATTTAAAAAATATAACCGATTATAAATATTCACCGGAAAAGTCATTGGCCGACGATCGGAGTCTCACCGAAAATCAACAGCCGATCAACAGAGATGCTTTTTAAAAAATAATATATTAAAATAATTTAATGAACAAATTTATTACCTTTTTATACATAATGTTAAATTAATCAAATGTTAAAAAAATCTAAAATTTAATCATTTAGGATCATTCTAAACATAATAAAACATTTTATTCGTCTGAATTTCAAACTTTACTTCCCTACAAAGGCCAACAGCACGGATGAAGAGAGAAATGGTATTTTCAGTATTATCTAAAAACTAGGAGCTTTTGTGAATAGATCTTCTGATGATTTAAATTATATTTTATATATAAATAGGCATATTATTCCTTGATGCCTATCCGACTCGCATGTATCTTTCTTCAAAATACCCATGTATTAATTTGTTATAACTATAAGATCAAACCAACCTACCTGCACTTTATAATTTACAGATGGCACCTTTCGAAAAAAATAATTTACAGATGGCACAACCCGATGGAGAAAACAAACTAGTAACCTATCTGTCCCCGTAACTCCGTAACAAGAAGCCAAAATAGAAATATAAATTTTCTTAAAAATAAGCCAAAAATCTACATCAAGATTGGCCCTTTTGGATGGTCTTCCCCGCAACCGTTAGCAGTACCGTTACCGTTACAAACGGTGTCCCCTTGCCAAGTCCACACTATGTCCTTCAACGCCGGCCTGGCCTCTTCCTCACAGAACTTTGCATACTCCAACGTGTCGCCGGCCGACTTGGTGAACTCCACTATTGCCACTTCTGGCGCCACCTCGAACACCTCCGCCGTCACTGACAGTCTTCCTTTCCTCCCTTCGCACTCCCCTACTAAAGTCATCTTGAAATCCTTTACCTTCCCCACTCTAAAATTAATCCCCTTGGCGAATCCTTCGATCCTTGCCATAATCGCGCTCGCCGAGCTCCTCGACGTGAATATAGATCCTCGCCGCCTCTTCGTCTCGAACAGGCTTGACAAATCAAATCCGGACGACATCGACGAGATGAACTCGAACGCGTTGAAGAATTTCGGAGACGAGATTTTGGTACTGCTCGGAATCGAATTGGCCGAGGAGGTATCGCTATCTCTGCAGCTGTTATTATTATTGTTACCTCCCTCTCCTCCGCTCTCTTCTTCTTCTTCTTCTTCTTCTTCTCCATTCTTCTCAATCGGAATTGATTCCGGTCGAGAAAGCCCCTTCCTGAACCAAGGAGCTCGCATAATCGCTGGGACCGTGATTCTCCGGGCCGGATCCGCCATCAGGAGCTTCGAAATCAATCGCCTCGCTTCGGCCGAAACCCACGGTGGACAGTCGAACTCCGCCTTGAAAATCTTGCGGTACATCCTCATCAGGTTCTCATCCTGAAAGGGAAGGAATCCAGCGAGGAGGACAAAAAGAATAACACCGCAGGACCAGAGATCCGCTCTGGCTCCGTTGTATCCTTTCTTCCTCAAGACCTCCGGCGCGACGTAGGCAGGGGTGCCGCACTGAGTGTGCAAGAGTCCGTCGTTGAGGAGCTGTTCGGGGAGAGCGGAGAGGCCGAAGTCGGAGACCTTGAGATTCTCGTTCTCGTCTAATAGAAGGTTCTCGGGCTTCAAGTCGCGGTGGGAGACGCCCCTGCTGTGGCAGAAATCGACGGCGCTAATAAGCTGCTGGAAGTATTTCCTGGCGGAGTCTTCTTTGAGTCTTCCCTTAGCGACCTTTGCGAAGAGCTCCCCACCGCGGACGTACTCCATGACGAAGAAGATCTTGGACTTGGTAGCCATGACTTCCTTGAGCTCGACGACGTTTGGATGGCGGACGAGTCGCATAACGGAGATTTCACGCTGGATCTGGTCGATGAGACCTTGTTTCTTGACCTGGTCCTTGTTGATGACTTTGATAGCAACGCTCTCGCCGCTGACGAGGTGTTTGGCGTAGTAGACCTTGGCGAAAGTTCCTTTCCCGAGCAATCTTCCGGTCTCGTACTTGCCAAACAGAACCTGCCGCGTCTCCTCATCCATATTATTATAAGCTGGACGGAGCTTAATATCCTCCTCTGGTTAACTGTTTCGGGGAATTTCTAGCTAGGTTGATTGGCTAGAAGAATAAGAAGAGGAGGGATTGGGGAGGAGAACATGGGAGTTTTGAATTGATGGACTCCTGCTGCATTGAATTGAAGAAAGAAAGAAAGAAGGAATCTGTGGGATGTGGGGGAGTGTGGGAAAATGGGATTTTTATAATTTGACGAAGTAAGCAGCGGTGTGGTGTGTGGTCTACTTTCAAACTTTGGAAGAGTGGGAAGCTTCTTCTTTTATATAACTTATCTGAATCCTATTTGACGTCTTAACTTTCGAATTAAACGACGCCTTAATTTGAGTCAATTACAATATTATCCTTTTGTAAAATCGAAATCCATATAAGTTGTGTGTATTGACTAGTTCAAACACAATCAAACACTCACAAACACTCCCAAACACTCTCAAACGTCGATCCGAAGAAGAAATTGAAGATCGGAAGCGAACGATACAAGTACGAAATCGAAAAAAAATTAGGTTTCGGAGGCCCCGGCCGACCGCTGGTTCCGGCCCAAGCTAGTCCCGGCCGGAAATAATTAATTTTTATTATTTAATTCTGAAATTAATTATTAATTATTGTGATTAGTATAATTAGAGAATTTTTAAGGTATGATTAGTGTAATTAGAGAATGTTAGTGAATATTTAGAATAATTAGGGTTTTGTTAGTTAGTGAATAAAATTTAGGATTTTTTTAGTGAATAATAATTAGGGTTTTGTTAGTGAATATTTAGGGTTATTAGGGTTTTGGATTAGGGTATTAAGGTTTAGTTAGGAATAATAAGAAGTGAACCTAGTTGAGTAGAATCCGAATTTTATAAGAAACATTTATTTGTTTAAATGCAGTTTAGTGACAAATATGGCGAAAACGAAAGGCGGAGGTAAATCACATAGTCGAGATCCGGTAGAGGAAGAAACCGATGGGATCCAGAAATGAGAGGGAAAGGAAAACAAGCGGATGTTTTAGATCGGATGAAAGAGCGAGTGGTCACCTCTTCGCGACGGAAAGAGGGAGAGGCAGCGGCGAAGAACAAGAAGTTGAGAATCTACGACTCCCCTGACCGGTACCCTCCTGTTACGTACCCGGCGAGGTCGTATCCGGAAGATGATGACGAGGATGAAGGTCCACCGCCGGGGTTTGAGTACGATGACACACAGACTTCTCCGCACATGACTTCTCCGCACATTTTAACATTTCTACCCTTTCTTCTACACACGGCGACAAATTACGTATCGGAAGGCCTCGGTGCCTCCAGAAAATTAGGTTTCGGAAGGCCTTGGTGCCTCCCGAAAATTAGGTTTCGGAAGGCTTTTGTGCCGCCCGAAAATTAGGTTTCGGAAGGCTTTGGTGCCTCCCGAAATTAGGTTTCGGAAGGCCCTCCCGAAAATTAGGTATCGGAAGGCCCTCCCGAAAATAAGGTTTCGGAAGGCCTCGATGCCTCCCGAAAATTAGGTTTCAGAAGGCCTCGGTGCCTTCTGAAAATATTTTTTCGGAAGGGAGTGGTCCCGGCCGGAACAAGCTTCCGGCCTGGCCCCCCTCCCGGCCGAAATGAAGCTCCGGCCCGGACCCCTCCCGGCCGAAACGAAGCTCCGGCCCGACCCACTCCCGGCCGGAAGCTCGTTTCGGCCGGTAGTAGTGCAGGCCGGAACGAACCTCCGGCCCGAACCCCTTCCGGCCGAAACAAGCTTCCGGCCGGGATCACTCCCTTCCGGAAAAAAAATTCGGAAGGCACCAAGACTTTCCGAAACCTAATTTTTCGGTACCGAGGCCTTCCGAATTTAGGGTTTAGCGTTTTATGATTTAGAGTTTTAGAGTTAATGGTTTAGGGTTTCAGAGTTTAGGGTTTGATGGTTTAGGATTCTAGGGTTAAGGGTTTAGCGTTTGATGGTTTAGAATTTTAGGATCAAGGGTTTAGAGTTTCATTATTTAGGATTTAGGGTTTGATAATTTAGGGTTCTAAAGTAAGGGTTCAGCGTTTTAGAATTTAGGGTTTAGGGTTTGCTAGTTTAGGATTTTAAGGTTAATGGTTTTGAGTTTTAGAATTTAGGGTTTAGGATTTTAAAATTTCGGCATATACGAAAGTTCCGACGGAGGACCACCCGACGGGCTCGATTGAAAAAATCGGGCGCAAGAGGCCCCGGCCGGAACCTTGTTTCGGCCAGAGAGGTCCCTGGCCGGCCGGCTGTTCCGGCCAGCTACTACTGCGGGCCGGAACGGCCGGCCGGCCGTGGCCGCCTCCGGTTGTGGCCGCCTCCGGCCGAAACAAGCTTCCGGTCGGGGCTTCTTGTCTCTAATTTTTTCGATCAATCCCGATTTGTGTTCACCGAATTGTACGGAAAAAAGTACCGTAAGAGGTTTTCGAAATAAATATTTCGATAGTTTCGTCGGTACAAAGTTTCTCGAATTATACATTTTGATAGTTTTGTCGATACAAAGTTTTTCGAATGAGTAAATTTGGATAGTTTCGTCATTATGAAGTTAGGGCGTCATATAATTCGAAAAGTAGGGCATCAAATAGTAGTCCTCTAACTTATTAGCTAGTGACTAGTGTCATTGCGTCCGAATTTGGAGCTACACTAATGGCTTCTGAATTGAATTCAGAAAGCTCGTACAAGTCTGAATCGGCCAAAAATCAGGTGTTAGATTTAACGGTTGAGAATGTGGCGTAAAATTGACATTTCACAACCATACGAATGTGTATACTAAGTACTACATTAAGTATCATGCTAAACTTAGTATTACAGTTTGTAAAAATGTATATATACTTATGTACACATTTGTATGTCCGTACAAAGTTTTATGATCGGCCATCTGAAAATTTTATAGAGTCAACGACAGTGATCACGTGGGTGCAAAAAATTCGTCAACGAAGGTCGGAATCGCCGGAAATTGATCGGGATACTTCCAGTGACCGGAAATGAGTTCCAGTCATTGGAAACAGTGGTTCGACGACCGAAGATGGCTGGGTTGGTTCTGGTCCAACAAAAATAATTAAACCAACTTGATTATATTGTCTCTAATTAATCTTGACTTTAAAATTAAACGGAGGTCTAATGACTAATTGGCCCAAATTTCTCCTAGATGGCATCCAAAAAGCAATACCCCTAACTATAAAATTGGACTCATCGTCAATGTATATTCTTTGTCCTCATTTGGTATGCGATATCTCAAATATCATGATATTTGAGATATCGTGATATTGGAAGATATTAATATTGAAAGACACTTTGGCAAAATTGTTATTTGATATGAAATATTGAGTGAAAATTTTCAATTACATATTTACCCTTTATTTATAAATGAAGCCATCAAACCTAAATTTAAAGTTTACAACTATTTTCCTCTCTAATCTTTTCATTTATGCTCTTTACCCTAATATTACAAATATGATGCTGTTGAAGCATTCTTCCAGATGTGGTCAATCTCTTTCACCAAAATTTTCATTGTTTTTAGATCATCAACTCCTTAATCTAGAGATAAAGTCTAGAGATAGAGCAACTACACATGTCACAATTAATTATTGAACCACAAATAATACAGGTCATGGCATACAACTACATAAAGGTGGCTGTACAAAAAGGTAAAGTTAGAAGCAAAACAAAGCAGATGGCGGCAACACAAAAGAACAGCACAAAAGAACAGCACAAAAGAACAGCACAAAAGAACTTCAAGCAGCCAACAACACTCCAATGTCGGAGAATACTAGAGTCATCGCGGAGGAGGCAACATGGTTGCAACCCTTTGCTCTCCACTTTTTTTCACCTCCAACTCACCCTCGTTTGAATACCTTATCTTGACCGGGAAAAAATTAGGGCACTGAAATTCTGAAATTGGGATTGATTTAGAGGAAAAAAATTGAAATCCCGTCGATCTACGATCGGGAAGGAAGAATACGAACCAAGGTAAGAGAGAAATGTGGGTAGATATGATTGATTTTCTGCCTTTGATTGCAAGAGAGAGCTGGTGTGGAATCATCATTGTCGGCGACAAGTAGAGAAAGAGGAAGAGGAGCAACCCTGATCTTCAGCCGATTATAACAGAGAAGAGAGAGGATGTGAATTAAAAGAGAGGGCTGACATGTGGGATTAAAATTGGCTGACATGGCAAGTAATTATAGCAAACCTGATATTCAGTCGATTATAACATAGAAGAGAGAGGATGTAAATTAAAAGAGAGGGCTGACATGTGGTGTTAAAATTGGCTGACATGGCAAGTAATTATAGCAAACCTGATCTTCAGTCGATTATAACAGAGAAGAGAGAGGATGTGAATTAAAAGAGAGGACTGACATGTGAGGTTAAAATTGACTGACATGGCAAGTAATTATAACAAACTCTAAGAGTAAATTTGACCAGCAAAATGATTTCTAGGGATGATATTCACATATCCTCCTTTTCGGAGGATATTAAATGTCGCATTTTTGCGATTTAGATACACCCAATATCATGACATTCACTTTCCGAAATATAAAGATATTACGAATATCATGATATTGAATTATATCTAATATGATATTACCAATACCAAACGAAGCCTTTATTGGTTTGTCGAAAGATTGTAACTAAAATTCTGTCAACAAAAAAATTATCAACTAAATAATGTATACCTCGCCATATGATTGTATAGTTTATTAATTTAGCATATGAATGATTATTATTCCACAAAAAAAAGTATGAATTATTATGCAAGTAAAATAAAATTCATAATAACAACAACTTTATTTTATTTATGCAATGAACCAAATCATGATACGAGAGGCTATTATATTTTATATATTTGGTAACATCTTTTTGTTTTTGTCTTTTTCTGTAAGCTGTAGTCTATGAACAGAGGATTCGTGAGTGGGGGATGACAGTTTTGCTTGAATGTCGACTCTCTATCCGTCTGTCAGTGGCGGACAGAAAAAATAAACGGTCACGGATCACTTGGATGAATCAATGGCTGGGGGTGACCTTATTTTCCTCTATAACTACAAAACTCAGAGCAATTAAATCGTGTCGGTGGCCCACTATTTTCCACCTATTATTTCATTACCTAGTATTTACCGTAATGGAATAAAAGGTTTTAATTAGGGTGGCATCGGGGCGGATCGGGGCCGGGTAAGTGGTATCCGTTCCCCACCCACCGATGTCCGCCGGTTTCCCCATCCCCGCCCGTTTACCCGCTGCGGGTTTCAAAACCGTTACCACCACAGTTTGTGGGCGATTTTCGGTTACCCGCGGATCCCCATAAAACTAATGAAAATTATAAATCTTATAACTTAAAATCCATACATCATTCTGAATCTGAACATGAATTCTTTAAATTTCAGAAAATTAGTAAGTAACATTCAAAAGTTCACTGTCACTAAGCAACATTCAAAAATTACTAAGAAACATGAACTTGACTTGATTGAGACCACATTTCAGCTCACTAAAACTGCCCACTGTCCACTGCTGCACTGCAACATTCAAAAGTGGAAAACAAAGTGTTTAAGTTCATGAGCAGTGAGCTATTTCGGCGAAATTGAATAGCGGCAATTCGACGAAGCAAATCGAAGAAGAAGAGGTATGAAGTATCATACCTTAGGATATGCGGCAGAATCGCACTCAATCCGATTGTGTCAATCATCCAAGTGGAATGGTGACTTCGTAAAACCGCCGTAGGTCCTAATCAAGTACATACAATCAATGAATCAATAATTTCAACATCAGATCACGTTGAACAGATCATCAACATTTCAAAATACTGAAATTAGAAACTTGAATCCAGAATTTACCTCCAACTGCTGGTTCTTCGACAGAAGAATCCTGAACTGATATCGCAGAGAATACACCTTCCAATGCCTCGATTCCAGAATCAGTTCCTGGCCAGAAATTGACAAACAAAAAATTCACAAAGTTAGAAAAAAGCAGAACTAAATTAACAGATTTGTAGAACTATTAACTAATAATTACCTTGTTGCAAATCCTCCATTATCCGGCTCTCCTAGTGCACATCATAGCCTCAGCGTCGAGTAATGGAGTCCGCTCCGATGAGGGTCTAACAACCTCCCACCAGAACTAAATGCACTTTCAGAGGAAACCGATGTTACAGGTATTGCCATAAAATCCCTTGCTATAGCTTGCAAGGTGGGATATTTCAGCCCATGAAATTTCCACCACATCAAAAGATCAAATACCTCTTCTTTTGGACCTTGTTTTCGAGGAAGAACTTCCTCAGCTAGATAATGGTCTAATTCACTAGCTACTAAGGTGGCTTTGCTCTTCTTTCTTTGTCTTACAAAAAACTCAAAATCAAGATCATTATCTAAAACGGAGGTCGAACCGGAACTACTAATAGGACCAACCGGTGCAGCCCTCTTCTCGGCTTTAGATTGATATTCCATAATCAAATTACAGAGAATTTGTTTGATATTATCAGACACCAGCTCATTGTCCGTACTCCCAAACTTTGCGGCATAGTAATCAATCACATGTAGCTTATATCTAGGATCCAAAATAAGCGACACGGCAAGAACCAAATGGATATCATCCCGGTATTTGGTAAACTTTAGCCACATGTTATGAGCCATAGCGAGAGATTACAGGATTCGAATCAGCACACCACTCAATCAGTTTTAGTCGAATATCACAAATCTTAGGAAAAAATAAGTTGGCAGTGGGATACTTATTACCAGAGAACAACTTAGTGATATCTAAAAAAATTTCCAACTTGTCGATCACAACAGATGCAAATTCCCAATGAGCATTCGTTGGAACCGAATTGTACCGATTATCTCTCTCGTTTTAGGCGAAAGAAGACTTCTTTATACGGTTTAGCATGAGAAAGCATTGCATAGGTCGAATTCCACCTAGTCGGACAATCAAGGACTAGTTTCTTTTCAGTCACCACCCTAAGTTGCTTAGCGGTTTCATAGAATATTTGAACTCTTTTAAGTGTAGAATTCCAATAAACTATGCTCTCCCTCACCAAAGTTATACCGTCCTTGATTATATCCAAACCGTCTCTCACGATCAAATTCAAAATGTGTGCAGCACACCTCATATGCATCAAACTACCATCAAGAAGTAAATCGACCAACCGAAGTTTGTTTTTTTGTTGGGGTATCATGGCATCATTTGTGGTACAATTGTCCAATGTGATTGAGGACAACTTACCATCAATATTCCAATCTAACAAGCAATCAAACAGTCTATCTGCCAACCTCTCACTAGTGTGAGGGGCTGGAACATACATAAACCGCAACAAAATTGACTTGAGTTTCCATGAATTGTCGATGTAATGGCCAGTTACTGCCATATAACCCATCTTCTGATTTGTGGCAGTCCACAAATCAGTAGTGATAGCCACCCTTCCTAAATTTCCATATACAATCCGCTGAAATCTATCCCTTTCAACCCCATACAAAGTCAAGATGTCCTTCTTGATTGTGTTTCTACAAGGGACGGTAACTTGGGGTTGCAAGGCACAACAAAACCTCTTGAATCCCAGGTGCTCAACGATGCTAAGAGGGTACTCGTGAACCAAAATCATGGAACGAGTTCCTTCCTAGCAACATCGGCTTTGTCTTGGGATGCAGCAAGTTGGGGTGGACCAGCTGGATTGTAATTAGGGCCAAGAATCCTTTGCTAGCCGTCGTGAATCTTTTTTTGGATACACGAATTCCTTAAATGGTTTCTCAAATGTGAAGTCCCATTATGTGTTTCCCCACCTAACAATTTTCTACAGTACTTGCACCTAGCCTTCATTATTTCACCAACCCTAACCCTAGAGAAGTGAGGCCAGACATTGGATGTAAGCCTACGTAGTTCGGGTTCATCTCCATCACCATTACCATTATCCAGATTACCATTAACAGGTACAATGTCATTTGCATGTTCAGGTTTGTTACTTTGGATATCTTGTTGAGGTGCATTATCATTTGATTCTGCATTATGTGCCCCTTCCATCTGATAATATGATCGTTTATATTAATTAACTGAACAGAATAAAAGAGTTAAGAAGATAGTAAGGAAGAGAACGTCAGAGATGAGAATTCTGTTTTACAAGGTTTCTGTTTAAAGTTAATGTTTTACTAATTAGTAATTACTATTAAACATTTCTGTTTTAGCTTACTGTTTTAGAGCAGAGGATAAGATTGGTCAAATAGATTAGTAGATTACTAGGTGATTTCAGTTTATGGTTTCTGTTTAAGGTTAATGTTTTACTAATTAGTAATTACTATTAAACATTTCTGTTTTAGCTTACTGTTTTAGAGCAGAGGATAAGATTGGTCAAATAGATTAGTAGATTAATAGGTGATTTCAGTTTATGGTTTCTGTTTAAGGTTAATGTTTTACTAATTAGTACTTACTATTCAAATTTTCCATCAACAATCAATCCAAGTATAAACTAATCAGTTCATTACATTTACGAGCTTACAACAACTCAATGCAATACAAAGTAACTAATCAGTTCAGCACATCAACTCTATATAATAACCAAACAGCCAATTGGTTCCAGACCACACAAACAATACAGTTTCAAAACTCAATACAGTAACTATAACCTATTAAGCTAATCAATTTCCAAACAACACCAACAATACACTGTGTTCAGATGGTTACCTTATCCAATGTTGAGTAGAATCTTGATGATTACAGTGACAGAAGCTTGATGATCCCAAAAGCTCCTTAACAACAGAAACCCTAAACAAGAACGAGAAACAGAAACGTTAATTGCTTCTGGGAAAAGAACAGAAATGCATATATGGAAAATCAGAAACCCTAATTCGCTTACTTTGTTCTAACCCTACAGTACTCGCACCAAAACTTGATGGATGATGATGGCCACAGTCCACAGATTGACAGCTCCAAAACCTACACAATACACATGCACGAACACAAAGAGTCAAGGACAGGAGTTTTAACCCTTTATTTCAGCAGAAAACCTACAGACTCAATGAAAAAAACTAATCAAAAACCTAAACAACTTACTCTCTGTTTTTCTTAGTAGTGGTCGATGCTAGGAGACTGCATGTGGCTCGATGTTAGGATACTGCTCCCAACACAGAAAGGGGACCCTATATATAGAGTACAAGTTGTGAGAAACTCATAATACACGAAGAAGAAGGATAGAATAAGTGCATGCATCGATATTATATGACTTATCTGTGATAATAATCGAAGAATCAGGGGAGATATGAACCCTAATCGGAAAATATTCATTTCTGGGAGTTGTAATCGACAAAATCGTAGGATTGATAGGTCAAATGTGTTGAAAACAAGAGAACAGAGGAAGGAATTAACGAAATCGTCGGAGATTTCATGGGAAATCGTCCGATTTTTCGTCAGAGAAGGGTTTCATCGAGAGGAAATCGCGATGGAGTTGAGAGAAAAATGGGGATTGGGACGGCTAGGGTTTCAGAATTCAGACTGAAGGGGAAGCTGCTGCGCGTTTTTGGTTTATATACCAAAGCTAAAACACAGTCGTTTTAGCCACGGTTAACCAACGGTTGGGCCGCGGGCCGGATTCCGCGAAAACCATCCCCACCCGGTACCCGTGTCTGCCGGTTTTTGGGCTACCCGCGAACCATCTCCGGGTCCAAAATCCGGGCCAAAAAGCCCACATTTCGGGTAGAGTCCATGGTTACCCATCGCGGGCCAACCCAGCCGCCATCCCTAGTTTTAATTAAACCTTAACACGAAAAATTTAAATTTGAATCCAAGTTTTCGAGTTCAAATTTTGGGGCCGGTTTGAATTCCAATCAATTTCAAATTTCGGGAATTTGAAATTGAAATTGAAAGTTAAGGGTAGTTATTTCCGGATTACCCCCCCCCCCCCCCCAACAATTTTCGTCTCTATCTTCTCTCCTTCCTCCCCGATTTTCCGGTGACTGCTCCAAGCAGCACCTTCAAGCATAACTGCCATCGAGTACCCAACGACTGCTACCGGTAACTGTAAATTAGTAAGTATTTAAGGACCGTTAGAACCGAATGTCAAAGTCATTTCGCATACTCGTCATTCGGTTGTTATAGTCCGCAAGTAGTAACACAAGTAGTAACAAGAAGAGAAACGAGAAATGAACTACTTATCACTGAACCGGCGAGTCGGGGTAAGCAACGACCATCTTCTTCCGATTACTTTGCTGCTAATGCATGGGTGATTCTGAGCAAAAATAATGTAACATTGACCCCACTCCTCCATTCCCCGTTTTTGTAATCTTGCAAGGTTGTCATTTGGGGTTCTTTTTTATTAACCGGTACTTCGAGGCGGGTTTGCAATTTGAGAATGGTAACGAAGAGGTTGGCAAAGAAGCTGCGCTCTGCTGACGATAGATTGAACCCGATATGTCTTCTTACCACTACAGTACTCGTACCGATTGGATAGTTAGTAATCAGGTTTTGGGGTTACAACATTTGTAGTGTTTACTTTGTAGACCCAATGCTTATATATATGCACACATTATTCTCGACATTCTAGATTCATGATCAGTTTACTATTTATATTCAATGCCTACGCTTCCTATTGTGGAATTGTTGTGTGGTGTAGTTACTAATACATACCTTATTTCATTTCAGTGCCTACACTTCCTAAGCACCATTATGGTTTTGGACTTCAAGTGTCTCCCCTCTGGATCTTTCTCTCATGGGTGGTGTATTCAGGATTTGTAATGTCCTTACTACATAAATATTGTTCTCATAATGACATATGCAGATATTACCGTTTTATTTCCAAGTGTTTTGGTCATGTCAAAATTGGGTGTCATTGTCTAACGTCATTCCATTGCCAATTTTGCAGAAGAAGAAGCGTAAGATGGATGATCTGGAGCCTAATAAACATAAGAAGAAGCATGGGACAGATGATCCGGATGAACAAGAGCCCAGTAAACAGAATCCAAATCATGTATTTCGCTGCAAGACCAAGGGTGTAGTGGATGGCAACCTTGTGCTTAGGACCATGAGATCGAGAAACGCCATCCAGAAGCTCTTTCTCGAGGCGGGGTTTGAAGGTTTCTAGACAATTCAGAACAGGCAACATAGGAGGGAACTGATTGATGTGTTGATAGCTGGTTTCAACCCCGAAACAATGGCATTCGCCATCAACGAATACACGTTGACCCTGGAAGTGTCCGATGTCGAGAAGGTGTACAGGCTACCGTATGTTGGCCTCGAAGTGGACTGAGATGCAAGCGAGCAGCGTGATGTGGATATATTCTTGAAGCATGTAAATGTCTGGCATTACAATCAAGGTAAGTTGTCGTTCAAGGAAGTGAAGGACATGCTGAAGGGAACCAAAAATCCTACTATGTTTGCAAAGCTATACATATTCCTTTGCGTGGGTGATTTGCTAGCACCGGGTAACTCAGATAGGATAAGCCTCAAGTACGGTAAGTACTTGCATGGTGAGTTTGGATCCATCAAAACGTATAATCCAACATGTTGTCGACACGTTGCTAGCCGGATTGGTTGATTGGAAGCGTATCGGGAAGTTTATCCTTCAGGGGACATCAACCTCATACATCACTTCGATTGTTTTGATGTTTCGCCAGTACATGGCCAGATTGCATAAGGTGCAGATAAGGTACAATACATTGATATGAGAAGGCGAAGCATAGAAAATTACGCTTAGCCGTGCCGTAACGCATTGGGAAAGTAAAATCGAAACTTCTTGAAAGGGAAGGTACGTTATATTACGAAGGCTATGGGACGAGTATTAAATTTTAGTTGAACCGCTAGACCCGTCAAACCTATGTATGTCTATGCCATTCAGCTAACCCTCGAGTGTACCATGAACCAAATTCATACGCCGTATCTTCTCCTCGAGGTCGACCACCTGTAACAACAGTGTTGCGAAGACTTCGACAGAGTTCGACTCGCCGGCGTTCTCCTTACAGAACATGAAATACCCGCAACCTTGTGGAAATTGGGGGCAGGTCATGTAGTACCCAAAACTGATGATCGTTGACAGGATTAACACGTAATACGACATAATGTTTGCACTGTCATGGTTGATGGTTTAAGCGTACGAAGGCAGGAAGAAAATGTTGGGGCGCAGCGGACGAGAATAGAGTAAATATATTGCACTAATAAACCACACACCGTAAATATTTCCCAGGTAAGTTGGAAGTGGCGGTAGTCCGCCACACTTAAAATCACTATGGATGGGTGATTACCACCGCAATACCATAATGACGATAATTAAGCCAACCTCCTTAGACCAATTTTACCGTGGTAATATTAATAATGCAATATACAACGAATATTCTCGAAATTGCCAAGCACAAAACGGTAAGTAAATAACATCGGGATTTACGTAGTTCCCCTCCAATGCGGAGAGTACATCTACGGCAGCAGCGACAGCTACGAGCACTTCTTCACTATAACAAGGTAGCTACAAGGTGATCCGAGCCCATCCAAAATAGTGTCTCTCAAGTGTTTCCCAACCCCGAAACAACTACTCACTATTTTATCGCTCACAAGAAAGTATTCCTACCACGGTAAAACATTTACCGGGACTTTCTACCGCTCACCTATCTACCCAATTGAGATAACTTATCTCAATTATTAAACAAGTGAAAATTGCTACACTACAACACTTAGAGAAGTGAGAAAGGAAGAAGAGAGGGATGATTGAAATGGGATGCACTAGCTTCCCTTTTATACTAGAAATGTGGGGAGACCAATTGAAAGCAATTGGTTGTGGCATCCAATTAGTTGAATCCCCAACTAATTTCCACGTGCACTAAATTGGAGGTGGGGGTTTAATATTGGTGGGAATTCAATTAGTTGGTTAGAGATCCAACTAATTTTGTGGTGCTTTAATATTGGTGATACATGTTTTATTTGCACATCAATTATCCGGGACCAACAATTCTCCCCCTCCCGGCTAATTAAGACTCTCGGTCATTCCTGCTGCTGATCGACAATACTCAAACTTCTCTCTTGGAAGACTCTTCGTGCACATGTCAGATCCATTCTCATCAGTATGGATCTTCTCGAGTTGTAGTTGCTTCGACTCCACCACATCTCGAATCCAATGATATCGAACATCGATATGTTTGGACCTAGAATGAAACGTTGAATTCTTCGCAAGGTGTATGGCGCTCTGACTGTCACAGAACAACTGCGGTCGTTCCTGTTAGAACCCAAGTTCACTCAAGAACTTCTTCATCCACAACAGCTCCTTGCTAGCTTTCGTTGCGACAATGAACTCAGCTTCAGTAGTGAAAAGCGCTACACACTTTTGTAGCCTTGACTCCCAAGAAACAGCTCCCCCTGAAAATGTAATCAGGTATCCAGAAGTGGACCTCCGTGTATCAACGTCACCTGCCATGTCCGCATCTGTGTAGCCGACAAGTACAGGATTACAATCTCCAAAACAAAGGCAAAATTTGGAGGTACCTTGAAGGTATCTCAGAATCCACTTCACAGTTTGCCCGGTGTTCCTTTCCGAGATTTGAAAGAAATCGACCGACAACTCCGATTGCGTGAGCAATATCCGGCCGTGTACACACCATAGCGTACATCGGACTTCCCACCGCCGAAGCATATGGAATACTTTTCATCTCCGTCTTCTCTGCATCAGTAGACGGGCACTGTTTGGTGCTAAGTTGAAAGTGATTAGCAAGAGGACAACTAACCGCTTTTGCACCATTCATGCTGAATCGTTGGAGTACTTTCTCAATGTACTTCTCTTGCGACAACCAAATCTTCTTGGCAACTCTATCTCGTGCAATCTTCAAACCAATAATCTGCTTCGCGGGCCCCAAGTCTTTCATAGCAAAAGACTTGCTCAACTCCTTCTTCAAGTTGTTGATTCTTGAAACATTCCGGCCAACAATTAGCATGTCGTCAACATAGAGCAACAAGATGATGAAATCATCATCACCAAACATCTTCACGAACACGCAATGGTCTCAAGTAGTCTTCTTGTACCCTTGCTTCCCCATAACAGACTCGAACTTCTTGTACCATTATCGTGGTGCCTGCTTCAAGCCGTACAAACTTTTGTTAAGTTTGCACACGAAATCCTCTTTTCCCTTCTTCTTGAAGCCTTTCGGTTGCTCCATATATATATCTTCCTCCAAATCGCCATGGAGGAAGGCAGTCTTCACGTCCATCGCTCAACTTCCGAGTTGAAACTTGACGCCAACCCCAACACTGTACGAATGGATGTCAATTTCACCACTGGTGAAAATATCTCATCAAAGTCGATGCCCTTCCTTTGACTGAAGCTTTTGACAACGAGCCGAGCTTTGAACCGTGGTTTACTATTGTGTTCTTCATGCTTGATTTTGAACACCCACTTGTTCTTCAAAGCTCTCTTCCCCTTCGGCAACTTCACAAGCTCAAATATGTTGTTGTCGTGTAGGGACTTCATCTCATCCTCCATTGCTTCCATCCATTTATGCTTGTGTCCATCCTTCATAGCTTTCTCGAAGCTATCTGGTTCTCCCCCGTCAGTGAATAAGACATATTCATTTGATGAAGATATGGTAGAGGGTTGCACGACTCTTCCAGATCTCGTTCGGGGCGGAGAACCTTCGGCGGCTGGCGGTTGATAATGAGAACCATCATCATCATTAGGATCATCAGGCTGAACATTAAGGGGGGCTTCAGGTTCAGCTACCTTTGGATGAATTTCTCCAACAGTAGGTGTTGGAGGCTCTAACTTCTCGGGTATTGAGCTAGCATCAGTGTTAGGAGCATCTCTCCCAACCTTCTGAATGTCTTCGATGGTCTCATTCTCCATTAACACAACATCACGACTCCTAATGAGCTTTTTCTGGATAGGGTCAAAGAATCTGTAGCCAAATTCATCTTGACCATATCCAATAAAAACACACGATCGTGTCTTGGAATCCAGTTTCGACCTCTCATCCCTCGGAATGTGAACAAAGGCCTTGCAACCAAACACTCGAAGATGCTTGTACGAGACATCTCTTCCCGACCAAATCTTCACGGGGGCTTCAAAATCTAATGGAACGCTAGGTGAAAGGTTCCAAACATGCACTACGGCAAGTAGTGCTTCTCCCCAAAAAGAGTGCGGCAACTTCGAGTGCGAGAGTAAGCATCTGACTCTCTCCATCAAAGTTTTGTTCATCCGCTCCACCACGCCATTCAGTTGCGGAGTCTTAGGAGGTGTAAACTGATGTCGGATTCCCTTCTCTTTATAGTAGGCATCGAATGGCCCAATGTACTCTCGACCATTGTCTGTACGTAGACACTTCAGCTTCTGGCCAGTCTCCCTCTCCACCAATGCAACCAAATGTTAGAAAACGTTTAGCACCTAATCTTTCATCTTTAGAACATATACCCATGTCTTCCGCGAGTGATCATCAATAAACGTAGCAAAGTAACGTGCGCCACCAAGGGATTTGGAATCCGCTTCACAAAGATCTGAGTGAACCAAATCTAGCACGTTCTTCGCTCTAGAAGGTGGAGAACTTCTGAAAGCAACTCGATTTTGCTTTCCTGCCAAACAGTCGACGCATCTCTCCAGGTGGACATGATCCAGTCCAGATATAGCCTTCTTCTTTGCCAGCTTTACCATGGACTTCTCGCTCAGTGGCCAATGCGTTTGTGCCACAACGCGACGTCGTCGACAATCTCCGTTGAGTTTGCAACTTCTAGGGAGATCTTGGCTTCTGTCACGTACAGTTTAGACTGCTTCTTGCCTCTTGCCACCACCAATGCGCCTTTGGTGAGTTTCCATTGACCGTTTTTGAAGGTATGACAATAACCTTCCCCATCCAGCTTGTCCACAGAAATCAGATTTAGACGCATGTCCGGGACATGTCTAACATCTCGCAGCACCAACTTCACACCTTCCATTGTCTCCAGGCTGACATCTCCTTTGCCAACGACCTTGGAGAGGTTTTCATTTCCCATCCTTACCACACCGTAGTTGCCCGTTGAGTAAGATGAGAAAAATTCACGCCTTGACGATATATGGATGGTGGCACCGCTGTCAACCACCCAAGTGGTCTCCTGGGTTGTCAGGTTGACAAAATCTTCATCATAGACAAGCATGAGCTCCTCAACAACATTAGCATTGTCATTGTCGGCACCTCCGTTTTGCCTAAGTTGTGGGCAAAACCTCCGGATGTGTCCCTTCGTTTGCGGTTGTGACAAGTGATGTTTGCATACTTGTTGGACTTCCCTCGGCTCTTCCCTCGCTTCTTTGAGCCTCTCGACTCACTCCTTCCTCTCCCATCCACGGCTAGAACGTCGGCGTGATGATGAGGAAGAGACACCTTGAGATCTTCTTCTCATCTCCTCGTTGAGAATTCCGCTCTTGACATCCTCCATGGTGACAACACCATCTACGACAGAGCTCGTGATTGCAATCTTCAAGGTTTCCCATGATTCTGGTAGGGATGCCAGAATCAAAAGAGCCGTCACCTCATCTTCGAGTTTTAAGTTCATTCCCGACAATCGGTCAATGATCCCTTGAACGTCGTTCAAGTGATCGGCAACAGAAGTGCCCTCTTTGTATCTCATCTGTACCATCTTCGTGAGATAAAAGAGTTTGTTGTTGCCGGTCTTTGAAGCATAAAGCCCCTCCAGCTTTTTCCAAAGCTTCAAAGCATCTGTCTCTCCAGCAATGTGGTTGCGTACGTTATCATCGACATGGTGTCGAATGTAACTACACGCCTTCTCGTGCTCGCGTTTCCAATCCCCGTCACTCTTAGCGGCTGGCTTAATTGACGATGACAACGGTTGATCCAAATCTTTCATCAATAGGAGATCCTTCATCTTGCTTCTCCAAATATGAAAGTTTGTACCGTTCAAACTAACCATCTTGCTTGGCGTTGCCTCCATAATGAACCGTGCTCTGATACCACTGTTGGGGCGCGGCGGACGAGAATAGAGTAAATATATTGCACTAATAAACCACACACCGTAAATATTTCCCGGGTAAGTTGGAAGTGGCGGTAGTCCGCCACACTTAAAATCACTATGGATGGGTGATTACCACCGCAATACCATAATGACGATAATTAAGCCAACCTCCTTAGACCAATTCTACTGTGGTAATATTAATAATGCAATATACAACGAATATTCTCGAAATTGCCAAGCACAAAACAGTAAGTAAATAACACCGGGATTTACGTAGTTCCCTTCCAATGCGGAGAGTACATCTACGGCAGCAGCGGCAGCTACGAGCACTTCTTCACCATAACAAGGTAGCTACAAGGTGATCCGAGCCGATCCAAAATAGTGTCTCTCAAGTGTTTCCCAACCCCGAAACAACTACTCACTATTTTATCGCTCACAAGAAAGTATTCCTACCACGGTAAAACATTTACCGGGACTTTCTACCGCTCACCTATCTACCCAATTGAGATAACTTATCTCAATTATTAAACAAGTGAAAATTGCTACACTACAACACTTAGAGAAGTGAGAAAGGAAGAAGAGAGGGATGATTGAAATGGGATGCACTAGCTTCCCTTTTATACTAGAAATGTGGGGAGACCAATTGGAAGCAATTGGTTGTGGCATCCAATTAGTTGAATCCCCAACTAATTTCCACGTGCACTAAATTGGAGGTGGGGGTTTAATATTGGTGGGAATTCAATTAGTTGGTTAGAGATCCAACTAATTTTGTGGTGCTTTAATATTGGTGATACATGTTTTATTTGCACATCAATTATCCGGGACCAACAGAAAATATGTGAACTCGATTATATTGCGGGGTGTTTTCATAGGTTTGGGGTATTGTGGGAACTTTCGAGATACACACCTTGGTGATGCGCTCGGGATGGTGACAGATTCGGTAACCTGTGAGCCAGACGGCATCTGTAGGGTGAGTCAGTCACAGTCAGTACCATACCATTTGTGAAGAGCTCGGTGAGAGCGTATTTCCCCTTACCCGCCAGTTTGATCAAGCTCTCAGCCACCACGTTGATGAATTTGTAGAGGGAATCCTTCGAGTAAACCGCCCTTACAATCCTCCCGAACATACCGTAAAGCACAAATATACGGTTCCTCTTCCTCCTCAGCTTTTGTGTGCGGCATTGTGAATATGATGTCATCGTAGCCAACCTCAAGGGATTTGAAAAGGTCAATGTCGATCATTCTAAGGATGTTCATCACCTTCTGAAAATGCCTGCAACGAAAACCCATTGTGTCCCACCACTTACACACACATATTTTATGTCATAGCTCGATATTCAATTCTATCTCCCCGGTGCATTTTGAAAACAATGTACTCCATTGTGTTTGGTTCCGTACATGCCTTGGCCCGTCTCAGTTCGTACTGTTGGATTCTGCCAAACTTTTCTTGGAACGTGGCGAATATCTTCGGCATGTAGACAACCTCAACCTTCTTCGCGACGTCGCTGTACTAAAAATAACGTACAGCTGCGTATTCCGTGCCTTGAATTCCTCATTCCTCTCAACTTCCAGTCAGCTACATACCATCCTACGAGACAGGTGATAGGTAAGGAACGTCGCAATAATCAATTTGTACATTCGAAATACACTCAAGGAATGCAATGATAATTGATAGTAAATTACCTCTCAAAATGGGGGAAGAAGTCTACCAATGATATATCGGCACGGAGAAATCCCCAAACTGTCGCGTTACACGACTCAACCTGTTGCGTGCTCACCATGCCCGCAGTGTAATGTTTTTTCACCTAGGTGGATGCCCATGTTTTCCCGAAGCTTTACAATCTTTCGCACCACGGAGGGCCAATTGGGCCGTATGAGGGGAGGGGGGAATCTCGCATTGTGGTCTCCCACACATCATCAAATTATGCCTCGCTGTCTATGTCGTAGAAGAGAAAACGCAACATCTAGACAAAATCTTGTGTGAAGAAAGCGGGGCCCATGTTTCTTCTTGTGTTCTGAAGTATGTGGAAGGTGCACAGCCCCTGGTAAGGTCTGAGTTAAACCATTTGCGATGGCAGCATCTTGATTTGTGAAAATGGTAAGCGGTGCCTTATTGTTCATGCATCTTAGGAATGCCTTGAATAGCCACTCGAACGAAGGTATGGTCTCTTCGTACAAGAGTACATCTCCGAAAACAACCCCTTAGTGGTGGTCGTTGAATCCCACAAATAGAGCTGGTAGAATGTGAAAACATAGATGGTATGAAATCAGTAAACCCGTAGTGTAGTGAAAGACAAATGACATGACAAGATACAGACTATGAAATGCAGTAGGAAGTCCGTGAGCGTCCTAATAGTACAAAAATGGTAAACTAGACCGAGACACTAACAATTACACCCCAAATGAGGTCATTGATCTCCAACTTTGTGTTTGACGAAGTAATAGTGGTAATTGAAAAGTACCTAGAGGTTGGTAATGCTTGTTCATCTTGTAGGCTGTATCAAAGGTTATGGAATCCATGAAACAGGCCTAATTGTCTCTAATTCATTGGTCAGCCCAGAATCTATTAGCGATGTCCTCCGCATAATCGACTTGGACCAGTGCCAAAAACTTGGACGCAGTCTTGTTCTTTCCCTAAAGTACTCAGTGATGGGAATAGCCTCACCATAGATCATTTGACATTGCCTAATCCAAGCCAAATGATTCCTATGGTCTACCTGAGTGCATCCCACCGTCGGTGATGGCTGCAATAATCTCAAACGACGACCGTAGGCTTATTCGTACTGCTGCATTGATCTCCATCATCATACCATGGGTCGGACTAAACTTCCGATTAGACACCAAGAGGTGGGCAAACTCTTTGGGGGTCATCGAATGGTTGTGACCTCCAACCCAAGAACTAATGAAGTACAACTGAAGAGATTCGATGAGTCTAAAGCGTATTCTAGTCTTGCAATAGATCCGTGTTTCCGGTTTCTTCTGGGTAGTCTTCGTCTTTGGTATCGGATCCTTAACTGCCTTAGATGCCTTCGCCTCACCAAGCGTGACTTTCGGCCTCACGGTCCCAGTCTGGCAAAAACCTGCCTTCTTGCACGCATATACTATATACTTCTTTTGTGTGCTCGAGTTAAACTTCCGATTTGGCCACTTTCGATAGTCTACGCGAGTGACATAACCCTGCTTGTAGGCGTACTTGTTGTACCACTTACGGGCATGCTTGGATGAATTGAAAAACATGTGGTCCAATGTAACAGGTTGCAACATATCACAGAGGAAAGGGGCATCAATTTCAAAACATGTACGCTTACTATTCCTATGGTAGTACACAACTTTTCAACTTTTGTTATGAAATTGTTATTCATATTACGTTAGTATGAATGATGGTCAATACTCATTTGACCAACTTCAATTGCGAAAATGTTATTTGTCCAGTACTGTAACCGTACTCCGCTAGTATTCATGTCCATTATCCTAACCAACATACATATTCACTAATGGATCAGCAACCCTGTTGGCCGCATTAAGCCATTACAACAACCCAGAAGAGAGCAGAAAACCAAAACCATGAATCCAATCTCCAGTTTCGAGGGATCCACAAATCCTACACACTAAAACCTTATAACTCTAAATTGGGGATCTAAACTCCAAACTTGCAAGACCTGATCGACAACACAAAACCCCTAGGTAACAGGTATGAACATACATTAGTTATACCCTTCAAATTGCTAGCAGTCATCCTCGTCTTCCCCTTGTGGTTCAACATTTAGGTCAAATGTTCTTACTGACGATTTATTGGAGTCCCCAGCATGAATTCCTAGTTCATTTTCGTCGATGAACACTGCCTCCCCGTGATCTTCTCTATAAGGGGACCCAATCGCAGGATTGTAGTACACAAACTCCTACTCATCCGCGTCTAAATTGATCACATCATCGTCATGTAGGTCTCCCATAAACCCCCTTGAAGTTCCAGCCATTCGAAATTCTGAATCTTGAACAAAGCCTAGCCTGCGATTTTTTTAGCCAGAGATATTTTTATCATTATCTCGCAATTACAACCATAAAAAATAAGTTTAGATAAAGCTTACGCAAAAGGAGATAATTTATTATAATTTATTTGGTTATTTACCGTGGCGTTATTCACTTTCAGTTCCGCCAGTACCATCGCACCCATTTTCCGCATATTCCGGCCCCTTCTACACACATTTTCCCGCCCATACTGCTATCGTTCATTTCTCGCATCTCCCACCTAAAATCTATAATATCAATATTTTTCTTTTATTTGTCTCTTTTTCGGTATTTCGGTTAAAATTTGGTAAGGGGATTACATGCACAAAACATATAAATTTGGGGGTATGATTTGATAATATATCAACGATTCCCACCGCCTGAGATTTACCTACAAATCCAAAGCTGTTGATTGTAGAGATTAAATTGTGACCATTGATCCTTCTATATGTTACTGGAAGACAATTATTAAGTCAGTACCCAAGAAACTTTGGGGAGAAGAGGGCCCGGACAGAATGAGGGAAAATATCAGAGAGATGAAAAAGGTCAAATATATAATGACAGAATGCTTGTATAGTGGAAGTGTGATGAATATCATATCAGTGATTAAAATAATAATAATTTGTGATGAATCGTGGAGTATAATGATAGTACCGAGGGCCCGTTGAGTTGCTACTTGTTCGAATGAAACAAACTCCCTTTTGTTATTCATCCTTTTGTCATTCTTGCTTTATATCTCTTGAGACCATGGTTTTCTATAGGAAAGTTTAATTTACAAGTTTAACGGTGTGTTGTTCTACCAGTGGTAGATTCGATAGATTCTATGACTTACGATAATTTTGATTCTGAGCTATAAATTTTAGTATGTATTTACAATTATTTTAAGTACAAGGTAATTTTAGATTCGATTTAGTGTAATATGGTTCTGGCTTAATATTCAATATATATTAATCATAATTTTAGTTCAGTATTCGCATTTACTTGTTAGGAAAAAAAATCGCCAGTAACACGTTTAATCTTGTTTTAACTAAAAATAGCACAACAATCTTTTTTATATCAACTTAGTATTACGTTTTAAAAATACATTTATAAATTAGTTACATCATACAGTGATTACAATTCAAATCCAACTCAATGCATGTTTCGATCCTAAATCCGTCATTGAGTTCCACCGTTCTAACTTTTACAAGTTATGGTTGAAGTGTGATTATATTGAAATTGTGCCTATCATTGTTTTGTGATTAAATCAGACTGGTTGTATCAGCTATACTGGTGTAGTTTTGAAACCATAGCTCAACACAAATGTTAAATTATGAAAAATATTATCTTTTTGCATGGTTATGAAAATTAGATCAGACTGGAGGTTGGATTGGTCTAATAGGGAATCAGAGGTAAAGCTGAAACTAGTACGACGGTTTGGTTAGGGAATCAAACTAATGGTTGAAACTATTTTCTTTTTTTTCTTGCAAATTTTCAGTGTAATTATGCAGATCATACGAGTGTTGAACATACCCCATGATAGGGTTGGAAACTCCGGGTCTGGGTATTGCCGCTTAATCGATAACCGGGCTGGTCAAACTCGAGAAATAGGTATCTTGATAACCGGATTTTGATGTTTAGAATCAGGTGATGTCACACATTTCACCTCATTATCGGTTATCGGGTCGGTTTTTTTCAAGTTTTTTAAGCAAAAACTCGGATCTAATGCGGTCAACTAGGTCAGTATTAGTTAGTGATTTTAGTAATTTGGTTACCCAAAATTCCAGTTTGACTGGTTATGAGTAACCAGACCTATTTAATAAGGGATAAAATTATGCAAATACTAACTTTACTAAATTTTTTATTAACAAATAAGGTTGGAGGCGATCAGGGTAATTAATAATCGATCATGCACATTAGGTCAGTTAATTAGGATTTTATAACAAAATAGATTAATTGATCAAGCGGCTGATACGGTGATGATCGATTAATTAACGGACCAAAATAGGCCGATTAAAGTCAATTTTTATTAAAATAGATATAAATATGAAGATAGTCGGTTAAAAATTTATTCCGTTAATATGTTTTCAAATTATTTACCAATAAACCGGCCTAATTACTTTTGTTAAATAATTAAACCTAATTATTTTGAAGTATCCCATTATGGTCAATTAATTAAGGTTAATTCTTTTCCGTAAAAACAATTAAGGTAAATTATTTTGCAGAACCCCCACCCGTACACCCAGGCGCATCAGCCTGTCGCTGACTAGGCATTGATAATTAATTGGTTTAGTCCTCTTGCCAGTTGATTGGCCGTGTAACTCCCCTACTATATGTATTTGCACGTTATGAACACTAATTTTTTGGAATTTTCAGTTGTTAACCAGAAACCCAACAACATCCGAACTGGACCCTTCAAAAACCGGAAACGAACCCTTGGATAGTTTCAATGGACCGGAATCAAACAATTCATTTCAATTGACCAATTCTTTTCGGTTAATAACTAATCTGATCTACTCAAAATGAATCATTTAAAACAACATAAACATTTAGTTACCCATTTTATTTATCAAATTGTTTTCATCTCCCAAGTCATAGTTTGAAAATGGAGAACAAACATGTATCCCATTTAAGTTCAAAATAATCTTCATCCCACAAAAGCCATTCTTCAAAATCCAGCGATTGTTGAAGATCGAGAGCATACAGGTACTCCTTTAGGTTGAACATCCTCCTCCTGTCACAGAAGCCAGGTTTGAACATAAAGTTATTTCTTTTATTTATCTAATCGTTTCCATTTCCATAGAATTAAGATCAAAATCCATTCGATCTCACAGAAGCCATTGTTGCCCTCCCCGCATAGGGCATGGATACAGATGCTTTACATTTGCTAGACTACACAAATGGGTTTCACAAGTTGTAGTAAATTCTTAAGTTGTGTGTATATCCCTTGTGTTTTGGAAATACAATTCATAATTGAAGCTAAACAACACACATGTCAAGATGTGGTGACGATAAATGATTGATATTAGTTAGATAGTTGTCAAACATATTGCATTTTCAATTTGGAAATCATCCTAAATAAATGTATGTATGTAGATTACAAATTAAACTTCAAAGTAAGATCAATCTCTAGCTATTTGAGTCTTTCCTAAAGCTCTCCAATCTCCTCAATGGCTCCAGTGACTTCATCAATCGCAGGATCGTTGATGCATCAGCAAGGTCCCTTCACAGCTTGTTCTTGAGCATGTTGTATGTGTAAATTAGCATCTTTGTAACATCCCAACTTTATCTTCAGGATTTCATTCTCTTTTGCCATTGTGTTCATCTCCTCCTTTGTTGTGTCTATCTCCTCCGTAATTGTGCGTTGACCTTCATCACCGCATTGTGCACATCAAACCATACAAAGAACCCACATCCATCTTCCTACAGTTCGAAAATGAATACAAATACTTATAATGGCATAGTTCTAGAAATCACCGATGGACGAGACAAGAATAAAACATATAAACTGTACAACTTTCAGGATACGTCGTGGGCAGGTGTAGAAATTCAGATTTGGATTCGTTTCTGTGTGCGAAGTTGACAGTTTGGCTCTCAGACCACGCGTACACTGATAAAAAAAAATTTAGGCACGATTAAATTGAAAATTACGTAGACAATTAAGTTGAAAGCTATATTACAGAAATTGGCCATTATGATTCTCTACGGAGCGTCGAGCGTCTTATGGTTGATCCAACAGACATATTAAAAAGACTGTTACATGACCATTACAAGGGAGGCGTTGGATCAATACTAGGACGCGCGACTCATCCTAAGGTGCGCCGTGCATTGTAGAGGCCCTCCTCTTGTATTATGGTTGTATTGGACTAACTACTTGTATTTTTTATGGTTTATGTAAAATGTCCATGATATTTCTTTCCACTGTGGTGTGTGTTCTATAAGACTTAAAATGGGATTACACTTAAAACAACACTAACATTAATGGAAATCCTTAACGAAACAAATATAACGTAAATAAAAATAAATGGGTAATTCACTTCATGCACCTTCAACTGGTGAGATGCATAAGCCACGACCCTGCCATCCTGCATCAAAACACAGTCTAATCCCGAATACGAAGCATTATTTTATAAAACATACTCACCATCGGCAACCGGCAAGGTGAGTACTAGTGCGGTGGTGAGCCTCCTGTTCAGTTCCTCGAAGCTCTCATGACAGGCCTTGCTCCACACAAAAGGCATGTCCTTCCTGGTCATCTTGTGGAGTGGTCATGCTATCTTAGATCACCCCTCTACAAACTTCCTATAGTACTCTGCCATGCCTAAGAAACTTCTCACCTTAGTCACACAGTTAGGCGGTGGCCAATCTACTATCGCCTCAACCTTCTTTGGGTCAACCTTGATGCCCTAACCACTGATCAAATGTCTTAGAAACAACACCTCTCTCAGCCAAAATTCGGACTTAGAGAACTTGTCATACAAATGCTCTCTCCTCAGAGTAGCTAGAACTGCTCTCAAATGCTCGGCATGCTCCTCCTCCGTCTTGGAGTAGACCAAGATGTCATCAATGAATACTATGACAAAATTTTCCAAATTCCCATGGACCACCTTGTTCATCATTGCCATGAAAACTACAGGGGCGTTGGTTAACCCGAAAGGCATCACTACGAACTCGTAGTGACCATACCTAGTTTGAAACGCTGTCTTAGGTACAAATTCCTCTGCTACCTTCAACTGATGATAACACGACCTCATATCAATCTTAGAGAATACAGCTGCTCCTTGAAGTTGATTAAACAAATCATCAATGTGCAAAAGAGGGTAACTGTTCTTCATAGTCACCTGGTTCAGTCTCCTATAATCTATACACATCCACATGGACCCATCCTTCTTCTTCATGAACAACACCGGCACACCCCATGGTGATACACTATGATAGATGAAACCCTTCTCTAACAACTCCTGCAACTGCTCCTTGAGCTCCTTCAACTCCACCGGCGCCATGCGGTAGGGTGCTATGGATATAGTTGTTGTGCCAGACACCAGCTCTATATAAAAAAACCACGTCCCTCTCAAATGGAACCTCTGGCATGTTATCTGGAAAGACGTCAGGTAACTCGTGAACTACCGGTACGTCGTCGATATGTCCCTCTGCATCAAGGATGATATGAGCTCGAAAAGCCTCACACCCTCCTCTGATCAGTTTCTCTACATTCGAGGCAGAAATGAAAGGATGCTCATGGTGCATTTTCCATTGAATCCTTGTCATGACTACATCCTCCTACTTAGGTGTAGAGAATTTAATTGTCTTCTTCTTACAATCCACTAATGATCCATGGTGTTTCAACAAATACATCCCAAAAATTACATCGAACTCATCAAAAGGAAGGACGATGAGGTTCACCGTGAACTCCTTATCCTCAAAGAGAAAAACTGCTCTCTCTACCCAAGACTCTATCAGCCGAGTCTTCCCTACTATTTTACTAACTCTAAATGGTTTATTCATCCTAGAATGTGTGAAAGGCAAAAGATGAAATACAATATCAGATATGAAAGAGTGTGAGACACCCGTATTAAACAAGACACGAAAAGATCTTCCAGAAAGGATAACTGTACCCGTGATGGTATCCATGGTGACATGTGCCTCAGCTCTAGTGGCATACACTCTGCTCTATGCCTCTGTATTTTGCACTTGTGGTGTGCCCTTTCTCAAACTGCATTGGCCCCTGTAAGCAGGGCCTTCAAACCTCTACCTTTGATCCTACTGCCAAACGAAGCTTGTCCCTGCAACAGCGTCGTCTCTGATGCTGAAGGCTTACTCATTTCGGTGCACTCTCGAGCAAAATGCCCCGGCTGCCCGCACGAAAACAAACTTCTCCTTCCTTCAGGCACACTCCTGAATGCTGCATCCCACACTCTGGGCGAAGAGGATGATCAAACTTGGTAGTGGACTACTTCTGCTACACTATCAGGGTGATAGAGGCAGAGAAGTGAGTCTTGGATGCTAGGGCACCATGATGCATGTCTCTCCTCCTCTTAGGTCCTAACTTCTGATGTGACCTGCCCGGCACTGCCTTACTCTTCTTCTCCTCTTGCCAAGCCTGGCGCTCTCCTTTGCTCACACCCTCAAGGTGCTCTGCCCTCAAGATACCTGCCTTGATATCTGCAAGGGGTTTCCATATCACTACTGTTAACCCCAATATGGATGTGAGCCCTTAGTCCATCCAGGAACATCAGCTTCATGTCCTCCATCTTCTCTTCAGGTAGGCCTTTGTACCACCTACTTAGCTTGATGAAAGCGCTATGATAATCCTCCACCTTCATCTCATCCTATTTGAGGTTGATAAACTCAGCCCCTTTGTTCTTCTGCCACTGCTCTGGCATGAACTCCTTCTTGAATAGGACCAGGAACTCTTCACAATCTTGACTCAAAAAGTCACCCTCACCCTCTAGTTGATTATCCCACCACTCCTACGTTGTACCTCCTTAGTAGATAAGCAGCATACAACACTCTCTACTCTGACGCAGGTCTCAGATACCTGAACGCCTTTGTTAGCTCTCTCAACCAATCTACTGCTAACTGTGGATCTCTAGACTCCCAATCAAAGGTAATGGCGCCCACACGAGTCAGCTCCTTGAAATCCAACCTTGGCACAGGTAGGTCCCTAATCATCTCAACCGTGTCCTCACGCTCACTACATACACACAGGAATTATTTAGCCTGCCTCTCATTTAAGCTTATCTATGTGTTTTGTGTTTTTTTTGGAAAATGTGAAAACTATTTAAAACTCAACCATGCCCATGGTGTGCATACACCCGTGGCTCACATCTTGCCATGCCAATGACTAAAATCACCACGACCGTGGTGTATAAATGACCATGCACGTGACTCTCCAAATTATCATGCATGTGACCTACTGACTAACCATGTTCGTGGTCGGCATGAGGCTACGACCATACCCACAACTGGCCACGCCCGTGGCGGTCAGCTCATCACGTCTGTGACTTAATTTTCGCCATGCCCATGGCTGACTCCCCAATTTCAAAATTGCAAAGAACAACAACAACTTACAAACGCCTATACATATAAGAACATCTCCCCATGTTATTTAGTACTGAGCTCCCGAGATCACTGGTCGCTTTGAGTTTCATTACTCCTCGGTACCAGCAACTATGATCACGTACAACAGAATAACCAGGCTCTGATACTCGTTGTGAAACCCGCCCCTAGACGACCCAGTCGAACCACACGGTTCAGTCCATACATTTCTCGCAAGTTCTCCCCATCACATAAATAACGTAATATACACATGAAATAACTGCACTGAAAGACCTCATAACATAAGTAAAGCTGGAACAATATAAACAAAGCATCTAACGCTCGAATCCAGTATCAAATGACAATGAAAATCATCCCAAACAGGGAAAGCCAACATCGTGACATAAGTCTATCAAATCAACTGAAACAAAGAAATATCTGAAGACATGAAAATGTCTGAAAACATGAAAACAATGAAAGGGATAACCGAGGTCCTCCAAGGTACCTCTCTATACGACTTCCAGAGCCACTAGGTTGAGGCGTTGCCGCTTGTGCTGTTCTCTTAGGCTGCATTTGCTTATGAAGTTCCATGGTTGATCATACAAGTAAAAAAGAGAAGGGGCCAGCGATAAGCACGAAGTGACTAAGCCTGAACGTGAAGAGTTAAAACTATTATCTAGTAACGGGACCATGTGGTCACGTAGGTATCATCCTAACGTCATCCACTCATAGCTATGAGCAGACAACCTCATGGTGGATTAAACTATGAAACCACGCTGAAATATCGTGAGAGCAGCACTGAAGGCTTACTTGTCACGTTCTGCCTGAACCTCGATGAATCATGGGGGATTGCGCAATCCAAAGGGTGGGCAATCAATGTATAATGAGAGCTAATCTAGCTAATCCTGAATCATGTCCTATACAAGAACTATGAATCACACACACAGTTCATCGTTGTGAGCTTATGCTCGAATTAACAACTAGATATGCAGTAGATCACACACTACTGCACAGCCTGAGAGCCCGGCTCCAAATCACAACACATGCAACTGTACAGTCTCGAAAATCCATTCAGGGATTTCTGAGAATCTAATTACATTTTTTTTGCATAAAGCAGAAAAGTAATCCTACCTCTAAAAAGTTTTCCCGAATGAGTCTGAACTGATACAGCCTCCCTAGAGCTAGATCGCCTGATCCGGATGACATGTAGAGATCAAATGTAGGATTGAAAACCCAAAACCCCAAATCCTAACCTGCCAGGATTTTCCTACGTAGGATTCAAACAAGGATTGAGAAAGGAGGAAGAAGATAGATTACTTTCTGAAGCTTCTTCAACGATCTCTAAGCCTCTCCTTCCGGTACGGGATCGATCAACTTCGTCCTCCCCACTGCATGGAACCAATCGTTGCTGTTAGTGGTTTTTTAAATTTAGTTTTCAGTAAATTCTGAGTTACGACGGTGCGTCTCTGTTTATATAAACAGTCTACCATGCCCATAGCTGCATGGCAATCACACCCATGGCCCACTGGTGTTCATGACCTTGATTCACGTGCCAGCCACGATCGTGATTGTTACTGACCATGACCGTGATCTTCCTAATAGTCACGTCCGTGACGGTCAGTCTGATAACCGATTCACAGAACCCGATTAAAACCCAGAGTCAAACTTTAACTAGAAATTGGGGTGTCAAAACAAGCGCCTCAAGAACTGTTGATGTGGACCTCAGTAAGCGCCACAGTAACTGTATGTCCTGCTCTATTTGGTGCCATTAACATGTATATGGGTCGTCAGCATATGCAAGTCCGGATCAAAAATAAAATATCAATAAAGTTAGATTTAGGAGTAGCCTTATGTGATATATGCTGAATACTTTCTGTATGATTATATGTACCATAGAGTGGCCTAGGACAAAGATCCTCACTCATTTTAGAGCATCAGTAGGCTTTACCGTCCATCATGGCGATGACGCCAGGTAGAAATCAAAGATTGTGTCTTGATTGTCGTTTTGTGGTTTAAAAAATCATTTTGACACTTTTTCTCTCATCATGTGCATATGTTATGAGTTTTCATGTGTTAGTACGATGTGAGACATAGTTTTGTAAAATATAGTGTCCGTAAGGGCATGTATATGGTTATTCTGGTCTGAGCCCGTGGAGCTTGATAATTCTGTTGTATACTAATATGTTTCCTTACAGACTTTTGATGTGGTGTTCTGTATCATGTAATTGAATAAGTGATATATGACATTGTAAGCAGCTCCTCCATTGACCGGTCAATATTATGGGTATGTATAAGTACAAATCTAAATTCAAAGGAAGGAATTAATTTGATGAGTTCACGAAATTAAATGATATATAATGTATAAGTAGTTTAACACACCTATTAATTTTCCTCTATTTTATTGCATATCAAATATGTTTCCAGAAATAATTAAGGACAAGCGCGTGCACACCGCATGAAATTCTCTCAAATTGAGCTGGGTTTTGTGTTTGCTTGGTTGTCGGTGAGCTTTCCTCTGCGGGTGCGCTCCTTTGGGGCTCACTAAAGCTGGTTGATCGTCGGCGGATCTCTTGACCTCTGGCCTTTTTGTGCGTGTTTGCTTGTTTTCTCTTTTATTTTCATGAGTGATTTGTTGGCATCAGGATCTCAGGAAGGAAGGAGTTCTGATGCTCCGAATCTTTCATGGGCGTCGATTGTGGGATCTCAAGATTCTAATATGAAATTTATGCATGTACCGGATTCAACTATCGTGGATGGTGTTTTAACATCCCGAAAAAAGGTGATTGAAAAATGGCTAATCAAGCTGCGAGTTGTTGTTGTAGCTCGGTTTGTTGGCTCGACTCCCCCAATTAGGGTTATCTCTTCAATGATCACAAGCTTTTGGGGGTATGAAGGGGAAATTTTTCTTTTGATGCTTTCTAAAGGCTTCTTTATCTTTGAATTCCCCTTGATTTTACTATGCAAATGGTTGTTGGGAAGAGCTTGGCATGTGCATCACACTCCAATGGTATTGCGTCAATGGCAGCCAAATATTGCTCCGCTTGATCTTAAGGTTAAGGAGATCCCTCCCTACCTGGTTGCGGCTTAAAGATGTTCCTCCTCAACTTATCACTAATGATGGAATTGAATGGCTTATGAATCGTATTGGAACCCCCAATAAACAAATTCATTACGGAAAGGCTCCTTGTCAAAGTATGTGTTCTATTGGAGAAAGATAACAAATGTCATAAAATTTTGCTTATCAATTTGGAGGGTGTCCTTCATACTATTTCAATTGACCTGCCTCATGCAAGGGTTTATGATCAAAAGAAGCAGGTGGCCACTCAAAAAGAGGGGAGGCCAAAGCTAATCAATGTGTTAGCTACTGTAATGGTGGGTGAGTCCTCCTTGCAAGGATAATTGAGAAAGGAAGCGTGTGTGACTAATGGAGAAAGTGTTGATGAAGGTGTTGTTGGAAATATGCACTTTGGGTTTGACCTTGGTCTGATGGCAACACCATGGACTTGACCTTTGTGTGATGCCGGAGTTGAGACAGATACATGAGCTCATGGGAAACCTCACTTTAGCTCAGAGCTAGCTGAAACTAGCTGACATCAATTCCTCCGTGAGCTAGATGATGCTAGGGACTGACACTAAAGCTCGTCCAGCTCGACCTTGAGCTAGATGATAGTGTCACTAGCTGTGGTACTAAGCTGAGCTACAGTTATGGTAGGGAGCTAGGTGGTTGGGGTGGTTACTCCTTCTCCTAGAACGAATGGGTACACAACTCTTCATAAATTTCAAACTCATTTCGGAGTTGTTTTCCCTCCAAACCCGTAGGACTTCAAGGTAGTTACCTTCAAGTCTATCCATGAGGATGATAGCACCTCTTGGTACCTGGACTCGTGCCCCTTTAGTCATGGGCCCCTTTGCCTATATAAAGAAGGCTGTAGTGTGGGATAACACACACAGAAAAATGATCTATCCTAGCCTATAATTATAAGTGACTCTAGTATCTAAAGCCTAAGAGCTTGAGTGGAGATGGTCTTATCCTCGGAAGGGATTTCCTGATACCCAAGGCTTGTACGATGGAAATACTCTTTTCGGAAAGTGGTACCCACAATTCCGTCTCGATCCTAGATCTCATCACCTATCAGAGCTTGAAGCATTGCTACTTGGAACCTCATAAGCTAACATTCAAAAAGAGTATTTTCCATGTCCAAGGTTGCAGCAATCAAGGAAATGACAGCGTCATTTGGCAAACTTGAGAAGTTTGAAGGTGTGGATTTCCGTCGATGGCAGAAGAAGATGCACTTCCTTTTCACCACTTTGAAGGTCGTGTATGTTCTCTCTACACCATATCCTCCGGAGCTTGAGGAGGAGACGGAGATGGACGAGAAGAAGAAGGAGGAAAGAGTACGGAAGCAACAAAAGTGGGATAATGACGACTACATATATCGTGGCCAAATTCTGAATGGCATGACGGATTCATTATATGATATCTATCAAAATTATGAATCCGTCCACGAGTTGTGGGATGCGCTGGAGTCAAAGTTTTTGGTTGAGGATGCTTCGAGCACGAAGTTCCTGGTTAGTAATTTCCTAAAGTACAAAATGATCTAGACGAGACCGGTCATGGAGCAATACAATGAGATGCTTCAGATTTTGGGATAGTTTGCCCAACATCATATGAAGACGGACGAGGTCATCTCGGTGTCGTGTATAATTGACAAACTTCCTTATTCATGGAAGGACTTTAAGCACACGCTTAACCATGGGAAGGAGGAACTATCCCTGATCCAACTTGGAAGCCACTTGCGGATAGAGGAGTCTCTATAGGTGCAAGAAGGTGGGAAACTAAAGGATTCTTCATCTATTCATATGACCGAAGAAGGAGAGCCATCTACTTGACAAAAGGGCAAGAAGAGCCCTTGGAACAACACCAAAGGAGACTCTAACAAGAAAATGAAAGTTTATTGTTGGGTGTGTGGGAAAGCGGGTCACTTCAAACATGACTGTCCCACCAAGAAGAGTCTGAATCACGACAACAAACAGCATCAGAAGCCTGGATCAAAAGATCAAGGGACTTCCACTTCTAACGGTTGGTTCTTGAACCTTGATTTAGATATTGATGTGAATTCTCTCACTAATATTGGAAGCATTCTATGTGCAGGATGATGAAGTGGCACAGTGGTTTGACTCGGGTGCCAATAGACATGTATGCAAGGATCGTCACTGGTTCAAAACATACAAGGCATCAGATGACGATGTTGTACTTCACATGGGCATTGAGTCAACGGCCCCTATTGTTGGACGTGGATCTGTGGTGTTGGAGCTTAGTTCTGGAAAATGCCTAGAGCTTAGAGATGTACTTCACGTCCCTAAGATTAGGAAGAACTTAGTATCGGGTAGTATTCTTAATAGATATGGCTACAAACAAGTGTACGAATCTAATAGATATGTATTATCTAAGGGTGGTGTGTTTGTAGGCTTCGGCCACTATAAAAATGGCATGTTTATGCCGAATATTAATAATACTATTAATGATTATGCTTTCATGGTTGGTACCTATGACTTCTCCTTATGGCATGCTCGGTTAGGACACGTTAACTATAAACGTCTAACAGATATATCGAAAGAAGGGCTTCTACCTTCTTTTGATGTCAATGCTGAACGATGTAAAACGTGTATACTCACTATGATTAATCGTCAGCCTTGCACTAATATCCAACGGAAATCAATGATGCTTGAGTTGATAAACAGCGATTTGTGTGACTTGCATAGCACTCCGACCATTGGAGGTAAGAAGTATGTCATCAATTTCATTGATGACTACTCTTGGTATTGATATACTTACTTGTTGGATTCAAAGGATGAAGCCCTTGAGAAATTTTGTGTGTTCAAAATCGAAGTTGAACTGCAACAAGGTATCTCGATCAAAGTATTTCCTACTGATCGAGAAGGGGAGTTCTATGATCCAATGTACTTCCAAAGTGTGGGGATCATTCATGAAACCACTGCTCCATACACACTACAGCAGAATGGTGTGGCTGAGAGGAAGAATCAAACTTTGAAGGAGATGGTAAACTCGATGTTGTCATACTCAGGTTTGAGTAATGGGTTTTGGGGTGAAGCCATGGTTACGACTTGTTATCTACTAAACCGAGTTCCAAACAAGAGGAACAAGACTACCCCATACGAATTGTGGTATAAGCGGAAACCAAACTTGAGTTACCTTTGAGTTTGGGGTTGTAGGGTTGTAGTAAAGCTTAATGATCCTAAATGGAAGAAGTTAGGAGGAAGAGGTATTGATTGCATCTTTGCGGGATATGCTGAGAATTCAAAGGCATATAGGTTCTATGTCATAGAATCTAACAATCCACATGCAGTGCACTCAGTAATTGAGTTTATGGATGCCATCTTCGATGAAAATCGATTTTCATCGATCCAAACACCCAAGGATTTGATGCCATCATCAAAGGATATTGTGCATGTCCCTATAGACGAGCAGGCTCTACCTCGTAGGAGCCAGAGGCTGGCCTTGAAGAGTTCGTTGAATACCAACTTCAACGTATATCTGATCGGGGATCCAAGATGGAACAAGGATCACAATACTTGTACTGCTACAATATTGACGATGACCCTAGTACGTATGAAGAGGCTATGCAATCACAAAACGCCACCTTTTGGAAGGAGGCAGTAGATGAGGAAAAGGATTCCATCTTGGGAAATAACAATTGGCTATTAACGGATCTCCCCTTGGGATGTAAACCATTAGAAAGTAAGTGGATCTTCAAAAAGAAGATGAAAGTCGATGGTTCTATCGATAAGTTTAAAGCCTAGTTGGTGATTCAGGGTTTTAAACAACGATATGGAATTGATTACTTTGATACCTATACTCTGATGGATCGGATCTTAACTATTAGATTATTAATAGCACTAGCGTCAATCCATTATCTAGTGATCCATCAAATGGATGTCAAGACAGCATTCTTGAATGGAGATCTCGATGAGGAGGTATACATGGAACAACGAGAGGGGTTTTGTTATGCCTGGGAATGAGCATAAGGTGTGCAAGCTAATCAAATCCTTGTATGGACTAAAGCAAGCACCTAAACAGTGGCATCAGAAGTTTGATAATGTTATCTTGTAACATGGTTTTTGTTTAAATCAGGTAGACAAGTGTGTGTATACAAAATTTGACGAACTCGGTAAAGGAGTCATCCTCTGTTTGTATGTGGATGTCATGCTCATCTTTGGAACTGATCAAGAACGAGTTGATAGTACCGAGGAATTCTTATCATCAAAGTTTTTCATGAAGGACATAGGGGAGGCAGATGTGATTCTTGGGATTAGGATCAAACGAGATGGGAAGGAAATTTCGTTGAGTCAATGTCACTACATTTAGAAGGTCCTTACAAAGTTTAGTAGTAAGGGATGTTGAGAATTGAGAACTCCATTTGATCCTAGTGTGAAGTTGATGCCCAACACATGGATGGCTATATCTCAACTCGAGTACTCACAAGTGCTTGGCTGCTTGATATATGCCATGACAAGCACACGGCTTGATATCGCTTATGTGGTTGGCAAGTTGAGCAGATATACAAGTAATCCGAGTACTCATCATTGGTATGCAATCAGACGAGTACTTGGTTACCTTAAAGGAACCATGGATTATGGTTTAACGTATAAGGGGTGCCCATTGGTTATTAAAGGGTACTCGGATGCAAGTTGGATATCCAATATGGAGGATCACACCTCCACTACTGGATGGGTATTCTTACTTGGAGGAGGAGAAATTTCCTGGGCTTCCAAGAAGCCAAATTGCATTGCAACTTCAACTATGGAATCTGAATTCATAGCATTAGTGGCTGTTGGCAAGGAGGCAGAATGGCTAAGGGACCTGGTCTATGAGATTCCATTATGGCCGAGACCTATCTCACCAATTTCTATCTTATGCGATAACAATGCTACTTTGGCTAGGGCATATAGTCAGGTCTATAATGGCAAGTCTCATCATTTAGGGGTGAGGCATAGTCTTTGTTTGTGAACTAATCACTCACGGGACAATCACAATGCAATATGTTCGGTCTGAACAAAATCTAGCTGATCACTTGACAAAGGGATTAACTAGAGATTTGGTTGCCAAATCGGCAGGAGGGGTGGGACTTAAGTCTGTATAGTTCTCCAAAAATAGGACACCCAATTCCCCTCTAATACAATGTTAGAGGCTGAATTCAATGCGAAAAGCCTATGAATGGAAACTGGAGCACAAGGTTTGCACCATCCCGAAGGTATGTGCTCCGGAACCTGCAAGTGATAGAGGTTGAAGTTTAACTTCTTAATTGATTCCTTGACAAAGTGTATATGTAGGTACACGAGTAAGGAATTAACCTATGCGAGCATGAGGTGAGACGGTTGGACTTGGAATCACTCAATGATGTTTCGTTGACGATTTATTGGTCTTCGCAAATGGGACTGTAAAAGGAGTGTTGGGAATTTGTAGTATTCATAATAGGTTCTATTCTTACTTTGGTCTGTGGCTTAATCTAGAGAAACTGAAAAAACATTTCTCAGTTTTTATTGCTCAAAATGATCATGTTGATGCTATTAATGCTTCTGGATTCAAAGAAGGTAGCTTGTTTGTCTGTTATCTAGGTGTACCTCTCATTTCAGGTAAGCTATCAACTAAAGATTGTGACGTCTTGGTGGAGAAAATAACTGCTAGGGTTAGAGGATGGAAAGTTAAGCTATTGAGCTATGCAGCAAAATTACAGTTAGTTAAATCTGTTTGAATGCAATGAGTTAGTACTGGATGTCAGACTTCTTACTCCCCAAATCTATTATTGGAGCGGTAGAGAAGATCTGTAATGATTTTTTGTGGGATGTCATAGAGAAGAGGGGAAGAAAAGAGCTTAAATTGCTTGGAAACATATTGTCTTTCCCATGCAAGAGGGTGAACTTGGAGTTAGAGACTTGTATGCTTGGAATGTCTCTTGTGTTGTTTGCCACATTTGTAGTATAGGTTAAAAGTGGGCCTAATTATTGACTATGTTGGTGCTTCTTATCATTCCTGGATTTGGAGGCGTATCTTGCATGCTCGTGATAGTGTCATCAGTTTCTTATCGTTTGATCAGGAGCAGAACCCTTTGTGGTGTGGATATCTTATTTAGAAATTCTCAGTTTCGATGGTTTGGCAAACTATTCGAAAGAAGAGTGAGGTAATGGAGTGGTATCATTTAGTTTGGAGAGCCCAGTTATTAGGAAGCATTGCTTCATCATTTGGCTTGCTATTCAAGGCAGACTGGTTACTCAAAAGCAGAAGGCCTCTTGGGGCAGCTAGTTGATATTGATTGTCTTCTATGTGATTATGGAATTAATGATGTCAATCATTTCTTTGTTGGTTGTAGCTATGTTAAGCAGATTAAGAGATATTGCTTGGGGGAGTCGACTGATTGGATGTATGAAGTTTCCTGAGCTGGTTCTGCATTATCTGGTGATGACTTTTATTAAGGCTTATCTGTAGAGCTCTGTATAGCTCCGTTTGGTATGAAAGGTGTAAGAGGAATGCAAGAGAGGTTCAAACTTCAGCTATTGAGGTAGCTAGGAAAATCTGTAGAGATACGAAAGCTGTGTATAGGATAGTTGATAGATAGTGATTTGAGTTTGTGTTTTGCTGTTTTTTATTAGGTGAACAAATTCTTAATCTGGGTATCTCAGGCGGGGTTCTTTCATTTTGACGCTCTGCTTTTTATGAAAAAATGCAAATATTCATCGAAAACAACATATGTTTCCAACTCTGTTAGTAAGGGGGTTGTTACATGGTGGTATCAGAGCCCGACCATCTTCTACATTGTAGGTATGTTACTTTTCTCTCTTGGGACGTCGCTAACCCCAAAAGAGGAGAGGTATTCCATACCCGTATTTTCACTATTTATCGAGTGGTTATGTTTTTTGTGATGCATATAGTCAGTTGCATATATGTATCATGATTTGGAAAGGATTTTTGAAGAGGGGTTTTGATATTAAAGAATTTTCTAAAAGAGGATCACTAAAGACCATTCTTCTTGCAGTGTACACCGAAGTCCTGATCGGGGTGGAGGCATTCATGTGAACTCATCTCGAGTAGTGTTAGATTATAAGAGGATGAGAGTTTATGGTGGATAGGAATTTGAAGGAGAAACTACATATCAAAAAGTAGTTGTTGATTGGATCTGTGATATGAACGCGGCTATGACCAGCAGGAAACCACATCAGATGAGCGACTTCGCTACTGTGGTTTCTTGCTTCAAGGGCATGCTAGGACTTGGCGGGAGGAAACGACACTATATGAGGATGATCCCTTCAATATGGGGTAGGAGGAGTTTCAAACAATATTTGATGCAAAATTTATCACTGACTAATAGAAGGAGGAAAAGGCAATGTAATTCATCTCACTTAAGCAGGGGAATTTGACAGTCCAGAATTCTCATATTGAATTTACTCGATTATCCAGGTGGCACCGGACTGTCCCATCAGAGCGAGACATCATTCTGAAGAAGCATTTTTTGACAGGGTTTCAAACAAATATTCAGAAAGGGATCTTCAGTTCTAACATAGCTAGCTGGAAAGATATCAAACAAGCAACTTTAAAGACGGAATATTTAGATAACAAGGGGAAGGAGGAATGGGAAGAAGAAGAAGGGAAGATCGAAAGACAAAAGAGATAAGTCTAACTATAAGTTACTCTGGCCAGGGAACAATGACAAAACAGGGACCAATTGGGATGGCATATCAGAGACCTGTTCATGCAGTGTCATGACAGCATACAACGTACACACATGCACCAATGGTGATTTGTCACCATTGTGGGAGGACGCATTTTAGGAAATCCAGTGTATTGACAGGGGGATGTTTCAGGTGTGGGGATCAGGGACATCGACTTAGAACCTCTCTGTCGATGATTGGTCAGGCTTAGTTTGAGGTATCAGTGCAATATAGCAAAAAAGCTCCATTTAGGAGTGGGTTTAGAGAAAACCATGGTAGTAGCTATCAAGGAAGTGTGGGCTTCCAAGGAGGAAGAGGTATGTGAGTTAATGGACGACCAGTTGGTAGTCGTTCCGAGCCCTCCCGTGCTCAATAATTGGGAAGACAAGCTCAAGGCAAGGTCTATGCCATGACTCAGAAGCAGGCTGATGTTGCGACAGACGCACTTACGTAATATCACCTTCGGTCGTTAGCTGCATACGGTTAGTGGGGACACCAAGGATAGTGGCAAAGTCCGATACAGAGAGTAACCAGTTTACTATTCACAAAGGACTGAAAAGTCCATGGATTGGTAAAGATTTCATTCAAATTACAGTAGAAAGACCTCACTGGTTCCCTATAGTGATGACTAGGGTTCGTTAGGATCAGAGTGGCCCAACCAAGGTTTGACAGCAAGCTGACCACACCAACATCGTATTTGTTGAAACTGCTTATGTTAGCATAAAATGTGTGGAAAACTATAAGATTATTGTAGTCTTCTATGAAGCAGAGGTGTGGTGAATATGGATAGTGGACGTTGGGGACAAAGCACGTGGGTGTGAGATGGAGATTCATTTTTTCAACCAAACCCTGAATTGAAAATGATTTGAGGAATGATGTAGATGGGTCTAGGGTTTGAGATGATGATGATGGACTAGATGCACAAAGATTATGTAGAAGAAGGGAGGAGGCCTATGTTAGCGGGAGACATAGGGCGGTATATCAATAGTGGAAAAAGAGATTGGCATTAAAGGCGGATTTTCAGGTAACTAATAAAACCTATGATGCAACAAATCTTAACTAACCCAAGATGTCATCATTATCTATTGGGGTGAGTTTCAGAGGTACAACCCCAAAAAAGAGAACTCTCTTTGGAGTAAACAGTAGACATTCCAGTTTATCCACTTCACTTGTAATACAAAAATATCATTTACAACCAATATAAAATGCTTTGTTGAACCATCAATAACATATACAAATTATGAAAGTCAATTAACTAAATAAAAATTGTTTTAAACCCATGTGGGAGGTCTTCCCAAACAAAATATTGTCAAGTTCATCCCTATAAGACTACCTGCCGATTTATCAGGATTGAGACTAAGGTCTTATAAAATAACCAAGAACCAGTCTGATCACTGATTGTCGATCGCTATAGAAGTTGGAATTCCCAGCCTCTGCAAGCTCAAACTCAACACAATCCTTCGATCAATAGATGTGTGTTCTCTCGTACATGTATTTTTTATCGTAGATTGGCATGTAGTCGAAGGGTTTAAGGTTTCAAGTGTTTTCTCGAAATTGAAATTTGAATATGCATTCCAGGTCCATAGAACAGAAGATTTCATTGGATCTTCAATGTCGTTCTTCAGGATGAGTAACTGTTATGGAGGAACCGACAATGATGTTCAGGTTGGAACTCTTGTTCGGTTAGAAGAGGAAAAAAAATATCGACCGGTTTGAAATACCCCTTATGATTATTTCTATCATAAAACTAAAATGATTATTAGATGACTAAGGAAAAAATAATCGGGCGGAAATGCAATCTGAACCAAAAAATTCAATGAATATTTCGGTTTACAAACTTCCAGACTTCAATTCGAATTTAAACTATTCATGTGGTTGATTTAGTTACTAATAAAACTACGAGGACAAAAAATGTAATAACTAAAATATTAGATGGCCCGTAAGATCATTAGTTTTGGTGCACAGTTAGCGCTTACATGGTGCCACGTGGTGTCTACATATGGGGTCTACCAAAATATGACCCATTAACTAATGTTAGTTATCACTAGAAAGTATTACAAAAAATTTGACTTAAATTACTAAAAATATAAATATGTTATGTTTTGACTAGAGTTGTTGACGAACCAAGCCGCTCGATTTAACTTGGACTATTGAGCTCGAGCTCATTAAGGTCTAAACGAGTCGAGCTTGAGCTCATAATTATTTTGTCGAGCCGAACTCGAACTTGATTACACGAGCTCGACTCGAACTCAAACTGCTATTTCGAACGAACGAATCGAGCTCGAACTGGGCAAAACTCGGCTCGATTCGGTTCGTCTAACAACTCTAATTTTGAAGTTCGATCGAAACTTGACTTGATCTTAACGAGTTAGCTTGCGAGCCGAGCTCGAGCTGACCCTGGCTCCGCTCGCACGCTTGCGAGCCAGCTCGGCTCTCGAGCTTGATAAGTTCAGCTCGCGAGCCAGCTCGTTTTGAGGCTCTAGTACAACTTTAATTACAGCTCGTTCGTTGGTTCGAGTGATAACTCGATTGAGACTCATTCGTTGGCTCTATTAGTGTAGCTCGTGAATTGGTTTTGTACATTTTAATGGTTCGAATGTCCTTTTTATTTAATTTAAAAACAAGAATATGGTGATGAATGATGTTATTCTAATGATTAATTGCTTATTTAGACTATACGAGTCATGTCCAGTTTAGAATCTTGTTACTTTTTTATAAATTTATCCGAGTTTGAGTTCGAAATTTAACTTGGACTATTGAGCTCGAGCTCATTAAGGTCTAAACGAGTCGAGCTTGAGCTCATAATTATTTTGTCGAGCCGAACTCGAACTTGATTACACGAGCTCGACTCGAACTCAAACTGCTATTTCGAACGAACGAATCGAGCTCGAACTGGGCAAAACTCGGCTCGATTCGGTTCGTCTAACAACTCTAATTTTGACCAGTTCAAATTTTGAGATTGTACCCGTGTAGTTGATTAAGGAGGATTGAAATTAATTTGAAATAGAGCCCAGCCGACCTGAGATCCTCAACTAGCATGGAAAGTGGATTTTGCTAAAAAACCAAGACACCGAATGTGGATGAAACCACTCAGTCTCATGTTTGGATAAGATAGGGACGGATTACATGAACATACAAGAGACTGGGATGAAGCTATTAAATGAATTATGTCTTCAATAATATTAGCCTCGTTAACCCGTATGTACTCACGAATTATGTTACGAATTTTTTGGCTAACTTAGACCATTTTATTGATTTCAGTATACATGTTGTTATTCCTCAAATAGGAGTCTATCTCACTATTTATATTATGAAGTTATAAGTATCTTATTATCTAGAATTGTGAGAATTTCTAATAATATTTAGTATATTTTGACGTCGTATTCTAAAAAAACAAAAAACAAGAAGAACCACCAAAATGGCTTCTTTATTGCATGAGTTTGATTTTGGGAGCCACATAAATGGCTTTTAAATCCAATCTAAAAAGCCTCCATAAATTTTAACCGTCTAAAAATTATGTCTTAGATTTAATAGCTGTGATGAATACATAGGGGCAAAACAGATATTGGTCAACCATACAAATCTGTATATTAAGTACCGAATATAGTTTCATACTAAGTACTGTACTGTACTGAGTATTATGCTATGATACTCGGTACAATATTTAAGTACTACACTTTGTACAAAAGCCATACGAATGTGTATACATTTCTGTGTAAATTTGTACAAACATATACACATTTATATGATATGTACAACTCTTCGTAAAAAGTTATGGCCGGTCGTTAAAAAATATTTTCAAATGTTTTTTAGAAACGTAGAGCCGGCGACTGTGATCACGTGGGTGCACAAATTTTCTTCAATGGAGGTTGAAATCACCGGGAAATTGATCGAAAAAAATTTTGGTGACTCAAAATGGTGGTCCGGCAATCGAAAATAATTAAGTTCTACTCCAACAAAAATATTTAAAATAACATAACCATATTGTTCCTAATTAATTAATTGTACTCCTTAGATTATATGAAAATTCAAGTTCTATATTACTTTTTATATCGGATCTAAAAAGCAATTTCTTTAACTATAGAATCGGACAAGTTACTATATAAATGGTCCCAATTTATTCTAAAAAATGGTCCCAATTAATTAATATGCTCCTCATCCTAGATAGTTGCCGAATGCTCAGTCGGAAACCCCTTCCCTCCCTTCCAAAACTGTCTTTGTTCGTCGACGTGCATAGAAGAAAAAAATAGCTTTCATGAGACAACTAAATATCTCTTGCATGGCCACCCAATGGCAGAACTACATGGTAAGTTGGGGTTCCACCGACCCCCTTATAATATGATTTATTGTTAGGAGTTTAGGATTTATTTTGTGAAATTTAAATTTTGAAATGTGAAATTTTTAGTGGAGAGAATATGAGTATTTTGAAAAATCGAAGTATTCACCATATATACATATATTTATAACGAATTAATCAATGTAAATGAAATTCCGTCATAGTTCGTAATTATATATGATGTATGTCGATTTTATTATGTAGTTTTTACTTATTATATGAATGTTAATTATTAAATTTTGATTTTGATTTTCTTTTAAAGTTAAAAACATTTATTACTTACTCAATTTTCTGACTCCACCACTGTGGCCACCTCTACTCATGCATCTCTATAAATTCTTAGTTTGTGTTCTTCTACGTGTAGGAGTACGTAATGGAATATTTTTATTGATAACTAGATCGATTATTACTTCGAGATCTAGTGAGTGGTTGAGCAATCCCATATTATCAACTTTTGAAGACTAAAACTATTGATTATATATGACACGTATCAATCGAGGCCGTCAAAACTCAAAATCCCATGAATGGTTGTGATTTTAATTAGTGTTGTAATCCGAACTTTAAAATTAGGACATCCTCACACAATGACCTCGATCATGCTCAAGCTAATTAGATTGAGATTTTTGAACTTGTATTTGATGAAAGCGACTATATATGGAGTTCACAATCTTCTTTGCCAAGCTTTCCAACAAGAATTTGTTGACATTATAGCATTACTTGATTATGCTTCATCTCAAAAAATTCAACTACAACAATTAAGAGATAAAGGATGAGAGTCATTAATTACTTCAAGAGGTCAGATTTTAAATATCAATTCCTCCTTATATCATGAGAATCAAAACAAAACATTGATAACTAGTCATCCAAGTATCTCGGAGAGGTCAATTCTACCGAAAATGAATCATCTAATCTCGGTTGCTTTTGATCTCATGTTTATCTCGCCTAACGAAATTAATTTCGAAACCGGGTAAAATAATAAATTTGTTAATCAAGGGTATCGGCCCATTTTCTATTAAAAAGCCCATACATGGCCTCGAGTGGACTTTTCACCCCCTTCGCTCATCACTCCTCGTGATTTAACAAGACTCTTTGCTCCGTTTGCCCGCTACGTCGGAGCAGCTCTTCCTTCCAACGTCGCCGTCGTGCTCGCTTCTAATCTCAACCCTCTTCCTTTCCCCGTACGTCTTGGATATTTCTCCCTTAGAAGAAGGTACTCGTTATCTGCTCTATGATCCTCAGTTTCTGCCATTCACTCTAAACTGTTGCTGATAAACTTTTAGACCTATATCAGCAATTCCGTTCCCTCTGCCCACTATTCGACATTTATTCAATCTTATTGCCGGAGTTAAATTAGGTATGAATCTCCGTCCTGAAGCTGACTGCTTTTCCTTCTCCGTGTCATAATGTCGTTATTATACGTTCGGGGATGTAGACTAGGGTTTGGTTTGAGCATTTCTCTTGTTGTTGCTTTTGGCGCTTTCCGTTGGATCTTAATCTAATTGTTACATCGATTCCTTTAAGTGCCTACTGCTGTTTCGGATTTTATTGCTGTTGTTTGGTATGATTGAATTTTGATTGAGCTGACAAGACTACAGTGGACGATGCTGGTGTAGGAACTGAACGGCCTTGTGAGAAGAGTAACATCAGAGTTTAGGCATTCATCATTCTCCACATTTTAATCAGCTAAAACCGAACCGGTGAGAGGAAGAGAAGCAGAAAATTAGAAGAAGATTTAGTAGCTGAGGCAAACAAGCTAGTCAAAATGGACGAGGAGCAAGTTGTGAAATTTGTCGAAACTTACTTGAAGAAGAAAGGCTTCAAGCAAGCGGAGCTTGCTTTCCACGACGAAGTTCAGAAAAACTCCAATGCCAGCTCAATCAATATCCACACTGACCCGGACCTCTCAAATCTCCTTCTCTCACTCTCGCAGTAATGTTTCTTAGCCCCCAATTCTCTTCTACATTATTTTCTTTTCGTTTCCTTTTCATAATGCTTGTTAATCTTGAGAGATTAAAGAATGTGTGCTTGCCCCTATGCAAGTTCAAAATTCTGCACAATGATTGAGTAATTAAGAATCATACGGACTTGGAATTTCCAGTGAGTAACTGAGTTTTCATACTGCGAAGTATGGTATTTCGGCTTTCCAAGATTTGCCTTTAGCTTCAGCTGAGTTGGTTTATGGTTTATCTTCAATTGATGTAAATGAATCTTTGGGCTATACGATTCTGCCAATGCTTTCAGTTTTGTCTTCTCTTCAATTTTTACTATTTCCGGTCTTCTTTTTTGTTGAGGAGCATCGTCCCTTTTTTTCCAGGTCAGAGGACAGTTCAGGAAGGTACCATGAAGAGTATGGTAAATTGAGGGCATGGAGCTATAATTCGCTTGATTTGTACAGGGTAACTGATCAAAAGTATCATTTTTATTGCCTGCTTTATATACTGGTCACTGTAAATTTTCATTTGTTTTGCTGAGATGATATGTTGATTGTGCAGCATGAGCTGCTACGGGTGCTCTATCCTGTATTTATTCATTGCTACATGGATCTAGTGGCAAAAGGCCATATTCAAGATGGTATTGGTCTTGTTTATGTGATATCATCTTGAGATTAGGCCTATTGCTGCAAGATTTTTTGTGTGATTCTTTTCTTTTTTTCATGTAGCTAGAGCCTTCTGCAATACCTTCCGTGAAGACCATGAAATGATTCATTCCAGAGACCTTCAGAAGTTGGAAGGAGTTCTCTCACCCTCTCATCTACAGGTTCAGACTGCAGCAAACCTTAAATCTGTTTTAAGGGCTTCTGCTATCATGTATATAAAGTTTGGATCCAAGGGAAGCAAGATAAATTATGCTTCTCATGCTCTTGCTCTTTTTCAGGAGATGGAATTTGCACATACGCTCAGGCAAAGCAAAGTCAACATAAAGATGTGCGAGGTGATGTGTTTCTTCTTGATCTCAAACTGTTTCCTTCTTATGCGTAATGTTTAGATCTTGACTCTTGCATGGTTTTCCACTTATATCAGCAATGCATCCATTGGTATTCTTTAAGATAAGAATATTTATGGTGCAGATTTCTTCTTCACTATCTTTCCCAACGATAGTCATCAGTATCAGCATTTCATAGTTGTTTGGAGTTCCCGCTGCATTTGGATTGGCAGTACATGTGTTCGACTGACTTTGACTTGGGTCCCTTGCATTGCATACTTTTGGATACTCTGAACGTATAGGTGGACAATATGTAATTCCTGGTTCAGTTATGAGGTGTCTATTATAAACACCAGATAGATACACCTTAGATTATCATTCTATTTTCTAAAACTGATAATATGGTCAGATTCTTTATCTGTACTGAACATATAGAGCAGTTCACCTTATTAGAGAAAGACATTAATATGCTCCTAGCTCATAGAAGGGCCAAGAGAAAGACATTGTTTTTCGATCAGTATGTTCACTGTCTAAAATAGTGCATAATGTAATGAGTAGTTGAACTTGATAATAGTTTCAAATCAACTGTTGCGGATTACTGACCTAATGATTTTTCCTGTGTCCCAGTATTCCAATGAGCTCCTGATGCAGCATCTTCTGAAGACAAAATCTACCACAGTGCTTGGGATTATCAATGAACGCATTAACTTCCAAGGTATCTTTCAAAGAAAAGATAATATATATACTGTCCAATGGGATTTTGACCGGTGTGTTTATGATCAATCTACAATTTGTTGGCAGTTTCTCCTGGACAACCAGGTTCCATTTCGGATGATGCCGAGGTTGTGACACTGATTGGAAGCACCCAGGATACAGCGAATCAGATTAACAAGAAAGAAGTACATTGGGGGGTGCGTAGCTTTCACGCTTGGAATGCTTCTCTGTTTTCGTCTACATACAGTCAATTGATCATGTACTGTTTTTTGAGATATTGGGAAACCCGTGTTGCTTCGGTATTTTCAAATGAGGGAAGATTTGTTCTTGTATTCAATGTCTTTAATATGCTCAGCTGACTATCTGTGTTTACTTTCATATGCATCGCATCTATTTCCTCGATAATACCTGAATGACTAGTCTGCTCATCAGACAATATGATTGTTTGTGTTTTAGCTACTTGAAGATTCTATGGAAGATCGGTTGGAAAAGGCTGGGGGTTTGAATTCTGATGGAGAGAAGCCAGAAGGAGAAGCAAAAGATGGCGAGATTGATGATAACAAGGTAACTACTATTCTCTTCAAATGTTCAAAAAGTGTACAGTTATAGTTCTTTTTTTACTTGATGCAGTTATCTATACTGCTCATGTTCCTTGTTGTTACTCCATTTTCCTTGTGCAGAAACGAATAGCAGAAGGTGGAAAGCAAGGTGCTTCTTCCAAAAAGTTTAAGAAGGACAAAACAGCTGGAGCATCAGCAAAAGTTGCTCGACCTGAAACTGTTGCTGCACCTGCTGCCCCTCGAGTCAAACCGGAGCTTCCTTTGCCAATAATGTATTTCTCGATGATCCATTACTGTTTCTCCATTGTGTGTTAGGGATTTGCGCTCAAGAAAACCTTACTCTTATAGCATTGGTAGAATCCAGGTTCAGTCTAGGGCCAAACATTTCCAGCCACTTAAATTTGAGAAGTTCTTTCAGTACTTAAATAAAGAACTTACTTTGTTATATGTAAATTTACCTTATGCTGAATGGTTACGAAAATAGTGAGGAAGCAGCTTATACTACAAAATGAGCAGAACCTGTCTGTGCTCTGAGGCAGTGGCCCAGGGTTATTTCTGTTCTTGGATCCGTTCTGGTCTAGTTGGTTTATGGAGTTGATTACCTATTCAATATTGCTAGGATAGGCTAGAAGTCAGCAGAAGCTTACATCCTTAGAATGGAAGCTTATGTCAGCACTTGATTGGAAAACTTACTTTGCCATGTGAAAATTACAGTGGTTCATTGATTGATCATTTTAGAAAGTTTGTTCCATTAGGCCAGCAGAAGTCGAGCAGTCAATCCTCGAGGACTTAAGAAACCGTGTTCAGTTAAGCAGTGCAGCACTACCTTCAGTCAGTATGTACACATTTCTCAACACACATAACAGGTAATTCCTATAAGCTCTATTAGGCTGTTTCTTAGTTTTTGTAATTCTTCAGTTTCTTTTTGATATTGTACTGACGATCCTGGTTTTATGACCCAGTTTGAACTGTTCCTCAATATCAAATGATGGATCCTTAGTTGCTGGTGGATTTTCAGACTCGTCCCTTAAGGTGTGGGATATGGCGAAACTTGGACACCAAACTAGCAGTTGTAAGTCTATTGCTGGTTCTGTACATGCATTTTTCATTTGCATACGATTTTCTTGTTTGTGGGTAGATGTCAGGGGAGGATCCAAGGGGGTGCCACATGGTGCTGTGGCTTAGGGCAATTTCGGCCCTGAGTCATAAATCCCTGTATATATTTTATTTTGAGTCCGGCTCAGGGTAATTTTAGATCCGGCTTAGGGTAATATCGTTTCGGCTCAGTACTAGTGTAATGGATATATATTAATGATAATTTTGGCTCAATAATCGACACACATCGATCTTAATTTCGAATTAAGAACCCAAAATCCACAATACATTTAATGTAATTCAACCCAAAATATGAATGGAAACTAATGATAATGTCGGCTTAGTACTCGTATGCTCAGTACTCAATACATATTAATCATAATTGTGGCTCAATACTCATATTTATTATTACTTTGTTAGAAAAAAAATCGCTGGTGGCACATTTAACCTTCAATGACAACTTTTAACTAAAAACAGAACAACAAATGTTTTATTTATATTTTAACTAAGTATTACGTTTTAAAAATTTATTCGTAAATTGGTTACTCGATATACAAATTTCGATTCAAATCCGGCTCAGTGCATGTTTCAATCCTGGATCCGCCATTGGTAGATGTATTAGAAGTGGGTTAGGAAAACAGAGATAGCATTAGTATGTTAACTTTTTTTATGGATCAGCTGCTTTGCAGGCTGAAAATGAGATCTCTGGTGAGCACACACAAGGGCCAAACGGTAGCAAGAGATTCTACACATTGTTACAGGGCCATTCTGGTCCTGTTTATTCAGCCACTTTCAGTCCTCTTGGGGATTTCATTCTTTCATCTTCTGCGGACACAACCAGTATGTACTGCTGTCGATCCTGATAATTTACTTGATCATGCACACTGAATGGTGGTAACTATCATTTTGTTAGGGTGAATATTTTATTGAATCATCCTGTCTGAACTTTCTTCTTGAATTCTGGAATGTTGTATTTTCTTTCCATGCAGTCAGACTGTGGAGCACAAAACTAGATGCCAACCTGGTTTGTTACAAGGGTCATAATTACCCTGTCTGGGATGTACAGGTACAAGTTTAATTGACCTCTTCAATGTGTCTTTGCTTATGCCTTGCATCCTTAGATTGGGAGTTTCAGTGTTTTTGTCTGTAGACATTATAAAGGAATGAGCTTTTGTACTATTTATGTGGACACATACTCGTGTATAACAATAATATTAACTTACTGTTGCAGTTTAGTCCCGTTGGACACTACTTTGCAAGTGCTTCTCATGATCGAACTGCAAGAATTTGGTCAATGGACAGAATACAGCCATTAAGGATAATGGCAGGTCACTTGTCTGATGTGGACGTAAGTAGCTTGAATCATTTCCTAGCTCCCAAAGCACAGCAGAGTCTACATTTTGTGGACTTGATGGATGTAGCGAGCTTAAGAATCCTCTCAAATATATGTATTTGGACTTGAGTTTGGTTTTTAACGGGCCATTGATATTTGGATGGTTGTATTTTAGTGTGTGCAATGGCATGCGAACTGCAACTACATTGCGACTGGGTCGAGCGACAAGACAGTAAGACTGTGGGATGTACAGAGTGGGGAGTGTGTGAGGGTTTTCATTGGGCATAGGAGCATGATAGTATCGTTGGCGATGTCACCTGATGGCCGATATATGGCATCTGGTGATGAAGATGGTACTATCATGATGTGGGACCTTTCAAGCGGCCGCTGTGTTTCACCGCTGATGGGTCATAACTCTTGTGTGTGGAGCCTTGCTTTTAGGTTGGATATAAGTCTTGAAAGTTAATCAAACTGCATCCGATGTTACTAGTAGAGCTGATAATTTCTCTGATATTATGGTTTCAGTTCTGAAGGTTCTCTTATGGCGTCGGGTTCAGCGGATTGCACAGTGAAACTGTGGGATGTAAATACGAGCACCAAGTTGACGAAAACTGATGAAGCAGTGTAAGTTGTTTAGCTACTGGTTGCTTTTGTTGTGTTGTTGAAGTTTCTGATGGGAAGTGAGAATTTGTTTATGAAAAATCAGGAAAAGTGGAAATAACACAAGCAGATTGAGATCTCTGAAGACACTGGCAACAAAATCTACTCCAGTTTACTCTTTGAAGGTACATAGTAGTTGTATGTGGCTTGGCTTCTCAGGGGTTCTACTAGGCTTTCGTGTTTCTGTGTTACAACATCACTTGATTGACCTGTGTTGTTGTTGGCGGTGCAGTTTTCGAGAAGTAATCTTCTATTTGCAGCTGGCGTCCTCTCCAAGAATGTATGACTGACTGACTGACTGACTGACCGACTTACAATGTAATGGTCCTTGTCGCTACCAGTGTTTTTGAGATATTATTGTTTTTTTCTCTGCGGGAATGAATAGGGGTGGAATTTGGGACGGGAATGAGACCCTGTTCCCGAATTTGTAATTTCATGAATTCCCAAATCCCAAATTTCTGAAATTTAATTTGGGAATTTTAGTTCGGGATTGGGAATTTTAATTTGGTATTTGGGGTTCCGAATTAGTTTATTTTTTTCGAATTAGCAACCAACTCCATTATTGCTATTGTATTCTCCATTGATTAAATCTAAAACAAAACCATCTTCATAACTCCATTATTGCTACTGTAATCTCCATTGATTAAATCCAAAAAAACAATCATCTCCATAATGCTGTTCATCCTAATGGATACTGCTACTGTTCATCCCCATGGGTACTGCCACTGCTGCATTGCATTTTCATTAAGAATCAGATCTGTCCAGAATAACCAATTACTAATTAGCACCACGTTTAGAATACATATCAACTAAAGCAACCCCATTGGATACGCTACTAGATACACATGACAGGTCCATGACCAGCAAAATTATTTGACAAGCAGAAGCATATATATCGTTAAATGAATGCATGAAACAAGTTCCAAGTTCGATAAGAGTAACAAACAGAACACAGGACAGTGAAGGGCTAAAGGCACAAGTCTACCAGTACACCAACCGAATGTGGTTTCTGAAATTCACAGATGACTTGAAGAATGGTGATTCAAGCAATCCTTCTATATAGACCAACACTGATATGCTTTTCAAGTCATTAAAAGGTATACCTTGCAGTTAAAACTCTCAGATCATAAAGAGTTTTACAAGTAAATGCCACATCAGGGAATGGTTGTTCACTATGAATTGCAGGCTTGCAACATCACCTCTATCATGATTTTGCAGGTACACTTAAGGGTATGCAAACAACCTCACTTTCATGATTTTATACAGAGATGGAATGATTGGAGTAAAAAAAGAAGAAACTAAGATTATATACAGAGAAATCAGAATCCTTCATCAGGGGAATAAGAAGAAGATTCTTACCTTATCAACTGTCAATTGCATTTTCACCTTTATCTTCACCATTTTCACCTTTTTCATCGAAAGATTCTCCAATCACACCAACACTTGAACCACTAACAAAAGCTACAGCTTCACTTTCGTTCACACTCATTTGTTGCAAGGATGCATATACTACTTAAGAAACAAATAATAATATACTACTTGGACAATATAATGAAAGAAATAGTGTATTACCATTCTCAAACCCTATTTGCTCTTCTAAATCTTCTTCGTCATTCACCGACTTTGAATCATCGGACTTTATCCAATCCCAAGCGCATATTAATGCCTCGACACTGTTTGGAGTTAGCGAGGTTCGGAACAAATCTAAAATTCTGCCTCTGGTGCTAAATGTGGACTCCAAAGCAACTGTTGTAATAGGGACAAGAAGAATATCTTTCGCCATGTCAGAAATGATAGAGTATCTCATCTCATTTCTCATCCACCATCCTAATACATCATAGTTGTAATCAATAAGGTCTTCTGCGATTAGAATTTAATCATCCTCATCATTAGACATATACATTTCTAACTTAGATCTTATCGCTTTTTGACTCCCTTAGATCTAAGGTAGTCGAAATCGCGATTTACATCGTAAAATCGTACGATTTTATGATTTCACAATAGGAGTTCGATCTTGATTTCACTATAAAATCACTGGACATCAAAATCGTATGAAATCGGGAGGAAAAACGGTGAAATCGTAAAATCGTTTGAGGTAAAATCGTAAGCTTAAAATCATTTGAAGAATGTGTATTTTGTGTTGCGTACTTGTGATTTTATAAGCTTTGCATCGTAAACTATGTACTTTTAGTTGTTTAATTTAAACTACGGGTGGTACTTAAAATCTTACGATTTTACGATTCGATCATACGATTCCAATTTTACCCATGTTTCCGATTTTACAATTGGATCCACGATTTCACTACCTTGATCTTTTCGATCCTAAATTCCACTACATTTCCGCTGGTGCCCAACAAATTTAGTATCAGAGCTAAAGTTACGCTAAGTATGCTCTTTGGTTGCGGTGTTAATAACTGATCTTCCACATCAGGAAAGTTATACTTTAGTGTTTGATAACCATATTATTTCCTTCCCTCACAAATCCCTCTCAAAACCTCTAACCAAAAATCCCCTCAAAATCTTATGGAAACACCATAGTCAAATTTCATGTTCGCCAACTCTTCAAATCAAATCCCAACTTTTGATGGAGAATTGTATAAATCTTGGAAAGCACAAATTGAGACTATCTTCATTTCACAAGACTTGTGGAATATTGTTTAAGAAGGCATCGAACAGTCACCACAAGAGGACGATCCAAATCGAACGGGAAAAAGGAGGAATCACCACAAGATGGCGACCCAATCAAGGGGCAAGAAGACGAAGAAGCATAAGGAGAATGTCAAGAGAAACGCCAGTGCATTGCGGATAATTTAGCAAGCCGTTAGCAAAACAATATTTTTAAAAATTTTTGGCATCAAAACTACCAAAGAAACTTGGGAAGTATTGAAGAATGAATTTCAAGGTTCCGAGACGGCAATCTCTATAAAACACCAAAATTGATGGCATCAATTCGACAATCTGGCGATTAAGGAATCCGAAAGCATCAAAGACTTTCATTCTCGTGTTGTAGAGATAGTTAACCAGATCAAAGTTACTGGAGAGACTATCGACGTGAAGAAGATCATGGAGTGACTCCTTCGCAGCCTAACGCCAAAGTTCGAGCACGTTGTCGATGTCATAGAAAAAACCAGAGATCTTGGAAAATTACCCATGACGGAGCTTATGGGATCACTTGTAGCTCATGAGCAGAGATTGAGCCGGTTTACCAACCCAAAACTCGAGCAATCTTTTCAATCAAATGTCAACATCAAAGTAGATAAATCAGCAAACAAGGAGCAGAACCACAGATGGGTCAGTTTCCAAAAAAAGGGAGGCAAGCCGAATTTCAAGAAAACAGCAGCTGGAGCCAGAGTCAGGAAAAATCGAGCAACTTCACCGACATATGCAAAATTTGCAAACAATCACACCATGCCATAAAAGAATACAGGTTCATGTGCACCAAGTGCAAGATTCAAAATCACTCTCAACGAGATTGCTGGTTTCAGAACAAGAAAGAAGAAGACGAATCAAGCTTCACGAAGAAGGATGAAGAAAAATTGGTCGCATGCACTTGGTTCAAAGTCGATTAAAAATCAAAACTCCCATGGGTGGTGGACAGCGGTTGCAGTAATCACATGACTGGAGATCGGGAGTCTTTCACCGAGATGGATGACACATATCGGTCCCACGTGAAGATTGGAGACGGTAAAAAGATGCAAGTGGAAGGAAAAGGTATCATCGTACAAGGAAAGGGAGGTAACAAAACTCTAATCCAAGAAGTTTTGTATGTTCCTAAATTAGTTTAAAATATTCTAAGTGTTGGATAACTAATGCTGTAAAATTACAAGCTATTTTTTTATAACGGTGAATGTGAGATCATCAAAAAATCCAACAACTCAAAGGTGGCAAAAATTCCGATGACTTCCAACAGGATGTTTCCTCTCTCAATAACGAAGACTGAAGAAATAGCAATGAGGAGCCAAAGCATGGACGAATCATTCCTATGGCATCTCAGATATGGACACCTAAACTACAAAGGACTCAAACTACTGAAGCCGAAAAATATGATGGTCGGTTTTCCACAAATCAATAAATAAGACAAGGTCTGTGAAGGATGCATCTACGACAAAATGCATCGCTTGCCATCTCCAAAAACTACTTGGAGAGCAAAGGCACCATTGGAGTTTGTACACACCGACATATGCAGACCAACTTGAATAACATCCATAGGTGGCAAAAGATACTTTCTACTATTTGTAGATGATTATACTAGAATGATGTAGGTATTCTTCCTTGAACAAAAGTCGGAAGCTTTCTCCAAGTTCCTCCTATTTAAAGCAGCAGCTGAGAAGAAAAGCGGTTATCAATCAAGACACTCTGAACAGATCGTGATGGAGAATTTATCTACAAATCTTTCATGGAGTACTGTCGCACCAACAGAATCAAAAGGCAGTTGACAGTGCAATAAACACCACAACAAAATGGCGTAGCAGAACGGAAGAATCGTACAATTGTAGAGATATCAAGAAGCATGATGGCAGCCAAGAAGATTCCCAACTAACTATGACCAGAAGCTGTCAACACAACAATGTATATTCTCAACAGATCGCCAATCAAAGCTGTGAAGAATAACACACCTTTTCAAGCATGGCACCACAAATGGCCGTAAGTGGATCACCTCAAAATATTCAGATGCATAGCTTATGCACACATCTCTACCCCAAATCACGACGAGTTTGACTAGAAGGGAGAGAAGTTGATCTTCATTGGATATAGTGATTTATCCAAAGGGTACAGACTGTACAATCGATTAAAGAACAAGGTGGTGATTTCGTGAGATGTTATCTTCGACCAAATGGCCGAATGGAACTGGGAAACACAGGATACTCAACCTCCATCAACAAATGAGATCTTGGAGAACCCAACAACAACAATACCAACAACACCAAATCAAGGCGATCCAAATCCAAGTCAAGATAGAAGCCCAACAACAATTCCAACAAGAGACAATTTCAGAGATGCCGTGATATATTCAGATATACCTCCATTAAAGCTCAGATCCTTAAGAGAAATTTATGAATCAAGTCACGTAGCATATTTTTCTTGTGAATCCTAGACATTTGAAGAAGTAGCAAAAGACAAAGTCTGGACAGAAGCAATGGACATAGAGATCTCAATGATCGAGAAGAACAAGACTTGGGAGCTCGTGGACAAACCAAAAGACAAACCGGTCATAGGTTTAAAATGGATCTACAAGACCAAATTCAACCAAGACGGTTCCATCCAGAAGCACAAGGCGAGATTGGTGGCAAAAGACGATTCACAACATCCTGGCATCGACTTTCATGAAACCTACGCACCTGTAGCGCGGATGGAGACAATCAGAACGGTAATAGCACTAGCAGCTGGAATGGAGTTACCAATATTCCAGCTAGATGTCAAATCATCATTCCTCAATGGAACATTAGAAGAAGAAGCCTACGTGGAACAACCATGATGATATGAAAAGAAAGGAGAAGAAGACAAAGTCTATCGACTCAAAAAAGCGCTCTATGGACTCAAACAAGCACTTGGAGCGTGGAACAACAAAAGTGATCGTTATTTTCAAGACAACGGATTCCAAAGAAGCCCAAATGAAGCATCTCTCTACATAAAAAGGGAGAAGACAAAAACTTTCTTATTTTGTGCTTATATGTTGATGACTTGATCTATACAGGTACAAGTTAACAAATGATCGAAGAATTTCAAAAGGGCCATGATGTCAGGCTATTACCAAGAAGAAGCTCGAAAAGTTCAAACACCTACTCCGAATTGCATATTAAGAGGGGGTGTTGACAGTTAATTTACAATTCTCCAGAATAATTTTCCGACTATAGAAAATATCCTATCTACTCAACAACCTAATTAATGTGATATGATTAATTAAACAAAACAAGAAAAATAATAGTTATATGGCGAAGCAGTAATGGGTTTAAAAATATCCCATTATTTTAATTTAAATTTTTAGTATATATAGCTCTTAAGATTTGGGCAGAGTGGTGAAGTGTAGAGAAACAAAGCAAAATAAAAGTGAGTTAGAAATAGAGAGTGTTGTGAGCAGAGAGTTGTATGTGTGAGGGTTGTGAGTAAATGTCCAATTGACCAAAATTGTAATACTCAATATTTGAGTGATTAATTGAGTGACTTATGAAAATACTATCTTTTCGATCATAAATTCCACTACATTTCCGCTAGCACCCCAAAAAAAATCAACATTGGGTTCTTGAAACAAGAAAACAACAAAATCTATTAACCCACACTATCTCAATATTGTCAAGAACCGTTACATCCCAATAACTTGATTTGTTGGGAGAGGGTTAATGATGGATTTTATACCATTTTCTAACACATCCACTCAAACGAAAGCCAACTAACGGTTTTGAAGTTTGCACTGACCCACCATGCCTTATGCTTAAATGAACCGTTAATATTGGGGGTCGTAGATATTCAAACACACGATCGTTTGGTCTAAATGCTTTGATACCATGTCAAAAATTGTTACATCCCAATAACTAGAGTTGTTGGGAGAGGGTTGATGATGGATCTTATACCATTCTCTAACAAATATTTCTGAGAGAAAAATGATTAAAATTGTTCTTTCCTGAAGATTTGAGAGCTTTGCAAACGCCGTCGCGATTGATAATGGAGGACTATTTTAAGCTATAACTATTAAAATGTTATTGACCGAAAGGTATAACTATTCTTTTTTTAGAAAAAATTATCTATACACCATTATTCTTGACAGTGAATGCCATGGCTAATGGCTATGAGAGCGAAAAGCTCTTTAAATCACATATGCTTCGCCCATTCCCCACGAAGTAAAAATTGGTATTGATGCTTTTTAAACTCCCCTATATAGGGGCTCAAAGGGTTAAAGTCGTCAAACACGATAATGAACATAATCGCACGAACGATAACAAACGTACATAAGTGACATCCCTCACTATAAATATAGTTTCTCACATCTTTCCATTTCAAATTTAAAATATCCCAATTCAAAATTTCTTTCCTTTCTTTCTCTACTTTCACTCATTTTTTCTCTTAAATTTTGCTTGAATGCATTTTTTGTGTTCTTTCTTATTTTGATTTAGACACTACATAACTAGTTGGATCTTCACAAAAAAGGGGATCAGAGCGTGCACACAACCCTCTAAAACACAATAGGTTCAACTCTTTTTGCTCTTTATATTTTCTGGGCTTTTCGTGTTTTCGATTCTGGATTTTTCTAGGTTTTCCGATTATGACATGATAATACTAACGTGATAGTACATATGTGATAATACGAGCATATTACGTACCAAATTTGGTATGAATTTCATCTTAATATGTTTGTTGTCTTTACGTTTGTATTCCGGTAGTACAAACGTAATGACAAAGAACGTATTAACGGGAATGTATTATCACGACATAATCAACGTATTAACAAACGTATTAACACAATATAACAAAAGTATGTTATCTTTGTTGTCATTACGTTTGTATTATTGATATACGAATGTAATGACAACGAACGTATTAAGACGAAAAAACAAACTTAATGACAACGAACTTATTGATGGGACTGTATTATCACGGCATAACAAACGTATGTTGTCATTATTATCGTTACGTTTGTATTACCAAAATATGAACGTAATGACAACGAACATATTAAGAAGAAATAACAAATACAATGAAAATGAACGTATTAACGGGAATGTTTTACTACGAGTCAATACGAACTTATAGTCCAAACGTGTCAATACGAACGTATTACGTTACGTTCGTATGAATTTACGTGCTTTCTAACATTTTTTGTAATATATTAACGAGTTGTTATTTATTTATTGCAGACATACTTTATAAAGACGCTGTGATATTTAGCATTCGAAGAACTTTAAATTATTTGTCAGGAAAGTAAAAAATTTAATACTCTAAATGTATAATATGACTGTTTCAACATCACATACTAACGTATAAATAATAATCTATTACGAGACAATACAAACATATTACGAGTTGATATAGCAAGATGATATCACTTCAAAACAATATGAATGTGTCAATATTACAATACATACGTATTCATAACAACGCATTATTAGACAATACAGACGTATTACGAGTCACTACAAACTTTCGTGTACTCTATGAAATAGACACCATACAACGAGTCACTACGAACGTATTACGTACAAGTACAAACGTGTTACGTATAAAAACGAACGCATTCAGTGTCAATACGGGCATATTGTATTTCAATACAGATATATTACGTATCAATACGAACGTATTGGGTGTCAATACGAACGTTCGTGTTCTATGAAATAGACACCATACTACGAGTCACTACAAACGTATTACGTATCATTACGAACATATTACATATAGTATGAACGTATTCCGTATTAGTATGAAGATATTACGAATCAATCTGAACGTAATATGTGTCAATAAAAAAATATAACGAACCAACACGAATGTATTACATATCAATACGAACATATCATTACGAACATATTACGTATTCAAAATAGTGTGATAATGTGTTTGTCATCATTTTTGTTCACTCGAAACGCTATCAAGACTGATCTCGTTGGATTCTTAATTGAACAACTAAGAGTTTGACATACAATTTATTAAAAATGGATTAAAAATTCAAATGTTATATGATTTAAGTGTTGTTCATGATGAGAAATAAGTGAGAGAAATATTTGTTAATCACTTTATTATTTGTAGACAAACGAACGTGTTAAGTACAAAAATACCCCTATTTTATTAAATTCAAATTTTACCTAACCCTAGAAATATGAGCCATTGAATTTTATAAAAGAAAAAATAGAAGGCTGAGATATGCGTCAGCGTTATTTTTCCCAGCACGAGAAAGTTTTGGCATTCCCCACAATCATTCAAGACTTGTTGCGTTCGTAAATAACGATGGAGAAATGCATATTGCCAAATGTGACGCCTCTATCAGGTACGCAAACATTTACATTTGGAGCATTTCATTTGAATCTAAAACTAACATCTGCGAGCTGATATAACACACACTCACAAACTCACTCAAAAACACAATCCATGCACCAATTTGGTAGCGAACCGAAAGTTAATTAAAGATAATCCCACTCCGCAACATCTTGCTTAATTAGCTGCTTGAAGACTGTGGCGATAGCAGGTGCCAAAGTTATTTATTTCATAACCATTTATTTTTTCATCAATTTTATAACTAGGTAGTAACTAGTTATTCGATAATATAACTTGTAACTAGTTATTTTTAATGGTAATTAGTTATTTTCTCATAACTAGTTATTATTTTCTCATAACTACTTTTTCTCTCGCTGTCTTATAAATAATTTTTTTTTTTGTAACTAGTTATTTAACAATTAATTATTTTCTCATGGAACTATTTATAAAATCCTCTAACTAGTTATATAACCTGATAGAAAATGTTGTCGGAGATTCACTCACCAAAAAAGTTAATGAAAACTTGCGGGAAACATCACCAAAGACTCACTAGGAAAGTCATCAAGGACTCGTCGAATGGTCTTCGAATACTCGCTAGCACCATGGAGGTGAAAATGAATCCATTTATTAAACCTTTTTCATATTGACAGATAAGACATTCCGAATCCTTCAATGCAACAAATGAAAAGAGAGGTACAACTGCAGTTCTGAAAATACAAAAAATCTGATATCATCAGATATCCAAACCCCCAACCAGCTCTCTTCACACCAATCACCATCAGCTCTAATACCTGTGACTGAACACACAGATACACCAAGAAAAAGAATATCTAAAAGGGGTCATCAGTGGTAAGCACTGAACAAGTAACTTGACTAGCATAGATATGAGACTGAACTGAGACTGAAAATAGAACTAGAAAATTCATCCTAGTCACTACTCTAATAAAGTGACCCAGTGGTCCAGTAGGTATCATACTAACGTTAGCCACCCCTAACTGTAAGCAGACGACCTCGTGGTGGATCAGACCACGAAACCAGCCAGAATACTGTGAGAGCAGCAACTGAAGGCATACTCGTCACGTCCTGCCTGAACCTGAATGTAACCTGAGGGGTTGTGCAATGCATGGGTGGGTGACCAACGTATATCGGGAGCTAATCTAGCTAAACCTGAATCCTGTCCTTAACCTGAACAGTGAATCACATGCACAGTTCATCTTTGTGAGCTTAGCTCGAATTAACAACTGTCTCTGCAACAGATCGCATGCTACTCCACAGTCCTGGGAGCCAGCTCCAAAACATAACACCTGTAGAGTAGATCTCACGCTAATGTACCGTCATGAAAATCTGAACATTGGATTCATGACAATCTAATTACAGTTCTACGCTTAAAGTAGAAAAGTAATTCTAACTTGTACCTCTGATAAGCTTTCCTATAGGAGTCTGATCCCAAGCTCAAGCCTCTTATTCCGACTCACCTATACAGATTAATCTTAAGATTGAATCCCAAATCCCAAAACTTAACCTATCTGGGGTTTTCCTACGTGAGTTTCAGTCTATGGAAACTAGAGAGAAAGAAAAGGAGTGATTACCTTCTCAAGAATCTCCTAATCTCTCGGATTCTCATCTCTGATTCTGAAGCTGTTCGGAGGTGTCTCCACGCTTAAAAATGATCGATCTCTCTTCATCTGAGAGACAGTTGCCGCCTATAAGCTATTCTTTTCTGTCTATGATAATTTGAGGTTAAGGTCACGATCCTTACTTATATAATAGGTCCACCATGTCCGTGGTTTACTTACCACCACACCCATAACTGATTGATCGTCATGCCCATAACTGACTGACAATCACACCCGTGACCGCCTATCAACCACGCTCGTGACAAAATACTGGTCACGTCCGTGATGCTCCGTTCATCAGACCAAGACTCAGCTGATTCAACTCTAAAACAAAATCAACCGTTAACCCGATATCTTTCACTAAATGAAATGGACGATATTTTGAATATACCCAATTCGAAAACGAACAATAATGAAATTGATTGACATTGCCTTGGAAAAAAAATCCAAACTATTTTCAATTAAAAAAAGTCTCCTAACATACCCCACTTGATAAAAGGACCTTGCCGACCCAACCATGATCAAATCAAATCATTCTTACAATCCTTTTAACTAATAAGAAGAGTAGCCAATTTGGACCCAAAACTATGCAAAGTTAAAAAATACTGCCCCTTCTACAAATTTTTTTTATCGAACTAAACTCCTCTACCTTCAAAATTTTAATAAACAATCCCACCAGTTAATTTTTCCATCCATCCACCATTTTATAAAAAAAATCCACCTACCATTAAACTTGTTAACTTAATATATCTAATCAACTATTTTACTTACATGACTGACGACTAGGATATCTACTTAGATAAAACTATTAACAAAATAATATTTGTAATTATTTATTATTTATATAAATACAATGTTTCCTTATTTAACCTTTTCAATATTTTAAATTGGAAACCCAAAAGCAGCTTAGAGCTTTTTTTCTCTAAGGTGTGACACTTTTTTTCTTCGAAATACCAAAATTTAGTATTCCTTCGATTGAATATCGTTTATCGCTTTCTTTTGTTATTCATCTTTTTATCTTTTGGCGGATTTTTATTTACTGTAAATACGATTAGAATTTTTGAAAAAAAAGTCAATTAGGATTTTTTTTGAAGCAAAAAGAGGGTTGTAGTTTTTGCCTCTTTCCCTCTGCAAAAAAATCAGAGATAACAATGGTGTCGTCAGGACGAGAAGATGATGAAGAGGAACGAGGAAAGGACGCACTGCAACTGGGCGAAGAAGAACGAACAGTAGCGTTCGAGGGTATCCAGGAACACCCAATCAATCTTTTACAGTGATAATTAGAACTCGGCAATTCACCTCTCAAGAATAATTGCTTTCAAATTACCCCAACCCGATCTGCACGATTCGATATTATTGCTAAACAACCCATTTCAGAATCTCTCGCAAACATGCTTTCTTGCGTCATTGGATCTCCTCCCGGATTTTGTGATCAACTCTTCTTACGATCTGGATCCCACGTGCTGGTGGGCCAATACGCCAATGACTCCATGAGAGAGTAAGGATAGAGACTGCCAGAAAAGGGTGACGGAGATGAAGAGATTTGGGACGACGGTCGACGATTAGAGGACAAACGAATCCAGGAGATATGAAGATAGGAGGATTGAATGGAGAAGACGAGCGGAACTAATTCATTAGGATTTCTTAGTTTCTCATGATCTTTAAAGAAATAAAAAGTAATTTTTTTCTATTAAAGTCCTTATTATCTACGTCGTCTTCTATGTCATCACCTGAAATTCCAATTTCGGTTACTAATGTAACGCCGTCTGCGTCAGTTAATCCACGTGGTCGACTTAACGACTCAATTTTCCACCATGACATGTTTTGAAAAAAATGGATAGGTGGTAACGCATCAAACACGGGCGATAAATTATGTATGTTCGGAAAATTTTCGAATAGTTCGTGACATACGGGAGATTTTTGCCAAAAAAAATCCTGTACTATTACAGTGATGAAATTGTTGAAATGTCCCGCCAATTTATCATCATCATATAAAAAAAAGATTCCAATATTTTTAAAAGCCCAATGCTATATATAGTCCGTCTTTTATTTCGCTCAGTCCATAAAAAGACTAAAATACCCTTTATTAAAAAAATTACTCAGTGCTGTCCGTTTTTACTAACACTGTATATTTTTACTTCGTACAGTACGTTTTTACTTCATGCAGTCCGTTTTTAGTAATTACGCTCCATTTTTTATAATATTCGCAAGATATAGTTATTTAATATTTTTTTATTTATAATTTTCGAAAAAAAATTATAAATAAATTTTTGAAAAGAAATACTTATTATTTTTTTGAATATAGAGAAGATATATATATATTATTATTTTTATTTATAATGTTTGTAATTATTTTTCAAAAATTTGTTAATTTTTTAAGAATACTTAAAAAGTAATATTTATTTAACTCCATTGTTTATATTTATAACTTACATAATATTTATTTATGAAAAAAAATTGTATTAAAACAATGGACTATACAAAGTAAAAATGGATTTTAAAAAAGTAAAACCAGACTGTGGTAGTAAAAATGAATTGCATAAAATTAAAAAACAGACTTAGTTTGTAATTGTTTCATTAAGGGTATAATAGTTTATTTAAAATACGGACTCCACAAAGTAAAATTTAGACTGTATATAGTATCACCCTTTAAAAATTCTTAATTTAATAATTTTTGGGTGATGTTATATACAGTCTGTATTTTACTTCGTGCAATCCGTATTTTATCATAAATGGACTCATATGCCCCATAATAAATAGATTTACTTACTATTTTACTTAAATAACTTTTATTGTATTAGTTATCAACATGATTAGAGTTTTATGAAAAGCGAACCGACGGAAAGGGAGATTTTTCAAAGACAATATTGCTAAACTCATTGATTTTCTGAAAAGTGAGAGAATTTTGTAACCATCATTAATGATTAATATGATACAAAATATATTATTAAAAAAATAAATAAATATTTTATTATGAATATAATAGTAGTATGGTGTGAAATAAAACTCAAATTATATATACAAATGTGATAATTTTTCTCTTATAAAGAAAGTACACGGCAGCTGAAAGCAATCAACCACTGCCTGGTTTCCATTTATCCGAAGTATTATTGGCAGGAAAACCATCGCTCACTCCATCCATCATCCACCACCTCACCGGAGGACATGTCGATTTTACCCGCCGCCCTCTCCCTTTTACTCCTAGCTCTCTTCACCACCGTCTACTCTACTCGTCCTGATAACGACGTCATACGCTTGCCGTCTTCTGCAGCTTCCAGGTTTTTCCGCTCGGGTGGAGTTGACGATGCCGACTCTACGGGTACAAGGTGGGCGGTCTTGATCGCCGGATCCAATGGATACTGGAATTACAGACACCAGGTCGACCGATTCTCTCTATTTTCATTTCCGATTTCTGTTGTTGTTCCATCGTCTCTTTGTCCATTCTCTTACTAAAATTCAGTAGGAGTAACGATTGGTTACTTAAATCTCGTTCTGTTGCTTGTTTTTTCCAATACTTATCCAATAATCATTAGCCAGTTACTTGAGGAATCAGGTCACGGAAGCGGTTAGCTAAAACCTTCAAAATCAGTGACCTGGAGGAAGTTTTTCTGAAGTACATGATTTCTAAAATATCCTCCATAATTGAATTATATAATCGCTCAAAAACATATGTGCCTTGTGTTGTTATGCTTATGGTTCATCTTCTTAGCTGTTGCTTTCTATGAAGTGCGTTTGGTGGATATAATCATCGGTCTGATAGTTGTATTGTTTTGTTTTGCAGGCTGATGTATGTCACGCATATCAGCTGTTGAGGAAAGGGGGTCTAAAAGATGAGAATATAATTGTTTTCATGTATGATGATATTGCTGATAATGAAGAAAACCCAAGGCCTGGTGTCATAATCAACAGTCCAAACGGTGAAGATGTTTACAAAGGAGTTCCAAAGGTCTGCTTGTATCTTCAGTCTTGAACATCATCCACTTCAAATTAATACTTGTTTTTTATACAGTATGTGCTCTTTTGACAGGATTATACAGGGGAGGATGTCACAGTGGGCAACTTTTTTGCTGCAATCCTTGGTAACAAGACTGCACTCACTGGGGGCAGTGGGAAAGTGGTGGATAGTGGTCCTAATGATCATATTTTCATATACTACACCGATCATGGAGGTCCCGGAGTTCTAGGTTTGTAGATCTCAACTTCCTTTTTCGAGCATTCAATGTTCATGTTCATATGGTCCCTTGTTTTTATTATATTTGGTGATTTTAAACATTTTCTTTCACCTCTTTTATGTTGTTAACAACTTGGACTCAGAAATTGGTGTTATGATGCTGTACTGCTGTTCTCTGCTTGCTTTTGACTGTGTTGTGTGGTATAATGTTTGAAATGTATTGTGGCTCAATGTGTTACCACTTATTCCATCCATTCAACGTGTTAAATGATGAGTACGGATCTGGAACTTTATTTTTCTGTGTAGCGCAAAACTATTTTCTCCTTTTGATACAGTGTCTGTTTGTGTTGCTTCTGACAGTATTGCTACTTACTGCCATCTTCTTTCGGTTCTATTAAGGTCCCATTGATGATGCGGTACTAAAAAAGGAAACCTTTCCCCATCCATACCTCTATTGTGCCTCGTGTAATTTGTGCGTTTAACTTCAAGGCTCTAATATAAACCGCTCTCGTTCACATAGCAAATCTTCCCCTGGTGGTTATAAAAGAATGCAGCTGAAGTTCCAACGTTAGCTGTTGGATGTACTTTTACAGATCCTGAATTACTACGGAGGTTCTCAATTTAATTTGGTCATGTCGAATATAGCTTATATACTGGTTTGGCTTCTTCAATCATAATGCTGACATATTTTGGTCAGTGTGAATCTGCAAGCATTCTCCCTTCTTTATCTGAGTTAATTGTATTTCTGAAGTGTTTTGCTCCAAATAAAAGTTAGTTACGTCATTTCTTTTTTCTCAGGAATGCCTACTAGTCCTTACATTTATGCCGGTGATCTGATAGATGTTTTAAAAAAGAAGCATGCTTCTGGAACTTATCAAAGTTTGGTGAGTTGGATTTTCAGTTTAAACGGATTCCATATCAATCCCCACAGAATTAAAGTAGCTTGTTCCATCTTGTTGGTGAAATCGCAGGTGTTCTATCTGGAAGCTTGTGAATCAGGAAGTATCTTTGAAGGTCTCCTTCCAGAAGGTTTGAATATTTATGCAACCACTGCTTCAAATGCTGAAGAGAGCAGCTGGGGAACCTACTGTCCTGGAGATTATCCCAGTCCACCCCCGGAGTATGAAACCTGTTTAGGTGACCTGTACAGTGTTGCTTGGATGGAGGACTGGTACATACTACTAACTTCATTTATCTTTTATGGAGCTGCTCATATGTATGCTAATTTGGAGTGGAAATGCGATCTTGAATTGGTGTGAAAAGTTATGTTTCTGTCTGGTTTTGGTTGGTTATATCTGCATACTCCTGGTGAAATTCATTTTGTACTTATTTGGGATGAATATAATAGTGTTAGTTGGCTCCTTGTAATGCTATCTGAGGAAAAAAAACGCTTGGCCGTCAGTAGTAACCCTGAAGTTTTTTATGGAAACTGGAATTGCTTGCTAAGCCTTCCTGCAAAGCTTAATCTGGTGATCTTGGGTACAGTGATATACACAATCTGCAAAGGGAAAGCCTGCACCAGCAATATCAATTAGTAAGAGCGTTGATCCCTGTGCCTACTTTACGGTTGAAAAATTTATGCAGAAGTTTCTCGTAAACACATAGAAAAGAGAATGTATTAATCAATTGATTTCTTATTGCTGAATTCACAGGTTAAGAGCAGGACTTCAAATGACAACTCTCTGTATGGTTCCCATGTCATGCAATACGGTGACTTGGAACTTAGCAAGGACATGCTTGACATGTATATGGGTACAAATCCAGCAAATGATAACTTCAGTTTTGTGGACATGAATGCCATAACACCACCCGTCAAAGCTGTTAACCAACGTGATGCTGATCTTGTCCATTTCTGGGATAAGGTTCGTGTCCTATTCTACTCATGCTTTGGAGTTCCTGGTACTTTTTCGCTCTGGAAAGCTATCCTGCTAGAAGTTATCTTTTCTTCCTCTTAACATTTTTTTGTGCAGTACCGGAAGGCCCCTGAAGGGTCCGCAAGGAAGGCAGAAGCTGAGAAGCAGGTTATGGAGGCAATGTCACACAGAATGCATATAGACAACAGCATGAAACTCATTGCAAAACTCCTATTCGGAATCAACAAGGGATCAGAGGTGCTCAAAACTGTTCGCCCTGCTGGACAACCCCTTGTTGACGATTGGAACTGCCTTAAAACACTGGTAAATTTGAACTGTGATTGCCTAGAAATCGTGATTCCAAACACATCTTGCATCTTTTGATATTTGGTGTTGAACTTTGTTCTTATATTGTAACCAGGTGCGGACTTTTGAGACGCACTGTGGGTCGCTGTCCCAGTACGGAATGAAGCACATGAGATCCATAGCAAATCTGTGCAATGCTGGAATTGACAATCACCAAATGGGAGAGGCATCGAGCCAAGCTTGTGTGAGCGTTCCGACCAGCCCTTGGAGCTCCCTTCAAAGAGGGTTCAGTGCATAATGTGGCTAATTTTGGCAATCAGCAATCAAGAGTGTAGTTAGTATATGTGCTTAAATGGGGTGTGCTTCTTTTCTTGCTTCTCCTCTTGTAAATAATGATACAAGTCTCTCTGTCAAACTGTTGTTTTTATTTATGTCCAATACAAAGCATTGTAAGATGTATTACAACTACCTACCTACGTATCTATAAAGTTTTAGTTAATAGGTACTATTTCATGTATTGCAATTTGCAAACTAAACTATATATCTATTCTACCGCTACGGTGCCTTTACCAAAATGGGCTAATAGTTACCCCACCGATGTTGTTGATATTTAGAGCGATTATTTTGCTAATCAAACGTTGAAATTGACATATGTGATCTTCTTAAGTCTAAATTAATTTCCGTTGAAATTTTTAGCTATCATGATATAAGATTACACACGATGTTTTTCAAGTTTTCTTCTATAACGATATTTTTAACTAAAACGATGAATAATCATCTTTATCAAATTAGTTTTTTTACTCAAAATCGCTCGATTTATCATTTTATAACATCTACCTTCATATTTTTAAAAAATGCGATACTAAAAACATGTTAATACATCAAATCAAACCGTCAGTGAACGTAACTCATTACCCCACTTTTAGTGGGGGCACCATAATGCTATCCATTTCTTCAATATTGGACTCTAAAGGAAGGGCCCAAACCTCAGAATTTGATGAACTTAGCTTCTCCATAATTTAAACATCAATGTGAATGATCACTTTTGTCTAAACAGATCTAGTAAGTAAGTTCAATTGTGGTAGGGCGGTTCAACTATGTATACGGACCCGGCTTGGTGTGCTTAACCAAAATATTACCGTACCAGGCCAGTCACATACTCAGCACATTGTTTGACCTATTATCTTTAATCACGAGTTCAAATGCATCATATATAGAAGGAGTTATGGACCAACGACCAATGAATACACATAAATATAGCCGGAGCAAAAAGCACCATATAGTATAGGAGTAGTAGACATTCAGTAATATACAGGGAGAGATATGAAACATCAAAATATATATCTAAGTATACAAAAACCAGATAGGAAGCATTTCCTTTATAAACCACAAAAAGATAGAACCACTGACATCAAACATCAGACTAATATATATAAAGATCACCCCAATTATTCTCGAACACTCCCAACGCCTTCCACATTGTTTTAAAAGCGTCAACGATGTTATCGGGACAAGGAGGCTGATAATCATGATTGGAATCACATCCCATGGTGGAGTCACATTCATCAACCACCATAGCCCTAACACTCTTCCCATTCCCATAAATGTTGATGAAGTTGAGACACCTGCTCTTGTTGTTGAACCATCCAGTCGACAGTGCAACGACTAGATGGTCATCAGAGTGGTACTTGTTCTCGAAGCTGTTCCAAGTAAGAGTGGCCTTAGTTCGGCCAGTCACGGGAGGCGAACATTTGTAGGTGGTGTAGTGCTTGCCTGCCTTGCAACAGTCTGATTCTTCTCCCTGGTTACTTACACTGCCCCGGTGGCGGAGTGATCCCTGTTATATACCCACTTGGCTTGCAGCTCTTTGCCGCCATTGTTACTCGTAAAATTTGTCCGTCAGAATAAAAGGACCCAATTTCTCCCTCGGTTCATCCAGCACAGAAATTTCTCCAGCTTCGTCCCCCAGCGCAATACTTACACGAGTACCGATTCTATCTTTCCATCACTCTTTATAAATTGAATTCCTGTTCGGTTCCAAAGTCTCTGTTTATTTACTCTGTGCTGTTGTTATTTTTATGCTTAGGTCGCTGGAGGAATAGACTCATTTCCACGGTTCTCTAATATCTCAGTGACGATTTCTAATTGGCTACTATAGCACCCAGCAAATTTAAATCCGGAGATACTTCTCTCATTTGGTAATGGATTTTTACGATGAGATGTACCGAAATTCCGGAATATCGATCCAAGAGTTTGATTGACTTGTTAAGGGGATACGGCATTGTGGCCGGAGCAAGCTTTACTGGGTTCTTTCCAACATGCAGTGTTAACAATGGACAGCAACTGGGGATGATCTAGCTTTATTCAAGATCTGGAATGAATGCCAGCGATCCTTGTCGATAATTGGCAGTGGGGCGTTGGTCTCTCGCCAAGCTGCTTTCCCTAACTTGGACTTTCGACTCAGTCAAATTATGCTCTTCTTCACATACTTAGCTTGCATTTGATAAGATTACTAGTCTTAAGTTGTGTAGCCATGAACACAAGCTAATTTTCCTTGATGCTCATTTCCAAATTGGTACCATCTTCTAATTGCTTCTTAGGATTTCTCTCGTTGTTCCGCATGTTGTTTATGTGGACTTCTTTTTCTCTCAAAGGCTCTCTTAGCGTGCTAGGTATGATCCAACGCTCGGATATGAACCAGCTTTCCTACCATTGCTGTTCATTTTAGTTGTCATTATTGGCCGGTCATTGCGCTTTGAGTATTGGCCCGTCATGTGGCACTCTCGGTACTATTAAATAGCGCTAATTTCTGGTTGGACAATACCCTACCCCCATAGCCGAAGAAACCAGTAGAGAGCTCCGACATACTCCTCTCCCAAAATCTCTGTATCTCGACCTCTTAATTTGGCAGCCTTCTTCTCCCTAGAGAGAACCCTCCATATATCAGCAACCATGGCGACGAACAACCTTTGAGTGCCGCATGTACGAAGCCTGGTACCTTGATGTTGGGAAGATGGTGATGATTAATTAAAGGAGATTATCGAGATGGGCGCTTTGGTCTCCTTGCTTGAGTATAACAACATTGAAGGCATGCTCGTGGTTCCGGAGCTCTCCCCCCTCCGGATTCATAGTGCCTGCAGCAGCTTGATTGAGATAGGCCGTATTGAGCCCGTGATGGTCCTTAATTAGAGTTGACAAGGAGAAGGGTTACATTGATTTGAGTAAGAGGATGGTTAGTGAGGATGACATTCATGCCTGTGAAGTGAGGTACAACAAGGGTAAGGTCGTTCATTCCATCATGCGTGACGTTGCTGCTGATCAGACACTAATTGGACTTGATTTGGAGGATCTCCACCTTCATATTGGCTTGGCTGGCCTCTTTACCGGAAATATGGTCATGCTTTTGAGGCATTCAAAACCATTGTGAATAATGAGACTGACACTGATTCAGTTGTTAGTTCCCTTACCCGTGGAGTCAAGGAAGTTGGTCTTGATGGACAGGAGGTAACCAAGGTCGTGCCAGAGGAAGTTAAAGACATTCTTGTGAAGAACATAAAGAGAAGAATGACTCCCCAGACTTTGAAGATACGAGCTGACATAAAAATCAAGTGCTTTCAGTTTAATGATGACGATGTCCTTCATATTCAGGATGCAATGAGAAAGGTAGAAGCTGCTGGTAACAAAGATTGCCCTGTGAAGATTAAGCAAGTTTCTCCTCTATTTTATGTGGTTACTACGCAAACGCTAGACAAGGATCAAGGAATATCCATCCTTACCAAGCTAATTGCCGCATGCAGTGAAGCAATACAAGAGAAGAGAGGGGAGCTTACAGTAAACACAGCTCCCAGAGTGCTGGAGGTCGAACAAGACACTGGAATGGGAGATGTAGATGCAGAATAGGCTTGGCAGTGGAGGAGTGGAAACCGACCCAAAACCTGTCCGGTTTGGGCAGTTAATTGGCGGGAAAGGTCGAATCCGATACCCGTTTATATTGGTCGGGGATGGATTAACTCTTGCTTTGGTTTCATTGTTTTGATGAATGATTCAATCTTTTATTGTAGGTAAACAATGATTCTACCTTTTTCTGTACTCTAAATTTGGAATTTGGAACTTTCTTTACTCTGCTCGTTGATTCATTTTTTAGTTTTAGAATTCGGGCTACCTAACTAAATATGAAATTTACAAGTTTATGAAATCGGTTTATGCAAATAAAGGTACAGATAAAACATGATGGCTAAACGATCTTGCCAAGTGTTCTATAACCGAGCGTAAGAAGCATAGCATCCATGTCAGAAATCTGAATGTCGTGGCATTTATGTTCTTTTCCGACGAGATGAGACGTTTTAATACGGGAGGCCTGGATATCTTCGGGAAAGATCAATATTGGAATTTTAAATTGCATATGAATAGTCAATTGTTCGTAATGACTAAATAGGCTTGTACAATAGTTAAGAATTAAATTAATGGTTAAGCAAACCTCTCCGAAGGCAAACACCGGAGAAGAACAATATCTATCAATATTTTCGACGGCTCTAAGAGGAATAAAAGTTGAACCTAATTATCAATGGCTATGATGGTGTTCCTGTGTAAACATTGAATCTTTCGTTGTGACCTCTGTGTCTCGTGGTTGGAGCTTAGTTTCCATTCTTGTGGCCTTGTGCCTCGTTAATAACATTAATATCGTCCTGATCCAGACTTAGGACAATGGAAAGTAGAAATGTTTAAAGGGGGTTTTATAGATTTGGGGAAGAAGAAGGAAGGAGGGTGTTTAAAGATTTGGGGAAGAAGATGGAAGAAGGGTGTTTAGAAATTTGAGAAAGAAGAATCAAAGCTTCAAGGTCCAACTGTAGAGTTAAGAGATTTGGGGAAGAAAGATTAGATGTTTGATTTTCGGTTTGGGTTAGAGAGTAGATAATCAAAATTGTTTAGTTATTGTTTGGGTTGGAGTTTGGGAATCAGTACTCTGAGTTGTTGAGTAATGACTGAGAGTGATGATGACGTGATATAACACCCTCATTTTTTACGATTTATTAAATGACTAAAATGCTCTTAAAGCAATGAAAAATTCATAATCATATGAGGGTTTTACAGTCTTTAACAACATCTTTAACTAATTACTAAAATGTCCTGTCAGGATACTTTAAAATAAAATTTAAATAATAAAGAAAACTAATAAAATAAAAGTTTGATTAATAAGTGCTACAATTAAATGACGAATTTATGAAAACAAGTCTCGTCAAATATCTATAAATAATATTCAAATCCAAGCCAACCACGCCACATCCGAATCAGCTTCACTCTTCTCCTGTAATAATTATTAACACTCTGTGGGTGGTTCGGGATTAATCTTTCGTATTCATATCTTAAAAAGAATTCCAAGCAAACATTGGAATACAATTTATGTCATTCCATAACAATATACTTTTAAATAACACAGTCACATTAAAAGTAATTTTTTGAAATCATAACATGTAGGCATGCTTACTTAACCTAACAAGAGATCATCACAAATAATCATCATGGAAGAGTCAAACTTAAATCAATCATGTTAGATGCGTTATGAAATCATGAGTGTCATGGTTCTTGTAATTTGTTATATCCTAATCATCATTTTCGTGGAAGTCAATTACATGACATTAATTCTTATATTTATTTTTAATCTTATCTAAGGTATCTTAATTCTTATGTGGCATCTCCCAACTCAACTAACTAGCTCTATCGCCCAAATCTAAAATCGTGAATGTTTGAGAGCCCGTATCCTCAAACAATATATCATGAAAATCGTGGATGTCTGGGAGAACATAGCCATCAGACAACATATCGTGAAAATCGTGGATGTTTGGGGAGAATATATCCTCAAACAACATATCGTGAAAATTGTAAATGTCTGAAAAAATATTTCGATCAGACAACATATCGTACGGAAAATACTGACTCAAATCATATGGACGATAGTTTAGATAGTAAGTTTATTGTTGTAATCCACCTAATCAGAATATTCATTAACCTTAATAAAATTCTATAACCTTGTTATCATGAAACAAGTCTCATATTATTAACTTGGAATTATATTATTTTTATCCTAAAATTCAATTTAGAGTTAATTCGGGTATATTCTGCACAATCTGAAAGTTACAGGTCGCGACAGTGACATTTAATTAACTAAAGGCTGAACTGTCAGTTTCTAAAAGTTCTATATTCGTACCGGAATTACTAGAAGTATAGGTACTGATCGTAATTAGTGGAAGTCCATTGACCAACTTGGGATCACTGAAATTCCAAGGACTGAAATGGAGATTTTCCAAGTCATCTTCTTCCTGGATTATGGGAACTCATCGCGTGGGAACTCATCGCGGAGTACAACGTTCGGAAGAAAGGTTCCGAAAACACCATCACTCAATAATACATAACTTAATCAAACCATTGCTAACCTCTGTAAGAATCCGATCGAGGTCATTGGCGAGCTTGGGCTGGTCTGAAGATCTAGAACGAAAGAGGAACGTCGCTGGCGCCTTGAAATTACGGTTCCTGAGAAATCCACAGTATCAACTAATTTGTAACGACCTTGGAGGCTGTAACCGGCGGTTGGGATGTCCGGTGACCGGAAAATAAAAAGAAGGCAGGGAACAGAGGAAAGGGGAGAAGAATTTGAGAGGAAAATTGAGGGAGATAAATAGTACTAATTTCATTAATGCCCGAAAAAGACTTGAGTTCTGCAACTTTTCATAACTTGCACAATGCTAACGGACAACTGAAAGCAAAATAACTATTTGGTCAGTATGACCTTAGTACAGTCTAATCACAATGCTGGTCTGCCTAGTGAACAAGAACTTGGGTGACTGCTGCGTTTTTTTGCTTCACAAAACTCCTGGCCAGAATTGCAAGAAGCTCAATCTTCATTTCCCCTGTAGTATCCACCTCTGGCAGAGTAGCTTGCACCATGACAGGTTGGTGAGAGCCTTTCTTTAACAAGGATACATGAAAAATAGGGTGGATAGAGCTGGCTGGTGGAACGGCCAACTCGTACGCTACTTCCCCAATCTTCTTGACAACTTCATAGGGACTATAGAACCTAGGAGCAAGCTTCTGATTGGAACGTTGAGCAAGGGATGCCTGCCTGTATGGCTGGAGGTTCAAATACACCCAATCTCCCACATTGAAGCTTCTTTCAGAGCTCTTTGGGTTGACCGTTCACCATGCAACATAAATAGTCCTGAAGGCATCTGTTTAAATGTTCCGTCTGGCCGTCAGTTTGGGGATGGTAGGCAGTGAAATAGTGCAACTTCGTTCCCTACAATTTGAACAACTCCTTCCAAAACATACTGGTAAAAATGGGGTCTCGATCAGAAATGATGGTTAGTGGCATACCATGGAGTTTAAAGATGGTGTCCATGGACATCTGGGCCACTTTGGAGGTTGTGTATGGGTGAGAGACAGCTACGAAATGGCCATACTTGATCAGCCTGTCCACCACTACCAATATTACTTCTTTCCCGCTTGATTTGGGCAACCCTTCAATGAAATCCAAGCTGATGTGCTGCCAAGCCTGGTAAGGAATGGGAAGCTGTTGTAGCCCTGGGTAAGGAATGTTTTCCGCCTTACATTGCTTATAGATGTGGCATGTAGCTACTCAATTTGTCATTGCTCGTTTCATTCCAGGCCAGTAGAAGAATTTTTTAAGCCTTTGATAGGTTGCCTGTACCCCAGAATGTCCCCCGATGACAGAATTGTGAGTTGTAGAAAGCTCGAACACTACTTGTCAAATAAGGAAAGAATAGATCCAAGCTGTGCGCAAGATCGGGGTAGAAATCAAAAAGGACTAAACGGCTACAAGAAACGAAGGCGTGGAGTACGTTGTTATTATTAAATAAAATAAGTCTCGAGGTAATTAGTCATCAGGCATGAAATAGGCTACATTTTCGATCTACGTTAAAACATCATGTTCTCATATTTGTTTATATTCGATCTGCGTTGACTAGGACTAGAAATCTGTGTTGACTTGGTATATTGAATAAAACAGTTACTTGTGCTGCGTTTTATATTGAACAATTGGGCCCTAGTTATTCTAATTATATTTTGGCCCGATTGATTATTGAAAACAATAGAATAAGGAGAACAATAATATGACCATGTGGTCTTGTAGGCATCATCCTAACGTTAGTCACCCCTAGCTATGAGCGGATGGCCTCATGGTGAATCGGACCATGAAACCATCATGAATACTGTGAGAGCAACAACTAAAGGCATACTCGTCATGTTCTTCTTGAAACTGAATGTAACCTAGGGGATCGTGCAATCTTTGGGGTGGGTGACCAACATACATCGTGAGCTAGTCTATTCTAGTCCTCATTCTTAATCTTAACAAGAACTGTGAACATACATAGTTGCTTGCTGGGAGCTTATGTTGGAATCATAAACATATGTCTGTATAGTAGATCACATGCTAGTGCATAGCTTGAAACTCTAAACTGTATAACAAATCTGTATATACATTAGGTCGCATGCTATTGTATAGTTTTGAAAATCCAAACAAGGATTCCTGACAACTAATAACAATTCTTCGCATAACGCTGAAAAGTAATCTGAACCTCTACCTCTGAAAGCTTTCCTCTGAAGAGTCTGATCTGAAGCCGTCTCCCTAGAGTTAGCTTGCCTGATCTGTATAACCTGAAGGGAACAATCATAGGATTGAAATCTCAAAACCCCAAATCCAAACATGTTAGGATTTTCCTACGTAGGATTCAAAGCAAAGGATTGAGAAAAGAGGAAGAAGGTAGATTACCTTATGAAGCTTCCTCGACGATCTCTAGGCCTCTCTTACTGATCTAGGATCGATCAATAATACGTTATCCTCTGCTTGGAACAATCACCGCTCGTCAGAAGTTTGCAAGGAAGAAAAAAATTAGGTTTATGTGATTCTAGAATCCCGACTCTGCTTTTATAAGCTGTCCACCACGCCCGTGACCTACAGCTTACCACGCCTGCGGTGACATGGCAGCCACTTATGTGACCTACTAATGGTCACGACCATGATCATGCTGCTGCCACGTTCGTGACTATCACTGACCACAGTCGTGATCTACCTGATGATCACGCCCCATGAGAGACTGTCCGTCACGCCCGTGATGGACCGTCTAACAGTGATTCTCATAGACTCAGAGACACTGAAATTATCCCAGAATCAGACATCAACCCAAAATCGAGGTGTCAAAGGTATATTCCTCAAATTTCTTCGTGTGAGTTTGAGCGTACAACTCATCCCTACTCGGTGCTTGACCGGTTCTTTCCCTCTACATGTAGTAAGATATTATTGTAGTTAGTATTAAAATGATTTGAAAAGAAATAACACTAATAATTTGTTCACTTCTTACAATTTCCAATCCTCTAACTAATAGCTTCTTAGAGCCACCAGTGTGTGATGCATCGAAAATAGCTCTATTTGCAGAATTCTTCTCAGCTATTGTCTGCATATTTGAATAACTAACTATTAGAAGATATACATGATAGAAAGAAAATATAAACATTTATTCTCTTGCCAGAACTTCTGGTCTCAGCTTGTAGTCCATAAATTGTGTCCACATTGGTGCTAGAATCTGGTCAGGCTTGGCTGCAATACAAGATGCTCTAGAAGCTTGTGAAGAGAGTGATTTTGGGATGTTTTTATTCTTCAACACTTGGCCTTTCCACATTCGGATTAGGTAGTGTCTCAACTTCTTCGGAATGTCACCCATTATGTACTTTTTAACATCCTCAAATGTTGTATCTGGTTCAATTGCGATTCGATTTTTCAGTTAAACACATATCCAAGTTAGTAAATAATATAATTTCAATAAAAATGGATCACAAAATACTACTTACCATCACCGTCGCCAGAGCCGCTGCTTTCTGTGTACACATGGCCATCCATCATAGTGCACGGAAAGAATGTTATGATCCTCTGCAATCATCCTGAGGAACTTACCAAAAGGTCCAGCAGGATCGGTTCCACTCGATAATTTATTTTCAAATGGGATAATGACCCTCATTCTAGGATCAAGTCTAAGAATCTGTGCACTAGCAACAGACCTCCCCTCCCTACCGCTCTCTGGGGTTACTACCTCCACATCCCAAAACTTCTTGTGCTGTGCCATTTTATTTATAAAAAATTGACAAGTAAGATACATATACAGTAATTCCAAACTAGTGCACATGAATATGCATTCTAAATAAAAAATTTTCATTACGACAATCACTTGTATGATCTAATCATCAAACTCTGCAATGACGCCAACTCTACATAATGAAAAAGAGATAACATCAAAAGATGACAAGTCTTGCGTTTCAAATATCCCGACTTCAGACATAGTACTTCCTTATGTATCACCCATGTCATATAAGTCTCTTGGTTGCATATGTACTGGAATGCACCATCCATTGTGAACTTTATGTTGGACATAGTATACCATTTTTGCCTCATTTTCATTAATATATAACTCTTCGTCTGCATGTTCACTCGTGTACAAGAGGTGTGAGAATGTAATGAAAGTGTAGCCAAACACATCTTTCTTCACAAATCTAGGATTCAGAGTGTTGGCCCATTGACACTTGAATAACACGATAGCAAATTCTCCATAATAATTCAACTCTATAATGTCAACCAACTTCCTATAAAATGCCAGCTACATGTCAATTATCCACCGAACTTGCATAACTTTGGGTTCCATAGCTGCCAAACACACCACTATTTTGAGTTTTTGAGTACTTTTTTGTGCAACTGTCCGAAACCGATACCCATTGACATCATAAGCATTAAATCTTCATGCTTGTCTTTGAGAACCTTGAGCCAACACAAACAGCTCATTTGAATGTGCTTCAACATCTTGAGTATTTGGAATCTAGTTGTACATATATAGATATGTGATTAGAAATTCTAAGAAATTTGTAAGTATCCATTAGGTACAACAATATCCTCTAAAGTCTTAAGTATAATTTTTATTTCTTGCTTGCCCAATGTATGTAAAGCAGCAGAACATGTCTTCCCATTATCTCTTGGCCAGAGTTCCTTTCTAATTCTCATAGCCTTCAAATCAAGTCTTGCTTTCAAATAATCTTTCCTTTGATTCTTCTCATTCAATAGTGTATATAAAATATTATTACACGCATTTATTTCAATATGCATAAAATCTAGATTGTGTCGAAGCAAATTGAACTCCCATTAAGAAAGTTGAAAGAAGCAACTTTTCTTCTTTCATTGTTCAACCTTTTTCTTTCCTCCAACATTTTCACTTTGAAGTACTTTCTTATTTTTTGGAGGTCCATCCTTTTTGGTTTCCTTCTCCTTCCCAAATGTGATAGTAACATTTTCAACTTGTTTCAATATTTCTGACCCTGATAATAGTTTGGTCGGTCCCCTTTGCTCAACTTTACCATTAAATTTGATTTTTTATGTCAAAAATGATGTCCCATGGGCAAGAACCGTCTACTGCCAATAAAACAACTCTTCAAACTACCTCCCAAACGTAGAGGTTCTTGATCAAAATTACAAATGGGACATGCTTGCATTGTGTATTCTAGCTAGATAACAGACGTAATCCTGGAAAATTGCTAATTGTCCATATCACCGCTGCTCTCAATGTGAAACTTCATTTGTTTTAATATATCAATTGCTTCAACTCCGGTCCATAGTAGTTTTAACTCATCAATCAATCATTGTAGGTAGATATCTATATTATTTCTTGGTGCTTTCTTCCCGGTAATAATACTAGATAGAATCATACTCGTCAACTTCATACATTCTCAATGGGGAGTACTGTAAGGCATAAGAATGATTGGCCAAGTACTGTGACTTCTGTTCATATTTCCAAAAGGATTGAAACCATCGGTTGCGAGACCTAGTCTAAGGTTTCGTGGATCCAATACGAAATCTGGAAATGTTAAGTCAAAATTTTTCCACGCCTCACCATCACATGGATGTCTTGACATTCCATTAGTACTCTTCTTTTTTGAATGCCACATCATACTCTCGGCATTTTTTGTAGACAAAAACAATCTTTTCAACCTTGGAATCAAAGGAAAATAGCAAAATATCATGTTTCCTTGTCTTTTTTTTCTTTTCATCAACAAACTCTACATTCCCACCATCCTTGTATCTAAAGTCTCCACAAACTCTACATACTTCTTGATCGATGTCATATTCCCAATATAACATGCAATCATTCTCACATACATGTATCTTAGTATATCCCAACCCAAGTGATTTGATAATATTCTTTGCTGCATATCCAGATGAGGGTATCTTGGCAAATTCAAATGCGTCATGCAGCAGGTCAATCAGCATTAGCATTGCATTGTCACTGATATTGTACATGTACTTGATGTGATATATTCTCAAGATAAATGAAAGCTTTGAGGTCTTGTTAGAAGCTTCCTCATACAAAGGTTCACTAGCATCCTTCATTTATTGGATGATGTCAATGTTAACATCATTTGATTCTTGGTTAAATCCAGTTGGGTCAACATCATCTTCATAAATAGGAACTTCAGTGTTTAGGCATATCACTACTGGATACTTCGGTCGAAACACCAAATGCATTATTAATGAGATCATGAGTTCAATATTACCATGAAACTAAGTTTCAGTGTTCTCCACTACATGGATAAGTGCATCTATCTGAGATTGAGTTGCAGTATTTTGTGATGATTGTCCAATATCTAACTCTTCATGTCAACTCCAGAAAGTGTAACCCAAAGGAAATTGCTTATGGAGGATATGTTCTTACACATAATCTCTGGAAAGGCACTTCTTAAAAGAGCATTTTGGACAAGGACATATTATCATGTCACCGTCGTTATTGTTTGAGAAAGCAAAGTTCAAGAAGCTTTTCAGTCCGATCCTATACTCATCGTAAAGACGGTGCATTTTAATCCAAGACTTATTCATTTGAAAATCACCTAATTGAATTTAAACCAAAGACAAGTAGTTCAATGTTTTAATAATCAATAATTGTATCAAACGAATCAACTAAATACATATTTCAATCTCTTATTCTACCTAATTAATAATATACTAATTCAATAACTAGATATACATATTTGGTTCAACAAATTAAATTCCATACCTTACACTAACGGAGAATGAAATATTTTTCGGGCTTCACACAAGAGAACGAGCAACAAATTTTAAACCTTGCATTAAAAAACAACTAACAGTGATGAAAAAACCTTCTAATTAATAGTATTACAATTTACATAAAAAATTAGGTTTAAGTGTAAATTTACCACGGGCGTTGATTTGGACCAAATCTGGGTGGAGGGACGGCGGACAGAGAAGCGGCGGCAATGATGGCTGACGGCAGCGACAGGTGCCAGCAGCGGCAATTGCGGGAAATTTGAAAGTTCAAAGGATTTTCGGATCTGAAAAGTTGTAAAAATAAAAGATCTGTCCGAGATTGGGGTTTTCATAGTCCTCGCATTTAGTGTCGGTCGGTAAGCGACGCTATTTACATTAAGCGACGTGAAGTCACGCAGAAAATTTGTGTAACTTCGTGTCGGTTACAATCGATGCGAAATAAAAAAACAAAACGCCGGGAAAATAGGCACCATCCTTGGAAACCTATTGACCGGTCAAACATTCGTCGTCAGTTACTTTGACGACCGACGCCATATTTCGTGCCAAGTGATGAGGAATTGGCGCCACCTTTTTTGCTTTGACTGGTCGACATTTTGTTGTCGGTTGACGTATAACCGATGCTACGTCGTTGATCAAACTGACGGCAATATATTAGCGCATTTGACCACATGCTTGCCGTCGATTTTACCGTCCCTTGATAACCAACTGACGGAAGTTAAGGCTCGAGTGACTTCCCGTTGGTTTTTTATCGACCGACGCTAAACACATTCACAAAAACCAACGTGATATACCTCTTTTCTTATAGTGCTAAAAGGAATCAGGTTGACAGGGTTGTGGTGTGGTACTAAGGAAATTTTGTGATCACAATCCCCGCTAGGTGGCAGTGTTGTTGGAGTGGCAAACATGTCCTGGTATTCCTCCAACGTGGCCTGTAGGAAACCAGGTACCTCTTCTGCAACTGAGGTGGTATCCATGACTGAAAGATGCCCCATCAGAGAGTAATTGTGACACCCTGATTTCGTGTGAATGGATGGTATTGGGTTCTGTCCGGTTTTTCTCCGTGTTCTTGGAAATCGGTTGTCAGGAGAATCATCACGGGCGTGACTAACAGTCTGTCACGGGCGTGATCAACAGGTAGATCACAGTCGTGGTCAGTAGTAGTCACGATCATGACTGATAGGAGAACCATGGGCGTGGCGAACAGTAGGACATGAGCATGGTAGTCATGTCACCACGGGTGTGGTGGTCAGTAGGTCATAGGCATGGTAGACGGCATATAAAATCGGAGTCCCAATTCCAGAAGTTGAGAATTACAAAAGCCTAGTTTTGCAAATCGTTGTTGAGCGATAATTGATCTCAGGCAGAGGGGGGGGGGACCTTTTTGATTGATCTCAACTGGTAGGAGAGACTTGGAGATTGTTGAGGAAACTCCAGAAGGTAATCTGCCTTTTTTCTCCTTTCTCAATCCTTTGTTTTGAATTCTACGTAGGAAAATCCTAACAGGATTGGATTTGAGGTTTTGAGATTTCAATCCTACGATTCATCTCTTTAGGTCTAATGGATCAGGCAACCAAGCTTTAGAAAAACGGGTTCAAGACTCTTCAGAGGAAAGTTTCCAGAGGTAGGGGTTTAAGATTACTTTTCTACTTTATGCGAAGAATTATAAATTAGTTGTCAGGAATCCTAGTTGAATTTTCAGAATTGTACAGTAGCGTGCGATCTACTATACAGGTAGTTGTGCTATGCAGTTGAGTATTTCAGGCTGTGCAGTAGCATGTGATGTACTGCACAGACAATTGTTAATTTTGAGCATAAGCTCACAATGAGGAACTGAGTGTATGATTCACAGTTCATGTATAGGTTAAGAACTAGGACTACATAGATTGACTTTTGTTATACACAGGTCACCCACCCCATGGATTGCAGGATCCCCCAGGTTACTGTCAGGCATCAGACAGACGTGACGAGCAAGTCTTGAGCTGCTCTCACGGTATTACAGGGTGGTTTAATGGTCTGATCCACCATGTTGTTATCCACTTTTAGCTAGGGGTGGCTAACATTAGGTTGATGCCTACAGGACCACATGGTCACATTATTAGTTTTAGTATGTTAGATAGACTTCCTTTCTTTCCTTAGTAAGTACAGAGCAGGCATAGTAAAGTCTCTGTACAGGCATAGTAAAGGCTCAGACCATATGCAGACTAACCTCTGTTCAGTTCAGTTCATTGCTTTACTAGATTAGTCACTTAGTGTGTATCACTGACCCCTTTAGATATTGTTTTCCTTGGTGTATTTGTGTGTTCAGTTACAGGTACTGGAGCTGATGATGGAGAGAGTTTTGGTCGGGGTTCCGATATCAGATGATATCATATTTTTTTAATGTATTTTCAAAACTGGAGTTGCATCTCCACTTATCATGTTTTCAACATGTATTTTAAGGATTCAAAATCCTTGTTTGTCAGTATTTAAGGGTTTAATAAATGGTTTCATGTTCAGCTTCAATGCTTGTTTTTTTGTCTTGTTAGAATTTGTGGGTTGAGGTTGGACCAATTTGGAACCCGAGTAGGATTCTTCGGTTGAACTAGGAGTTCAACCGGGACTCCTAGGGTGAGGTTTCACAGTAATGTTGAGGGTGTGTCATGGTTCTCCTAAACTCCTTGCCTCCCATAAGTTTACATTTCCCTGTCTCTATGATGCCTTGGAGTTTCAGTGGCTTCCTTCCCCATGTAAAAGTTAAACTCATGTTGTTGAAGTCCATTTCAATGGGACTAATGATCCTCAATCAATTACAACCCATCACTAGATCATATTCCTTGAAAGGGAGTACCCTGGCATCAAATGAAAAGTGCTCTCCCTGCATGTACCAAGTAAAATTTGGACAGCTAGATGTGTTGAGCAACAATTCACCATTAGCCAATTTAACCCTCATGGGATTAGTATCCTTAGTTCTGCAATTTAGCTCCTTAGCACACTTAGAACTTAAGAAGGTGCGGCTGCTTCGTAAGTCTAAAAGGATGAGTAAGGGTTTCTTTTACACTTTTTCTTTCAACTTACTCGAAGTACCAAATAAGGGGCATCTCATCTGCAACAATACTTCTTCCTCTGAGGGGTCAGGCTCATGAACATCTCCTTCATCGCTCATTGTCTCATCAGCTAGGTATTCCTCATCAAGGTCTGCTCCATCCTCTCTTTGCATTACATGCAACCTCCTTTTTGTGCAAACATGATAATAAAAGTATTTGTCACCAAATCTGAAACAAGGGCTAAGGGTTCTATTACCAGTAAACGGGGGTTTGGTATTAGCCACATGTGGTTTCCTAGGTTGCTAAGTGCCCCAACGAGGTTGGTTCCTCGGTTTTCTCTTCATGGCCTCGATTGAGGCTTCCTCCATTCTAGCTTATAGGAAAGTTGAATATAGTCTGGAGGGTTTGACATGAGAAGCACGAGTTGTATCTCATCATCAAGCCCACCAATGAAGCTGTTGATGAAATAAGGTTAAGCTAGAGCAGGGTTCAGGCTGAGCATCCTGGACCTCAAATCCTCGAATCTTTTCTGGTACTCCAACACTGTGGACGACTGCTTGAGTTTGTTGAAGAACCCTAATACCTTAACGTATGGAATCACCAAACCTACGTATCAAATCCCTAGAAAAATCATCCCAGGTCAGTCCTTCTATACCAGGTGACCAGCCTTGATACCAGGTATCTGTTATCCTTTAGATACAGTGCTGCCAACTCCACTTTCTGGGCGTCAAGAATGGTGTGGATTGAAAAACGTTTCGAGCACTTCCTCACCTAAAAAGCAGTGTCAGTGCCTGAGAAGTAAGGAAAATCGAATATGGGGTAATGGTTGGCCATTTGTCTTGGATGTGGGTTTTGCTGGTTTGTGGGGTTAGGAATTATGCGAAGTTCGTTATGGTTGGCTTGGCCTTCCAGAATCCGCTGGCACATCGCTTGGATCTGGTTGAACCTTTCATTGGTGGTATGTTCATTTTCAGCTTGGCGATTGGTTAAGATGTTGAGGGTAGTGTTTATGGTTTGGATGGTTTGCTCTAAGTCAATCACTCTTTGTGTTGTAGTCATGCCGGCGGCATGGCTTGATACTAAAGTTATAACGACAATGGAGGCTGCAACCGGTGGTTGGGGTGTCTGGTGACCGGAAGAAGAAAAGGACGCAGGGAATAATAGGAAAGGAAAGAAGTATTTGAGAGGAAAATTGAGGGAGACAAATAGTACTAATTTCATTAATGCCCGAAAAAATTGAGTTCTGCAACTTTTAACAGCTTGCACAATGCTAACGGAGAACTGAAAGCAAAATAACTATTTGGTCACTATGACCTTAGTACAGTCTAATCACTATTAATTCTAGACTTGACAAAATGGTCCCAGTTGTGACATAATTCACTTGTTTCTTATTCACGTCGGACATAATCTGAACGCGCGAGAGGGGAAGTAAGGTCCCTTACTTAACCGAACCACACCAAACCATCGTTCGGACTAAAGGTTCATACTGCCACTGAAGGATGAAGACGGCGCTACGACATTTCAAAAAATGGGGAGGTTAAGGGAAGATAGTTCTGTTAAGAATAAGATGTAGAAAGAATTGAGCGACCAGACTAGATTGTTTCTTATCAGAAACGATCTCGTTGTTGGTCGAAAGTCTCGACACCATCATCGATCGGGTTGTAGAGAAAGATTTTTTCGGAGATAGAATGGGATCCTTAGACATGAGAGGTGCCCGTGCTTGTTTAAGGGAATTGTCCATTCGTTTCACGTGGAGAAATAAATCAAAAACAGGAAAGAAATCGGCATGCACTTGCTTCGTGATGAACGATCGGAGAAGAATTGGAAATGTCGTGGAGGAAGACATGATGCCATAATGGCGTCGGTGCTGGTGTCATCAGTTCAAGAGAGGAAAAATTAAAAGAAAAAGAAAGAGAGGCATGGGAGTCAAAACTCATGACCGCCGAGTATTGGGCTTGTATACTTAACCACTGGACCACAATAGTTTCATAATGCATATTCTTTTGGTGCATTTAAGTTCTGACTAGACAGCTGAATTATCTCACTAAATCGATTAGATGTTAGATGGTTAATCGTTCTTAATTGTTTCTAATATACTACGATTAACATGTAACCCACATATGTTAATTCGACTTGAAACAATAATAATTATTATCATAATCATACTTATTCTAATAGTAATAATAGCATCATTATGAAATTTTTCTTAGACTTCCTTAAGGGTAATTTAAGAATTTCAAATTTCAAATTTTAAACTCTAAAATTGGGGTGTAACACGTGATATGCTTACGTGGATGTTACGAACGGCATATTAAACGGAAATTATAAATGATAATAGACGGAATTTTGATTTTGAACTGTTTTAACTAATTCATGTACCTTCAAATCTTCACAATAATTTCTCAAACGTTCGGACTATTAATGTCAAACACCCTGGCATTTGGCCTTTTAAGTAATAATCCATTTTGTAAAACCGCCTATCAGCATTCAGCGGTTTAAGAAAACTACAAAACCCTTTCCCTCCAGCGAGCCGTTCGGATACCACTCCGTGCTGCAACTCTTGTTCCCTTTCCGATGGAAGACGAAGCCAATATCCTGGACTCCATACTAGACGATGAAGGCGAAGACGTCGATATGGTCGACGTTGAAGAAGGCGAGTTGCTCGAACAAACTGATGCTAGCCAGACCTGCTGTGCGACTGGCAATGGCGGAGACGGAGATTCTAAAACAACTGACGATCATCCAACTACGAAAAAGAAAAGGCGTAATAGGAAGAGGAAGAAGCCAGCCGGTGCTCCGCACCTGCCCGTAAGCATTGACAGGTTTGGAGATGCTCAATTCTCTTAGGTTTTCCCTATTTGGTAGATTCCCCCCCCCCCCCCCCCCCCCCCCAATCTTCCTGCAACCTAATCTTTGCATCTATCGATTTTGCAGATTTGTGTTGGATACGTGTAGGCGTCTGAAAGAAAGGAAATCATATTTGGTATACACTGCCGTTGGGATTCTTGGACTTGAAGTGTTGAGCGATCTAGTTAGAGAGGTCTGTTCTTCTCAATACTTGTGCTTAAATCACCGTATGTGCATTTCATCTATTGAGTGAACTTTGTGATGTGATTTATCATGTAGTTTGCTAGCTTGTTATTGATTCCTTTTACTGATTCCTTGAGCCGAGCCCCGATGATGTTTCAATGCTTACAACACTGTTTTTGTTTTGCGTGGGGATTGCTTTGTTTCCATTCTGCATAGTATGATCCATCCCTTACGCTGGGTGCAATCAAAAATGTCTGTACTACCACCTAGTTGTTGGTCAGTGAAAAAAGGTGTTTGATCGTGATGATTGAGGTTAGTATATGGGTCATGGAAGATTCTCTGGACTAGGATGCTTGATGTTTCTCCATTTTATTCAAAGTCATTACCGTAGCTGATGATGTATGCCATTTCCGGCCCTTGCAGATTTTCATTGCCAGAAGTCGTTTTGGTGCTTCAAATTATGTTCTCTGAGATGAGATATATCATGGCTTCTCTTCTACTTGTGTAGGTTGTTCTTTTTGTTCTTGGGTCTACACACTTGTAAAATTCGATGCCTTTGATTAAACCCTCATTCTATAAACTCCTAGAAGAAACATAGATGGAAGAAACATAGATGGAAGAACCTCGCTGCTCCTAGACTTCAAGATTTGAGGTCTTACCTAACTAATTATAGGGCAAAAACTGAATCTGAAAGTCATTGCCGGCAATATTAAGCCGGTTATCCCTTGACATCCTAACCCTTTATTGCCTCCATTCCGTTTATCTCCTGGTCTTAGTTTCTGTATGCTTGTAGACGTTTTAACATTGTAGTTATCAATGCTGAATCATGCAATTTTCAGGTGGGTGCTATTCAGTCATGTGGAGGACAGATGACTTCAGATGGAAAACGTTCTCGAACCGGTGGTGGAATTTTATGGAACATCTTAAAGACGAGAGAGCCTTCAGCATACAAAGAAATAATGAAGAAAGCAACTGAGTTTGAGGTGCGTAGCAACGTCTTCCTGTGAAATGAAATCCTGTTTTTGAAGAAATTTGTATGTGTGTATGCTATGTTTGTGGCTTTGCATGTCTATACAAGTATGTCATTGATTAGTATGAGGTAGAGCCTTCCTTTGAGTAGAAGAAAAAAGTAATTAGCCCCATGAACACATTGAATTAGTCTCATATCTTTAAAACCATATCAGTGATGGTAAATGATATATATCTCCTTTGTTTGTCTTTCAGAAACAATTCAAGCAACAAAAGCCAATGAGACCAGCTGCTGCCAAGAACACAGTAGGTGTGTCCAATGAAACTGCACGGGCCGGCACTAATGCTGCTCCAAATGATTTGTCGAATGGAACTGCACATGCAATCACCAATGAGACTACAAATGTTAGCAGGCTTGTGGCCGAAAGCCAGCTCGAGAAGGACAACGTTGAAACGAAGCGCAGGTCTGTTCATGATAGGATTAGAGTGCCTGTTTCGTACGAGGATCTGATTCAGGATGATGATCCAAATGACAGCTGCACATTGAATTCCTAGAGTGGTAGCATTAATTAATTCTTAATAACTGTTGATGAAAGACTAGCGATATTTATGGTGGTCTGATTCCTTGATCTTTGATGGATGTCTTTCGAGTTTCAGTCAGGTATTTATTTGGAAATAGGAATAGATCCCAACGGCATGCAATGCTTTGGTAAAGAGTAGTGTACAGACAGATCTATATTCTGCTCTAAGATACCAAAGATTCAGAAATGATTTGAAGGGTGCTTATCGATTTTTTCTGTCACGAGGTTTAGTTTCTGTTATTGCTGAGTTCTCTAGTTCCTCCCCATCCAATCCAAATAGAAACTCCATTGCTAATCTCTCAATAGGTTTATTGTACACTAGTAGTATTAGAATAAAGTAAGATAAATACGCTGCATTTTCTGGAATTGCAGTTTTGTCAATTTGCCATTGTTCTTCACAACGCATGAATTTCAGTTCTTGCGCCATCCTCTTTTTGTGTCTGGCCCCTGCTACAGAACATTACCAAATCAGACCACCAGCATAATTTTAACTACAAGCAATATGATAAAGGTGGTTTCTTTTGTGAATTCAAGCAACGTACGTGAGAATGACATCGAAGTCGCTTAGAGTTCAGTCCCTACATCTATGGACGTCCAAATTCTTCTTGCAGATGGACTCCCTGGATCCTGGTAAAAGTAGAGGCGGCTCGACAAGGTACCAACATGTAGCTCCCAGCTCTTCTTGGAGTCACCAGTCCAACCTTGCCCTGGTTTCGTCGGGTAGCCATAGTCTCCCCAAATGGGATGAAGCAGCAACTGAAGCAACTCCTGAGCCTGAGGATTGCTGTAAGGATCACAAATGTTGACTGGTTGCTCGAGATACTTGGCGTTCCCCGGAGCGCAATAGAGGTGGTATGCTGCATAGGGGAAGTTTGCAGTGTCGTTTCTGTACAGCTTGGTGTTCTTTGGAGTAATGTGGAAAGGTGGACATTGGGAAGGGTTTATAAGAGTGCACCAGGGCTGGGTTTCTGGGTTTATTATCATCTCCGAGTAACGAGTTACGTCGGTGAGACATCCCCGTCGCAGGGAGATCCGTCGTTCTTCCAGCAGCTACCGATGTCGATCAAGTAGAACTGGCTCTTTGCCCCCCCCCCCCTCCTTGTTTGATGTCCAACGTCAGCCTCACCTTGAAGTTTGGTGACTCTGGTAGCTGCCAAAAATAGAAACATCCATAACAAGCAAGAGCACCTGCTCGAGTCTTTCTTGTTAAACATCTCGAGTCAAACTCGAGTTCAATTCAAACTTCACTTATGAAACCTCCCGACTAGTCAAATTTGAATTCAATTTCAAACTTGTATACTAATACACATTGATAAGTCGAGTACAAAAACAAGTTATCCAAAAATTTACAAATATCTACTTTTTTCTTTTAAAATAGCTAAATCTAAACAATGTACTGCTATTCATTAGCACAATCACAATTTGCATATAATTTATTGTATGTGGCACTTGGGGCAAAACCCATATTGATTATTAAGTTTACTGGCCAGCCATATAGTCGAGTGGGCATTCAAGTTGGCTCTTGAGGTCCAACTTAAGCAGACTCTAAGCATATCTAACTTAAGTCTGGCTCACTTAAAATCAAGTTGATTGATGAACGAGCTTTTTGTGAAGCCTTTTTCAAGTCGCTAACAGCCGTAAGAACACCAGAAGAAAAAGATGAGAAGTCCGCAAACTCACAGTTTTGAGGATACCTCTGGTGTCATAATGATATCCACCAGAGAAACCCCTAGTTGTATCAGCTCATAGGTAAAGCATCAACCATGGATACTTCTTCGAAGTCTTAAGCTTATGGTGAAACGCCCAACTAACACCACCATCAGTAACTTTCTTTTCCCACACAACCTCGTACATTGACCCATCACCACCACCACTCAAGTCATAGGTACCATAGAAGCTCCCTTTGAGCCACCTGTCATCAAAAAGCCGGGTGGGTCGATGCTCAAGAGTTGGGTGGTTCATACAGCCATCTCCAAAGCAAGGAAACCTTCTTGTTGGCGTAAAAGGAGACACCTTTTTGCCATTCTCAAGGCATGCTCCTGAATTGGTGTCGTAGTTTCCATTTTTGAGCATGATCATCCAAAACGGCCATAGTGGTGATGATGAGTTAACCTTGTTGGGGTGCTAGCGGAAATGTAGTGAAATTTAAGATCGAAAAGATAGTATTTTGATAACTCACTCGATTAATCACTCAATTTTATAGATATTACAATTTGGTCACTTGGACCTTTCAAACTCCTCACCGAACACTCTCTACTTCTTCTTTCTCATTTGTTTTGTTTCTCTACACTTCACACTTGCCTAGAAAGATACTAGCACACTTGGTAGGTTTAGTGTGTGGCTAGGATTATTAGTTTAGTTATTATGAGTAGTTAGGATTTAGATATTTTTAGAGAGATTTCTAGAGTATTAAATCTCTAGATTGTTAAAGGTAATTCCATATTGAAAATGACTTTTATTCAACACCCCCTCTTAATTTGCAATTTGGAGTAGGTGTTTGAACTTCTCGAGTTTGTCCTTCGTAACTGCCTTCGTCATGATATCTGTCGGCTGATCATCTGTGTTGATGATTTCCATTATGATTTCTCTGTTGTTGACTAGATCTCATATGAAATGATTTCGTAACTCGATATGTTTTGACCTTGCGTGAAATACTAGATTCTTCGTTATGGTTATGGCTGACATGTTGTCACAGTGAATAATGGTTGGTTCATTATCACCTTGTTGCAAGTCTTCAATTAATCTTTTTAGCCATACTGTCTCGCATGCTGCATCTGTTGCTGTAATGTATTCTGCTTCCGCTGATGATAATGCCACAGTCTTCTGCTTCTTTGAGCTCTAGGAAATAGGTTTTGTACCTAGGAAAAATATGTAATCAGATGTAATCTTACGGTCATCTAGTGATCCTGCCCAGTCACTGTCGATGTATCCGATTAGCTTGCTTCCTTCTTCCTTCTTCCTTCTTATACCATAGGCCCAATTGTTTAATGCCTTGGAGGTATCGTAGGATTCTCTTCGCTGCTGCAAAATGAAGTTTGCTAGGCTCATTCATAAATCTTGAAATGAGACTTACTAAGTGACATATATTTGGTCTTGTGTGTGTGAGATATATGAGCGATCCGACTAGACTTCAGTAGATTTTTCCGTCAACTTTTTCTGCTCCATCATCTTGTTGTAGTTACTCATTCAACGCCATTGGTGTCGCTATGGGCTTGCACGATGCCATGTGAAATCTCTTTAACATGTCTTCAGTATACTTCTCTTGAGAGATGAATATTTCTCCAGGTTTCTGCTTTACTTGAATTTCCAGGAAATACTTCATGAGTCCTAAGTCAGTCATTACAAACTCTGACATCATTGTCATTTTGAATTCTTCAATCATTTGTGGACTTGTGCTTGTGTAGATCAAGTCATCAACTTATAAGCACAAAATAAAAAAGTTTTTGTTTTCTCCCTTTTTGATATAGAGAGATGCTTCACTTGGACTTCTTTGGAATCCGTTGTCTTGAAAGTATCGATCAATTCTGTTGTTCCACGCTCGTGGTACTTGTTTGAGACCGTAGAGCGCCTTTTTGAGTCGATAGACTTTGTCGTCTTCTCCTTTCTTCTCGTATCCTCGTGGTTGTTCCACATAGACTTCTTCTTCTAGTGTTCCATTGAGGAATGCCGGCTTGACGTCTAGTTGAAATATTAGTAACTCCATTTGAGCTGCTAGTGCTATGACTGTTTTGATTGTCTCCATCCGCAATACTGGTGCGTAGGTTTCGTGAAAGTCGATGCCAGGCTGTTTTGAATAGACTTTTGCTACAAATCTTGCTTTGTGCTTCCGGATGAAACTGTCTTTGTTAAATTTGATCTTGTAGATCCACTTTAGATCTATGACCGGCTTATCTTTTGGTTTGTCCACGAGCTCTCAAGTCTTGTTCTTCTCGATCATTGAGATCTTTGTGTCCATTGCTTCTGTCCAGACTTTGTCTTTTCTTTGCTTCTTCAAATGCATATGATTCACAAGAAAATTATGCTATGTGACTTGATTCATAAATTTCTCTTAAGGATCTAACCTTTAATGGAGGTGAGTCTGAATCTGTCACGACGTCTCTGAAGTTGTCTCTTGTTGGACTCGTTGTTGGACTTCTTCCTTGTCTTGGATTTTGATCCGCCTCATTTGGTGTTGTTGGTATAGTTGTTGGATTCTCCAGGATCTCAGTTTTTGATGGAGGTTGATTATCCTGAGTTTCCCAACTCCACTCGGCCATTTCGTCGAAGATAACGTCTCGTGAAATCACCACCTCGTTCTTTGATGGATTGTAGAGTCTATAGCCTTTGGATTCGTCACTATATCTAATGAAGATGAGCTTCTCTCCCTTTTGGTCGAACTTTTCGTGATTTGGGGTAGAGATGTGTGCATATGCTATGCAACTAAATACTTTGAGGTGATCCACTTGCGGCCTTTTGTGGTGTCATGCTTGAAAAGATGTTTTGTTCTTCACTGCTTTGGTTGACAATCTGTTGAGAATGTAGATTGTTGTATTGATAGCTTAGCCTCATAGTTGGTTGGGAATTCTTAGCAGTCATCATGCTTCTTGACATCTCCACAATTGTATGGTTCTTTCATTCTGCTATGCCATTTTTTTTGTGGTGTACCACACTATCAACTGTCTATTGATTCCGTTGGTGCGACAGTACTCCTTGAAAGGTTTGTAGATGAATTCTCCATCATGATTTGTTCGGAGTGTTTTAATTTGATGTCCACTTTCCTTCTCAGCTGCTGCTTTGAATTGAAGGAACTTGGAGAATGCTTCTGATTTTTGCTCAAGAAAGAATACCCACATCATTCTAGTATAATCATCCACAAATAGTAGAAAATATCTCTTACCACCTATGGATGTTGTTCTAGTTGGTTCGAAAATATCAGTGCGTACTAACTCTAGTGGTGCTTTTGCTCTCCAAGTAGTTTTTGGAAATGGCAGGCAATGCATTTTGCCATATATGCATCCTTCACAGACCTTGTCTTCTCTGTTGATTTGGGGGAGACTGACCACCATATTTTTCTGCTTCAACAATTTAAGCCCTTTGTAGTTTAGGTGTCCATATCGGAGATGTCATAGGAAAGATTCATCCATGCTTTGACTCTTCATTGCTAATTCTTCATTCTTCGTCATTGTGACAGGAAACATCCTGTTGGAAGTCATCAAAAAAAATTTCACTTTTGAGTTGTTGGATTTGTTGATAATCTCACATTGGCTGTTATCAAACAGTAGCTTGTAATTTTTAAGCATTAGTTGTCCAACACTCAGAAGATTTTGAGCTAATTCAGAAACGTACAAAACTTCTTGGATTAGCGTTTTGTTACCTCCCTTTTCTTGTACGATTATTGTACCTTTTCCTTTCACTTCCAGCTTTTTACCGTCTCCAATCTTCACGTGAGACTTATATGTATCATCCATCTCGGTGAAAGACTCCCGATCTCCAATCATGTGATTACTTCAATCACTGTCCACCACCCATGGAAGTTGTGATTTTTGTTCGGCTTTGAAGCAAGTGTATGCGCTTAGTTTTTCTTCGTCCTTCTATGCGAAGTTTGATTCGCCTTGTTCTTTCTTGTTTTGGAACCAGCAACCTCTTTGAGAGTGATTTTGAATTTTGCACTTGGTGCACCTAAATCTGCATTCTTTGGTAGCATGGTTAAATTTTTTGCAAATTTTGCATCCGTCGTTGGAGTTACTTGATTTCTCTTGATTCTGGCTCCAGTTGTTGTCTTTTTTGAAATTTGGTTTTCCTCCTTTCTTTTGGAAGTTGCCCCCTCTGTGGTTCTGCACCTGATTTGCTTATTTGTCTCGTTTGATATCGACCTTGGATTGAAAACTTGCTCGAGTTGTTGGTTGGTAAACCGGCTCAATCTCTGCTCGTGAGCTACAAGTGATCCCATAAGCTCCGTCATGGGTAATTTTCCAAGATCTTTGGTTTCTTCTATGACAGCGACGATGTGCTCGAACTTCGGCGTTAGGCTGTGGAGGATCCTTTCCACGATCTTCTTCTCGTTGATAGTCTCTCCAGTGACTTTGATCTGGTTCACTATCTCTGCAACACGAGAATGAAAGTCTTTGATGCTTTCGCCTTCCTTCATCGCCAGGTTTTCGAATTGATGTCATAGATTTTGGCATTTTATGGAGATGTTTTCGCCTTCCTTTCCATTTTTGAGCATGATCATCCAAAACTGCCATGGTGGTGATGATGAGTTAACCTTGTTCGGGTGCTAGCGGAAATGTAGTGGAATTTAAGATCGAAAAGATAGTATTTTGATAACTCACTCGATTAATCACTCAATTTTATGGATATTACAATTTGGTCACTTGGACCTTTCAAACTCCTCACCGAACACTCTCTACTTCTTCTTTCTTATTTGTTTTATTTCTCTACACTTCACACTTGCCTAAAGTGAGGCTTCATATTTATAGGCTAATACAACCTCCTTAGGAAGATATTAGCACACTTGGTAGGTTTAGTGTGTGGCTAGGATTATTAGTTTAGTTATTATGTGTAGTTGGGATTTAGATATTTTTAGAGAGATTTCTAAAGTAGGAAATCTCTAGATTGTTAAAGGTAATTCTATATTGCAAATTACCTTTATTCAAAAAACCTAACAGAGAGCTCTTTGTGGACGATGTATAGGTCTAGAATGCGGAGTGCTTGTGGTGGAAGCCCTGGAAATTGAGCTCCAATTCCAAGCTTGTTATCAGCTTCTTTGGCCTTATGGTCCACTAGTGTTGGATTATTGGTGAAGTCAAAGCAATCAGCAGCTCTGGGACTGCCCATTCCATGAGCTTTTTGGTGGCCAACTTCATTGTAGAAGTTCCAAGCTTCAAAGGCCACTCTGAGCCCATCTCTTTTCATTCCAAGATCTCCCAAGATCGGTTGCTCGATTTTTGTTTCTTTCTTCATCTTGCTTATTGTTTTTTTTCTCTTTCCCTTATGAATAGTTGGATGGTATTCTATTCTATTTTATGCTCAATAAGTTTAATTGAGATATTCCAAAAACATCATTAATATAACTTTCACAAAAGCAAATGAAAGTACATTAAAAGAGAGACTAGAATAAAATTTTGACTTCATTATGGCTGCTACTTATTTGTTTGACATAAACAGTTTAGGAACATTGTGTCTCACCACCTTGTAAGAAGTTTGGTAAAATTATGTTTATTGAATGAAATGAATCAATTTCAAAAAAATTTAGAATATATACATTCTCAGTTTTCAGTCAACTAAAAGAAGAAAAGAAAACAAAGAAAACAAAGAGAGAAAGAAGAGAAAGGAACAATAACAAAAAAGCTGATAACTTATCCATTGACTGACACATCACTTCCAGCTGTATCATTTAATAGCCCTCACAAGTTGAGGAGTAAATGTTCAACACACCCAGCTTGCTAACAAGAAGATATCAGCGAGTTGTGTTTCTGTGGTAACGTAGCAGAGTTAAACCAATCTCGTTTCTATCCGCTCACGTATCACGTGACAATCAATCTCGATGTGCTTTGTGCGCCGTAGAAAACGGATTATGAGAAATGTGAATGATCGATTGGTTATCACAAAGAAGCTGAATCAGAGAGTCATGTGAGATTCTCATATCCATCAGAAGCACCTTCATCCATTGTAATTCACAACAGCTAATGCTATGTATTTCGCTTCTGATGACGATCGAGAGACAATGCTCTGCTTCTTAGTTTTCCAAGAAATCAAGGCATTTCCAATGAAGATGCAATATCCAGTAGTTGATCTCCGCATTTCTGGACAGCTAGCCCAGTCTGAATCACTATACCCTGCCATTTGCAAGGTACTGTTCTTGCTGAAAAAAGACCCTGTCCTGGTGCATTCTTCAAGTAACGTATCACCTTGTGAGTAGCTTTCAAATGTAAGTCTATAGGTTTTCCTTGAAACTAAGCTAATTGTTGCATAGCATAGCTTATATCAGGCCTAGTGATGGTGATGTAATGCAATTTGTCAATAAGTTGTTTGTAATCAGTAAAGATCAAGGGAATTCCTGTATCTGCTTGTAATTTTTCCTTGTAATCAAATGGAGTTTTTTATGGCTTTTTATGTAACTGTCCTGCTTCTTTAATAAGCTCTAAGCAATGCTTTCTCTAACACATTGAAATTCTTGATTGATTTCTTGTAACTCCCAACCCAAAAAAGTACTTCAATGCTTTCTCTACTTTTTCTTCATCCCTTCCATCTGGCACAAATCATTTTCTCCCATCTTTTCTCCCATCTCCTTCAACTTCATAGCCTTCTTGAAGATTTATATAAACTGCCTCATCTAGGTCTCCATGCAAGAAGACGTTGCTAATGTTTAACTGATGAAAATTCTAACCCTTAGCTGCAGCAACAACTAATAACGTTTTGACAGAGGTGATTTTTGCAACCGCAGAAAATGTGTCTGTGAAGTCCACTCCATAGATTTGGGTGTAGCCTTTTGCTACAAGTTGAGCCTTATACTTGTGTACACTTTCATATGGATTGAATTTAACCCGGTATACCCACTTGCATCCTACGGTTCTTATCTCTGAGGTTGATCAGTAACTGTCCATGTACCATTGGCCTCAAGAGCTTGCATTTCCTCCTACATAGCTTTCCTCCAACGTGGTGAACACATAGCATCTTCAAAGATTTGGGGCTCAGGTTCAACAGAAATAGATACTTATGTAAAGGAAATCGAGAGGTGTTGGAGGGAATTTGATTGGTGGTCAAAAGGGCATAGTGGTAGTAGATAGGATGGTGGTCTAGTGACTCTTGTAGAATGTCTGAGAGGAATAGTGTTGGTGTATAATTGGGTCTGTGAGGTATGGCAATGTGGAGAATGATTAGTGATAGGTGGCTGAGGTTCAATGATGTCAGGAATTGGTATAGGTATACTATGTAGGGATTTTTCTGGTTCTTTGTTTTGGTGAATGTTGGTTGTTCTGATTTCAGGTGGTTCAATGTGTTCATCCATGTTTTCAGACATAAGAGTATCTAAGGTGATAGGATTGTAAGAAAGATTGAGAGGAATGATTGTTTTTGTAGTATTATTAGGGACATCATATGGTAGTATGTTTTCATGAAAAATAACGTTTTTGGAAATTATAATTTTCTGAGTGGTTATGTCAAGCAGTTTGTAACCTTTGATTCCACTTTGGAATCCAATAAAGACACATGGATTTGATCTAAAGGGCGAATTTGGTGCGATTGTGACTAAGGATACAAGCATAGGCCAAGGAACTACAGACTCGCAAATGTTCATAATTTGGTGAGGTTTTGTAGAGAGTTTCATAGGGTGACTTATTATTTAACACGGGTGTAGGAAATCTATTGATGAGATAGCATGCATGCAATACACAATCCCCCAGAACCTGAGAGACAAACCACTTTGGAATTTGAGAGCTCTAGCTACTGCTAAGAGGTGTTGGTGTTTACGTTCGACACACCCATTTTGAGGAGCAATAGAAACACGACTATTCTTGATAGAGAAGCATCTGGCCAACCACGTTACAATCACTAACGTGTCTAGGATTACACTTACAAGGAGGAATAGGACGATATTGCAAGTACTCCTCCCATAAGCCCTTCAGATTAGTAAAGTATTGAGTGACATTGATTTCACCTTGATCACAGGATGAGATGCGAGATTGCAGATCTGCAATCCGGATCGCATCGCATTGACGGAATCGATGCTTGAGATCCTTCCAAGCAGTAGCTGCATTGTCATAGGATATGAGCTTTGAGCGATGTCATCTGAAACAAAATTGAGAATCCAATTGAGGACGGCAAAGTTGCTGTAGATTCAAGCTGAGTACGATCTATCATCAGATGCTGGAGCTGGATATGAATATTCGATGAAGCTGATTTTGTTTTTTATGCTCAACGCGATGCTTATGGAGCACCTCCAGACATGATAATTCTAGTTCCTTAATGTTACTCCGACAATCAGAGCAGAGAGACTATCCCCAGGGGTGATGTACAGCGAATTAGCAAAGTGATCGGTGAAGGTGTTTGATGAAGTGGATGAGATTATAGCCATTGTAGTGGAGCTTTAAGATGATTTCTTCATTGAAGAAAAAAAGAATAAAAAATCATAGAAAAAGGGATTGAGAGAACCGGGACTCTGATACCATGAGAAGTTTGGTAGAATTATATTTATTAAATTGAATGAATCAATTACAGAAAGATCTAGAATATATACATTCTCAGTTCTTGACTAGAAGAAGAAAAGAAGCAGCAAAAAACAAAGAGAGAAAGAAGAGAAAGGAATAATAATAATAATAAAATTAATAATTTATTCGTTGACTGCCACATCACTGCCAGCTGTATCATTTAACACCTTGAGAACTGAATTATTCATATTGTTTGCAATAGGAGGTTTCGGTTTCATAAATGTGGAGCAGAGTGTTCCAACTCGTGAAATTATCAAATTTATAGATGGAACTCATATCGATTAGGTGGGAATAAAATAATAGTTAACAATGTTACTACATCACAATCGGAACAAGCAATCCCAGAAAAAGAAAAAATTACGAAAAAGAAAGGGGAAACGATTTCAAGTTAGATAGTTACACAAAATCTAAAACTTCACAATGTTATTAAATCATAAATTTGGAACAAGCTAGCACAAATATCAATCAGAAAAGAGGAAAATTTTCTGATCCAATTGTCACTGTCGGAGGTGGTAGTTTCCTAGAATAGCGGGTATTGATGGTTCTTAGTGGCATTTTATTGGTGGTTGTTGTTTGCGGACGCACGTCAGAGACTTTCTTATTCTGACCGTTGAATGGGTGGTCAACAAAAATATATGATAAAGGAACCTTCGATCGTTGTGGTTGATTGTTTATAGACGACTCGTTTGTTGGATTCAACATAGAGAAAATAAAAAGTAGAATAAGAGAAGGTGGAATGATTTATGCTTGATTTGTGAGATTCTCTAAGATTTTTACCATACCTTTGTTTTTTGACTTGTTTTTTGTAATATCTACAAATTTATTAGATTATGTACAATTCAATACCATAATCATTTTTCAATTCAAAACTTTTAGATCTTATTCATTTAATCTAATAGTTATAAAAAAATGTTCTCATCATGAGAACACTAAGGAGGTATCCTCACAATATTAGATCGGGGGTGAATAAGTTTGGAACATTTTAGTATTTAAAGGGGTGAATGAATTGAGAGGAAGAAGGAAGAAAAGAAATTAAAGTTTAAATTATTTGTGTTATTATTCTTATGTTTATATTATTTATTTTAAACTTTTTTATTTCTATCCAACGTTTATCATCTTTATCGATTCAAAAAACATGTCGCAATGAGCACGTTATACAAGTGTGGCAGAGGGACGATCATTTTCACAAATATTTTCATCCATATCCGATCCCATCCATATAGCTTGGATTCTAATTTAAATCCAATCCATATGGATCGGTTTAATATGGATGTATTGAATATAGATTTATGAATGTTAAATAGTCGGATATAAATTGGATTTGGATGATCCATGGGTGGATTATCAATTCTATTTTCATATCCCAGTTCATCAATTCATCAAATTCCAAATCTAGATTACCAATTCATCAACCCTGAATTACATTTTAAGAGGAGAATTCATTTTTAACATCTGTCGTGCATGAATATGATCCAATCATCGGCTTGTTCTTATCATCCCAGTTCAATCTCCACCGCATCGTCAATATGATCCAATCATCGTCATCTTCGAGAAGGATTGAAGAAGCGAGTGTGGAATCTGCGACTGCAGCAGCCATAGTCATTAAGATTAGTTCTCCGTCGATAGAATCTGAGACTCTTACCTTTTCCAGATATGTCATTAAGATTAATGATGTACAATCACTCTATTTTCAAACAGTTTCGATGGATACTTTCGAGCCTGCAAGTACAACCACGAATAAACAGGACCACTCACACGCAACCGTCCTCTAGTACAACTTCCTCATGGCATATTGGAACAAACTACCCACCATCATCACCAAAGAAAGGTTGATCAATTGCATCTTTCATCCCACGTGTGAAACACCTCCACCTGTTTCAGCCTTTGTCCTGCAAACCCACCCAACATTCTCAGGAGATGAGCCAACGGCTAAACCAGAAAAGAAAGCCCGATAGAGTTAATAAACTCTTACATATGGTCTGAAGGATTTGGCATCAGTTCGTACACAATCGTTGCGACAGCATCCCTCTTATTCTGGTCGCCACAAACCGGAAAATGGTTTAGCTGAGATGCAGAATATCAAAGGACAGAAAGTATCATGAATGAATGATCACACGACGTAGTACATTACCTTAGTTGCTTCACCTTTGAATCCTATGTAGTGTATCTGAGTAAGATCACCTCCGAAGTTCTCAGGGAAGTGTAACGTGATGCTTGAAACACTCTGAAATTTGGCATATCTGTTATGTGATACAAAAATTCAGCTATCCCACTTAAAACGACAACAAATTCAGTGTAAACAAGTTGGGAAGGGCAACTGGTATGCTTTTTTTTTCTTTCCTGGTTTGATAGTTGGCATGTTGATACTCAACGTATCTTGTACAGTTGTACTAAAGTGTAGTTGGGCCCAGTTACCTGGTTTGGTACTCTAGCACTCCTTGCAGATTTTCGGCCAACTCCCACTCCTTGTAAAAAAGATAAAAAAAAACAAACTAGCGAAGTAAGCCAAAGTACAAAATACATCAAGGCACCGCAGTTGCAGAAGGAACGGGTACCTGAATAGCTTGCATGTCCTGAGCATCGGAGAAGTCAATTCCTTCTCGATTGATAAACCTACATATAGAGTTAAAGGATAAACCACGGTGCAGTTTTACAGAACAAATAGAAATCAGTGAAGACATTCAGAACAGAAAAGAAGAGAAGATAATGTTGTTGCGAAATGATTTCCATCTTCTTAAATGTGAGAGTCATCTCTAGTAAAATGTCACGAGGATCAACAGATAGGAGGAATTTCAAAAATCAAAAGCAAACCAAGTATATCTTAATCAGCTCACTATTTTTAGCAGTAGGCTATCTTAATCAGTCACTATTTTGCACTAGAAGCAGAATTAATGAGAACTTCCATCACAAGGGAAGAATAATGCCAAACATTTGGCAAGGCAAATAAACATTTGGTCGATGAACGTACATAAGTGGCACAAATACAAGGAACACATTACTTTAAGTCTTGCTCCATAAGTACATAATAGTCAGACAAATTCCAGCATGAATAAGCCAATCAGTATGTCATCACAATGATGACATTCAAATAAATTCATTTGTTCCACCAGTTGGACTAACATTATGCAAGCTATCTAGTGGCTGCAGTAAGAGAAACGTGCTCTTTCAGCTAGCAGTATTAGTTACTGCAATCAAGAAATGGATATACTGCAGCAAACAAGTCTAACTTACACCCTCATCTTGGAGGGACTTGTTCCATCCGGCCCACCGACAATTGAGATGCTCTTGATCTTGACATCGGATGTGAACCTATAGCAATTTGTACAGCAGAAGAAGCAATCAGTAAAGACGGAAGCAAACTGATTGCAAAATTGAGGCACTTATAACAGCCAAACCGCAGCACAGAGTCTGACAAACATATTTTCAGGCAAAACTACAATTGGGTATTTGATTAAGGTAATCCCAAGAGTAACTTCAACATCAGGTTCTCCACTCAAATATAGTGATTATCATTGGACATCAAAGTAGCAGAGTATATACCTAAGACCACCGCTATCTAAGGGTTGAGCTTTTATTCTCATAATGGCTTAAACAGATTATTAAAAAACAGAGATTGGTTTATCATACATATGATCTCACAACGAAGTCCTCAAACAAATGAAAATACAATGCCCAACCTGACATCACCAATATCACATAGCACTGGGACAGTAGGACTACAACTACGTTGACATCCAAGGTCAATGATCCTCCAGCGAACAAGTAGTAGAACGAGCAGGATATATATCAAGGAAAAAGGAAAGGGAATTAAGACACGTACGGGACGTAGACAAGCAGTTCAGGATCTCCATCATTGCTTTCCAAGACCCCCTGGCATGGTAGTAAAACAATCAGCCAAGTGATAGAAAGTGGCTTCATATGCTTCAACGCCCACAAAAAGAGTTTCCACTTTCACTGAATCGCTATATATGCTTCGTTAAGCCTTCTGAGAAACAAGAATTGAAGTGAGCTTACTTACCGCTGAGAGATTCAGGCGGTGCTCCCAGGCTTTGAAGACCGACTTGGCACTTCCAGGAACTGCTTCATTTAGAGCGGAAACCTAGAAAGCCAACAAATTAAAGGAGAAACCTACTAACAGATGTGAAATTGGGGAAGCCAAGCCAAAGCAATCAAACTGGCGTAGCCAACTGGAAGTAGGAAGAAAGGAAAGAGAGTAAGGCGTTGATCGGAGAAGGAAATGGTCACCTTGGCGAGGTCCACATGTTTGTAGAGAGACCAATCAGCAGAACAATCGTGATCTTCGCAGCTGTGATCATGCAAACAAGACATTTGTTCTTCAAGGTTGATGAACTATGGAGAAATAGTGGCGCACCAGTTTTCGTCGCACCCAATCAGTTAACCACGGAAGAAACCTCCGTTGGGACTCGCGGTTTTAACCAATTCGACGTTTCAATTTTGGAAATGTATTTTTCAGTCCCTGTATTATATTTTAGTACAGTTTTAATCAATAAACCAAATTGCTTAACATATCAGTTTATTCATTTCATTTCAAGAAAGGAATCAATTGGGGCCTGCAGGTGTTTCTAGAGTTTACATTACAGTCTCTTGATCAATGGACTTCTGGACCCAACAAGGATCATATTGCTTCATATTATCATATGGTTACTGTGAATTGGTTCCTAATGCTGCACCATCTATCTCACTGTTCTTGTTCATCAAACGTTGAAGCTCAGCCTCTATCTCCTCTTCCTCCACCAAAATCCTTGACAATTCTCTGTCCAGAAAACTCAGCTCCAATCCTCCAGCTGTCAACCTTGCATCCACCTCCTTCAAGTTTTCAGCTTGAGCAGTCTTCACCTTCATGCTTTGTTCCAGCTCTGCCAACCAAGCTACCACACTCTCTGGCATTTCATTTTCATCACAACTCAAACTCGAAAGTCGGTCAATCATGTCAACAACGTCTTTCTCCATATTTCCAAACGAATTCCCTTCATCCCCTGCTCGTTGTTCTTCAGATGCTTCTTGCATATGCTGCACATTCTCATCTTTGGAAGAAGAACCCACGCCAGAAGGAGGAAGCAGCCTGGATACGAGTTCTGGAGGTAGAAAATTCATCGGTTTGCATAGCAGAACCATAGTACATGCGGATCCCAGTGACCTCTGCCTTCAAAATTCTTGTCCTTATCTTCCTCTTCCTTATTCTTCTCATCTTGCTTCACTTCTGCAGGTCCCACAGATATTATGTCGGTCCACCACCGCTTCATAAGTTTGCTCACTATCTTCGCCGGATCAAAGTCTCCGGTCACCGTCAGCTGTTTGTCTTTCCGGTCCAAGGAGATGCTCTGGATCCTTGGAATTCCGGTGACTATCTTAATAGCTCTATGCCAATCTTTGTCGCCTTGCAGATCGAATTTGAACACCGCTATCTGTTTCAACAAAATATGAGTGGTAGACCGCTAGCTAGCTCGTTTAAGGGGGAAATGACAAGACGCCATTATATTATATAGATTAGAGATGTATGATTTCAGTTACCTTCATGTTTGAGGTTCAGTTAATTTTGTAACGAGAAAAGAGATTCTGGTTTGGGGGCGGGGAGGATGATCGAGTTTGTCGATGACAAGTTTCTCAGCCGTTATATAGAAGAACATAAGGGATACTTCAACGCACGAGTCAATATGAAGTCGTCGTTGATAATTCAATTTGCCTTCTGAATCTGTCCGGAGTCTGTGGTCATTAAAAATTAATATTTAACTAATGACGTCACTTTGTCCACCTAACCACCGTCCTGGCCCCAAAAGTGATGTCATTTAACCCCTCTTATGTATTCTAATGGTTTGGACATTTTTATTAAACCTAAAATTTTTAGATATTTGATTCAATTACCATATTGAAAAAAGGTATGAAGATAAAAAAATATATCTAATTTAATGATTCACTTACATTTGCTAAAAAAAATTATTTTTCCTTCAACTAGAATGGAAATCGCTATAGTTGGTAGTGAATAATTCTGACTAGATTTTGTGAATTAATAGCGCCGACAGCCTCCTCAACAAAAGCAAATCCAAAAAGATAAACCCCACATTATCAATGTTTTTTTAATCGAATGAAACCTCCAAAGATGTCGATTTCTATCCTTCTTCGAATGAGTTTTAATCTGCCACGATTTCTTCTAATGCAGAGTAATCAGAGTCGTCGAAGACCGGAGGCTTGGATTACGTTTTTTTCCAAGCCATTGTACCGATAGGAACAGGTTAGTTCCCTAATTTTTCCCAGTTCGTTATGATTTCAACCGGCATCGACTTCCAATTCTTCCTACTCAGTACCAATGGACAAAAATGCATCCAAAACACTCTGCTTCACAACGAATGACTCGCAGTCGTTCACGGCAACAACCACCACGAGGAAATAGATCAATGGAAGACACGGCCTCTCCGCGCAACAAATTTCAAGATTCTACTGCTCAAGACAAGATGCAACAACCCACATCAAAAGCATATGTTAGTATCAGTAAGTTTGTTAGGGTTTTTGACAGATTAGGAACTTGATTATAGTGATATCAGTTTGATTCGTTATGTGGGACTTGGTTTTCAATTTGGGAAATATGGTTTCTTAATTTTAAGGGAGGTACAGCGTAGATAGTACTAAACTAGGATTGTACGTTATGTACTCCTATTCATGACAAGTGCCATTGGGTTCCTTATTTATAGTTGTGGTACTTGTTTATGAAACGTTGGAAAGTTACAGAATGGACAAGTAGATAGGTTTCAAACTTGTTGTCTCAAAATTTGGTATTAAAACGTGAAACTTAATGTAATTAGGTCAGTTTGATGTTGTTTGGTATTGAATTATTTTTTTAATATGATAAAATAGGTATTAAGACTTGAATGGCATGTGAGGGTTCCAACGTCAGAAGATGGTGACCTATTGGAAGAAAGTGATGAGGAAACGGATAGGGATGATTATCGAAAAATGAGAGGAAAAAATAGGTAAATGGCATATTTCTAACCGTTTAGTTCGGTGAAATATTAATGTAGATCATTGTGACAATTTAGTTATATGTTCCAATTGAACGTAGGGGAACTCGAAAATGTTTGCTATTCGTTGCCGGTGTAGCCCGAAAAGGATCAGAGATTTGCTGAGTTTGAAAGTCGTGTCTCCTCCAAAGTTATAGGCTTGAAGAGATGGGGTTTGGTGGTGTTTTTTTGGTCCAAATTGGGTCAATGTGCGAGGTTTTTCAACCGGTTGGCGTTGGGGGCTTATGATCCAAGAAACAAATCCTTCTTCTTCATTAAAGATGACCCTCTCACCTTTACAGAAGCCGATGTACAAAAAATTTATTTCATACTAGGAGAAACAATGAGTGTAAATGAGTCCTTTCTAAGTCAAAGAAATAATACCTTCATTGATTATAGCATTGTGGCCGTTAGATTGGCCTAAATCTAGAAGGAAGCAAAAAAAAGATCAATTTGTATAGTCGAGGCGAATAACATTAGAAAAAAATAAACATTTCTAATAAAAGGAACAAACGGTACTAAAACGTAATAACTGGTACCTTCATCGATTTCATTGTCAGAGGAATTAGATTGAACAACGTTTGGGAAAAAAATGTCCAGATACATTAAAAAGGAACATAGGAATAAAATTAAGTAACCAAATTAGTACTTAACAGTTAAAGAAGGTACAAGCGTACCTGTGGGGGAATTAGGGGAGGGGGCGGCAAAACGAAATTGAAAGAGGAAGTAGATGGAAGTACATATCGAACAACATTCATGTTGCATGTAAGAAAAACTAAATTCAGCAAGAATGAAATATGAAAGAAAAAGAATGAACAGTAAAAAGCAAACAAAAATAAAAAATTGAAAGACTCCTACTCAATTGTTCAATGGAGAATTAAATAATAAGCAACACTTAAGAAAAACAAAGAACTGTGAAGGCAGGTGCTAAAATAAAGTAGTCGTAAATGGACAAAATAGAAAGAACGACCAGATGACCAAATGATCAAACGTGAAAAACGTCGTCAACAAAAAAAAAGACGTCGCCGGAGAAGGAAAAAGGTTACATAAAAAAAGGAAACAATAACTATCGAAAATGTGTAAGAAATTATGTGGGATTACAAAAAAAAATAACAAATAAAAGGAAAAGAAATTGGATTTAATAAGTTTCTTGAAGGAATCAAAAACAATAAAAAAGTAATCCTAATCGTGAAATAAATAATAATAATAATTAATGATCAAAAAATATCCTAATGGTAAAAATACAAATGGGGTATTCAAATAGAAATCTAAGAGCACGTATATCACTAGTGTTTTAGCAATTGCTAAATAATGTGGAGGATGATATGGCACCTCTATGAGCTAGCAATTGTTAGGGATGTAAGGTGATTACTAATTAGCAAGATTGCTAAATTAACGATTTCATTAGCAATGTCACATAGGATATTGACCAATTTCATAAGAGAACTTTTATGTTAGCCATGACACATAAGCATATTGGAATATTTTATAAACATAAGAATTTCTAAAGAATTTTAGGGATGTAAATGATTAAAAATTATTAAAAGAGTTAATTACTAATGTTGATGATACAATTAAATTACTAAACAATTTTTAAGATGCACATAATCTAATGATACCAATGTTGGTAGTATTGGAAAACTTTTAACAATTTAAAATTTTTTTCAAAGAGGTCACTCGTATTTTTGAAGGGTTCGTAATCACTCATCACTTCATTTTTAAAAGAGTTTGTCATCACTTGTTTTTTAATCAACAATATATACATCTTCCAAATAAATATGTTTCTCCTACTTATTCTACCTTCTGTATAAATGACTAATAACTATCTAAAAATTGTCAATAACTATAATTACATCAATGTTGTCAACATCTACATAAAAATGTTAATAACTAGATAAAATTATTAATACTTATATCTAACTTGGTGATACTTGTAAAGTTTTATTTTGAAATAGTCAACTCACGTGTTTAATCTTGAAAAAAAAATTTGATTAAAATTTAAGGTAGTCAATTCACGTGTTTGACTTTGGAAAAAAAATTCATAAAAAAACTCTACTAAAACTATATTAGTTTTAATCATTTTTAAAAAAACTAATATTTTGGTGAAAAAATTATTTAAATCCAAATTCGGATATAATAAATATTATTTAAAATGGTAGTTTGGTTGAAATTAGACTTCAGCATATGTGCTGGATTCTGGAACACTTCACTAACTACAAAAAAAACTTATAACAATCCCATAAAAAATTGGGAATAAATCCAAAATCATCATTATAAAATATTTATAAAAAAATAAAAATTTCCATGGAAAACCGTCAGAATTTCCTCAACTGCATTTCTAGTTTCAAGCATTTCAAGCATAAATTAAAATTATTGAAAACATTCATCTGATCTGGCGGCTAGAAAATACGGGGGCAAACATGTCAAATAAAAAAATTAAATTCCTTCCTTTCCGCCATCGGTCCAGCACTCCAGCTACCCTCATTTGATTCCTCACCTATCTCATCCACACCTCTACAACTTCCTCATCTCCGCCGTCGTGGATCTTTGTCATGAATAAGATCTGAGTTCCCTGCCATGAATCTAGTCAGAAGAGTTCCATCTATTTTAAATCTCTCTTCCCAGAATGTAGCCGTCACCTAGAATACCTTTCTCTTTCCACCGCCGCTTATCAGAAGATAATGGATGCTCATCCTCCTCATATATGGCGGTGGCCATGGAAGTAGAAGCGGTTGGGGATGGCGGAGAGACTAAAGGCAGTGAAAACAAAGAGTTGGGGCTCCGATGATGTAGATTCGACCTCCTCCTGCTCCAGATTAAATTAACGCGGCAAGAGGAGGCAGTTTGATTGCGTGACAGAGTCGTCAGAAATTCTGAATCGTAAGCGGAAGGTGAAGAGGCCACCATTATTCAATGGGGTGAGAAAAGCAAAGACATGATATTTTTTCTCAGTATGTTGTTTCAATCAGAACGAAGCAACAACATGAGATTTTTCCAGCTCTCAAACCAGCTAAGTGAATGCATGAAACCAGTTACTAATTTGTATAGCTGGTTAGTAACAATCATAACATTTATTCGTATAACCCGTTACAATAATTATAATCGGTTATTAAGTCGGGTAATTGATTACTAATTTAGATAATTGATTATTAATGATTATAACCTATTATAAATAACTTATTACAACAATTATAACCTGTTATCAAATCTTGTAACAAGTTACTAATTGTGCATCCGAGAACTAATAATTATAACTTATTAGTCATGTAACCTGTTACAACAATCATAACTTGTTACAAAGTCGTGTAATAGGTTATTAATTTATGTAATCAGTTATGAATGATCATAAGCTGTTACGGTCATCAAAAAATTATAAATTATTACTCGTGTAACCTGTTATAACAATTATAACCTGTTACAAAAACTCGTTGAAAAACTCATAGGAAGTTCGTCAGATAGTCGTCGGATGGTCTTTTGTGACTTGCCGGCGGCGAAAAGGTGGCAGAACTTTTTTAAAATAAATATAAAATAAAAATAATTTATCAAAATAAAGTTGGAAAAGACGAAATTGCCTACTAATCGTTTTAAGTCTTAAATATTAAAGTTTCATCCAGCTGGCCATATTTATTGGAGTGCTTGCGGTGGTCTCAGAGTCGGTGGTTTCCACTAATGCATGCCCCGGTCTGACTAAGGTTGTGTTGGTGTCGGTGGTGGTGTCGTGGTCGGAAAGGCCGCCCGCATCGTGGCGGAAAGATGAGCGACCATCGTTGGTGTTGGTGGTGGAGCTGTCTTAGTGCCGGAGATTTGGCAGGTCCAGCTGGCCGCACGATTCATTGGAGGATTTCGGCTGTTGGTTGTGTACCCGGTGGTTATGATTTGGTCCGATGGTGGATTGCTACCGGGTCTAGGAAAGTTGGTGTTGTTGCGGCGGTGGAGGGGTTAGAGGTGAGATTTGGGTTGCAACTAGGGTTTGTTGGAGAGGCCATAATTGGCTCTGATAAAGCTCTCCTATGAGAGATAACAAGGTATCTTGATAGCATGGATCCAAGTTGAGATCGAAATACGAAGAAGCGAGATCGACTGTGGCAGATAGGATTTGGCGACTCTCATTGGGAGATTTTTCGGCTCCACCAACTTACCTGTGGGGTACCAAAAGTTGAATTTAATTGTTGATAAGTTAGAATTACTTCTCACCTCAAATTAGACTACGTTTTCTGATTAAATGACTCAAATCCTGCAGATAAAAGATTTGTATTCGATTTTAATTTGCATTGGGTAAAAAATATTTGCCCTTAAAAAATTGTCTTGTTTCTCATGTTACCTAGGTTATTAGATTTCCATTTAAGAGAGTAATTGAAGATAGAGAAAATTATGATCAAAAATAAAGAAAGGGAAAAGAGAGGACAAAAATGAAAAAAAGTAGAATAAAATAATGAAAACCGACAGACAATTTTATTGCCGTCCCATTTCATAAGGGGAATTCAATACCATTATTTGACATATTTAAGGCCCCGCGGATGTTCAAATGTCGGCAATTTTCTTAAGCATTGTTTGCTACTAAAAATAAGGAATCATTTTTTGTCACCAGAATTCGCAGAATCCGGCCTATTTGAAAGCACGGAAAACGCAGTCTATGTATTCCTCATATGTTGAGAGCGGCGGGTTTGGGCATGTCATAACGCCGCTGGTTGCTTTCTTTGTTGTTCGTCTTTCTTTCCTTCGGCGAGCTGCCTTGTCTGTGCAAAAGAAGGGTACGATATGGTTTTCAAAGCAAAAGACAACTAGGGGTTTTAAGCAAAAGACGGCTATGGTTTCGCTTTCTTCTTTCGACGGTGGTGATGGCCACACTAAAACAAGAGAATAATGTGGTGGAACGAGGACTAGACCCGGTGCGGCTTCGCATAGTAGAACTGGCGGGAACGTTAAAGGGTATTCAGGAACACCCAAACAATCTGTTCATCCTGCCTGGAGGAGTAAGAAGCTGGCGTGGGATCGTTCGGGGGATGACCATCCTCGAGCGATCAGTGTTTTAGGTGATCTAATTTTGGGAATCACCGGCCTTTTCTCATTTTCTACTATTCTTTTACATTAGCCGTTTCAAACTTTTATTGGATATTTTTGGTTTATGTTTTGTCGTTCTTAGCGCCTTAATTATAAGCCTCTGTTCAAAGTTATTTATTTTTTAGATGATTGGAAGTACGAATGTGCTAGCATTTGCTAGCTGCTTGTGGGTTCATGCTTCACACGTTACATGTAGTAGTCCTTTTAAGAATTCGTTTGATGGGATTATAAATTTTAATAATATAAGTAGGCTTGTTTTGAAGAAAAAAAAAGTTTAGATTTACTAAAACCTAAACATAAAAATTATAAGATTGATTAAATTTAGGGAAAAGTTTGATGGAAACATGTATTCGGTACAAACGTTACCTGACGGAATATCATTGACTTTTTTTAATAAAAAACAATGTTGAGTTGATACCCAAATATAACGAATTATAGTTAATGTCCAATTGTTTAACTCCTTATGTTATGGTTTAAAGAATTCAGGAGATATATGTTTTGTTCTATCTCCTTTGATGTATCCCTCTTTCAATTGTACGATGCATGCAAAATTATCTTCATACAAGGGTGTAGGGGCCATCTTTTCATAAGCTGATCCACACGAGCTTCGAATGTGTTGAATTATAGACCTTAACCAAACACATTCACGATTATTTTTATCCTTTTATTTTGTCTTCTTAGCTTATTCGCTACTAACTACTCTTAACTATGACAAACAATAGTTTAATACACCGTAGCATGATTATAACATGAGAAAAGTTACATGGTCACAATGCACTTTCTTATAGTCGTAACTGAAAAGTCCATTATAAGTTGTCCTTTTTTTCATTAACTAAATATTTGGTTGGAATTCTTGGTTAAAAGGTATTTTTTGTTATGAATATAATTGGGGTGTTTGTGGATAGGATTTGGGTTAATCACTATGTAGGGAAGTTGCAACATGATATGGTGTTGTTTTTTCTTTTAACATGGTGTTTGTCCTTGGAACATACACTTTGCTTCCTTACTGAATATTTTAGTGTTTATTGAACTTTGTAGTTCTTATTGGCGGTGTTTTTGTTAATTTTTCTTTAGTTGTTAATCAATCAATAATTTCTCTGGTATTTATCCACTTTGATACTTTATAATAGTTCTTCTTTGGTCGCATGGAAAGTAGTTTAATAGATTTTACTTCATGATTATTCAATTCGTTACTAATGGAATTTGGTTATTTTAAGATATAAAAGTAAGGACAAAATTTAGTAAATAGGTAATAAGATATTATTTTGAAATTGTAAGTCTCATATTAGGTAAATGTTCGCATTATTTCACTATTCATGGACTTTACCCTGAGATTTGGAGAGATAGTGAGCGAGAACTTAGAGAAGACGGTGGAAATGTGGGGGATATGGTGAGCGAGGGAAGGCATGTGAGATCTACAGATCTGTAGAGTTGGAAGTGTGAATGAATATTTTTAACAATGAAATACATCTTAAATTAACAAAAAGAGAGCAAGTCTGCTACGGTTCAATATATGTCATCGCCGTTTATAATATTATTAGTTGCGGTTTAGCTTTGCCGTAGCGGAATTGACTACTACGCTCAACAGCCATAGCGAGTAATCACTTATTAGGTATGGTAAACATGTGCCGTAGCAAACTTGTGTAGTGGAAGGACATTAGCACACATTATTGCTACTGTAGTATTTCTGGATCGGTACGTTATCCCTCTGATTAATTACGTGCGTACAAAGGCAACTTCGAAAATCAATAGGATTTGGACAAAGTAGTCACAGTAGTACGAGAAAGTTAACAAAATTTAACTACGTGAATTATGGTTCGGTGCCTAGGCTTTCTTACTTGTATTTGACGGCCTTTAAAAGCCCTCGCCCAGCTGTGTGTGCATAGAATTAATAATCCACTATTCCACTGCCGATCACAAGGAAACGCAGGTCGCCGTTTCCTTTTTACTCTCTCCGTCCTGTGAATTTGTTTAAGCTTTGCCAATGCGGTAGATGGATGAGTACTTTTGGTAAAAAAGCTAAGAATGTTGAAGCCATAGCTTGGCATCGGCGCATTGCCATTCCCAAGTTGCATCAGCATCACATACGTACGCCTGGCAAAGTGTAACCTACTACCCTTACTTTTAGAGTATATAATTTATGGAAGTATGAGGATACGTCGGTATTTTAATCATCGATTATTATAATGCAATTTGTATGGATATTTTGTTGTGACAACATAATCTAATCTAAACCCTCAATTTATTTAATTAATTATAATTTATATTTAACGGTCTAGATTATTTGGATTTTTATGTCATTTTAAAAAGTTGTTATTTTACTACGTAAAAAATATTGCAATTATTTTTGTCTCTTACTTTTCTGAATCTCTTTTTCCTTAAAACTTTCAGATCTTAAATGTAATTCGGCACTATCACACCAAAATCTATACATGTAAATTTATCATACACAGAAAATCAATACCTCAAATCAGTCTCAGGTACCGTATTAAGAGAAAATATAATAATATTTATCTATACTTATAATTGATAATCGACATCAATGAAAGTTGGTATCGCAAACGAATCTCGTAGGTGATTGAAATAATAAGGATCAACCCCATGAATATGAGCTGAGAAGAAAAGTGGAGAAGAGAAGGAATTTTTTTAGAAGGGTTGTGAAGGGTGATGAGGTGGATGCGGAGAAGGTAGATGCTACGGTAGTTGATTATTTTCAGAAGGGTGGGTTGTTAAATAAAATATATTTTTTTAGTTAGATAGTAATTTTATTATTTGTTTTTATTTATTTTAACCTTTGAATCTTAATATTTAATTTAATGATAAATAATTATTTTATCATGTGACAAAAAAAATAGTTGTCATAACATGTTTTATGTCATTCGTAACGCTATATATATATCAAAGTCACATCATTCTCAACGATTAAAATACAAGTGAATGTACTATTGGTTTGTGTGGTGATCGGTAAGTGGTAATGTCGAGCTTTTCTATCTAGGGATTTTTGACAAAATTTGTTTTGAGGATTTTTGTTAGGTTATATGCTAATGGTAAACAAAGTATTTTTATATTGGTTAATTATTGTGAGTTTTGTTTTGATTGGTCATGATAGTTTTGTAGTGAGGTTAATTAAGGGTCATGATAGTTTTGTAGTGAGTGTTGGTTTAATTAAGGTTATTATTGGGCTTCGAGTACTTCAATTCAGCCCACACGACCCAAATTTATCAAATCCGTTGGGCCCATCTGTAAGGCCTGTTTGATAATCCGTCGATCTTTATGACATGGTAAACATTCTAGAATGTCCTAACCTGAATAAAACTAGCTCAGGTGCCGAACTACTCACTACCTTCTCGGCTTCTCCCCATTCTCCAAACCCTAAATCCTCGTCTCTCCGAATTCCGAAATCCATCCATGGCTCCTAAGCGCAATCTTCCCAAAGAAGACCCTCCCGCTCCTTCTACTGTCGAGAAAGAGGAAGAGGAAGAAGAGGAGGAAGAAGAAGAAGAAGACTCCTCTGCTGAAAGCGAGGACGAAGATGATGGAACCTCCCCAGAAGAAAAGCCGTCTGCTCAACGATCCCAAGCTCAGCTGAAAAAGCCAGCGATTCAGGAGCAGGATGATGGTTCTGAATCTGAGGAGGATTCCGACGACCCCGACACCGATTCCGACTCGGATCCTCCTCCGCCTCCCAAAACCGTCGCGAATGCGAAGCCGATCGCTTCAAAACCTATGGAGGCCAAGTCTTCTTCTAAGGCAACGACTTCGAACGCTACTGCCTCAAAGGCGAGGAAGAGGGGAACCGAGACCGAGACTGAGGTGAAGGACACTAAGCGGCGGAAGGAGTCGTCTTCGTCGGCCGCGGCGGAGAAAACTGAAGATTCCGCCAAGAAGCAGCTGTTTCAACGCATCTGGGGGGAGGACGATGAGATTGCTCTGTTAAACGGGCTTCTGGAGTTCTCAAAGAGAGGAGTGGATCCTTTCAAGGAGATAGCTGATGTGTACGATTTCGTCAAGAAATCTCTCAACATTGACATCTCTGTGTCTCAGCTGAAGGAGAAAGCTGCCCGGTTGAAGAAGAAGTTTACGAAGAAGTCCAACGGGAAAGATGGTGAAGATAAGAGCTTCGCCAAACAACATGACCAGAAGTGTTTCGACTTGTCCAAGAAGATCTGGGGCTCGGAAGCATCCAGCCGAGCTGTACAAGCCAGTAATAATGCTACTCCCAAGCCAAATAAAAAGGAAAAGGGCAACAGCAGCAATGGAATTACTTCTAAGCGACATGCGGGTGTAGAGGATGGCGCTGCAGATCGTAAGAAGGAAACCAAAGGAAACGGAAAGACAGAGGAGTCGTCTGGCTGCAAGTTGGTTATGTTGCCTTGGGAAGATATAAGGGATGTTGTGATTAAGAAGGGATTGGACATGGTGGAAGGATCAAAGAGGGGCGAGTTTGAGGAAAGAAGGAAGGATGTGAATGTGGCAACTTTGAAGCTCTTTGTACAACGGGAGCAGTTGGTGGTTGATCAGGCTAAGTTGATGCTGGCTGCCATGGACGAGGATTAGGAGGAGCTTTGGTAAGGAAGTTTAGCAGCATTTAACAGTAATCTGAGGATTCGGTTATGTGTTTTATTCTGTTCATTTAGGTTTCTAGTGCTTGATTCTGTGAAATCGATCCTATCCTTGTGTGGAATTGTTGATGTTCTTTGAATGTGTAGGTTTTGTACTTTTGTTTCGAATCGGAACCTTTGGTGAACCGTATGTTGTTATGATGTAGATGACTGTTATTTCAGATAGGTGATCTTTGCTCCAAGATGAGATTTTGAATGTTTTGATCCCCTCACTGTCACTAGGTCAAGTCCTTTGGTTAGTCTAACCAGCATTGTATCCAATATGAGCCATTAAGAAATACAATATTGAAATGCAATGCTTGAGACTCATCCCTCTCTTTGTATCTTGTATGGAAAAAGAGAGGAATTTCCAGGTTAAGGTTACTGCATGTGAATACTGGTTCACAAGTTTGATTATTTTTTCTAATTCTCTGATATGTATGGTTTTCCGTACGTTTCTTATATTATATATGGTCATTGCCTGTGGCTGTAAACATGTAGTTCTGAACCTGGAGCTTCTGTCTTGTTGATAATGTATTTGTTTGGGCCTTGGTTGATGTGGTTGATTATTTGTTAAGCTTTGCATACTTATTAAGGAAGTTGTAGATTTTGAAAACGTTGTGTATTATTTATTCAGTTTCCTATATAACAAGCAGGGTTGGCATTTCATTTGGTAGATCTCAAAATAATAAAAAACTGAAGAAATGGACTTAAGCATGGGGGGATAAACGCTTTCATCATAGTCAATACCATGATTTTCAAACATGGCCAAAACAAATTATTTCGTGTCATTTAGGGGAATGGGAGCTCAACATGGCATGCTTATAGCTAGGTGACAGGTTGTATGCTTTCCGAAGGTAGTCTAATGTCTTGACCAAACAATATCATTATGTTGAAATGACAGAATTTTACGCCTCTCATATAAGGCAAAATGGTTTCCGTGTGGATGGGGTAAAAAAATTTCTTAGTGGATTAGCTCAAAATTGATTCAAATATATCTACCATTTCTGTTCTTTCTCTTTTATGGAGTTTATTTTTCATCATCACCAAATTGTTAATTAATGTTCTATTTTTTTTCGATAAATCCCTGATATCATTCTTCAAGGACGATTGTGAACGAGCATACAAAGTGCCCATCGGATATACATACTCCACATGCGGAGCTATATGGAACGTGGGTCTCCGCGCATGCGGTAACCTCGTTCCTTTCTCACTGGCAACGGACAACGGTAAAGGGAAACACGTCACAATATAAAAACAGCGAAAACGATAGACTAAAATCTAGCTAATTGATGAAACATTCGATCCTTATTTAAATCACTATCGGGATAGACTACTAATGATTCCGAGCCTGACGGCTACTCCGGCTGACGGGGCCCCGCCCATTGTCCCGGACTGAGCTTCTGTGGAGATTTCGGTGTTGTAGCAGTCAAGGCACCGGTTGTTGGGGATGTCTCGGTCGTTGGTAGCATCGCCGATGGATCTAGTCGCCAAGCCCTTGAGCCGCAAAGTTGGATAGGCGGGTCTCGTATGACCCGACTTGAGTTAGCGGTCGAGATCAGATGAGAGGGATGATGGGGTTGTGGTAGTGGAGGTCACATGATGATGAAGCTGATGATTAATGCGTTGTGGCGGCTAGGGTTAGGTTTGGATCTCTCTAAGAGAGTGCAACTTTCCCTTCGACAAAAAGTAGTTAGGCAACAATATAACACGAATCAAAGATAAAATCGAAAAGACAAAGAAGATCAAAGAAGCTGGAGACGACTACGGTTTCACTCTCATTGAGAGCTTTTCCCTAGGCGCTCCGCTAACTCAGTGCTATATTAGTTTTTCGAAAATGAGGATATTGAATATCCTACTGAATATCATTTCGTTAGAAAAATTTGCCCATCTATTATGGGAAAAAAACATTTGTAGGCAAGATTAAATCGAAAATTACGTAGATAAGCAAGTCAAAATGTAAATTACACGATTTTCCAATTCCCCTTACTTCAACGGGCCGTGCATCCTTGGGTCCCTCCAACGGCTATTTTCCAGCCATATAAAGTGTGGATTTTTTTGTGTAAGAACTCACCCCTCCTACCAATTTCTGTACTCCTCACTTCCTCCTACTCTTTGTCAAAATGTCTTCAAGCAAGTCCAACGAAAATGTTATGAAGAAGTGAAGTGCGATTGCGGCTTTTGTGCAACGAGACTAATGACGCTGAAGTTCGAGAAATACTTCAATTGTACTTTCTATAAGTGTAGGTTCGAGAAGAAGTTGGAGGTGGTGTTGGATGAGAACTCGGTGAGGCATGAGATGAGAGCTACAATGGAAGCGAAGCTTGCTGAGAAGGATGCTGAGATTGAAGTTGTTCGTGCTGAGATTGAAGTTGTTCGTGCTGAGCTGACACATGATCGTTCTGAATTGCAACGTGAGAGGATATGAATCATACGGTCAAAGGATAGGTATATCGAGGCTCTCACTGAAGAGTTGAAGGAGGCAAATATGAAGTTTAGAAGATATAAGATGGTGTAATATTTATGTACTTATTATGCAATGTTGAATAAAAGAATGGGATGTTTTAATAAATAGGTTGTGTTTCGACTTGTCGTAGTAAATTAATTTAATTGGATCCAAACTATCAAAAGCTGAGTGAATGATAAAGTTGTAGCCCCGTGGTCTAAATCTGCCACAGTTGCCTAAAGTTGTAGCCCCGTGGTCAAAAGCTACTTGCAGCTGTAAATGGGCCGGGAAATCCTATAGATGAGTGGAAAGAATATGTTGTGGCATATGCTGGTGGAGGGAACATGTTGTAACATATTCTGGAGTATCATTATCCCTCCCATCTATTTAATCAGAGACCTCCATTGCACACAACTCATAAGTTTTAAAATCCCTTTCTTCACTCTATCTTCTTACTCTGCATCTCCTCTCTGTCTTTTTCAAAAGATAATGATTGAGTTTTCCTTCATTCCCGGATGGGGGGCTATCACTTGTACTCAAACATCAGAGTTGAGTATGCCGGTGGGCACTCTCAAAGAGTAAAGATGAGTTCAACCCCCATCTTCGCCCGAGCGATTCCTATTTTTCTGAAGAAAATGAAGATCCCAGTGGAGGCCATCCTCCAGACCGTGTACTATCTTGTTGAGTACTGTCTCCGGGCGTGCACCGATGAACAGTCTTGGGGAGCTATTACTACATGGTAAATAACTTCCCTATTTGCAACAATCTGAAGCTGTATTTCGAGTTTGAAGGTCCAATCACTGATGTGCATGGCTCTGTTGGTCAATCCTCATCGACTGGGTACTTTGAACCTTCTGGTTCACAGAACGTGAACGAGGTCTCTCAGTGCCTCGGACAACAGAACGCTGATATTGTGGATGACGACAAGCTTGACGATGAGCTTAAGTACGATCCGGGCAACACAACGGGGAAGGGGAAGATGAACAAGCCTCGAGTGAGGATGATGACGGTATGTCAATTGGCCCTCTCCATCTAGAGGGTGAAGATGCTGATATCATGATCAGAGTGGGCGCTGCAACATCGTCTCGTGCCCCCCTCCCCACGTGAGTACCCTCCACCCGAGTTGTACATAATGTTAGGCAACAACATCGATCAGATGATGACTGTTGACCATTACGAGTATGGCCCTGAGATCCCGAATTTCGACCCTACTCGTGAATATTTCTACATCGGCTAACAATTTTACACGAAGAAGGAGCCAAGTCTTGTTGTCAAACACTGGGTCTTGCATAACAATCCAGCCCTGGCGACGTCCCGCTCAGACTTGGGAGTTGGAGGTTAGGTGTTATTCTTACAAAACCAATAATTGTCCATGGAGGCTACGCGTCACTAGTAGCGCAGATGACGGGTTTTGGACAGTTCTGCAGTGGAATCCATAGCATACATGTGACGGGAGCGAGCACAACGTAGTATCTACCCAACTGGATGTGAATGTCATCGCTGATGTGGTAACGCACCTTTTCTGGTCAAGGCCACAGTTTCGGATCTATCTGATCCAAGATGAGATTTCACACATTTTCTAACGTCAGATCTCGTACAGAAAGGCGTGGTACGGGAAGCAGAGGTATATGAAGATGATGTATGACAAATGGGAGGAGTCTTATAACAAACTTCAAGATTTCTTCAACGAAATGTAGAGTCGTAACTCTGGCACCTAAGTCCAGTTCCGCTTTGATGACTTATGTTGGAGTTCTTACAGTAGTTGTGCGGTGTTTGGTAACCTTACTATATTTTTTGATGAACGCCACAATAAATACGAGGCATACATTCATGCTAATGAATATTAGACTGAGATGTGTCATACAACCATGCGTGAGAGTAGTTTCAATGTATAGACTCACATGGTGCGGGTTTTCGATCACAAGTGGGCGAGTATGATGTGGTTAGTGCATACAACAACAGAAATTGATCTGAAAACCACACATACATGGTCTACCTAGATCATACAATCATGATAGGTTCATGTTCTTGTCGTATCTTCCACCACTCCAAGATTCTGCAACGTAGTCAACCTCAACCCGTACCACTTCCTGCATCCATGATCACGCTGTCCACCGTTGCTCAGATATATGCTGTTAGTTTCCATCCAATCGATGGGCTAGAGGATTTGGCATAAAATGTGGACCTGCGATCACCCCGAACCGAAATCTTCTCTGTGTCCAAGGGAGACCAAGGCACACCAGAATCCTCAACGAAATAGATTGGACTGAACACATAGAGTCATATTGTACTGCTTGCAACCAAGATGGGCACAGGCGAGGCCAATGTCCGACCGTCCCAACAACACAAATGCTGTGCCCGGTATGCCACACCTTGGGCCATAACCGAAAGGACTTTTCGAACAACCTAGAGGACAACAAGGCGCCCAACAATTTAAGGTGGAAATCTTTGTCAGAATGTGTAGACTACGGTTTGTAATGTTTATCTTTTATGTTTGTCAACATTTATTGTTTATTGTCTATGGTTTCCAATGTTGTTTGTTTCAAATAATTTCAACTTCATGTATGTGTGCTAAGGTTTAGGTGAGTGTGTAATCATGGTATGGATGCTTTAATTTATATCCATTCCATGTCTTGCTTTAATTTCAATCCATTTCAAGTGTTGCTTTAATTTCAATCCATTTCAAGTGTTGCTCTAAATTCAATCCATATGAGTCATAACAATACACAAGTGGTAACAACAAACAAGTAGAAATATCTATAAATAACATTAGTTATAACACCATAGTAGTACAATTATAATGACCCATACATAAAAGCATACCACAATCATAACATGAGAAGCCGCTAAACCCAAAACACAATTTACCTACGCCCTCCCTTTCCAGGCCTCCAGTGACCTGCTCTGGGATGATCTCCGATGTCACACATGGCATATTGAGGGTTGGTTCGCAACTCATGTCGACGGTCCCTCCAAAGTGTTGTGTCCTCCTCCCCCTGTTTGACTATCTGCTCCCCGGGCATCATCATCTGGAACTGGGACTCCGGGTGTTGTGTCTCACCAGCCATTGTGTGTGAGCTGATGGCTTCATCGTAACCCATCTGGGAACCACTGGTGTGACGGAGGTGGCTGTAAACACTATTGTGATGGAGGTGGTTGGGACCACTGTCGCAGCTCCATCGTCGGTTGGTACGGCGGGGTGCAAAAGGCAGACAGATCGGGTATGTATGGCCGCGGTACGAACTCAGCCTCATGGGTCCTCCGGCGTCGCACGCATCTGGTCGGGGGTACAGCCGCCTGGCTCAATGGATTAACGGCGTACGAGTCGTAATCCTTGTAGATCTGTCCAGTTGGGGCTATATGTGAGTGACGCCCCGAGTCATCCAGCCTATGCTATGCCTCCGCTTGCGTACATCATGGAACGCATACAGTGCCGAACCGCCTGGGTGTTCTCTCGGTCGAGCTGCTCTTGTGAACCTACCAGAACATATAGGTTCTCCAACCAGTCAATCTGCAAAATGACAAAGAAAACATGTTATCGTTGCATGATGTGGAAACCTACTAATTGGAGGGGTGGTAAAGTACGTACGATGGACTGCTGTACTGTTGATGTTATGTATTTTCGACACACCTTTTCTCGTTATAAACTATATTTTTGTGTGCCGAAATGTATTCAAATTCAGGTTTTGGGTACATTTTTTGTTCTCTTTCCCCTCGGGGCCGTATTATGGTGTTTGATATATTTTTGGTACATTTCAGGTGTCATATGATGTTTAGAGATAAACCAAGACATGACGGGGAGGCCGGAACAACTCAAAGCGTTCGACTTGGGAAGTAAGTGTCACTTTTTAGTATTTTGAGCATAACGCATCGCTCTGAAGTCCAATTAATGCAAGGTCAGCAGCGTTGGAAAGATAATTCGATTTTCTACAACCTTTGTGTTGACACTATGGTCAAGTTCCCTATAATGAAGGAACACGGCGTGTTCCTCCGCTGAAATTGCCCGAGAAAGTTACAGGGGCCGAACACGGCCAGGAACACCCAAGCCTCAGTCGTTCGTGCTGTAAGACATCCTTCGCCATCAGACTCGCACCCAAAATCTCATCTACCAAGTCTAGCATCTGCGACCCAGATCGCTCGAGAGGGTACGATTGGGAATCGCTTAACATCGCCACGTGCTCCAGAGTCAACGTGCACTCTCCATGGTACATGTGGAAAGTGTTCGTCTCCGACCGCCACCTCTCGACCAGCGCCGTCACAAGATGCGGATTTGGTGAAAGGGTCGCAAGATTAACAATCAGTAAGAGTCTGGCAGCCTCCAAGAAAGGGCGGAAGTGGGGATGGTATGGGGGGTGTGAGACATCCTATGGCACGGAGGGTAATGCTAGGTTCCTTTTCGATATTATAGCCAATGATTATTAGTATCTAACATCGTTAAGCAAGTACCTAACATGTACTAATAAATAATGAATCTAAAGTATTATGCATTTCTTATTAGTATCTAACATAATATTAGACAACTATTAATATTTTCTAACATTAGGGATAAACACACTAATATTTTCTAACATTATACATAAACAAGTATTAATATTTTCTAAAATTAGGCATAATGAAGTACTAACTTTTATATTACTAGGCAATATTATATAAGACTGTGTCGTTATTAATATTCTCTAAGCATTATTCAAATGGTACCAAACTCATTGTCGAAAATTTCACCGGCTCGATGTTGGTTGCGCTTGTCCCAAAGTAATTCTTCATCAAGCGGTCCGGGGTCGACGCACAAAGGTGTTGGTCCATACAAGTAATTCATCCTACAACGAAAATAAAATATTGGTAGGCAACAAGTTGAGAAAATTACTATAAAAATACTAATATTACCAATTAGTTGATTGCGGAATAAGTATTTGTTTGTCGGTATCGAAAAACCAAAGAAGGAAGGAAGAGAGAATTAGTGAATGTGTGAGGAATGAAGAAGGGGAAGAGGGGTATTTATAGAATCTGTTGGAGGCTACCTACAACGCGAAGAAGGGGAAGCGGCGCATCTTAGGACGCACGACGCGTTGTAGGTAGTCTCAAATGACTACTTTCTAACAATCATCTAACGGCCGTTAGAAAGTAGCCATTAGAGGCTACCTATAAAGTGCCGCGCGTTGTAAGTACGGGGAGTTGCAAAATCATATATTTTACGTTTCGATTTGATTATCTATGTAATTTCTGATTTAATCTTGCCTAATAAAAATGTCTCCTAGTCAATTATCTCACTAATTTCATGCCACGTGAATTGTGGCCCACCATTATCTGCTTCCCTAAATGCCTATTCAGACTGTGTCTCTCCTGTCTTCTTCTCTGTCCTCGCAAAGCTCCATTTCAGACTGATCTCCATGCTCGAACTCGTCGTCGTCTTCCTTTCCTTTCCACAGTCGTTAAATAACAGAGTTAATTGAGTTCCGTAGATGGTGGATCTAAATCTACAATGCAACATTTCCATTTTCCTACCTGGAATATTGCAGAGCAACACAGTCAGTCAAGCATGATTTCTCAGTTGCCATCCAAATCCAATCACTCACTGGTCGAATCACTCATCTCGAGCTTCCTTTTCGAAATCTCATCGGAACCCTTTTTCTACCATCAAATTCAAATCTTTCCACTCTTTCTCATCTCAATCTCGCCCATAATCAGTCATTGACGAGCAAAGATAGAGCAAAATCCACTTCCTGGGTAGTGAGATTCTTAGTGTGATTCCCAGAAATCTGCACTCAATCACATCATTATCAGCATACATACTCTTTATTGGCCTCGTGCCTCGTATTTGGAGATTGTCCTCCATTTTCCCGGCTTTGATGCACTTCGTCTACATCGCATTATCCACTCTTGCGATTGAAAGATTCGAGCTTCTTTTGATTTGGTTGAGTGGGGATGAATTGCAGGCAGGAGAAGATTAGTGACTCTGTTGGATGATTTGAGATGGCGGGAAGTATCACCCTAAAATCCATCTATCTAATGACTATGTAATCGATCCCCTTGATCACTCTATCGCGAAGTTCAAGCCAAAATTTAGTGTCGGAATTGAGTGATAACAAAGAAGAACAGAGGAGAAAGAAGAGAAGGATTAAAAATCGATTGGGAATTGTTGCAGGGAATTGAAACAATGGAAGAATTAAAACAAAAGAAGGATTTCCAATATCCATGAAAATTTCCATACCAATTTTAGTTCAATATCAATCTCCTTTAAAATCTTGATATCTCGAATATCATAATATTTGAAATATCGTATATAAAAAAAATCCAACAAATATTTTAGAGATTTAGATAGTTTTGAAATTGAACAAACCCTTTAATTTTTTAAAGATAGACAGGCTTTAAATAACGTTTGGCTCGAACTTCACGATAGAGTAGCTTTAGTGGAAATGGTAGGTGTGCTGGCTACGGAGAAGAGGTCATGAGTTCAAAGATCAATGTCACCATACCTATCGGAGTTTTTTTGCTCCATACTACACAAACAGTTCCGCCGCAGTTGACTCCCATGTTACTTCGACGTTATGTTAGTAATAGTTTCGTCGTTGGTCTATCGGAATTTTTTGTTCCATACTACACAAACAACTCCGCCACTGTTGACTCTCATGTTACTTCGACGTTATGTTAGTTATAGTTTCGTCGCTGATCATTCGCATGTTACTCTGACGTTTAATTTTATATTATTCCGACTTTACTACACAAAAAGCTTCGCTGTCAATTATAGAATTATATTCTCACATATTACTCTGATATTATTATACAATGGTAGTATTTATGTTTTAGTTTTATATTACTCTGAGCTGATTGTAAGATTTCAGTCATTAGAGTTGGTTGGCAGTTCACAGTTGGCTCGGAAGCTAGGCCGCATCAACGGTGTGGACAATAGATTATTTTCATCATTATAATATATTGTCGCCTCTAATAAATTAATAAATGTAAAATTGAAAGGTAAAATTAAAGGCGAAATTATTATTAAAACTTCATTGCAACAAAAGCTAGAACAAAGATAACTAACTCGACGTACGTACTAGTTACTACTAGATTAACCTTAAAAACTAGACTACCGATGATGCGAAGATTATAAAGAAAAACCCAACCGTACAAGTGAAGGACGGTGGAAACATAACTAAATTAAGAAACCAACCTCGTTCGATTTATTTACGTACTAAAAATGCAGGGCCAGAAGGTTACCATGATGGCAGCAAACCAACTTTTAAACAACACTTGCGGCGCCGGCGCTGCAGATGTCTGGTTCTGGTCATCTGGAGAGGGACCTGGAGCTGGAACAAACTGTCCGGACGACGAGTTACCGCTGCCGGAAGATGGAGGGAGATGAGAATTAGGAGCCGGAGCCGGGGCCGGAGCTGGATGGTGATGGTGGTGGTGTCCATTGGTGGAGACCACCACAGGAGCAGCCGCTGCCAGTAAGGCTGCAACCACGCCCAAAATGACGAGTAGAGTAGGTGCGGCCGACGAGGAAGACATCTTTGCCCCTGATTTGTTGCTTTGTTTCTCGACTGATCGTAGCAAGGTCACCCATATGCCTTGTTATATATATATATAGGGGGGAATAGTTAGTTTCCAGCAACGGCTGATATAATAAATTACTGGTCATAAATTTTAATTTAATTTGCATTCAGAGCACCCCCAGTAAATACATTCTTCTTCCCCTTTAATTTGTTCCAATAATTTTCCTACTCGATTTATGAATTTATTTACTTGTATCTGCCAACCGTTTCACGAATATGTCAAATCTAATCACGCTTTTGACATATTTTCGAAAAAAATAAAAAAAAATGTTAACAGAACTTACGTGACATTCATTTAATCTGTTAAAAATCGTCAATATCAAACGCTACATCAATTTTTAGTTATTTCTTTTATCATACCAGCTTTTAATCACCGTAAAAAAGAAAATGAAATAGACAATGTTCATTACAATTCACAATCTCCTGAGCTCTAAGATCTTCATTTCTAAAATTTAGTAATTGTTAAATCAAGCTAAGAGTGATATGAAATCTATTTCGCAGCAATTCAACTAACAATATCATATAGGCAAATTGAAATACCTTTTAGGAAGAAAAAATATGATTTAATAATTTACTTTATTATATACTAGGTAAAAGTAATATTAAGAAAAATATCAATGATTAAACACAAATTATTAAAGGATTATTGAGATAGAGATAAATTAAAAATGATGAATAAGTTAATTGTTAAAATTGTCGATATAGTTTAAAGGCATCTCCATCCCCAAATTTTAGCAATTGTTAAAGTGAGGTGGAGGGTGAAGTGGTATATAATTAGCATTTATTAGAGATCTACATAAGCAAAATAAATTTAGCATGCTTTCTAATTTAAAAAGTCAATTAGCAATGTCACATAGGCCCGATCACCTTTTAAGAAAAAATTATTTATGATTAAGATTTATATTATGAATGATGCATGCTATTGGTGGAAAATATTAAGGAATACATAAATAATGAATAGAAATTGCTAAAAAAATTAGGGGTGGTTGTTGTTAGAAATTATTCATTAGATTAATTACTAAAATTGTTGATGTGGCAATGTGAACACAAATAGAAATTGCTAAACAAATTTTGGGATGGAGATGGCCTAAAACCCATATCGAATACCTAAATCTAGCCCGAACTTTGAGTGGATTGTCAAATCTAGCCCGGATTATTTTGATGACCACTATTTGGCCAATAGTTTCGGTATTCCGACAATTCCAACCGGTTGACTAAATTTTCTGTTAAATTTTTTAACACCGTTGGTGACGAGGCAAACAGAGCTGGCATGGCATACGCTTGACCAGTCAAATGAATGTCATATCAGTCCACATCAGCATTTCAGTTATAAAACAAAATTTAATCAAATAAAAATTTGATTATTCCCAAAAAATAAAATTAAAAATCAAACCCTACAATTTTTTAAATATTTTGTTATTTATTAGTTTTCTTAATTATAGTTTTTACTTAATTTAGGGATGGTGACGTGGCTACAATTGGCATGTCAGCTAACACATCACTTTGGTGATCTTAGTTTTCGTTAATTTGGACGTAAAATTTAACAAAATTTCGTTAAAAGTCAGATTTGGAATTTAAAACAGTTCGGGATAGATTAAATTTAGTCACTCAATTAGTTTATCAAGTACGGTTAACTAAAACTCGACTTTCTGTGAATTAGGTTAACGTTAATTGGTTACGAAATTAGTTAAAATGTACTAAACCAATTAAAATGTAAACTCAATTCATATTTGGATTAAACTCGGATTAAACATAACAAATTTTTAATTGAACTATTGAATTATTCTTTTAACCTTATCTATTTTATTTTCCCTTATAGTGTTTTAATTTTTGCGAACTCTTCATTTTTTTAGTGCTCGTGCGGGCTCTTTATCCGCTTAGTTGGATTTTCCTTAGTTTTTACTCCTAGGATTATTGCATTTTCCACTCGGATAAATCTTTTGTATTGTTAACCATAACCTCCTTTCATGTTATTGTAGGTTTTATGGCATGGCTACTGTTCTCCACACCTATTCTAGGATTGACTTTGCAAGATCCTACGGCTACGGGCAGTGGCCACTTTTGTTTCAGTATTCAGACCGCTCACTCTTCAAAAAAAATTAAACCGCTTATTTTATGGCATTCCTGACTTTTGGATATTTTTATATTGATGTTGCCTATAATACTTAGGTTTTACCATTTTTATTTAATAGTCTCCACAATAAGCTATCTGACAAAAAAAACACGGCTTCTGTCCGTTCCCATACGCTGCGAATCTTAGAATGTGGGGAGATGCTTGCCAAAACTGCTTTCTTATAATGGAGATTGAGATTTTGGAAATCTAGAAATCAAGTGGTTTTTTTCTAAATCTCAAGGGTTGGTTTCTTATATTCGTTTTCATGGTGTGGGAAGTTCTGATCACGAGGCACCAATGGCCCCGGTTGTTTAAAGGATCCCGAATGGATGGATTAAGATTAATGATGATGCTAGTACAAGACTGGAGTCTTGATGCTGATGCAAATGGTATCAAGATTCTGCATAAACATCCTACCTGGGACTTCAATTGTCTGAGTATCCTGTCAATTCCGGGTAAAGCGAAGAGGACAGTGAGCCACAAGAGATTATATGACGGGGAGTCGATGACGAAAGAAGATCCCAATGACGAAATGTTTCCAATGGAGTTTATAATTCAACCGAAACCAGTCCAAGTCTCAATCAGATAAAATCATCGTATCATTACAAACTATATTAAGACACTCAATTAAACAAAAGGAATCAAGGCATTGACAAGGAAAACTGTTAGCTAATAAGGTGGTGTGTGACTGTGTTGTTGTTGCAGGTATATCAGGGTTTACTCAGGCTTAGTTACTGCACTAATATTCTATTCCTAATGGATGCATCACCCTAATCTAAGCCAGCCACCCATCCCCATATTGTGGTCTTCTTCTGTACAGCTAAACAATTCATGACAACAATCTTGCCAGAGCATATGTAACACAACCATAGCTAAATGCCAGAAGAAGAAAAAGAAAGAACAAAGCAAACTGCACCAATCAAAATCACTCGCCCAAATCATTTTTCGATCTGGAAACTAATACCTCAAAATCCCAACACCTCCTTTGATATGTGCAACAATGGTTCCAACGCACTTGGGGAGAATTTCCTGGCGAAAAGACTGCATATCTTGTAGGCCTTATCATTGTACTTGCATTTCTGCTTTTCGTATAGCTTCTTGAAGAACTCTTCTGTTATGTCGGCCCTTCCAAAAGTTGCCGGGTGAGCACCACCTCTAGACCAGTCCACCCAGGTGACGCTTCGATTTGCCAATGCGGGTGTTGCTTCAATTGTCAGCATTGTTGGGAAATAATGCTCATCCACGTAACAGTGAGGCTTGCAGAATTCTTCAAACTTCGGGTAATACTTGGTGTCTTCCACTATCTTGACTGCAAGCTCTCGGTTCAGCTCGAACCACTGTGATCCTTTCCGCCATTGGGTAATGTTTACCTCAGGTCCCATGTTTTCATTGTAGCGTCCCCTCCCATATGGACCTTCGTCATCAAACGCGCCGACAAAACTGTATTTGGACTTTGCTATGTAACGGTATATGATGCTAAAATTGTAGAGAGGAATGCAGGATTCTGATAGGAGAATGAACCACTCGTTGGAGATGTCAAGCAATGCATTAGCTAGGAGTCTTCTTTCAGCATCACACATACTCATCTTGCCCCATTCTGAAACCTGCACAGTTGACGGCAAAAGATGACTACCCAACTCAATAAAACCAAAAAAGACTATATATTCACAATTGACATGATGAACTTCCACAAATAGGGAGCACACGATTATACAACGACGATCAAATGTATTAATACTCACAGGCAGCAAGTCCAATTCAGTATCAAATTTAAAACTGTTAATGCTGACAACCAATGACAAAACTGTGATGAGTTATAAAACGAAATCTGCAGCATGTTTCTATATCGACCAGCTGAGATTTTACAATATAATCACAGCACCAACACATCGCAGCTACGTTAAAAAAAGTACCAGTATGCTGCAATACATAGTTATCAGACGAAGTTTTAGACGCAACTGATGAATATCTTACACAAGCTACCTAAAGCAGAGTACCAGCCAACCTTGCAGAGATCTGCCAAACCTACCTATTTCTGAAACCTCTACCATATCTTATTAGGACTTGCAGCTTCCTCAAATCCAATCACAAAACAAACGAACGGGAAACGAAAAGGTATGGTCTCATCAAGAACACTTAATGTCATATCTTCAAAACAAGACATTACTCCCTACAGTTACACTACATTTTGCGTTACCAACACCTCCTCTATGTGTATATAAACCCAACAAAAAACCATACTCTTCGACACCCAAGTACAATAACAGCAAGCATGATTCCTGAATCTATTGACAGACAAACACATACCTTGCTAGGAATCTGCCTCCGGTAGAAGGCAGAAGAAGGTGGGAACTTGGCTTGGAATGTGGGGAGTGAATGGAGGTAAATAGAGTAACGCCCTTGATGACCCTTGAAGAATCTGTCCCAAAGAGGGGCAAGGGGCAAAGGACCCTTAGAAAGGAACATGAAAGCAATCTTGGGGACTCTCCTGAAAGGGTATTGCTGGATTCTAGGGACAAGGGTAGCCCTCCAAAACAGCTCTTCATCGGTCATCTTGTGGAGCAAATTGGAAGGTGGGGTGATAAATTGGTGGAGGGTAAAATCAGCAGCAGCACCAATGCAGGTGGAGGAAGGGGAATTGATGAAGCCTACGGAGTTGATGACATTCCGACCACCGAAACGCTTGATAGCGTATATACTGATGAAGGAGAAGGCAAAACAAAGGGATAGAAAGAGCAAGAATAACCGTAGGAGGCGCAAAGGGAATCCCCTGGGCTTGCTGTTGATAACAGCTGACGATGATGAGGTAGTTGTTGGAAGAGTAGTAGGGTCTTTGCTTTCCTCTAGCGGAACAACTCGGGATAGCATAATTGCCGATTGATTACTGGTGGCGATCTGAAACAGAATTTTTCAGCGAAGAAATCAAACCCCAGATGGCGGAAACCAGGGAGCAAAAGGACAAAATAAAATAAAAATGGAAAAGCGATGGGATTTGGAACTTACTGGCTGTAACTAGTGGATCTAGGTAAAGCTGAAGGGGGGAGATTTAATTTGGAGCAGTAGAAAAGAAATGTGACCGGAAGATCTAGGATGGCGACGGAGATTTGCGACGGAGGTAGGGAAGAAGAGGGATAAATGATTGAGTTGAGGACTGAGTGAGGATGAGGATCTGATGATCTCCGCTGCTACCTGCAAGTGCTCACCATGAAGCCGCCGGGTCCAGAATTCTAAAACAAACAATAAATAAGTTGCAGTCTCCAGAATGAATGTTTTCGGGTATTAACGTTGAGTAATCATTTTGACCGCTGTTTTCCTTAATTTCTTCGTCTTCTTCTTCTTAACCATTTGCACGCAATGCTTTGTTTACTTTGTAAATAACAAGAAGTCACCACCACCAGCATCTCATCAGTTATTAATTATTATCATCAAAAATGTAATAATAATAATAATAAATTATTAAAATATCTAATAATTATCCGTACTTGTAATTGTAGTTAAATAAGTCGAGCTTTTATGTTTTGCAAATAATTCATAATATTGTAAAAACACGTTGCATGTCAAAAAATTTAGTTGTTAGGATAAAATTTTAATTGATATTTATATTATTCATTAACACGTTGTCTTAAACGAAAGCTTTTATTAGAGCTGAAGTTTGCACAGCTTTGATAAATCATATATGTATAGATTGGGAGCTATCGAAATTCGAAACAGAGACCACTCGCTTATATAAGGTTTTACTACCATGTCAAAAACTCTAATTGTTAGGAGAGGATTCTGATTGATTATATATATATATATATATTCACTAACAAATATATCTTAAATTAAATTTATGTTTCAGTTCAACCGATTATAAAGATCTAACTGTCTGAGTACAAATATTAACATAGGGATCATACCGTTTGCATAGAATCGTTTTGCTAGTTGTGTTCGGGGATACCACTTGGAGCCTCTATTGTCGGTACTAGTTACAAAATGTTGTAGGATAAATTACAACTTAGCTTAAAGTAATTAATTATAAAGTGCTTTTCAGCTCCGTGTTTATATGGACTCACTAGCCATCGGTTAGCCACTTTGGATTTCCCTATCTCCATCAACATAATACATTATAGATTGTTGGATCTCTATACTTTTATAGGCGATGAACATTTCCATACCTCTTTAATCTCTGTCTTGAAGTTCATGTTATTCGTGATGATTGTGATTGGTGTTTCCTACATGGTATTTGACAAGTGGACATCAAATACAATGCTGAGATAGTTCTCTCTTGATTCCCTCTCTAGACCCCGTGTTATAGAGCTAGCGATGCTATCATTTCAGAGGTCCCAACCGCTGTAACTACTTATCCTTATCTCCATGTGATCTTGTACAACAGTCTATTAATGAAGTTGTAATTTAATAACGAAACAGATTCTTTAATATCTCTTACCCTAGGAAACCAATTTAGATTAATTCTTAAATTTGTATTTCCTTGCTATTTGACCTATTCCAACTATCTATGAAAAAAAAAAATGCTTGGTGAAACGGTAAACTAATCAATCGATAAACTGGCAAGCTAAGTTGAGTACGCAGTTTCACCACAGCCCCCGAAACTCAACTTCTTGAAAGATAGATGCAGTTGCACCAAATTCGATTCACAATCGGCCACACAAATCCATTCAGTTGTGTTATGCAACACCGAATTTATCATGCACACAACTTGAAAATCCCATAAACAAATCCCAGGGACTAATCTCATATTTCTACAGACAAGATCAAATCTAAACAACTCTTCCAGCTCTCTCCATCAACTTGTTGGCTAATTCATGTAGTCAGAAGCATTGCAGACAGGCAGATAGATGCATATATACCCCATTCATCATCCATTTCTACTTGGTGACCTCAAATTTAGATGAGAGGTTTGATATCATCACTGCACACTCTCCCTTCTCATCATACTCCATAAAGTCCCCTCCAGACAAGTCGATATCCTCAAATTTAGTCCCCGCCTCCTACAAATTACATAAGAGAATTCGATTTACAAATGATCAAAAGAGACACCAGCTTCTAACCGTCTCCCAAAGAAACATCAGGATTCGTAATAGGGTCTATCCAGCAAACCTCTCTGCTAGCAGAACAGAAGGCATCATTTAAATAAATGACATATGTGCATTCATGAAGACGTGTTGCCTCTGGTGATCAAAGTCCATACTGAAGTTCAATAAACTTGTGTGTCTGTTAGCTGATAATCTAGTGTACTATAAAGTTTAAAAAAAAAGCAATACCACGAGTGTCACGATAGTCATTTAAATTTGACAAACTGATAAGCCCCGAGCACCTGAATCATCCCAGTTGCCAAATATCAATATCTATGCCTACAACGCCTTCTAATGGCAGCCAACTCAAAACTCAGTCAGCACTGGAAAAACCCATCTCAAGTCGCATATACCCAAAAACCAACATTTACAGTTTAGAAGCAGAAACAGGAGTGAACGCAACTCATCTTTAGCAAAGAACAGAAACTTACTGATTCAGCTATCCAACCACTGCCAAATAAGAACCCCTCAGGCTCATAACCTCTGCAATCAAACATCATCAGTGGCACATACTTCCCAGCTTCACTGCTTTCCTGGGTGAGTGGTTTCCCTTTCCCAGGGATCATGGACACATTTCCTTCCCTCCCACAAAACTTGCACTGTGCAGAGTAAAAAATGCGCACGTATCACAGTAACACAATCATTAATCAAACAGAATGATATAAACAAAAACAAAACCGAGAACACTGCCAATGATTTTGCAGTCTTTCCAGAAACTTAACAAATAAGCTATATATTAGAGTGGAAACCAATCAAACATTAGAACAAATTGCTGCAGAAATGAAAAATATCCATTAGCTGATCACATTGTACAGTACAAGAACATATCACCCATCATTATTTCACCCAAAGCAGAAGCAGCGAAACTAACTTGCGGACTTGCAGTTTTGAATTACTGACACAAACTCGGGCTTTTTCATGCGTGTAAGGACATGGCCCAGTTAACTGTCATCACTAAGTCAGTGGGTAGCAGAATGTGCTTTGTTATTAGAGCTTGTTCCGAAAGTGAACAATTCCTTGTTTATGTTATAATTATAGGATGAACCTAGTGGATATAACATAAAAGATCTTCTAATCTCCTATTAATTTGATTTATTCATAACTTGGGTAATAGGAACTGCTCTTTACTTGCTCCTATCCTAGTATGATACATCTCTCCGACCGATACTTCGGCTAATGCTAAACTAAGCATACAAAAGTTGTGCATATTAGGCCAGCCAAAACGCACAGAACTTTAGCAAGCATCATCAAGATGAGATGGACAATTCGAATTCGACAAATTGAAATGACAGAGATTGTTTACCTTCTGAACAAGGTTAGCGGTGCCTTTGCTCGAAGGAAGTTGAACCTTTTCCTCCAAAACAACGCAGGTTTCCTTCTGGCTAACTTCTCCACAACTCCCACATTTCAACTGCATATCCAACATTCTTGCATCAGTACAAGAAAGCGCAGGCACAGACTATTTTCAACTAACAAAAGCTGAAGGCGAACAAGCAGACGACAACAAGTAGATGCAGAAGCATTAATAAGCAACGAAGCACTAGCGTCAAATCAACTGATTCACATAATCAAGAAGACCAATCAGAAGAGTAGAAAAAAACCCTAGGAGTTGACGAACAGAGCCCGAGTGGCAGAAGTAGCGAGGACAAGTGATAGGAGACGGGAGCTCACCTTGAAGAAATAAGAGAAAGTAGGATCGTCGCAGCCGCCGCGAGGCTGAAGGGCGGCGATGTTCTCTAGATCGCCGGTTATCATAAGCGTAAAGTTCACCATTTTCGAGTGTCTGGCTCTGCACCGGGAACTCTCGATGCAACTTGATAAACAGTCAAAAAGGCAAACATAACCCTTTTATATATATATATATATATTTAGCAGCGTGAAACATGCAATAAATAAATAAATAAGCTGATATAGTTTAGTATTCACCATTACTAGCTAAGCAAATCATACAGTAAAGCCTACACAGTTAAAACAATTAATTAATTGAACTACTTTACATATAAAAACAGCGGCGATAATGATGACTGGGGGTTACAGTTACTCGGGGGTGAAAGGCAACATTCGAGTTTGGAACCCTCACGTCGAAGACGACGACTGCTCCCTTTACCACGTCAGCCTTGTCAGTGGCGGCATCTACGACTTCGAGACCATTCTCTCCGGCTGGTCCGTCAATACCAAATGGTACGGGTATACTCAAACTTGCCTTTTTGTCTATTGGACGGTACCTAACCCTTTCATAACTATCTATGTTTCCTTCCTGCATTCTATTTCGATTTGAAATTGCTGTGTTCTGATAATGCTCATGTTTAGGTGGATGGGTCAAAGAAAACAGGGTTGCTTCGACCTAAACTGCCCTGGTTTCATACAGACCAACAGCGAGATAGCACTTGGTTCCGCCATATATCCCATCTCTCTACCTGTTTCATCCCTTCCATACGAGATCATCATCCATTTCAAAGGACCCGGTGACGGGGAACTGGTGGGTGGAGTACGGAGAGAATGTTTACCTTGGATACTGGCCGCGTGGACTGTTTACTTTGCTAGCAGCTGGAAATGCACAGTCTGCTGAGTGGGGAGGGAAGTTTACAGTACACAATTGGGCAAGGCACCGCACACGACAACTGGAATGGGGAGCGGGAGTTTCGCTGACCATATATCTGGTGGTTCGGGTTGGGTGAAGAGAATCAGAGTGAGGGAGAACTCGGTGGATCTCAGGTTCCCTGAATGGGTTAACATTTTCTCCGATGAGTTTAACTGCTATGACACTTATTCGTCATGGACTACATACCTGATACTGAGTTCTACTACAGCGGTCCAGGCAGAAGCCCTATTTGCCGTTAAGAGTTAGACCCTGACTTCTCCAACAACTACTACTAGTAGTCTTGCATTTACTTGGATGAGTTTGTTTGACCAGTTTATCGAGCTACATTTAATCCTATGATGATCATCTACCTTTACGTAATTTGAACCTGAGGGCTGGCTTCCATATGATCCAGATTTTGATACCATGTGATCCCATCCGATGCCAAGAACCAGAACAGAACCTACGGACCACCTCCGATTTACGCAGGTTCCGAGTACAGATAGACGCCACGCTTATACCAAGAAGATTCATGGAGTTTACTCGAGAGTCTGGCCGTTTGGCAATTTTCATCAATCAAACATCTTTGGAACTCACTGAGAAGAAGGATAAACAAGTCAGAAAACGTCTCTTCTTGACAGTAATTATCGTGATGTAGCTTTTGAGTTATCTATTAACATCCAACATCGGCCACCAAGCTTTACATCTCCAGCCATTCCATTCTAAGTAACACGCACAGCTCCCCATAGCATTATTAGCATACCAAATTCCCACTTCAACCGGAATGCAATACAAACACTACCAAAACAGATACTCCAACCCAACCATCAGTTTTGTAATCTGTTGTGTATACATTACAATATACAGCCGCCTACTTCTATTCGATTCGTCCACAGCCACATATATCTACATTCCAGATTAGCCTCCAAATTAAAGGGGTCAAAGCCACAACATTGATCAAACACACCAAAATTACATACATGATACATCTCTCCCACTTTAAATTAAGGGTTTAAATAGACTCCTGCTGCTTCCTCTCCTCTTGTATCGACTGAAAGATCCGAGCGGCAGACTCAGTAGCTGACCTAGGATTATGAGGCACTACCCTGATCACTCTAGATGCTTGCCCTGCATCATGAGGATCTCGAACCACAGTAGGTGCTGCTGGGAACATATAGAGTGCATCTCTTCCATCAACCTGTTGAACACTCCCAACTACCTCCATTCTCTCGCTGCGGCTACTTGCTGTACTTCCTTGTACCTCTCTCTCTTTCGTTGAGACCCGAATCTCCGCCATTGAAATAACCCCACTCTTCTGGGTTCGCAATTCCACATTAGTTGAGCTCTGATGCTGCACACTAAAATTTGCCCCACTTCCAGATAACCGACTATTTTGACCATGGGAACCTGACACTGGAACCCGGTTCAGCTGTTCAACTGCTGAGCCCGAGATACCTGGGCTGATGACCGGCATGCCATAAGGAGGGTAACAACCATGACCAACTGGAGGAGGGCCCGGTAGGCCACCAGTTCCCTGATGGAAGTAAGGCGGAATGCCGTAACCTGGGTTCATAAAGTTGCCCATCATGGGCGTAGGGCAATATGATCCACATCCTCCACAACCCGTTCCCACTGATCCCGGGGGTGCATAAGGTTTATATACGAGTCCTTCTGTTGGTGACATCACAGGCACCAACCACTGCTGCCCAGTGGGTTGGTGAAAGCACCATGCACCTGTTTTTCCATCATTAATCCCTGCTACTGGTGCTTGGTTTCCTACATGAGGTGTATGATCTGATGGCTGGCTACCACTTGTAAGAGGAGGTAAGGATGGCTTTCCAACTGCATTCTCAGCAGAACCTTCCAACTTATTACTAGGTTCCTCTGAATTATCTTTTCTTTTTCTAGTCCGTGCTGCCTGCACCAGAACAAATTCAGATTGAAGCTTTTTCATTGGAGAGCCAGGCATAGAAGGTTTTCCGAGATAGGTATTCTCTTCTACAAGTAGCTGCGGAGAACCAGCAATCAGATGTTGAACCTACATAAACGTGAAAAAGTGTTCTCCATTATACAATGAAAAGCCATGTTTGTGAGTAAATGTACAGTATTCCCTGCACTGACAGAAGTAACTGCATTCTGTAGTGCATTACCTTGATCAGTCTATGCAACTCGAACACTTGAACAGCGAATACTCTTTGTTGGCTGTAGAGAGTAAAAATAATGGGATCATGAACAAAACATCACAATAAATTCAGAGAGAACTCTGGAACACAGGCATCATAAACAGCCGAAACAGCACATCGTCAACAAGCAAAAAGGTATAATACAGCGTTCCTAGCTGATACTAGTGATCTTCATGGAAGGACAAGAAAGATTGTTCTTTATTACCATGAATGACTCCACCATTTTGGTCTATCACACTCCACAAAGAAGCACCACTGGTAACTACTTGTGTACTGAAAGGGTAGCAGCAGTACACAATTTAAGTTGCAGATAAATACTTAATGAACAAAAATAGATCCTGAATTTCACTTATAAGCACAAACAGCCAAACAGGCCTCCAGCCTAGGAAAAACATTTTTCTAATCTCTACACATGAAAAAAGGACACACAGTTAGTGGCTAATAAACCCAGATAAAGACAGGCCATGCAGTTTATCAAGAACAAGATCAGCCAATTATTCAAATGCAAAACAAAACCACTTACACATCCTCAGTTTGTAACACCACTCCTTGGAATGCTTAAAAGTAATCATGCACATGCACTGTACAGTGAAATCCTAGAAAGCAAGCACAAACGATATAATTTATTGCTGACACATGTTTCCCAATTGAACCAAATGAAATTTTAACCAAAAATTCTTTGCGGAGTTCCTTCGAAAAACATCGTTGATGTCTAACATCTATGACTCACCTACCAATAGCTCAAGGGACCATCTCCACCAAGTTTTGCCTTCTTATTAAACCATCCAGAATGGGAAAATTCTCCACATGCAGTGCAAATAAAGCAACACCACCCGAGACAGGACTGTAACCGACAAGCAGAAGCACGAAAGACCAACTGACTCGGGCACCCTTTACCAAACTACCTCAAAAAGTGTTGTCAGTATCCCCTGCTGCAAGAAGATCCAACATTAAAACAGTGTTGAGACCAGAGCACAAAATGCCAGTTTGGATGGCCTCCGGAAACTCACCACCATCTAGTACTCCCTTGACAATAACTACGTTAATCGCTCTTCAACTTATGGAAGACAACACTTTTTTTTCCTTAAAAATGATCTAATTAAGACAGACTCAGTAAATATAAACAGAAGTCACCCAAGAACCAAAAAGGCAGACTTAGTAAATATAAACAGACTTTTTTTCCTATTGTTAGCTCTTCTGCTTCATTTTCTAAAATGAAAATAAAAAAAATACGAAGTTATCTTTGAGACGCATGTTTTACAGCAGAATTCACACTAGAAATATCAACAGTATGTTTCTCAACAACCTCTTACATTAGTAGCAAACTCTGAAACATAAAAATAATGACTTGGCTGAACACTTGAGACCTCAAATATATTAACCACATTGAAAGAGATCAAATAAAATTAAGGACTAGACCAAAAAGATATCATTACAAATTTACAAAATAATGAAAGAAAAACAAAAGCACTTTGTTCATCGTCATTATGAGCTCAATTTTTTGTAGCTGATTGTTGGCCTCGAGGTTCGAACCTAAGGCATGCAGATGTCTTCATCACCGCATTAAAGCTAGGCCAACCCTTGGTGTTACATGCACTTTATTACTTAACCAAGCATAAGAATGGTTTAATTGAACATACGTAAAGGCAAAGACAAAGCATAAGAATGGTTTAATTGCCACATAAGATGAAGTTATCTGGTTTTAGAATGCTATTGGTATTAGTACTAAATATAGAGAAAATGAGTTCAAGATGATAAAACCCCTGAAAATAGATTTACGCAATGATATTCCGGCAATGTAAAAATCTCATGCCAAACTCTAATATCTTCTGCAAAACATCAGGTACCAATTTCATCCAATGTGTAGCAGTACTTACTTGACAATTGCTCTTCTAGCTTTCCAGAAATGTTTCTGACCAATTATATCTACAACATCATCAGGAGACATATCCAGAGGTTCGGCAGAGTCAATAATAGAAGTCTCAGACACATCATCACTTTTATCAGCATTTCCCACTCCTAACGACACATCCACCCTGGCAACATAAGTGACACCGTCCTCATTGCGTCTACAGGGCTGTTCACTTGGACACAAGTTATCCATTCGTACAAGAATATCACTTTGCTCAGTGACCCTCTGCAGCTCAGGAACAGCATCACCAAGTACACAGTCATTTAACTGGGAGCACGCCTGCTGTTGCGAACAAGACTTGTCTCCATGGAAGCTGCTCACATCAGTCAAATAATTACTTTGAAATCCCTTATTTGTTTGTGCAATAGCTTCTTCTCTAGAATCAGCAAAGTTTTCTCTGTCTCGCTGCAACTTCATAGAAGATGTCACTAAATTATCCCCACTTGAAATGCAGGCTTTTGCATTTCCTCCAAGTCTCAAATGAGGATCAATTGAAGAATCACACTGCGGTTTGTTATCGGTAGCATTCTGGACTTTATTGGAATGACCTGAATGTTTAGAAAGTGTAGCTAGCTCTTCCCCACTAATGGTACTTGAAAATTTTCTCTGTAAGGGGGTCACACCTGTATGTACAAAGATAGGAACTGTGAAATCATCTTCGTCTCCTGTCTTCTTCCTCTGTCCATGCATGGCTACAGAAGTGTTCAAGTTCCTGGTCACAGCAGCGGACTGGTAAGGAGGGAATTGATCGGCAATAGGAGTAACCTGCGGAGGATACGGACGTTTGCTTTCAATGCCACTTGCCTACATATAAAATAGTAATTCGAAGTTTCATTATCCATTACGCCTCATCAAAATATATCACATAATCGTTAATCACCTATAACAATGTTGTACCAAAAAATATCAAGAACCACACGGGGGGGGGGGGGGGGGGAATATTACCTCGGTTGAAGAGGAGCCAGGAGGAGCTAAGTTGCTGAGTTGAGTGGGAGTACGAGGCAAGACGGCAGGATTAAACCTTTGGGAAGGAATGCTAAGCTGCTCATAAAGGGCCATCTTGTTCCTTGGAGGAGCTCTCGGCCCTCCTTTCTCAGTATCATTCACATGGAGCCTCGGGAATAATGGACTCATAATCTTCTCATCGTCTTTCCCTCTCTTCATTTGTCTACTCTCTCTTAAACTCTCTCCCTTTCTTCCCAAGGATGATGATTGATGAATAACCAACCAAAGCAGAAAACCCAAGACGACCAAACCCTAGAATCCCGTGAAACCGGAGGAGCTAGGCCAACTTCACAAAAAGGAATGGAAAAAACAGAAGCCAGTAACAGCCTCTCAAGTAATCAGAGCAAAACCGAATCTGTATCTGTGAAATTGAAACGGTTAAGATGGATGAGACTCAGTCGGTGAGTTGAGGAGCTGAAAATTGCTGTAGCGAATCAAACAAACACGAAAACAAGAGGAGGATGAGGAGGAGGAGGAAATGAATTAGGCAACGGGATGGAAAGAGTAATCGAGCTGGAAAAGGGATTGCGAGGATGATGACTGACTGGAGGAGAAACTAGGGATTTTGGGGGAAAGAGGAGCAGAGGCGGTAATGGATGGATGGGTCTGGTTTGGTTTACAGCAGGGATGGCCGGATTGGGTGAAAATAAAATAAACAAAAGGAAAATGAAGAGCAAAAATCACACCATATGTAGGACCCACTGCCTGTGGATAGGCGAAATATTCAGATGCTGAAGCTGAAATTCAGTTGAAGTCAATGTGAGACTTAGATGGTTTTAGTGGAAGCCCATTAATCCCAAGGTCATATATCTTTAGGAAAATAAGGGTAGTTTTGTCTTTTTTCATATAGACAAGCTATGCACAGATTTTGAACTATTTTAAAGAAAATAGAGGTCGATATATGATGAGATAGTATATCTAATTAAATAATTTAAATGTGTTTCTTTTATTTTTATTAAATCTAGCAATTAAACTCATTTAACTATTTTATCTTAAATCTATTTTTACTCATGTTTATACCAAAAATTTTGTTATTCAAAGAAGAATCCAACGATGATAATTTTTTGAAGTAAAAAATAAATTAATAGTTTTGTACTTCCATTTCATGTGAAAGTTTGTATTTATGTATACGAAAGCTTGTGTTATACATACGAATGTATTTATGAAGAGTATGAACGCATATATACAAAGTTCGTGTTACTCATATGAAAGTTCGTATGTATTGATAAAATATACGAATGTATATATAGGAACGTTTGTATGTACTGATGAAATGTACGAACGTATATATAGGAAAGTTTGTGTTACTAATATAAAAAGTTTGCATTACTCATATGAAAGTATTGATGAAATATAGAAATGTATAGATTGTACGATACGAAAGGTGGTGGTATCCATACGAAGTATCATGAAATGTACAAACATATGAATTTGCAGTTCATACGGAAGTTCGTGTTATTCATGTTCTGAGTGATTTCGTATGTTATTCTTATTATACTTTTTTGTGTTCTTCTTGTACTCGAATATTTCATATGTTTTGTAATGATAAAACAAACGAACGTAAAGATTGTTTACACACGAACAAATAAAATTATTAAAATTATACATTTCATCGATATTAAATATAGCAAGATGACACAATGAATATCATCAAAATTGACAAATAAAGTCATAAAGTCATAAATAAAATATTACAACATGTACATTCATCAAAACAACCATTTACAATTTTTTGAATTTAACACGTCGTCTTTATTAGGTGCTCCTGCAACAAGGGGAAAATATTAAAACTTATTAGATATAAAGTCATTAGTTCAAATAAATAATATTTACGGTTGTCTGTCTTATCGATACAAACGTATTTTCCAAGACATAAATTTGATAGAAAAGGGGGAAACTAGAGAGAGTAATAAGATAAATTTTAGATTTGGAAAATTTGAATTAGAAAGAGAAAGAGGAGAGGAGACATGATATTTATACTATTTAGTTATTAGGAATGTGAGATTTCTTATTATTAAAGAAATTTGAAGAACAGAAAATGAACAAAATGTTCGTATGTTTTTCGATACGTATGGAAGAATATATTATTTGATATTAATATTTAATATTCTCTCTTTTTTTTGGACGAGAGTGCTTCGTGAAAGAGTTATCAAAATAGTGTAACAATTTAATCTACACTCAAACAGAAGACTCAGGTGGGGAGAGGTGGGTTGGGGGTGATAGATGCAATTAAATTCATAGGTCAACCAACAAGGAGTCAACAATAAATAAACTCTTACCAAATTTAACAAATTTATTGGAATAAATACGGTATGATAATTCTTATTAGGGATTATATGAAAAATAGCCCCTCTATTATTACAAGTTAACATATGAGCCCCTCTACTATGTTTCTTCCGATTCAAACCCCCAAACTTTACTCTGATTAACAATCAAGCCCCCCTTCATATCTTTTTTGGTCGTCGGAGTCCGTTTTTAATAAGTCAACGAGTACATGTCGGGTTATGGGCTGATGTGGTGGTGTTGATTGGGATTTCCATAATTTTTTGTTAAATCCTTTATTAAATGTACATATTTTATTTTATTTTTTTAAAATTTTTTTTCGTCTGATAAGAAAATTAGAGCAATGTAATCGGGAAAAGAAAATATGAGTATATAACAATTAAGCAAGTAAAAAATCATTCATCTCCTTCTCCATCTCCTTCAATTGTAGCTCCCTATTAGCTTATTTAATTGGTGTTGGTCGTCTGGTCGGGATCATTAACTGATACTTTAATTTGTGTATTTGAGTTTTCGTTCTTCTATTTAAATGGTTATTGAACTTCTTTCACTTTCTTGTTTAACTGAAACTTCAGGTTCATGAATTGAAATTGAATCCGCATAGAGTGATTTTAATAGCTTTCTTACTTTAATAGAAAGTAGGCAATAAGAGGACAAAAGTAATACAATTTATATGATTATATGTTGTTGGGTCCGATTTTGCTATAACGAGATGAATGTTGGAATTTGAAAAAAAAATATTTGTACTGAGACGAAGAAGTCTCCTCTCTTCCTTTTAGGGCTATAGTAGATTGAAGGTAAGAAGAAGAACAAATCTCCTCTCTACCTTTACATTACTCTGATTTCCTTATTGATGGAGATTTTTTTATTATTACAAATATGCATATTAAATAAGGTTGACTAAAATTAGTGGAAATCCCAGTCAGCAGCGCTACATCAGCTTATAAACCACCATGCACAGGCTGACTCATAAACAACGGACCTCGACAACCAGAAAAGATAGGAAGGGGCTTGATTGTTAATCGGAACAAAGTTTAGGAATTTGAATCGAAAGAAACATAGTAGATGGGTTCATATGTTAATTTATAATAATAGAGAGGTTACTTTGGGTATAATCCCTTATTATTATTACGGGTGGTACATACGAAATTTACCAAAATCCTTAAAGAGGGAAGACAAATTAAATTCATAGAGAAAAAATGGAAATTCAAATTACGAAATTAGTGGAATGAGGGAAGAGCCAATTAAATTGGGTTAGGAAAAAAGAAATGAATGGCAAAAAAGGAAATCGGATAGTAATATATGCTTAAAGCATACATTTGTATTTGTTAAGCATATATTTAAGGGTGATAAAATATTAAATATTAACCTTTTCCTTTTGATTTTAACCCTAGATCGTCGATGTTACTTCCATATCCTTTCGTTTCTAAATTCCGGCTTTTGATATCTCCCGTCTTAATTTTTAATCAGCGACGACAACGCTGGCAACCATCTTTTCATTCTCCTCATGATTGCTACAAATCATGATCTGAACAACCATTAGGAATCACGGTGACAACCGAATGGATTTCGATCGAGGTCCAATCATAGAGGGGAGATGTCTAAATCGGCCAGCCATCCAGGATTCGATTCCCAAAATTGCAGTTCTGAAGATGGTGAAAGCCAAGGCTGTGAGTGGACCGGCTACTACTACCCGGTCTAAGAAGGGGTAAAAGAGGTCTGAGAAGCTGGATCCAGGATTCGATTCCCAAAATTGCAGTTTTGAAGATGGTGAAAGCTAAGACTGTGAGTGGACCGGCTACTACTACCCGATCTAAGAAGGGGCAAAAGAAGTCAGAGAAGCTGGATCCTCAAGTTGCATGGGCAAAGCGTCTTTGCTAGTATTCTAGGAATGGATTGGTGTTGTGCTTGGTTTCCTTCTCTGTTTGGGCCGCCTATATATAATGTGCAATGTGACCCCCGAAACTGGGAATCACACTGGTCGAAATCGGGTCACCATCCTCTATCCCCGATTCGAGCTTCCAAGTGCGCGAAAGGTTTCCCCCGACCCCAGTAATCTCGACCTCCTCATCTATCAGGACATAATGTGTACTCGTGGCAGGAGCGAAACGAGCATCTCTCCCAACTGCAACACCAACGCTCGCTGAAGCATGGGACGAACCAGTGGAAACCCTAAACGGTGGAGGCGGATAGGTATCTGACTCTTAACCACCAAGCAACTCCTCCTCGCCGTCATCTGGCATAAAACTCCGGTTTGAAGTTAGAAAGGGGGGAGTCTAACGGGTCTAGCGGGGGATGGAGGTCTATCCTGGCGTACCGGAATCCTAATAGGGGGGAAAGGCTCAGGGTCTCGTAGATTTTCAGTTTCTTCTTCTTCTTATATGCTTCTCTCCTATTCGAAGCATTAATCAGTCGTTCGACAAGTCGATTAATAGTTTCCATTGACTTACCCTTCCCTCGCATTTTTTGAATTTCATCAGTCTCTTCTTCAATAGGGTCAGTGCTATACTGCTTACCGCCGCCTTTTATCTTCGCCATTTTTATTCAGAAACTATATTAAACGAAATTATCTAATTAATCACATGCCTATAAAATCTAAACTTAAGTATTGACACTAATTATCAGTTATACAAAACTGTTAGAATAAACCCTAAACTAATTTACAATTAATTAATTTCATTCTAATTAAATAATTCTACTAATTATCAAGAAATAAATTGAAATTCTAATTCTAATTCAATTAATTAATTTCGAAAAAAGAATTAATTAATACCAGACGAACGGCCCTGCAGTCCGTCCGTTTTAAAACTTTTTTTAAAAAAAAACCACCATTATTAAGGGTTACCTGATCGGAAAATCGTCAATCTTCAAGCTCGGAACTTCAATTTCTCGTCGAATCTTCGAGTTAGGATCTTCAACTTCTTGCCGACTTTGAGATTTCGTGTTTTAGAATGAATGAGTTTGTTGAAGATTGAACTTCTTATAAATTTTTGATGTTTAATGAAGGATAATTTAGTAATTTACTGTTTTAGAGTGTCGTTTAATTCGAAAACCAGTACGTTATTTAGAAATACGAATTATGTCACCAGCGTTTCATTTCCCGCCCACCTATCGCCCATTTCCTGCCAAATATCTCCTGCTGAAACCTATAATAACTATATTTTTCTTTTATCAGCCTCTTTCCCAAATTCCGATTACAAATTTATAATGTGATAATATGCACAAAACATTGCGGGGGCATGATTTGACAATATGTTAGTGTGCCCTACCGCCTGATATTTACCTGCAAATCCTAGACCGTTGTTGATTATAGAGATTGAATTGTGACCGTTGTTTCTTCGATGCGCCAGTGGCAGACGAATACACAGTCAGTATCCAAGAAAAATTGGATGTTAGGACAGAAATATTACCCTGCAGTATATGTATGTAGTGGAAGAAAGTAAGAAACAAGAGTTACAAAAGAAAGTCAAATGGATTTTCAACCTTAGGCAAGCAATGGCATTTTGAAAACTATATATACACGCGATCATGAACAAGACAAGACAAACAATAGCCGGCAAGTTTATTCAACATTTACTCTGGACACACAAACATTGTCGCATCGCATGGTTTAAAAGAAGCAAGCTCGCTCGCTCGCTTTCCCTGTAAGAATATATCTTCAATCTCCCGTAATGACAAACAAACAAATAATCAAACCTTTCAGATACAATGGGTTGCCAAGTATATAACACAAGATCACACATCATAACAGCACCTAGCACACAGCACACTACTACTTGAAACCACCAAACTGGTATTGTTGGCTGCTGCTAAGGCTCGAGAAGAAGTCATCTCCCGTCACACCGCTACCACCTGCCTTCGGTTGTGACGATGTAGCAGTAAACCCAGATGAAGGTGCAGCAGCAGCAGCATAACCTTGAGAGGCAGTACCAAACCCTGACATCCCCAGACCTGACCCAGTCCCCATTGCTCTCCCCATATAAAAAGCTGGGGGTGCTGCTGTCGTCTTCTCTTTCTCGTCCTGTCCGCCTCCAAGTTCACCCACCACTCCAACATCTACCAGGGATACCTTCTTTGCTGTATCACAATAGTTATCATGTACAACAAATCACCACACTGCCTTTTCAACCAAGGCCATAAGAAATTATGGATTTGTTTGAATGCCAATGCACCAAAAATATTAACATCATGCTCATTGTAATAGTTAATATTATTCTACGTTCCAACATATACAGAGACCATCTAAGCATACATAGCAAGACCAATAAATGAAAGAGTCCAACAATTTATCGATGTGTTCACAAGGATCCGAAGGTGTGTGTAAGGTCAGATATACTTACGTGCAGATATATTAAGATCGATTATCCCACGGCTCAAAGAATCAGCCCATATACCAGATTTCACCTGGAAATTCTGCTTTTGCACTGCTGCAGGAGGCTTGGAATCCTTCAAAACGTTCCCATCCATATTAATTGTGCCAGCATTGTTTACAGGATTCTTGACTGGTTCTGTTGTAGCAGAACTGGAACTAGAACTGAATTCACCGAAAGGATCAGATCCATCAAAACTGTACATAGGGACTGCAGCGAACGGGTCAATAACACTGGTGGTTGCAGTGTCAAGTTTCGGAGGTTTGGACTCTGGTAAAGTTGGTTCACCAGCAGAAAAGAAATCAATTGTTGACGGAGCAACAGCAGCAGAAGGTGCAGCAGGTTGAGAAGCAAACAGATTAACCTGATTCAGCAAACAAGAAAATTGCTAATGTTCATAAAAATAGGCCACCTAATTTTCATTTCAATTATTCCGCTTCCTCCTAAATATAAGCATACATCATGAAACCAATGAAAATCAAGTCTATCTTCACGGCTTTGAGAGGATTATTCTTAGAACCATAATAGGGTGATTCTAGGGATTTGCTAATGAAACGAAGAATTACAAGTTTTCGAGCATGTTTTTTTATATCTCCAGCAGCATTTACCTTCAGGAGTCCTACAAAAGGAACCAGAAAATACTTTCCAAAATTGATCGACCAAATTGCAAAGCACTTATTTTCCAGAAAAAACGAAGACATTGAAAACAATGGTGTGAAAAGGAATGGCCAACTTGCCCTTGCTTCCAAAATAAATAATGCAGCATAGCAAGAACAATAGCACCTCTAACCGCAGATCTTAAATTTGTCTAGAGAATTGAAGTGAATGCATATCTCACCTGTGCTTGAGAGCTTGCTCCCTTGTCAATCTGGGGTTCAGCTGATACAAAATCTGCATCAGCAAACAGATCAACATCCCTGGAACTGTCATCGTTAATAGAGATATCTGCAGGAGCAGCCGAAGGTTGCACATCCAAAAGGTCATCCATCAAACTTTGTCCAAATAGATCGACTTGGCTGGACGTTTCAGCAGTTGACTCTGCCGATAGAGAAAGCAAATTCAAAATCATGTTAAAGCATATAAATAAAACATTCAATACTACATATAAAACATAAGCGTGTTTGCTAGGTGTTATGAGAAGTAAATTCTTAGGGAGAAAATAGTAACTTACTACTTCCTGCATTTCCCCGCGGATCAAAATCATCGTCCAAATCGTCATCAATATTGATAGAGGGAAGACCAGCCTGTTGAGACGGCACTGAACTTTCTTTACCGGTGTCGCTAAATTTCACTGTGAACTTTGATTGACCCTTGCTGTATTCAAGAAAATGAAGTAGACAGAAAGGTGAAACATATCAAAAGTAAACTGAGAACATTTATCGATCGAAGGTGTCCTACATAGGCAATAAACGTGTTCAGGGACTATCTACCAAAAACAAAGAATAAACAACTCCCTTCCAGTTAAGGGCCGACATCTTCTATGATTACCATGAATGGGTACAACAATGGCTATAAACTACAACTACTACTAGAACAATTGACTAGTAAAATCTAAAATTAGCTCATGAACAACAGTTGTTCGAACCTGCGTAAGCCAGTAGAACCCTTATCTCCAGCGCTTCCTTGATTATCGCCTACAACTGCACGCCGAGATTTTACATATGCATCCTTATCTGTCTTTTCTTCATACCGCTCCTTGCTCTTGTAGCTATCTCTAAAACCATCGGTATCTTTTGCACCACTAAAGCCCCCATACCGATCACTACTCCTGTTGCTGCTACTACCAAATGAGCCTGCACTTGACTTGGATGTTACTCCGGTGGAAGAAAGTCCAAAGTACCTGAAGATGGCAAGGGCAAAAGGTTCAGTCAACAAAAATAACTTACAGCAAGCAAAGTACAAGTTGTTCTTATTCTTAAAGCACAGACAGACATACTTGTCGCGATTGGCGGCAGCTTTGTTCCTTACTTCCTGTATTTTCTCCTGGCTATTTAATAAGTTGACGATTGTTTCAGCTTTCTTTCTCACATTGATTCCCATATCCTTGCCACTTGGCTCAACATATTCAAAACTTGTAAGCGACTGAGATCAGGAACAAAAGGTAACAGGAATTAGAGATGAAGTTTAAATCAGCTCTAAAACCAAAAATCCGGGTGAAACAGAGAGTATTAGTACTCACAGAGATCTGATAAGTGTGTTCTATAATGTCATCGCCGGCCCGCTCCGAACCATGAGCCACCAAATATTCTATGACAGACAGTGCCTGGTATTAAAAATAGAATAAGTTCAAGAGGTAGATCCTTGTTGCAGGTAAATGAAATAGTAGTAGACTGAAAGAAACGTTTGGAACCTTGTAGACAAGACGCCAGTCCTTGCCCGTCTCACCCAACCGTGTCCAAAGAACACTCATAATCATCTGGCACTCGGTGCTGAAGGATATTGAAACACATTACACGGACGATAAGAAGAACTCTACCAAAAAGGAGAAAACAGAATTGCTAAAGGAAAAGGTAGAAAAAAGACTGACTATTTTCTTGTGGCCTGAGAAATCTCTTGCAAAACAGTGCCATGAGGACCCCAGGGCTCATCGTTAGTGGCATCCAATACCTGCGGAAATCGCCGGAAACGCCAGTCGCCAGATAAAGACGGATCAGAGAGAAGCATCCAGCAGTCCGGGCTCCAATCATTCAAAATTCAAATCCAATCTTTTACATGTGTAAGAAACAGTGAATTCATAAAAGTAATTCAGTCACCTTCTGTTCAATTTCAGGAACCTTGAGAACTTTTAGATTCACTTCTCGCTTTCTGGCAAAGAAAAGGTAAGAAAGAAGGCAGCCGAAAATGAGCGAATACGTCGAGCAACGATGGGGCGGTGGCGAGGGAAACTTACATTTCGCGGACTGTCTGATCGATTACTTTCATGAAATCCATGGGCGCGGGTCTGCTGAAGACTAGAATGCAAACAATTCTATCTCAGAAGTAGAAGACGGTAGATCTGCAAAGAAGAAGGAAGGCCAATGTACCGAGTTGATGACAATCAACAACGTAGTAGTTCAGATCTCGGTCCGGCGAGGGAAAGGACGCAAATCTGCAAATGAGGACGATGAAGATGATAATAGAAGATGATGTTCGTTGCGCTTATGAATGAGTATTGGAGAGACCAATTCTTTATGTTTTTACAGAGAGGAAAGAAGCCTCACCGTTCCTCGTATGCGATATTTCCCCTCCGACCTCCCTTGGCCTTCTTACGGCCTAGTTGCCTTTTGCTTGCTCGTTTGCAATTTCCATTTTCCGACTCCTTTTCTTGCCACATATGTTTGTTTTGCCAATATGGGCGTTATCGAATCAAGCCGCTGGTATGCAATTCGGCATTCAGATTGTAGGAACGCGTTTGGAAACTCGATCCGATATCAAAATAGTTGATATGCGAGTTGGCTCGATAATACATGACTCGAGTTCAAGTCAACTCGATCAAGTTGTAGACATGGATTCAAGGAGGTAATCGAGATGTATGTGAAAATAGTGGTGCAAATGCACAGTGTGCTTAGAACAATCGTTTTTGATCGAGATCTTAGTATTGCTTCTCGTTTTGGAAAAGCTTGCATGAATTTTTGGGGACTAAACTAAATTTTTCTATGGTTTATATCCATAGATGGATGGGTAGCCAAAACGGACCATTGTCACTTTTTTGGAGCTACGCGTGTTTTGTGTGTTGGAATTTGAGGGACCTTGATTGAAGTACTTAATTTTAGTGAAATTTGCTTACAATAACTCTTATCGCATACACATTAGAGTGGCACCTTTTTAGACCCTAGATAGTAGGGTGTGCAAAGCCCCCTTATGATGGGACGGGGAAGGTGAGATAGATGTCTGAGCCGCATCTAGTGTAGGAAATTGCAAGCCAAGTGAAATAGATCCTCAACCACTTGGGTATAACACAACGCAAGAAACAAAGGTATGTTACTGATAAGGCTCATAAGGTACACTTTGCCCCTTAGAAAGGCTTGATAGATTTGACAAAAAATGGAGGTTGGACCCTATTACATAAGCTTATTTGACATAATCTTGAAGATTAGCCTAGTTTTTTATGAGATGGCTATGTTAGGTGAGCTTGATAGGATTCACAACAAGTTTCACATTAGCATGCTAAAGAAGTATCTAAGACATCTTAACCAAACTATCAAGTCGGATGAGGTTGAACTTTCTGAAGACTAGATATGCCATGAGGTGCCCATTCATATCATGGACTACTTTGAAATGAGTAAATCTGATGCAAGTATTTTGAAACGAAAGCAAGTGTACAAGAGAAGTACATGTAGCTACTAGTTTAATACCTCTCATGTATCTAATTCGAAACCTTGCTTGGAGAGAAAAAGGATCGAATGTCGCTTAGCATAGGAAGATGAACACTATGACTAGAGCATTATCAATCTCACCTATGTTTTTTTCAATGTCAAATTTGTCAAGGCTTACCATAGGCTCCCAACCTATTGAAGATTGTTTCTTGGTCAACAATTTAAGGTAAATTAACCCCATAACCATCTCTCTTTCGTGAGCTCCTGCTAAGGCTCTTGCATTCTTCTTAGGTTTTTTAGTTAGATTTGATATCTTAAGCTTGTGACCTAGATTTGGATCCTTCAAAACTTGTGTTTCTGGGTAGGAGGATGGCAAGGATCTTCTGATGGATCAACATTCAGGTTCCAGGCTTCCAGCTAGCCAGTCACACGCTCTAGCCGACTGCTATATTGTGTGGGTTCTTGCACTCCCTGTTAGCCATTAGTTGCATGCATGTCATAAGTGCATAGAGCTAGAGGAATACTTCATGTACTAGACTACTATGTGATATCCATTTGTTTGATTGATTAGTTGTGAACTATTAATGCATGCTTAGTGCTCCTATATCGTGATTACTGCATGCTTATTGCACTAGGTCCTATAACCCAAAATCATTAGTTTATGAGGAGCCTATAACTCAACTAGTCTAAATGAGTAGTTCTAAATTGATTTTTATATAACTACATATAGCTCTAGACTATTTGCACTTCGTGATTAGCATTGGTCCCTACTTGCATTCATATGTCACATGTCCAAGATTTCATACACATGAGGGCACTTAGAAGAAGTCTGATTAGATGGAGGAGTGAGTGAAAAACTTATTTTTAATCTCTCTCATTTTTTAATTTAATTTTCATAAAAGTTCAACAATTTAATTTGATATTTTTTGTCATAGATAGCTCTAGGAGAGAGATCAAGAAAGCAAAACAATCAAACAATAAGCATTAGCCCATACCGTGAGATCGGTCTCCACACGATCTAAGAGATATGATGTGACCCCACTTTATGGGTAGCTTAGTTAGCGGCAAGTCAGACCACATGCACCTGCAAACTCGGGCACGCTGTCGAAAAGGCAAGGATCTCAACCACATTAGCGCCACCTGCAACACAATTAATACACCACCAGGGGAGTTTGGATTGCAAAAGACAACCTCCACATTCCCTTCAATGTTCACCATGAAGACACCATGATGGAAACACCACTCACATGCTTCGCGGACGGGCAGGAGCTCTAGGACATATGGATCAAGCAGCCCTGGAAACGTCCGCCCAACTGCAAAACCACCCTAATGACATTTCAAACAACAAGATCCACCATGCCACTGGTTCCACCGCCACCGCACAATGCACATTAAATTATTTGTCGTGAGGGGGGGGGGGGCAGTGGGGGAACCTAGGAGGCCATAATGGCCATCCTAGGGGAAGATTGGTTATAATGTTTAGATTGGTTAATTATTGAGCTGGGAATTTCAATTAAATTCCTCTAACGTGACATTTTTATTGGCATAGATAGGCTCCTTGAAGAGACAAGAAGATAGCAAACAAAGACAAAGAAACCTAATAGTCAACCCAAGGAGTGAGGACTACCGGCAACACTCTTAGGAGATATTTAAGGGCGATGAGAGCCACTAAATGGATGACCCTGATACCTGCCCACCAGACGTTTAACAGAAGGACCTCGGAAAGGAATGCAAGGAACTAGCGGATCTCCTAGATAATTGTGCCTCTAGTCGCCAACTGTGTATGCTCGGCATTGATGTGGGCCACCACTGCCTTTACGTCTCCTTCGATGTCTACCATCATTATTCTTCATCATAGTTCATTTCTCTTGGTCCCGGTAACTGTCAAAAAGCAAAGAGGCTTTGGATTCTTGTGGTTGTTTTGGTAAGAAGTAGAGCAACAAAAGGGGCAGTCAAAAACCTGTCATCCTTGCCAATCCAATGAAGATCGAAGGAGTTAATAACAAAAACAATAATAAAAATACATAAATTATGAATTTACAGATACTTCAACAGAAAAGTGCCACGGTGATGGAACTACATGGAGGTCTACACAATTTGTGGGAGACAAAAAGTCACCGGGCAAAATCATCATTAGTTGAAAGAGTGACATGAGGGAAGAAAACGGCCACATAGAAGCACGGTGATGGAGGCGGAACCAACCCACACTCGAGCGGCATGACGAAGCCACGTGAGCAAGATTCGACAGTAGAGGAAAGAGACACGGGGAAAATCAGGGGCGATGAAAGCAGCACCGAAGGACAACCTAAACCCATAAAAAACTAACAAGAATACTGGTCAGTGTGGTTGTGGATGGCAAAGGAATCGGACGAAAGGAACAACCAAGACCAATGATCAGAGAGTCTGAAAGGAGAGGCTTGCAATAGTTGTCTCTAAATAAAAGAGTAAGTGCATCAGAGAGACAATGTAGTAGTTTTCCTTTTGCCTTCATACATTTCTTTTTTTAAAAACAAAGTCACTTCATCAAAATTAATTGTCCATCTTGGGACAAAAAGAGTTCACAAAGTTCACACACCAATCAAGAGGTGTCTCCCCATAAACAGGCGACACTAGCAATCGAGATCGACGAACAAGCTCGTGGGCAACCTGGTTTCTACATCTCCTAATTCACATACCTTGAACAAAGCTCTTCTCTCAAGAATGGTCCAACATTGCCAAATAATTTGGCCAAACTCCGTACTATCCGCAATTGTGCTGCAAAGTGTCATGGTAACCTTTTGACAATCCATCTCCAAAATAGCTCGCTCATAACCCATGCCTTCCAGCCATTCGAGCCCCATCTTGATTGCACACGCCTCTTCCTCCTCTTCCGACGTCAACCTTGTGGCTCTCTACATGAGAAAGTGAAGCATATTATCGATATTATCGTGGAAAACTATCCCAACACTATGACTGGCTTCCTAGATAAACAACGCATCAATGAAATTGCAGTTTACATACGCCGCAGGTGGGAGATGCCACATATGACACACATGAGTTCTTGCTCGGGGCTGCGCTTTCGTTCTCTTATAGCTCACTCACTCCTCCAAATTCTCCATCGCTCATCGAACGATTGACTCGGTGGCACCTGCCACACCGTTCCACACACGCTCATTTCTCTCCTTCCATACCGCACATATATACAATTGGGGCCGTCTGCTGCATGTAATGAATGGCATTCCAGGTCAACACCTTAAAACTCCACTCTCTGATATTAGATACCTACTAGCATAAAGAACTCACCCATTTTCATAACTGACTTTGAATCCAACACTCTTTGCTTAATCCACACTCGAAAAGAAGGTGATCAAGGTCCTCACCCGCCATCGCGCAACTACCAGATTGATTCAGGACCGAAACTCCCTTTTCCAGCAACCTCCCTCTTGTTGGCACGACACTGTGAATCACACACCAGAATAATTGCTTCATTTTGGGAGGAAGTGCTGATCAACACAATTGTTTCCATGCAACATCGATCTCCAAATCCATCAGGGATCCTTTCTTCTCAACTGCCAACCAATACACCAACTTGACCGAGTACCTTCCTCGTTTGTCGACTCTCCTAATGCACTCATCCTCGTCATCACCCTCCGTCGGTTGCATGTTCAGGCGTTCAACATGATATCTACATCACATGTACAAAAAATGTTATTCACAAGTTCATGATTCCATGTCCGGAGAATAGGAATCACTAACTCGTTGATCGTCAATTCATTGAGTTGGAGACTAGGGACTATTACACTGTAACAATTAATTTCATCCCTCAAACACGGCTCTAACCACACATTAATTTTTGAACCATCCTTAAGTCTCCACCGGATTCCATCTCGTATCAAATCATGGGTCGAAAACATGCTCCAAATATAGCTTAGCCGACAACTGACTTTAGCTGTTAAAAAATTCCCTTTGGAAAAGTATTTAGCTTTGATCAATCTAGACACGAGAGCATTGGGTTCTTGCAAGAAACGCTACTCATGCTTGCCAAACTCCTAAACCCCATACCTCCACTATTCTTATGCACACACAACCTCTCCCACCGCATCCATGCAATACCACCTTTATCATGCATTTTCGTACCCGAACAAAAATTATTGAGTATTCGTTCCAACTCTTTTGCAAAAGTGAACGGTAGCAAAAAAAACATTCATGCAAAAGGTCGGTATAGCTTGCGCTACCCTCTTGAGCAGAATCTTCTTCCCACTTGTCGGAGTGAACTGGTGACGCCACCCTTGAATCTTATTTCAAAGTCTCTCACCCAGGTATTGAAGGATAGCTTTTTTCTTCCTCCCCACCATTGAAGGAAGACCCAAATACCTCCCTGTATCCAATGTATGTCGCACTTCTAAAATGCCGACACCCTCACCTCCAACAACGGGCCAATCGTTCTGGTAAAGAAGATCCCAAACAGTTCATAATCACACTTGCCCTGATGTCGTCGCATACACATCATACCCCTGCCGTAGAGATCTAGCTTCTCAAATAATCGCACGACATAAAAAAGAAGCTATCATCCATGAATAACAAGTATGTAATTTACGGCATTGACCGACTCACTCAAACTCGTTATATGCGGCCAAACTTAACTTCTCTCCTAATTAACACCGAAAACCCTTCCGCACACATAAAAACTAATAATGGTGGTAATCAAATCCAATTGTCGTCATGTCTTCCTGAGATTTGGCCCACCCCTACACACCTTTTTACTCTTCCTATTATTGTTAGTAACACGGTGAAAATAATGAGTATTACGTTCACTGTCCTTTTTGTAGAAATGTTTGACGCGTTGTTGCCAATATGTTTGCTCTCTTTTGCAGGTCTTTTATGAGATCCACGTACTTTTTCTAGTAACATTCCGTTGTCTCATGGTCATCTCTAGCTCGATTCGCGTCCATATTCTGGTTCAATTTCTGTATATCCTTATGGAAGCTCACTCGTATTCTCTTACTTCATCCCAAAAATCTCTTTTGTACACCATCTAACTTCTTCAAGATGCCTCCACCTCCACCCACATTCCACCCCCGTAACACCACTATCTTTACATCATGCTCCACCCAACACTGGTTTTCGAACCGAAATCTATGCATGAGACGTCAAATAGCATGCACCACCTTATTCAGCATGATCAGTGAGTGATCTGACGTGGCCGCTACCAAATTATGTAATTACACCTCCGGATACGTGTCCAACCATTCCCTCATTGCCAAACCTCTATCAAGCTGCTCCTCCACTACATGCGATTTACCCCTAGCTTTTGGCCATGTGTATGGATATCCCTGAAGCGAAATATCCATTAGCTTGCAATCTTCCACCATGTTTTTGAATCCTTGCAACAAGTTTTATGGATGCTCATGCCTTCCTTTCTTATATGCCGCCAGTATTTGATCACTCAAATCTTCCATGACGTACCAAGGAGCTATCAACATAGTCGCCAAACTACATAATAGTTCCCATGATTCCCTCTTTCTCAACCTCTCTGACATCTCATAGAATCCAATGAACTGTGTTACCACTCCAAGCTCATCCATAATATTTATATCAATGTAATGTCTCGAAACAGTGAGCGCTTTGACTCTCTCACAGTCACGCCAGAGCATCGGGAAATGACTGTTATGTCCAATCTTCTCAACCACCAAACATCCTTCAAATTTCACCTTACCCCGAATCATCTCCATCATTTTCTTCCCCGCCAACGTTTCCAAAAAAACACTACATTTGGCCCGTGAGCTTCAACAAGCTCACACAACGCCTGAACCGCACGAGGTTGGCCTAGCCCTCGGCAGTTTCAGCTAAAGAGAATCACAATGACAGGCAAGCCTTAGACGTAAGGCTTGCCTTATCCATGGTTTTTGGGATGTGGCTTCCACTTGAATGTTTCTTCATAAGGATCACCATCAGCACATCTCCACTACTATCTTTCACCCCACTCTTCTCACCTCCTTCTGATCGTCTTTTTTTTTTGCTTTCAACGAAACCTCTACCGACTCAGTTTCCATGTGAAGAGCCACTTGAGGGCCATTAACATCACTAAGCGCACTCATCAAGTATGCCCTGTAATTTTTCTACAGTTAGCATACATTAGTGGCTCCTTCCCCACTAGAGATGCTCCTAGTATGTACACTCCCTCCACATATACCCACATGCTCCTTCATTGCACCTCTCTCCTTTGGGATTCCTCTATCAAGAATTTTGTCCCTCGGTCGGGGTGTGAATCTAGCTGGGGCTTGCAACGGTAAGTCCCATGGCCTTGGCAGTTCCACATCTGGATACCAAAACTTTATAGCACAAGTTTGCTTGACATGCCCCATGAGGCCACAAATAAAGCAATACGTCATCAACTTCTCGTATTTGAAAGTACAGGTGAAATGCCCTCCTCCTGGACGCTTCAACTTCTTCTCACGCTTTAGAAGGCTCCGAACATCCATTTGAACACGTAGGCGCATGACAAAGCCCGATGTATTTGTGTTAATCCATTTATCATACTTAATCATGACCCCGATAAACTTGCCCACCACTCGTCCAATGGATTCATCTCATGAAGTACCACTAATACCCTGTTGCGTGTCCAGGGACCATGATCGACCACCCACCTGAGATTAAGCTTGTGATTAAACTTGAGCATTTACAGTTTATCGCCCATATCTCAAGTTGACATGTTCTTCGGCAGCCTCCAAATTTCCGCCATCTGAGTTTTCACGATTTCAAAGTTGAAAGTGCGTTCAGAAAGAAGCGTAACCACAATGCACATTGTATAATCCACTGTCTCCACTAGCTCCTCACCGCCAGGAACTTTGGCAAGCATATCCTCTTCTTCAATCAAACGTAGTGTCGGGAGTTGGTCCTCCATTCTCCCTATCAAATCTACCATACCCGCCCCAATTGCTACTCCTGGAAGAAGCGTTCGTCTTTGAGGGTGTGAGAAAACATCCCACGCGCTGCCAAAGGGGTCACATTGAAGTGTCCGTGAAGAAAACGTATACAACGCAAAAATGCTAACTAACCGAGAAACCTCTCATTATGAGGAGAAAAAGACCTATTTAAAAAAGGATAACAGTTAGAAATTTAAATCGCCTACATACATTTCATTCTTCGCTAACATTGTATGTGCTTTAGTCCTTCTAATGTGACATTGCTGCATAGACACTTCAATGAAATATCTAACATTTGGGGAGTGGTTATAAGATTTGTTTTCCAAGTTTCAGCCAGTTTAGAGTTTTGTTAAGGCAAAAACTTCTAAAATGTTTCTACCAATAGGCATATCGCCAAAAATGTCACCACAATATTGATATAGTTTCTACGTCACGGCCTATCTAGTTTCAAGCAGAAAATGTCCAGTCGTTAGTTTTCTCCGTCTTCCGTTAGTCTATTTCGTTTCATTTTGACATGCCATTCTTTGATTGTATAGGTGGCTGGTCAGCCAATTGAATTGAATATCCACGTGGAAATTCAGTTTTGTGTAATTATTTCATACCGTCGATTTTGTGAAATAAATCTGGGTCGTTCATCCATATTTTTAGGGTTTCTGTACTTAAGTCAATCTTCTCCACTTAAGCGGTGTTTCTAGTCTTCCTTATCCCTAATCAAAATCATCGATTTTTGCTTCATCTTTCTAAAACTTTACTCTTCATCTCATCTCATTAACTTCGATATGCAATTTTGTATTCTGTTTGCACAGCTGTTTCTGGGTTGGTGGAGGTATTAAACTCGGCGGGTCTTCTCTGGAGAAGGTGAGCGTGTGTTGTTGCTTTATTTCCTTTTTGGGGCATTGTGAAAGACACCCGATGACAAAGAACATGTTTTTTTTCTTGCTGGGTTGTTGTTGTCATTGTTGGAAATATGCACCATGGACTTTCCAAAGCTAACAATCATTTCTCTTTAAACCTGCAGTCGCAATGTGATTCCTTCCTTTCTTTATGATTTCGCGATTGTAGGGTCATGGATGTAAGGTTCTGTATTAAAGTATTTGATAGAGATTTGATTCCTTCATTTCTTTATGGTTTTAGGATTTGTTTACTGAAGCTTTTTTTTTGTGGCCATGCAAGATGGGAGACGTTACTGAGTTTGTTGTACACCACAAAGGGAAAATGATACTGTCCAATGACAGACCCGAGTGGGAAGGAGGGTCCGTAACTAAAAAAAATATTGACATGAATCACCTTCTTACATTGACCTTTTGCACATTGCTACTCATGTGCTTGGGTACACTAAACGAGGGGCCTCTCTTGCTGATGGGATTAGTCCGATTGGTGGTGATGAAGATGTGTTAGTAGTGGTTGTAGCAGCAAAAGATGGGGTGGTGATCATTTACACCGAAGCCATTAATAATGTTTAGGTTGTATGTGACAATTCTTCTAACAGAGAATCAAACCATGACTATGCAACGACCGATTATGATGTTGATTATTCGAAGAAAGCGGCTGTTGACGGGATCATCCATCCCATAGATGATTCAGATAGAACTTTTGATCTAGAGTTCTATGAAGCAATGGAGAGTCTTGGAATTCTTGAGAAGAGGAGACCTAGAACTACTTATGATTCAGATGGTGATGAGGAGGTTCATTTTGGCTGGCATACCAAGTATGACAGAGATGCTGCTAGGGCTGCTGCAGCTACTGCTAGGAGAGTGCAAAACGACCCAAATCCTTTCCGAACTGTGTTGCCTGAGGTCGAACCAAATTCTAGAGGGGTTGATGGCGTTCTGACATAGGCGGTTCAGATGCTGATAACGAGTATGGAGATCAAACTTATGTGGCATCCGTAGACTCTCAACATTCTAGTTACATGGACTTATCCTGATCACGATTGTGATGACAAATTAGATGGAGAAGATGACTTTCCATTTGATGGGGAGCCTTACTATGACCCAAACTGTGACCACAATAAATTGGTTTTCGTGGAGAAGATGCGTTTTGCTGGAGGCAAGCAATTCAAGGAAGCTGTTGCTAATCATAGTGTCGCTGTTAGTGCAAGCATACGGTGGAAAAAGAGCAACTCATTTAGCAAGAAAGTTGTGTGTGACTTTAAGGGTGCAACTGGCGTGTGTATGCGAGTTGTTTTGGTCGTGATGAGGCATTTGTTATCAAAGTTGTTAGGGAGCCACATTCCTGTCTCGTACCATGCATGTTCGAAGTGCTACTGCTAAATAGATAGCTAAGCGTTACCTACAAGTTTTAAACTCAATCCAAACATGGATACAACGAGGTTGGCAACAGAAATTAAGTCATATGCAAAACTTAGATCTTAACTGTTGCAACTTAAATTTTTTGATGCAGAAGGCAGATTTGTTCTCGAAGTGGAGCCAGTGATAGGTGAGGAATATGTGCTAGTTCAGAAGATGTATGTTGGTTTCTCTTGCCTCCGTAAGGGGTTCTTAGAGGGCTGTAGGAGGATGATTGGTCTGGATGGATGTTTCCGTAAGGGTGAAGTGAAAGGGATGTTACTAAGTGCAATAGGAAAGGATGGGAATTATCAAATGTTCCCTATTGCATGGGCTATTGTGGAGGGTGCAAAAAAGGCTCTTCCGAGGAAAGATGTAAGGTACTATACCATTGAGCACTTTACCTTATGGCTACAGTGGGATTCTAGCCTTACCTAGCAAACAAGGGTGGGAGGAAGCTCAAGGATCTGTAACTCATCCACCGGTTACGAGGATCCTTCCTGGAAGACCTAAGAAATCACGTCGTAAGGAAGCATAGGAACTCGAGGTTAGACCTGCCAAGAGTGGGGTTGGAACATTGAGGAATTCGAATGCATTGCATGTTATACCCCGATCTTAGGGTTAAAAATTTTATTAGACAATTCCTAAATTTCCCCTTAGAAAGCCCTAGAGAAAAAGCTCTTATTAAAATATTAGTATTAATGTGTGTACTGTTATTATTCTATATATGTTTAGTTATGATCTTGTTTATGCATTAATGTTAGCCAAATTGTGAACTATTTAAAATGTCTAACTTATTAGTACATAGTTGATTAAATTGCATAAATTAGTTGTAGGGTAGGGGTTAGAATCCTTGGTTCGATAGAAATCCTACTCGAAGAATGGAATATGAGGTTTGGTCTTTAATTAATTATTTCATTTGAGGAGTTTGACTGTTGGGTTGACCGAGTTCAAGTGACCAGTGAGGTGTGGTACAATTATCGGGTTGGTTAGATAATCGTAGCTGGAGTCAAGCCTTTATTTTTTAGTTGGGAACTTTAAGAGATATGAGAGCCTTGATTAAATCCAGTGAAGGGAGCGGGCAGCCACTTTAGTTAGGATGGATTTCGGTTGTGGGCTTTAAACCCAACTGAAGTGATGGTGACGAGAATTGGACGGGGTCGTTAGATGGATCCAATGGAAATTTGGGCCTCCATTATCAATCAAGGGATGGGAGTGTTATGATTTAGTTTAAATCCCTAAGTCTAATTGCCATCGAGAGGACAAGAGATGGATATACCGACGACGCCGATTATGAATGGATCTGATCGACAGAGGCTGGCGGAGCTGTGATGCTCGATGGGAGAGCGTGATCAGAGGTTGATAGAGATCAAAGATGATGCAGATCGTGAGATGGAATCAGCAAGCAGCGACAATAGTTGTTGGCGCGTCGGCAGAGACGAGAAGATGACCATGGCGGCGACCCTCGGCGGAGTTTGGAGAAAAGAACGACGGTGGGAATATCGAGAGAGATCATTGGCTTCGGATTCGATGATCAAGATCGAGAAAGAAGAGGTTTGTGGAGACAGCGCGACGCGACGCGACTTCGTTCGTGGGCGTAGGGGCCACTTCGAGTGGTGATTGGGGCCGGTTCATAGAGAGCATCGGTGAATGGTCGATAGCTTCGAGATAATTGCAGCGACATCAAGGGCAAGTGAAAGATAATAGATGGGAAAGAATTCACCGAAGGAGAAGGGAGGAGATTGATCGACGACTACTCACTGGAGGGTGTTAGTGACAAAACAGACTCAGACGAGTGTGGCTCCGGGCAGCGACAGTAGGAGGAGTTCTAGGGATCGACAATGATTCAGGGAGGCATCAACGATCGTGAATGGAGTTCCAAGCTTCTGGGAATTTGAGGAATTTTTGCGAAGAGGATAGCCTGTTCGCAATTACCAAAAGATAAGTGACCTGCCTGCATTTTTGGTAAATCTGGGGACTAACTTCCTGGGAATAGAGATGACTGGACTTTAGTTCTCTATTTTTTAGTGATGGAACTGCAAGGATCAGAAGCCCGAGGACTGAACTGGACATTTGGCCAGCCGGGTGTCCAAACGACAGAATCGCCGCTTGAAGTTTCAGCAAGTTAGAAGTAAACGGAGCATATCTCGGTGGTTTGAACTCAGAATGACGCACCGTCTGAGGCTGTGGTTTAGTGGCAGCAAGGGGAATCATCTTAGAGATATTTGTGAGATGTAGGCTCGCCAATGAGGTGGGTGGTTTAAGGGGGTGAATTTTTTTCGTTGCCGTAGGTTAGACTAAGTTTTAATTAATTTGATGCATCTAGTTTATGCCATGATTCCATGATTGATTGTTTATTTGTGACATGTTATTACTTTGACGTTGTGCAAGTTGTGCCTCCTATGTAACTATAAGGTTAGACTAGTAATAATGTTAGCACTATGATGAGGTTAGACTAACATTAATATTAGACGATGATAAGATTAGACATGACTACTAATAAGAAACAAGAACACCTCACCTAGATGTGTAATAGGTGGATTTAAAACATGAAACTCACTAGCTAGACTACCGGCCCTTATGATTCGGGCCACAATTTTTCCCACTATGATGGATGGACTGAGTTTTACCCTCATGATTTACAGGCCACAGTTTCCCCTCTATGATTTATGATACCGTCTGATGGATACGTACTCCCAGAACTCTATGATTTTAATGCTAGGCGGTGGGTTAGTTAGTTGAGTTGGGGGACGCCCCATAAGAAATAAGATACCTCAGATAAGGTCAATGATAGTACAAGAATCAGACTCATGTAAATTGACTTTCTAAAAAATGATGTGTAAGATATGACAAGTTACAAGAACCATGATAGTATCATTCATAACGCACCTAAAATGATTGATTTTAGCTTCAATCTTTCATGATGATTATTTGATGATGATTTTTTATGATAATTACTTGATGATGATTTGTTGTTGATGATTCTTTGATGATGATTCATTGTTCATGATTCCTTGATGATGATTCGTTGTTCATGATTTCTTGATGATAATTAGTTATTGATGATTCCTTGTTGGTGATTCTTTATTGATGATTCCTGGTTGATGATTAATTACTTGCTATGTTAAGTTCATATTGATATGATTACATAAAGAGGAGTACTTTATGTAATATGATTACTTAGTTAGTACTTATGAATCTAAATGTAATCTTATTTTCCTATGTTCAGTTATGATGCTCATATGATGTGCCTATATGATTAAACTAGAATATGATGTGATTAGATAGGTAGCGAACAACTAGATTTAAGTCTAGATGATTAATAGATGATCTAATAATACGTTAGAATGTTATTTATTATGAATAGAGCACGAAAGACCGACCCCAAATCACCGACCAGGATGTTTGATAGCTGATGCATGAGCAGAGAGGAGCTGATTCGGGAGGAGGCATGTCGACTTGTTTTTAGGACATATGTTTTATAAATTTTCATGTTGAAACCTCTTTTTCAATCTGTATGAGCATTTACTAGTAGTCAGTTTTATTATTATTTTAAAGTTCCATGGCCGGGGCATTTTGGTCATTTGAAAATTAAGAAGAAATGATGGTGTTACATTGCATGTCTTGTGGAAATAGGGGACATACCATAGAGAACTGCTCTAACCGGAAAAGGGAAGAGGGGGATGACCATCAATAAGGCAATGAGGCGGGAGAAGCTCAACAAGTTGAAGGTCCAACTGAACCACAAATTGAATAAGGTGGGGTGTCAAGGAGGAGAACCAAAGAGAGGGAACAAGAGGTTCAAAGCAGGCCTATAAATGGACTGTAACTTCTGGGAATTGTGGCACCATGGACACAATGCTCGTCGTTGCCATGTTGAACTTGGAATTCAAGTATGTAGAAGGTATCAACAAAGTTACATTAGGCCAAAATGCACAAATTGGGAAGTTCTAACCTATATGATTATGTTTTCTAAGCTCGAGTGGCTCCAGAGATGAGGTCCCAAGTATGTAGGAGGGAGCTAAACACTGTGATGGAGGGATATGGAACATACGTCGACACAGCCACAAGTAACACTTACCACAGACAGGGAATGCAGCAATCAGGAGGTAATAAGCGAACTTACGTCAGTGGAGGAGTCACAACATGTGATGGCCACTGTCTCAACATTAGTCTTTTGTAATGTAATTTTTTCAGTATGCGAAACTGCTTTATTTTGGGAAAAATAATACTTTGGTATTAAGGGTCGGACTTAATGAACATGTAGTAGGGTTTTGTTGCCAAAAGGTGGATATTAACTATATGCAGTATGGATGTTGTTAAGAATGATTGTGGTATGTATGGATGTGTAAGATGTTTATGGTACGTGAGCAAGTTAAGAATGTTTAGTGCAAGTTAGTTCAGGCTAAAAAAGTTTAGTTTCATGTATGTAAGCAGTTTCTGATTTGTATGTAAGTATGCCACAAATAAGATATCAACACAAAATAACCATAACCGTTGTAACCATTGCCACAAATAAGACATCAAACAACCTGCTTCCAATAGACACCTATTCAATTTATGGAAACAAGTTTGCTACGAGCTAAAACTAACGAGCAATGCGTTCTATGGAAAGGAATAGGACTCCAATCCACATACTACCAAGCAAAAGGATAATTCGATTATCTACACATTCAATCTTATTTCGAACAGCCTTTATTTCCAGTAACAATGTGTCGATTTGAAGAGGTGACACTGGGTCTTCAACCCGCCTGGAACTTCCGTCAACGTCATATAGTTCCTCCTTCCAGATCTTTGAACGCTCAAACTCCCACATAAAGAACCCACAATCACCAGTCCACTAGTACGGGCATCTAAAGAATGCCCGACCTCTATTCTTCTATGTCGCAGAAATCTTGAGCACCGGCTCACAATCATGTGAACACCCAGTTTCAGCTAATTCCCGGAATGCAGCCCTTGCCTTCCGACTGCCGCTTGCAGTTTGTGACGAAAACGATCCCATGCACTAACTCCGACGGCGATAAGAAGGGAAGAAGGCGCTTTATTTTAGGATTTGAAAGGAAAGGATAAGAAGATGACCTTAATATAGTCTACATCAAAAGTGTGGATTGATAGTGAATTTTTAATTTTTCACTTTTTAAATAATTACACAATCACAAATTTGCTTCAATTCAACGATCTAGGTGGCACGGAAAAGGGTTTGATTAGCGGACTCATTTCACGCCGTCTGCTCCATATGTGCGTCAAACAAGCAAAAACTAACGACGTGACATTTTTGGTTTGAAACAAGATAAGCTGTGACGTAAAAACTATATCGATACTGTGGTCACATTTTTGACGATATGACTATAGGTCGTAACATTGTAAAGTTTTTGGCCTTTTGTTAATAAAGTTCACCGACTTGTGGGTGAAAAGTCCAAAGTTTAATGACAAAAAGGTAAATTATAAGACATCTGTCAGTTCAATCTCCTCCGTCAAAATATTTCATTGAACCCCAAACCAGTCTTTTCCGTAAACAGTAATCTACACCCTGCTGCAGTCGAGCCCAAGGACACAGCCGACGTCACTACCACTTGTCGTCCGCAACAAATATTAAAAAAAGGAGGAAAAGGAAAAGGAAAAAAATAGAAAAAGTATTTTCCCCTCCCTGCTATATGCAACTGCTTTCCCATCTCGCACAGAAAGAGAGAGAGAAGAGAGAGAGAAGAGAGAGAGAGACGCACAGTCCCATAGGAAACAAAAGAAAGTGACAGAGAGGGAGAGAGAGTGAACGGTCGAGGGCCAGCCAGGCATAGCTCAGGCAGCGAGCCCCAAACGAGAGAGAGAGAGCGTGCGCATCTCTGAAATCTCTAATTTCTAGGGTTCTTCCCAACCAATTACCCCATTTCCCATTCTCATTCATCGTCGTCTTCATTCCATGATTTCTGCTATTCTAATGGTGGCGTTCTTGATGCGTTTCTGCTTCCTTCTCCAATCCAGACTTCCCTTCTAGATGACTCCACCCGCCCTAACTGAATGGCTCCATTCCCTCTTACTCTCCTCCATTCTCTCTTCTTCTTCTTCGCCCTCATAGCATCATCCGCCGCCATACCCGAATCCTCTTCTTCGTATTCCGATGCCGATGCGGATTCTGATTCCGCTTCCTACCTTTCTCTCTTTCATCAAGACTACTCTCCTCCCTCCCCTCCTCCTCCGCCTCCCCACCCCCCTTCCCTTTCATGCACCGACGACCTCCACGGAATCGGCTCCTTGGACACTACTTGCCAGATAGTCTCCGATGTCAACCTAACATCCGACGTCTACATCCAGGGCCAAGGCAACTTCTACATACATCCCGGGGTCAGCTTCAGCTGTCCTTCCCCTGGCTGTTCAATCACCCTCAACATCTCCGGCAACCTCACCCTCGCTCCCAACTCCTCCATCGTCGCCGGTGCCTTCGAACTCTTCGCCTCCAATGCCTCCTTCCTTAACGGTACCTTCCTCAACACCACCGGCTTGGCTGGGGATCCGCCTCCCCAAACCAGTGGCACACCTCAAGGTGTCGATGGTGCTGGTGGAGGCCATGGCGGTCGTGGCGCTGCTTGCTTAGTCGACGTCACCAAGCTCCCCGAAGATATTTGGGGTGGGGATGCATACTCATGGGCTAGTTTGCAGGAGCCTTGTAGTTATGGGAGTAAAGGTGGAACTACCAGTAACGAGGAGGATTACGGTGGGGGTGGCGGTGGAATGGTGAGGATGACCATTGATGATTATATAGAGGTTGATGGATTTATTTTAGCTGATGGAGGGGACGGTGGTACCAAGGGAGGCGGTGGTTCTGGCGGCAGCATTTACATCAAGGCTTATAAGATGTAAAACTTCTTCCCTCTTTGCTTCCCCTTCTTGCATTTCCTTATTTGATTACTATAGTTAGTTCGTTGCTTCTTTTGGCTATACCCATAAGGCCATTAAATTGAGCAAGTGAGATCGCGGGTTTTTGCCGAGTTATAATTACTGGGCTACTAGCAAGTGAATATCTGCAACCGTTTGAATCATACTGAGTTATTCTATCCTATCTGAATGTATCCTGAATCTGATGATGCTAAGTAACCTATGCAGCAACGAAGTTACCCTTTATCTGGATAATATTAGTTTTTGGTTCTAGAGTTTCTTAACAGTTTCCCTGTATCATGACCTAATTTCCCTTTTTGTTTCGGAATCATGAGTTAGCTAGCAGCGTATGTCCTAGAACCAGTTACTGTAACTATGGATCACCTTGGGGGAAAAAACGTTCTCTTAGATCTCTGCAACATGACTTCTCACTAAATAACAGTGGATTCCTTTTCTGCGCACAAGCTACAAAAAATTTACTGCATAGAACTTTAAGTATGAATTCGGGTGTTGATATTGTGTGTATGCATCACTTTTCGCTTTCCTTCTTCTTAGATAACTTTTGTTTGTTTCACGGACTGTGGTGGATATGTTCATCGCCACATTATCACCACTTCCTTTACCTTTCGAACTACCATATCATTTGCAATTAAGAAGTTTTTGAGTAATCTTCATATTCATAACCAAAATGGGTTGGAGTGGGGAGTATATGCCCATTGGCGTGCTTGCCTGCTGAAACTTATTCTGAAGCTATGTTCAATTTACTTTGCAAAATTGGGTGGTTTTTCTAAAATCTATTGGTGTTCTTTGCAGGACGGGTAGTGGCGAGATTAGTGCTTGTGGAGGAAGTGGTTTTGCTGGAGGAGGTGGAGGAAGAATTTCTGTGGACATTTTCAGTAGACACGATGATCCTCGAGTATTTGTGCATGGTAAGATTTGCTGTGTGCTTTTCCAATGTATTAGTATTCTTGACTTATGCAAGGTTACTGTATGTGATAAAACCTACTTTCAGTTATTACTTCATGATGATGTTTTTGTACGGATGAAAATTTGTTCATATACTTACTGAATCGAGTGTTCATTGGTTTCCTCCCGATCCAATTTAATTGCATATTTTCAAATTACAGTAGTGATGTAATGTGCTGCTTATGTCATTTCATTCTCTTTTAACAATTTGTCTTTTCCGCCTGAAAATTCCATCCTGAAATGACTAATTGCTTCAGCTCTTTGCAGTTCTTATCCCCCCTTCCCGGATTTAGAATCGAAAAAGCAATATGAAGAAATTAGTCGTGCATGTCTTTGCCCTGCATTCCATTGTAGACATTGATCAACATGCACGTATTGTTTTGCTATGCAGGAGGAAGTAGTCGTGGCTGTCCGGAAAACGCTGGTGCTGCCGGGACCCTATATGATGCTGTTCCACGAAGTCTTATTGTTAGCAATGACAATCTGTCAACCAATACAGACACTCTTCTGCTGGACTTCCCTAATCACCCCCTTTGGACAAACATTTATGTCCGGAATCATGCTCGTGCTACAGTTCCATTGCTCTGGAGTCGTGTCCAGGTTCCTGAATTTATGTTTTGTGCTTGCTGGTTTGATTGGACATAGTGTGCATAAATAGCACATAACTGAGTGACCCTTAATTTCCCCGCCCCCCACTAGTAGCCCTGGATTTTGGATATAAAGAGAATGTCTGCTTCTTTTTTATGTTGATTAATTAATTTTTTTCTTTATTCAATTGCACATACAACTCACATGAGAAGAGCAACCCGGAAATCAATGTTAATCCAGATCCATTGCCACACCATTGCTAGAAAGTTTAGCAAATTTTTAGCTGCTACTGATTGCATCTCACTTTAGATTAATGCTATACTATTCAGTAAGTTCAATATACTGGGCTACTGATACTAATAGCCTTCGATTTATAGATTGCCTTGGAGTTCCTAACCATGTATTTTCCTTTGACTTTTGTTTAGATTGGCTTGATTTTCATTCCACAATTTTAGTATAATCTTTTCTGTAGTTCTTCTAAATTGTCATTTACGTCCACGATCCATTATACAATTCTTGTGGTTAATTCGCAATGCCTTCCAAGCAGAAAATTTCCCCTGCTGACAGATTAGCCTGATTTTTATGCAAATTTTAGGTGCAAGGACAGATAAGTTTGCTGTCTGGCGGACTACTGAGTTTTGGGCTAGCTCATTACGCTACTTCTGAATTTGAACTATTGGCTGAAGAACTATTAATGAGCGACTCTGTAATGAAGGTATGTGACAATTATAATATCTCCTCCAACTTCAGTGGTCGATCGATTCTCAACGTTGCTGCTTTCTTTGGACATGGTTGTTCTATGAGTTGCATAAAAACTCAAATCTTTTTGTAGTATTGTTTCTTAAGAAGTCTTTCTAGTAGTATTGTCACTTGCATTCCTGCACATCTTTTGAAATGAATATACTGTTTTTATTATTACTCATTTGCTACGGATGAGTTTTTTTCGCTATTATTACTTATTTCTTACGAAATGATGATTTGGTATAAAGAAAGAATCTGCACTATGAAGGACGAAGAGTCCAACACCAAATAACTAAAGAAAGCTAGAGCCTAGAGAGACCCGAAGCTAAATAAGAGTTTCAAGCTATAATTGACATGATTCTCAATCAGCCGTATCTAAAGCAAAACTATTTATAGTCACCCACACAACATAGAAGCAATCATGCTTGTCGAAATTCTTTCCATATATTTAAAGATACGACAATTTTGTTCCTTCCAACTTGACCAGATCAAAGTTCAAAGTTTGAAAAAGAGTATAGTCTGTCATTCTTGGATTAAAGAGGAAATAGCCTTCTCCTAGGAAGCAATGATATGTAAACCTTGCATTGCCTTTCCTGAGTATTGGTGCCTAATGCAACGAATTTATTGTGATTCATGCTGATGTTCACTGTGCGTTCTACAAAATGATTATGAAATGCTGTTCCTTTTTTGTTATTTGTTAGCACAGTAATGTGTTCACCCTCTATGTTTTCTTGCCAGGTTTACGGAGCTCTACGCATGACTGTGAAAATGTTCTTGATGTGGAATTCCGAAATGCTCATAGATGGAGGTCAAGATGCTGCTGTTGCGACTTCCTTGCTTGAAGCCAGTAATTTAGTTGTTCTCAGGGTAATTTATTACATCTTTCTGCTACCAACAAATTGATTTTTTTCCCCCAGATCTGACATGTAGTGCTGTTGAACAGGAGTCATCGGTCATACAGTCTAATGCGAATCTGGGTGTTCATGGACAAGGTTTGTTGAATTTGTCTGGACCAGGTGACAGGATTGATGCCCAACGTCTTGTCCTATCATTGTTCTACGGTGTTCATGTAAGACAACCATTTTAGTAACTCATGACCATATATCTTCAATGCTATTGCCATTTATCTTCCAGGAGTAAATGTAATGCAATTCTATGACAAGATATATTTAGCAGTTTGACAACTCTTCAGTCTGATTTGGTATTCCAAACTCATGATCTCGTATTAATATGACACATAATTTTCTTTAATGATGGCATCATGTGTTTCTTACTGTTTTAATGGTCTTTTGGGCTGAGTAGTCTATCAAACCGTGATAGCCATCCCACTAGCAATATTCCTTCAGTGGAGAAGCATCATGGGAAGCGAATATATTGGGCCGATTTTGAAAATTATAAATACACGGTGCTGTAATAAGAAATACTTGAGTTCATTACATCCTTTAAGCTGAGGATTGAATGCCTGGATTTTTATGTGTAGGTTGGTCCTGGATCTGTTTTACGTGGTCCTCTGGAGAATGCAACTAGTGATGCTATGTAATTAACGTTCTATTTCTGTCCCTTTACTTTTCAGTTCCTTATCCTCTTTTCTTCCTTCTGTCTGCTAATTTTGTTGCTTTTTAAATCCTAGTACACCACAACTCCATTGTGAGCTTGAAGAATGCCCTGTTGAACTACTTCATCCGCCTGAAGACTGCAATGTGAACTCATCACTGTCTTTTACTCTCCAGGTGATCAGTAGTGGAGGAAGCATGCATTCATATTTGCATGATGCTTATCTTTTGCTCATTTCTTTACTGAACTGATTTAGATATGCCGAGTTGAGGATATTACTGTCGAGGGACTAGTTGAAGGATCTGTTGTCCATTTCCATCGTGCAAGAACTATATCAGTCCAACCTTCAGGAATAATTAGTGCATCTGGAACAGGTTTGTTTTCTTTTTCAGTTTCTAGTTTATAATATTAACGCGAACGCAAATCACCTTATGCAAATGATATTAACAATGCTGGAATCTAATATGCATATATGACAGGCTGCACGGGCGGTGTTGGAAGAGGTAATTTCTCGAGCAATGGCGTTGGCAGTGGTGGAGGCCATGGTGGCAGAGGTGGGCTAGGATGTTACAATGATAGTTGCATCGATGGCGGCATTTCATACGGAAACCCAGGATTTCCATGTGAACTTGGTAGTGGCAGTGGGTATGGAAGTTTGGCTGGTTCAACTGCAGGGGGTGGGATCATTGGTAAGCTAATTGTAGTGGTGTCCTGTGAAAAGCTCTTTTTTCACGGTACCTAAGTGTTGGTTCTTCTATGTCACATTCAGAGATCAAATCACATCATGGTGCTGAATATCTTTTCCTAGTCTTGGTTATTATATTTAAGCCATTGAGTTTGGAACACCGCAAGGTTGTTCCTTTCCATGTTTGGACTTCAAGATGGCTGTACTGATTCATCTTGAAGATCTTTTTTGATCTGTTGTTCTTTTCCATGTCTACCGCTTGATTTCACCTATTAATCTTTTCTCTTCCTGAGCAGTGATGGGTTCTCTGGAGCATCCATTGTCAAGCTTGTCTGTTAAAGGATCAGTCAGAGCTGATGGAGAAAGTTTTCAACAAACTATTAAACATAAGGAGTTTGCTGTTATGAATGGTAGTGGTTGGGGACCTGGGGGTGGCTCTGGGGGAACCATACTTATGTTCTTGAGGACGATAGAACTTGCTGAGACTGCTCTACTTTCAAGTTCTGGTGGATATGGTAGCCCACAAGGGAGTGGTGGAGGGGGAGGTGGGAGGATTCACTTTCACTGGGCGGATATTCCAGCTGGTGACGTGTACCAGCCAATTGCCAGTGTGAAAGGGGTCATTCACTCTAGGTTTGTATCCAGTTGATAGTTACTTGCTCATCCAGGGTTCTTAGTATATGATGGGGGAAGGTTGCATTTGCATATGATAGATGCTTATTAATTCGTCAATTTGCCTATACTAGTTAGATTCAACTTCACTATAGTTATGCGTGAAGAAATTTTTTGTGGCTTATTATGCCATTGGAAAGTTGCTCATCATGAATATGGGTTTTCTGCTTTAGGAAGGTCTTTGGCTCTTTTCCAGTTGTAATGGTTCACTTATTCATTGGTGCTGACTGACTTCTCTTTTTTATCACGTTGCACAAGCTGCTTGATAAAGCTGGACACTGCATACATAGCTGCTTACTCCTGCATTTTGTTTGGTTGTCTAATCATATTGGATCAGGGTGATTGTGAAGGAGCTTTCTACTTCCAAATTCACACTAGTGGTGTTAATTCGTCTGTTAATTATATTCTCAGGGGAGGGCTAGGTAAGGATGGAGGTGGTTCTGGGGGAAACGGAACAGTAACTGGAAAAGCCTGCCCGAAAGGACTATATGGAGTATTTTGCAAGGTAGCAGTGAGATGTTTTGTATTATTGCCAAGGTTCTTTTGCATCTCTGTGTTATTTCGTTCAGCTTTTACCCTGAAATCTTCCCTGAGGTGCCAATTTTATTCTCATTTTCCGCGAGTCATTCTCTTGGCATTTCATAAGTGGTGATAGTTTGGCATCCATAGCTGAATTGTTATAATTTTATACCAGCTAATAAAAGAGGAGTCGGATAGAGAATGTTGTGCTAACCCATTGACATATTATTGGTGATGGTTTGTGGTCAGCTTCTTTGCATAATGTTTTGAAGTCTACCTCAGTGTTCCAATACTGTAGGAAAAGATGTCTTGATAATTTGATAACCTAGTGTGTACAGCTGTACAGAAGCTGTATGTATTTAACTAGCTGCCGGGAAACATCTTTTTACTAGTAATTGTAGAAAGGTTTTATTGTGTTTCAATTCTCAGTTGGGAACTTTTGCAGGAATGTCCAGCTGGAACTTACAAGAATGATACTGGATCTGACGAAACACTTTGCCGACCATGTCCTCCTAATGAGCTTCCTAGTCGTGCTCTATACATTTCTGTCAGAGGTAATAATAGAAGTATGGAGGATATGTGCCATGTTGAGATTCTTTTGCACTTATACTTTTGGAGCCAGTATAAGCACAAACTAGTCTCTAAGTTCTACCAATCTGTTGATCTTTGACTAAAGACCTTATCTAAGGCAATATAAGTCTAAAGCTAGTAGTGGAGAACCTTCTGTATAAAGTTTAAATGGTGAATTTGAGGTGGAACTCATCATTGATCTTGTAGTTATGTGGGACTTGAAGCCGTAGTTACTGATTCTGCTATGCATTTTGTTTCAAGTGATTGACTTCTGATATGCTGCCTCAAAATCACTGGACCAACAGTGACCAACTTTCATTATTAATTTTTTTGCACTAATTCCAGGCACAGATCCTCGGGAAACTATCTTATATGTTTCTATTTGAATAGGTGGTATTGCTGAAACACCATGTCCATATAGATGTATTTCCGACAGATTTCACATGCCGCACTGCTACACGGCCCTTGAAGAGTTGATCTACACATTTGGTGGACCATGGTTATTTGGACTTCTTCTTGTGGGTCTACTCATTCTTTTGGCACTGGTACTAAGTGTTGCCCGGATGAAATTTGTGGGTGGTGATGAAATACTTGGCCCAGCTCCCACCCAACATGGTTCTCAAATAGATCACTCCTTTCCGTTTTTGGAGTCATTGAATGAGGTTGGTTCATATCCTTCGTACAAAATCAACTCTTGATTCACTCAAGTGAGATTGGGCTTGCTGCACTTGAAATTTCCCCATTCTCCCAGTTGCACTTCCGGGTCGGGTAAATGATGTGATTTTCAGCGATATATAGGCTAACGTTATAAATCCTTCCTCCAGGTGCTAGAAACAAATAGAGCTGAGGAGTCCCAGAGTCATGTGCACAGGATGTATTTTCTGGGTCCTAATTCTTTCAGTGAACCTTGGCATCTTCCACACTCACCCCCTGAGCAAATAAAAGAAATAGTGTAAGCTTTTATGTTATTAAGTTGAATGAACGAAAAAGTTGTGGGCCTTCTTTGGTGTTCTTTGTCAACATTGTGTACCTCTTCTTATTCTCATCACCTGGCAGATATGAAGGCGCATTCAATACATTTGTCGATGAGATTAATGCTATAGCTACATATCAATGGTGGGAAGGTTCCATCCACAGTATCCTTTCTGTAACTTTATATCCCTTGGCATGGTCATGGCAGCAATGGCGTCGCAGAATCAAACTGCAAAGACTTCGGGAGTTTGTTCGATCAGAGTATGATCATGCTTGCTTACGCTCTTGCCGGTCCAGGGCTCTCTACGAAGGGATTAAGGTCTGAGCATTTATTATATATTAATGTCAGTCAATGCCATCTGTTCTTTTCCCTTGCTGTTGGAACCTAGAACTAATAACTCTTGTTATGCTGTTCAATATTCTGAAAGAGCCAGAACAAATTGATGCCTTTCATTTCTTTTTGTAAATGTTTGGTGCTCGCTTGTTCTCTGACTGATGTCAGGTCCTGTAAGAAATAATGCAGTGCTAACTGGCGATTTGCATGTTAGTGTTTGAAGCAACTGTTAGAATTGGGCTTAGGAGAGTTTGTGCTGACCAACATGATAAATTGGGGGTATAGTAATACAATTTTTTCACTCTCTATGTGAGTGCTAGTTGCAAATTGCAATGCAAAAGATATGCGGAGTTCCTCCTCGGCTTTTGCATTTTCTTCATTTTCCTTCGAAATTTGTGAACGGTAATTGAAAGTGAAACTATTTTGGCGAGATATAGACTATGTTCTAGTTTTTGGACTCTCCAAAGAATTTATCATATCAGTATTACCGTAATTGGCCAGTTTCTTGTGTCCAGTTTGATATTCTTATTGGAAACCTATTTTTGTTAACTAGGTACAACCATTTTAAACTTAGACCTTGGGTTCCATCTGTTATTTTGTTGCGTACCATTTTCAGAATATGAGCAGCGTGCTTAGAACATACTGTAGAAAACCTTATTCGGGCTCAAAGTAATGCTTGGTTGTCCCCGTTTGCTTAGGTTGCTGCCACTTCTGATTTAATGCTTGCATATGTTGACTTCTTCCTCGGCGGAGATGAGAAGAGAAGTGACCTTCCTCCTCGACTGTATCAAAGATTTCCAATGTCTATAATCTTTGGGGGTGATGGGAGCTATATCACTCCATTCTCTATTCAAAGTGATAACATTGTCACCAGTCTCATGGGCCAGGTTAGCTATCTATCTTGACTCGATTATTTTGATATTTTCCCTCCAAGGATTGAGTCCGTCAAAATAAAAAATGTTTGTGTTGCTGGTATGTGGAATCACTGTACACTGTCTCTATAACTGGGTTACAGCTAGTCCCTCCCACCACATGGTATCGAATGGTGGCTGGTCTGAATGCACAACTTCGATTAGTTCGCCGAGGACGGCTGAGGGTCACTTTCAAGCCAGTCATCAAATGGTTGGAAACTCATGCTAACCCTGCTTTGAAAGTGTACCAAGTACAAGTTGATCTTGTGAGGCTTCAGGCTACAGCTTGTGGTTATCGTCAGTATGGACTTTTGGTTTATGCTGCTGATGATGAAAACCAGTATGCAACTAGTGACACTCTTGAGGATACAAAGCAAACCACACAACATTCACGGTATAGTGGTTAATGTTCTCTGGAACTTTTACCCGTTTATGAGATGTTTGTTTTCTTCCTTCCTTTTTGGATTCTCTTTAATTCTCTGCCGTTGACAGCTTGATGGTCTAGTTGTTATACGTAAAGGTAGAGAAAAGTTATGGAAAATGGGGAACGCACAGGGACATACACGGACTATTGAATCATTATTGTTAGAAAACATGTATGAAGTAGCACATACAGCAGGCGGTGCTGATGGATATATGCTTGAGTCAATCATTTAACATTTTTCATATGGAAGCGTTTTACTTAGGTGTGGACAGAACATATTTCTTTGTTTGAGTAATATTTTACTTCAACAGCATGAAGAAGACGCAAGGAGAATATGCATTTGGTCATTTGAGCGAGCCTATTCTCTTAACCCGATCTGATAGCAGCGAGAGTTATTTGCGGCTGACAAGGACTCATGGCTGTGTGATTGATGCTGACAATTTAAAAACACTTGAAGAGAAGAGAGATATATTTTACATTCTCTCTCTCGTAGTTTATAACACTAAACCAGTTGGCCACCAGGTATCATTAATTGTTCTTTGTTCCCAGACGCCCCCTCCCTCCCATGGCAGTTTCTCTCCCTTGTTTATAATACCAAGATTATTCATGCAGGATCTTGTTGGCTTGGTCATCTCAATGCTGCTTCTAGGAGATTTTAGCTTAGTGTTGCTTACTTTGCTCCAGCTGTATTCAATTTCACTGGGGGATGTTTTCCTGGTTTTGTTCATCTTGCCTATGGGTATTCTTCTGCCTTTTCCTGCTGGGATCAATGCTTTATTCAGTCATGGACCTAGACGTTCAGCTGGGCTTGCGCGTATCTATGCGCTGTGGAATATTACATCATTGATGAATGTGGTAAGTCGAAGGGCTCCAATTAATGTGTAGAATCTAATGTTCAGTGCAGTACAGTACAGTCGTATAGAACTCCAGATGACATAAGATATGATACCGTGTGGGTTTCCTTGTGGCAGGTTGTTGCTTTTGTGTGCGGGTACGTTCACTACATTGGTCAATCGTCATCAAGCAAGAAGTTCCCCTTTCAGCCGTGGAATATCAGCATGTAAGTAAACGGCACCTTTTGTTATGGTTATAGTAGTAGTTGGTCAAGGAAGTGGGTGGCTGATGTATTGAGGCGTGGTTGGTGGTGCAGGGATGAGAGTGAATGGTGGATATTCCCAGGGGCACTGGTTATATGTAAAATGGTGCAGTCCCAGCTAGTGAATTGGCATGTGGGGAATCTAGAGATTCAAGACCGTTCGCTGTACAGTAATGATTTCCAGCTGTTCTGGCAGTCTTGATCTCCTCATCACATTTACAAACCACATAAGAACGAAAGTATTAGTTAGTAGTAAGTTAATTGGCCAGTTAGTTAGCTAGTTAGTTAGTTCCACACTAACCAGACTCACGGGTGTACCCCTTTTCCTTTCTTCCTTTCAGTGGGGGTTTTTTCCCCTTCCTTTGGTCCCTTACTACTTGACACAGGATAAAAGGGGATTTAGGACGGGGAGAAAAGAAAGGGGGAACTAAGTGGGAATAGAAGAAGAAGAAGAAGAAGGCATAAAAAAAGAAGAAGTGGTTAATATGTAAGTTTTCTCTTCATATCAATTTGATATTGTTTTTGACTTCTAATTTCCCAGCTGTAACTGTTGTAGCCTGCTCGATATTTTAAGTAGCGGGTGGGTTGATTGTAAATATGACGACTGGTGGGTCTACTAGTAGTAAAAGTAACCATCAACTGGGAATGGGAATAGACCCTTTGTGAGCTTAAAGCCAGAGCAGTTTTGCTTGCTTATTGATTTTCCGGTTCAGCTACTCTTGTTGGTAAGAGCTTAAAATAAAAAATTTATATCTTAGTTACTATTATGTCTCTTTTGTTTGGCCTTGGTATGGGATGAGTGATATTCAATTCAATATAACCCAATAGCTAGCTTAGTTATTTGAGATATTTTGTTGATATTGAATATCGCAATATTTGATGTTTATTTGAATATCACCCCAATATCTTTGCGATAGACATTTTACTCTCGCTTTTTGCATCCATCATTTTATTGTCCCTAATAATAATTGCAAAATTGAAGCTTCTCTCTCCTCCATTGTCACACAAAACTTCTCTCGATATATTCTGACATATCGTCGCATAACTGCCAACCAAGCTGCATTAGTTGATTTTCGAGAGCAATCTGGAATGAGATTGGGTTTGATACATCACCTTGATGTTCCGAAACACGACGGGCACAACCATGTTGGATACACCAGGAGGGACATCTATAATTATTTGTACATATCCCGTAGACAACATCGTGTTGTTAATGACGATGCTCACCGACAATATTGCATTTGGAATAAAAGAAAAATGATGATAAGCAGTTCTTTGTGGAATACAGAACATGTCAGGGTGATATATTGAAGAACATTATGTGGGCTTACAATATGAGTATAGCAGATTCTTCAGCCAAGTATTAGCGTTCGACACAACGTATAAATGGAATAAATATTGAAATGAAGACCTTGACATGACGGAGTAGGTTCATGTTGATCCATCTTGTGTAGGTGTTAATCATCACTTCCAAACGTGTTTATTTGGAAGTGCACTATTGAAAAATGAAAATTTTGCAACGTATGTATGGCCGTTGGAAACATTAACTAAAGTCATGAGGGGGGGGGGGGGTGACCGCAAGTAGTGATCACGGATGGGGACAGAGCAATGTTGAAAGCCATCAACCAGGTATATCCGATTGCCAGCCATCGTCGGTGTGCATGGCATCTTGATCATAACATAAAAGGGGAAATTTCAGATGCCCATTTTCTAAAAGAATGGAGAAAATTCGTGATGGCCGATTTAGAAAGACGCGTTCGAGATATAATGGGGAGAGTTGACAAAGAAATGTAGACTAGAGAACAATAAAGAAGTCAAAAGGTTACACGATAAGAGGAAAGAATGGGCTCACGCATACTTACGATCAAAATTTTCTGAATTCCATCTAAACCCTAAATGCGAGGGAAAGGCAAGTCGTTGGAAACTATGAACAGACTTGCCGAGCGGGCGATTACTGCTTCTAATAGGAGAGAAGCAGATAAGAAGAAGAAAAAACAGAAGATCTACGAGACCCCCGAGCCTTTTTCCCCGATTAGGATTCCCGTATGTCAGGATAGATCTCCATCCCCCGCTAGGCCTGTTAGAGTTCCCCCCCTTTCTGACTTCACGGCGGAGGTTTATACCAGATGACGACGAGGAGGAGTTATTTGGTGGATACGAGTCCGATACCTTTCGGCCTCCACCATTTAGGGCTTCCACTGGTTCGTCTCACGCTTCAGCAAGCGTTGGAGCTGCAGCTGGGAGAGATGCTAGTTTTGCTCCCGCCACTAGTACACACGGTGCCCAGAGGGATGAGGAGGTCCACACTACTGGGATGGGGGAAACCTTTCCCGCACTTGGCAGCTGGAGTCGGGGATAGAGGATGGAGGGCCGATTGCGACCAGTGTGATTCCTAGTTTCGGGGGTCACATTGCGCATTATCTGTGGGAGCTCGGTGCGGACTACCGTAATATCCGAGATTTCAGGTTCTACCCCCGACGGGATCATCTCAGGCATGTGATGAGATTCCAGCCACAGACACCGGATCTGGAGATATGATGTCCACCTCGGGACTTCTCCATTTGGGTCGTCTCGGGATGACTGATCAGTTGGACGAGGCACTGATCCACGCTTTTGTAGAGAGGTGGCAGCCGGATACACGTTCCACATGCCCTTCGGAGAGATGACCATCATACTTCATGATGTGTGGCATATTCTCCGTATACCAGTACATGGACGTCCACTTCACGTTCCTCGATCCAGTCATGATCTGCAGTTCGATGTAGATCTTCCCCCCGCCTCGAGCACCTTGTCGATATGGTCCCTAGTGACCCGCCCAATGGCACCTCCAAGCCAACCAGATCTTACTAACATCGATGCTTACTTTGACCCAGTCATAAGCCGGTGGAAACCAGTGCATATGGGGTTGGTGGGTTCTAGGAATCGTAGAGGCGTTAAAATTAGTAGAGTCCTGAAATGAACAAATGAAATCATTCTGATGGCTTTGAGTTTTGGACAGTATAGCGGGCACCGCCCATTGCAAGTGATTGAAAACAACATCATTTCTTGGTTTCCAAATGCGCCACCAAAAGAAGGCAAGACGGGGTAGAGAAGAGTCAAAGGTTGGCAAGTTCATATGGAATCTTCAGAGAAGGAAGATGTTGGAGGTTGGGACATCGAGGAGGAAGAAAGAATGTTCAGCTTGTTCTGTGTATTTGCGAATAGGGTGACACTTAAGGAAAAGGTGTTCCCGATCCTCAATCCCAAGATGACAGACTGGGCAAGTGGGATCATGCGTTTGGATACTGGGTTGGAGAGCATGTCCAAGTGGGAGCATTACGAAAGAGTATCTAGAGGAAGAATTTAAGCTTGGGGAGATATTAAGGTTCTAGATTGATTTCTAGAACTGGGCATCTTAATTTGGGGCCTACATGGGCAGCTGGATTAGCAGAGGTTTGGTTTGCCAGATCATGAGAGAAATGCTAACCAGATTTAACAGAAAAGGATCCATTTCCCGAGCATGCCCAAATGAATTTGTCGTCAATGTTACACAATCGAATTGGAATTTGGCGAATTAGATTAACTGTTTGAGGTTGGAAGTAGTCATGAAGTCTTCCCAAGTCCCAACGACCATGCGAGTAGAAGAATCCTAAATGTGGGATGGGACAAGGAGCATCCAGCCGAAGGGAGGCGGTACAGGGTTTGTTGTCAAAAAGCCAATTGTCGGCTAAGAAATCAAAAAAAAAATCATTTCCAAGTTGCCATTTGAGTCCAGCATGAAGAAGATTTCAACCATGCAAAAGACTCCGTCAAATCTATAAAGGTCTGCTTTCAGTCTCGGCTTCCAAAAAAGAGGAGTGAGCGAAATATTTCCCTTTGAGCACTCGAGCAGCAAGAGAGTTCGGCGAGCCAAGCAATAGCCACCCTTGCTTTGCTAATAAAGCTTGATTCAGGTTTTCAAAGGACCCGAGTCCAATACCACCTTGCAAATTTCTTTTTGAGAGACTCTTCCATTTAATCCAATGAATAGGTTTTGGCATCCCACCAGAATTGGGCAAGGTGCCGATTCAACTTCTTACAAATGGCGACAGGGAGGCGAAAACATGACATGGCATAGATCGAAAAATTGCTTGCCACTGATTTAATAAGGACCTCTTTAGCTGTAAGGGAAAGACACGAATTTTTCCAACCAGCAAGCTTTTTGAGAAGCTTATCTTTGAGGTATTTGAACATGTTTTATTTAGAACGAGGACCAATGGAAGCAATTTTGAGATATTTGTCTTGGAAACTGATACCACCAATGCCAATCCTATTAATGAAATTATTTTTTATCTGTAACGTGGTGTTATGACTGAAATATGTAACTAATTTATCAAAATTGACCTTTTTCCAGAGGCTTGTTGGAATAGATCAAATGTGCTAATCAGGTGTGAGATGGAGTCATGGTTGGCCTCTAGAAAGAGGAACAAATCATCTGCAAAAAGGAGATGAGAATTGTACGAGAATGTTTACTAATATTAACTCCTTTTAGTTGATTGTTACTAATTGACTTTTGGATAAGCATTGAGAGTCCTTCAGAGAAAATTGCAAAGGTAAAGGGTGAAAGAGGATCACCCTGGCGGAGTCCTTGCGAAGGTATGAAGAAACAAAACATGATTTCATTCAACTTAATCGAGTAGGAGACAGTAGTAACACATTCTTTGATCCATTGAATGAAGGTAGGATGAAAATTGAGTTAAGAGAGAGCCTGGAAAAGATAAGGCCATTCAATTCTGTCATATGCCTTTCCATATCCAGTTTTAGGGCCTTTCACAGTTTTCTTATATTTGAGGTAATGCATAATTTCATGAGAAATAATGATATTGTAGATGATTGTTCGTTCTCTCCCGAAACCTGTTTGATGGCCCCCAATGATCATGGGGAGGCAAGTTGCAAGTCTCTCTGCAAGGATTTTTGCAATAACTTTGTATATCATTTGATAGAGACTGATAGGTCTTAGGTGTTTCATTTCACTTGGATTCTTTATTTTGGGAATGAGGGAAATCACTGTATGATTAATGTTTTTTAGGATGATTCCTGATTTGAAGAAGCTATGAATTGCATTACAAATCTCTAATCCGATTAAAGCCAGCTGTAAAGCCATCGAAACTGGGAGCTTAAGATTTTCCAATTCTTAACACTACTTGCTTAATCTCTTCATCAGTGACACGCTAAATGAGTTTGGAATTGATGTTATTGGTTACTTTGTGCGGGAAAGATGGAATTCATTAGGTGAACCAAATCCGGGGGGAAGTCAGACGTAAACATATTCTTAAAAAAGTCAAGGGCTATTTTTTGTTTATTATTTTTATCCATCAAAAAGTGATCATTCCGGTGCCTAAGTTTGATAATAAAGTTCTGATGTTTATGGGCATTTGCAATACGGTAGAAATATGTTGTGTTTCTGTCTCCAAGATTATTCCATCGATTCCTTACCTTTTGCTTTCAATACACGTCTTTGTTATAGAGGGCGGTTTCCAGTTGAAGTTCAAGCGATCGAATGACATTCCAGTTGCAAGATGAAACAGCCCGAGCATCCTCCAATTCATGTTTAAGTTGTTTAATTTAAGAGCCGAATTAGACGCCCCATTCTTTTGCCAATTAACCAAGGCATGTCTAATTTTTTGAGTTTAAAGCAAACTTTATACATTTTCGAGTCATGACACATTGAGTTATTCCCATTGTGAATCACAATTTTTTTAGCCTCTTGATTTCCGTTCCCTCGAATATCATATGCAAAGACCGTCTGGGAAAATAATTCTTGGGCGAAGAAAACCAAGAAATTTCTCGATGATCGAAGCCACAATCTGAGAGGTTTCGACAATATCTTTCCGGGAAAGTATTAATCCAACTAATTGAAGCAAGAAATCTATCTAAACGACATTTCACTTCCATTTGTTGTCGATTTGACCAAGTAAATTTCGGTCCCATTGGGTTGAAATCATTCAAGGAGAGTGAGTGAGCGAAGTTTTGGAAGGAAGAAATGCTACGAGTTGAATTACCATTATGGCAGCTGGATTTTTCCGCATTTTGTAAGATTGCATTAACATCTCCGCAAATGATAAAAGGATGGGTAGGAGAAGTGCACAAGTAAGAAAGGTAGGATAGTTGAGATTCACGGATGCCAATATCACACGACAAGTAGACCCCAACCACAATAATATTGAAATTATTAGGAAGAACAAGATCGACAACAATACAAAAGCTAGTAGACATACGACAAACCCCTTAGATAGAGTCAAGTCAAGCCATGGCAAGACCACCCGCACGGTGGATAGGATCGACACAATGAACATAATTAAAAGACATCTTCTTAAGTTTATGACTAACAAACTTACTCGAGTTCTTGGTTTCCGAAATGAAAAAGATAGATGGGTGAGTTTGACGACAAAACGTCTTGAGGGAATCTGTTGTCAAGGCACTACCCAAGACTCAACAATTCCAAGCTAAAGTATTCATTCTTCTGGTTGGGGCCATTCACGGCTGGCTTCCTCCACTAGTTCCTCCTTGATTGTTAATTTCTTGGTAGGTGGTTCCTCAACTTCTCATTCGAGCTCACGCTTTTGTCCCATATGAATTCGTCGTCCGGGTCTAATCCATATTTGACAATTTGTTGCACTTCACTGTCTTGCACAATACTCTTGCCCCTGTTACTGTTTTGCCCAATGTTGGTGCCTCTTTTTTCTTCTTTCGAGACTTTCAATTATAGCATAAGCAACTTCTGTGATGAGGAAAACTTCCCTTCTTCTCCAGCTGTCCAAAAAAAGGGAAAGAAGAATTAAACAAGAATGACTATTTTATTATAAAAAACTAGAAGCCTTAAATCACTTTTTCAAGGGAAAAATTTTAGACCAACTTTTTTTGTCCATTGAGGTTTATAAGAGTGAGAGATCTTACGGAACTAGATAAGTACAAAATAAAAAAACAAAGAATAAATGTTGGACTTATAATTAATTATATTTGGATACTTCATGAATCCTACTGTTTGTTTGCCAAAATGTGAAGAGTCCTTCAAAAATATTAATTTATATGAGGATATGAAAGAAGTGAACGGGAAGGCATCAAAAATACCATTGTTAGCAAAATAATTATTTACATTTTCTACCATCATATCGGTCGATGTCTTATTTGGAGGAAAGGCTGTCTCATAGAAAGGGTCATCCAACAACATTGTGAAAGGAATTTGATTAAGGTTGTTGTTGGTCTGTCCTTGAGGAATCTCAAAATGGTTGAACAGACATGGGGATGTGGGAAGTTGTCCTTCCCCGGAGACTGAATAGCAAAAGGCTTCAAGGTAATTTCGTCAATGTACTTCCAACCTCTTCTAGCTCGAAGATGGAGTCGTACTTTGTTGTAGAATGTGGTGGGTTTGCTTTGTAGGGACAATGATTGTTATTGCGTGGTCAATCAATCCACGAATAAAACACACCAAAGGACAGTTTTCGTATTTTATTTTCACCAGAAAGGACTGCGCTTATGAACTGCATTAAACTCAAGTTGGAGTGGCCGAGTTGCATTCACAATGACTCTGACTCGAACGAACAGCCTCTGGCTCATATTTTCTTCACAGACCATCACATCCAAGAATTGGCCAATCGTAGTATTTATTGCTCTTGGGAGCATTATGAGCTACAAGTGCTAATCCTTCGTTTGTAGGCTTGAGCTGTTCAGACAGCATAATCCTGCAATGACTGGACTCACGCCTGACTTGAGCAAAGGCTTTTCTTAGATCTGGAAGATGTGATGTTGCCATGATCTGTCCCTTTACATCGTCAAGATCCTTGTTCAATCCAAGAAGGAACCGAATATTACGGGTTTGATCAAGTAGGTTTCGATAAACAACAACATCTGCGATACACGTCCATTTAGGGGAACGGTACATATCCATATGAATCCATAGATTAGCCAGAGTATTGTGATAATCAGACACTGTCATGTTGTCCTACTTAAGGTTGTACAACCTTGTTTCAATCTCCATGATTTCGGTTGTACTATCCGTGTTGTAGTAGGTATCATCGACATTATCCCAGATGTCCTTTGCAGTTTTGTGAAGGAGATATAACTCACCGATGTTCTTCTCCATGGTGTTCATTAACCATGATTTCACAAGATTGTCGTTGATCTTCCAAGACTTGTATGTGGGTTCTGTCTGAAAGGGGAGCAGGAAGGTCTCCATTGATGTGGCCTTCCTTGTCTTTGTGTGCAAGATGGATCAGCAGTGACTGTGACCATTGCACATAGTTCTCACCATTCAACTTGTGTGGTGTGATGAAGGCAGCAAACTCATTGGTCGGAGGATTTGCGGGAGTTGTGTTGTTGGTATGACTCGGACTAGCATCGGTGTTATCATTAGTGGTCACAACCTCACCAACTTGTCCGAATTTGATTCCTCTGACATTCATGGTTGCTTGTTCGGAAAAAGAAGAAGACGAAGAGAAGAAACAGAAGTTTAGGAGAGAGAGAGAGAGAGTTGGCCAGTGGCGGAGCGGGTGGTTATGAAGTTCCAACCCGGCTCGGATACCATGTCAAATTGTGAGGTAATAATCCTCTTTATATTGATATCTGACAATAGAGTTAACCTTATACTTATAGGGTTTACAGTAAAAAGGGTTTGAGTTCTTTTCAGACTCAATTACTATAACAATAGATGATAACTTCCTAATCAAGAAATACAGAAAATGAACTTCTAATTAATATCAACAAGTTTCAACAAATTAATTTCATGGAGGATCTTCTCTGCGTTTAACTCTGTATCGCCTTTGAGGTGACTTAACCTAAGTGTCCCTGAAAAGTCACCCATTCTATCCCTCTTCATCACCAGCAACAAGGAAACAGAGAATTCTTCATAAGCCTTCGCCTTGTTGCCATCCAAGATACACAGTTTCCCACTCAACCAATGGTACCGGATCCAGAAGTTAAGCTTTTCACTTGACAAGGTATCCGTGGAATTTAGATCCAAGAAACGAGAGGTTTTGTTTTCATCTCCAGAACACTTGTCATCAAACCAACTCCCACCAGCATTTTCATGGGTTAGGGGTAAAGGATAGTCCAGGGCTACAGATTCAACAATTTTGCAAAGATGATATGATGCTTCAGATAGGAAATCTGAGAGCTTCAAAGCATTGGAAGGAAAAAAGGCAAGGTCATAGTACACCTCAGCAAGAAAAAGACTACACTCACCGGTCCTATCTTGACCCCAATTTCTTGTCAACCTTTCCAATTCTAGGAGTTTGAGATATTCATCTGGACGCATAAGATCTCCAGTCGAAACATGCTCTAGAAGCAAGTGGGCGACATGGTAAGCACCATAATTTTTAGAAGTTTCCATCACAAACGATGAAATATCCTTCAGCTCCTTGTCCAGTGATTTACCGTTATCCGTATGCAGAACAGAACAAGTAACTTCCCGTTCGGAATTTTCTCCCGGGGATGTGCTAACGATGAAAGGCTCTAGATATTGGAGCACAACATTGACCGAATCCTTGCTGCCACCATAGCCCATTTCTTCTTTCCTAGGTTTACGACTCCTACGCCTTTCAAGACGAGTACTGCGTCTCTCATGAGGTTGTTCATCGAGACTATTCATTTCTCTATCTTTAACAGAACCAATTTTTTCCGAGTTACTATTACTGAGAGACATGCATTGACTAGTCTGGGAGTCAATAAGCCTTTTCCTTTCAGGAGAGCCCATATCTGATGGAAGTTTTATACTTAACCCGATATCCCCAGATTTCTTAAGTTTATCAGGTCCGAGCTCAGTATCATACCCACTGAGGGGTAGTAAGATCTCCAAAAGGGCATCAATGAGAGCCCCCCATGAAACTCCAGTCAGGCTCAACTCAATGGTCTGATTTAGCCGCTTTCTAGCAAGAACCTCATCAAGATTCTCCTCAGTTATTTTCCTCTTGTCTAGGAACTTAAGGCGGGCATGTTTTGGTTCCAGTTTATCAATACCTCTAGGTGCAAATGGAACTGGATCTGACTCTTCGATAGTGCATTTCACATGCAAAGCACGAGAATGAGAAGGCCAGTGCCTCAAAATTAACTCCGCTACGGCAAGGCAGGAAACCTCATCACCAATTGCTATTAGAACTTCTAATAACTTCTCCATGCATGTCCCTGCATTGGCAAGGCAACAGAAAACATAAAACCTGCTAATCACCATAAATAAAAGGGACGCTGCAGGGGGGAAGGATACTGCAAGGCCTCACAATTTAACAAGTGGAGAGAGATGCTTACAGTTGTTAGGGCTGCATAGAAGTCCCTGCTCAAATGCCCATCGTGAAATGCTGAGCAAACCCATGGAACACGACAATGTTCCCAGCTGATTCCAGACAACAGAATCTTTGGTGTCAATGTCAACGGCTTGAAGGTAACATTGAAGAGCACTCTTATAATGTGCTGAACCTTGCTGGAGGAAAACAGTGGCTAAGTTTTTCAGCGCCAAAAATCTGCAAAGTAGGAAGTTGGAACCAGATACCAAATTAACCATCAGAAACTCAAATAGACCCCAAAGTTCCAGGAAGAACCCCATCCACAGTGTCAATCACAATAAACTTAAAAGTGGTAGAATTTACAGGAAATGGATCGGAGGAGAGTAACAAAACAACAGGAACGAATAATATGTGTTGAACACTTGAACTCAAAACGGAGATAAAGGAGGAGTACAAGACCTGAGCTGCTGCATATGACTATCGCTAGCATTCCCATCAACCTGAATAAAAACAAAAACAAAAAATGGAATGTGAGTGGTAAAACAAGTAAACAGCAAGAGAGATTAGAAGAAAGGGCAGGGTGGGGAGTGGTTACCTCATGGGCATTAGAGATAAGAGGGTCTTTTAAAACAGACTCCAACAATTGACGAGCTTTGTCATATTGTTTCGTTTGCAATTGGAGCAGACCGTCATGGTATGTTTGAGTAAGATGAGATTCCTGCAGGCAAACTGGTAAGGATGATAGAAAATGGTGTGTGAAATTTGGATGGAAACAAAGATGGTGGTGAGTAGACCGGCCTGAGCTTCTTTCGTGGGAGCTAAAGGTTCCCATTGATGCGTGGAATCAGTATCGTTGATGGCTGCGAAGGAGAACTGAAGAACCACGCAATGAAAACAAAAGGAGAGAAAATGAAATCGAAATTCAGAAGAGGAAAAGTTGTAGAGCATAAGCAGTAAACCCTAGCCAGGAATTGTGTGTTGTATGAGTGTGTGTGTGTGTGTGTGTAAAGAGTTACCATCGTTGTTTATGATTTCCGACGAAAGAGGTAGGTAGGTAGGAAGACGGGAATCTGTATTCACTGCTTTATATTGTGCTTCGTTCTTCTTCTTCAACCTTGACTTCTGCTGCCTGATTCCTTCATTCGTTCGTTATCGTAGGGTCAGTTCCTTCTGGTTTCTGATGGTTTCGTTCCCTTTCTCCTCCCGCCTTGGATCAAAGTAGAATCAACGAAAACTATTCAAGGATTCCAAAGATCCATCTCATCCATTCAAATCCATAAGTTTGATCTGACGGTCATAATAAATGTGGGGCAAAACGGGTGGACGGACGCAGCTATCATCGGCCAGAAGCAGACCTCGGCCCCTGAATTCAAGCAGATCCGCCGCTGCCTCGCCTCTCCTTCCAGAGCACCGTTAGGGGGGTTTACGGCGACGGTATGATTTCCTTGATGAGCAGTCTTTAGTGAAAAGGGGGCAGGAAATGACGGGTTCCAGCATTCACCGGCTCGCACGGCCTCGGTCGTCCTGAATAGTGTTTTTTTAGGAAAAAGGTTTTGGATTTCTACTGTTTCAAATTCCTTCCAAGCCCACTCACTACTGATCTCTCTCCACTTCCTTTTTCTTGACACACGGTTAATTAGGCACTTACTTGGTTTTGAACGGGTTACAAACGATTGAGCTTCGGGAAATCTAACCGAGATGATCATTTTCGGGGAAGATTCGAAGATACTGAGAACAAAAGATCCCATGAACAAACAACCAAATAATGATATAGAATCATCCAAATACTGCTCATAAGAGCGTTATCATAATCTTTAAGGATTCTCGATTGATCCAAATCAACCATGATGATATAACTCTCCGGCCGTCACATAGTTTTAAGGCAATTGTACAGACACGGAATGGCCACATTCTTGCCCATAAGACGGATAACAAGCGCTTTCCGAAAAGGAGCACACAGCTTCGCCCAAAATTGTCTGACAGTGCAAAGGAAACGAACACCATTTTTAACGCGAGGCGATATTCTTCTCCCCCATTGGACATCAGGAGAGCTAGCTGCTTTTCGCGGTCGACCTTACAGTCGGTGGGAAAAGGAAGGGGATTGTTAAAGAGGGTTACTAAACGACGCCCTGGAATTCGAATAAAACGACGCCCTACATTCGTTATGGACCTAAATGTCTATTTCGTAAAAATGAAAAAAGTACTATTTCGATCCAAAAAACTCTTATTTATTATGTTTTAGTATGTTTTTGTTTGTCGAAAACACTCTCGACGAACAACGAATCAAAATTCGAAAGGTACGAAATTCAGTTTTGAATCTGAAAAAAAAACCAAATGGACGAACCGGACGGATCCGTCCGGTCAGACCAGCCAGACGGACCATCATTCCGTCCGTTAAGTCTAACCAGACGGAACGGCGCTCCGTCTGGCTGGTCTGACCAGACGGATCCGTCCGGTTCGTCCGTTTGGTTAATTTTTTTTAAAAAATTTTTTATAATTTTATAAGTTTTGTTGTTAATTGTATTAGGGTTTAGAGTTTAGGGTCTAGATTTTAGTGTTTTGTGTTTAAGATTTATAATTTAGCGTTTAGAGCTTAGTGTTTAGGGTTTAGGGGTTTAAAATTTAGGGTTTAGAGTTTATGATTTAGGTTTAGGGTTTAGGGTTCAAATTTTAAAAATTTTTAAATTTTGTTTAGGGTTTAGGGTTTAAATTTTAAAATTTGTATAATTTTTTTTAGGATTTAGGGTTTAGGGTTTAGGGTTTAAATTATAAAATTTGTAACATTTTTTTAGGGTTTAGGGTTTAGGGTTTAAGGTTTAATTTTTAAAATTTGTATAATTTTTTTAGGGTTTAGGGTTTAGGGTTTAGGGTTTAAGGTTTAAATTTTAAAATTTATTAACATTTTGTTTAGGGTTTAGGGTTTAGGGTTTAGATTTTAGTGTTTTGTGTTTAAGATTTATAATTTAGCGTTTAGGGTTTAGGGTTTAGGGTTTAGGGTTTAAGGTTTAAATTTTTTAATTTGTTAACATTTTGTTTAGGGTTTAGGGTTTAGGGTTTAGGTTTAAAATTTGTTAACATTTTGTTTAGGGTTTAGAGTTTTGTCTTTTGTTTTTAGGGTTTAGGTTTTATTGGTTAGGGTATAAGTTTTAGTGGTTTAGGGTTTAGGCTCAATAGTGCATAATATCATAAGTGCATCATATCGAAAGTGCATAATATCATAAGTGCATCATATCGAAAGTGCATAATGTCCCAAATCTGAAATCAAAACTACATAGGTCTAAAAACAAAAGTACATAAGTCTCATTACACAACATGGAAAGAAATGATAACATATGACAGAAACAAAGTATAACGGTACGGTCTCTGGTGTCGGAAGTCAACGTACATGCCAGCAACACTGCATCTCAGATACTCGACCGCCTCAGGTACTCAGCATCAGACTCGTACTCCTGTCTCATCGTCCCAGTAAGGAATGGATGCATATGATCCAACACCCTGTAAGCTAGCTGCAATGTGGAAAATGATACAAGTTAGCTATCGGTATCCGACTCTGACCCTAAACCCTAAACCCTAAAGAAAACGAATATATACTTATCATATCTGTCGGCGCCGCTACACCAGTAGGGATGGGTCTGAGGATGCGCGGGTGGGTGTGGCGCCGATACCAGTACATGTATCGGGGGTCGACCTCGGTCACATCCTCTGCACGCCTAAACAAAGACTGAAATGGCATCAGCCTGAAACAGTCCTCGTCCCTCCACGCTCTATCTGTGGTGTCAGCCCACTCAACTGTGTACCCGTTGGGCTCAGCAGCCCTGTATGCCCTGGAAGGCAACGAGATAAGGCCCGGAATCATCTGCGCGTAGCCGTACTGTCTAACGACACGCGTCGGGTCATAATACTCTTTCGTCGAACCGAAACGAATGACCCCACGGAACGTCGAATCGGGAACCTCCACCTCGGGGCATGCCCCAAATGGCAGCCAAATCACATTATCGGCTGTCATATCATCCAACAGACGCCGGTAGTACTCCAGACGATGATGCAAGAAGTCGTATGATCGGTCCGGCTGCTCGATACTGCTCCACCGCCCAACCAACGCCTCGGTATCACCCCCGCTGTCGAGCCACTACTCTAGCAGCACGAGTACTAGGGAAGTACTCGTGAATCCATGACTGAAGTAGGGACACGCTCCCCGCCATCCCCTTACACTTAGCCCTGCTCGCCTTACCCAGCTCGTGGTACAACCATGCTAGAGCCCCTGTCCCCCAAGCATATCTCGAAACAGTGGACACGCCCCCAATAAAATACTCCCAAAGCACCAGACGTGTACGATCGACGGTCTTATCAGTGAACAGAGTCGACCCCAGCAGACAAAACATGAAGACCATGTATGCATCATCATCCACTAAACCGCTCGCCAGTGCCAACATCAACTTCTCATGCATGGCAGCACCCTTCAGCCAAGGGTATCGTGCATCACCACCTGTAGCGGCTCCAACTGGCAGCTTCAAATCCTCGGGTCGGATACCTAGGGCTCGAGCTACATCGAACTGCAGATCATGACTGGATCGAGGAACGTGAAGTGGACGTCCATGTACCGGTATACAGAGAATATGCCACACATCATGAAGTGTGATGGTCATCTCTCCGAAGGGCATGTGGAACTTGTTAGTATCCGACTGCCACCTCTCTACAAAAGCGTGGATCAGTACCTCGTCCAACTGATCAGTCATCCCGAGACGACCCAAATGGAGAAGTCCCGAGGTGGACATCATCATCTCTAGATCCGGTGTCTGTGGCTGGAATCTCATCACATGCCTGAGATGATCCCGTCGGGGGTAGAACCTGAAATCTCGGATATTACGGTAGTCCGCACCGAGCTCCCACAGATAATGCGCAATGTGACCCCCGAAACTAGGAATCACACTGGTCGCAATCGGCCCTCCATCCTCTATTCCCGACTCCAGCTGCCAAGTGCGGGAAAAGTTTCCCCCAGCCCTAGTAGTGTGGACCTCCTCATCCCTCTGGGCACCGTGTGTACTAGTGGCGGGAGCAAAACTAGCATCTCTCCCATTGCCGGCTCCAACGCTCGCTGAAGCGTGAGACGAACCAGTGGAAGCCCTAAATGGTGGAGGCCGAAAGGTATCGGACTCGTATCCACCAAATAACTCCTCCTCGTCGTCATCTGGTATAAACCTCCGTCGTGAAGTCAGAAAGGGGGGAACTCTAAGAGGCCTAGCGGGGGATGGAGGTCTATCCTGACATAGGGGAATCCTAATCGGGGGAAAAGGCTCGGGGGTCTCGTAGATCTTCTGTTTTTTCTTCTTCTTATCTGCTTCTCTCCTATTAGAAGCAGTAATCGCCCGCTCGGCAAGTCGGTTCACAGTTTCCAACGACTTGCCCTTCCCTCGCATTTTCTGAATTCCATCAGTCTCTTCTTCGACAGGGTCGGTGCTATGCTGCTTACCTCCGCCTTCTGTCTTCGCCATTTTATTCAAAAACTATAATAAACATAATTATCTAATTAATCACATATTTATAAAAAATCTAATCAATTAAATTAAGACTAATTATGAAAGTTCATCTAAACCCTAAACCCTAAATTCACGTAAACCCTAAACCCTAAACTATATTCATCTAAACCCTAAAAATCTAAATTCATCTAAACCCTAAATCCTGAACTAAGTTCATCTAAACCCTAAACTAAATTCATCTAAACCCTAAACCCTAAACTAAGTTCATCTAAACCATAAACCCTAAAACCCTAAATTCACGTAAACCCTAAACCCTAAACTAAGTTCATCTAAACCCTAAACTAAATTCATAAATTCATCTAAACCCTAAATCCTAAATTAAATTCATCTAAACCCTAACCCTAAACCAAATTCAACTAAACCCTAAATTAAATCAAAGTGAATCTAAATTAATCATAATAAAATAATTTTATAAAAATAAAAATAATTAGGAACCAGACGGACGACGGGTCCGTCCGTCGCCGCTGGCCAGTAATATTAATCTGAATTAGGAAACTTTCAGGTTCCTATAGTTGACACATGTTTCTTGCTCGTTATAGTTTGGTGTTGGATATTATGTTACTTGGACTTAAAGTAACATAATTTGATGTTACTTAGACTTAAAGTAACATAATTTGATGATGTTACTTGAACTTAAAGTAACATGGTTCAATCTTACTTGGATTAAAAGTAACATTGGAAGATTTAGTAACTTTAGTTGTCTAAACTCGATCTTGATAAGTAGCTCAATGAAGCTTGAATAAACATCGATGAGGAATTTGATCGCTTGGTACTAGCTCAACAAAGTTAGACGTAAATCAAAGTTAGCTCAAAGTTGCTAGAAACATCTCACGATAGCTAGAGGCAGCTCATGTTGGGTTGAATCACCTAAGTGTAGCTCAAAGCTATGTGACAGTAGCTTTATGATTATTCATTGAAGCTATAAGTAGCCCATGGTGGCTTATGGATTGTTATTACACTCATTAAGTAGCTCTAATTAGGTTTGAGAAGGTTATGATTAGGCACGAGTAATAGCAACACTTACCTTATGGTAATGATGGCTCTACCTCAGCTAATCATGGCTTAACTCAAGATTATCCTAGCTAACTCTAGTTAGCATTAGCTCAAAATACTTTGATCTAAGTTGTAAATGAGTTAGGAGAGTGTCACTGAAGAATACCAATCTCAAGTTGAGCTCAAAGGTAGTGACACTGTTTGGGGAGCTAAAGTGAGTTAGTGTGTAGGTTGAAGCTGGCCTTCCCACCTCATATGGGGCCATTTCCACTCATATTTGAGTTCCAATTTGAGCGGATAAGGGTGGTTATATCTCTATGGGTCGTCACCCTCCATTTCCCTCCAAAAGAGGTAGTTATCTTTTGTATTGAACCAAAAGACACCATCCAAAAATAGCCAAACAACACCATTTTCCCTCCTTTTTTATCAAATTGACACATGCCTTCATGAAGGGGTGCATATGAACGACCACCCGAGTATAAATAGGGGTGGAGTGGCTTGGAGATAACACATAAAGCATTCAATCCATAAAGGCACTTTGTTCAAAAATTTATAGAGCAATCTTTCTCCAAAGGTTCTCAAGGTTTTACTCTTACTAGAAATACCTCGTGCGATGCTGCGAAACCTAATAAAATATAGAATATAACATACATAAAATTAAATTAATAAACAATAACAATTGTAGAATTTAGTATTAATATTGTCCACCAAACTAATATACAATAACAATTGTAGAATTTAGTATCATATTAATATTGTCCCCCAAACTCAAGAGGCAATAATCCAATCATATATGCTTTAATTTTTTTCAATCCAAAGACATCCACATGGAGCTTATGGTAGGATGGCTTTAGGGAACCAATCCCCATTATTACAATAGTAACTCCCTTATGCTTTTATGTATAGAATTTTTTTAGTCTAAGAATAAGAGTGTGATGGTCTTATCCTTGGAAGAGATTTCGTGTAACCCATGGCTTATAAGGGTGGAAATACTCTTTTCGGAAAGTAGTATCCACGATTCCGTCATGATCCAAGATCTCCTTAGGTTCTCCGGAATATTGTTGTGCAGGAAGGTCTCAACTTGGGTGTTCTAATGAAATGATTCTTAAGGTTGTAGGGATTTAAGTAGTCCTTATGACACCCCTATTTCCTGAGAACACAAACGATTTGTGTTCTATCAACAAGGTTTCGTTCCTAAGAAAGTCTCACCACCTTTCCAATACTCATTGTTGAATGAGATCTCCAACATTTCGGGGTGTGGATAATACTCATTATGCATAACCTTTCGGATAATAAATGTTATATCGTATGTACATCCATAAGTTTTTGGGCGGTTTTAGTTGTACTCGTAATCGGAAAAACTTTGAAATTTAAAGCAAAAAGTAAAAATTATATATTTGACAAACATTTAAATTTTATAAATCACTAATAGACTAATATCAAATTATACAACTAAAGAATTGGTCATTTCTATACCATAGCTATTCTTATAAAAAAATATACCATAACTATTAAAAATAAAATAACTAATTATTCTATATTTTAAAATATTTTATTACATTACCATTATTCACAATGAGAGCCTCTATTGTAATATTGAAGTATGCTTTTCTAAAAAATATATATGTGAACTTAATGCATCTCCTTTCATTTTACTATTTTTCATTTTATTGTATATATTATGTGATTATCAATTCATGCATTGTTATCTTTATTTTTGAATTGTCCTTTTGCTCTTTGAAAGACTCACCTGTTTAATTGAGATGATGATTAATAAACCCTTGTGTTATATTTAATTCTAAAATTTATATTAACTCTACATGTCTCATATATACTATTTGTCATATAGTTGACATTGTAATACTATTCGCGATATAACGCAAGTTATTATTAGTATTTATAAAGCACAATGAAAATCACTATTGCAATATTGGAATTTGGTTTTCTAAAAATAACTCTATCGTGAGATTTAAGGGTGGCATGTCGAATTTAGTTATTCGGTTTAACTGAATTTGTAACCAAATTCGTCCAATCGAAAACCGAATTCAAGTGTCAATTCGGTTTTGAATTCGAAGTCAGTGAATTCAGTTTTAGACCGTATTCAAAACGAAACCGAATTCGGACATGAAATTGGAATTTTGGCTATTTGTGTGTAACATCCCGATCATGTTAACCTAAATCTTCCTCTAATTTATTTCATTAGATACGTATGCTGATGATACTGCTTAGTAATATAAGATTTAATGGTAAAACTCACGAGATTAAGAAATTTTGTTTAAATAGTCAAATGATAAATCTAACTGGTTAATTAGTATAAAAACCAAGCTTAATGTTTATAAAGGTTTTTCTGTAAATTGTGTCATGAAATTAAGTGCGGTAGAATTTTCAAGAGGCTTGTCTCATAACCAGCAGACCCGAGTTAGATCCCTAGTTTTGCCATTTTACTTTTAATTTTCCCTTAAGCTAAAACGATGTCGTTTTCAGCCAAGTGGTCACACCATCGTCGTCTTCTTTAGCACTCAATCGTCGTCATCTTCTCTGTTTTTTCGACGACAACCAGTCCAAACAATGGAGGAATATCGACGATTTTTCTTCACCCTGAGCCCTCGATATCACGTCATTATGCATTGAATTCTTATCTCAACTACTCCTTAACGCAATAATTCACTAATCCGACCCCATAACATCAAATCCAAGTTTTCGTCGGGTTGTTTCGAGGTGACGACGAGTTTTGTCAATGGGGTTGGTACCTTGATTTTCTCCTCAAATATTTGACCCTTAACCATTATATGGCCCTATTTAAACCTACTCGCTCTTTCCATGATGAAATACAAACCCAAAATTCCCAGTTTCCATTCTTTGTTCAAAGCTCCGACGAGACTCGACGACGGGCATGGAAGCAACAAGTCTGACTCGTTTTATTTCGATCCCTTCATCCAAGAAGGTAATGAAGCCATCTAGTAATCGTTTCATACCAATTTTGATTCCTAAATCTAATCCAAACTCACTCATCTGTTTCTCCAATCAAACCTCCAATGAGGAGTTGCATCGTTCCCAGACGTGCCCATTCTTTGCAACTCATCTCACTAGCTTCGTGCCGATTCAAGAAAGCCTCTCCTCTCACTCGATTACCGTTTCCAAGCCGAACCCATGACCGTTAGGGTTCCCCGGAAGATTGGAACAGTCGCCAGAATTTCCTCCGGTAATCGAGGAAGATGTTGGTAAATTCAAGGTTTAGTCCCTATAGAATTATTTTATTTTCACTCCCTATGATTTTAGTAATAACACGCGTAACCCATAACTTTTAAATATGGACAGTCGTGGCCTAGGAACTTTCCAGCCATCATAGTCTAGCCCGAACAGTTATGAAAGTGATGTGATTGGCTGGTTATTGGACCGTGAACCTATATTTCGAACCCAACTCGATTTACCAAAAGTGGGTTGGTTTAAGGGGATAAATTCCATTGTAATAATTAATTTAATGACTGATTATGCCAAATATGTTTCATGTTATATGCATAACAAATTAATTGAATACGCGATAAAGTGGCAATGTGAAAAGATTAAGTGTACATGATTTATCGACCATGTGCTCTAATGAATGTGGTGTTACACCTGATTGATATGATATGTGTTATATGATTTTTTATTCGATCGTTGTTCATTTGGTCACAAGTATATGTCAATGGTATAATAATGAGAATTGTTTGATCACCTAGATTAGATCTCGTATGCTGGCAATCTATGTGTGTGCATATTTCACTTCTGCTACGAGTATATGGCCCTTAATGGATACTATCTATTCTACGAGTACATGGCCCGTAATGGGTATTCTCTCTGCTACGTCTTTACGGCCCTGAATAGGTGCCGCCTCTGCTATGTGATTGTCCGAGAGTCGTCCAACATACGTGAGCTAGGAATCCCAACTAAAATATGGAAAGAGTTTGAGTCATATTGCTTATGTGTTGTTGATTGTAATCTTTATTGTGATTAATAAGGACTGACCCCCGAGCCACTCACCAGATATTTACACGTTAACAAGGACTAGCTATGATCGGTCGTTGGAGCTTATGTGGCCAAACTAAAGTTAACAAGGATTATGTGATTTGGAACTTGGTTCCGACATTGGTTTTAAATGCACGTGAGGGACAACTTCCAAAATTAGTTTCATGATGTATTTAAATGTTTCTTCTTGTTTTGGGACAAGATGACTATTTATATTTGAATTGAAGGAGTAACTACCCCTTGCAAAGTCAAGAGCCCGTCCCGGGACAATTTATTTATCCTTATTTTCAGTTATAAGAATTGGAGTGTTACATTGTGATAGGTTGATATTGAATTTATTTGTTAATATGTGATGTGAAGACTTATTCCAATTGAAATTTAATGGATGGAAGTAAAAAAAAAAGCAAAATGAATCCCGAAAAATAGATTTAAGGTCTTTTCTCAATTCGGTTTTTCAACAAAGTCCCAATTCGGTTATGAATTCGGCGAGTTCGGTCGACTGATTTCGAATTGAATACGAACTCGGCAAACCGAATTGAATTCGAAATCGAAATCGGCCACGATTTCATTCGAATTTGAATTTGGTTTCAAAATCGAGCAACGGAATTCGACCGAATTGCCAGACCTTGTGAGCTTAGGGTAAATCTCTATCCATTTTTAAAATTAACGTCGAAATAATTTCTATTTGTAAAATTAAGATGTTCAATTTCCTAAAATTAAGCTTAACATCCATAATTGTGCCTTGTCTAATTAAGCACACGAGTAATTATTTGTCAACTCCTAATCATAACTGTTTTGCTTTTCTTTTTTTTCAAAATTTGAGAATAAATATTAATACTACCATAAACTGAATTAATTACTTTATCAACTATCAATTATCTGCATCTAAATTTCCGCCAATCACTCCAATTATTCTTTAATTCTCTCATTGCAGTAAAGGGTAAGGGAAAACAAATTAGTGTGCTACTATCACCAAGATTGATACTTCATTTCATAATTAATTTATAAATTGAAATCTCTCCTTATTATTATTATTTTTCAACATCCAACTTTATTTTCAATCTTTATTATCATTAATCTGAAACTTATTTCTGTCACTATAAAAACACAAGTTAAATTAATTAATTTAGAGGTCTCTTTCATATCGTTAGATTAGCTGCCTCCATTTCCGCCTTGCCCCCTCTCTCACCCTTCCACTCACTCCTATCCTTCTCTTCTCTTCCCTTACCCTTTTAGTTATTTGGGATAATGGATCACGATCTTATCTCTCCATTGCAGAGCTAATGCCACAACGAAAAACCCTATCGTGAGCTTGTTGCTGTAATATTGTATCATTCATTGTGGTGGGCCGTTGAGATATTGGTGGGTCTTGACGTTCGGTATACAGCCATAACATTGATCAGTTTGACCGTTAAATTAAAAATCAAATTTAAATTACGAAAAAAATATTTCTAACACGTTGTGTCATTTTTCGGAATTTTTTTATATATGTTGGGCCTTCTGTGATCAAATTTCAAACCCGGCCCAAATACGTATTTGGAACATAAAGAATCTTTAGTTATCTAGTGGAGTTGTATAAGTGATTCATACCGTTACAAGTCGTTTAAATGAGTTATTTCGTAGAGGTGGTATTTTAGAACAAAATAATGCGTTATTTGAGAATGTAGTATTTATGAGGTATTTTGAATTAGTGGTGTAAAAATTACCTCGTTTGGCTAACTCAAAACAATAAGTTATAAGGGAAATATGAGGGTTTTGTGAAAACTCAGAGTAATAAAAAAAACACTATTTTTTTAGCTTTAATTGACTAGTATTTTACAAAGACACTTTTCCTCTAGACCTATATTTCCTTTACAATATAACTTTTTGAAATACACCGTGATGAAAATGTTTTTTTCAAAACACCGAATTTTCATAGACAATGAATCTATGTTGTCGTTATTGCCTCGAGAGAAATCCGATTCTTTTTTTTTTTTACAATTTTGCTTGACTTTTGAGATTATTGTGTAGCTTGGTAATCCTTGCGGTTGACTTGATAGGATAATGAAATTAGTTGTTAGTGAGTGTATGACTTAAGGATTTGGACTATAGTTGTTATTTTTTGTGATGTGAGGATAGCAGTGTAGCACCACTCAGTTTCTTATTGCAACTTGCAACGTCAAAGTAATGTAACCCTCACTCGATTATTGTCAAATTGTAAGAGAATTGGTGCGTTGTTGAGTTATTTATGTGAATGTGTACACATGGTCTTATAAGTCTCATTGTTAACGGAAACATCGACAAAAACAATAGTTATGTTGAACCAATTAAAGGGTTTTTTTTGTTAATGATAAAAGCTTTTTATTTCTTTATTATTTATTCCGATGAAAATAATTTAAAATTTATAGAAACCAAACAACGTATTTGGATTTTTTCTCGAATTTGATAATCTCCCATTTTTCAACTCCCTATTTTCAAATTTCCTTTGTTTTTCATTTTTTTTACCAAACGATCGATTCAAATATGATATTTGATCAAACAAAAGGTTAAAGTACTATATTGCTCGCATTACATTTTTTTAATAATGTATGTAGTATATTATATGGTATGAACATAACACAAAATTTATCTGTAACGAGTTGAATCGAAAACAGTTATTGCATACCCTATACTCTACAGATAAAATGTTCGGGTTGAATAAAAAAAATTAATTCAGATATTTAGGTCAGATCAAATGCATGAAATTTGATTAATAATTGATTATTTTAAACAATACAACCACATAATAAAAAAACCAATCTACATTCATATAACAACTAGTATTTGTTACATGTATTCCTCGTAAAAATTAACAACAAACATTATCGGAACATATAAAAAAAGTAAGATTAAGTAGAGGAAACAAAAAATATCACTTATTTCTTTGGAACAATTTAGGAGTTACAAAGGATAAAAAGAGTTATAAAATGAGTTACAAAACTATACATTTTTTAATAAAGTATTAAAAAAACTTAAAAATAAATTATTTAAAATAACTCGCCCACAATATGAGTTCTTTAGTAACGAGTTATTTGGGTTCAAGCAACTTACCCAAACCACCTATTAGTTATTTCGAAACGAAGAAAAGGAAAAACCTGGCCGCTTGCAGCAGTAACTGGTAGAGAGAGTTGGATAGAGAGACTGAGCTCGGCCACCGCAGACAGGAAACCAGAAGAAGAAGAAGAAGAAGATGGGACGTGCAATGCTCTCTCCGTTTGTAATCCTCTCCAACTCTGCTCCCCGCTTTGATTCTTCCCTGTAAGTCTTCCTTCTCATCGCTTCCCTTTCCCCCTTTTCCCCCTTCCACTATCCATCTCTCACTCTTCAAAGCGCAGCGGAGGACTGATTTCCCCAACTGGCAGACGTCTCCCTGGTTTCCGCCGTTTCTGCTCCGCCCTTTCGCTCTCTCCTTCTGAATCATCATCTTCATCTTCTTCTTCTTCCACTGTTGCAAGGTACACAAACTGTAAACAGATTGTACCTTATTTTTCCGTTTCCTCCTTTAGACAGGAAGCTATGCCTGACTTTTGGTGGGAAGTGTTTAGGTTTATGCTACTGAATGTCTTTTTTTGGGTAGGAAAAGAGTGGTCTCGGGAGTCCAGCCAACGGGGTCTATTCACCTTGGCAATTACCTTGGTGCCATAAAAAATTGGATAGCTCTTCAGGTTCTGTTCCCCCAATTTTCATGTTTCATTCTGCTGCTGCTGAAGAGGCACAAAATTGAATGTGCTTTTAGCTCACGGAGCTCTTTAACTTTGCAGGACACATATGACACTTTCTTCTTCATTGTAGACCTTCATGCAGTATGTTCAAAACTCTAGTCATCCTTACTTGTAAATAATCATATGATGAAATTTTTCCGCTCCCAGAATGTTTTTAATACATGCTATAATAGTGGGACAATGGCGGTGAAGGTGGGAACTTTTCTTGGGTTCGGGGGTAGGTTTTCTTCTGCAAGTGGGCTAGTAATCCAAGGTGGCTAGGAGTTGAGAGACTGATATGCAGCACAGCACTGCCTGCTGTTTGCGCCACTGTTTCTAAAATCATGGCTTTAGATATGCATCATCAACCTACAGCAGAGAAGCACCTTGTCTTGGAAACATATTCATTAACACTGATCGGAAGACGTAGAGTTCCTTTTCTTTTGTTAGGGTTCTCTACTCAGATGACAGTTACTCATTTATCAGCATTCTGCAGACCTCTCTGCTGTATGCGTCATAATAATCAAAATCAAGTGAACTGGACTACTTTTTAACTCGGCTTCTAGAGTTTGGGCAAATATCAGGCCAACTTGTGTTTCTGTCTGCAGTTTTAGGATTTGGGTTCTGACCAACAATTGTTTCATTCTTAAGATGAGTATTATTTATTTCCCTTCTGCTATACAGATTACGTTACCATATGAAACCAATCAGTTGTCAAAGGCAACTAGGGATACAGCAGCACTTTACTTGGCATGTGGCGTTGACACTGCAAAGGTTTTCCAGTTTCCTGATAATGTTGCTTAGAAGGCTTAAGTTAGCATGTATGATTTGAGCTATCCTAAATACAATTTCATTCTCTTATATGAACTTCCAGGCTTCTGTCTTTGTTCAGTCTCATGTACGTGCCCATGTAGAATTGATGTGGCTTTTAAGTGCTGCTACACCAATTGGTTGGTTAAACAGAATGATTCAGTTCAAAGAGAAGTCCCGTAAAGCGGTGGGTTTATTGCTCTGGATGTTCATTTTCAAATATTTGTTCTGCTTGTCAATCGGAAATTGCTACTATGCTTTCCGTTAGTGTAGGCAGTGGATTGCACATACTACTGGGTTTTTCTAATACTTTTCCTCATAAGTCCTGAAGACTAAATTTGTGAAATTTTCAACTCAGTAATTTACCAATTTTTTAGTTGATGATTTAAGAATGTAGAGAGCCTCTGTTTTGCAGTACGAGACACCAGGAAATGCTCATTAAGCATTATTTCTAGCTTTATAGTTATTTATTTTTTTGTATTACTGTATACTTTTCTTGTTCATACAAATTGAATCCAAGTATTTGGTTGCATTTGTTCAGGGGGATGAAAATGTTGGTGTTGCACTTTTGACATATCCTGTGCTGATGGCTTCTGATATTCTCCTATACCAGGTGGTTTCCAGAATGTTCTCACTTTTACATAATATTTATCATCGAAGAAGTTGTGTATTCTAAGTGACCATTCCATACGTGGTGGGCTCTAAAAAGAGTTTATTTTAGGGGAAGGAATGTTTGAGCAAACTTTAGGTTGTACTGTTATGTTAAGCTGGTTAAGAAAGTACTTGTTGCTTTTTCATTCAGTATGGTCTCAAGCTTGTGTTTCTGCTCATTATTATATTGGTGGTATTGGTATTAAACCTGAGTATGCACAGTTCTTATAGTCTGCAGCATGCCTCTGTAGTCTGATTTCGTTCCAGTTGGGGAGGACCAGAAGCAACATCTGGAGTTGACTAGAGAGCTGGCTGAGCGTGTCAACTATCTATATGGAGGCAGGAAGTGGAAAAAATTAGGAGGGTATATTTCTCAGACATACCTTATCTGGAAATTTATAGATTCTTTCTATCGCGGCACTGATATTTTTATATCTAAATTGCAGACGAGGAGGTTCTATCTTCAAGGTAGATTCTCGTTTACTTGGTTGATGCTCCTCAGACATGTGCTGGTCCTTATAAATTATCTTTACCTTACTCTGAGACATTATTTAGGTTCCAGAGCCGCTTATACCACCAGCTGGGGCACGAGTAATGTCTCTAACTGATGGACTTTCCAAGGTGTTCAACTCTGTCTGAACTTTCTATTTTTTGGTCAATGGAAGTTTATTCTTGTTGACACTTCATCACAAGAAAGAGCAATATAGAAAGTATGGATGGAAGTTTAAATTTGATAGAAGAACAGGAAGATGACTACCTTTGATCATTATTAAGATTTAGATTTTTAAGTATGCCCATGGATGGTTTTAGAAGATATAGATTTGATAGAAGAAGGGGAAGACGACCTATCTCTTATGATTGTTGAGATTTCGATTTTCCGACAGCAGTAAAGGTGCCTAGGTCAATCGTATGCTCTAATACCATGTTCAAAATACATAAATTTAGATATGATGGGAGGATGTTCTTGTATGTTGATTTTGCTAGGTTAGCTACAAGCCTACAACTCTTTATGTACAGGGGAGTCATAGAAGTCCTACCTTAATCACAAGATCTGTTAGTAAATTCTTAGAAGTCTAATTCAAGCTAGATTTGTCAAAAATCTGATAGTATTGGCTAGACTTGGGTACTCGGCCTTTAGAATACTACTTGTAAATAACAGATCCTTACTTATAAGGAAAGAAAAAAATATTTATCACAGAATAATAAACATCCTCACCAAAATGGTTGGCAGTAGTGTCCGTATTCTACTAATATTTTATTAATTGCAAAAAGTGAGAGCTTGCTGATTTCTTAACCTCTCGTGTTTGATGTATATACTGACAATTTAAAGTGGTAAAATCTTGTAGATGTCCAAGTCTGCTCCTTCAGATCAATCACGAATCAATCTTCTTGACCCGAAAGATGTGAGTTAAGAGACTTGTACTATTACATGTACTTTTATGTGCCGTAAATCTTGTTGCTTCGCAGAAACCTTGTCTTCTTTTATCAGAATTGTTGTTGTATTCTGATATTCATGAGCCAGCTACGATCACTTCACAAAATAAAAAACCTTGCATCACTATGTACTACTCAGTATGTATAGGTGTTTAGTTATTTGTAAGGTGATTACAGTAAAGAAATTGAAGCTAGAACATTCAATTATATCAGGCTCTTATCTGATCTCGTGGATGATATTATGGTGTAATTTTTACGACCGTAAGACTTTCTGAAAGATGTTTCTGGATTTATATTGATCCATTGCAGTTGTTAAAATCATGATAATTAATGATATCTAGGGTGGCTTTTGCAATATGGTATATGCTAGTCTTCGGGTACCACTAAAAGTTGAAGTGGGCTATGGTATGCAGATTTGGTATTTACTTTGGCTGTTCAGTATAAGTATTTGTTACAGATGTAGCATAATGAGTTGTAATTTGTTTATTTTGATTTCCCTTTTGGCCTAAAGATTAATCCGAGTTACTTTGTAATTTGTGTAGGTCATAGCCAACAAGATCAAACGTTGCAAAACTGATTCCTTTCCAGGGTTAATCTCTGACTCTTCTTAATAAAATTGTATTGTCTTTCTCCCTTCAAAGTCGTTGCACACATGATCTAAATCTGCTGCTTTTGTTTCTTTTGATAAATTGTCAGGCTTGAATTTGATAATCCTGAAAGGCCTGAATCCAATAATCTGCTTTCAATATATCAGCTTGTTTCAGGAAAAACAAAAGAGGTACTTCAATCATGTCTGTCACCTTAGTTTAAGTGGCTTACCTTGTACTGATGAAGTGTTTGGTGCTTTCTATGATTTTGATAAGCTTTGTTTACTGGTTGACTACTTTCTCCACCCAGGAAGTTTCACAGGAATGTCAAACCATGAATTGGGGCACGTTCAAGACTGTTCTAACGGATGCCTTGGTCGAACATTTGCATCCCATACAGGTCTTTTAAGTAAAACCCTTTCTACGTTGTTAGGACACAAAAGATAAATATTTAAATTTTGCGAGTCTATAATTTTCCTTATTCTCCATTTATACAGCGTACTAGCTAGGTGAATTCGTACATGTCAATCCACAGTTCTTTTGTTTTCCTTTTGGCACTTTGCATTGTGAATGATAAGGAGTGTTATACAGTCTAGCATCCAGTGAATTTCTATCCTGCTATTTCATCTCTTTTTATGTTCCTCCGTCCGTAACCATCAGCTTACGTATTGGACTTTCCAGGCTCGCTATGGGGAAATAGTGTCTGACCCGACATATTTGGACAGAGTGTTGGATGATGGTGCAATGAAGGCTGCAGAAATAGCAGATAGCACTCTGAATAACTTATATCAAGCAATGGGATTCTTGAGACGACGGTGATGAGCAGAAATTGTACTTCATGATGACTTCAGTGCGCACAGATATTCCGGCGGCTTCTTCGAACCAAATTTTTTTCCTTTATAGGATCAATCACGTCTCTACAATTTGTTAGGTGGTTATATCTCTTTGGTGCAGTGAGTAATTATTATCACCATCTTTATTTTTCTAGACGGCACATAAATTAACTACATTGATAACTACTTCCAAATAACAAGTCATGTTGGTGGTTCTGGTTACTTTATTGTTCTTTCCTGGTTTCTTTATACATAATTTTAGGGATGTTAATTTAGTTTTGGTTAATCTATGCTGGTCATTCCAACATGAACCTTCGGTTGATGTTTATCAGTCAATTCTTTTTAAGTTGCCTCCCTGTCCTTGCCAGCTTGCCCTTCTTTATCGGTTCCATGAATCATCTACTGTGGTGTACACTAGCGATGGCCTCTGATGGAGGAATTCGAAGTATCATTGAATTGGGTTCTGATCTGTTTTTGTTAATTCTTTTAGTTACTGCAGAAATGTTATGGTTTGTTGTTACCTTTCGCAGACTGCAACTGGGAGGAAAATTGGTACGCAGTGCTAGAGGTTACTTGTTAGCTGCTTGCTTCATGTCATGCTTAGTATAAACAATCAATCATATATAAGGTAGCCCAGGTAGGTAATAATGTTTCAAAGTTAGAAGATCATCTCTTACTGCTATGCATTCATTGCATAAGAAATGATGTGTTGCACAATTTCTAATTTGAAGTTGGACTTGAATGAGCTATGTTCTTCCTGTGGATCTTGGAGTGCTCTTCATTTTCCCTGCTTGATTCCAACATTCAATATTTGCTCCAAATCCTTTATTTGATGAATCACAAGCTTGGATCTTCAATATTTTGATAGAAATTTCAAAACATATCAATGTTTAAAATTTACATATGATTTTGTCACTTTGGATCTGAAAGATTCTAAGCAGCCACTTTATTCTGCCATTGTCTTACGAACATGGCGTGGTCCCTGTAAGTTGACGAAGCCCTCACATTGAATTTGAGGGCAGGGGTTCTACGGAAGCACATTGCAGGGCATGACACTATGAGTTCGATTCAAGATCAATGAAGTCGTTCCTTGATTAGGCCAACAAAATATTAGTCGTTGATTGATTTGACTTAGATCTAACAATTGTTATTAAAATGTAAAAATATGAAAATTCATCCTTCGTCCTCTATTGTTACCGGCCACAGAATCTGCCATCAATTGCCAGACATCTGGAGTCACCTGAGCCAGACCTAACTTTTAATTAGAAAATAAAATAAAAAATTAGGTTTTTATAATTCTTTATATAAACCTAGATTCAATGTCTTCCTCTTCTGATTTTGATTTGTCTATCGAGATTATGAGCGGCTAAACTTCTCTTGCTTAGATTAGATGAACCCTAGGTTAATTCCTATGAACTAATGATTTGGTACGTTTGATGATTTATGCGAGTTGGATGGATTTCATTGCATATTTGATTTCGTTTTCGATTTGTTCTTGCCTGATCAACTTGAATTAAAACTCTGTTAGATTTGTATTAGACTCGAAAGAGCTTACATGTCTAGAACGCCGAAATCAAATAACTAGGTTATTGTTAACCCTCATCCGAAAGCGAATGAACTAGTCTGTCGTGTGAGCAATTCTAAATTGATAAATCGCCTAGCCGGTTTTAGATCTTTGACTCGAAAGAGCGGACTAGAATACTAGATAGGTAGCAAATTAGGAGACCCGAAAAGGGCGTGATTTGATTAGAGAAGAATTGCGACGGTGTAATGCATCTATCCTATTTCGTTTCAATCGTGGAATTTGTCTGTCATTTGTGAATTAGAATTTTTTAGGGGGATTCGATATCTAAGCAGTTTCATCTTTGATTGTTTCAACTCTTATCGTGTAGTCTTGCAACCCTATTTACATTATATCAAATTTTCATTTTCTTTTGTGATTGATTGATCGTTGTGGCACCTAAACCACATTCATTGATATCTCGATTGGTACTAATATCAAATTTGAGTAAGATACTTAAAGAGACACTAGGGAAATTCGACCCAGTTAATTCAGTAATCGGTTTATTTTGAGACGAGTAAAATCCGTACATCAAATTGGCACCGTTGCCGGGGACTTCTTTCTAGTATCTGAAAGTAGTTAGCTTAGTATTAATCTTCATTCCCGCTTTAAATTTTTGCATTCACATTTACTTTTCATGGGTGTTATTGTTTTTCTTTGAGCAGGTGAGAACCCATTGCATGTCACCGGTAGTGACACGATCAAAATCAGGTCAAAGTTCTCATCAGGATTCGCATTCATCAACAGAAGAAGGAGAAATTTCTGACTCTCTCAAAGGTTTATTCGGAAGTGACAAAGAATCTAGACTCTTCAGACTCAGATTTTCAACCACTCCCACCGACCACAGTTACACGTCCATGCTTACTGAACCAATGGCAACAGTAAGAACTCTTGCCAATTACACGAAGCCTAGTGTTGTGAACTCCAAATCTAGTGTGATTCCTCCTTTAGTTTCTCTCAATAGCGTCAACTTTGACTCGAGAATATCATAGAGGGATGTCAACATTGACGCTATGAATGGTTAATATTGGCGCTATGTGCATAGCGCCTACTTTGACAGTCTATAGCGCCAATCTTGACAACATGCAACCCTTGTGATTTCTTCACTTCTCGACCCGGCCTAACTCGTTCATGCATGCCTGTTTTGCTCTGAATAGTGTCCTGATATCGTCATGTACCTGAAATCTTACAAAAACACTCCAAAACGACATGAAAAGGACCCTGAACGGGCCCGAGACACTAAATCAAGACAGAAGCTAGAAATGTGCAAAACACCCTAAACTTCTACTAAAAGCTATACACATATGCACGAAATGTCGCTTAAATAAGGCGATGAACACAAAAAATCGAGTGTCATCAAGGATTTTTTCGACTGTCTCCAGTATATGCCGCTTACCATCCAGTTGAAGCATCTGCCTCCTCATCGCAATAACCCAAAATTTGGATCGAAGCTTGTTCGACCTTTAGGGGATTTGATCAAAGCAGAAAAATTCTCCGCTCGCCCTAACAGACAAGGTTATCACTTCATTAAGTGTATTGTCAAGATTAACATTCTGCAAAATCAGCAGGGTAGGATTCAGGCTTGTGTGGGCAACCGATTATCTTGGATTTTGCTCTGATATGAAGATATTACCACAGTTTGCTACATTTGTGGTCTCCTTGGCTACATACATTCTTATTGCCTGTCATTGAAGGTTATCCGCTTCAACCTAGAGGAGAGGGGCTTGTGGATGTTAGCAAAACCGTATGGTCACCTAATTAAGGCACCTGATTTCTCGGATGGGTCGACTTCCAGGCAAAAAATAAAATATCTCAAGCCTCTCCCGGCTATTTTTCAGACATGGGCACCGGCTACTGCTGCTAAGGATGATGCTTCTCCTTTTGTCACCACTCACGCTGGTTCATATGGTGTTGAGGGGTTTAGCGAAGCCCAGAATTCAGCATCCCCTATCTGCGATGGTAATTTATCTCGTAAGAAGTTCCATTGTTTTGTTTCGCCTTCTCTTGACATTTTGAGCATCAATTTTGCGGTGGATTCTCCGTCTCTAATAGACGGATCGGCTGTCCCATCTTCTTTATCTAAAGGGAATGTTGCGACTTTTTTTTGCTTGTCTATTAGTTATTGTTTCTGAAAATTCAGATGTTATGTTCTATCGTTCTTCTCGGATTTGGTTTCTAAATTTCCTATTTATGGATTCTCATGCTTACAGGGATTAGCTTTGGTTGACAAGAATCGACAATGGATCTCGAGCTTCTTCCAGACGATATCCTTGAGGGAGATCCCGACATTATCGCTGTCACTGCAACCTTATCTACTTTGATGGTGTCGGAGGCCCGTCATGAGAGGCCCCTGTCACCCAAATGACGCTAATGGCGTGGAACTGCCAGGGTATTGGTAGCACCTTGGTTACTGACACTCTCCGCAACCTTAACACTCGATTCCGGTCAATATTTTTGTTTATTTCCGAGACAAAGTCGTTTTCTCCTGTTGTGGCTCATTTCTTCCATTCCACACACTACCCTTCTAATAATAATATTATTGTAGATTGTAGTAGTGATTTCACATGTGGCATTTCCTTTGCTTGGGATGATGATTGTAATGTCAACTTTATTTTTTCTTCTACTTTATGCATTGCTTTGCACACATTATTACCTAATAGTATAGAAGTTATTATGCTGGGTGTTTATTTATCTTGTGACCCTTCTTCTCGTTCTTCTCAATTCACCCAACTTAGTCTCATCAATTCTTCAAGATTATCAATTATGATCTTTAGGGATTTAAATGTTGCAAAATTGGATTCTGATAAATCGGGCATTCACCTTGTCCGACCAGTTCGTGTAGCTAGATTCTGATCATTCATCAATGATCATGGATTATGCGATGTTAACTTCTCAGGTCTTGAATTCACTTGGTCTAATCGTATTCGGACTTCAAATCGTTAGGTCTCTTGCAGGCTTGACCGTTTTCTACTCACCCATTCTCTATTACACCATTTCCCTTCAGCATTGGTTTGGGGTCTGATCATCGTGTAATTTTACTACAACGCTGTCCCCTGTTGGAATCCAGGCCCCTCGCTGTTTTAGATTTGATAACTGTTGGATCTCCAAATGAGAACTTGCTCTTATAGTTCAGTCAATTTGGTCAACCTCGATCCAAGGTTCAAGAATGTTTATTCTTCACTCAAAATTGAAGTTATTCGCCATGCTCTCCATGAATGGAAATGTTTCGGTATCTCTAATTTTTCTCATTAAATTCGAGAGCTTAAGGACTCTATCTCTAATCTCTGCCGTCAAAACCGGATTCCCTGGGATGTTATTAGCTCCTTAGAACGAGATCTATATGTTGCTTGTAATGGAGACAAAAATGTAGTAATGATTGGTTGGATTTCGGGGATCAAGATACAGACTTTTTTCATCATTCAATCGTTTCGGCCCTCTTACTGATGAAGATGGAAGGTTTTATTCTCAGGAATCACCTAAAGCTAATCATGTTGTCGACTATTATCGTTCCTTGTTTCGGACTCAATTCTCGTCATAGGTGCCGACCCCTTCTTTTTCCAGCCTTTATCTTGGGCCAGAGAGAGTTTCCTATGCGATGAATGCCGACCTGATTAAGCCTTTCTCGGGCCTTGATGTGCAGTGAGCGGTGTTTTCCATTGGAGCGTCCAAATCGCCTGGATCTGATGGATTCACAAGAGCTTTCTTCTAGCATTTTGGCCAATTGTTGGGCCAGACATCTCGACAGCGGTTCGTGCTTTCTTTCATTCTTTTAGAATGTTGAAAAGCTTCAATCATACTTGGATTTCTTTGATTTCGAAAGTCCCAGGCGTTGCTTCGATGAAGCAGGTTCGACCTATTGGTCTCTGTCAATTCATCTACAAGCTAATCTTCAAACTAGTTGCAGGTCATCTTGCAGCTGTCCTATCTTCTATTATTAGTCCAACCCAGAATGGTTTTGTTCTTGAGTGAGCTATCTCTAACAATATAATCATTGCTCATGTGGTGTTACACTATCCCAAACGGAAAAAAATTGGAAAGAAACATTTTATGGCTCTTAAATTGGTCATGGAAATGGCTTACGATCGGATTGAATGGTTCTACCTTTTCTCTATCATGTGTAAGCTTGGATTCTATTCTAAATGGATTGAATGCCTAACCACGACTTCATTATCTATCCCAATGAATGGACGACCTTCACAAACTTTTACTCCATCTAGGGGTCTCCGTCAAGGGGATCCCCTATCGTCACTTCTCCTTTGCTCTTTGTACAGAGGGCCTTATTGCCTTCATTAATTCAGATATTGTTTCACATCAACTCACCGGTATCCGCCTTAAACATCATTTTCGGTACTCTCTCATGTTCTATTTTCGGATGATACTTTTTTATTCTTGGAAGCTTTTTCTTCCGGATGTTCTCGCTTATTAGAACTTCTCAATCACTTTGAAATGCCCAGTGGTCAAGGAGTGAATTTAGACAAGTTAGCTGTTTTTTTAGCTCTAAGACTTCATAGGTTCTACAACAAGCTATTGGCCTTCAACTTCGGGTGCCTAATATAGGACTTTGTGACAAATATTTTGGCATTCCTACCCACATATCTCGATCCAGAGCAGCTATCTTTCGATTTATGGAGGATAGGTTAGCTAACACCCTTCAAAGGTGGAAAGATAAGTGCTTATCTCCTGCTTGAATGGGGTTTTGCTTAAATCGGTTGGCATGGCCCTCCCTTGCTATGCTTTTTCTATGTTCAAATTTCCCGATGGTTATCTCACTGTTTGAGTAAATAAGTCGCTAACTTTTGGTGGGGTGCCAGTCAAAACAATAGGTAAATTCATTGGAAATCTTGGTCAACTCTATATGACCCAAAGCTCGATGGAGAACTCAAATTTCCAGATTTCACTTCCATTAACCACTCGTTACTCACCTCTCTATGCTAGCGGATTCTGCATTCGCTCAACTCACTGATAGCGAGGATCCTTTAATGGCGTTATTTTCCTCATAATTCTCTCTTATCGGCTAAGAAAGGTTATGATGCAAGTTAGTGTTGGAATGGTAATTCTTCATGGTCGTGATCTGTTAATTGCCGGTGGAGGTTGGTTGGTTGGCTCAGGAAATTTTATCAGTACGATGGATTCTCCCTTACTTCCAACAGTTCCACATTTGATGTCTATCCTCCTACCATCTACTTCTTTAGTTCCAGATACGGTTTCTGGCTTAATCACTCATGGGCGATGGAACATTGACCTTCTTCACACACTCTTCCATTTGGATTCAGTGACCTGCATCACATCGATTCCTCTCCCTATCTCACCAATTCATGATTGATGGATTTCGACTTTCAATCAATCTGGGGTCTATTCGGCAGTGTCGGGTTATCGCCTTAGTCTCCATCGGCCATCAGTTAATCGAGTTATAAAAAATGGTCCTTCGATTGTTGAATCAACAGTTTGGGCATCCTCTTGTGCTCTCCCGATTCTCCCAATGCTGAAGTTTTCCTTTGGAAAATTCTTCATGGTATCTTACCATTAGCAGATGCCTTGCTATCTCGATGTGTCGATGTCTCGATCGATTGTCAAGTTTGTGATGAGGACGTGGAAACTCTTAGCCATCTTTTCTTCTTTTGCCCCGTTACTTGTAGATTTGAAGTAGAAGCAAATTGTCAGTCCTTTGTTCTCATAGACCAACACCCGACAGTTTTTTGGAGGCGTGTTTGTCTAGAAGATAAATTGGCTGCAGTTAAATTGGTGTTCCTTTGGTGGCGAGTCTGGAACTCAAGGAATTTGGTGGTCTTCAAGCAATTTCAAGTTCCAATTTCAATTCTTCACGATAGTTTCTCTCGCATTGGATTCAAGGTGCAAGAATTTCTGTCGTGGCACCACTTACTTCCACTCATCTGAAGCCTTCTTGTTCTTCTTTGCTGCCGTCGGCAAGGATTCTGGTGTGGAGAATTTTTGTAGATGATGTAGTTCACCCTTCAAACCCTTTGGTTGCAGCGTTCGGAGCAATTGGGGTGGTGGTTCGTGACTAGTGTAATTATATTGTCCCCTATACATGTCATATCATTCAGCATATTGTGAACCCTATGACTCTTGAATTTTTGGCGATCTGACGAGCTCTTTTTGTTACTGCAACACGATCCTATGATGTGATATCTATTTATTTAGTTTCAGCTGAAGCGGTTCGACTCATCAACTCCTCAATTCAAAATGCTAGAGTTGGTCAACTCCTACCAGAATTTTGATCTCTACTGCTTGATCTTTCTCTTGTTTCATTACATTATGTTTTTCGTTTGGATAACTGCGCCGTCCACTTAATGACACGAGAGGCTCTTCAATATCCAAACGTTTATTCTGCTCTTCGATTACGTTGCTGTATTCCCCTTGGAAATAACTCCGTGTATTTAAAACGCCAAACGCCAAAAAAGATTTACCAAACTGCCACTGGAACTCCATCGATAGTTTCAGATTGATGCCTGTTCGGCGTTCGCTGGCCGTTAGTGCGCTAGGGTTGTCCGTCGCACATTATCTGTGATCGTCAGTCACTTGGGATTTACGTTCCCTTCTTGCTGGGCTGCAGATCACTCACTGAATAGCTTTTTTTTGTTTAATTCACGAAACGAGTAATCCCAACAGGAGACAAAGGTTCCTCTCTGATGATTGAATCAGGCGTTGGCCGATCGGCGTCTCCTCCTTCGTCACTGCTCAAATATACTCTCCGACATAGCTCAATGCTGATGCGATGTATCGTCTTATTTTTCTCCTTCGCGTGCCTCCTTCTGGCCGACGGAAAGGCACCCATCTCGCCTGCTAATTTCCTTGCGGACTACCACAGGTTCTGCCACCAAACCGTCCCGGAGTCCCCCGCAGCTGCGGTGCCCATGAATTTTTCCCGCGGCGAAGATAGGGATCTCCACTTCGACATTGCCTACTTCACAGGCGGCAGCCAAATCTTCCCTGGGAAACCCACTGCCGATTCCGATGGGATTTCGCTCTCTTTCCACCCCAAGCGTCGCACTATCTACCTTACTGAGAATCCTGACGTGCTGAAGCTCCAAGCGACTCTCAGGTTTCACCTCCCTCCCCGTGGTTACTCTATGTGGCACCGGAATTTGAGACAGATCCGTTTCCGTGGTCCCAGAATTCCAGTGCGGACCAAGTCCGTTGGATTCGAGTTCTATGGCTTTTGGTCAAGGAATACAGGGGAGCTGTGTATGGTGGGATCTGAATCCAGTCTTGCCAACTCGCGTGATGCAAGTTCTGCTCCCTCTTCCGGTGTTGCACTGAAGCTCAAGTATCCGGTTATTGCTGGTGGTGCTGGGAATGTAAGTAGTTTGATTCGCGGCTCTTTGGAGAGTACAATTCCCGGGGATAGTTTGAACTATTTCGAACCTGTTTCTATATTGGCTGTACCTCACTTTGGCGAGTACAACTACTCATTGATGAGTGAGGGGACTGGGAATTGCTTAGGTCGAAGAGATGTTGGGGGTGAATTGTATGGGAATCTTCATCTTGAGTTACAACAACCAAGTCTTTGCTTATCTCAGTTGTACCAGTATGCTAGGAGTTTCGAATTGGAGTATGGTAGTGAATGTAGTGGGAATGCGAATGGCAGCAAGTGCAATCCTCTTAAAGTTGACTCTCAAGTTTTGCCAGGATTCATGACTATTCAAGGTATTAGATGTGATGATCACGGTATCAGAGTTTTGGTAGGGTTTCCGAACTCTATTGAATACTCATCTCGAGCTTTTGGTTATGGCAGAGTTTTCAATCCGAACAATATGCTAATCGGTGAGGGTATCTGGGATGAGATGGAGAATAAACTGTGTGTCATGGCCTGTAGAGTCTTAAATTTTAACCATTCGCTGCATAATGCTTCAGTTGGTGATTGCTCAATTCAATTCAGCTTGAGATTTCCCAAAAGGTTGACCATTCAACATCGGAGTACCGTAGTAGGGCAAATCTCTAGCAGCAGAAGTGTCAATGACAGTGGCTACTTTCCTCCTGTTGGTTTTCATGGCTTTGGGAATAAGGTGAGGGGACTGCCTGGGCTGGAATATAAGTATACTGTACTTGACATGGTTGCCAAATCTTGTGCTGGAAAGAAAATCACAAAAGGAAAAGGGACTTACCCTAGTGCTTATTCATTTGATATGAGATTTGACATGTCAGTGACCAACAGCCAGGGACAGAAAGCAGAAGGTAATTCTAGCCCTTTTTTTGTTGGCGATCAGTTCTATCAGCCATACCGAATGAACAGCAAGAATATCAGACTCCTAAATGTGAGTTACAAGATCAGCTTCACGCCATCTTCTGGTTTTAAGTTGGGAGATGATCTTTTGTCTAATAGATCTGTTGATATTTCGGCTGAGGGAATATATGATAAAGACAATGGTGTGCTGTGCATGATTGGTTGCCGCCATTTGATCTCACATATTAAAAACCCTAGTAGAAATGAAACAACTGATTGTAAGATCCTTATCACCATGAATTTTTCTCCTCTGAATTCAAAAGGTGTAGCTGATATCAAGGGAATCATTGAAAGTACGCGGGGGAAGGAAGATCCTCTTTATTTTGGGAAGCTGCAGACATCTTCACATGCAATTTACATTAAACAAGCCTCTGATTCTATTTGGAGAATGGATATAGAGATTGTCTTGGTATTAATTTCTAATACCCTTGCTTGTATTTTTATTGGATTGCAACTTTATCACGTAAGTAAGTATCCTGAAGTGCTGCCCTTCATCTCTTTTCTAATGCTCGTTGTTCTCACATTGGGTCACATGATACCGTTGCTATTAAACTTTGATGCGATGTTCACACAAACTTCGAGCCGACAGAATGTGTTTCTTGGAAGTGGTGGGTGGCTCGAGGTGAATGAAGTAATAGTGAGGGTGGTTACAATGATAGCTTTCCTTCTGCAGTTCCGCCTTCTCCAACTTTCTTGGTCTTCCAGGCAGACTGATGAAAGTCGCAAAAGCTTGTGGCTTTGTGAGAGAAGGGTTCTTTATTTGTCTTTACCACTTTATGCAGTTGGTGGGTTGATTGCTTGGTATGCACACAGTTGGAAAAATTCCTACAAGAGACCGTATCTCCGACTTCGTAATCGGATGTATCAACAGCACTATCCTTGGGACGACCTCAAGTCTTATGCTGGTCTCATTCTTGATGGCTTTTTGCTCCCACAGATAGTGTTCAACTTAGTTTTGAACTCACGTGAAAATAGTCTTTCCGTGGCTTTTTACTTGGGGACAACTATTGTCCGCTTGGTTCCACATGCATATGATCTTTATAGGGCTCATAGTGCCCCCTGGTACCTCGACTTATCGTACATATATGCAAATCACAGACAAGACTTTTACTCCACATTTTGGAACATTGTCATCCCCATTGGTGGTTTGCTGTTTGCTGCAATCATTTACTCCCAGCAGAGGTTTGGTGGCCGTACTATTCTTCCAAAGAGATTTAGAGGGACTTCTGGCTATGAAAGGGTACCTACTGTCAACAGTGAGGAAATGACTACATATAGTCAACAACAAATTACTCTACAAGGATAGTGAAAGTAGTGAAGATTTTGTATCTCGTAGGCAGGCTTCCAGGACAACTTTCTGTAAAAGGTACCAAATAAACCTTCTCTTTAACATCTTCCCTTGGGCACTGGCAGGCTGTTTAGGCTCCTTACATTCTTGTTATTTCAATGTATTATCACTGTATGTTTTGGTGAAACGGAACATTGTATGATCTGTTTTGCACCCTTGTTCTTGGAATGAATCACCAGAGTCTATTGAGTGTGTGATTGTTGGAGTCGTTTCAGTGTACTGATAGATTTTTCTGTTCTCCTCTCAAAGTTGGTGCATGAATTATTTTCTTTAGCTTTCTTCCTTCAGGTTAAAGCGAACTGAAGAGGAGGCCTATGGATATCTTTGCTGTCTTGAAATATTATAAGCTTCCTTCGCATGGCTAATGTTTAGTGTTACTAACAGGAGGTCACGATCAGCCTTTGTGTTAAGTTTTCGAGGCTCGGTATAAAGATATAATTTGTGATCCATGGTATCTGGATGACAATGCGATGAGGGGGCTTCAGATATAGCAGATGCTACTCGCAGCAGCTGTGTTGTGTATCAATCAATTGGATTTTTGTCCAACCAGGGAAGGAGAGCGGAAATGAGATTATCTTACTGCTGGTTATTTGATTTTCTTATTTGTTCTGTTTTGCAATTCATTCATTCTAACCAAACCCTTTGTCAGCGTGTAATATTTCTGTCAAAATTGAGCACATCTGCTATGGTTTATGCGTAAGCGTAACATTATCTGATTGACAAATTTAATTCATGGTTTCGCTGTTTCGGATTATTCAGTGAATTTGTTACTACTGGATGCTGGCTTTAGTTTGTTTATCACATTGGGGATTTGTTATTGGAACAGAGTGAAAAGTGAAATAAAATGTCTTATTTAACTGTACCTGGAAACTGCTTTGTACACAATTATTTGCAAGTGTATGATTAAGTTGGAATAGTTTCTCTATTATTGCAGAAAGTTGTGGCATGATGCAAATTGATCTTCATACAGGAAGCCGAAGGTTGACACTCAACTGTTTGTTATCTGTTAGATGCTCTCCTTTATCAACGTACGACGAGACTTGTTGGCAACCACAGCCAGAATTTAGAGGGAGTACGCCAGTACCTCCTCAGCTGTTGTATTTTGCTATCAAATATGCGAGTTGTTTAACAGTGTATATACATCTTTTACATATCATATTGGTTTTGAATTTAACAAAACGAGAGGGAACCGAATAAGTAGATTTTCTATTAAAAGAAAAGAAAAACAGCTTAATTATATTCCCCACTGGCCAACCCCTCCTTTTATCAACAGTTTTGTTCTATTGCCTCTATATATAACCAGAGATCATAGCTTTTGGATTCACCTTAAACTAAGCTTGAAATTCTTATAGTTTGTAGTAGTCATTCGTTTCAAAATCTTGTATGTGTCCTGTAAACGGAGGGGGAGAAGTGGCTACCGCAGCAGCCTCTGATCACCAGGTGGAGCAGTTGAGCAATGATGTAGTGCTGCATCCAGCAGAAGAAGTTGACGACGACGGCAAGCCCAAAAGAAATGGTACGTACCACTACTACTATTTACAGTTACTTTCTGCATACAGCTCCAATTAGAAAGACAGACATTCATTATTGTGAGAACAACCAAATCGCTATATAGTTTTTAGAATATTATTATTAATGTTTCATTGTTAGGTGTATAACTATAAGCCCATGCCACCAGTTAGAACAAAATTGGGAAAGTTTCAATTGAAGGATTTAAAATGTCAGCTTAATTGACACATTTGACGATCAAGTTATGCAATCGTTTTTGGGTTGCTTAATGAATAATGAGTACTGCAATCAATCATTGTTTGTCTAAAATTGAAACTTCATATATTAATAAGACAATTTAGCTATGGAAATTAGAATGATGGATGTTGGAAGAAGATGTTAATCAAACTAGTTGGTAAATGGATCACTCAGATTGTTACAGGTCAGCTGAATCCATTACTGATGCATCTGCCTTAACTGGTTTTGCTTTCCCTTGAAATTTACAAATGTTGATTTCTGTTTGTTTTTCACATTTCGGTATATACACAAAGTTTGTATACTTTGACATGTACTTACTTTCTATTGAATCATGAAAGAAGAGCACTTAATTTGTTAACTAAAACTCCAACTAGACATTTGGAATTCCCCAGCTTCTCTAGGCCTGGCAATGCTTACATTCGAACATAGTGAAAGTGCTAATTTCCAAATGATATTTCAGGTTATTTCAATGCTAATTTCCATTTAAAATTTATTCATAAATTGAACAACAAAATATTTCATGATAGATGAAATGAAACATCATCCATGTAGAATGTTTAAAGCTAGTTGATTGCCTCGTTCGACATTCTTTGGTTGTGATCGACTTAATGTACACTGCTTTAAGACTAGGGATATGCTCTTTAAAGCTAGTTTGATCATTTAAACAATTTAATGGTTCCTAGATTAGGGTATTTATGTCTTTTACTAATTAATAGTACATATATTTATTTTTAATATTTCACGTCACTATTTCCACCAACTCTGACCACTTTTCAGCCCGTGTTTTCCACCATCCAACTGTCAAGGAACCGTTTAGTCTTAATAATTTGAGTTGTTGGAAAAGAGTTTTGATTAATATTTATATTGTTCATTAACACACTTCTCAAACCGAAGCTCTCATAAAAGCTGCGATTTGCACAATTTTAATAAGTAATGTGCACATATTGGGAACTAATGGTAGTGTTGAAGACTAACTACAACTCTCTCTACGACATCTACGTCTCCTCCTTGATGTGCGGCAGCAGCAGCAGCTCCCACCACCACGGCTACATTCTCGAAATGTAACTCTGATGACTTTTCCTTCCTCCAATTCTGCTATTGTCTTTGGCCTCCCAATACTTTTTCTTCGATTCTTAGCCGCTCCAATACCATACCAGATTCTTCAAGTATTTAATGTTTGAACGAAAGGCCAGAATTGACCCTTGAAAACTATAAAGGGGCGAAACCCTTGAATCGAAACAAGAACGATATTGTGGGATTGTTAGTTATTCTCTCTATATCTCTTGTTTCCAACTTTAAGAATATTATTGGAACAACAGTAGCAATATTTGATATTTTATTTACTGTCTTTTATTATTTTTATCTCTCTTTCTCAGTAAAATATAACATGCTCTGTATAAACTTGGTACTTTGGTTCAAATCCGTGGATTAATAGAAGTGTTGCTATTACAGGAACAGTGTGGCGGCAGCGCACACATAATAACAGCAATAATAGGGTCAGGGGTTCTGTCACTTGCCTGGGGGATCGCCCAGTTAGGATGGATAGCCGGACCGGCAACTCTGTTAATATTCTCTTCCATCACATATTACACCTCCCGCCTTCTGCCGACTGTTACCGCCACCTCTCCACTGGTAAGCGAAACTACACCTACATGGAAGCTGTGAATGCTTACTCAGGTAAAAGGATGGAGTTTGCTTGCGGTGTTGTCCAATGCGTGATGCTGTGTGGCGCCACCATCGGCTATGCCATTACAGCATCAATGAGCATGCTGTAAAGTCAACTATTCAACTTATAAAATATGATGTTAGCTAGCTCGCATGGGTTAATGACATTGAATATGATGTAAATAAGTGCGTGCATGCAGGGCAATAAGGAAGTCGGACTGCTTACATAAAAATAAAGGATATGGTGATAATCTGGCATGCAAATTCTCGACAAACCCGTACCTGATAGGGATGGGGATTGTAGAAGTAGTGGTCTCTCAGATCCCCAACTTCCACAAGCTAGCATGGCTCTCAATTGTGGCTGCTATCATGTCTTCCCTCCGGTAAGGGAGAAACAAGTTTGAGAATACTGGGGTGGAGGGTATTAATGGGATGGACAAGGTGTGGAGGATGTTCCCAGCGTTTGGGGACATGGCATTCGCTTGCTCTTACTCTCCCATTTTGATCGAGATTCAAGTACGTTTGTACTTGATACATATTTTGGTACTCCAAGTGGTGGAAAAGTAAGAACAAAACATTGAGAAATCAGAAATTGTGTAATTTTAATTACATTATTTGGTAACAAGGTTTGCAATTGAAATATAATTTTTAGTTTGTTAGGGATTTATTGTGCAATGACCATGATGCCCTTATTTGAAATCCAATTTCAAAACCCATTATTTTCTAGTTAGCATAATACTCGTATAATATACATATACGTAGTATATGCGTTTAGAACTTCCGTTCTCGTACTATTGTAAAGCCGTTTAATTTAAAAAATTATATTTTCTAATTGTTGCCGAAATTCTAAACGTGTTGCTATATTAAAACAATGTATGAAACTCTAAACGTATTAATATTGTATCATACTCGTATCATATTTTACTAATTATAAATGAGAATAAATCTGATACCCACCACTACTTGTATTTGCCAGGGAAGAAGAACTAATATTTGTACATATCGATAATCATATATTATAATATGTTGATAGTTTTTTTAAATATGCAGTACATAATTGCGATAATATATTACATGCTTTGGCTAATCAAACCAATATCCTACTTTTATTCCCCACCTCGGTTGTTATAGTCGTTATAGCCGTAAAGGAAGTTGAGGATATCTATCCATTGTTTACGAAAACTCTGAGTTTTGAAGAAAACATTCTCAACACCATGTATTTGAAAAATACGGCTGGTGGTGAATTTGGCTTTGAATCCAATGAGGTTAGTTGGAAGGACGTCGTTAGTATTAGCAGCAACTGTGGTGGCAATGGCTGTACCGTTTTTCAATGACGTCCTGGCACTTCTGGGAGCCATCTCGTACTGGCCTTTGACCGTGTATTTCCCGGTGGAGATGCACATTGCGCAGAGCAACCTGATTAAGAAGAGCAGTGGCCTTGGCCGCAAAATGGGTAGTACTGCAGCTTCTGAATGTGTTGTGCTTAGTGGTGGCTATTGCAGCAGCTTGTGGTGGCATCCATGGTCTCTGTACTTCTCTTATAATGAAGTGTCACAATAAAAAATAGAGTGTCACAGTACCATCTGTATAAATAATGATTGGATATGGCAGTAGCATATACATATGGAGAAATGATTGAAAAGCACGGCGATTGGCGTTTGCCCTGTTGAACAAGATTCTACATTTGTAACGTTTCGGATATGTTTTGTTGTTGCGGGAAATTTGAACCTTTGATGGTGTACATTTGAGCGGGTAGTTAGGTTATTTAATAAAGTAATTTGATTAAGCCGTTAGTTTTCCAATCCGGCAGAAAGAATTAATTACGCACACCATATTATAATAATGGTATTTCCAGGGCTACCACGTTTTAATTTGGTTGCAATGCATCCAACGGCAAACACAAACCACCAAATGGCAACTAATTATTATTTCATATTATTATTTTATTTTTACCGACCGGCGACTTGGAAAGGGACAAAGTGGGAGTGTTTTGAAGAAAAGTCAAAATTGAACAACTACTACTAGAATTTGAAATCCCCAATGGATAAGTAATGAGTGATCCACCTGTCCAACCAAAGAAGCTTCCTCTGCTCAACTTACTAATAAAGGCCCCGCAGCTTCCTAGAAAACTACAAAGCTGCCATCACACTCTTATGTTTCTTTCTTTTTTTCTTCTTTCTTTATATTAAAAAAAAAGCAAACAAACAAACAACACATAAATGTAATGTTCGGCTTCTAGATCAGTTTCATAGCCTGAAATCTAATTACTGTGATAGCTTTACCACGGTATAATCAAAACACGCATCATTTGTTAACCATATTTGTTTTGAGCTGAATTATTAATAATATCGGTCATCTTTATTTCGTTACGAGAATGGGATTGGACTAGATGGCAAAAGTTACGAAGATGGGATAGCTTTTCTTTACTCGACTATGTCGTTTAGTCTCTTTTTCTTTAAGACAGTCGTCGTACTTTATAAGAGCAATTTATTTAAGTGGAGATACCTTTTCAAAAAAAGAATAGTAATTTTCAAGGTTTTGAAACACAACCGGACTGGTCGATCGAAACCTGCTCCTCATCTGAAATTGGTTTAGAGGTTTGTGAAATTGGTCATCTAAAATCGGTTTGGAGGTTTGACTGCAAAATTCAGCTGGCTGAATCAAAATTTAACCAGTTTTTTATGCCTACACTTTTTTTTTCAAAAAAATTAAATCTCAATTACTTGATCAATAAAAATTTTAAAATTATATATACTTTAAAACTTCTTAAAAAATGATCGAATAACTACGTTTTGACTTAAACCATCTATATCACCGGTTTGATCCAGCTCAATCAAAAATTTATTCGGTCCGACTTAATCATATTTATTTAATAATTAACTAGCTCTTGCCAGACCGATTGGCCGTATAAAGCTTGCAGTTGGATTATATATTCAAATTGAAGGTGAATATGTTAATATTAATCTCTAGGGTATTGACTTACATACATATATTTTATTTTTTGTAGTTCTCATTTTAAACCGATAGCCGTATTATTGCTTAAATTTATTGTGACACGACGGGCAGTCCGTGACCCACCTATCCCGAGATCTGATGGACATGTTATTTAATAAACTCATGACCCGATGGACCCGCAACTTAAAAATGTGCAAGCCAATGAACTTGTGACCCGACAAATCCACAACTCGACTAACTTGACTCATAACCCACTCAGTCTGCCCATTTGGCAGGTTCACAGCCCATGCACTACACTTAACTAAGCTTTCTTAAAAAAAAACCCAAACAGCTGATTTCAAAATATAATCTTTTTAGTACAAAGAAGCATTCTATAAAATTTTAACATTTAGTCCTACATATCTAACATTTTGTAGATTTGTTGTGACACGATGGCCAATCCGTGTCAGTGTGGTGAGTCGTCTATCTCGAAACCTGGTGGACCTATTGCGACCTGATAAACCCACCACGACCCCTTGTGGACCCGCAACCTGATGAACTTACAACCCAATTAACTTGTGACCTAACCACTCGTAACCCAATTCAAAATCTGCAACTCAACAAATCCATAACCAAACTAACACGGCATCTGACCCACACAACCCACCTGTTTGCTAAGTCTAAGTACCCTAAAATGAAGTTAGCTTACCGTTCCTATAATAAGCAATGTCGAGTAGCTAATTTTAAAATATAATATTTTTAGTACAATAAAGTATTATATAAAAATTTAATTTTCATTCCCGCATATTTGCACCTTGAATTAAATCTTTAGTTTTGTGTAGATACAATAACAAATCCACCCCTCTGTTCATATAACTTGTCACTATCTCCTTAACCTTTCCAACTTTCTTTTCCACCTCCTCCACCGTACAAAGCTGCCCAAAAGACAATGGATACAAACTTAGCTCCCCTCAAAACCTCAGATACCTCATCGTTCTCGACCTTTCATCACTCCTTTCAGAACTCCTTCAGTCTCACTTAGGCACTCTCCCACCATATCCACCCCTCTTCTTCTGGACCGATAACTCACTAAATTCTCAATAAAACTCACCATGTCTTCTTTCCTGATTGGGTCATCAAGAGCAACTGAAAAAACATATATGAATGATGAATTTCGTAATCAATGGTACGGAATCATACAAAACTCATAGCACAACTATATTTCCACATGAGGCCTAATTCTCATACTTCTTTTTTGAAATTATGGATTATATTTGATATTAATTTTAATATGAAATTATTATAATTAAAAAATATATAGTATATAATTTAAAGAGGTAATTAATATGAGAGCATTTAACAAGAGGAGAGAATAAGTTCTTAATTTTGATTAAGGAATAATTGATGATGAGCAAATTTGAGACGAAGAGTAGAAGTTTATGTGACAAACTTAAATATATGAATTGCTATAATAAATGTAAGAAGATATATGCTATTATATGTTTGATGGTTTGGCTGTCGTTTGTTAAATCGGGATTGTTTCTAAAGAAATATATATAGGAACATAGTTAAAATGGATTTACATGTGACGGATTCGGTGTTTTTTATTGGTCTTGATTTTTTCTCCATCCCACCAATTAGATTTCACCTTCCTTATCTTTAATTTCTCTTTCTTATTTTTTTTATTTTAATATTTTTCACATTTTTTCCCATTTAATTTTTTTCCATCCATAATATTTTATGTATTACTTAAAATATATTATTATCTTCAAAAATATTGTTTATTATAAATTTTCGAATCCAATGACACCAATTTTGATATGCTTAAGTTATTTTTAATAAAATATATTCATCCAACATTGAAAATTATACAGTTTATTCAAAATCTCAAATCATTATAAAATATATAAGAACATCTTAAATCACAATAATATATGGTTCGACTAGCATACTCAATGATTCTAAAAAAGTTCAACCAACATACACTCTCACAATTTAAATCTCCTGTCTGATTTTCAAAATCCCTACATAATCTTTTTTTTGTATTAATATAGTGATTGGGTTGCGCCGTCCCTGATGTCGGATCAACAGGAGAAACTAGTGGAAGACTTCGTCCTTGCATCAGGAGAGTGGGACCTACAGAAATTCGCTCCGGTTTTACCTAACGATTTGTGTTTGTGGGTACTTGGCATGACCGCCCCTCAGGCGGATCAAGGAGCAGACGAAATCATATGGGGAGTTGAGCCTCGCGACCAATTTTCCATACGTTCGACCTATACTCTTGCGGCTGGTTTGGAGGACCCCATAGATTCAGCATCCTGGCGACGTATTTGGAGGTGGTCAGGTCCACAACGCATACGTCAGTTTTTTTGGTTGGTTCAGCACGACAGACTCATGACTAATCAGGAGCGCCACCGACGTAATCTCTCAGATGATGATAACTCTTCCAGTGCATGTCAGCGACGGCGCCAGTTGAGCATGTACTTCGCAGTTGCCAGTTCGCACATCAAGTGTGGCGGTCTGTTCTCCCAGGGGTAGCCGATCAGCAGTTCTTCCAAGTATACTTCTCCGATTGCTTCACTCATTACTTATCTGAACCATCCATACATGTGAGATTTGGGGTAGCCTGTTGGTATCTCTGGAGAGCCCAAAATGATGGCATCTTCTCAGGGGCGGTGGAAACTCCCAACAAGATATGCCAAAGGATCCTTGCCTAAAGCATAATCTCGAATCCTCACTATTCCGCCGAGCAGACGTTAGGACTGTGGTGTCGGGTCGAGACATGGAGATTAGGTGGAGACCGGCACCACATGGTTTGGGGCACAGTTACTTCCGATGGTTCCTTCATACCATTGTCTCTGCAGGCAGCAGCCGGGGGCGCGGTTCGAGATTGGCAGGGTCGCTTGTTGGGTGCGTACGCCACCAACCTGGGAAGTTGTTCAATTAATCGTGCGGAGCTCCGGGGTATCGTGGAGGGTCTCCGTCTGGCTTGACAGCCTGGACATTGGAGAGTGGCTTTGCATATGGATTCTACTGCAACTTTGTCTATCTTGCAGGTGACGGGGGAGCCGTCGCACCAGCACGCTGGTCTCGTGCTTCAGTTTTGCTGTCTTTTACAGCGTGACTAGTCTATTATCCTTTCCCATGTGTTTTGGAAGGGCAATTTTTTAGCCGATTGTTTGGCTGGTAGAGATCTTTTTGTTCCTTTTTGAGTGAACCCTGTCGATTTTGATAATTCTGAAATTCGATATTAAATTCTGTATGATACTATTAGGGTCTTTACTCCTCGTCGTATTAATATTATGAGGTAGTGGGACTATAACCCCATTTATAATTAAAAAAAATATATTGACAAGTTGCTGCGATAGTCTTTCTTTACGTTTGAAGCAGCCTGCAGCCCTGTCGTTGAACAAAATCAAATGATTACAAATCCATCCACTCACTCGTCTTTATTAAGAGTTATTTACTATTAGAATCAAACTTCTCACTTTTGCTAGTTGACGGACTTACTGCCACCATTGGGTCCCACCTACTACCTCTATCTATTTGGTCAGCCTCCGTAATTATCACACTCTTCCAGTGTCATTTCCCCAACTTTCTCCACCCCTTGCAGACAGTATAGATTGTGATTCCATTCCGTTCCATTCATATTATAAACCGCTCCATTGCCCTGCAATTTCCTCAACCCGCCGCCGGCCTCACGATGTCCAAACTACCCCTCCGCTCCCTCCTGACTCATTTCCCACTTCTGCTACTCCTCTTCCTCCTCGCCTTACCCTTTTCAGTAATTTCACTGGGCCAGCTACCCATCCTCCTCAACCTCAAGCAACAGCTTGGGGACCCTCCTCTACTCCACTCCTGGTCCTCCTCCTCCTCCTCCGCCGCATCCGATCCATGCTCCTGGCCCGAAGTCAAATGCACCGCCGACGGCGCTGTCACCGAGCTCCACCTCTCCGATAAGAACATCACCGTCCCCATTCCGCCAACTGTCTGCAACTTCCGAAACCTTACCCTGCTAGACCTTTCCTGGAACTACATCCCCGGTGGCTTCCCCACGCTTCTCTACAACTGCTCCAGACTCCAGTACCTCGACCTCTCTCAGAACTACTTCGTCGGCCCTCTCCCTGCCGACGTCCACCGCCTCTCCCCTTCCCTCAGTTACATCGACGTCGGCGCCAACAATTTCTCCGGCGACATCCCGCCCTCGATCGGTAACCTAACTGCGCTCCGCACACTTCGCCTCTACCAGAACCAGTTCAATGGAACTTTCCCTAAGGAGATCGGGAACTTGACCAACTTGGAATCGTTGGAGATGGCTTTCAACGAGTTTGTGCCTTCTCCGATTCCTCCCCAGTTCGGTCAGCTGAAGAATCTTAGTTACTTCTGGATGAGAAGCGCTAACCTGATCGGGAATATCCCGGAATGGTTCGCCGACCTTCCAAATCTCGAGCACCTGGATTTGGCGGCCAACCATTTGCAAGGTGGAATACCAGATGGATTGTTGTCCCACCCGAAATTGCAAATTCTGTACCTCTTCCACAATCAATTGTCCGGTGAAATCCCTAAAACTGTGTCCGCGTTGAATTTGATCGAGATCGATGTTGGGATGAACAACCTCACCGGCTCTGTTTCGGAAGATTTCGGGAAGCTGAAGAAGCTCCAAATCTTGAATCTATTTAGCAACAAGTTATCCGGAGGCCTCCCTTCAAGTATCGCTCTACTTCCTGCTCTTAAGGAGATGAAGTTATTCACTAACAATTTCACCGGAGAATTGCCGACGGAGCTGGGGCTCCACTCCAAGCTCGAGATATTCGACATCGCGACCAACGGATTCAGTGGCCGGCTACCGGAGAATATCTGCGCTCGTGGGGTGTTGGAAGGGCTAGTAGCGTCTGAGAACAATCTGAGCGGAGAGGTCCCTAAGTCCGTTGGAGATTGTCACCATCTGAAAACAATTCAGCTGTACAACAACAATTTTTCAGGGGAATTGCCGCCTGGAGTTTGGAGGTTGGTTAACATGACTTACTTGATGCTGAGTGACAATTCGTTTTCCGGCCCACTCCCGAGCTCAATAGCGTGGAATCTGTCGAGATTGGAGATTCACAATAACAAGTTCTCCGGACCGATTCCGAAAGGAGTCGCCGATTGGAAAGGATTGGTAGTGTTTAAGGCGAGTAACAATCAGCTCTCCGGCGAGATCCCCGTTGAATTGACCAGCCTTTCTAGACTGATAACTTTGCTCCTGGATGGGAATCAGTTATCAGGAAAATTCCCGTCTCAAATCATCTCGTGGAAATCTCTTTCTTCTTTACATCTCTCGAGAAACAAGCTTTCCGGGCCGATCCCGCCGGCAGTCGGGGAGTTACAGGACATTCTCGACCTAGATCTGTCCGGAAATCAATTCTCCGGCGAGATACCGAACGAGATGAACAACCTCAAGCTGACCGCGCTCAACTTGTCATCCAATCAACTGACGGGGAGAATCCCAAACAATTACAACAATCTCGCTTACGAAAACAGCTTTCTCGATAATTCGAATCTCTGTGCTGTAAACCCGGTCCTGAACCTTCCTGACTGCAGAAATCGAGGAGGCATCAATGGCAGCTCCGGCAACAGGCTTTCGTCCAAGTATCTAGCCATGATTCTGGCCTTGGCAGTGATGGTCTTCCTTTTCGCTGTTCTGGTGACGTTCTCCGCCATCAGAGACCTGAGGAGGAAGAAGCAGAAACGGGATCTAGCGATGTGGAAGCTTACCTCATTCCAGAGAGTGGATTTCACTCAGGCGAATATATTGGCGAGCCTGAACGACAGTAACCTGATAGGAAGCGGCGGGTCAGGGAAAGTATACCGGATCCCGTTGAACAGAGAAGGTCATTTCGTTGCTGTGAAGAGGATATGGAGCGATGCCAAGTTGGATGAGAAGCTGGAGAAAGAGTTTGCAGCGGAGGTTCAAATCTTGGGGACAATTAGGCACTCCAATATTGTGAAGCTGATGTGCTGCATCTCGAGCGACGATTCTAAGCTTCTGGTGTACGAGTACATGGAGAACAATAGCCTGGATGGATGGCTCCATGGGAAGAAGAGGGCACCCGAGGCAAATTCAACTCCTACTGGGGCTCTGGATTGGCCTACAAGACTGCAGATTGCTGCTGGGACTGCACAGGGCTTGTCCTATATGCACCATGAATGTTCACACCCAATAATTCATAGAGATGTGAAGTCCAGCAACATCCTCCTTGATTCCCAGTTCAAAGCCCGGATGGCTGATTTCGGGTTGGCCAAGATGTTGACTAAATCTGGTGAAGCTCACACCATGTCTGCTGTAGCAGGCTCATTCGGCTACTTCGCTCCAGGTAATAATAACCTATTTGAAAGATGTGTAGATAGATGTTTTATCATTATGGTTTTCGCTAAATTAAAATTCGTATTGAGATGTCCTTGTTTTGTTTTGTTTTGTTATGGCAGAGTATGCATACACGACGAAAGTGAACGAAAAAATCGACGTGTACAGCTTTGGAGTGGTGCTGCTAGAACTGGTTACAGGAAGACAAGCAAACAGTGGAGGCGAGAACACGAGCCTGGCAGAATGGGCATGGAAGCAGGTCGGAGAAGGAAATCATCCGGTTGAAGAATGCCTGGATCAAGAGATTAAGAAAGAGAACAGCGTGGAGGAAATGACGACGGTGTTCAAGCTGGGTCTGATATGCACGAGTACAGTGCCGTCATCAAGACCTTCGATGAAGGAGGTAGTGCAGGTTCTGAGGAGATTGTGCCCTGCAGAGAATTGCAACGGAGAGAAGAGGAATAACAACAGCAAGAATGAAAGGGAGTTCGATGTAGCACCTCTGCTGGGGAACGGGGTTACTTACCTCTCAAGTTACAGGCGGAGCAAGAAAGTCGGCGATGTTGATGTTGATATCGATGACACTTACAGCGTTTGACCTCAAATTAGTTTTTAGAACAATAATAACAGCCCCAAGCGTAGTCAGAGAGTCTGTGTGTGTAGATAATAATACAAGTTTTTGCAGGGAACCGTATGATATAATTACAAACAAGTTAGAGTCAGCATTTCAACATCTAATGATGAATTTGCATGAGATCAAATCGGCTCGGTGCTGACAGCACTAACGTAAAGACCCATAAGGGTCGACCTAATGGTGATAAAAGAATTGGCCACATTCTTCATTAGAACATGAGCTTAGAGGTCAAAGTAAGAATTGAACCATTACTGGCATAAGTCGCAAGAAAACCATTCACTGCACACTTGATTCCTCAACAAGTTTAACGGAGGTTTGGACCCGACCCAATTAGGAACAATAACCAAAGGGAAAAATTCCAGCACATGAAAATACAAACTTTATACTCAACATGTCTGATTAGATTAACACAGGAGTTTCAGGCACCAAAGTTCCAAGGGCTGAATCCCAACGCACGCACCAGCATCACTACATAAATGCATCAACCTCTGCCTCCAAATGCCCGACCCCTTCTCTCCAGTGCACACCTGGAGAAAACAAGATGAGAGCCAGCAAATGAATGCCCTGCACTTACCATGAATTCTCTCACCGCTCTCCTTCGTAAACAGCAATCCCCTGAGCTAGCTCATCCAGGCTTCTCTTATGCCGTCGATTTCAGGCTCAACCTGATAGAGAGGGAGAAACCAAACATCAAAGCCTAACGATACAGCAACTTGCAAATGAAAAATATTAAGGGTTTTGAAAGCAAGCCTCATCCCCGGCCTTTGCACCTCGATCCATCTTGAGATAGCATAGCTGTCCCGACCACAGTGTTGCACTATACAAATTACACGACAAAAACAGCAGAAATGAAGGTCAGCCTCCTCACTCGGAATATTTACACAAAATACTTTTAGCAGAGAGATTCTGTATCTGAGCCTTAAAAAAATGTTCAGGTTCTTTGTTAAGCATGGCACGTATAGTGGCGGTGCAGGACCTGCCACCATCAGCACCAGTTAGGAAAATTATGTAGAACAAGCAAGACAGAAAACACAAGGTTCAGCTGGAATCAAAATCTAGGGGAAACCTCATAAATAGACCAAAACAGACACTTCATCATTCAACTTCTGACTCCATCGAACAATTAAAAGAATAGGCAATCAGGAAAACGGATATATGACTGCAAATCATGTCATTAATTAAGATGTAAGACCTCTAGTTCTTCAGGCACGCCGTTTGCAAATCCACTGTCATTCAAACAACCTCTTTCCAGAACTGAACCCACATCAGCAGCTTCACCCTGCAAAGATCCCTCATTCTCACTATCTCCTGAACTTCAGATTGCCTCTTCCATCTCTTACATCGTTTGGCCCAAAAACCTCAACCAGAGTAACTCACCTCACAGTTTAGCTTCTGATTGCCGGAGCTCGAGCACACTACAGTTTCACTGAGTCCTACAACTGCTCTTTGATTACACTGCTCAACTGGTTCTCTTCCAATCTCGATAACATCGCCTGTCCAATTTAAGAGTCCGTCAGAAGATTCATTTGCAGTAACATCTTTCAAACCTGATCCAACTTCCCCAACTCTGTATTCACTGGATCCAGCCAAATGGATACCTCCAGTTGCAAAATCTGGCCTATCACATGGCTCGGGACAATGCTGCTGCTTAGCCTCCAACTCCATTGGCTCTGGATAATTTATAGCCAAAGACGAATTACACTCCTCCATGGAACCTCTTCTACTTAGGGAACACCCACCCTCTGCACCAATCAAAATATTTCTTACCTCACCATCGACCTGCCCACTACATGAACTCACCCGGGTAGTCCTATCAATATCACCAAGAGGTGAACAGCCCAATTTAGCACCATCAATTAAGCTATTAGTACAGCTTTCTGGAGAAACAGACATCATTCTCTGTGGGCTCATTGAGGCACGCTTATCTCGTCTTTCATCTGCAATTCCATCATCATTTTTTCTCTTCAGACGTCTTTCAATGGACCCAGATCTGGACTTTCCAACATCATCATTAGCTTTTCCATCAAACAGGCTTAAATGCCTTGACGGTCGAGAGCGTCTATGTCCTTCAGGAAAAACAAAAGAAGGGAGCTGCTTTCTGCGAACATGAGAAACATAAACTTCCATTCCTGGTTTCCAAAACATGTACATGTTTATCTCTTGCCTGAATTCATCAACTGTTCCCCTTATATCAAACTGTTGGCCTTCTTGACCACTTATTCCCTCTTTCCTCTGCAAGCCCATGAAGAAAGCACAATGTGGGCATTGCCTAGACAAGTCCATATACTCGTATGGATAAGGATGGCACTGCAGCATGCCAGTTGTATCTCGCTCTATCTGCAGAATGACCGGCGGAAACTCAATAATAAAAGACGGTATGTGAGAATGATTTGAAAATATTTAAATCAAACAAGCCCTCACTTTTAATGTAAGTTGTCTCAGCCGTGACTCAACCCAACCTTTCCAGGATAACAAATCATCTGTATCTGCTGCAATGATATCAACTTGGAGGTAGTTTTTGTATGACTCAAAAAATAGGTAAGGCTCAAATAGTGCACCCCATAGGGCCTTACTCAGCTCAATCTCCTAAAGCCAGGAAAAACAACAAAAGCAGGGCATTAATATGGCAAAAGTAGACTCTAAAAAAAGATGTTCCACTTATTGTCTCACCTCGCATGTCCTGTTACCAAACTGAAATTGCTCCATCATAACCCGTAGAGTACTTATTGAAACATTATAGCTAGAATTCATACAAGGATAAGCTGGAGTTATTATAGGCATATGATGAAAGCGGTCTCGCGGGTTTTTCCGAGGGTCCCATATTGGAAACCCAAGTTCATCTTCTTCTATTGAACACAACATCACAGGATTTGGCCAACGCCACTGAGTATATACTCTGAAAAACCGAGAAACTAGCATGCTAGGAATCGCATTGGGATAAAGCTGGCACACCCGGGCAACAAGAAGAGCCCAATTCACACCACCGAGGAAACCAGTGACCTGGAGACATATGACAAGTAAATGAAAGCCATAAAAGTAGAGTGAGCAACAATCCAAGAAGAGAAACATAATGTTCATCTTACATTAGAATAAACACCACGCCTTTTAGCCCAAAACTTCAAACATCTGAGAGCAGTCCGGAAATGCTGGAATTCATCACAAGGAAACCATGATAAAATTCAACCCAATTAAACATTTAAAAAGTAGAACACAGAAGCTATCTATTTACCTCAACATTGGGAACAAGCTTGAGAATTTGATCTGCAACTCTGCACCCATTAAGGCTACGAACAGTTTGCTCATCCACCTCATGCAACACAGATCCACTAGAGATGTCCAGATCCTGTCAAAAAGTAGTCGTGATTTAATTGAACAAGATGAAACAAATAGAACATCAACAGCAACCAAAATCAAACTAACGAGGCTTATATTCAAGAATCGGGGGAAGAAAAGTGAAACGCTGATCAATATTAGGATATCGAACTCTGGAATGCCAATCCAACATAAACCAGTAGTAATCAGCTAAGAAGAAGAAGAAGAGGAAGCATTTAGATCTTCAAGCAAGACAAAGCATCAGCATTTAAATGCCAGAATCGAATGGTGGTACTCAAGATAGAGAATTAACAGCAGCATTCATAAAGGAAGAAGAAGAAGAAGCATCTAGATCTTCTTACAATTGTGTTACTAAATACTAAGAATACAGAATTAACAAAAGCATTCATAGAGGGACAAAAACCGTTCCATGGAATCCATGTTTAAGAGACAAGAGAACTTACTTCCGGAACAACCAAGAGAGAAATACTTGCATAAAGTAGATCAATTGATATCCCCAAGAACTTAAATTTCATTACAGGTACGTGAGCATCTGGAACTGGTTGAAGCTCAGTGACTTCCTCCATGTCAGCCAACAAATCATGTAAAATAATGAAGAAATCTTCCTGGAAAAGATATAATAAGGCATAAGAGAACAATTAAGATAAGTGATGTATGTTAGTTTTTAGATAAAACGAGCCATTACAACAAGTCACCTCGCGATTAATATAAGACGGGCCCACGCACAATGTATCCACGTCTGCACCAGGTCCATGTACCTGTTCAGCAACGATTAGCACTTACTTGAGGGGAAAAAATCTGCATATTACTGGATACTTTAAAAGCAAACATTGATTATACAAGGGAAACTCTATCTGGAGAGCTTCAATCTTCCATGAGTGGAGCCAACTACTTTATAACAGGATTGCTTGTGCAACTTGAACCCACCCTAGCTAGTTGGTAACCAATACACCACCTCTTGAGGTTGCTATGCAATTACTTGCACCAAAGTGATAAGCTCAATAGTAACTTCAATGCCCAAATTATGAGATACATCCGCATGATTAGAATGAAAAAATTATGGCTGACAAGAGAAACAGCTCAAATTTTACTGTGTATTGTTTCATCCAGAATTCAAAAGCTATGTGCTTTCTACATAAAGTATACTACCGTGATAGAAAACTCAGATTCATCAGACTTCTTTCAGCCAGTTCGTAATACCACATTCAAGAAGCAAGAACTAAGAACTAACAAACTCCAGCACCAAATCAGCACAGGCAAACTCAGGAATTGCAGCAGTATCCACAATCGACTAATAACATAACTTACTCCCAAACGGTAAGACCCGAAAGTGAAAATAACTGCATTTGCTTCTTCAACCATCTGATCCGTGTAACGCTTCTGGCGTGTCAACTGCTTGACCCAAGCTTTGACAATCTGCAAGTGAATGTATACAACACTGGCCCTAATGAGAACAGAGAGCACCATGGCAAAGTTTGCTAATTCTAAAAGCTACAGACACAAACCTTACTAGGCTCAATCGGCGTTCAAAACATCCAGCAACTGTCCCCAAACCCCCTCAAGGAAATAAGATGATAAAAAAACAGAAAGAGGTTAAAAAGTTACCTGATCAAGCCTGCCAAGAACCTCCTGTCTCTTATCGGTTTCTTCTTTGGCCTCGTACAGCCCAGAATCAACCAAAAACTGTCGGTACAGGAACAGGGTGTTAAACCTAAATTTGAAAACTTTATATAAACAGCCAAGTGAGAGGGGGGTTTTTAGCAGCAAAGCCAGCAAGTGAAGAAAGGAATACCTTCTCCAAATCAGAATTGCGGTGAAGATCAGCGTCTGTGGGGCCAGCAAGAGAGATTGGATTGGTAATGCCGTATTTTTTCTTGGGTGTTTTAGGAGCTTGCGAATCCACCATTTTGGAATTCCTCCGATCAAAGGAATGGGGAAGGACTAGAAGAAGTAGAAAAGAAACTAACAATACAGAAAAAGGAAACTGAAGGGGTCGGTCGGGGGGTTGAAATCAGAAAGAGAAAGGAGAAAATGAAATCTAGGAAGAAGAAGAAGAAGAAGGCTACGAAGAGATCGGAACTGTAAATAGAGAAAGAGAGTAGGACGGGAGAAGCTAAGATCTTTTTTATTGGCAAGGACGGCGAGATCAGCAAGTGGCGACGGAGAAGAAGAGAGGTGGTTTCCCAGTCTGATTAGGGTTAAACAATTATCGAGGGGAAGGCAGCGTTTGGGGGTTTTCAGGATCCGAATCCGAATTCAAAACCAACACTGCCGTCCGTTTTAACGCCGTAATTTACTACCACGTTTCATTGCCGATGAAGTTGCAAGCGTTCTTGCAACCTTGCACGCGTAGTCTGGATTATTAGCAAAGAAAAAGAAAAAAGGAATGTTTGCTGCTGGCAACGAGGGATCTTGATCGTAGGATTGGCAGCAGGTCCGTGGGTTTCGGGTATTCGTTGAGGTCCACCCGTATTTTTTGGCCGGCTATCCATGAACGGTGGGTTTGAATCGGGCTCGGGCACACCGCGACCCGTTGATATCGGGCGACGGACGATCACGGTTATTGGGAATCCGACCCATAACCGAACCACTACGAAAAGACGTCGTTTTTGCCTTCATATATATTGAATTTGTAGCGTTGCAAAAGTGAGATGCGCCGTCGTTGCCCCCCTTTCAATTTCATTCTCGAAGTTTCTCCCCAAAAACTCTCATTATATTCTCTCAATCGCCGCGACGAAATCGTTTCCATCCCAACAATTTCTCCATGATTTCTGCCTTTTTCCTCTTCGATTTCTTCAATTCTGTGATCAATAGCATCATAAATCAGTCCGAATTCATCCTCCAGTCACCGACAATGGCTAAATCGACACAAATTTTCAGAGAATCGTGCATGCATATGATTCCTGCCATCAATCGAGATAAGTTTTCGATTCTTTCCTTCCTTAATCCTTGCATACCCAACTATCTATAAATTCGGACTGATTGTAGGGTTCTTTCAGTTGCAGTTCTTTCAGTCCGCGAAAAAAAACCCAGAAAGCCACAAACCCTAATTTCTGAAATTTGGGATTTCTTCCTTGGCTCCATACACGCAAGTTAGCTTAGCTTGTTACTTTCATATTTTGTTCTTCAGTTTTAGATACCCGCATATTAGAAACCCTAATCTAATACATTTCGTTCTTGAGTTTTTCAGATCGTTGCTATTGCTCAGGAGGCAGTGACGTAGTTGGTGTTGATCAGGAGGCAGGACAGGACATTGTTGGTGTTGATCAGGAGGCAGGACAAGAGTTTGTTGCTTCGACTGCTGAGTTATGTTTATGTAGTAAACGTAGAATGCTACTCTGTTAGTTCTATTGTGTCATGTGACTGTCTGATTGCTAGAAATTCTGTAAATATAGTGTAAATAGTTAGACACTTAGACTGTTAGAAGTTATTGAGAAGTTTGATGTTAGATTGTTAGTTGTTTGATGTTATTGTTTCATGTTAGAATCTTAGATGTTTGTTTGATGTTTAATCTTAGTAACCGTTCTTGCTAGTAAACTGTTAAACCCTTAAACTATCTATATTCTTCAATTGAACTCATAAACCCTTAATTGTCTATATTCTTCAATTGAACTCATAAACCCTTAACCGTCTATATCTATCTAAATTCCTATCAAATGAAAATTCATATCTATCTTAATTATTATCCTTGATCTGTCTATTTTATTGAATGAAAGTATGAAACTGTTTACTCTTAAACTCTGTAGCTAATTCTGAAATCAGCTTGTCTTCTATAATGACCATCGAATCCTATTTGACTATTTGTTATGAGATTCAATCATCATTACAGAATTGACTAATGATTTTAGAAGTAGCTTCAGATTACATAAATCTCTACTTCTCTAGTTCTCTACTATCTATCTACCTTAATTCTTCACCAATTCAATTTGAAATCCTCAACCTCTGCCTCTGAATCTCTAATCTAAAAATGAATCTTTTAAAACTCTTAAACTAATAAACAGTTATACATAAATTTGGTCTTTTAGAATAATTTTATCTTTTGTCTCTAATTCTTTGTCTATCCTCTTAATCTCTCTCAACACTTGAACTCTTATACAAAATTCTGAATTATATTATAATCTCTACAATCATATAATCTACTTTTTTGTCTTGTGATCTCATTTCAAAACATTCTTACTTTCTCGATTAGATGACACCTGAATATCTTCAAACTGTACTAGTTTAGAATAACAATGGTCCACCTCCACCCCTCCCCTTGCTAATCCTGAAAACTAACCTGAAAATGATGTTGCCGATCCTCCCTTAGGTTCAACTAGGCCATTAAAACCAGATGTTTGGCCTTACTTCACCAGGCTGTTCATTCATGGAATTTTGAAAGCCAAACGCAACTACTGTAAGAAGGTTTTGGTTGGGAAGTCCACTAATGGTACTTCTCATTTAAGGACTCACATGAATCGTTGCGTTCACAAACAAATTCATGATGGTAGTCAGAGAATCCTAGGCCCTAACTACAAATCTAAGGGTAAACCTGAGTTGAGTGCCAATCAGTTTAGCAGTAAGGTCTCTACAAAAGAACTCTGCATCATGATCTTGATCCATGAGTATCCTCTTTCAATAGTTGACCACCTTTACTTCAAAAGGTTCTGTTATACCCTAAACCCTCTCTTTAAAGTCCCAACTAGGAATACGATTAAGAAGGACATCGTTTCTCTTTATGGGGCTGAGAGGTCCAAAATTGAACGAGTCATTGATGAAAATAAAGGGAGGGTAGCTGTAACCACTGATATGTGGATAGCCACAAATCAGAAAAGGGGTTGCATGGCTGTGACTGGCCACTACATACACAATAATTGGGAGCTTAGAAGCCATTTAATTAGATTTATTTACGTCCCTGTCCCTCACACTAGTGAGCGATTGGCTGGAAGACTCTCTCAATGTTTTCTTGATTGGAACATTGATAGTACTTTGTCAAGAATTACGCTTGACAATTGTACTACCAATGATTTAATGATCAATCTAGTGAGATAGAGGCTTCTCCTTTCCAATCTTATTAAGGATGGTGCTCTTTTGCATATGAAGTGTTTTGGCCACATCCTTAATCTGATTGTGAGGGATGGACTGGACGTTCTAAAAGATGGGATTGAAAAGATCAGAGAGAGTGTGGTTTTTTGGACATGCACACCTAGGAGAGTTGAATACTTTCACGAGACTACTCAACATTGAAACTCAATGTTTCAACCAAACTGGTGATTGACTGTCCAACTCGTTGGAACTCTACGTACAACATGCTTTCTGTTGCTATCCCATATAAGGATGTGTTTGCTAGATTGAAACAAAGGGAATCTCAGTACAACTCTCTCCCGACGAACAGTCATTGGAATTTTCTTTGTAGTTGTCTATAAAAAACTTGTTGTTTTCAAAGAGATTACAAAGGTTTTGTCTGGTTCTAAATACCCTATTGCCAATCAATTTTTTCCAGAAGTTTGTAAATTGAGATTGAGCATGATCGAATGGTTGGTTGATTCTGATCCGCTGATTGTTTCGATGGCTGAGAAAATGTGGAATAAGTTTACTAAGTATTGGGATGACATTCATTTGCTTTTGGTTGTTGCTACTATCTTGGATCTGAGGTTTAATTGGCATTAGTATAATTTTATACTGCAAAATTTGGGAGTCCTACTACTGATATGGTTGGTGAAAGGGTGAAATCTGTAGTTTCTGATTTGGTATTTGAGTACCAACGAAAATCAGCCAAAGAAATTGGTTCCGCAACAATTCGGTTTCAAATTCTTCTGCCATCGATATGGATTTTGATCGGTTTGAAAGCCAAAGAAATAAATACATAACTTCTTTATTAACCACTAAATTGGATCACTATCTAGCTGAGGAATTGCATCCAAGGACATCTGAATTTGATTTGCTTGGGTGGTGGAAAATTGGTGGTGTGAAGTATCCCATTTTGCAATGTATTACAAGGGATATACTAGCCATACTGGTAACATCTGTTGCATCGGAATCAGCCTTTAGTTCCGGTGGGAGGCTTCTTGATCCCCATCGGAGTAGGCTACAACCTTCAACGACCGAGACAATGATGTGTTGCAGGAGCTGGATGCAAAATGATATGCATCTAGGTATTATTATTAATGACGTAATTATGTTTCTTCAAGGTTTTTAAGTTTATGTTCTGATTTTTGAAGTTCATGTAATATGTAGTTCTAGCTGAAGCGGAAATGAAACAACTCGAAGGCGTGTTCTAAAAAATGGCAATGGAGGATTTGACAGTGGAAGACGCATATGGTAAGTTAATCATTACATTGCTATCTCGACTGCCGTTTATATACTTCTATAGAAATTCTAACTGTATAATAGATGGAGAAGGTACAACTCAGCAACTGCAAGGGGATGGCGATGATGCTCTGAATTGTTACAAACCTTGACGACTAGTTCAAGATTTGTGTTCTAACTGGCAACTGCTCCACCGTAAATGTTTATGCATCATATATGGATTGTTGCTGATACACAATACTTCATTGATTATTTTGGCAGATATCGACTTTTGATGAGTGATGAATGCTGCTGAATTGCTGAGGATGGATCACTATTGAAGGAAGACTAAAATTTCTGAGTTTTATTAGTTTATTGAATGATTTTCATTTTTCAGTTTAAAGTTTGAAGTCTAAACTATCACATTTTAATTTCTGAAGTTTTATGTTCATTTCGGAAGTCTGAACTACCACACAGGTTCATGTTTCTAGGTTGATGTTATTTACACTGGAATGAAATTTGTTGCTATTGTTTGTTATCTCCAGGTTTTTGTTTGTTGAAATTTCTAGTTTAATGAAATTTCCAGGTTTTTGTTTGTTATTAAGCATACCCGACAGTCACAGGTTTACCCGAAATCCGTATCAAAATGGGGTTGGTAACAATATTTTACCCATTCAGCTTAATGGGTCGGATACGGGTAAAACCCGTGGGCATAATTCACGGGCAATGGATAGGGGTTATCCGCCCCGTAACTGCCCATTGCCATGCCTACTTGATCGTTCATTTTGAATGTCAAATTTAATTGATTATAGAGCAAAAAAAAAATTAGATGAATATTTAGTATTTTATTCATCTCTTTGCAGAAAGGCGCCAAACTGCCTAAATTTGCCCCTTCACATAATTTGTTTATAGTAAAATAGAAAAAGACACAAAAGGAAGTCTATCTATGACTATATACAAAGCGGGTGTCTCAACAAATATCTCAAGCAATAGTAAGGGAAGAGAAGGGGAGGCTCTTTCCTTTACATGAAATTTGCATCGTTCGTACAAAAAAAATCATCGCCCTCCATAGAAAGCGAAACAAAGCAGCAGTTGCTGAGTTTCTAGAAGCAGTAGGGATAGCATAGCCAAAATAGAACTTTTGAATCTGAGCAATATAGGTGCAGTGATAGAAGATATGGCCCATGTCATCAATCCCATCATCATAGAGAAAACAAGATATATCAATGCTTAGCCCCCATGCGTCCATTTTAATCCTTATAGTGAGCCTATCATGAATAGCCAACCACACAATGAAATAGTGTTTTCTAATATCAGGAGTTTTCCAGATCATATAGTCCATGGTACCTCAACTCCATGCATTCTAATTGTATCCCATACCTTTGAGATTGAGAACACAAACATGGCTTCCACTTGCCAAAAAGGAGTGTGATCATGATCATAAGACATAAAGCTTGCAGATTTGTCACGGGCTTTCAAAATATGACGTCCGACCCAAGAATGGGAGGGTGTACTACAACAGTCAAGCACAAACCCTCCCTTGAGCATGTACTACAAAGTCCAAACAATCCACAAGGAACTTACACGAGGCAGGAGACTCCATATATGTCTAATAATGTCGGAGTAGTTTCAAGAAACAAGGTCTCTTACCCCCAATCCACCTTCAGCTTTTGACAGAGCAATGAATTTTTAAGAGATCTTTGCCCTTTTCCTTCCTCCCTCCCCCACATTCCACAAGAATGCATCACATATCTTTTAAATGGAGGGAAGGACAGCTTTTGGCAACATGAAAGCTGACATCATAGAGTTTAGTATTGAGTTAACAAGTTGAAGAAGCCCTGCATAACTAAGGGTATGAACATGCCACCCTTTCACCCTAGCAGTGATCTTGTTAGTCAGAATATCACACTCTTTAATAGAGAGCTTGCTTGAGATCAAGGAGACTCCCAAGTATCAAACTGGCAAATTGCCCTCTCTAAATCTCGTAGCTGTTAGGATACATTGCCTTGTAAGATGGGAAACTGTGACTAAAAAGAAGACCTCGGTCTCAGGATTAAGTTGAAGGTCAGAGAATGTATAAAATTCCTGAAGAACATTGCAAATACCAGTGACTCCCTTCTCAGTTCCATCGGTAAGGATTAAGAGGTCATCTACAAAGCACAACTGGGTGATTTCCAGTTTTTTACACTTAGGGTGAAAAGGGATATCCCCTCTCCGAACTGCTCCTAACATAAGGCAATGAAAAAGTTCCATTATTACCACAAACGAAGTGGGGACAAAGGGTCTCCTTGTCTGAGCCCTTTTTTTCCTTCAAAATATCCAACTACCCCTCCGTTCAATCCCACGCTATACATAACTGAGGCCAAACACCCTTTAATCCAGCAAATAAATTGGTTCATAAAATTCAAAGCTTGGAGCATGTTAAAAGAGATATTGAAGACGTACATAGTCAAAAGCCTTCCTTATATCAACCTTAAGAGCACATCAAGGTGAGGTATTTTTCAAGTGATAGGCGTTGACAAGATCATGGGCAAGCAAGATATTATCACTAATTAATCGCCCCTTCATAGAATCCGATTAAGAGTTATTGATAACTTCAGACAAACAATCCACAAGACGCCTAGCCAATACCTTAGCAATGATTTTATATAGCACATTACAACGTGTTATAGGTCGGTAGTCTCTAATATTAGAGGCATTAATCTTTTATGGCATAGAGCCAAATTAAATCAGGGGTAAATTTGTCATTTTAAAATTTAATTTTTACCCTTGATTTTGTTATTTATTTATTTATTTCGCCTCTTTATCTGTAAGGATTTCATTTTACATCTTCTGCTTGCCCCAATTTTTACTTTCCGAATACTTTGATGTTACAACAACTTTTATGAGTGGCATGAGTTCTTATTATAACAATTTATTTTCTCTATTCATTTAAATATAATGTAAAAAATATATATAACTATAAATGCAACTAGGTAACTTTACTTGATGTATAAAAAATATAAATTCGTACATGAACTTGTATATAGATTAATATGTGAAATAGAAACGAGTATATAGATGGGTACAATAATGGTCAATTAATTGTCAGGAACAAGTATATATATAGAAAGCAAGTACAAAATAACATAAACAAGTACATAATAAAAACTTGAACAAATGACCATTTGATTTCTAGATTCGAGTACAATATAGTAAAAATAAAGTATAGACAAATACAAAGTCATGAAATGACAAGTACATCAAATAAACTTGAGTACAAAGACATGTACAAAAGTAAATAGAATAAAAAATCAAGTACGTGAAACTAAAACGACACTAAAAATAAACACTAGTACAAGACACGAAACTCGAGTACATATAGGAACTCAAGTACATATAGGAATTCGAGTACATGGATTACTACGGTATTAACTACAAAGTGAAGAAATATCAAGTACATTTAAAAACCGAGTACATCAGGAACAAGTACATAACAACAAAAACAAGTACAAGTAAAGTAATGACCATTTGATTACCACAATTGAGTACATTAAATAGATAAAAGTATGTAAAAGAGTACATGAAATCAAAATGCCAATGCTCAAAATAAAACATAACGAGTATGTGGTTACTGGTTTTCGTTCGGGCCCGGTATAAATTATTTTTTATTATTTATTTAAAGGTCTGGGGCCCATTCTATGATTAGATAGATTATTAAGGCAGATTGAGAAACTGGAGCTTGAGTGTTTGAAATAGGGATAAGGAGGACAAAATTATACCCGAGAATTTAAGTGCAATTTCGGCTGAATTTGGGATGAGTTTGATCGACTAAGTGATTTATCCTGTCCGAATTCATCGTTGGAGTTTAGTCTGGTTTAGGCAAATCGGTGAAATTTTCGAGTATAACATCGGGTTTAACTAGCCTAATCACCTAGACCTCTCATAAGTGTCTAAGGAGAAAAGTGTTGTTTTAATTGCGATCCAATTAAGTTGATTTTCGGGCAAATTTCTGTTAAATCGGTTTGATTTAGGTGTCATTCGGTGTAAAAAGACGGTTTTACCCTTGAGCATTTATAAGGTATGCTGACTAGTCAAACTCGGTTCGATTCATAACCAAACCGGTTTGGGCAACAGTTTTTGTTAGGCTGGCCAGTCAAACTCGGGTGGGTTTAAAATTTAATCGGTTCGGTTAGTTGGCAGGGCCGTTGACTTATTTTAAGATCGATTAGAAAATCATTGCCGTCCTTTAAATTCGATTCTTTCGAGATAAGGATGCTTCCCGATACATTAAGTCCTAGCTAAATCCCTAAGCTTATTTTCGAAAAATTTCAAGGGATTTGGGATTTTTATCGGATCGAATTTAATCGAAATTGCGATATAAACAGGTATCCGGTTCGATATAGCCCAAACTTGTTCGAACTCTCACAAACCAGACTAGGCCCGGCCCACTACGGACAAGTAAGACAACTAGGCTAGAGCCTTGATAAGACAGGTCAGAGTAGGGGCAGACTAATCATAGGGATAAAAAAATAATTACCTAGTAATTTTTTATAGTTAGCTATAGACGGAGGAAGTTTAGAAATTTTAGAAAAAGAAAAGAGAAGAGGGGTGAAATGCTATGAAATTTCAAAATAATTAGTAAAAAAAAAAAGCAGTTAGAACCAAAAAAAAAACTAAAAAAAGTGATGGAGTTAGCTAATAAACTCGAAATCACACTAAATCCCCCTTTAATCCTATTCAAAACACTCGCCATCTCACCCAATATTTCATATCCTACCCTAAACTTAATACTAAACTACACTCAACCGTCCACAAAACCACACTTGATCTTGCCAAAATCTTCATTTAAAAGAGCCGGTCAAATCCTCAAAGTAATAGACATTTGTAGGTACCTCACAAGAAAAAAAAAGTCATCCGTTAGTGTCCATCCCAAACACTATTCCAACACATCCAAAGTGAAAGATATATAAACGAAAAGCCATTAAAACACATACTTTACTAGCGTGGTTACATGACATACTATGACTATTATCCCAACATGCTTTCATTGCAAAAATGAAATGGTATGCATAAATGGGTAACCAATTGCATGCATGAATAATCAAAAGGGTACAACTTCATGTAAGAAGTGGAGAAACGTCTAACTTGAACACGGCATGAATATAATTTCAGATATAAGGTTCAAAGTCAGTAGTTTACCCAAATTGAACGTATAAGTTGGTTAACAATATGCATATCTACGCAACTAGCAATGATGATTACCGTAAACTTATGCAAAGCTGCGATCGATATGAACTTAGCCAGTAAACATGTTTAGCAATCCAAGCTGTGGCTAAATGATTTGTTTTGTTGATTCAGTATACGCAATGAAAATAAGCGTGAGATTTCCCTAATACAGATGAAGTATTTGTTTAGGAATGGTTGAAGAAATGCTTTGTTGGTGTCCTGGTAACTAGTCTAAAGTTGTCGTAGCTAGGTTTGGATAGAAACGAAGCATATTCCAGTCATAGCAGCCTTTCAACGCATACATAGCCAATCTGAGTTTCCAATCGAATCTGAGCACGCCAATGTAGTCTTAATGAAGAACACCTAAGATTTTCTAAAGAAGTATGATAGACAATGCTGGATCGTTAACATGTTTAGTGAGTCGGAGAGGTACTTTTAGGTCGTTGCCCCTTGCATGATAGCCCTCTTAGTTTCATTTCCTGGTTAAATCCAGACAATCTTTCCTCAATCCTCACCTACGGTAGAGCCCTCAGATTCGAGAGCAACGAGAAAGCGACTTCAAGGAGCTCGGGATCGGCGAAATAATCAAGATGGCGAATAAGTTCTCAAGAGGACCTGGGAAATTAGGGTTTTCATAATTTTTTGTGTAAACCTAGAATCAATGTCTTTCTTTTTTGATTTTGATTTGTGTCTCGAGATTATGAGCAGCTAAACTTCTCTTGCTCAGATTAGATGAACCCTAGATTAATTCCTATCAACGAATATGAATGATTTGATACGTTTGACGATTTATGCGAGTTTGATGGATTTCATTGCATATTTGATTTCGTTGTCGATTCGTTCTTGCCTGATAAACTTGAATGAATCTCTATTAGATTTGTCTTAGACTCAAAAGAGTTTGCATATCTAGAACGCCGAAATCAAATAACTAGGTTAGACGTTAACCCTCATCCGGGAGCGAATGAAACTAGTATGTCGTGTGAGCAATTCTAAATCAGTAAATTTCCTAGCGGGTTTTAGATCTTTATCTCGAAAGAGTGGACTAGAATACTAAATAGGTAGCAAATTAGCATACTCGAAAGGGCGTCATTTGATTAGAGAAGAATTGCGAGAGTGTAATGCGTCTATCATGTTTCGTTTAAATCGTGGAATTTGTCTGTCATTTGTGAATTAGAATTGCCTAGGGGGATTCAACATCTAAGTAGTTTCATCTTTGATTTTCTAAACTCTTATAGTGTAGTCTTGCAACCCAGTTATTTTAAAGCAATTTTATTTTTTATTTTTGACTATTTAATTGATCCTCGTGGCACCTAAACCATATACTTGATACCTTGATTGATATTGATTACAACTTTGAATAAAATACTAAAAGAGATCCTAGGGATATTCGACTCGGTAAATTCATTAACCGAATTATTTTCATAACGCCTAAAAACATTCATGAAAGACTGCACGAATATTAATGGTGGGGAAACACTAATAGGTAAAATTGCTTAGATTTTGAATCCCCTTAAGTTATTCTAACAAACGAACAATATGTAACTAACTCAATTTATGCAAAACAAGCTATAAACAATTCACCATCGCAAGGCGATAAAACAAATGAGAACTGCTTACACGATGGACTAGTTTATTCTCTCCCGAATGAGGGTTAACGCCTAACCTAGTTGTTTGATTTTGGTGTTCTAAGATAAGCAAGCTGTTTTGAGTCATTCAAAAATCTAACAAGATCTTATTCAAGATGTCCTTACAAGAATAAGAACTCAATAGAAATCAATCATAAACTAAAATACAATTAATCAAAGTATCATTCGTTCATCGAAAATCGCATAGGGTTCATGTAATCTAAGCAATGAGGATATTAGTTACTCGTAATTATGAAGAAAAAGTCAAAATAAATAAAGGAAAACATTAAAATAAGATTCACAAAATGAAATCTCAAAAACCTAATTCCGGCAAGAACGGTGGAAGAAATCATTCTGCCAATCTTGATAACATCATCCGATCCGAGCTCCCTAAAGTTTTTCCTTCTTGTCTCTCTAAAATATCTTAAATATACTTTGAATTTCGTCCCAAAAGGGTTCGTCCCTTCAAAGAATGAAAGACCGGCTTTTGAATAGGAAAAGAGTTCAGTGTTGGGCAAAGAGTTTGAATTTTTGCCGCTAAACTATTGACCATCACACTGATATGTTGTCGATAGTTTTAGCCTAAATCTAGATAGTTCTGATTGAAGTTAATTTAATTAAAATTTTAGGAAATTGAACTAGCTTCCCAATGATGCAGGCTTTGCATCAATCGGACTTTTGAGCAAGGACTTATACCTAAAATACTAAACTGTCATTTTCTTTTTAAGTTGAGATCTTGCGCTTCTTGGGCTTTTAAGTTATCTTGATATGTCCAAATGTTTCACATCGCTTGTATCAGACCATCCACACATGACGTACCGCTTCGATTAATGCATCTACGTCGTTATGTATATCAAATCTATAAAAACCCTCTAAAATGACTTCAAATGGATCCTGCCCGGTTCGAGTCACTAAATCAAGATATTAGTTTAAAATGCATAAAACATCCTGAACTTCTACCCAAAACAATACTATTATGCATGAAACATTGCTTAAATGGAGATGATAAGAATGGTAAATCAAACGTTATCAAATAATCCCACACTTAAACTTTGCTTCTCCTCAAGAAAAAAGTTGATAAAAGCTATGGACACACCTATAAATGATTCAACATCCTTGGGACTACAAAGCAAACTCATATTCCTCAATGCACCCCTAAATTTCATACATACAAGTGAACCTTTAAAACAAAACTAATCTAGAAAGTAAAGGTCTCACAAGAAGTTCTCCAACTTGCCACACATCATCACACATGCATGTTATACCACCCATCTGGACTTACGCTCACACGGATTCGACTTCAAGATGAAGCCGAAAGCACTCACTCAAGTGTTGAGGGACAATGTATATTGGCTCATTGTCAACTTTGAGGTGCGCTTCCAACACTTGCATATCAACCTATTTTTACTCATCACATCAAGGTGTAGCAAACACTAGTCAAGACGTCTTTTATTCGGGTTATAATGTGGTCAGAAAAGAAGAGAAGGTGAAATGAATGTGGTGGTAGGTGTACACAGTGGTGGACGACTCGATCTAATCTAATATGGAGCTAAACTACTAAGACAACTAACATGAATGCAAAGATTGAACTTTCAACAATAGGTTCACACTAACTCGTCTATCCCTAATGCAAAGTACTTCAAGCTTTTGTGCTCACTTATTCCACTAACTCTAGACCTTTTTAGTCTTTTTTTGTATTTTTGTATTTTTATATTTTTTTCTTCTTTTTATTTCATTTTTTTATCTCCGAGACTAGACCTTTTCTTGTCTCCTTCCTGTTTTCAAGATTTTCTTTTCTCTTTTGTTTTTCAAAATAAGAAAAACTGCTACTACTTAGGGAGACTAGACAAACCTGCAATTACTCAACATAGCAATTTTTTTTACTCTTATACTTGACTGGGTTACATGTCACTTATGTACACATGATCAAATGAAGGCTTGAAAGAAAAGGGATATGATATTATGAGGGACATGAAAAGGATTTTTGGCTATGTTCAGGTTATACCTAGGGGGAATTAGGGACAAGATGGATATTTTTTGGTAGAGCTTTTTCTAACTGCCTTTATCATTCTAGTGAATTCAGTTCCGTATCATGCAAGTGCAGGATTAAAAACCAATAGCGAATACAACTCAAAATAATTTTAAGAACAAGTTCACAAATGTTGTAAACTTTCTTATACTACAAAAGGGTTTATAGGCCTCAAGGGGCTGCTAGATGGTAATTCGATAACATGCATGTCCGATCACATCAAGTTGGGGAGTCTTTGCTACTAAGAACATAGGTAAGAAACTCTAAAGAACTAATCAATAGACTTTGATCATTGGTCAATACTCTTATCAAATCTAGGTTCACAAGCAAGTCACCAATTCAAGCGCACAAATCCCTGGGAAATTTCCAAACTATTTGAAGTAATTAATTCAAAGATGGTTCCAATAAACTTGAGTGTAGGACTCAACATGCAAACACAACGGCCCAAAAGACTACTGACATGCATCCTATGCAAACCCACCCCACACTTAGTTTGGATAGTGTCCTCACTGAACGAAACAAAAAAGTTGCATAGGAATACCTGGAAGCTGTGAGAAACCCGAGAAGCAGGAAGCATGATCCATGAAGCTCAAACTCGACGGAGACACTAACTCATGAAAAAGACTCAAAACACACAAAACAAAACAAAAAAGTAAAAAGAGATTAGTGCAAGTGTCCAAGTCCTACACATAACAAAAGATGGATTTAAAATCCGAAATGAAGATAACAAAAGCTCCTAAGGAAAAAGAGGAGACATGTATACACGTTTTACATGAAAGGCGGGAGGTTAATAGGGGCGGTGGAGCAAATATACGGTGACCGATAGTGATGGAGTGGAGCAGGGGGACGATTTGGTTTTATTTAAAAGATGAAAAAGAAAAAAATACCCCCTTTTTTAAAAAAGTGTGCCCCTTTGCAATAAAAAGTGCTCCTAAGCACTTGTTTTCCAAAATCGAGCACTTTTTCGGAGCTGTAAATTCAAATTTTCATAAAACTAGCAGGATATATTGGTTTTGCATAAAAAGTGCGTCTGACCATATTTTTTTAGTTCCCGAAAATGTAAAAATTTCAAGACTATTATTATTTTTTCTTTGTGAACACAAATTGTCTAAGACCTCAAATAGCCCGTAATGCAATGAAGAATGAACTCCAACATCTTATCCTAGGTACGACTAACATGCAAACAGACTTTAAACCACAACATTAACTACAAAAATGAAAACACTAACTTCAGACATGGGTTGCCTTATTTAATCCAATTTAGTACCTCCTTGAATGTCATCGGTTTTTTCATGGTGAAAAGTTGAGTGCTGAGAAATAGTTGAAGCAGATGATGAAATAACTAGCAAACTTTGCTCGAAACCTGTTTGCCACCCCAAAATGACCATCTCCTTTGGAAATTATATGCTTGAGGAGGAAAAAGGTAGAAAGGTGTATTACCGCCAACAACCTCAACCTTCTCAAAACCAGTGATGCCACTTGAAAGGTCTTTTGATTTGAGCATGCATGGTTCCTCTTCTATAACTTCTTCAACCTTAGTGTTTTGGTGCTTGTTATTAGTTTCTTGACACTGGAACCTCATGACCAAGCAGAAATTTTGATGAGCTTCAACATTCGTTGGTGGAACCACAATCTAAGCGATGTTCTCATCGATGGAGCTCTGAATATCATCTTTCACCAAGCTTGCAGTATGAGCTTCATCCTCCCATAATGTTTTGATGAGATAATCATTGCCATCTTCTTCATATTCTTCTAGGTCTTCATTACAGAGAGCTTGAATTTCCTCAATGACTTGTTCCTGCATATCTTTATTTTTATCCCAAAAGCTTGAAGAAGTCCCATCCCATTCAAATTCATGAAGCTCCTCATCACATTTAGCTTGAAATTTTGTAATGATGATTGTATCGTCCAGATCTTCATCTTCCAACGACTGAAAAGGGAATTCACTCACATCCCATTCAGGATCTTCTAGCTTTTCATTATGGTCAGCTACATTGTCTTCAATCATTATCGTCAATAATGGGTTCATCTTCTTCCTCTATGACCACCACGTGACACCCTAATTTTGGCCAGCGGTTTAAATTTTGGTTTGACTAAATTTTACTCGTTGAGTAGAAGTCGGGAGTTGGAAACAAAATTAATTTAATTAATTCAAGGAGTTGACTCAAAATTTGACCATGTAGTAAAGTCATGCAAGGCTCGAGATATTCATCGGGGTCCAACCGATCAGACCATTCCTGTTGCCAATTTATTCAGGTGGGATGTTAGAAATATTTATCTTTGCATGTTCAATGGTAAACTCATGCAAAGTTTCTTTGCATGATTCACATTAGTACACGCAAGAACTATGGTGGAAATTCAGTGTGGTCAATTAAGGAAAGGGATGGACACGCGCGTGAGGAGTTAATGACCACGCCCGTGGTTTTTTTGATAATTAGGATTGTGGGTGATGGATAGTGTAGCAATGAGCGTGGTCAGCTTTTCATCACGGTCGTGCTGTGTTCAGTAAATAAGACCGGTTAGGGTTATTTCGGCAGATAGAGATCCAAAACATAATTGACGTAGTATGGCAGAGGATTGATCATCGCAACAGGAGCCAGGTCAATCCATCAATCAAGGACGACATAAATTTCAACCATCGATCGAAGGTGAACGCGAGAGAGGGCAGACAGGATCGAATGAGATCGACGATGGCGTTCAGTGAAGAGGAGATTGTGGATCGAGGAAAAGAGAGCGATGTTGACGGATCGTTCGGCACGAGAGTTCGCCAGATCCTAGAGAGAGCGAGGGAGGAGGGTCTTACGAATTTTGTACCACGTTCCATGATTCTTGGAGGTTGTCGAGCCCTTCGCCAGAGAGAAAGAGGGACCACACTGCAATATGCAAAACATAAGTGACTTGTAGGTAACTATGACACCCCGATTTTGGGTGAATGTCTGACTCGGGGTTTAATTCCGGTTTCTGTGAGTCTCTATGAATCGCTGTCAAATGGACCGTCACATGCATGATCGTCTGATAGATCACGATCGTAGTCAGGGATAGTCATATTCGTGGCTGACAGGAGGATCACAACCGTGATAATCAGTAGGTCACGTGTGTGGTTGCCATGTCACCACGGGCGTGGTAGTCAGTAAGCCACAGGCGTGGTGCACAGCTTATAAAAATAAAGTTGCGATTCCAGAGTTCATAATTACATAAATATAATTTTTTTTTGCTATCACTAACAAGTGGTGATCGGTTCCATTTGGAGAGAGGAGCTTATTCATCAACCCCGGACCAGTAGGAGATGCTTTGAGATCGTCGAGGAAGCTTCAGAAGGTAATCTACCTCCTTCCTCCTTTCTCAATCCTTTGTTTTGAATCCTTCGTAGGAAAATCCAGGCAGTATTCGAATTTGGGTTTTGGGATTTCAATCCTACGATTGATTCCTTCAGGTCATACGAATCAGGAAATCAAACTCTAAGGAGACGGCTTCAGATCAGACTCTTCACAGGAAAGCGTTCAGAGGTAGGGGTTTAGGATTGCTTTTTTGCTTTATGCGAAGAATTGTAATTAGTTGTCTGGAAACCTTGTTTGGATTTTTAGAACTGTACAGTAGTGTGCGATCTACTGTACATGTAGTTGTGCCATGCAGTTGAGTATTTCAAGTTGTGTAGTAGCGTGTGATCTACTACGCTGACAGTTGTTAATTTCGAGCATAAGCTCACAGCAAGGAACTATGCGTGTGATTCACAGTTAATGTTTAGGATAAAAACCAGGACTAGATAGATTAGGTCCCGCTATACGTCGGTCACCCACCCCATGGATTGCGTGATCCCCCGGTTATAGTCAGACTTCAGACAGACGTGACGAGCAAGCCTTGACTTGCTCTTACGATATTACAGGGTGGCTTCATGGTCTGATCCACCATGAGGCTGTCCGCTCATAGATAGGGGTGGCTAACGTTAGGATGATGCCTACAGGACCACATGGTCGCATTACTAGAGACTTTGGTCCTTCACGTTCAAGCTTAGTTACTTAGTGCTTATCGCTGACCCCCGCTATGTATCTTCATGCATGACCAACCTTGGGACTTCAGGAGCCAATGCCACCTAAGAAGGGAGCACGAGCAACGACACCACCTTGGAGTGACTCTGGGAGTCGTAGAGAGAGGTACCATGGAGGACCTCAACTATATCTCTCATTGTTTTCACAGTTTTCCGACAGCTTTCATGTTTTTCAATTGTTTGGCAGACTTATTTACAGTGGTTGTTTTCCCCTGTTTGGGATCTTTTTCAGTGATGGTTAGTTGATGATTTCGAGCCTTTGATAGTCTGTTTATTTCTGCTGTCAGTTTACTTATATATTGAGGATATTTCAGTTCAGTTAATGTATGTCGGTTATCATGTTTATATGTTGAGTGAACCCGCGATCATTGCATCGATCGAACCGCGTGGTTCGATCGGGTCGTCTAGGGGTGGGTTTCACCGTAGCATTTCCAGTTAGTTGTGAGTTCTTGTTTTCGTAGTTCTGAAATTTTGGATGGTTTACATTTAGGACTTGGGTAAGTTTTGTCAACGATTGGAAGTTCTGGATCAGTTACTCTACCAGAGGCCATTGGAGGACTAGCGCAACGTTTCTGTCCTAACAAGTTTCAAATTGTTGCAAAGAAGTAAATGGAGCATAACTCAATCGTTTGAGCTCCAAATGACACACAGTCAGAAGCTACGGATTCGTGGCAGCGAGCGAAATCATGTCAATTCAGAGTCAGAGGTGTCAGCCCTTCTTACAGGTAGGGGTTAGGATTACTTTTCTGCTTATAAGCTTAGAACAATAATAGGTTGTCACGAATCCAATGATTGTGCAATCACTCAGGTTTTTAGCAGACTCAGGCAGGACGTGTTGAGTATGCCTATAGATGCTGCTCACATGGTATTCAGAGTGTTTTCATGGTCTAATCCACCATGAGACTGTTCACTCACAGCTATGGGTGGATTATGCTAGGTTGATGCCTACAGGACCACATTATCACTTTATTAGAGTAGTGACTAGGATGACTTCCTTGTTCTATTCTCAGTCTCAGTTCAGTCTCAATTCTATGCTAGTCTAGTTAGCCACTCAATGCTTATCACTAAGCCCATCAGATATATGTCTTTCGTGGTGTATTTGTGTATTTCAGTCACAAGTGTTAGAGCTTATGGTGGGGAGAGAGCAGGTTGAAGATTTGATATTAGATAATATCTATTTTTTATGTATTTTCAGTACTGGAGTTGCATCTCCACTTGTCTTGTTCTAGAATGTATTTAAGGATTCAGAGTCCTTATCTGTAAGTATTAAAAGGTTTAATAAATGGTTTCATGTTTAGCTATTAATGCTTGCTTTATGCTTTGGTTAGTAATCGTGGGTTGAGTTTGGTTTAGTTTGGAACCCGAGAGGAATTCTTTAACGCTTGAGTCAGGAGGAAGGAGAGTTAAAGGAGCAAGAAGTGGAACATAAAGGAAGGTCTAGAGGATGTTGAGCATAGTCTATAAGTTAAATAGTAGGTTTAAAGGCGACGCCTTTGAAAGACGGATCCTCGCACTCTTTATAGGTGTCGGCGTCTGGTGATTTAAGTGGAATTAAACATAAGGTTGGATTTTAAAGTTTCTTAACATGGTAAGACAATGTTCAGGGACTAGTGGAAGTTCATCCAAGGAGAAGTGGATAGCTTGGGATGAATGGAGTGACAGTAGTATATGAGTTCTACAATCCAGTGCTAGTAATAAGTTGGATGAACAAGTGGTACAATCAACGGAGATGAAGGAGAGTGGAGGCATTAGGCGTTGCGTGTCAGACAAATGGCCGATGTTAGTTGGTAAGCCATGAGCGTTGTGCTCTGTAGGTCATGGGAGAGGCAATCAGTGGATCACAGGCTTGGTGCCGAGGGGCACTGCCGTGGTTCGTATGTCGACCCCTTGCGACTGATGACGTTCTATTTAACGCATTTATCGCGTTAATTTAAGCAAAATTCCATACAAAATTGTATTGTTTAAGGCAGAAGTTCAGGATGTTTTACGCATTTAAACTTTTATCTGGATTTAGTGTCTCGGACCCGATCATGGTCCATTTGATGTCGTTTTGGAGTGCTTTTTATAAATTTCATGTAATCGGGGCATTAATCAGAGTGATACGACATGCATGGATGATCTAGGACAAGTAATGAGAAGAATTTCGACATCTTCAAGGAGGTTGGATCTCGACTTGGTCGGAAAACGTCGTAGTTTCGTATTTTGGACATATCTCCTAGCTCAAAAGTCCGATTGATGCAAAGGTCGGTGGCGTTGGAAAGCTAGTTCAGTTTTCTACCACTTGAGAAAAAGAAGTTTCTGTGATTTTTACCAAAAGTGCACTATAAGGATGACCAAAATTGCGGCGCACTTTTGGTCATTCGTTCGACTTAATGAATTCTTCTCTATAAAAGTCCAGCTCTTCCTCATAACTCAGAGAGCCTTTTGGATGAAATTTGGGATAGAGAATAGAGAATTTGGAGCAACTAGAACGCATCAACTTCAAGGAGCTCAGATCGGAAGACATAATCAAGATTAACAGATCGATTTCTTCGACGGTTGTCGGCGAAATTAGGTTTTTCGGATTTCTTCTTGTAAACCTAATTCCAACGTGTGCTTTTGTTGATTTTGATATTTGTTCTTCAAATTTATGAGTAGTTAAAATCCTTGTGCTTAGATTAGATGAACCCTAGGTAATTTCTTCTAAACGGATTATTTTTTGACTTTGACGATTTATGCGAGTTGGGTGGATTTTGATTTATGTATAATTTTTTTTCCATTCTTATTATTTCTTGGTCGCCTTGAATAGAACCTTGTTAGATTTGCCTTCATCTCAAAAGAGTTTGCATATCTAGAACACCAAAGTTAACCAACTAGGTTAGGCGTTAACCCTCACCCGAGAGCGAATAAACTAGTCTGTCATGTGAGCACTTCTCGTTTGTTTTATCGCCTAGTGGATTTCAAATGTTTGTCTCGAAAGAGCGGTTTGGCATAGTAGATAGGTAGTATATTAGCATATTCGGAAGGGTGTGACTTGATCATAGAAGAACTGTGATGTTGAATTGAGTCTATCTTGTTGTGCTTAAATCGTTGAATTTGTCTGTCATTTATGGAATTGGATAGCCTAGGGGGTTCGAAGTTTAAGCTGTTTTCTTCCATTTGGTTCAAACCTTATATCATGTAGTCGTGCAAAATTGTGTTATTTTCCCTATCATTCGCATTATTAGAATAATTGATAGTTTTTGAGATCGTGGAACCTACACCATATTACTTGATAAAACCGATTAGCACTTTTATAACTTTAAGTAGAATGCATAAAGAGACCCTAGGGAGATTCGAACCTGATTACTTAGGTAATTAGGTTTATTTTGAGGCGTGTAAAAACCATTCATCAGCGGTAGTGTAAGCCATGGGCATGGCTAGAGAACTACCACGGGCATGGTCTAGCAAATCATGAGCGTGAAGCGTGACGAATCCACGAGTGTGGTAGTCAGTAACGTTACAGACCATGGGGAGCATGAGACTCGCTTGCCAATGGGGAATGGAGACAACATGAGATGTGTGACAGACAAATTGTGGTTGGATGGCAAGCCACAAGCATGGTGATATGTTGGCCACAAGCGTTGTGTGTGCTTATCACTAGCGTGGTGGGCCTATTGGTCATGGGTGTGGTGTGCCGAGGGGCTACAACCATGGCCAGTGATTCAGTGGGCTAAGTAGAGCACATGATCGGGCATGCGGATATGGTGTCGTCCTTATTTGAGAGCCGGTCCCGTGCAGACTGCTGGAGGACGCACATAGTTGATCCTGGGACGACTTAGAGGTGAGTTGGACCTGGAACAGTAAAAGTGAAGCTCTGACCTTGGTCGTTTAGTAGCTTATGAGGAGGCTTCCAGATAGTGGTGCTCGATGGGTAGCGACCTTGAGGGGTTGACTCTGTGTTGAACATGGTTGGCACTAAGGTAAAAGGGGATAGGCTTATGTTGGAAAGGCACGCCCAACCCAGCCTTGGAATCTCGACTCGGTCAGAGTGGTTTCTGAGGGTCGTTTTTGAAGGAGTTTGGTAGGGGCAAGAAATGAGCCATGATTTCCGCTCGGGTGGGTCCAGCTAGAGCTAAGAAAGCTAAGGTGTGGACCACTGTCAGTCTTCTAGGACATGATTGTGTTTTGACCTTAGGTCATTACCGAGGAGTGGACCGGTTGGGTCCTTGAGGAAGATGACATGCCATGGCCGTTTTCTCCCAAGTAGAGGTGCAAGTGCCAGGGTTTCAAATCTGTTGTGACGAAGCTTTCCCACTCAGTGGGGTGAGGTTTAGATATCGGGACGAAACCTTTTGTAGGAGGGGAGAGTTGTGACACCCCGATTTTGGATAGCGGTTTAAATTTTGGTTTGATTAAAATCTTACTTGTTGAATAGAAGTCGGGAGCTGGAAACCGAATTAATTTAATTAATTTGAGGAATTGACTCAGCACTTGACCAAGTATTAAAGTTTTGCAAGACTCGGGATAGTTATCATGTCCAACCGGTCAGACTGTTCTTGTTGGCAATTTATTCAGGTGGGATGATAGAAATATTTTGCTTTGCATGTCTAATGGTGAACTCATGCAAAGTTTCTTTGCATGATTCGCGTTCAGTACATGGAAGAACTTTGGTGGAAATTCAGTATGTTCAATTAATGAAGGTATGGACACGGGTGTGAGGAGTTAAGGACCACGCCCATGGTTCTTTGGTAATCACGACTGTGGATGATTGATGGCCACAACCGTGATGGGCAGCGTAACAACGGGTGTGGTTGGCTTTTTCTCATGGTCGTGGTGTGTTCAGCATATAAGACCGGTTAGGGTTATTTCAACAGAGAGAGATCCTAAACATAATTGACGTAATACAGGAGAGGATTGATGAACGCAAGAGGATCCAGGTCGATCGCTCGATCAAGGAAGAGATGAAACTCATCTGTCGATCGAAGGTAAACGCGAGAGAGGGTAGTCGAGATTGAATGAGATCGACGACATCGTTCGGTGAAGAGGAGAAATGAGCGATGTTGACGGATCGTTCGACACGAGGAGTTCGCCGAATCCGAGAAGGGGCGAAGGAGGAGGGCCTGACGATGTTTTACCGCGTTCCACAATTCTTGGAGGTCGTCAGGGCTTCGCTAGAATCTGGATTCGTTTCACCGGCGGCGAGCCCTTTGCGGGAGAGGAAGAGGGACCAAACTCCAATCTTCAAAAGATAAGTGGCCAGTAGGTAACTTTTTCAGTTAGTTGTGAGTTCTTGCTTTCGTAGTTTTGAACTTTTGGATGGTTTACAGTTAGGACTTGGGTCAGTTTTGTCAACGACTAGAACTTTCAGATCAGTTAGGGTAACAGAGGTCGTTGGAGAAATAGCGCAACGTTTCTGTCCCAACAAGTTTCAGATTGTTGCAAAGAAGTAAATGGAGCATAACTCGGTCATTTGAGCTCCAAACGACGTACGATCAGAAGCTATGGATTCATGTCAGTGAGAGGAATCATGCCAAGTAAGAATCAGAGGTGTCAGACTTTCTTACAAGTGGGTGGTTAGGATTACTTTTCTGCTTAGAAGGGTAGAACTGTAATATGTTGTTAGGAATCCAATGATCAGCTTCTCAGTGTGTTCGGAGCAAGGGCTCTCAGGACTGTACAGTAGCGTGTGATCTACTATACATATTTTGTGTTGTGATTCAGAACAGGACTCTGAGAACTGTACAGTACCATGTGATCTACTACACATGTGTTGTGATTCAAAGCAGGGTTCTCAGGTTGTGTGAAAATCAACCCTCTGAGACATTTGATCTCCTACATAACATGGAGAGCAAGATTGGTAGCAAACAAATGACTACCTGTGAACTTCCTTTGGCACCGCTCTCTCCAGACATGATAATTAATATTCTCCAAATAACTCTGACTGTGGACAAAGCAGGAACAAGGAGAGGATCCAAGTGTTGGACCAAATCAATTGTTGCATCCTAAGACGAAGCTGACAGGTGAAAGCGGGGGACATAAGCAACTCTGGTCTGACAAATAAAAGGA